>CM029772.1:17568631-18867381 GCA_017562165.1 Ectropis grisescens
TTAATACAGATTGTACTCTGAAACCAACTTTTCAATTAACTCAGATCTACTTCCAACATAATAGCATCACACACAAAACATGAACTTTTAAGCGCATAACGTACACGTATTTATTAACAAGCAGACAGACCAGATACAAAGAGGAAATACATTAACATAGCAACTTCCTATGAGAAGTTTCAAACATTTTCACCCAAACTTTTCTATATGAGAGCTATTGAAAGCTTTGCCGAGATTAGCGAGTGCCGAGAGGTGAAAATGTGCTCTTGGGGATTACCTGTGCGGTGACTGTGAAGTTGTCTTATGATTCTCGTGTTTTACACGGTTTATTTGTACTCTTTACTATCCAATACCTTTATTAGCGTATTGATTTATGGAAGGTTACGGAGAAACTGAGTTCGAATATTGACCCAAAATAAAACATAATGTGCGAAGCTAGGTGCAAGTGTTTTCAATTCGTAACTAAGTTGTAGCTAGCTAGCCTCAGCATTAGCAGACCGCTTTATGGGACTAGATGTTTTTCTTCGCAGTTTAAGTATGATATCACTTAGAAAATTAACTTGCAAAATAGTACTACAATACTACTTGTAGTAGTAGGTGTACTTGTAAAGTAGTACCTACCCACTTACAAAATACTAATTGAAAACCAATTATTGCTAAATACTCCGAGGTGTAAAGGGGATTCGGACCTATGACATCACGACTGTGAACTCTGACGCTCTGGCCACTTACAAGTTCTAGCTACCACCCTTTTTAACCGACTTCCAAAAAATAGGATGTTCTCGATTCGAGTGTATGTTTTTTTGTATGTATATAACGCGATATCGCCGCCAATTATGAATTGATGGTTCTTTTTATGTCTTTTTACGTTTGGTAGATCATATTTAGTTCTTTGGTGCTCCCATATAAATTTTATCGAAATCGGTGCATCGGTTTTGAAAATATGAACAAAAAAACAGCTAAAATTTAGCTCGATGACATAGTGATTGCTTACTTTTGAATATGGGGAATACCTGAATTTAATTTTAAGTCGGCTTTTGTTTTTTTGAAGAAAATAGAATATATTTACCCTCGTTTTATTTTTAAATACCAATATTTATTTTTGTCAACCTAGCCTAGCCTCCTAGCAAAACCTATGAATTCTATGAAAAGTAACATGAAAAGTGCCAACCAGCAAAATTAACAATTTTCAAATATGGATTGCAAGACCGAACAACTTTTGACCCGGGCGTCTACCGCCTACCGAAAACTGTCTTAGTTTTGATGTCGCCCCTCTCTTTTCTTTTCGGTTGAATAGATAGAGACAGCAATAGCAAAGCTAAAGCCGATTTAGTTAGGCGGTAGAGGAGCTGATTTGAAATTCCATTGCTTACCAGGCGAGATGGCGGTCAAGTGCAGACAAAGTCAAATTACGTGTGTAAGTTAGCTACTGATCTTGAACAACACCGAAAGGAATCGTTGGATATTCCCAGAAAAGTGAATGTTAGCGACTTGAACAGAACCAGCGTAATAAATTATGTCTTACACAGAGAAAGTCCTCCTATGTTCGAAATGTAAATTACACTAATAACAAAGGGGAGCCATGACCATTTATTCTAGCTGGGGCTCATTTCCGCTTAAAACCAAACTACAATATTTGCTGCCATAACCTGAACCAAAGTCTAATGCGATTATACTTAATCGTAGGCCAAGTTACGCTTGCGTGGCTTTTGAGTTTTAGCTAATACTAAATAATCATGGACATACATTATTTGTGCTACCTTAAATATTTAATAGGAACCATACGATCAGGAAAATTAACAACGATCATAGTCATTATAACTCACTAATTCCCTTCTTTGATTATTCCCGGACCAAACAAGCTACTTGGTGGTATACAGCTTTTCCTTCGGTAACATATAACTTTCCCTGCGTAATTATGTAGCTACTCAACAAATATAGAAACAGTAGGCAATTCACCGCGTTTTGATAGACTGATTTTGTTAGATAGCCCTGCCGCCTGGAGGAGATGGTCGTGTTAAGCCAGACTCGACACCACGGACAAGCATTGTGGGGCTACCAAACTAAAACCTTTGACGCTTACGGGGGAAACGCTGACCGCTCTCGCATCCTTCCGTAAACCTGGCATAATTTTCCCATCTCTGGGCCCTTCTAATGAGCACAGCAGCGTCACCAGCGCACCTTAATTACGCAAGATACGCCGTGATCACCTCGGGTTCCAACCAGTAAATGGGTACCAGACGCGTATCGACCCCGCGGAAGATGAATCCAAATTACACCTAGCTCTACACTGCGTTCATCATCGAGCTTAAATTAGATTTTAGAACACGACGTGCGGTTAGATAATTTCTATCCCTTCACACACTAAGACTGTTTCGTGTCTTTAGGCGGAAGAGACTAAACAACACTGACAAGACTTTGCATACTGTATTATTTTGTTTTCAAGCGCACAATTACGGAGTTTGAAGTAACCCCGATGATATAAAACCCGTTTAAAGCATGGAATATTAAAATATTGAAAGGGCGACGGAAAACAACACCTGCATTGCAATCCACGTAATGTAATATTGAGTGAGTCGACGATAGAAGTGTAATTGCAATAAATTTCTCATAATTTTAAGTGGATACGTAATAACTACACTAGTAAGTGGCTGTATTTTTATTTTATTTTTTCCTTTGCGTCGCTCCTCGTACGTTATGTTTGTGTGTTTTTTTTTATTATTTAATTGTTTGTAGATGATTTCTTTGAAGAAATCTTGTTCAGTGATTACGTCTCTATAGGTTGCACTGGAATACTTCTGACCTTTGATATTATTCATATTCACTGTTTCAAAGACATTACTGCGACAGCAACAGTACCACATTATAACCGAGACAATGAGAAAAAAAAGATCGTTAGTTGCGCGTTATCGTTAGTAATAGTTTATAACTTCTTGCATGCGTATACATAATTATAATGACACACACAATTTTTTTAAATTATGTTTTTGTTTCTACCGGGTTGGTTTTTGTGCCGATTAATTAATTATTGGTAGTGGTAGGACTATTTACAGAGCCCGTCTGGGGAAGCATTACACCTTTGCTAGTTATTTTATTGGGCTGCAGTAACATTTATGCAAACTTCAGTGTTCCGGTTTGAAGGGCAATGTTTCCAGAGAAGTTTCAAGTTCCAGGGAAAAGATTTAAATCTACCAATTTAAACTTTTTTTAAACTTTTATAGGTTTACACTTGACCGCCATCTCACTTGATGTTAAGAGTCGATGCCGTATACGATGGAGCGAATTTACCTAGAAGAAACCGATTCGCTCACATAGTACTTATGATATATAATATGAGCACAGTGCAGTGCTAAACAGTAATTTGAAAGCATCATATTCAAATAATTGCGTGACATTGTGCTGTTATGGGCGTGCCCCTAAGATAAGTAGCCATTAAGAATTAAGAATTTTGCACGGCTTGTCACTCTATCTCATAAAATAAGTTGTTTGTAGGGCTCTATTATTAAAAGCCTATTATTTGACCAACATAAGAGTTGGTGTTACATACGTGCAAGAAAAATGTGTATTTTCGGAGAAGACATGTTTAGTACCTATAAGTTATGACGTATTATGCACTCACACCAGGAGGACAGAAAGCTCTATGTTGCAGCAAAATGTTTTCTTTCACACGATTGGCATGAATACAAAATAAGGAAATAAAGAACACTGGCAAAGTAGTGTAAGTCAGGGTGCAATATTGTCGGCAAGTGACGTGCTGAGCGAGACTCCGTCGGGCCTAGACCGGGAGCTACGGGAGAAAATAATTACTAACTAAGTAAAAAATGAAACTAGTAATAGCTACTAAAATAACGAGGAACAAGTAAGATGTTAATATTCCAAGAGCTGGCAGCAAATCTTTGGCAGATATTTGAAGCAAGCTAAAAACTTCTCCTATTATACGCCATTACGGAGGTGCAGACCTGGCTGGTGAGTAGCGGGAAAGCAAATTCTGATTTGTTTGAAAAAATTTCGACATTAGCGACGTCAAAGATCTTAAGCAGACAAGCTTAAGTCAGGCTTTGTAATAATTCGTATACACCTGTAAAATTCTTAAGGAAAGCTATATCGGACTTGTAATTTCGACGCTCGTGATGCTAAAAAACTCAAAAGAAAAAAAATATATAGTAATCTTTTGGAGATATGTAGCTAAGTAAAACTCATGTATTCCACCTATATTCCACACATTTGTTTTATTTAACGATTTAATAATTTACCGCCGTCTTAACATTTTCTCAAGGTTTACGCAAGTGGAACAGTGACAGGCAAAATTCTACAGAAAATATTGAGCCTAAGTTTGAGTCAGTTATATGTACTAATTGTACTTTGGTTATTTACTACGGAGTACCATTAATATTGTCACATTGAGAAAATCTTCCAAACTCTCCCGCACTACCAGAATAAGACACGTACATTCGTACGCGATGCCAATACAGCGAACAATCGCACGATTCCTTAATTAATTCATCACAAACATGAATCACGAATTAAACAATACTTACACCTCGAACCGAGGATTGTTCGGCTCATTGGCAGCAACATGTCGGGGCTGCAAACGGCAAGCAAACATGGCAATGAACCATCCCGCAACTAACTAGATCTTTGAGCACAGTTTGGACTTCGGTTGATCGTGTTTACCCGCTGTTCACTAGTTAGACTGTGGATTGTGGGTAGCTTCTTTGTGTTCCAACTCGCAACTTCGCTAACAAGCTGTCAATGAATCATTATGAAGAACCGAAATTATCTATACTGATGTCCAATGAAATCTAACTTCCGTAGTCTGCAACATTCCATGATGATGTCTCTTTGACAAAATATTGAAAATTCTTTACAAAATTTGAGAGGTATTTGGGCCCACTAAGGTTTGAATAATTTGATTGTGGTGTTTATATAGTAGGACAAAATCACATATTCCGCGCAAAAGTTAGATTTTGATAATAAGTAAAGTTTTGAATTGAATTTTTGGTGTCTGAGGAGTGTTGCACGTCGGACCTTATAAAATAATAGGAACTTAGTAAATATTTTGAAACGGCGGTAGGTGGTGAATTTTATTCTGGTGGTTTATTTAAATCTATCTAACCTGCTATCAGCATCAAATTAAAAATAGTGATCCGGTCGGAATCACCAGAAGATTTTCTAAAATTCTGAAGATACGTTGCTTATTGCGAAACAACTAGGTATTTTATCCAGACAAATTTCCTAAAACCCTCTGTCAAACTTTTGAACTTTTGCACATACAAAGAATATTGCATTTTTGGATGATCAATATTCGCCCATTTTGATTATCATTACTTTGTTTTATTGCTAAACCATAAAGCGATATACATTTTACTACTTGTTCCAATGGAAATAAATTATCCAGGATATTTACGATGAAACATAGGATTTTGGCTTTGGGAGACATATACGAATCTTGGTAAAATATTAAGTGGCTTGGGAATAAATTGGACCCGGTTTCGATTTCTCGTCCTCATCATACTGCTTATTAACGAAGGTTGTCCTGCAGTACTCCATCTGTTTAAGTGTGACTGATGGTCGAGATATGCGCTGGGTCCACTAATTATACGATGTAAATCACGATAGCCCTTAGGTAAAAGTGCCATTTTTCCACTGGGTAATAATCCACTAAACGGAAGGGGCACATTATTAATTACGTGATTATGGTAATCGTTGTGAATATGAGTAGATCTTAGTACTTTATCAGCGCTCTCCATCTCGTTTGAAGTTTCCAGATTTTTGTTCAGCTGAGTTCCTTTCAATAAAATCTTCACCAGTGAATCTAGAGTCTTGGCTGCGACTTGTTGTTTTTCCTTATTAGTTAGGTATTTTACATTTGGCTGCTTTCTTGTTTCTATAATCGGCTCAGGTATATTTTCAGAGACGTCGTAAGAAATCTGATCTATGATTATTTCTGGATAATTTTGGATTAGGTTGCTTTGGGGTTCTGATGGTGAAATAACAACTTCTTGGTTGTGCTCTTCTTCAGCCCGGCTTATTAGTACTTCAGAGTGTTCATGGTCAACGGTTTGACTTTTGTCTTCGTTTTTAGAATGGTAGTGCCCAACAATGTGGTCTTTGTGAAACTTAACATCGTTTCCTACTTCATCGCTATTGTAGTTTGCTGGCATATTATTAACGCGATTAGAACTTTCAATCTGGTTAACAAGATCATCTACACCATTATATTCACTAGAATGAATAGCGCTAAGTCTAGGATCATGGTTACGTCTGGTTAGATTATTTTGTTTTAGGTAAAATATTCTGGAATTATTCTCGTTTTCAGCGCTGTAGGAGGTGATAACAGTTCCTTCTATCAGTTGATCCAGCATTTCATTTAAGGATTTTTCTGTAATTTCTTCTTGCCATGAAGATGCAAACGTCATTCCTAGGACAACTGAAAACATTTTTTTGATTAGTTATTCTTCTTTTTTTCAGCCCTATGTAACATTTATTTTTTATTTTTACTGACATTTTCATTTGTTTCAAATTTTAAATTACTCGTAGTATGGATTTGAGTTACATAATATTATGTCTCCAATATAATTTTAAGGTTTTGCAAAAATCAAAACATAGGAGCAGGCTCTTTTCCATTGAAAATAAAATAAATTAATATTTAAATGTAAATAGAAATTCTTAACGTCTTACACAAAATCAGTACCATGTTCCCGCTCGAACAAACGAAACTGAACGCGCGGGCTCGTGCTCCGGTTATAGCACGATTGTGTTTGATAGCTGATTAATTAACTGTTATCGTGTTAATACCTCTTCATGCTATTAATTAAGAAGATATTGATTTGCTGCGGGTATTTTACGGCGATGAGTAGGTGCGTACACAAATAGGATGCAGGTATAAACAAAATTGTTTATTTATCGCCTTAAAAAATAATGCATTGTTCATGAATCCTGACATAAATGTTCCTAGAACTTTCACATCGTTGACAAGCCGGCCAACCTCAAGTTCACTCTCGAAGTTACGCTGTGACCCAGGTTATGGGGCCAGAGGTGCCTGTCTTGTTTCTTTTGTCCTATTATTAACGAAATATCTCTCTCTAATTTTATGTATGGTAAAGTTAGAATGTACAGATTTTCATTGTTCTTATTTCAAACACCGCCCCACCAATTTCAATATAATTTATATGGGATCTTTGAAATATTTCTTACGAAATAAAAAATAATTTTCAAAATCGATTTACAATAAGAGGAACTATTGCAAAACATATAAACCTCCTTTTATAAAAATAGTAATGTTTTTTTTTGTACTTTTTCGAATCATTATTTTTAATCTATACATGTAATTTTATGAATAAATATTTCACAACTGGAAACAGTCCAAAGACTTAAGAAATAATTCTCATTTCCTAAACCTTTCTGTACTTTTCTACAAAAGTAAAATTTGGTTTGAAATCAGAATTTCCTAGATTAAATCTTTTATAAATGCCGTTATATAACCGAAACGGCTTTCTACTTTTTATAATGCTTTTGTATCGAATCGTGTACTTATCTGCCCTCAGCGATCACGACCCAGCTAATTAAATGCCGCCATTGATGCGGCACTATTATCGAGTAAGCTCATAAAAGAACTCAATAAAACATAAAGCTCTGTGGCGTTTCGCCTCCCCTCCTTCCCAATAAAATACAAATAGCACCGATTGAAATGCAGGACGAGACGCCTGTTTACTTGCCGCTGCGAGACTGTGACTCGATGCCGAGGCGATGCCGTCCAAGGCGACGATACCCAAGATTGCTTTTTTCCGACTCAACCCGCTTGTAAACTGACAGCGTAAATTAAAAGCGGTTAATAGTTTTGCAGTGCAGATTTTATGATGGAATTGAGGTCTAGCTACTGGAGAAGAGAAGCCACAATAGAAATTAACTGTAAGTATGGAAATTGTAAAAGTCCGGAGTCTCATAATCACCGTATTCTAAAAATTTGTCATGGTTTATGTGAGAGAAAAACCTGTCACATTTTTGAGATCAGTAAGATTGGTATACAAGTGTTCGATGAATGTGTCGAGAGTATCTATCTCTCTCTCCTTAGTCTGTGGTGTCGTGTCTAACTTATAAATATCTTTGATTTAAGCAATATTTACCGCTTTGTGTAGAGCGATCCAGTAGCAATCATGCTGGTAAGACTGAGTTTAAAAGTAGAAGTAGTCGATAGGTCCACACTTGATTAGGAACTTTTGTATCAACTCTCTCGGTACTTTGTTCAGTTTACCCTCCAACAGGTCCATAAAACTGTACTGAATTATCGGAGGCTCGGTCCACTAAATATTATTATGGTAAATATCATGTACAACACAGTACTAGTCTAATGAACAAATGGATGTGGAAGCTTAAAACAATGTTTAATACAAATATAGGGAAATAATGAAAAACCGTGGCGACTTAGGTGGGTAAAATTCACAAGCGTGTGGTCATAGGCTCAAATCCCGCCAGCACTTATTGAGTTAAATTCTTAATTTTTCAGGTGCAAATGTATGAGTTTACACCCCCACCGCTGGTTTTGACGGTGCAGGAAAAAACTGTAAGGATACCGACATATTCCAAGAATATTTCAGATATTATAGATCATTATAGATCATGTGTCATCCGCCAACTCGCACTGGGCCAACGTGGAGAATATGGTATTTGCCTCCATGAGAGAGAGAAGGCTCGGAATCCTAGTTGTGGAAATATTTGGTAGGCTGCTTATGCTAATACTTGTGAATAGGCGTAATAACTTAACCAAAACTAGAATTAGTAGATCAAATTGTATTCTATCGTGCTTGGATGAAGGAGCCAGGTCTTATAAAAATCTATTAGAAATCCATTAACTTTCCAATTTCATGCCGGATTCTAATTTAATTGCTCGCCGTTCTGCGCTGTAACTTACAATAGGCTAAAGCGAGTCACTCCAAGCACCTTTTTAATTCAATTTCACCAAATTAGAATTAGTTCCATTCTTTTGGGACACCTTTTACATAAAGGCGTCGTCGTTATCAACCAACGTTCTGGTTGATTCCGCGTAAAAAAGTTAACATTTGGTTGACAACGACAGAAATTTACATTATCGCGATAACTGTTTACAATATTTCAATTCAATACAAACACTATTTTATCTATTACTGGTAGTTCTCCGTGGTTTTACCCACGTAGTTTCCGTTCCCGTTATATTCCCGGGAGAAAAGTAGCCTATGTTTTCTTCCAGACTATTATCTGACTGTGTTCCCAATTTCAACTAGATTCAGATCTTACGCGTGATCGAACAACAAACACCCAAATATCTAAACATATCCAAACATTCATAAGTATAATATTTGTAGGATAGCAGGATAGGATAGGTTTACACTTGACTGCCATCTCGCCTGATGGTAAGTGACGAGGCGGTCTACGATAAAGTGTGCTTGCTTACAAGAAACCGTAACTCTGAAGAACCCTTCTCACTCTTATAAACCCCTCGTGCCATTGATTTTTATAATTTTATTTCAAAGTTTACTGATATTAGAGAAAATAGAGGTAAATAGAACGGAAATTTAAGGACTCTGTAAATTAAAGCGATAGTAACGATCACCACACAGTATTCGAATTCGTATCCATCGACGAACATTCCTTTGCTTACCTGAAGATGTATTCTTCTGTTACGTTTTGAAAACTTCAATCTGATTTCTCTTTCGATTACAAATGAGAAATTCATATCGAGTTGAACCGTAGCACCTCCCCAAACAACGGGAAGCGGTTAGGTCGACACATGGTTATTTGTCCACAAGCGCTCGAATAATTGAGGTGTACATTTTCACTTTGTTCCGTTTCCATTCGATTAAAATCGTTGTACCTCAGTTGTACACGACCTATTCGTTGTTTACTAAACGATTTGAACGGTTCGACGGTTTGACTAACCAACCGCGCGAATTTTTTGCACCGATTTTCATGAATTCACTAAATTGTAAGATTTGGACACGGAAACAAATGAAGCTATGTGCATGCAATTTACGAATAATTGAACTGTTGACTGGCTACAGCAACAGGAAGTAAATTCTAGTTTCGTGTTCAGAAGATGTTCCTTTTTAAATTAAGTATCTATGCAATAAGTATTCGTATTTCAAAACTTTCATGATTTGAACTCATTTTAAAAACTTAATACTATTATATTTTTAAAACCGATCTAAATGTTGTTTTTTCAGTTACAGCTGGTCTAGTCGAGAGAACTGCGACCGCCAATCCGGAGAACTCGGGTTCAAAATCACGCGCACCTCTGTCTTTTCGAAGTCATGTGACTAATGCCGCTAACTTAAAACGGTGAAGGAAAACATCGTGAGATAACCGACATGTACCAAGAATCTTTCGAAGTCATGTGTCATTCACCAACCCGCACTGGGACAGCGTGATGAATTATGGCTTTGACTCTCTCCTCGCGATAGAAGGCCCCGATTCCCAGGAGCGGGAACATTTAGTGGGCTGATTATGTAAATGTTGTTTTCAATGTTAGGTAAGTATATCTTTCGACGTTTCGGTTACGTAGTAACTATTTTCTTATCTGTGGTTTTGGTCGCATTACAACGGCTTTGGCCGACTCACTCGCGTTCTTCTCAACTCGGGCGACTGAAGCTTCAAACGCATATTAATTAAATAATAACATTTAGATCGTGATTCAGTTCTGTATAATGTTTTAAGATGTATGTAACATCTCAAAGATAGTATAAATGTGTTGTGTCGTTTTGTACCACCTTCATAAAAAACTTCAATTATTTATTACTAGATGTACCCTGCCACGCTTCACTGTGGCACATTGTGATGCAAAAGTTAGAAAAAAACAATCCTTGATGCGGATTATATATCATTGTAAAATTTCAGCTCGATCGGTGCAGAAATTTTTGAGTTTTTGAAGCGTACACAAACCAACATAACATTTTTATGTATAGAGATTACAAAAGCTCAATTCTGTTTGCATGGTTCTATTGAATCATTTGTGCTGATTTAACTCTGCTCAAAAATTTTACAGATTATTATCTCCCATTGACCAAATGTTTGGAATATATCATTTCCCGAAATCTGTTTTCGGCCGATGATACCATGAAATTAATATAGGATAATAAAGACAAAACCACTTTGTTAGTAAAGAAATGAGTTTAACAATAACTATTCTTTAAAGTCCTAAGTTTTATAAGGGTTAGTTACAGGGTAGTTTGAAATATATTGGCTACTGGGTCTCGTGAGTCGTCCGAGTACATTTTATGAGCATCTAATAAAATTTTTATCGTGTAACAGTAAAGAAGCAATCAGTTTGTCGGATATTGGCCTGCGGGGTTCGTAAACACGTGAATTTTTATGTTCTACGTAGTTACCGCGATTCATAGATTCGCGCACTTCTCTCGATTACGTACGGGGAGTTTTCACAAGTTGGAACATGGGGACTACCATGAGATGGGAAATAACGAATGGCAGTCCTCAATCACGCTACGGGTTCGAACATTTCACTTGTAAAATTTGACGTCTTCACCACTGTGCCATCGTAGTCCGGACGGTACAGATGTCCGGATATATCATTACTACTACTGGCCTTCACGGAGATAAATGTCGGGATGTCTTTCTTGGAACTTAGTAGGTAGATAAAACTGCATCGAAATAGAGAAAACTCGCTGCACCATATATTTTACCATGGTAAATATCCCGTAGTAAATATTAGATTGACTATACTAGTACAGTAGTAAGTATACATTTGTCGATATTTGTTTACACAACACTATCAATCTAAGCAACGCTTATACTGTGTACGCATCGTAGTATTATTACGGGATATTTATCGTGGTTAATGGTGGAGTGAGTCCTTATTATTATAAAGCACATGCACCATTTTCAGAGTTCCGTTCACACCGTTCAAGTTTACATGCAAACATGGTGCATGAAACTACATCGAAATATTGGGGGCTCGTTCCACATAATGACGGTAATTATTCCATATCTAATAAAAAAGAGCTAATAAAACATTGAACGTGAATTCCAAGACAACGGTAGGCCCCCACCCTTGAATTAAGAGGTGCATTTGAGGGAAGTGTGTAATGCAAGGTTTTCCGCATCGGTGTTCGTTTAGCTCCCTTTGTTTAGAGTTTATTGGGTAACCGTGAGCTTTAGCTCTGGAGTTCCTCATTGCTCACGATTTAGAGTTAATCTAGCCGTCGTAGTATAGTTGCCGTTTAGTTGACTAATTCTATTGAACGAACACACAACGTAAGAGTTTTATTTAGATACACACGTTTATCTAAATAATTGGGAGAATCCTATGTCCAGCAGTGGACGAATACGCTGATGATAGTCTGAATAATATATTTTTTAGCTAAATTACTATTGGACAGACCCACAGAAATAATGTATTACCTATGCATAATAAAAATCACAATCTGTACTATCATTATAAAGATACGAGTACTTGTAGGATCAAAAAAACGTTGTCCTGTGTACGCGGAAAAAACAAAATAAAAATCTGAACTATTCTCGAATCCACTTCAATACACATTACATAACATAAACTATTTTCGTACAAAAGATTAAACCAACTTCAAAACCACAAATAGGCACTCAAAAGCGAAAAATAAATTAAAATCATTATTAAAAGCGTTACTCATTCATCTATTTAAAGTCGGTGTTAGTCAGGTCAAATAGTTAGTAGCTTGATACTATGTAAGCACCTGGTAAGTAGGCACAGGTAAGTTATATTTATCCAGTTCACTACCTGTTAGGCTTGGCTGGCACCGACTGCAAATAGATGAGTGAGTAGCGCTTATAATAATGATTTTAATTTATTTTTCGCTTTTGAGTGCCTATTTGTGGTGTTGAAGTCGGTTTAATTTTTTGTACGAAAATAGTTTATTAACCACTTTTAGTGCAAAACAAGTTTTTATGCTTTTACACAATTTCGTATTGACAGGATCGAGTTTCACAATTTTTGTGAAATCTACTACGTCGTCCAGAAAATTGTACGCAAATTTTAGTTTATGGTTCATATTTCAAAAAACCACCAAACTGATTTCGATAAGATTTATATGGAACCATTCGGGAAGCATACTCATCCGAACACAGAAATAAATTTTAAAATCAGTGAGGGGGTTCTCGAGAAATCAGGTAACATGTGTAAGGTTCAAATAGGCTTGTACAAAACTCTTTGCTAAAATATGATTACTGGCTGAAAATTTAAAATAAAACATGGAATTCGTTTGGAAGACAGATCGGTGATGTCAGAAAAAAACAGATAGCTGAAAAGATGGTTGGATATCGAAATGAATTATAGATAGATATAAGTTTAAAATACCGATGTTAAACAGAATGGCTAATTAGTTGAAATACTGATGTAATACAGAATGATTTAAACTATCTTTGTTTCACTTTCTGAGTTGTTAGCTAACAACTCAGAAGTGGGATGACAACGATGAAATATCGTAAGTACACGTCCACATGTTTTTTTTATTTTGTGTTTTTATTAACTGTTAATTGTTGTGGCTATCTATCGGTTTTAGTATTCACTTGAGTTTTAGTTTTGAGTATCTAGTTCATTTACCATAAGCATCCTATTAAATGTATCCACTCAGGGGTTTTCTCTCACAAGGAAAGAGTCAAGGCTATAATCAACCACGCTGGCCTAGTGCAATTTGGTGGGTTGGCGGCGGGTTGAATTGGTTCAATTACATAAAACTTATTAATTACCACCCATGTTCTGAAAATGCCGATATTAAAATGTTACTTTAAGGACCTCTACCTTTTTTATGTCTATATGGAATACTTAGCGTGATTAGACAGAGTCACGGCATTAACACTTGGTTGGGTGAGTTTCAGACAATGGACGATGGACACCGCCCTGGTGTCCATCCGTAGAGATCGAATGATTGAAAGGAAAAGGTCCAGTATCTGGAACCGCAACCGAGATTGCGATGGCGAGGTGCGACGGAGCCGCAATAGAGTACGTGTTGTCGCTGAGGGTCATCGCGGATGTTGGAGTCATCAGTTGGAGCCGCGCTACCGGGCACAAGAGCCTGGTCGCGCCGGGAGTTGCGCTGCTAGGCGTGACAGCATGGTCGCGCCGGGAGTTGCGTTACTGGGCGTGACAGCCTGGTCGCGCCGGGAGTTGCGCTGCTAGGCGTGACAGCCTGGTCGCTCCGGGAGTTGCGCTGCTAGGCGTGACAGCCTGGTCACGCCGGGAGTTGCGCTGCTAGGCGTGACAGCCTGGTCGCGCCGAGAGTTGCGCAGCTGGTCGTGACAGCCTGGTCGCGCCGGGCGTCACATAGTCGCAGCCGGGCGCGAGACAAAGGTCGCGCCGGGAGCATTAAGGCCATATTCACAGCCAGGGGTTGGTTGTCCGAATAGAAGAGATACTACAAGTTCGAATTCAGGTCATGTAACATTATATTTAAATCTACCTCTTAATACATAAAATAAATTAGGTTCATGAAAAACATCCTCCCGTCACAGCCAAAATCAGAATGTAACACAAATTATTAGAAGTCTCTTAATTTCTGAATTAATTAAGAACCAGATAAGTAATATTTCTGAATTCAATACTTTAAAAAAACAGTACAAATAGATTGAGGATGATCGTTTCATATCATAAAGATACGGTATGTAAGAATATTATAATTATCTATATTTCAAGTATCGTTATGCACTTTTAAAAATAGATAATTTTGAAATCGTCTGTTTGAGGATGAGTAACGTTCTAACGTTTACGTTCCGTTATCTGAAAAATTCGTAATGACAGACTCATAATCTGTGTCGTAGTGTTTATGGTTTTTAGTAGCGGTGGTTTGAGTAATATATTCATAATGGGTACACGGGTGGAATTTCAGATTAGTTATTATCATATTATGTTGTTCAGTAATAGTAAAAAAAATAGGATAAATAAGCGATTTCGTTTACAGTCCTAAGCCTGTCACAGTATTAATGAAAATTGTATCGCTACATGTTGTCTTAAATTTAATAATATTTAAATCGTAAGATATTATTCAAACGAGCACCATATTTATGTTATTCTATTAATAGATATTATTTCAGTAAAGGCTGAATATTGTGTATCCATGAATATAAACGGTGACTACTATTGGCCAGTATTACCCAGTGATAGGTCCAACAGCCTATTATTTTCAAAGCGACATATTCGATAATAGGAATATGAATATATCAATATAATATAACACCACTAGTTAACGGTTGTGATTGTGACGACGGAGATACTGTACATTGTACCAACTTCGTAGAGCTGGATCGGACTGGATAAATAATACAACGCCTCAAGTTACTTACCAAATCTTAACAAAGTCTGGTCACTGCTTTTACGATTCAAGTAACCCAAGCGATGGCGCGTTTTAATAACAATCAGCGCCATCTGAATATAATCCGGGTGAACTAAAGCTTATGCAAGCAAAATATAATATATTTAATTGTAGGAAGGGTTGCAAACAGGTGCATTTCATAACACGAAAACTGACAGGCAAAGACGGGTTGTGGAAGAATTAATAGCTTACTAACCCCAAGTGGCAAGTAAATCTATTAAATGCTATTCAGCTACGAAACTAAACCCAACTTTTAAAGGACTGGCTCCTTCAGTTGATTGTCAATAAATGCTGACACTCTGTCAAAGACCATGCGTTTTACTAGCTCAGATTTCGTCTGGCCTGGTGGTTTAGTTGTTAGTCTGCCCTGCGAAGCTGTGTGATTTATGCAACCATTTTTACTGTGCATGGGTATTATTTATGGATAATAAGTATGTGTCTGGAATTATCAATTTTTTGGATTGGCTCTCTGTAGTACAAGGTTTGTCTGTAGTACAAGTGCATAGTGCAAGTTTTATTTAGTTTGGGACTAGTTGGTGTTGTGGGTGTGACTTAGTGTCCACCACTACCACCATTTGAACAACAGATGAATAAAAGCATACAGAAACATTCGTAGAAGTAGGGTGTGAAATAACGCTGGTATAATAGTCGATACTTAGGTGCGTTCTTTGATCACGATGCCGCCAACAACGATGAAGGGTTCAACCAACGACAATCAACGGGGTTGTACTCGTATATTGGTTCACTCAATTGGATGGTGAAAGTTGCTGAGTGGTACAACCGGATTCTTGTTTAATTGACTGGGCATTATCTAAGAGATAATTTAATGAACTAGTGAGATGATAAATTTGGGAAAAGTCGTAGTCTGAGAGTAAACTTTACGGATAGGACTTTGTTTAATGTCAAGGGACGGTACGCTAGTCTCTTTACTGCCGTCGCTGTTGGGGTTGGATTCGGAACGGAGAAATCCAGAGAGACAAAAAAAAAGCATATTATGATAAGAGGCGATAATCTGCTCCAATATGGCTCCAGTTATGGTAACGGCAATCTTGTGAACACCATTAAAGTTGTCTTGAAACAATAATGAAAGGGCTAAGGTAGCATATTTGTATCTTCATTTGAGGGAGAGTTCATAATGGTATTGTGATTTTTGGTACAAAGTAGTTAAAACTAGCAACTGCGGCCTCAGATGAGATGTGACTGTGGTGGGTTCATGTTTTCTTCCCTTAGGATATATTTATGGGGAGGTACAGCAATACCTGATAATGATGAATAATAATGACTGGGATATAGTTTTGAAATAAAATACTGTGTATTGTTTCTGTAGTTGTGATCATCAGATCGATAAAATGATATAGTGGCTAAAGTATTTTAGTAATACTTTCTACAATTACATGCCGTTGTTTAACTTGATAAATTAGCGTGCGTTTTAGCGAATTAATGTTTGGTTGTCTTATGTTGTTTCAGGCCAAGTGCAAGATCAGACCTGAGACAAATTGGATATAATGATATGATAAAGTTGGTTGGATTGTTAATGCATTGGATAACTTGTTAATGCATTGGATTTTAAATGCATTGGATAACTTGTTAATGCATTGGATTTTAAATGCGTTGGATAACTGGTTAATGCATTGGATGTGAAATGCATTGGAGAAATAATGTTATTTTTCTTATTTTGTGGTTGACAGATTTAATTATTAATACGGATTTAACACTTTAATAGCGTTGGTTAATCGATGGATTATTGATAATTGATATGAGCCCTGGTATTCCCTATCTTCCTGCATGGCGTAGAAGCGTGGACGATTCGGGCCCGGGAAAGACAAAATTGACGTACTCAAGATTTGTGGTATTGGAGACGAATGTTACGAATACTTTGAATTGCAAAAAATTCCCAAAGCATCGATCCTGACCCAGCTCCGAAAAACGTCTAGATAATAAATGTCAACAACACATCTTTTCATATTTTGATCATACAATGCGAAGAGGGAATCTGGAAAAACTCATCATAGTTGGCAACACCGAGGGCAAACGATGGCGTGGTCACTCACCAACCAGTTGAACCGATAAAGTGAAAGATCCGTTTTCCTCCAAATTTTACTCGGTCGTAAGAGACGTGCGGGACAGAAACCGGTGGAAGAAGATCATCCGCTCTAGATGCAGCCCTGATGCTGACCACGATCATTGGACATGAGGGACAGACCGAACTGATACAATTACAATTTTTTTTTTTTTTTTTACAATTTAAATTATTGGTTAACTGCATAAATGTTTAGTGTAGAATATTTTATAATTGTATAGTTAAAATTATGAAGGATGAAGGATTTAATTCAAGATATTGGGCGTCGTGTACGTAAACCAAAGTTATGAATTCCACTCTGGTTCGTCTCTGAGGCAGAGGATAGCTGTCGCTGTTCAGCGAGACAGCGTTTTGGGCACATTTGCACCAGGAACGATTCAGGGTGGGTTATTGAATTGTACTTTGATAATATTTTGATTTGACATGTAATTATAGTTATAATGATACTATTAGTGGTTAATTGAGTTAGTGATTATTGTTTGTGAATTAGATAAACTTAATTGGTTTTTAATATTAAACAGATTGTTTCTTAACTGGATAAGTTGGCCAGATTGCGAATTTTATATTTATAGATATCCAACGTGGTGGATTTACCCCAACAATATTTACTTCATCACCACTTATTTTCTATTTATGGTCTATTTTCACTCAGCACTTACCGAGATAATACAAGTCAAAGTTTGACGTAAAATTGACCAGCTCTAACCCTAACGCATGTACAGCTGACAGTCGATCAGGCCGTTACGGGCATATTAAATAAAATAACAAACAATCAATTTTGTATTAGAAAAAAATATGAGCTTTCATGTCTATGAAAATCATGTTTATGTTCACATTTATGATTCGAAACCTAGTAGGTATAGAATAGATGAACTACCATAAACATTGTTGCACCTTTCTGCATATATATTTTTTTTTTGTAACAGAATATGTCACTTTCCGTAGGAAATCATATTTGTGTCTGGTAAAACAAGCTTAGTCATGTCTGTAATATATTATGATGAAATTAATTTTGTTAATATACCTTTTGCCAAGTGTAAGGTTGGTTCCACCTGGTGCGTACATGAGGGCATGCACGTTATCAGGATGGACAAGTGTAAGGTTCAAATAGGCTTGTACAAAACTCTTTGCTAAAATATGATTACTGGCTGAAAATTTAAAATAAAACATGGAATTCGTTTGGAAGACAGATCGGTGATGTCAGAAAAAAACAGATAGCTGAAAAGATGGTTGGATATCGAAATGAATTATAGATAGATATAAGTTTAAAATACCGATGTTAAACAGAATGGCTAATTAGTTGAAATACTGATGTAATACAGAATGATTTAAACTATCTTTGTTTCACTTTCTGAGTTGTTAGCTAACACATACATAAAAAACATTGTGGTCGAATTGATAAACCCCTCCTTTTTGGAAGCCGGTTAAACATTTACCAAAATAGGTTCAGCCGTTTAGGTGTAGTTTAATTATAAATGAAATAATTTTATGAATTTAACAAACACATGCACAGAAAATGTATAGGTACAATCAGGTGCATACTGTCGGCCCGTTCGTACTCCACTCGGATACCGTCATTTTAAGACTATAATCATAATAAAAACAAACGAAATAATTTTTTGCTTGCATCATCGGACAAACAAACTTAACTTGACCTGTGTGGTGGTCTACAGCCTTGGCTCTCTCTTTGAAATAGAAAGTGGAATTTTTCTTTAAACAAAACCAAGCAAAACTGAGCTGTTGCGCTACATGTAAATGACATATATACTCAAAAACATAACTTTTGCAGCTTAGAACAGAATCTTAGTGTCACCATATATACATAGATAGAACTAAGCAACGGTACGAGCAGTTTAGATGTGTTACTTATTATTGTGCCCAGAAAACTTCCTTCCCACTACCGAACTGTAAAATAGACCCTCCCCCACTTTAGAAGTTCACCATAGTTGGGAGCAACTCCGGAGACTAGGTTTCATCTGTACTCCGTTAATTAATACCAGACCTTGTTACAACGGTTATTTGAAGGGCGGAATAGCGGCAAATGGATTCCGGAAAGTTGAACGTTTTCTGTGCTAAGTTTGTATGCCTAGATACTTTTGCTATGAAATAAATATTTTTGATACAGTTTGTAGAAATATTATCTAACCCATCATGAAAACCAAATGTTAAGACAAATTGTATTCATTTATTTCACTAGGTTATAGTTTTTTTTTTAACCTAATACTAATCAAAGCGCCGGTAACGGAGCGATGCACCTGATGTAGGCCCGAGAATGAGCAGGTCGCGAGGGGTTTAAGTGACGGCTGGTCTAGTCGGGAGAATGTCGACTGCCGATCCGTATACACCGGGTTCAAAACCACGCGCACCACTGTCTTTTCGAAGTCACGTGCGTAATGCCGCTAACTTAAAACGGTGAAGGAAAACATCGTGAGGAAACCGACATGTACCTAGAATCTTTCTAAGTCATGTTTGTGTCATCCACCAACCCGCACTGGACCAACACCAGCGTGGTGGATTGTGGCCTTGACTTTCTTCTCGCGAGAGAAGGCCCCAGGAGTGGGAACATTCAGTGGGCTGTTTATGCGAGGTGTTCGCTGGTAAATACGAGAGCATATCCACGCTCTTTACCATACGCATCAAAGGGTAAACCTTGGATGTTTTAGTCTGTAGGAGCGTTATGTCCAACCGTAGCTTCGAGTCCTACATAACTGGACGAGCAGGTCATATAGGCGGAAAGGATGGCGTGTTTAAAAATACATTCAATAAAATTAAATTATAAAATTATTATTCTCAAATAAATGCAAACAAATGATATATTTCATAATTTTGTTGGTGTAAGAAACGGATTCTAAAGATCCTACTAATATTATAAATTCAATGTCAATGTTTGGATGTTTGTTGTTTTATCACGTCGTAACGTCTGAAGGGATCGGGCTGAAATTTTGAACATAGATAGATAATAGTTTGGAAGAACACATAGGCTACTTTTTATTCCGGAAAATAACGGGAAGAACGGAAAAGGTAACTATGCGGGTAAAACCGCGGGGTGCTGCTAGTTGTTAGTTGTTAATATACCACAGATGAAGGCCATTCCACACACGAACCGAAGAACGTTGATTGTTGTCCCGCCTAGGCCTATAGCAACAGCATTATCAGTAGAGTCAGGGCTCGGGAGTCCAACAAACATTTAACAAACACCACCAGTACAGGGTCTGTATTCCTTAATTATTCAAATTAAAACACAAACTTACCTTGTTTTGTAATTGGACCCCAAGGTGCATGAGTAATTGAGTATACGAGAATACGCAAATTGCTTATACTAAACGGAAAGGAGCTTGACTATATTGGGTAACAAATTTTCAATTATCTAGCCTATAAATTAAATTACGCTGGAACTATTATTGCAAGCCAAAAAGCTTATTTACATAATTATGATACATTAAATACCCAGACAGGTACAGCAGAATCATCCATATTTAATATCCCACAAATGTTTGTCATAGGTGGGAATCGAACTCAAGACCTATCTCATTAAATAGACTCACTACCGACTGACCTCCGAGGACAGTCAAATCACGATTTGCCTTTGCCATGGTACCAACGATGAAGCAGTGAAAAAAGAAATTATCTTCTGGTAGATAGCCTTTTGAACTCAACGCGATGTACGAGTTGAAAACAGATAATTTTTTTCTTGATCTTAGTAAAGCTTTCATAATAATTACAAAGCGTCTTTTGCGGCTTAGAATATCTTGTCAAGAATAGATATTCTACCGGACATACGTCAACTTTCGATTTCAAATGCATCTAAATGGCGCATTTAGGTAAAGCCATTTTTTAAAAGCGTTACTCACTCATCTATTTGAAGTCGGTGTTAGTCAGGTCAAATAGTTAGTAGCTTGATACTATGTAAGCACGTGGTAAGTAGGCACAGGTAAGTTATAAATACCTACTACCTGTTAGGCTTGGCTGGTACCGACTGCAAATAGATGAGTGAGTAGCGCTTATAATAATGATTTTAATTTATTTTTCGCTTTTGAGTGCCTATTTGTGGTGTTGAAGTCGGTTTAATTTTTTGTACGAAAATAGTTTATTAACCACTTTTAGTGCAAAACAAGTTTTTATGCTTTTACACAATTTCGTATTGACAGGATCGAGTTTCACAATTTTTGTGAAATCTACTACGTCGTCCAGAAAATTGTACGCAAATTTTAGTTTATGGTTCATATTTCAAAAACCACCAAACTGATTTCGATAAGATTTATATGGAACCATTCGGGAAGCATACTCATCCGAACACAGAAATAAATTTTAAAATCAGTGAGGGGGTTCTCGAGAAATCAGGTAACATACATAAAAAACATTGTGGTCGAATTGATAAACCCCTCCTTTTTGGAAGTCGGTTAAACATTTATCAAAATAGGTTCAGCCGTTTAGGTGTAGTTTAATTATAAATGAAATAATTTTATGAATTTAACAAACACATGCACAGAAAATGTATAGGTACAATCAGGTGCATACTATCGGCCCGTTCGTACTCCACTCGGATACCGTTATTTTAAGACTATAATCATAATAAAAACAAACGAAATATATTTTTTGCTTGCATCATCGGACAAACAAACTTAACTTGACCTGTGTGGTGGTCTACAGCCTTGGCTCTCTCTTTGAGATAGAAAGTGGAATTTTTCTTTAAACAAAACCAAGCAAAACTGAGCTGTTGCGCTACATGTAAATGACATATATACTCAAAAACATAACTTTTGCAGCTTAGAACAGAATCTTAGTGTCACCATATATACATAGATAGAACTAAGCAACGGTACGAGCAGTTTAGATGTGTTACTTATTATTGTGCCCAGAAAACTTCCTTCCCACTACCGAACTGTAAAATAGACCCTCCCCCACTTTAGAAGTTCACCATAGTTGGAGCAACTCCGGAGACTAGGTTTCATCTGTACTCCGTTAATTAATACCAGACCTTGTTACAACGGTTATTTGAAGGGCGGAATAGCGGCAAATGGATTCCGGAAAGTTGAACGTTTTCTGTGCTAAGTTTGTATGCCTAGATACTTTTGCTATAAATTAAATTAAAAATTAAAATTCATTTATTTCGAGTTTCAAATGACTCATATTCGTAGGCACAATTACAATTTCCACAAATGAACAAAAATTAAAAATCCAGACATCAGTAAACATATCAAATCATCAATAATAATTAAAATGTCAGTAAATAATGATAATAACAATTCTCAGTCAAATAAACAATGTCAGTAAATAATTTAACAACTTTTGATCAGCCAAATAAACAATGTCAGTAAATAAGTTAAATTTTTGAATGTCTGTACAGAAATATGAAATAAATAAATAGTCAACAAAACACATATTCACAAAACATAATCAATGGTCAAATCAGTCAGAATCAATATTACCACTTTCTCTTCGGCATTGGCACTGCAACATGTCTGTCACAACAATGCCGAAGGAAAGGGCAGTCAGGCCTGCCAGCAATCATCGCTAGGGTAGCATTGGAGCTAGTCCGCGCCCTGCGCACCAGAGACGCCGCGCGCTTGCGCATTGTCGCGTGAAAACAGTCTGTTCGCGCCTCTGCGAACATTCCCGACGCGCTACAGAACCGGGGCAGCCCCATCACCACCCTAAACGCGTTGTTATATTGGACGCGGAGAGCGCTGTAGCATTTTTCAGTATAAGTAGCCCACAGGCTGCACGTGTAAAGCGACGTACAATACGCTATGAAATAAATATTTTTGATACAGTTTGTAGAAATATTATCTAACCCATCATGAAAACCAAATGTTAAGACAAATTGTATTCATTTATTTCACTAGGTTATAGTTTTTTTTTTAACCTAATACTAATCAAAGCGCCGGTAACGGAGCGATGCACATGATGTAGGCCCGAGAATGAGCAGGTCGCGAGGGGTTTAAGTGACGGCTGGTCTAGTCGGGAGAATGTCGACTGCCGATCCGTATACACCGGGTTCAAAACCACGCGCACCACTGTCTTTTCGAAGTCACGTGCGTAATTCCGCTAACTTAAAACGGTGAAGGAAAACATCGTGAGGAAACCGACATGTACCTAGAATCTTTCTAAGTCATGTTTGTGTCATCCACCAACCCGCACTGGACCAACACCAGCGTGGTGGATTGTGGCCTTGACTTTCTTCTCGCGAGAGAAGGCCCCAGGAGTGGGAACATTCAGTGGGCTGTTTATGCGAGGTGTTCGCTGGTAAATACGAGAGCATATCCACGCTCTTTACCATACGCATCAAAGGGTAAACCTTGGATGTTTTAGTCTGTAGGAGCGTTATGTCCAACCGTAGCTTCGAGTCCTACATAACTGGACGAGCAGGTCATATAGGCGGAAAGGATGGCGTGTTTAAAAATACATTCAATAAAATTAAATTATAAAATTATTATTCTCAAATAAATGCAAACAAATGATATTTTTCATCATTTTGTTTGTGTAAGAAACGGATTCTAAAGATCCTACTAATATTATAAATTCAATGTCAATGTTTGGATGTTTGTTGTTTTATCACGTCGTAACGTCTGACGGGATCGGGTTGAAATTTTGAACATAGATAGATAATAGTTTGGAAGAACACATAGGCTACTTTTTATTCCGGAAAATAACGGGAAGAACGGAAAAGGTAACTATGCGGGTATAACCACGGGGTGCTGCTAGTTGTTAGTTGTTAATATACCACAGATGAAGGCCATTCCACACACGAACCGAAGAACGTTGATTGTTGTCCCGCCTAGGCCTATAGCAACAGCATTATCAGTAGAGTCAGGGCTCGGGAGCCCAACAAACATTTAACAAACACCACCAGTACAGGGTCTGTATTTCTTAATTATTCAAATTAAAACACAAACTTACCTTGTTTTGCAATAGGACCACAAGGTGCATGAGTAATTGAGTATACGAGAATACGCAAAATGCTTATACTAAACGGAAAGGAGCTTGACAATATTGGGCAACAAATTTTCAATTATCTAGCCCCTAAATTAAATTATGCTGGAACTATTCTTGCAAGCCAAAAAGCTTATTTACATAATTATGATACATTAAATACCCAGACAGGTATAGATCATCCATATTTAATATCCCACAAATGTTTGTCATAGGTGGGAATCAAACTCAAGACCTATCTCATTAAACAGACTCACTACCGACTGACCTCCGAGGACAGTCAAATCACGATTTGCCTTTGCCATGGTACCAACGATGAAGCAATGAAAAAAGAAATTATCTTCTGGTAGATAGCCTTTTGAACTCAACGCGATGTACGAGTTGAAAACAGATAATTTTTTTCTTGATCTTAGTAAAGCTTTCATAATAATTACAAAGCGTCTTTTGCGGCTTAGAATATCTTGTCAAAAATAGATATTCTACCGGACATACGTCAACTTTCGATTTCAAATGCATCTAAATGGCGCATTTAGGTACAGCCATTTTTTTTAAGCATTTGGTATTGAATTTCTGTTGCCCAGTATTGTCGGAGAGAGTTTGTGTTTTAATTTTGACAGGCTGGAATAGAAGTCCAGCGTAATGCCTGGTCAAACGCGGCCAGGGACGAGCGTGCTTCGATCGCTTCTGCAGGGATATACGCCGGTTGGACAACTGTTCATAACTGCTTATTTGTTTTCAAGGAATTCTAAATACTATTCTGACGCACTTGGAGTTATACTCGTACAGTTAAAGTTTTAGTCTTCAGGTATGCTGTCTATTTAGACACGTTTCTATGTACCTATTATGTTTTATTTTCGAAGGAGCTTACCATGTTGCCACAGTGGATTAGATGGTAAAATAAATAAGTAATAAATAAATATTGGTGAAATATTCACACACAACACCATCTGACCCCAAACTAAGCAAAGCTTGTAATATGTAATAATTGAACAAGGTAATGTGCACAAATTTCGTAACAAAGACGAAATCACCGTGTGAGTGTTAAATCTGAGAAAACTATCGGAGGCGCTTGAATATTTTTTCCGACAAACCTTGGTAACTTTTGTCTAATACTTACTCGTAGAATACTTACTATTGAACTTAGAAACTTTTGTCAACTGATTTGATGTTGAGCGCCAGATAATTAAATGTCTTTAACTATCGAGTTTAGCACACTATTTTATGTAGACGACTGTTTTGTGTAGGTATTTATTATTCAACGATATCTTCCTCTTTCAGAACAAGTTTTCACAATTTTTTTCCTCCACCATGTCCAGCGAAAATAACAATCAAATATTTGCACGTAATTTTTACTTGTCACATACAGGTTAACTTTCAAAACACGTGTTGTAACATAGAATTTGCACCTGAATCCTCAGATTTATAACTGTGAGTATGCAATCTTCGCCTTCCTCTAAGCTATTGTCCGATGTTTCGCTAAATCGTTACAGAAATTACTTAAAATCAAAATTATTCTGTGATATATTTATGATTAAAAGTATTCGTTGAATCCAACAATTCAACGTATAATTTTAATTTTTCAGCGTGGTAATGTTGCCGTCATTGAAGGTACGCTTTCAAGTGGTAGTAGTCTTGAGCATCTGGATAATATCTAGGCCTTCATCGATTAATAAGAAATTGAGATGGTTTAGACCACAGATTAATGAAACAAGTAATCTGTGGTTTGGACATGAAGAATTCAAATTACTACTTGGCACTGCACTGAACTCGTCACCAATAAATATAAGATGATTTATCTCTAATATTGGCCCTGCAATTTCTCTGGAAACATTGTCTTTCAAACCAAAACACTTGTTGTTGCATGCTATCTCAGAGGTTTTCAATCTGAGCATCGGTTCTTAATGTGTGATAACATTAAGAACCGATGCTTTAGCGTCACAAGTAGAAGTAGTGCTCAATTCAATTCAATTATTTGTTCATCAATTTGCGACATGGATACACTTTTGAGCAAAGAGTTTACATATTAGTTATGTGTAAACTCTCTTTTTTTGAGTGTTTATCAATCAGTTAGCCTAGTCATTTAATTCTGTAATTTTTTTTGTTACTGTAAATAAAATACAACGTCCACACACCGCTAGCAGAGGCGCTAGTAAAATTTGCCACTAGTACGAGGTATTGGAAAAGTAATACTCTTTCGTTTCGGTTGCCGTGGAGACTGTGGAGAGTTGGGGAGCCGATACAAAGGATAAAGTTCGCAATATTTGGCGTCGTTCAGTAACCAAAGATGTGCCACCCACTCAGGCTCGTTTCTACGCAAAGAACAGTCATCGCCATTCAGCGGTCAACGGAACCCATTTGAACCGGAGACGGTTATTCGAGTTCAAATAAAAATTACGTCTATTTTGACTCTCCACAAAAGAAACATCTTAAATTAGGTATGTTGACGTGACAACGTCTAATAAATCTATGAACGGCGGCTGCATGCACGAAAAAGTGTCCCGTTGCGCTCATTATCCTGTTACACTCATTGTACGCTTGCATCGCATCTATCAATGTTTTGTTATGACTTTGTAACGTTAAACTATCGTCCGTAAACCATCCGACTTTACAGACAACCATTTTTTTTATTTTGCTAAAATTAACTGTGTCCCATATTAGATACTAGCAGCGCCCCGTGGTTTTATTCGCGTAGTTCTCGCTGTCGTTATCGGTGTCGCTTGTCGATATCGGTGGTGTGGGAGTGGATGTGGGAGTGGGTGTGGGAGTGGGTGTGGGAGAGGGAGTGGGAGTGGGAGTGGGAGTGGGAGTGGGTGTGGAAGTGGGAGTGGGTGTGGGTGTGGGAGTGGGAGTGGGAGTGGGAGTGGGAGTGGGAGTGGGAGTGGGAGTGGGTGTGGGAGTGGGTGTGGGAGTGGGGTGGGAGTTGGTGTGGGAGTTGGTGTGGGAGTTGGTGTGGGAGTGGGTGTGGGAGTGGGTGTGGGAGTGGGTGTGGGAGTGGGTGTGGGAGTGGGTGTGGGGTGGGTGTGGGAGTGGGTGTGGGTGTGGGTGGGAGTGGGAGCGGGGCAGGGCGGGAGCAGGAGCAGGAGCAGGAGCAGGAGCAGGAGCAGGAGCAGGAGCAGGAGCAGGAGCAGGAGCAGGAGCGGGAGGAGGAGCAGGAGCAGGAGCAGGAGCAGGAGCAGGAGCAGGAGCGGGAGCAGGAGCGGGAGCAGGAGCAGGAGGAGGGAGCAGGGCGGGAGCAGGGGAGCAGGAGCAGGGAGCAGGAGCAGGAGCGGGGGGGGCGGGGCAGGGGCAGGAGCAGGGGCGGGAGCAGGGGCGGGAGCAGGGGCGGGGGCGGGGCGGGAGCGGGGGCGGGGCGGGGCGGGAGCAGGGGCGGGGCGGGAGCGGGGGCGGGGCAGGGGCAGGAGCAGGGGCGGGAGCAGGGGCGGGAGGAGGGAGCGGGAGCAGGAGCAGGAGCAGGAGCAGGAGCAGGGGAGCGGGAGCAGGAGCAGGAGCAGGAGCAGGAGCAGGAGCAGGAGCAGGGAGCAGGAGCAGGAGCAGGAGCAGGGCAGGAGCAGGAGCAGGAGCAGGAGCAGGAGGAGCAGAGGCAGGTGCGGGTGCGGGTGGGGGGCAGTGGGAGCAGGAGTGGGGCAGCACACTATTTTATGTAGACGACTGTTTTGTACAGATATTTATTATTCAACGATATCTTCCTATTTCAGAACAAGTTTTCTCAAGGTGTTTTCCTCCACCATATGCAGCGAAAATAACAATCAAATACTTGCACGTAACTTTTACTTGTCACATACAGGTTAATTTTCAAAACACCTGTTGTAACGTAGAATTTGCACCTGAAACTTCAGATTCATAACTGAGAATGCAATCTTCGCCTTCCTCTAAGCTATTGTACGATGTTTCGCGAAATCGTTACACAAATAACTTCAAATCACAATTATTATGTGTATTTATTTATAATTAAAAGTATTAGTTGAATCCAACACTTCAACGTATAATTTTAATTATTCAGCGTGGTAATGTTGCCATAATTGAAGGAACGCTTTCAAGTGGTAGTAGTCTTGAGTATCTGGATAATATCTAGAATTCTAGACCTTCATCGTTTAAAAAGAAATTGAGATGTTATTTATGTCCAAACGGACATAAAGAATTCAAATTTCTACTTGGCACTAAACTAGTAAAACTAAACTAGTGGCACAAATAGAAGTAGTGCTCAATACAATTCCACCATTTAATCATCAATTTGCGACATGGATACACTTTTGAACATTTATTAATCAGTTTCTTTTGTAATTTAATTCTGTAAATTTGGTTGTTACTGTAAATAAAATACAACGTCCACAAACCGGTAGCAGCGGCGTCGCCAGTAAAAATTGGCAGAAGTACGAGGTATTGGAAAAGTAAGACTCTTTCGTTTCGGTTGCCGTGGAGACTGCGGAGAGTTGGGGAGCCGATACAAAGGATTAAGTTCGCAATATTTGGCGTCGCTCAGTAACCAAAGATGTGCCCACCCACTCAGGCTCGTTTCTATGCAAAGAACAGTCATCGCCATTTTTAGCGGTCAACGGAACCCATTTGAACCGGAGACGGTTATTGAAGTTCTAATAAAAGTTACGTCTATTTTGATTCTTCACAAATGAAACATCTTAAATTAGATATGTTGACGTGACAACGTCTAATAAATCTATGAGCGCCGGCTACATGCACGAAAAAGTGTCCCGTTGCGCTCATTATCCTGTTACACTCATTGTACGCTTGCACCGCATCTATCAATGTTTTGTTATGACTTTGTAACGTTAAACTATCGTCCGTAAACCATCCGACTCTACAGACAACCATTTTTTTTATTTTGCTAAAATTAACTGTGTCCCATATTAGATACTAGCAGCGCCCCGTGGTTTCACTCGCGTAGTTCCCGATGTCGTTATTGGTGTCGATATCGATGGCGGGATAAAAAATCGCCTGTGTTATTTCAGACTATCAATTTTAATCGTCCAGCCTTTCTACAGCCTAATGAAGTCAGGTTTGGCTTTGCTATTGCTGTCTCTATATTTTCAAGCAAAACAAAAGAGAAACCAATATCAAAGTTTAGACCGTTTTCCTCAGGCGGTAGACTTCCTCTGATCTCTTCAAGAGTTTTGGCGTGAAACAGTATCACTTTCGAATTTATATAGATAAACTTGCATTTAAAATGAAAATAAAGTGGCAGTTGGCGACCTTATTTCTTCGACGATTTCTTCTATGCAACCATAGGAAGGCAAAGAAGACAGAAGACATGAACATAGGAAGACGAGTACAATACATATATATACGAGAGTACATGTATTACATATGATTAGATGCCTACTGAGGAACACAATATTCAGATTTCCTTACAACCGTAGCAAATAGGTATGAAACTGGCGATGTGTTGACAGAGTCCCACGTCAACAAACATATTTAGCATTCTAGTAATCCTGGTCAAACGCACCCGGGCCGCGCGTGCCCGCGCGCGGGATCCCGGGATATACGCCGCCTCGCTGTTGCATAACAAGGGCAAGGGAACTAAATGGTGATGCTTCATACTATGCATAGGTATTGTTTTTTGTAAGTTACGACTGGTCTAGTCGGAAGAACGGCGTCTGCCGATCCGGAATCCCTGGAAGTCATGTGCTAACTTAATAAAAGTGCTCAAGTGCAAGTTAGACTCGCCCGTGAAGGCTTCCATAGCACAGCAATTAACATAATATAAAAGTTATTGTAGTTCGTTGTTACTTTAATCAGTGTTTTAACAATAGTGAATTTATGACGTATCTATATCTATACTATCTATACTAATATTATAAAGAGGAAAGATTTGTTTGTTTGTTTATTTGTAATGAATAGGCTCCGAAACTACAGGACCGATTTCAAAACTTCTTTCACCTTTGGGAAAGCTACATTATCCCCGAGTAACATAGGCTATATTATATTTAAAAAAAATAGGAATCCTTACTAAAACTCCAATAATGTAACATAAGGTGTAAAAAAAAGACCTGAAAAATTCCTTACGTCGCGTGCGCTGCGAAAACTATTGATGATAGAACAAAATCATTTACTACAACTTTGCAGAACTCATCATTATCTACAAAAAGTGTCGCGACAGCATATGTCTAAATATTATAGTTATTATGTCACAGTAAGCAGTTTTTTATTCTAAAATATTAATTTATATATGCCGCCTCTTGAAAAGGTTCTTCATTTGTACCTTGGTATTAATCCGTATCAAAATATTTATTTGTTAATGCATTCACATTGTAATTGATTCCTTAATAAAAAAAAATTATATACTTTTAATAATGTAACTATGATGCACCTAGTAATTGTAACAGAACTATTAATTATGAATGATGACTTGTACGCTAACATAGCAGGACCTGGAGAACGTTACTAACCCTAATTAAAATCTGTATAACCTAGGCCCACAAGGAAATAAATGATTTGATTTGATTTGATTTGAAAATAAATTACTTTATATTCAAGACGGCTTTAATACCTTTTTATAATTTTTTACATTTCATTCGGAAGATATCACGAGTTTAAAAATGCAAGTATTAGAAAAAGTCGCGTGGTTGTCGCTCACCGCGCTCAGCTAGCCAGCATGCGATGTAGGCTCCATATAAGCGTCACTGGGGTACGGGGGAGTCAATGTAATAAAATAAAGTGCCGCGCGGCTCACTCGCGCGATCGGCTCCCCTACGCAGCGGTCGTGTGCGTGATCATGATTTTAGCTTGAAAAATTTTGAATTCGTTTCGTAGGTAAATAAGTATATGATAATAAATATTATATTTTAATGTAACTATTCAAACTGCTTATAGTAGTATTTTATGGGTATTCCTGTTCAAAATTTCAGCAAAAATTTAGTAAAAGGTAGTTTTCTAAGCCCATATTTTTAATTTTCTTTCAATAAGTACCTACTACTTACCTGATAATAAATATTATATTTTAATTATTCAAACAGCTTAGTACTTCATATAGTTCAATAAGCAAAAATTTAGTAAAAGCCTGTTTAATTATTTATTTCCTTCTATTTTTCATTTTATAATGCCCAAAAATGCCAAAAAGATCAAGATCTCAACTTCCTAAACATAGTTCCCAGGCGAGGGCAATAAAAATACGGCGTAATGAGGAATCTTTATCAGAAACTGAAAATCGCCTTGCAAGTCGGAGAGAATACGCGTCGCAATCGCGTGCTAGAGAGTCAAGTAACGAGCGTTCGCAGCGGCTTGCTGAACAAAATTTTATCACTGGCCCAGCAGCTGGTCGACTAGCTCATATACCGAGGATACCGATGATTCCAACTGATCTGCCAATCCCTTTTAAACGACTTCAGTTTCCAGTGAAATCATCTTTCGCGTTAACTATTAACAAGTCCCATGGCCAAACCTTCGAATTATTAGGGATCGATCTACGAAAAGAATGTTTCACTCATGGCCAACTGTATGTTGACCTATCACGTGTCGGAGCTCCTGAAAATCAATTTATTTTGCTGCCACAAAATAAAACTACTTCAAATATCGTTTACAGGGACGCTCTGACTCACTAAAACTAATGGCTTTTGTTTTGTAAATAATATTATATATGTATAAAATTTTAAAATAAAAAAATACAAAAAACATTAATAAAAAAAATTCATAAAAAAAAATTCAAACTTCCTTTATTATATATTATAATTTTACTTTTTTTTTGAAACCCGATACAAAAAAAAGGGTGTATGTGTGTGTGTATGTACCCGTGCGAAGCCGGGGCGGGCCGCTAGTTTAAAATAAAATTACTTATTAGATCTCATTCAAACCAATTCTGGGTTAAAGTTTACATGGTAATGTATATCATAAATTTTTGAACCCTCGACCAAAAAAAGGGGTGTTATAAGTTTGACGTCGATACCTGTCTGTCTGTGTGTGTGTGTGTCTGTGTGTGTGTGTGTGTGTGTGTTGTGTGTGTGTCTGTCTGTGGCACCGTAGAGCTCAAACGGATAGGCCGATTTCGATGCGTTTTTAAGCTATAGCATAGCTTTTATCGCGGGCTTGGGGACCGAATTTTAGTGATCGTGCATCTTTTTCTTATGTTCACAAGAAAGAGGGATAGAAGACCGTAACGCCGTCCTCCCCACTCGGTCATTCGACTTTGAATCTTATTTGTATTAGCTTTACAGACTAAATGCTCTTAGCAGTGTTGCCAACTTAACGGATTTCCCGTGATACGTAGCGGATTTGAGTACGTAGAGAACGGGAAAATAACTTTCTAACGGCTATTATCATAGCATATTAGCGTAATTATGTAATATATTATTTATTTAAAAAATTACGTACTTCAAATAAAAAATATATATATTTTATTGCATATCTTTTTTTAATAAATTTAGTACAGTGCGATATTTTAGAGTAGAAATTAATTAATCGGGAACTAAAAATTCAATCTTGCTGGCAACACAAAAAAGTACTCGAATTGTCAATAATCGTAAACAATCGTGTGTTTGTTATAATTGTTTTGCGTTATTTACGAAATTACGAACAGTGACCAACAAAAAAACCAAGCAAAACAGTGTCATCATGAACAAAGTGATTCGTGGCGGTGCCCGTGCAACAATTTACAAAGTTTTTATGCGGTGTATGGCGGAATATCAAGCTGGAAACGAAAGTGGCCGACATAGCTCAAAGAGTAAGCAAGCTGAAGTGGCAATGGGCAGGCCACATCGCTCGCAGAACTGACAACCGAAGGGGAAGAAAGGTTCTCGAGTGGCGACCACGAATCGGGAGACGCAGTGTTGGACGGCCTCCCACTAGATGGACAGATGACCTCACAAAGGTCGGTGGAAACCGCTGGTTGCAAGTAGCGCAGGACCGTTCGTTGTGGAAATCTAGGGGGAGGCCTATGTTCAGCAGTGGACGTCTTGCGGCTGATGATGATGATGATGAAACAAACTTCATCTAGTTATAGCGCAACTGCTGCATTTTGAGCATTTATACATATCAGTGATATATATTGGATAATTACTACAAGATGAGTAGAACATGTTAGGAGCAGTATATCCACATATTTATATGTATTAGTACATTTTTCTTTTCTTATTGTTTTAGGCGTTTCTGAGAGTACAGTCCGTCGGATAGTGGAGCAGGGCATTGCAAAAGGCGGCAAAAAATTCTCGACACCGGCGAAACATAGAAAGGGTCGTCCCGCAAAGGTATTAGACGATTTTGATATGTGTGCGATCCGACAAAAAATTCATTATTTTTATACAGTTAAAAAAGAAGTGCCAACACTTAGTAAAATATTAGCTCAATTAAAGGAAGACAGCGGTTATGATGGGAGTCGTGAGCATTTGCGACAACTTCTAAAAAATATTGGTTTTGTGTACAAAAAATGCAGAACAAACCGGCAAGCTCCTCTAGAAAAACCAATGATTGCACACAAAAGAAAAATATATTTGAAGTCCTTCACACTTCTTTTTTTTTTATTTAGGTATGTTGTTACCTTATTTCTCGAGAACGCCCAAACCGATTTAGATGTTTCTTTCTTTTGTTCGGATGGATATGCTTCCCGATGGTTTATGATACCATATAATTTTTATCGAAATCGTTCCCCTCCTGTTTCCCCTTCTTCTCCTAATCTAAGAAAATTTGTAAAAAAATATGATTAATAGTGGGAGTGGGAGTGGGAGTGGGACTGGCTGTGGAAGTGGGAGTGGCTGTGGAAGTGGGAGTGGGTGTGGAAGTGGGAATGGGTGTGGGAGTGGGTGTGGGTGTGGGAGAGGGTGTGGGAGTGGGTGTGGGTGTGGGTGTGGGAGTGGGTGTGGGAGTGGGTGTGGGTGTGAGAGTGGGTGTGGGAGTGGGTGTGGGAGTGGGTGTGGGAGTGGGTGTGGGAGTGGGAGTGGGTGTGGGAGTGGGTGTGGGAGTGGGTGTGGGAGTGGGTGTGGGAGTGGGTGTGGGAGTGGGTGTGGGAGTGGGTGTGGGAGTGGGTGTGGGAGTGGTTGTGGGAGTGTCACAAAATAACAAAGTCACAAAGTCCCGTAAATCTATTGTCAAATGACAAAGTCGCATTTTCGCAGTGTTGCATTATCGCATGAAAGCACTGATGCATTGTGGCAGAGTCTTAAAATCAGATTATTGTTGCTGTGGTTTATTACTCACTGTTGATTACTGTTGCTGTGGTTTATTACTCAGTGTTGATTACTGTCGCAATGTCACAAAATCACAAGGTCAAAGAGACCAATGTCACAGTGTCGTAAAATTACAGTCGCAAACTTGCAAAATCCAAAGTCACAAAATCACATTGTCGCATTGTTTCAGTGTTGCGTTGTCACAATGTCAGAAGATTACAAATTCACATTTTTCCATTGTTGCATTAATGCGTGTTGTCACAAAGTCACTAAGTCGTAAGTAGTAAGGCTCTCTTAAAAACTGTAGTCTCTTAAAAATTCAGAAAAGACGACGAGCAAGCGTCGGTCGCACGAGGAAATTATTCCTAACAACAGCGAGTCAATGTCACTCACATGTGGGTGTGGGTGTGGGTGTGGGTGTGGGAGTGGGTGTTAGTGGGTGTGGGAGTTGGTGTGGGAGAGGGTGTGGGAGTGGGTGTGGGAGTTGGTGTGGGAGAGGGTGTGGGAGTGGGTGTGGGAGTGGGTGTGGGAGAGGGTGTGGGAGTGGGTGTGGGAGAGGGTGTGGGAGTGGGTGTGTGGGTGTGGGGTGGGGGTGTGGGAGTGGGAGTGGGTGTGGAGTGGGTGTGGGGTGTGGGAGTGGGAGTGGGAGTGGGAGTGGGAGTGGGAGTGGGGTGGGTGGGAGTGGGGTGGGAGTGGGGTGGGAGTGGGGTGGGAGTGGGAGTGGGAGTGGGAGTGGGAGTGGGAGTGGGAGTGGGGGTGGGAGTGGGAGTGGGGTGGGAGTGGGAGTGGGAGTGGGAGTGGGAGTGGGAGTGGGAGTGGGAGTGGGAGTGGGAGTGGGGTGGGAGTGGGGTGGGAGTGGGAGTGGGAGTGGGGTGGGAGTGGGGTGGGAGTGGGGTGGGGTGGGAGTGGGGTGGGAGTGGGAGTGGGAGTGGGAGTGGGAGTGGGAGTGGGAGTGGGGTGGGAGTGGGGTGGGAGTGGGAGTGGAGTGGGAGTGGGAGTGGGAGTGGGGTGGGAGTGGGAGTGGGAGTGGGGTGGGAGTGGGAGTGGGAGTGGGAGTGGGAGTGGGGAGTGGGGTGGGAGTGGGAGTGGGAGTGGGGTGGGGAGTGGGAGTGGGAGTGGGAGTGGGAGTGGGGTGGGAGTGGGGTGGGAGTGGGAGTGGGAGTGGGGTGGGAGTGGGGTGGGAGTGGGAGTGGGAGTGGGAGTGGGAGTGGGAGTGGGAGTGGGAGTGGGAGTGGGAGTGGGAGTGGGAGGGGTGGGAGTGGGAGTGGGGTGGGAGTGGGAGTGGGAGTGGGAGTGGGAGTGGGAGTGGGAGTGGGGTGGGAGTGGGGGGGTGGAGTGGGGGTGGGAGTGGGAGTGGGGGAGTGGGAGTGGGAGTGGGAGTGGGAGGGAGTGGGAGTGGGAGGGTGGAGTGGGAGTGGGAGTGGGGTGGGAGTGAGGAGTGGGGTGGGAGGGGGGGGAGTGGGAGTGGGAGTGGGAGTGGGTGGGGGTGGGAGTGGGAGTGGGAGTGGGAGTGGGAGTGGGAGGGAGGTGGGAGTGGGAGGGGGAGGGAGGGGTGGGAGTGGGAGTGGGGGAGTGGGGGAGTGGGAGTGGGAGGGAGGGGAGTGGGAGTGGGGTGGGAGTGGGAGTGGGAGGGAGGGGAGGGAGTGGGAGGGGGGGTGGGAGTGGGAGGGTGGGAGTGGGAGTGGGAGTGGGAGTGGGGGGGGGTGGGAGGGAGGGAGGGGGTGGGTGTGGGAGTGGGAGGGAGGGAGGGGTGGGTGGGAGTGGGGGTGGGAGTGAGGGGTGGGAGTGGGTGTGGGTGTGGGTGTGGGTGGGTGTGGGAGTGGGTTGTGCGTTGGGAGTGGGTGTGGGAGTGGCGTCGTTGGGAGTGTGGGTGGGCGTGGGAGTGGGTTTGGGTGTGGGTTTGAGTGGGTTTGAGGTAGGTGTGTGGTGTGGGTGTGTAACAACAGCGAGTCAATGTCACGAACTGATTTTTGGTTCCTGCTCCTCCTTTCCAGGTTCACGTTATTAATAGAGGACACCTTACCAGGGTTCTACTGCAATTTTACTAGTTATTCAACCGCCAAGCATGATTTGCAAACATGAGTTGGTGTGAGAATGGGGCTTGGGTGTGGGTGTGGGTGTGGGTGTGGGTGCGGGAGTGGGTGTGGGTGTGGGAGTGGGAGTGGGTGTGAGTGGGTGTGGGAGTTGGTGTGGGAGAGGGTGTGGGAGAGGGTGTGGGAATGGGTGTGGGAGTGGGTGTGGGAGTCGGTGTGGGAGAGGTGTGGGAGTGGGTGTGGGAGGGTGAGGAGTGGGTAGGAGTGGGTGTGGGAGTGGGTGTGGGAGTGGGAGTGGGTGTGGGAGTGGGTGTGGGAGTGGGTGTGGGAGTGGGTATGGGAGTGGGTGTGAGGTGGGTGTGAGTGGGCATGGGAGTGAGAGTGGGTGTGGGAGTGGGTGTGGGTGTGGGGTGTGGGCGTGGGCGTGGGTGTGGGTGTGGGTGTGGGTGTGGGTGTGGGTGTGGGTGTGGGAGTGGGTGTGGGAGTTGGGGTGGGTGTGGGAGTGGGTGTGGGAGTGGGTGTGGGAGTGGGTGTGGGCATGGGTGTGGGAGTGGGTTGTGCGTTGGGAGTGGGTGTGGGAGTGGCGTCGGAGTTGGAGTGGGCGTGGGAGTGGGTTTGGGTGTGGGTTTTAGTGTAGGAGTGGGTGTGGGTGTGGGAGTGTGTGTGGGAGTGGATGTGGGATTGGGTATGGTGTGGGTGTGGGAGTGGGTATGGGAGTGGGTATAGGAGCAGTGGTATTGGGTGTGGGAGTGTTAGTTTATTTGAGTAAGGGAGTTGGTGTGTAGTGTGAGAGTGGTTGTGTGTCATGAATATGGGAGGAATTGTGGATGCCTTGTCGCAAAGTTACTGTTCCGGATGGAAACTATTACTGGACTTATTTAGAGAAAATAATAACAAAAACGAATTTCAATAAATTCTGTGACGTGAAATCTAGAGCCGCGTTTTTCGAACCGAGAAAAACAAAAGACACTCAATAAAATGCGATGGAAATTTAAATTTGGAATAAAATCTTGTAAAACCAAAGAGTTTCCTATACATTCGCTCTCGTAAGAGGTTCTGTATATCACCTCTTACGAGGGCGAATTCCTAATGCCACGGCTCACAGATGTATCACACTTTATTTACATAAGTATACTTTTATATACACAAACTAAAGAGACCGTCGTGCACATCTCTCCCGCCGTGCAGTGTCGGTGTTGTCGGCGAGGCTGCATTTAGTCTGGGTGCGCGGCGATTCTGTTGGCAGTACTACGATCTTCTTCACCGGTCGCCTCAGGATACCTCCCAGCGTCAGCGCGTGTCCATCTGTGCCGGGGGCTAGTTCGTCAATTTCTCGTGGCTTCTCGTGGTATAAACAGCGCACGTTGTTTCGGGTCGTTTGTCGGCTTGTTAGCGCCCATTGTATGTCTCTTCAAAGCTAAGCAGTGGTGTAGGGAATCATCTACGTTGTCTTGCGTCGTCGCATGCGCTACAAAGTGTACTCGTGCGCGTCCGCCGGCATATGCTCCATGGATTACCCAACCGAGGGGTGTCAATGAGGCCACTGGTTGGTCGCGTCGCCCCGATCGCATTTCATTTGTAGTTAGTAGATGCCAATTATCTTGGCCAATGAGTATTTTCGGTGTCGCGTTACCGGTGACTATATGATCTCGAAGCTTTTCTAGGTGCGGGCATGACAGGAGTATGTTGTCAGGTACTAGCTGTGACGTCAATCGTAGGTCGTGTACGGTCCGAAATAAAAGGTAGGCCGCTGAAAAGGTTTTCGTCGTCCAGGTCGAACTAACCGTTTCTTGTATCGTTTCGCGATGCAAAAGTTGATGATGGCTGTAGCTGCATCCTTCAATACCGCATCGCTTTGTTTTACAACGGTGGTTGTGTCGCCGTAGTCGTAGGCAACGGAAACAGAGTTTAGCAGCCTTTGCCATGTCCCATCGATCGTTGATGTTCGCTAGTTTGATTTCAGGACAGTTACGTGGAGAGTGGCCTGGTTTTCGACACGTAACGCAGGTATTCTCGCAGTTCTCGTGTATCGTATAAGATCGCTGAGTGTTATGCCTACGGTAGCTTACATCGTCTCTCGTTGTCGTCGGCTCGGGTTCGGGACGTGCATATGGGCTACATAACCCAGCTTCGCGTTGTAAAAAGTGAGACAACTTGAGTAGATCAGGGTCTCCCGCTGGTTGTGTCGCGGCAAACTCAAACCATCGGTGTTGAAGCGTCGGTGGTAGTTTTTCTAATGTCGTTGACGTAAGGATGGGATTGTGTAAGTAGTACAATCGGTCAAGAGCTTTCAGTGGGGCGACGATATTAGACACTTTATTCGCAAAAGTACAGATCTCTCTCGGGCTGTCAGCTAATTTTGGTAAGGCTTGTAGTCGTTCGAGTTCAGTGGCAGCTATGGCTTCAGGCCGACCAAACCTTGACTCGAGTGTCAAGTTATAAGTTATAATCTCGGAAGGTTCCGTGTAGTGAAGGAGTAGACTTTCCACTGCTTCGCGTGCTCGCCCTTTAAGACTACGTCGAAGTCGCGCTGTATTTTCACTTGCGGTGTAGTTCGCGACAGACTCGATGTAGGCGGCCTTAAAGGACAGCCACTCCTGATGTGACCCACCATAAATTGGCAACTCAGTATAACTTCTCGACGTCGGACTCGGCTTAGCTACACGGGCGGCCAGACTGATGGCGGCAGCAAGCTCGGCGATGTCAGATCTGTGACAGGTAGGCACGACGTTTCCACCAGCAGGGCCTTCGGTGATCGGTAACGTATCGCGAGGTTGAAGCTGCTCGACGGTGGCAGCGGTGTAATCATCGTGTATTGGCGGCTTGTGTGATGTTACCTTTGTCTCTGGACACTTTTCATCGCTTTGCATCACTTGATTAACCCAGGTGTCGACTCGTCGGCTTTGTTGTCCGTCATCTTCATAGGATAGAGTTGTTCGTGCATCAACGTCGCTTTCAAGTTCGGCTTCGGCTTCCAGCGTAGCTATGCGAGCTGCGGCAAGTTCTACTAGAAGTCGAGCATGCTCTTCTTTTGCCTTTGCAACTTTCCATCGGCGCTCGGAACGTAAAGTCAGAAAGTCAAATGGTATAATGGTAGCTAAGTCACAAAATAACAAAGTCACAAAGTCCCGTAAATCTATTGTCAAATGACAAAGTCGCATTTTCGCAGTGTTGCATTATCGCATGAAAGCACTGATGCATTGTGGCAGAGTCTTAAAATCAGATTATTGTTGCTGTGGTTTATTACTCACTGTTGATTACTGTTGCTGTGGTTTATTACTCAGTGTTGATTACTGTCGCAATGTCACAAAATCACAAGGTCAAAGAGACCAATGCCACAGTGTCGTAAAATTACAGTCGCAAACTTGCAAAATCCAAAGTCACAAAATCACATTGTCGCATTGTTTCAGTGTTGCGTTGTCACAATGTCAGAAGATTACAAATTCACATTTTTCCATTGTTGCATTAATGCGTGTTGTCACAAAGTCACTAAGTCGTAAGTAGTAAGGCTCTCTTAAAAACTGTAGTCTCTTAAAAATTCAGAAAAGACGACGAGCAAGCGTCGGTCGCACGAGGAAATTATTCCTAACAACAGCGAGTCAATGTCACGAACTGATTTTTGGTTCCTGCTCCTCCTTTCCAGGTTCACGTTATTAATAGAGGACACCTTACCAGGGTTCTACTGCAATTTTACTAGTTATTCAACCGCAAGCATGCATGATGAGTTTTGCAAACATGAGTTGGTGTGAGTGGGGAGTGGGTGTGGGGTGTGTGGGAGTGGGTGTGGGAGTGGGTGTGGGGGAGTGGGAGTGGGTGTGGGGTGGGTGGAGTGGGTGGGGGGGTGTGGGAGTGGGTGTGGGAGTGGGTGTGGGAGTGGGTGTGGGTGGGTGTGGGTGTGGGTGTGGGTGGGAGTGGGTGTGGGAGTGGGTGTGGGAGGGGGTGGGTGTGGTGGGTGGGGTGGGAGTGGGTGGGGTGGGTGTGGGTGTGGGAGTGGGTGTGGGAGTGGGGTGGGAGTGGGTGTGGGAGTGGGTGTGGGAGTGGGGTGGGGGGAGTGGGGTGGGTGTGGGTGTGGGTGTGTGGGGTGGGTGGGGGTGGGTGTGGGAGTGGGTGTGGGAGTGGGTGTGGGAGTGGGTGTGGGAGTGGGTGTGGGGGGGTGTGGGTGTGGGAGTGGGTGTGGGAGTGGGTGTGGGAGTGGGTGTGGGAGTGGGTGTGGGAGTGGGTGGGAGTGGGTGTGGGAGTGGGTGTGGGAGTGGGTGTGGGAGTGGGTGTGGGGTGGGGTGGGAGTGGGTGTGGGTGTGGGTGTGGGAGTGGGTGTGGGAGCAGGAGTGGGAGCAGGAGCAGGGCAGGAGTGGGAGCAGGAGTGGGAGCAGGAGCAGGAGTGGGAGCAGGAGCAGGAGCAGGAGCAGGAGTGGGAGCAGGAGTGGGAGCAGGAGTGGGAGTGGGAGTGGGGGCAGGAGTGGGAGTGGGAGTGGGAGTGGGAGTGGGAGTGGGAGTGGGAGGGGTGTGGGAGTTGGCGTGGGAGTTGGTGTGGGAGTTGGCGTGGGAGTTGGTGTGGGAGTTGGTGTGGGAGTGGGTGTGGGAGTGGGTGTGGGTGCGGGTGTGGGTGTGGGAGTTGGTGTGGGAGTGGGTGTGGGAGTGGGTGTGGGAGTGGGTGTGGGTGTGGGTGTGGGGTGGGGTGGGGGCAGGGCAGGGGGAGGAGTGGGGCGGGGAGGAGGGGGAGGGCAGGAGCAGGAGCAGGAGCAGGAGTGGGAGAGGGGGAGTGGGAGTGGGAGTGGGAGTGGGAGTGGGAGTGGGAGTGGGAGTGGGTGGGAGTGGGGAGTGGGGTGGGAGGGAGGGAGAGTGGGGTGGGGGAGGTGGGAGTGGGGGTGGGAGTGGGAGTGGGAGTGGGGTGGGGTGGGAGTGGGAGTGGGAGTGGGAGTGGGAGTGGGGTGGGAGTGGGGTGGGAGTGGGAGTGGGAGTGGGAGTGGGAGTGGGAGGTGGGAGTGGGAGTGGGGGGGGGGTGGGGTAGTGGGAGTGGGAGTGGGAGTGGGAGTGGGAGTGGGAGTGGGCGTGGGAGTGGGAGTGGTTGTGGAAATGGGCGTGGGAGTTGGTGCGGGTGCGTTTATTTGTCAAGAAAAGTTAAAGACTCAGTTTTCACTTCAAACGATAAATATAAATATATTGATAAACGTGTTGCACTGTTGCATCTTAAACACCTTTTCTGAACCCTGCTATGTTTGGTAAGGCAAGATAAATAGTAATGTACCTACCTACACACTTTCTGAAAAAAATAGTAGTATGTTTTTTCCAAAATGAATTTGTGTATAGGTGTTCAATAGACACTTCGTGTTAAATTTTTACAATTTGTCAAAAATAAACTCGGTTAAATTAAAATGAACGCATAAAACCGTTTTCTCGCATATCTTGTTCGCACGTTGGCTACACGTTCACATCGAGCTTTGACGACTGTTTAGCGCACTTTTAAACGAGTTCTAAAAACATTGAAACAATGCCCTAACTTATAATAGTGTGTTGGGTGCAATTGGCAGCTAATTCCTTGTTGCCAACCAACGGTTATTGTGTCAAAAAATTTTAATCGGGTTTTCTTTTGTGTGGCTTTTTTTTATTTCTTTCACTCCGTTAGCAAAATGCAAAATTAGAAACTTACTTTGCGATAGTTCCGACTAAATGATTTTGAGAGCCGTTAACAATAAAATCGCCTATATTATACTTAACTACTTACACTTAGAACACCTGAATTATAAACATTACACTAACCAAAATGATCAAGCCCACTACGAGTCGGAAGCGTGGTCATCATGCTGATAGTCTTACCACGCTAAATGGCAATGCTACAATGGCATACTGCCAATCAGCACAGCATTACGTTGAGCCAAATGAACGTTAGCATTTTGGTCACGCATCGCGTCGACCAAGCGCACGAATTTTTTTTAAAACAATATCTCGGCCTCATTGGCCCCATGTTTCAACACAAAACGGTTCAAATATGTAACCGCTTTCGATGTTTGTAATTTTTGCCGTTTGAGATGCTCAGGAAAATTAGCCAATTGTTGTCCATGAAAAGAAATCAGCAGATTTCCACAAAGTCAAAGTTCTTTATTGATAAATGTACAATTTACATGTCCATTAATAAAAAATGAAAACAAAAGAAAGAGCATACAATTTGTCTACACCTAACACTGATTTCTTTTTCGCTTTCCGCGATTTAACACTGTTGTTAGGTAAACAGCTAAGGAATTATTCAATAAATAAATCAACTAATTAGGTGCTACAACTAAAAATAAAAATACGATGGGAAAATGTTTTCGGTTCAGACGAATGTTTTTCTTTGTTTTATCAACTTTTCCGCCCTTTCAAGATTAAAAGCCTTGTTAAGTAGCTTAGCAAAAAGAAACGATATTTTTAAATTCTTTATACTTGATGTGAAAATTTTAGAGTTTTGTTTTTGTGCCGGCAGGGTTTGGTACATGTATTTTTTACAGATAATATAGGTTGGCACTTGACTCACTTGATGTTTTAAGCGATGTTGCGATCCATGATGGACCGCGCTAACCTAGACGAAAACGATTCACTCTAAAACCCTCTACACACAAGCCCTAAAATCTGCGGAAATTAAGTAAAACTAGTGTGGAGGACCCTACATCGCGCCATAAATCACCAATCATATGGGGCGATGTAGTCTCCTCCCCACTACTTTTAGGTCATTTCCTCTGATTTTAGGACTCGTGTGTGGAGTGTTTTATATTTGAATATACCTACTGACTCAGATTATAATCGTACAAGAAATACACACTCAGGCAACACATTCAAAAGTTTAGATTTTCTTATTACGACAATGGAGTCAAAAATCTTCGTTCATGATTTGAAACACCAACCATGAAACGAAGTCACTTTCTGGAGCTAAAAGCAAACAAAACATTATTAGAAATTTTTGGATAAAAATATATTTGTTGTTATTAGTAGGTATTGCGTACGATTATAATTTAAAAAACGACTATTCCTATAATTATTCAGCTCTGTCTCTTTACTTTCTGTCTTAAGTGTCTTTACTACGTGGGTGAGTAACAAACATATTTATTTTCAAAACTGTCACATTTATAATATTAGAAGGTTTGTTCATTATATTTCATTTCCTAGCACAGTTATTTATTACGTTACGATGGGCTTTACTACTACTAAATGAACACAAATCTAGGGCATTTTTTTGCCACGAAATCAAATAAAAAAAAGGAAAACCAGAGAATCCGCTCGATTTACAATTAGATCTGCATTTGCAAACAGGAACTAACCCACACGATATCAATTTTGAGAAAAAGCTATTTTTAAACTTCGAATAGGTAGGTACCTACCGACAAAAAATCGTTTGTTATTTTGAACGAAGTTTCTTTATCATGGTTCTTAATAATCTTATACCTTTAAACGACCAATTCTTGTAAGTATATATAAATATATAGAATCTGAATCTCGGAAACGGCTCGAACGATTTTCATGAAATTATGTATACAGGAGGTTTCGGGGACGATAAATCGATCTAGTTAGGTTTTATTTTTTTTAAAACATCATTTTATACGCGATTTTAGACAACTAAAAACGCCTAAAATGTCATTAGAATACGATAACTTATTTCCCCACTGTTCTTTAAGTCTAAATGGCTCAGACGGAATATGCTCGCCCTCGGAGTCAACAGGGATGTGTTTGTAAAGAACCAATACTATCGTTTCATTTACCTCGCCTCGGTCAGCACAGCTCTGGTGGAAACGGCTCATCGGAGCTAGATGTTTGCGTATACAAAACAAGCAAGGGATGTGTGCGAGGGACGTGGGTACACCACACATTATTCACAGCTCCACTATCATCTTCACATCTTCGTACGACACATTTTCCTCGCACAGCTTTGGTGGAAACACAAATTTAGAAGTTGGTTAAAATTCAAAAGTTTCCCCAATACGTTTGTTCGAAAATTAGCTTCACAATACACAGCAGGCTTACCTTTTGGCTCCTCTGTGTGCGTGTGGCTGCGCAGCTTCCTCTGATGGTTATTTGAGGTGTTCTTCACGCACTATACTTGGATTTCACACGATAAAACGATTATTTCGTTTAAATAATCTTTCAATACCATCCGGCTAGTTCGCCATTTTTTTTTTATCGAAGAACGATATGAATGAATCTTTGAAGCCTGCTGACGTCATTCTGAACGGCGCTTGTGATTGGCAGGTTTCGAAGTTCGTCTTCGGCGCATTGGCGGCAAATAAGAGCCCTAGCACACGGCGTATTGTAAACGCGCAGACGACGCACGTTTCAGGAACGCGCGTATTCTGCGCTGTAGATGACGATTTTGCAGGCAGGCGCGGTGTTTACCATCCAAAGAGACAGGAAGAGTTACCATCAAACGTAGGTCTAGTTCGTCCCGTTACTCTATTCTTTAAAAAAAAATAAAAAAACAGTACTTACACACAGTTCGTCTAGTGGAAGTAAAAAGTCTATATAGGTATATTTTTTATAGGTACCTAAGTTATTCAAAAACACCAACAACACATCATGTACAGAAATTGCGAATTGTATTTTTGAGCCGGCGTTAAAAGCATCAACCCGCCTATCATTAGCAGATATTTAGCCTTTCTGAACTGCGGTTAACAGTCAATTTGTCGAGTGCATTTCCATCTGTGCTCACTCGAATATGGCTATTAATTATTTACGAGATAACTCCCATTGCCAAAAACATGGCGTGCTGAATGCTGACTCAGTGCGTCTTTTATTCAATTATCGTATTGGTGAAAGTCTGATTGATTTTGGATTTGCTTTTTGAATTTACTATTACGCAAAATAACTCAACGACACCAAAGGGGTTGCAGTATAGTCTAATCTTAGTTACGAGTATAAACAAGTAGAATCACTCCACGGTTTTACTCGCGTATTTCACGTTTCCTTAATTTTCCCGGGATAAAAGCAGCCGATGTACCTATATTCTAACTGTTGTTCCAAATTTCAACTCCATACGTTGAGCCGTTCCAACGTGATTGAGCGTCAGTATTAGTAGATCTACTATGGGGGGTAACGCAACCGCAAACTTGGACTTGAGGTATTATATGGTACAGTAATTTTTGTCTCAAAGTTGGCCCCATACTGACAAAATGCCTATAATTTTATAAGTAAAACTAGTAAAATATCAGGTCTCTGGTTTCCATAGTACAAGCTTTGCTTAGTTTGGGGTCAGATGGTGTTGTGTATGAAATGTACACCTTTATTTTATTTTAATATACGTATGTACTTACAAAATCAAATTCTTTTGGAAGAGTGTCAACTCTTGTATTCAACCACTTACACAGCAAGTTTTCTTTTGACAACAAAATAACAAAACTAAGAATATATGTCATAGGTTGTTGAAAGATGAAGATCTTAGATGATCATGATATTTATGAACATGAAAGTTTGTTAGCATGAAAGTTTGGAAATACGGACGGATGTGGATGTACCTTACTATTTGACGCACAAAATCTTGAACAGGTTTCAATTAAAGTTTACAGTAATGTTGATATTACATCAAAATTACGCATACGCTACTTTTATCTGAATTATTTATCGAACAGTTTAACATAGAAAGTGACACCGCGGTGCGCCACTAGTACTTACTAGCTTGTTAAACGACGTAGAAAACATATATTTGCGTCTGCAGTAGTAGGTTTTTTCGCACGTTTCCTTTGTACCAATCGTAAGCAAATGAGGTGCATGTTAGCTATGGCAATAGAGTGATGTGCCGCGACAAAAGTATGACACTTCCACGAGAGTGACAGGACAAGAACGATCAGACCCGTGCTTTCAGTATAAAGTGTTTGTTTAAGCTCTATACGCAGTATTATGTAAACTCTTTGGTAGGTACACAAAACATTATTGCGTTCAACTAACTATTATTCCTTCAAAACGCCAAACCCGTCCCATACTAGCACAAAACCAACAATGACCGTATAACTTACGTCTAAGTTTAAACCAGTTATATTTGAGTTCATCACATATGCATATTACTCCATAACTTGAGTTTTATTGCGACACGGACAGACGTGGCCAAGGATTGGGATCTGCCGTCTGCAATATGATTATACGTTATACGCCTAAGTAGGTACTTTAATATACCCACCTTTATGACACACCAGAGCTGGATGTTAATTTCGCATTTGAGGAATACGTGGCAATATTTTTCACAGAATTTTATTTGTGGACGAGTTTTAGAGTTTATAAAGAGCCACGAGAAAAACTGTGTTTCGGTGGAAATGCAACTGGATGTGGATGTGGAAATAGCTAAGAATACCAACGTTTATGTGTACCTATGCTATATATCTGAATAAGTATTGTGATTGTAAATTGTTAACATTTGCAAATGTGTTAATTTGTATCAATTAATTACATTTTTCAATGCCATTTTTGTATTGGTTTAATTTGTTGAGTTATTTTACCTAAATTCCATAACCAGCTTTGTAGCACACACATGTTTACTTCTAAAAACTCCGTGTCACGATACTTGTACTATATTAGTAATAGTTCGTACTCTGCCGAAAAGGCTGTACACGTATTTGATAGGAATGTGAATAGGTGGTATTACTGTACTACCAGTATTGTTCACCGTCCTGCCCAAAACGTCCTTGATTGACGTGCAATCATTTTCCTGAAATGTCGCGTAGAGTCTGGCTAACGAAAGTAGATACTGGAATTTTTGCTAACTTTTTACATGACAACACTTAAGTATTCCTACCATCGGGTATTTACCGAGCGAATTGGGATATTTTAACCAGAAAGTACTTAGGTACACTTGATTCCAAAAAGGCATTTTTAAAACAAACCGTTTACACATTATATGAAATAAGTTTAAAGATTAGAATCGTGGTTTAGAATTGTATTCATTAAAAAAAAGTACGAGGTATGTACGTATAGGCGATTATTTCAAGAGCAACACTAAGCCTTTAGTTGGCCTAAAAATAGGTTCATTAATTACCCTATTAAATAGAGAAAAACAATTTTATTTTTAAGTTTCGGCGATTATCCCAAAGATTTGGTAGAATCAGAATCAGTGTATGGTATTCCTAACTCTGACGCAACAAAATAACGTGTTTTTGATGTTTTGTAGTGGTTGGCTTGTGTTTGTTTCGGCGAAATTTTCAGTTTAGGGATGCCATGCTGATATATTTTAAATTTGCCGCGCTTTGTCAGTATCAACTTTCGTTAGCCAGACTCTACCTCTGACATCTCATTTGGTTGGTAATTTATATGGCAGATCAATGTTACCTGGGTGACTTAGTTTTTAATAGAAAATTATAAAAAAAAAAACATAAAAATGTGTGCTTTACATTACTGAAATAAAAAGCGATTAGAATACTAGCATTTCCACGCTGAATGGTTTAGGCAAACACATTGGTGATACAGATATGAATTATAAAGATGTATGTGCTCTCAGTGGATCGGAAATGATGAAAGCATTTTATTTTACGTCACGAGAATATTTGTACTGAGCTTAGTAGTCCAAGATCCCAGAGCCGCCAGACGTCACATTTTCTGATGGATGAAATGTGGACGATTGAGTAGAGTTAGTATCGTACTAAGAACACATGCTTACCCGCTTACTTGCTTGACGGCCAATTTTGAGATATGGGGTCCAGAAAATACATTACTTACTTCACATATTTTCTGATAACTGATTTTCACGTATGTTATAGGCAATATCTTTAAAAATAGGGCCCCAATACTCCCAGATACTTTCTGTCGGCCGTTTTGCTTAACAGACGCTTTAAAACTCTATCAATCGGCCACATTTCATTCATCAGAAAATACGTGACGTCTGGCGGCCTTGGGATCTTACTCTGTAGAGCATTACAGTCACTCGTCACTCCAAGCGCTTGGTAGAACTTATGTTCCGATAGCTGGCACCAAATTTTTGGTAGGTATTTGAGGCAATCTGAAAACTGGTCACATGTCAACTTACCAGCCAGGTCTACACCTCCGTGTTGTGGTGCAATAAAAGAGGTAGGTATGTGACAAGTTTTTAGATTGTCTTAATTACCTACCAAAAATTATAAATAGTGCCAGCTATCGGAACATTAGTAAAAGTACCTGGATGACCGAGCTTTGCTCGGTTACTTAAATACATACAAATTTTCTCAAAAAAAAGGAACTTGAAAAAAGAAAACCGCCGACTGGATTCGAACCCGGATCTACCATATTATGACCGCATAACTTTCCGACTGAGCTAGTATACTGCCGCGCGCCATCGCGAAATTTACCGTCGCATTCTAATGTTTATGTAAAAGTTTTTCATTGCATAAAAACGCGCATAAAACGGCGTTTTTTAAAAATAAAACCTGGCTAGATTGATTTATCGTCTCCGAAACTCTCTGTGTACATAATTTCATGAAAATCGTTCGAGCCGTTTCCGAGATTCATTTTCTATACACATATATATACCTACAAGAATTGCTCGTTTAAAGGTATAAGATGTAGGCGTTGTTCGACCACCTTAGTGTTAGTAGTTAGTTAGTTTGACGGGGCCTTTTCCGCACTTAGCCTCTTAATTGGGCCATTGTGCGTGGCTCATATTTCCCTTCTACTCCAACCATCCCAGGCTGTCCCAGAAGGCAAGCAACCTATTTAGGTTGGTGAAGGCCTCTGGGACTGCTGCTGGTGAGTGGAGGAATTCTGCCCGTTGATCTGCCACGCTCCTGCATTCCACAATCACATGCTGTGGCGTTTCTTCCTCCTCCATGCAACCCCCGCATAGAGGGCTGTCTGTCACACCTAAATTAAACAGGTGCTTGTTTAAAGGACAATGGCCAGTCATAGTGCCTATAACTTTACGGATTTTGTCCCTGCTTAATCTGATCAAGTTGCGGGCAAGTTTTTTTGTTGCTACCGGAACAGCATTTTGGTTTGCCTGCAACCTTCAGAGTTTCTCCATTCCATTGAATGTGCTTTCCAAGTATTTTCCTGCAGCCATGTTTTTATTTGGGCCTGAGGTATAGGCATCAAAGGTTCCGGTCCAAACACTACTGCCTTTGCTCCTCTTTTGGCCAGTTCATCGGCTGCGTCGTTACCTAGTGAGTCGCTATGTCCTTTAATCCATTGGAGGGTTACTCTATTCGTCCCTGCTATGGATTGGAGTGCATTATGGCATTCTAATATAAGGACAGAGGTTATGGTATTATTTTTTAGGGCTTGAAGCACTGACGCGCTGTCGGAGACAATTTTGATGTTTAAGTCCCCAACATCTCTGGCTGCGACCGCCTGTGCTGCCTTGGTGATGCCAATACATTCGGCTTGAAAGATTGTGTTTAGCTTACTTAGTGATGTTGATATTTTTATGTTTAGGTCATTTGACTGCCCTAGTGGCTTAGTTGGTAGTAGCTCTGCCTGCGAAGCCGAGGGTCGTGGGTTCGATCCCCAACCAGTGCAAATATTTGTGTGATGAATTCGAATGTTTGCACTGTGTCTGGGTGTTTCTATGTATAATAAGTATGTATTTAAAACTATATAAGTATTATATCAGCTATCTGGCTGCCATCACACAAGCTTTGCTTAGTTTGGGGTCAGATGGTGTTGTGTGTGAATTGTCCACCAATATTTATTTATTTATTATTTATTTATTACCGGCTCCTGTACCTTGTGTGGTTTTGGAGCCGTCTGTATATATCCTTACTTCTCTGCTGCCAGAGCTGTCTTTCAATTCTGCATTGAGTTGGATATTGTATCTTCGATCAAAGACATATTGGCATATTGTTCTGTCCACGGGTGCCTCGAAAATGGTATTTCTTTCAGCACCCGTTGCAGAACTTTTGAGTGTTCTGTTTCTGTATTTTGCTTCCACAGTCCGTTTGCTCTCAGTCGTAGGGCGGCTGCCGTGGCCTCCTCCTGTATGACTAAGTGTAGAGGTCTCAAGCTTAAGAGATATTCCAAAGCGGCTGAGGGTCTAGTTTTCATGCATCCTGTGGCTGCTATGCTTGCCAGGCGTTGCAGACTTTGGAGCTTAGCTTTTACTGTGGTCAGTTGTGTTCTAGGCCACCACACAACCGATCCATAGGTCAAAGAGGGTCTGATCACTGAAGTATACAACCACAGTGTTATTTTTGGATTGAGACCCCATTTTCTCCCAATGAGTCTCCGGCATTTCCAAAAAGTTAGGCAGACCCTCTTAATTTTTGTATCGATATGACTCGCCCAGTTCAACTTATTGTCAAGGATAACGCCCAGATACTTAACTTGAGGTGATAGGGTGAGTTTGGTATTAAATAGTTTTGGGAGTTGTAGTTCTGGTAACTTTCTTTTGTGTGTGAAAAGAATAAGTTCTGTTTTTTCGGATTTACTGACAGTTTATGTTCGTCACACCATTTCTCCACAATCTGAAGAGCCGAGCGCATTGACTTACAAAGGACATTTTCATCCCACCAGCTCGGAAAGAGTACTTTTGCTCCTCGATATCAGGGCGCAAAAGTCGTTTTTTACTCTCTAGAGGTTAAAGTAAATTTGAATTTAGAACATCGTGTGTACTGAGGTTTTGAATTCAAAACATAATTCAACCTATTTATTTCTACCTCCTTGGTGACGAATGCATCATACATTTTTTTTTTAATTTGTTAAACTCACTCAAACTCAGACTCGGAACCTCCTTGGTGTACTTACTTTTTTTTAATTTGCTTAGCGCGAAAACATTAAAAAATTTGCATTTAGTCATTTCCTCGCTCAGGTGGAATGAAAAGTTACGTGTTGCACTCGAGTGCAAAGATTTTTCTCCTTGTGCTCTTTTGATTCCCTTGCTACGCTCAGGATTCTAATTTTGAATTTGAACAATTTTAGAATCCTTCGCTTGCTCGGTCATCAAAATTGAGCACGCGGTTAAAAATCAACTTTGCACTCTTGTATAACAAATAACTATTTCAGCGCTTCCGCTTATCAGTATTGTGAGGTCATCTGCATAACCAATAGTAGTGTATCCTTTATTGTTTAGCGTCTTTAAGAGGTTGTCCACTACTATGTTCCACAATAGTGGTGATAGGACGCAACCCTGAGGACATCCTTTTACTACCTTTGCCCTTATGGTAGTATTCATCACTATCTGGGCCGCTCTTTTGCTAACCAACTCGGCGATCCAGTTCCTCATAACTGGTTCGACCTTGAGTTTACAAAGAGCGTGGTTAATGCTGTTGTGCATTGTTTTATCTAAAGCCCCCCTCTATGTCGATAAAGGCGGCAAGTGTTGAAAGTTTGTTTGTGAGAGCCGATTCTATCTTGTGTACGACCATACGAAGTGCCGACTCTGTTGATCTACCTTTCCTGTATGTTGTTTATGTTTTAGTGCCCCGTCTCTTAAGTGTCGGTCCACTAATCGTTCTAAAGTTTTAGAAGGAATGACGTTAGACTGATAGGCCTGAACGATTTGGCGTGCGTGTAGTCTTCCTTACCAGGTTTTGGTAGAAAGATTACCTTCGCCTCCCTCCATGTTTTCGGAATATATTTAAAAGCTAGACAGGCCCTATAGATTGGTAGTAGGTGCTCTGTTGCCTGGTTTGATTGCTATTGTAGACCACCTTAGTGTATGAGTCTACATACATTAAGAATAAATAAGCAAAGCTATGCAGTGTGCATATGCCATAGTTACCATCATAATTTACAACCTTATTTCGCCTACTGCTGCCTTTACTCACCGTTTACATCACGTGTCTCGATCCTGTGCTAGCCTCATCACTGCCCCATGACTTCGACCCATCTAGCAGGCAGACAGTGGAAGCTTATTTTGCCATCAATCAGCCAGCAATGTGTCATCACTTGGAAAACTCGTACCTGTTCTAGAATGGGTACGTTATCTTATACCTTTAAACGACCAATTCTTGTGGGTATATAGGTATATATAAATATGTATACATATATTTTGTGCGCGTTTAGACTATGAAAAAACATATCAATATTATAATACAATGTCATTAGAATACGATAACTTATTTCGCCACTGTTCTTAAAGTCTAAATGGCTCAGACGGAATATGCTCGCCCTCGGAGTCAACAGGCCCCGGTTCGAATCCTGATGGTTACACTCGGGACTTTTCTTTATGTTCTTTTTTTTCTGAGAAAATCTTATTCATACAGCCTTTTATAAACGCATTTAATTCGTATCTAAGTAGGTCTAAGTAAGTCATCACTACGTAATTCGTACCTGCCTAAATATCATTTAAAAAACCGAGCAACGCTCGGTCAACCAGGTACTTATATTATTAAGGTAGATAGATAGAAAGATAGATAAACTCTTTATTGCACTTAATTATAGCAAAACAAAAAAACAAAGATATAAAAACTTAAAAAATATATATATAAAGTAGCAATTGGCGGCCTTATCGCTAAAAGCGATCTCTTCCAGGCAACCGGAGGATGGAAAAGGAGAATTCGAGAATAAGAAGACGGGGAAGTACAAATAACCAGTGTAAAATACTCATAATGCTACAAATTTGCAAGTTAGCTCTAATAATAATATTATGTAAACAAAACCACTTACATTTAAAAATATACTACATACACTTACAGATGAATAACAAAACCTACATCCTATCTTAATACACAAATACGAATAAAAAAACTAATAAGTACATAAATAATATCATGCTGTACTAATGGAGATTTATATAAATTATATACGATTTATATAAGAATGACGACATCGACTAAACGATCATATAGACAAATAGATCTGATTAACCATTTTTTTTTAAAACAGCAAGCGATGGAGCTTCTCTTGTTGTTACAGGCAAAGCGTTCCAAATAGGTAGGTATTCGGTGTAACTTAAACATAAATTAAGGACATGTTAATATACTCGCATTCAATTTAAATGAAAATTAAGTAGTATTTCATAAATAAGGGGTCAATAGCGAGTGCATGTTTGGCAACGCATGAAGCCCACCTAAATAAACAATCGCTTTACACGCCAGCCGATATTATTGACAACGTAAATTAATAATTTGATTACGAGCTTGTTCATTAAGGCTTACACGTGAACAACGAATGATGTTTTATTAATTTTTAAATGAATTTGTAAATTGTAATGTTTTTAATTAAATTTGTAATGAACATTAATTAACTACACGGTGAACATGTATTTGCTGAAATATTGCTTCGTTTTGTCATAAATATCACTATGCATGAGATGAGAGCAAAACATTTACTATGAATGCAATTAAATATATGTTTTATTATAAGTTAACAGGTGGGGACTGGAGCAACGGTAACGACAAAAGTAGACTAAGATAACCTATTGTGTCTGGGTGTGTTCGATGTATAATAAGTATGTTTTTAAAACTATATAAGTATTATATCAGCTATCTGGCTTCCATAGTACAAGCTTTGCTTAGTTTGGGGTCAGATGGTGTTGTGTGTAAATTGTCCACCACCACCACCAATATTTTTTGCCAGCTTGCGTGTACGTACGAACGAGTGGCTAAACCATAATATGGGTGCTTACTTACTTATATTTTATGCAGAAGGACGGCATTTTAACCGAGTTTGAAAAATGAAGATGCTATGTATTCAACTTATTAAAATTTAACGGTAAAATCATATTGATACCTTTTAAATCATCCCCATAGACATCTAAGGTCATGCCTATTATAATAATTATGTGAATACATAGGTTAGCAAAAAAAAGTTTTAATTAATATGTTATAAATATTAATGAAATCGCAAAAACCCCTTTCAATTTTGCTAAGCTTACCTAACCTAACTATTATTACTGTTATTTACGGTTACTATTAGGTAAATTGTTACGTTTAAATAAAGTTGTACAAAAGTAAAAAAAAAGTAACGTTGGAATAAAGTTAAACAAAAATGGTTCAGAAGCCTACATAAACAGTTGACTTTAAGGTCCCAGTGCTGGGCTCAAACCCTGTCGGAAGGAGAATCGAGGCTGGTCAAGTGATGGGCGTAAGTGGAAGATGTAACAACGTGTAGCGAGTCTCTCCTGGGAAAAATCGAGGGATGGAATGTTGACAAAAGTATTACAACATCAGACCACAACGCAATTACCTTCACTTTGCGTCTAGTTAAAGCTCTCGAACAACAGAGACCAATAACAACACGCAAATATAACACCAAGAAGGCACAATGGTCAAAATTTATGTCACAGTTAAAATCCTCCCTTGTAGAAGGAAACATCTCGCCCGAGTCAGTGGAGAAATGTGAAAGTCCATTGGAACTCGAGTCGATGATTACGAGCTACACGAAAAAAGCTCCCGGTACAGACGGGCTAACCGCTGATATCTGTGAAGCAGCCATACGTTGCGAATGGGAGGTTTTCTTGGCGATAGCAAACAAATGCTTGTCGTTGAAATACTTCCCCAAGCAATGGAAAGAAGCGCATGTGGTCATATTACGCAAGCCCGGTAAGACAGATTACACACATCCAAAATCATACCGCCCCATAGGTCTTCTGTCCGTTCTAGGAAAAATCGTCGAAAAGCTTCTGGTAAACCGTCTCCAATGGCATCTCCTCCCAACCATTAGTAGGAAACAGTACGGTTTCATGCCCCAGCGAGGCACTGAAGACGCCCTCTATGACCTGGTAGAGCACATCAAAAAAGGAGTAGACAGTAAAGACACCGTACTCTTAATCTCCCTGGATATAGAAGGCGCCTTCGACAATGCATGGTGGCCCACCCTCAAAAATCAATTAGCGAAGAAGAGGTGCCCAACAAACCTCTACGACATGGTAAACTCTTACCTCAGCGACCGTAAAATCAAGGTCAACTATGCAAGAGCAGTCTACGAGAAGGAAACAACCAAGGGATGCGTCCAAAGGTCTATCTGCGGACCGACCTTTTGGAATGTGATCCTAGACTCATTACTGCGAATTCTAGAAGCAGAGGGAGTGTACTGTCAAGCGTTCGCAGATGACGTCGTTCTCGTGTTTACAGGCAACTCGAAAATCATCGAACAGCAGGCGAGCAGGGCGCTGAGCATGACAGTGGAATGGGGTAAAACTAACAAACTCAACTTTGCAGCGCATATTAAGTTGTAAATCGTGCAACATCGTCATTGACGAATTGTTAGCCTATATGCAAAATAAAATATCGGTTATGGACGAGTTATCTTTAGTAAAAATTTGTGCTGGTGCGTTTTCCGGTGATGAAATTAAAAAATCGAAGGCATTACTATTTGCCACAATTCCGACAGACGTGCGTAAAATTATGCGAAAAAACAAAGGCAAGGAGGAACGTGATTTGGTGGACATTATACATCTGTTTAAATCAGTGGATCCTGATATTTTTCCAGTGTTTGTTGCGCGACAATTGGAGAAATTGCCACCGATCACGGTCGCTCACGTAGATTGCTTCAAACTGTTGAACGATTTGCAAGCAGTAAGACTCGAAATTGAAGATATGAAGTCTTCCTATGCTACTCTCGATATCGTGAAGGATCTGCAGAGTGAATTACTTCGACTACGCAACGATTCATTACCTCCTTCCTCAGCATTCAAAGTTAACACGAAGAGAGGAGCGTGGTTGGACAGCGGACCAATGGGTTTGTCGCAAGATTGTGGCATCGATTCGATCAATGAATCATTCGCATATAATAAAAAACGTATCTTCGAATACTGCTTCCTCAATACCGCAATACAGAAAAATACGGGTAGATCGAAGTGAATGTTATGACGGCTGCACGGAGCGTGACTCATGCGAACGGTTGGAAACTGGCGGTGGTGCGGGCGCGGGTGCGGGGGAGCGCTCGCCGTGCGCTGAGCCGCTGCGGCAGGCGCCGTCCCCGCCGCTCTCCCCGCAGGGCACCCCCTCCCGCCTCCGACTATTTACCGCAGGCGCCGCGGCCGCCGCATCAGATGAGCGAGCTAGCGATATCTCAAACCGGTATGGCGGCATCAAACCAGCTGATCGCCGATAACACAGATAAGAACGAAAACAACAGTGAGTGGCAGCGGGTTTCTAGATGTAGGAAAACGTCGAAATACCGTTTCCAAGGGAAATCTGGTGTGGCTAGAGATGCTGAGTGTACGTTTAAAGCTGCGGAGAAAAAAGTACCAATGTTCATTACAAACGTACACAATACCGCGACCGAAAGCGATATCGTAAAATATATACATAACAAAACGAAAGAAACCGTATCATTGGAGCGAATAATAATGAAAGTTAAAAGGGAACACAAGGCTTATAATTTTTTTGTTTCCGAATCCAACATGCACATTTACATGGATGTGAAGTTATGGCCTAAAGGTGTAATATTCAGGCGATTTGTAAACTTTCATCGAAAGAAAACGGACGGAGGCAGCTCCGCCGGCGGCATGAAAACTTCAATAATGGATAGCGGGTGTGCCGTATTGCCAGTTTTAACTGTAAAAGCGTGAAGCGGTCTATCGATGGCATCAGAGAGCTGTGTCGGGCGTGTGACGTGCTATGTCTCCAGGAGACGTGGCTGCTGCCCCACGACATCACGTTCATGAGCACGGTGGACAGCGACTTCGGGTACACGGCGACGTCGGCGGTGGACACCACCGAGCTGGTGCGCGGCCGGCCCTGGGGCGGCGTCTGTATCATGTACAGGCACAGTGCGTTCCAACAGGTGTCAGTGTTGAAGTGCGATAACGCCCGTATCTGTGCGATTAAGGTTATGTCAGCTGACAGACCAGTTATTATAATGAGTGTTTACATGCCTACAAACTCGGAGGCGAATCTGCCTGAGTTTACGGATTGTTTAAGTGCGGTGAATGCGGTTATTGATGAATGCGGTATTGAGTCAGTGTTTATCTTAGGCGATTTCAACGCGGACCCGGGTGAGTTATTTTACAATGAATTAATGAATCAATGTGCTGAGCAGCAGTGGTCGTGTTCTGATGTAGACATATTAGGTTTAGATTCGGGTACATTTACTTTTGTTAGTGAAGCACACGGGTCTACCAGCTGGCTCGATCATTGTATTGTAACTCGCTCGGCTGAACAGTCCGTAACTAAAATAGGTGTGAATTATGACACTCTATGGTCCGACCATTTTCCACTCATTGTTGAATGTAATATACATTTATTGACTATGACAAAAAACATCAAAAGTCATTGTAAACAATGACGTAACTTGGGGTGTGAAAAGTGAGGAACAAATTAACAGATATACCAAAGAGTGTCATAAACGATTAAGAATGATAGATTTTCCAAATGAATGTAGTACCTGTGCTGACTATGTGTGTAACAGGCGTGACCACAGGCGTATTCTTGACCAGCTATACTCCGACATAGTGACAGCTCTGAGTGACGCGGCGGTGATAAGTCGGGGTAGCGTTAAAAGGGGTGGGAGTGGCCGGCACATAGAGGGATGGAATGAGCACGTTGGTGGGGCTCACAGGGAGGCCAGGTCTAAGTTTAAACAATGGGTACTCTGCGGTAGGCCTAAATCAGGCCCAATATTTGATGATATGCGTGAAACCAGAAGAGTGTTCAAGTCTCGATTAAAGTGGTGTCAAAACCACAAAGAACAAATAAGAATGGACACTCTTGCTGAGAAGCATTGTAAAGGGGATTTCCGTGGGTTTTGGCAGAGTACAAACAAAATAAACGTGCGGCCTGGACTTCCGGTGAGCGTCGGCGGCGTGAGTGATTCGAAAGAGATAGCGAATATTTTTAAAAACCTGTTCACTGTAAAATCTCCATTGGGTCCAGTTGGACAGGTGCTGGGTGCTGATTTGAGTAGAAAAAGAGTAGGGACTACCTTGAATGCAAAAATCGTAACTGCGGTCATTAAGTCCATTTCTAAAGGTAAGTCCCCCGGCCATGACGGACTCAGCATCGAGCACCTGCAGTACGCGGGGCCACATGTATCCAGAGTTCTGGCTATGTTCTACTCTCTGTGTGTTAGCCATTCCTATCTGCCTGACGATTTCATGAAAACGGTGGTAGTGCCTGTAGTGAAAAACAAAACGGGGGGACTTATCCGACAAAAGTAACTACAGGCCTATTTCGCTTGCCACCGTTATAGCGAAAGTGTTTGATGGTATGCTTAATTCACAGTTAGACAAGTATGTAACGTTGCACGATAACCAGTTCGGATTTCGTCCCCGACTGTCGACTGAAAGTGCCATACTGTGTTTAAAGCGTACCATCAAATACTATACAGATCGTAAAACTCCTGTGTACGCGTGCTTCCTCGATTTGTCTAAAGCATTTGACCTGGTGGCCTATGACCGGCTCTGGGACAAATTGAGGAGCATAAACTTGCCGTGTGAACTTCTCAGCATGTTCCAATATTGGTATGGCCATCAGTCTAATAGCGTGCGCTGGGCGGGAGCTATGTCGGATGCGTATCAACTTGAGTGTGGAGTAAGGCAGGGGGGGTTGTCTTCACCTACCCTGTTTAATTTGTACATTAATGACTTGATAGTTACCCTCAGCAATGAGCATGTTGGTTGTCACATTGACGGATTAAGTGTAAACAACCTAAGCTATGCTGACGATATGGTCTTGATGAGTGCTTCGGTGTGCGGTCTGAGGAAACTCATTCGGATATGTGAGGAATATGCTTGCAGTCATGGCTTAAAGTATAATGTCATGAAAAGTCAATGCATGGTTTTCGAGACCAGGGGTGCTAAGTGCCCCCAGACTGTACCGCCTGTCTTGCTAAACGGAGTTCCCCTGGAAAGGGTAGAGCAATTCAAATACTTGGGTCACATAGTCACTGCTGATCTTAGAGACCATGCGGACATTGAACGGGAGCGTAGGGCGCTGTCTGTACGAGCAAACATGATAGCCCGCAGGTTTGCACGATGCTCTAGCGAAGTAAAAGTTACGCTCTTCAGAGCGTATTGTACGTCGCTTTACACGTGCAGCCTGTGGGCTACTTATACTGAAAAATGCTACAGCGCTCTCCGCGTCCAATATAACAACGCGTTTAGGGTGGTGATGGGGCTGCCCCGGTTCTGTAGCGCGTCGGGAATGTTCGCAGAGGCGCGAACAGACTGTTTTCACGCGACAATGCGCAAGCGCGCGGCGTCTCTGGTGCGCAGGGCGCGGACTAGCTCCAATGCTACCTTAGCGATGATTGCTGGCAGGCCTGACTGCCCTTTCCTTCGGCATTGTTGTGACAGACATGTTGCAGTGCCAATGCCGAAGAGAAAGTGGTAATATTGATTCTGACTGATTTGACCATTGATTATGTTTTGTGAATAAGTGTTTTGTTGACTATTTATTTATTTCATATTTCTGTACAGACATTCAAAAAATTTAACTTATTTACTGACATTGTTTATTTGGCTGATCAAAAGTTGTTAAATTATTTACTGACATTGTTTATTTGACTGAGAATTGTTATTATCATTATTTACTGACATTTTAATTATTATTGATGATTTGATATGTTTACTGATGTCTGGATTTTTAATTTTTGTTCATTTGTGGAAATTGTAATTGTGCCTACGAATATGAGTCATTTGAAACTCGAAATAAATGAATTTTAATTTTAATTTAATTTTTATAAAACCAACGCGATGCTTTTCACAAAAAAGTTGAAATACGAAACTCCAAACATAGTCATGTCCGGCGTCCGGCTCGATCTGGTCGATGAAGTCAAACTGCTAGGCCTACTGATCGACCGCCGGCTCAACTTTAAAGCACATGTGACCGCCCAATGTAAAAAAGTGGCGAACATTTATAGACAGCTCGCATGTGCAGCGAAGGTGACCTGGGGATTAAATGGCGAAATCACGAGAACAATCTACGTCGCAGTGGTGGAACCTATCATCATGTATGCCTCAAGTGTATGGGCGCAAGCGGCAGACTTCGAGGTAAACAAGGCTCAGTTGAACGCTATCCAAAGAGGTTTTGCCCATAAAATCTGTAAGTCGTACCGTACTGTTTCTCTGAAAGCAGCACTTGCCCTTTCCGGTCTGCTCCCCTTGGATCTGAGAATACAGGAAGTGGCAAATTTGTACAGAGTAAAAAAACACCTCTCCCAAGACTACCTCCCACCAGAAGTGGAACTCGAACGAAATGTTAACTGCCTGGACCAACCCCATCCGTCCACGCAGTTATCCGTAGAGTACGAGCTCCTAGAAGACACCTCCAATCTTCCACAAGGACCTCAAATTTATACTGATGGCAGTAAAATTGAAGGTAAAGTTGGAGCTGCTCTAACATGGTGGGAGAATGGCAGAGAGGTCAAGAACTCGACCTTCAAGCTCCACTCCGAATGCACAGTCATTCAATCGGAACTTTATGCTCTGTACCGGGCAACTCAAATGGCGTTAAAGAGCAAGGACCCAGAAGTCAATGTCCTGAGTGACTCCCGATCTTCACTAGAACTGCTAAGTAACCCAAAAACGAGCCACCCCTTGGTTAAGTGCGTAAAGGAAAACATTGGACAGATAAATGCTGAAGGGGAGATCTCTTCGTCTTTTCTGGGTGAGAGCGCATGTTGGCACCGTCGGCAACGAAAGAGCCGACGAACTGGCCAAATCGGCGGCACTCATGGAGTCACCCAGGGACTACGAGGGGATCCCCTTGTCCTACGTCAAAAGGAAAATCCGCGAAGAATCGGTCAAGAAATGGCAGGATCGATATGAGACCTGGGACACCGGAAAAGTCACCCAGACGTTCCTCCCCGATATAGCAAACGCATATCGGGTGATGAGAACCACTAAACTGACTCCCTTCCAGGTACAAGCGTTGACGGGACACGGAGGAATAGCAGATTACCTGTACAGATTTAAGCTCAAGAGCAGCATGCGAGTGTGACCCCAACCAACCCGAAACAGTCTGGCATGTGCTAGTCGATTGTCCCCGATTCATGGTCGCAAGACATGAGCTCGAATCTATGATCGACAGAAGACTGGTTGTCTCGGATCTCCACAACATCTTAGTAGATCCAGATAACAGAACACGGCTCCTGTCCTTCATGGAGAGCTCATTCCGCATAGCGGCCATGAGAAACTCCACTAATTCAAATACGCGCCCCCCATCACCACCAAACCCTGCCCCGCTGTCTGTGGACGCCGCGCGGCATGCGGTTCCCGCCCAACATAACTCCTCGAAGAGCATCTCCGTCAAACAACTACTGGAGAACGCAGACCGAGGAGAAGCAGGGATCCGTATCCGCGGAGTGGCTCTCTTCATGGACAGCAACAAAGAAAGATTCGGAATAAGCTTTTGCTTCGCTTGGGAGCGGACACGAGCCCGTTTGTCGCCTGGATTGTCTTGCCTGCTCAATGGGAGTACCGCAAAAGTCACGATGAAGCGGAAAACCTACGACACCATGCCGGTGTGCGAGGTAGACGGCCACCGATTTCGGTTGGTGCGATCGAAAAACAAAACGATTGCACTAATAGAGTACTCGGAAGGTCGGACGCCTTTCACACAGGCAAGTGCGCTGCTCGCACATCTGAGCAGAAATGCGGGTGAAACACCCGGGTGATAAGCGTGGATGCGATGGCAATCGAATATTCAAGAGCGAGAGTCGCAGACCGGCTGGGTTGCATTGAGGCCTCTAAACATCATGAGGTTGTCGTATACGAAGACAAGGGAGAAAATCTGAGCTTCCTCAGAGCCCCTTCGCACGACCAAACAAATGCAACTGACAGCTGGGGACATCCTGTTCCTAGTTCGACCATCCAAACCGGCTCCGAAAGAGTACAGCAGAGGGCAGCCGCGGAAAAAGCCTCAGCCAATCTAACTAGCAGCCGAGGCACCAACACGGCGTTCGTGACTGCTTTCAACGCAGCAGCAAGGAGCGTACTCCGAATCACATCCCATTCATCGCCCCCCTCGACGTCAAAGACCCCCAAAGCAGCTTCACAGCAACAACCAGCCCGAACGAGAGCCGACATGGGACAGGTTGAACCGCCCCGCTATGTCACGGCTTCATCGAATTCATAGCCACACTGAGCGCGACACGACAAGTCAACCTCAAGACCTGCGAAAACATCATGCAGTCCTATAGGCTAGGAAGTGAAAGCCTTTTAAAGGCGAAACTCGAGGAGGCCGAAGCAGCCATTTACAATAATGTCACTTCCCGGGTCATCAAGGGAACCATGACAGGACAGTATATGGCAGCTTACAGTGCAGAAAATGGCTTCGTGACACTGAACGAGAGAGACACAGAGCGCGGGAGTGCCTGTTTATGCGACACCACCAAACGACCCAATTGTAGTTACTGCCCGATGCACCAAGATTATGCTGGACGATAAGATCCTAGAGATGGCCCAGACCATCGAAAGGAACGGAAACGTCAAAGCAGATTGGGAAAATTGGGAGGTACCGAGAATACAGTGGGTCAACGGAGTTCCAGGATGTGGAAAAACAACATGGGTGATTAGACACTTCGACGTGGACAAGGACGCCATCATCACTACAACAACTGAGGCAGCAAAAGATCAAAGAGAAAAGCTATCGCACCGAATCGGAAACCTGGTCAAAACCAGAGTGCGAACCATGGCTTCTGCTCTGGTAAATGGTTTCGGTAGAGAAAGTTTCAGTCGCCTCATGGTGGACGAAGCTCTCATGAACCATTTTGGAGCCATTGTGATGGCTTCAAGGCTGTCTGGTGTTGGTGAAATTGTCCTCATTGGAGACGTCAATCAGTTGCCTTATATCGACAGGGAAAATCTCTTCGAAATGAGGTATCATCGCCCGAACCTGGTAACAAAGATCAGCCAGGAGTTGCTCTGCACACATCGAAACCCAATGGACGTCGCATATGCACTGAGGGAAATATACTCCGGTATGTACTCTTCAGCGTCCCGTATAAAGTCCCTAGAACAGAGAAGATATAAGGGAGCGCAAATACCCAACACCCTACCAAATACCCTCTTCTTAGTTCACACTCAAGAGGAGAAGGAGACCCTGACAAACCAGGGTTATGGATCAGGCACCGGGTCACGCATCCTTACTATCCATGAAGCTCAAGGACTAACATACGAGTCGGTAATCGTAATCAAAACCAAGGCAAACATGAAGCTGCACGAGAGCGTGCCCCATGCGGTAGTGGCAATCTCACGGCACACGGGGACCTTCACATATTACGCTGACGACACCGACGACGCCATCGGTCGGTTCGTGCGGCGAGCGTGGGCTGCATCACCGAAGACCATCCACGATTTTAACCTACAGATGGCCATCAGGGACAGAAATGCGGCCGTTGTGGAGGCTCTGGGCCGGGAGGAGGCAGCTTAGGCAAATGACAAGGCAAACACTCGATGTCGAGTCGATTACTAGCGGAATCCCAACCGGTAGTGATCGGCTCTACAGACGAGCACTAGAATTAGATTTTAAATGTACCCAACTCCCTCCTATTTTCCTCTTCTTCTCCTTATCCAAGATATGTGTAAAAAACGATAATTGTAATGACAAAGATCACGGACCCCGGAGTCTGTGGAGTGGCTAATTTAAATAAAATAAAAATTAAAAAAAAAAAAGTGATGGGCGGACGACACTTGCCCGCTAAAAATGTCACTCTTGACACATGTCGGTTAACTCACGATGTTTTCTTTCTCCGTTAAATACAGTGGTAATAAAGCGGACTGACTAATTAAACTGACGGCTTTACATTTTTTTTTAATTAATCACGGCTAGAATCTGCGCTACCACAACTACTCTACACTTGTGGCGGAAATTTTGAACTACGTATTTTTAGACCAAAACTATAGCGGTGTCAGATAGTAACACAACACTAACACCACGTGGAAAACGTAGGAATGTAGTTCGGGTCATTAGTCTGTTAAAAAGGCAGACTAATGGCCCGACCCTAAAACTTCCGGGTTAATCAATCACATAACGTACGTAAAATATTGTCATAATTTTATTAAATTTATGTCGATACTGATAATATATATAGGACCATCATGCAATATCTTTCTATTGTAGGTATTTACTATTTACCGTGGCCTTTTTCAAGGAGAGTGCACACGTGCTATGGCTGGCCTCAGTGCCAAACGGGCCGAAACTCGTCGGATTGACCTACCGTACTACACGTGCGATACCCGTTTACCCAATAAATATCTTTCTAATGGTATTAGTTATCTCCATTGACAATGGTGCAGGAGTTCCAAAAATTAACTCACACATATTAACAAAACCGGTGGCGTCCTCTTTCTATAATCTTAATAATTTCGTCAAGGGGTACGGTAGACTAGATCAAAACCTTATAGTATGAATAACAAAACACAAAAAAATATTAATTTTGAGTCGACAACATATGTCCACTAAATTCGTATTATGGAGAATTTCGTTAAATTCTGATGGCACTGATAAACAAACCGCTGTCGCCATCTTTGGTGTCACTGTCAATCAACACATTGCGTGCAACCGTAGCGCCAAAAAAGTATCCATCACAAAAAACTGTGACTTATGTGTCTACGTAAAACGAAACGTCTTGTCTCTATTGTAGGAATTTTATTTGTAGGTACTTATATTTAGTATCAGCATTGCACCCGTGCGAAGCCGGGGTAGGTCGCTAGTATTAGCATAAACACGTTAAGACACAATCTCATTATGTATCTAGTACTGGAGAAGTAACCAGATAAATATAATTTCAACGGATTTCATTCCCTCCAAATTAGTTTCAAACTAAGACAACACCCACATCATAAAAAGATCCCTAATGTTGGCAACACTAATTGAAGTAGAGCTACATGTTTGTAACGGTGCGATCGGCTGCGTACATCGGCATCACCACTCACTGCCGTCGATGCGTAGAGCCACAGTTGCATTCTCTCATAATAAATGATTCCACTTCTGTAGTAGTTCCTCAATTTAGCCAGCAGACTTCAATTGGCGCGGATTCTACATATTTGCGATGTAGCCAGCGCTAATCAACCCTCATTAAGCATATTGATGTTTCAGTTTCAACGTAACAATTATTCGTGTTTGTCGTCACAATCATATTTTCACTCAGGCGACAAACAAACGTTCGCTACTGACACGGATAGGTTTTATGTCTACATTAGTCTAACCGCTATTTTACAAAACTTGACTGAAGCGCTATTCTGTTTTGGAACTCCTGGTCCAAGTCATCCACAGAAATCTAAATAATGTATTATTTAGATTTCTGTGAAGTCATCCCAGACTTCCGTCATTTTAGGAAAGATGAAATTTTGATTGGAAAATTTCAATTTGATCGGTAGTATAACATAAACTTATGTAGAAAGGATTAAATACTCGCTATGGTGGCTAAAGCTACTTAATATTTATAAAAAACTGCCTAAAATGACGTAAGTTAGCATTGTCTTTTTGCACCTTTGATATGTCCTAACCCCCCCCAGCCCCGCTTTCAGCTTAGTGAGTATTCATTCCTTTTTAAAGTGAATGTTTTACTACCGATCCTAAAAAGGCATCTTTCTTAAAATGACTCCCTATCCTATGAAGGCATAATCAACGTGTGTAGGTACCGATTTGAGTTGTCTCTTAAATTAAACAGTTTTTGGGCTCCCGTGTACCTCGACTAAATAACTAAGTAGGTATTTATCATGTTACTAAAAAAATGTAGCCAATGAATTTAGTACCTACTGAATTCAGTGAAGTGTAATAGCATTCAGTAAGCTAGCGTATTAAATTCAGAAGCGACGATTGCTTGCTTATAATCTTGGTTCTGAATTCAGTCACTAAATTAGGCTTAGTGGAATTATCCTTTATATATGCATTTTAAGTATCCCGATTTTAGGTTCCCGCTGCCGAAAGTCAACGTCTTCTCTCACAAGAAGTTAGCCAAAGCCATAATTTACCACGCTACCTAAATGGAGTTACGGGATGACGCGCGTCCTCCAAAGATGTCTTTTTCCAAACATGCGGTGTTTTCTTTACCGTTATTTACTTTTAAACAACCAGCGGGTACTGAATATGTACTTGACGTTGATTTTGATTGACTTTGATTCACTTCTTCTAAAATCTCTGACGCAGTTCAACACTAACCATTGCTTATTAATTACGCTTACAATTAAAATACGTATGTTTGGGCTTAGTGAGACAAAGTGTACCTAAATTTAAATCGAATCGTTTGTGGTGGCGGTAAAATTTGGACAAACAAATTAATGTGAGGTGCGATTGGAAAATCTGAACAAACGCTGCAAAACAAACTGAATCTGAATTTTGACATAGTAGTTTTGCACATGCACGTAACATTATTCAATTACGAATAGCTACAAAATAAAATATTGTTCCGTTTGTCATACTACTTTTAACTTGTTTACCTTTCTAATTTTACTGTCATAAGTTTAGAGATTCATGTTGTTTTTCTACGTGTAGGTGTGACGTGTGACTGTATACAAATATTTGATATTATTCAAAATTGTGTATGTTTCACAATATTTCCCATATTTTCATATGCTCTCAATATGTGAAAGATCACAGTGGTTAGTAAACTTACAATTCTTATCTTACCGCTGTACTTCAAAACGAAAAATTAAATACAACGCATTCAGCAAAATTTTTGGGCAACATCAAATAGGTACAGAAATTTTGAAAGTGTATGATGCTGATGTCAAAGGACTTCGCAGAGATGATATTGAGCACAGACTAAGTAGGGAGATGCTCTACCTCCGGAGTGAGGGGTTGTGACGTCACGTCTTCATAAAAATCGTGAATAAGTAGACGTGACGTAATTTGAAACTTCTAAGCCTATATACAAATATATTTCCGTCATTTTGTGTTAGTGAAACAAAAGAATACTAATAGTTTAATACTAATATTTTTTTCTATTTATGTGCTCTGACATAACAACACAGATATTACACACATTTAGGAGAACATACAACCTTTATTCGTAATATCTTGTTGCAGTTCAAATTCAGATGACAAACGTTTATGGTGACAAAAAGTCCACAAATTCATAGCTCTAATATCGACATCAATCAAAGACGTAATCACCAAGCTCAATCCGTATTACCACGTCGTAATTCCAAGACTGCTATAGTTTTTCATATTTCCGCGTATGGCTCTATTTCCATAAATATTATAATATTTATGGAAATAGAGCCATACGCGGAAATGTCTAGCATCCTATAGAACCGTATCCACATTGACGAAACTTTGAAAATTCCCCCTATCACGTATGCAAAGGACGAGCGACACAAAAGTAGACAAGCTATTTGTATGAAACGAGCTCCATATTGAATTCGAGATGACCAAAGAGTGTTGCGAAATGAGAGGTGTCTGAAAACAAGCAAATCGAGAAAAAAGAAGCCAAACTTTACCTTTCTGCGACGAAACGTAGAGTTGGGAACAAAAACTATTAATGTAGGGGCTCTCTCGGCCCGCTGAGTTGTCGGTGCGTTTCGTTTGATAATTTCCGTGTACAGCGGGCTTTAATCGAATGAACCGGTGCGTCCTGCTCCTCCCCCTGGCCGACTGGCGCTCCAGGGCCGGACTCCCCCCGGCAGGACGTGCCCGCGAGCGGAATAAAACTGCTCGCCCCGATTATCGCGCCGCTACAGAAAGATAAAGCGTTTTGGAACCAACACGACTTCGTAAACAAATTTTGATGAATTTCTGTGAGTCCAACTAATATTAAAACCCAGTATGCGAAAGTAGTGGTAGGAGTCCGCTTGGGGAAGTACCACATCTTTGCCAGTTATTCTACCGCCAAGCAGTGATGTGTTTGAAGGGTAATGTTTCCAGAAAAATTACTAGGCTTAGAGATATAACGTCCTAAATCTCTGGGTGACATGATCATATCATGTCATATGTCATGTCATCATATCATGATCATCATCATCATCCACAGGCCTCTCTATACCACTGCTGGGTATAGGCCTCTCTCTTACTTTGCCATCTGACAGCTTTGACTAACGATACACTAAAATAACTTTTTCTCAGAATATGCCGATTTTCTCACGATATTTTCCGATATTTTATTTCACCGTTACCTATGGTGAAGACTGAAATCGTCACTTGGAAAACTACTTAGAGATTCAGGAGGGGATCGAATCTTTGACCACGCAATTGTAAAATTGAATGTTCTAGGTTCTAGACACTTGGACGCCGAGGCATTTTAGTAGTCAGGTGCTATAACTGAACTTGGGACTAGCAATTGACAATGTTAGGTCTGACAAGGGTGAGGAGCTATGTGGTTTTCTGGTAATCAAAATCTTCGTAACTATTGCAAACTAGCGGCAGCATTTTGCTTCATCTGTTTACTTTTATTACACTCACGGGTTCACTCACGGGGATCAGCAAAAAACTAAGTAAATTTAGCTGGCCTTAGTGGCTTAGTTGGCAGTAAATCTGCCTGCAAACCCATAGGCCGTGGGTTTGGTTCCCTCTCAGTGCTAATATTTGTGTAAGAGATACAAATACTTGATCTTTGTCTGGATGCTTCCATGAATAATAAGTTTGTACCTATATCAGCTATCTGGTTCTCATAATACTTGCAAGCTTTGCTTGTTTTGGGGTTATATGGCGTTGTATGAGAAAAACCCACTAATATATATATATACATATTTATTTCATGTATGCACATCTCTTCGATTATTCCGGCTGTGAATAAGCCAATCGGAATTCAAGTGCATTCTTGACTGTACAGATATAAACCTTGATATTCCTCAACCACAGCACTCCTACAAATAAGTCAAATAAATACCAAAAATTAATTCGAAACGGAGATATGCATTCTAGCTGTCATAGTTCATAAATGTTGACCACGATAGGGTAAAACAATTAAAGCGAGACAGGTCGGCATCGAAATTAAGCCCTGCGGCTGGGCGGCGTCCGTCGTAATAAAACACATGCAAAGTTTTTCTTTGCCGAGCTGCGAGCCGCAGCAAACGGAAGCGGAGCAACAGGCTTGATTAAAACACGTGTTTACAGAACGCACACGGACGCAGCCTGATAGGAAGAGCGGGTTAGCGGACACCGAGTTAGATGCAAGGTTAAGCCATAGTTTATATACCTACGATTCTTTAGGGTAGGCGACAATACGTCTATTCCGAGGGCTGCCAACAAATTTTGGGAACGTATTTTTTTTTTAATATAGAGTGACGAGACGAGCAGGACATGTAAGCAACATGCCTGCCAGATAACAGCACAGTGCAGCTAATGGAACACGAACAGTCCAGGCAGCTGCAAACTTGACAAAGTTGTCACATACCTCTTGTCACATCACACCCAAACACGGATGTGCCGACCTGGCTGGTGAGTAGCGGGGCAAAATAAATCCCTCAATTTATATCACCTTTCAAGTGAGATTAATTGACCCACCAAACAGATCTGTCGTTTCGATAATCCCTAAAAATTACAGAATTCACATTAATTTAAAGAATAATACCTAATTATCATCATCATCACCAGCCGCAAGACGTCCACTGCTGAGCATAGGCCTCCCCCATAGATTTCCACAACGAATGGTCCTGCGCAACCTGCAACCAGCGGTTTCCAGCGACCTTTGTGAGGTCATCTGTCCATCTAGTGAGAGGCTGTCCAACCGTGCGTGGTCGCCACTCGAGAACCTTTCTTCCACATCGGTTGTCACTTCTGCGAGCGATGTGGCTTGCCCATTGCCACTTCAGCTTGCTTACTCTTTGAGCTATGTCGGCCACTTTCGTTCTTTTGCGAATATCCTCATTACGGATTCTGTCACGCAAAGAGACTTCCGAGCATAGCTCTCTCCATAGCTCGCTGTGTGACTTTGAGCTTCGTTATGAGGCCCACAGTGAAGGACCACGTCTCAGTTCCATAAGACATCACTGGCAACACGCCCTGGTTAAAGACTTTCGTCTTTAGGCATTGGGGTATTTTGGACTCAAAGATGTGCCGAAGTTTCCCGAACGCTGCCCATCCGAATTGGATCCTTCGCTGGACCTCTTAGTTGAAGTTGGATCTACCTAATTAGATCTTTTGACCCAGGTAGACGTATTCGTCAACAATTTCGAATGTGGTATTCCCAACAATAACCGGTACAGGTGAGACATGAACATTTGACATGACCTTCGTCTTGTCCATATTCATCCGCAACCCTCAAACACAACCCTAAATATTTCTGTTTCAAATAAGCTTAGTACCTTTCAAAACAAAACAAACAAAAGTGGTTAGAAATAAGTTGTTGGAGACATAAACAGTAAGTACCGCGCCAATACGAACCAATATCCTTAGTCCACATCTCGGCGTAACACATAACTCAGCGCATTTTTACGTCTGTAAATTATAGTTTTACGATCGAAAATCATTTTTATGTTTTCGGAGGAATTTAATATCACGCCAGCTACGGTTGGAACATTTCCTCTTTTATTGCCCTGTAATTTTATTGTTTTCTCAATTTTTATTAACTATCAACCACCTACTTAGGTTTTAAGTTAGAGGATCAATAACTGGTTTCCCTTAAGAACAAGTACGATATATAGATGTATTGAAATATCGCTACTTAGAACTTACCTACTATGACATTTCTACTTTCCCATTTTGCTCCTTAAATGTTCGCTGTGTGATTAAATTTAGCATTCCTGTTTTAAAAATAGTTACCGCTACGCTATCCCGCAACTTCGTTCGCGTAGAATTTCGAAACTGTTTCCCGAGAATGTCTATTTTCGAAACAAAGGAAAGGGCCAATTACGTTTCATTCTTCCTATTTCATTGAGCAACAAACTTTTCACGTTTTTGTAATAATATAATAATTATAAGTTTTAGGGATACTCTAGATTAGCGCGTAAATATATAAGTTTAAACGAGTTAAGCCTCAGTTTTCTGCGCTAGACCAAAATTTGATAGGTAGTAGAAAACAGTCTTTTTTTTTTATTTAAATTATCCACTCCACAGACTCCGGGGTCCGTGATCTTTGTCATTACAATAATCTTTTTTTTTTTACACATTTCTTGGATAAGGAGAAGAGGAAAATAGAAGGGATTTGGGTACATTTAAAATCTAATTCTAGTGCTCGTCTGTAGAGCCGATCACTACCGGTTGGGATTCCGCTAGTAATCGACTCGACATCGAGTGTTTGCCTAATTGCCATTTGCCTAAGCTGCCTCCTCCCGGCCCAGAGCCTCCACAACGGCCGCATTTCTGTCCCTGATGGCCATCTGTAGGTTGAAATCGCGGATGGTCTTCGGTGATGCAGCCCACGCTCGCCGCACGAACCGACCGATGGCGTCGTCGGTGTCGTCAGCGTAGTATGTGAAGGTCCCCGTGTGCCGTGAGATTGCAACTACCGCATGGGGCACGCTCTCGTGCAGCTTCATGTTTGCCTTGGTTTTGATTACGATTACCGACTCGTATGTTAGTCCCTGAGCTTTATGGATGGTAAGGATGCGTGACCCGGTGCCTGACCCATAACCCTGGTTTGTCAGGGTCTCCTTCTCCTCTTGAGTGTGAACTAAGAAGAGGGCGTTTGGTTGGGTGTTGGGTATTTGCGCTCCCTTACTCGTATATCTTCTCTGCTCTAGGGACTTTATACGGGACGCTGAGGTGTACATACCGGAGTATATTTCCCTCAGTGCATATGCGACGTCCATTGGGTTTCGATGTGTGCAGAGCAACTCCTGGCTGATCTTTGTTACCAGGTTCGGGCGATGATAGATAGTAGAAAACAGTCTATCTAAGTTTTTTTAATAACTAATAGGGACCAGAATAACAAATTGAGTTAATAATAAAAAGAGTAAAAAAATGTTTTAAGTTAAATAGTTTTATAGTCATGGTAATTTTGTAGATAGATGTACTAAAAGCTTATAAAATAATTTTGACTAAAATAAAATCGTAGAGCACTGACTTCAAATATCTATAATCGTCGATTAAAATGTTCTTTTTGAAGTGTCCCACGATTTTATTTCAGTCTAAATTGTTTTTTAAGCTTTTAGTACATACATATATCTTCAAAATTACCATGACTATTTACAATAGGTATGTAAATCTTTAACTTAAAACATATTTTTTCACTTTTTATTTTCAAGTTTTTAGTTTTCATTTTTCATTCTATTTCATTTATTTAGTGTCTCATTATTACAAGGTTGCTTATGTCAAGCCCTTTCATTCAATAACCATATTGATGGGATTGAAAAAAAATAGGTTATCGGCCATTTTGTAGCGGCGCCCATCTTGAATGTACAATAAATTTTAATAGGTATTTATAGATGTTTGGTTGTGATGATATAATTATATTGTCATCAGAACCAAAGACGTACCTATACACAATTTCAGATAAATCGGTTGTCAGGAAGAGTTATTTTAATTAAGTTATTTTACTTTTAAAGTTATTTTACTCAATGGAACGTAGTGTCATATGTAAGGTTAACTTGAAACCGTTATTGTATGATACTAAGAACTCAATACGTATTTTCTTGCTTGAAACATGGGTATATTGGCAGATCTAGTACATTATAGCGCAATGGGCACAAGACGAAAGGAAATTAATTACTTCGGATAAATATAAACTTACAAAGGAAACAGTTTCATACAGAAATTACCTATTAAAAATGTTGAATGCACACCACTCGCATCTTTTATAAAATTTCAAAGGAGTTTAGTTTTTAAAGCTTGGCGGTTAATTTATACAAAACAACGTCTTGCTCTGCGGCGGGAACTAATAGTGTTCCGCAAACCTTTCATCAGCTTTAATAGTTCTGCTACACTTTAGCTGAATTAAATTTATTTCATTTCTAAACAGGAAAAACTGGATAGATGGTATTAGGGTGGTTGGGCTTGTTTGCTTACTTTGGCCTACTTAATAACTTACTCTTTGAATCGTAACCCACAGAGTAAGTAATCAGTACGTCGTAACCTAGCAACTGTCTCTAAGCGACAGGCATTTTAATCATCAATCAATGCAACAGCCGGAATTTTTTATTTGTTTTGCTCTCCGGTGTGTATATACGTAATTTAGAAAGTTTTTGGTGTTTTTAAGATATGGAACAAAAAAAAGGATAAGCCGGCCGGTATATCGGCTATATCTACTAAACCAGATTGCTTGAGGGGTGTGGTAGAGTGCCAGTGTGAGTTAGGACGAGAGAAGCTTCTCACCGCGCCGCCATACAAAAGAGTTACCGAAGTAGATGAGGATGAGAGCAAGTCACGGTATCAAACAGCTCCTTGCGCCAGAGAACTCGAGGCTCAATTCAAATGCCCTACCAGCCACGTTTTGGTAACATTCAAATCTCCACTACACCCTAACGACATCTTCAATAAAGTCTTCCCAACAAATACCCCAATTAAAATCGTCAAGAGAAAATTAGCCAAACTGCTTTCAGTCTCAAATGCTAATCTACTACTGACAAAAAACAGAACTGTTTTAAAAGACACCAGTATTTTATCAGATTTGAAGGTAGACGCTCTTGGAAATATGGTGATAGATGTTTATACAAAAGATTCTGAAGAATTTGCTTTATCTTCGATACCGAAAGAATCATATGTGCATGAACTTTTACACGCAGTTTTGCCCAAAAAAAAAAGGCTATACCGTTCATTGCGATTAAATTCCGTATTCGGAATCAAAACAGTATATTTACTCGCTCCTACCATTCTATTATGACGATAGCTGAAATAAAGAAAAACTTGGCTGGGCTCTTTCAAGTAGATCATGACAATTTGGTAATTTTAAGGACAGAGCGCCCATTAAAAGATCGAATGACGTTATTGGACTTGGATTACGACAAATATGGTATAGTTGAAGTAGAATTATTGACGAAAGATAACGCTCGCTTGAATTTGGAAAAGTTGTACAGAGAAATGCCCGTCAATGACGTATTGAGTGTAATGGTGCCATTTGGGAGAACGTACAAACAGATTAATGTCGAAGTTTTCTATGATCCGATGAAAAAACCTTATTTAGGAGGATATAAAAACGTTCACACAGGTAAATGGATTGAGTATGTAGGTAATTTCAATTGCAGTTTATTCAGTGAGTGTCAATTTACGGCTGGCCTAGTCGGGAGAATGGCCTAAACGATCCGGGGTCAAATTCCCCCGGGTTCAATCCAACGCGCACCACTATATTTTCATGGTCATGTGCGTAACGCTGCTAACTTAAAACGTTGAAGGAATACATCGTGAGGAAACCGACATGTACCTAGAATCGCAGGCATCTCTCCTAGCGAGAGAAGAAAGTGAGAACATTTAGTGAGCTGTTTTTGCTAAGAATTTGTCACGTTAAGTGATAAAAGTTCAGCTAGAGAGCTGAACCTAGCAACGCCAATGCCACTCCGTCGAAGAAATGGAGGGTGATGTTCAGAAGGGTATAAAAAACTTTTTAGAACCAGCTTACGTACCGCCTTGTAAACTTTAATCGAATTGGCTTAGGTATTCCTGGGCTTCTAAAACACTATTATAGTTACTTATTCCGCAGGCCATCTAACTGCCATACAACGTTTATTGGTGGACAATTCACACAGCACCATCTGATCCAAAACCAAGCAAAGCTTGTACTATGGCGGCCAGATTGTATAAAATTAAACAAATTAGTGACGAAATGAAAGGTAAAATAAATTCATTTTCAGGTGTTATTTATCATCACGCCTACACGCAAACACCGCAGAAGCCTGAAAAAACTACCACCGGAAAAGAAATCATGCCGGGATACGCAAACTGCAGAAGAACGGGAAAAAATTTACGTAAGTCCACTCTAACTCAGAACGTCTCTACTCTCTTTCTACGAAAAACGTAAATTCGAAATAAACTCGCTACTTTCATATTCCGGTTCTACTTCGATCCGTCGTTTCGTCTGTTTAAATGTTCTAATTAGAGAATTTAGTCTAATTAGAGTAGGCTTAGAATATTTAAACTAACTACGATGTTAGCCTATCAGTAGTAGTACCCGGTTCACCGAGCTTTGCTCGGTTTTTTTAAATTATATTTAGGCAGGTACGAATTACGTAGTGATGACTTACTTAGACCTACTTAGATACGAATTAAATGCGTTTATAAAAGGCTCTAAGAATAAGATTTTCTCAGAAAAAAAAAAGGAACATACAGAAAAGTTCCGAGTGTAACCATCAGGATTCGAACCGGGGCCTGTTGACTCCGAGGGCGAGCATATTCCGTCTGAGCCATTTAGACATAAAGAACAGTGGCGAAATAAGTTATTAATGACATTTTAGATGTTTTTCATTATCTAAAAACGCGCATAAAATGATGTTTTTAAAAATGAAACCTATCTAGATCGATTTATCGTCCCCGAACCACCTGTATACATAATTATATGAAAATCGTTCGAGCCGTTTCCAAGATTCAGATTCTATATATACCTATATACCTACAAGAATTGGTCGTTTAAAGGTATAAGATGTTTTTTCCAGGACAATTAGAAAATCGATTTACATTGAGTAAAAGATCGAGTTTTGTATTATAAATTTACAATTAGGTAAATCAGTATCAATTGTATCAGATAGCTGGCTTCTATTGCACAAGCTTTGCTTAGTTTGGGGATAAACTGTGTTGTGTGAGAAATAATTTATTACTGAGTAGATTGTTCCCTTCATGTAACGACCCAGGTCTTTTCAAGGTCAAAGCAATATGTATAGGTCAAATAGGTAGATACACTCTAGCACCCTACATCGGCATGCTTTACCTTCGATCACATTGTCGCTTTTCAACAAGTGTGTAAATGGGCAGTCGCAGACTTATTTGAGTTGAAAAAATGTAACGCCCTAAACTTATTGACCAAGTTCTTCCAAATTGAACCAACTCGAATATCATAAAAAATCTTACTATACTTATACCTACTTCAATACAACAAATCATTGCCATTCGATACAAAAATATTATTCATCAGAAAGACCGAATATCCAAGACTTCTTACAAAAATAATTCTTAGGCACGGTTTCAAAGGAGTTTGTAGTTCAATAGACTCTTCACGCGAGAAAAACGATCACTAAAGAAAATATACGTACAAATCAATCGACACCTGTTACATTTCTCAAATTAGTATTTTTTGTCCTACTCTCATTATTTTGTAAACCCTACTAATATTATTTCCTTCGGAACTCTTGGACAGACCTGATAGAAATTAGGTACACAGTTTATGGATCTGGAATAGCATAAATATAGGGGAATGAAAAAAACCGCGGGGTGCGCATAGTTAATATGTAAAACAGGCGTTTGTAACACTTGTTTATCAAGTATCTTAGCAAAATAACTTTTAATATGTATATTTTTTTACTGTATTTTTTATGGACTGTAGTCTGAAAGAAATGATTAAATGTAATGAAATTAGTACCTAACTATGAGGTCCGATTTCCGTTGTCTGTTTTGTTGGAGTTCAAAACAGTTCTGCTTCAGAAATTCAACCACACGGCAGAAGTTAAAGCGTCATAATATTTTCTTTTTTATACTAACAAATAAATAATTGGTTAGGTGTAGTAAACTCGGCGATATAGCAGTGAAGAGCGCCTGACTGTATATTTCTCGGTCGGATAGGAACACTCGGCGGTCCCGCGTTCACCCGATCGAGCCTTTCACCTCAGTGCGTGACGGGTCAGCCTCATTTACATACTGCAAAAGTCTGTGTGCGGTGCATAAGAGAAGTGTTCACTTTAAAAAGGTGTAAAAAATGTCAGTTGATTTAGATTTTTCATATTTTACATAAATAGATAAAAAAAAATGTGATACGAAGTTCATCGGGTCATCATTTTATGAATAAAGTATTTTGACTGGCTTCGTGGTTTAGTGGGTATTAGTAACTCTGCCTGCGAAGCCGAGGTTCGTGGGTTCGATTCCCACCCAGTGCAAATACTTGTGTGATGAATTCAAATATTTGCACTGTGTTTGGGTGTTTCTATGTATAATAATAGTATTATTTACATAGTATAGTATTTACAACTGTATAAGTATTATATCAGCTATCTGGCCGCCATATTAGAAGCTTTGCTTAGTTTGGGGTCAGATGGTGTTGAGTGTGAATTGTGCACCAATATTTATTTATTTATGTAGTCAGGACCGTCTTTTACCTATTAGAGGCACTGGGCACATTGCGATAATATGGTCCCTATGACTTTAATAAGCGTTATTTTGTTACAAGCACAACATTTAAAAAAATGATTTATCTCCGACTATCTCGTATTTGTAATTTGTATAACTTTATATAAGTCATTTGATACATATTGAGGGAGTAGTGAAGAAAGAAATGTATTTCGCCATTTTGTGGTGGCGGCCATCTTTAATTTGAAATTTGTCATAGTGCATACATAGTATTCTACTAGTTAAGCCCGTTCATTTGATATCCATATTGAGGTAGGTTGTGAAGAAATATTCTGTCCACAATTTTGTGGAGGCGGCCATCTTGAATTGATATTAACCAAACATAGGTGAGAAAATCCGCACGGAAATTAACATTCAAATAAAAAATACCGCATCGAAATCAGCCCATCCGTTTGAGCTCTACGATGCCACAGACAGAGAGACAGATATCGACGTCAAACTTATGACACCCCTTTTTTAGTCCGGGGTAAATAACACCCCGTTTTTGGTCGTTGGTTAAAAATACAAAAATACGTAAAGAACGTGGGTATGCAAAGATTTATTTTTATTTTTAGATACTCTAGCCAGAAAATCAGGCTTCCAATACAGGAACCACCTAGCTATCTATGTAGGAAGCTATCTATCATTTGTCGTTTGGTAATGGAGTAGGGACTAGGGGGCCTCAATCCATCGCGGGCCCAGACCACGTACCCAGTGGTGAAGAGGGTCCTAACTATAGTCTCGTCTTGTTCTTTTCTTACGGTATAGTTTGTGTAAACAATCTACATCAGAAGATTGGGAGAGTGAAGCAAACAATATTTAAATGAACGTTAAAACATTTTATATAACCTTAACGACAACAATCATCAATTAGTCAAACAAAGACACGAAGGCAAACACAGTATGTCCGGCGTGGCCGGCGTCTGGAGCAAAAGTGCCTCCCTGCTCTCTCGACCCACTACTTAAAGCCGGTTTTCGTCGCACGATGTTGCCACGCCATGCACCTTTTTCTTGCTTTTAAACGGGGTTGCTAACATTTGATGACCTTTTATAAGTGGGTCCAATCACCTGCAAATTATCTACTACCTACCTACTTATTACTAAGAAATGTATTATTCAAAATTATCGTCCATTACTTCACTGACTATATCTTCGCTATTCTCAAGGTAAGAAGATAAATAAATATCTAATGAACTAACAACTACCGAAACCATAGGTACAGTAGATGTATACCTACTTATACCAACTAGGTACCTAACTAGATCAGAAATTACATAATGATATAATTATATAAATCATAAATGTATGAGGCTCGTAGGTAAGTGCTCCATTCTAATTTTGTTATTCGAAGAGTAATCTCAATTTTAGTAGTACACAGAACTAACGTTGCACGATACGTCATATGTATAGCTACAGTTTTTTTTTTAATATTAATAGGTTTACACTTGACGCTGATGTTAAGCGACGATGCGGTCTACTATGGAGCGTGTTTACCTACCTAGATCAAACCGATTCACTCTCGATTTGAAAACATCAAGATTATCAGTAGGTATCGGGAAAACCCCACTCAGGCAACTAATTCCACAGCCTAGACGTTCTTATTACAAAATTAAAGTCAAACCTCTTCGTCCGTTACTCTTTCTTTCTTCTTCGTCTTTTACGGTGCCGCTTCTTCGAGTTAAGAGAAGTACGATAGAAAAAAAGGGCAAGTTGGTATTAGATCATGCAGATCAGTTGCAGACTCTCCGAAGTGTATCCGATAAAAACCCGATAAGCTAGCAATTCTATTACGCATGTCGGTGAAGCGAACTTACTAGATTTCACCTATCCAGAGACAAACGTGGACGTCTAGAGCCGACGCTACATTAGCATGTCATTTAGAAACAATTTAGAAATTATCTCTATGATGATATTATAATGTCTCTTTTTATTTTTCTTTTTCATTCCTATTCCTATTTTTTTTTTCTTTGTTTTAGGTACTTGATCTTTTTCCTTACCAAAAATTGCTCAATGCGACAGAATAAATTTTCACTTCAAAAGCTTTTAAGCAGCCTATAATTTTGTTTCAGGATACCAATTACAGTCGAGCGACTCAAATGGCCGGTTGCCACGTCCCTGTATACATACCCAACGTAACCGATAGGATTCTGTCTCCGCGCCCTTACGAGTCCTATGAAGAAATGATCAAAAGGCTGAACCACGGTCACTTCGCCAACGTCATTCAGCGGGCGTTCAGGCGCCATCAGTTCAGGCAGAAAGTGGCGCGATGGCTTGGTGTTTGTAAGTGAGTGTGAAGATTAACATTTTACTTTGAAAACTAAAAAGATTGTTACAAATGTTTTTATTATCAAATATTGATATTTTAAATTAATACACGGGTAACTCACGTGATATTCAGGGTTACTGGTAATCAGTATATATTTATCTACTTATTTAAGTAAACAACTTTTGTTAAATCTCAATACATATCCTAATAAAATTAGGTTTTTTGTTGTTCTCTCTAGCACTGTTTAGCTCTATGCACGGCGGCACTTTATTTATTGAGCGTTAAAGAGTGCGGGGCTCTGCTACGAAGATCTCGATCTCTTTAGACCGGAAAAAAACACTTTTTTTAATTTTGTATGGGTAAAAATTAATATAGGTTCTTTTTTTTTAAACTGTATTTAAAATTGTACATACAATAGGCTATCTATTGTAATATCTATAGTAAATATTTTATGACCGTCTACAGAGAGAGAATAGCAAGAATGAAAGAAGAGGAGAGACTTGAACGAGAGGCTATGGAAAGAAGGCTTCGTAAGGACTTGATAACCAAAACATTCCCAAAAACGCGTGAAGACTTTGACCAACTGTACGCAATGGTGAGTGCAACCTTAATAGCCCTTCAAAGTTTCGAATTTGCTCCACAACATATAAGGAATTGGGGCCATTGGGACATGATACATTGTTCTTGATCGATACGATAAATAGGTACGAGTCATACGGCTACCTACTACGTGGAGGTACAATTAGTAGGTACCTATTGTAAAATACTGCACGTAGGTATTCATTAATTCTGGTCTTCAGTGAAATTCCATGAGGCCTAGTTGGCCTGCAAAGTGTAGATGGATACCTTATCCATAGAATTATAACGTACCTACTCCTAGGATAAGATACGCACACTATTCGAAACCGCCGTACGGCTGCGTTACCACCAGAGTTGTACGAGGGAAATGTGTCGTGCGAGGATGTGTAGTACAACTGTGAATAATGTGTGGTAACTCTGTATCTTCTGCTTCCATTTCTTCATCGCAAATGGTTAAATATAAATGGAAGATTTTTCTAATTATCCATATCTATTTTGCGCACTTCTACTTCCAACAAACTCTGTCTATGGACTGGCTGGTACAGTACCTATGTCGCAAACCTCTAGCTCCGCTGAGCCGTTTCCACCAGAGCTGTGCCGACCGAGGCGAGGTAAATGAAGCGATAGCATTGTTACTTTACAAACACATCGCTCGCTATTCATCCTCGCACATCTCTGGTGGAAAAGCACCCTTAGACTGTAGCGAGAAAAACGACCCTTTACCCTCGATATTCACAATCGATTTACGGTTGTATAAATAAGAAGTATAAGTAATAGGTACACTAACTAGTTTTTATTTAAATTTTCAGGTTGATCGATGGAAACACGCTGAAATAGCTAGGATATCACGTTTACACGCAAAAGGGTCCAAAATCGCAGAATTCACATTGCTTCTCGACAAAGAAGTCGAACTGCTCCGATGTATCGAAGCTTACAGGGTCAAAGTAAAAGAAGACAGTAAGAAAATCAAGGAAAAGTTATTTTTAGACGAAATATCTAAGCCGGTTGCGTGGTACGGCCGAGACGGTAAGCTGATCACAATGGAAACAGTCGAGATACAAAAGGCGAGAAAATTGAAGGAGCTTTATAATTCTTTTCTCCGTGAGGATATGGAGGTCAAGGAACGAATGGAATTATTGGTAGACATGAAGTTTGCATTGCAAGAATTTCGTCACCCGCTCGCTGAGGAAATCATCACCTTACTCGACAGAGAATGTGATCTTCTCGTGAGACGCTGCAACGATTTTCAACTCGAATTCCTGAGACGTAGAACAGCTGCTGCCGTTTTTCAACTGATTAAAACTTCAGAATTGAATTCCGGGGTCACTAAATGTAAGGACATTAGAGAGTACAGAGGAATGGAGAACAGTCATCTACATTTCTGTGAATTGTGCCATCAAGTGAAACCTTACACAGATTTCCCGATTAATGCCAAAATGAGTGGATTCCTTATCTGCAAGTCTTGTTCTTGGAAAGATGTCTCAGAACGTCTGTGGGTAGACATGACACCGTATAAGTTCATTCTAAGAGCGGTGCAACGCGACGAGCGCCGTCGGAAGTGTTGGGGATCTCTAGCTTTTGTGCTTCAAGAAAAAGATGTATTCTTCATCGTGGAAAAATTGTGGCACTCACACTCTGCGATCAGTGAATGTAGCGACATCACCGAGCTGAGACTGTGTCGGTGGAACGTGAACGAAGACTGGTCCCCATGGAACTGCTTCTTGGTGACAGTACAAGAGATGAAAGCGCATTTGAAGCTGGAAGATCCTGAGGAAGTATACGACGAGGAATTGGTGCAGAAGGTTCATAACAAACACAAGTTAGCGAAGGCAAACTTCGAGCAGCTAATGACTGTGAATACAAGGTTTAGTGAGTCGGGCGACTGGCACGGCATTCGGGCGCCGGCGGTAGCACGAAGCGAGGCTCATGGAGTGCCCGCCGTGCATAGAATATAAAACTACTAAGTATTTTAGAAGAATTTTGTTTCAATTCATTATTGTTATTTATATTTGTAGTCATGTGATTTATGAGGCATAGGAAAAACGGGTATAATGGTGCTTTATTTAACAACAACATTACTTTTAAAGTTAATAAATCACAGATGAATCGTTTAAATTGAATTAATCTGTATATAATTTGTTATTTTTCTAACTTTTAATATAATCTATCATACACATATTTTCCCTTTACGGAGCGCCACTCACCCTGTTTATCCTAAAACTGTTACAATTGCCATGTTGTATATTATGAATGTTAGCTGTTTGTTACATTTTCGTTTCTTGGTGTATGCGAAAGTTAGAAATATTATTGCTATCTTTGTACTTTACTAATAATAATTACATTTCAAAACTCGTAGAATGAACAGACTTCGTCGAAATTTCAACATAACTACATATTAAAACATCAGGTTTGCACACTAGTATATGTACCTATCATTAATTACGGGATACTCGCTGTGGAAATATTTATGTAGTCGACAATCGTGATAACTAAACACTAACCTGGTTTGTATCCTACGTTATCGAAGGTATGATATGAATAAATAAAACAATGGATTTAAATTGTCTTGTTTTAATAATTACATGTAATACTTCATAACATAATTACACATTACATACAATAATAATTTCTCAAAAGATATCGAACTCTTGTGATAATTCTAAAAAACAACATTATAATCAAACACAGGTGTGATACGAAGTTGGAAGATTAACGAAATGCAGTTTATACCTACGCTTAGTTTTACATACACAAGTCAATAAATTACGTAAACTATAATTTAGGCGATAAAATAGATACCTGTACAATAAAATTAATCCCCCTTAAAGAAATCCATGAAACTAGTTTAATATTATTATATGTATATCATTGCTACTTCTGCATTTACCTAATCAGTGCTATTTCAAAATAAAAACTTATAAAAATAGTAAAGCTGTCTGAACGTGAACGCGGTAACGAAGCAATGTATTGTTTCTAGGATATTCTGAACGTCAAACGTAGAGATGGTGCGTTGTAACTTGGTCGGAGTGAGATTGTTTCTCTGTGCGATCACACACACATGTAGCCTATACACATGTAAACTCAAGATAGTCGAATGGCGTTACTTTCGTTTTCTACAATGATCAAACGTAAGTTGTTTGTATGAGAGTTACGTAGTTCTATCAGACCAGAGGATTTCTGTGTTCATTGATTGGCAAAACTTTCACTCAAGTGATTTTTGCGACGCCACTCGTACTAACTGAATTCAACCCGATTAAGTTAAACCGCACGTTCTATAATCTCAATAAACAGACTTGATTCGTCACCACAGCTAGCATATATTTCTCCCATATGAAAGCACTCAAGAATGAAATCAGTACGGAGAACTCATGACAAACCAAAATGTTGAAGCGACCGAGATGGATCAAAACATGTTGCGGTGTTTAAAACGTTGAACGAAAGGTTTTTTTTGATGAAATACTAGCAGACTGGTGTACGTTTACGGATGCTTTCACATTGAGCGTCTAAACCATGCGACTGGTGGCATCTTATAGATAATAAATTGCGGGATAGCTGTATGTATATCTTTTTACACGGAACGCTTAGTATAGATCTGCATTATACGTGGTAGTTGTGGTCGTCATATGGCAAGTGACCAATGACAAAGCTCCTTGATGTAGAACGCGTACACAAGCTATAAAGTTACCACAAACTGGTGTTTTACCTGCTGTCTAATGGTCATAAGTGATACCTAATGGTAATAAAAATCAAGTATTACGTGAATTTGAACATCAACTTGGGAACGGATGACCGGTTAGATTATTTTAGGACAATGTTTTTAAGAAAATTAGTAAGTATCGTGAATTGACCGTCCCTATCCGAAAAATAATTTACGTGATACCGCGAAACCGCTATTCACACCTTATACTATCTCGTGATGAAAAATTTAGAAGTTTCATGTGAAAACATCCCATTTGTTAGTATTTTGTCGTACTTTAAAACTAATCGTTAATTTTAATAAAACAATCTGATTATGCTAACTACAACTCTATGACGCCGACGCCTTGTGGTGCGAATGTCCTAACACAAATTATACAACCTCTAAATCATACATTGACATTTATAAGAATACGATATTCACAAAATTTGTAAATAGGTACAATTGATACATTTACATAAAAATTAATTTCAAATTTTATTACATCCTCAGAGTTCCAAAATATCATCTAAAAGTTGAAAATATATCGCATTTAAGTATAACGCCTTGTCATTAGAAACTAAAGACAAAATATGTTTTATACAAGAAAAAAAAACGAGTCCAAATGTAAAATGTGTATGTATTTTTACAACAATTATTGGGCTATTGGTGTCTTTCGGTTTAATTTTAAACGATACATTTTCCTAATTACAACTATCTAAACTAAGCATTAATTCTCTCGATTGTGTCCGACTAAAGCATTGTCACTTGTTTCACTTTATTTATGTTGCACAAAATTTTAAACATTTTTGAAGGAGATACGATTGAGGAAATGTATGTGTAATTACACATAAATTAGGAATCTTTTGTGTTGCTATTACAACACATACATTTTCTAAATCGTTTTCATATAAATTATGGTAAAACAAATGATAAATACGAAAACAAGAATTATATGGAATTGAAATTTAATATTAACTTTTGTAATCCGTTCTCATTCTACATGCTATTCTTTCTGAATAGAACTTCAAATGTGGCTTTATAAGAAATATTTATTTTTCTGTCTCATCATCTTATGTATGTCTCATTTGATGATTTATTTCTTGATCTTGATACAGCAAGCAGATTAAAGCAGATTGAAAAGGTACTTTATAACCACGCCCATGTCAATAAAAAGTCTTTAGATAGAATACTGATACATTCGATAGAAATAGCGAAAAAAATGCATCTCATTTGTGACAAAAATAAAGGGTATCATAAAATCACTTCAGTATTTTTTTTATATAATTTAGAGTGATGGGACGAGCAAAAAATGTTCCTGATGGTAAGCAACACGCCTACCCATAACAGCACAGCGCCAACGAGCCATTTGAACATGAATAGTCCAAACCACTGCCCAACACTGCACCGGGCTCATCACCAAGAGATATAAGATGATTAATCTCCTCTGTTCTGTCTCTGGAAGCTTTACCCTTTAAACCAGAACACATAATATTTACACACACATACCGGAGTAATATTTGCACATTTTTCAATGGCGGTAGAATGACTAGCAAAATGGTATGACAAAATCGATGTGACATCGGTCCAAGAAATATATCATCAAATTTAATTGATTGTGTGAAAAATACTAGTTTGTTTTATTTAATCCACTTGTAATCACTAACGCCATTTTGATTTTGTAGCCTCTCAGTTTCACATACAGCAAAAGCCAATTGAAAGACCGGCCCTTGTACCGCCCAACTAAATCGACTTTGGCTTTCCTGTCTCTATAATTTCAAGCAAAAAGAAAAGAGAGAGCAATATAATACGCTAAGACCGTTTTAGGTAGGCGGTAGACTCACTGGTCGCTCCGAACAATATAGCAGTGGTGGTGGCTAATGCCGAGCTACACGAAGCTAGTTTTTCAAACTAGGATAGCAAGCTAGTGTTAGTGAGCTAGCAAGCTAGTATTTATAACTTCGTGTAGAGAAAACTAGCGTTGCGTAGCGTTGTCTACAGGAAGCTAGAAAAAATAGCTTGCTAGCTTGCAACACTAGCTTGAAAAACTAGCCTCATGTAGAACATAATGGTTAACCCATACCTAATAAAATTTCGAATAATGACAAGCGACGTCGGACATCTAAAACGGGTTGACATTTTGTACATTCAACACTGCCTCAAGACAGCTTCACTTTTATTAGTACAAATATAGTTTGATCATAACAATTATAGCGAGACTAGCTCAGCACTACGCGTATTCGAATCTCATATCTATAACCGGACAAGGATGTCGATTTCCAAGACGAAAACTATTCTTGTCCTTATCAAATAGATTATTGCGAAAAAGACATATGTGTATATATATTTCGATCGTCTTCAAAATCGACACCATAATTAACGATAACTACACTAAATTTAAACCAACAAAGACCGGACTAATATTACTAGCTAAAATGTATTTACAATAAAGAATTGTGCCTCAGTAAGAACAATACTCTAAATATAATTTGTAAACCTCTCGGAGCGGTATAATACAAAAAGTGCAGATAAATATTCACATAAAAAGAATACAATATTCTATTATACACTTACACGACTATTTTTTGCACTTTAATATTGCCAGTTCATTGGCTTAAACTCGGAATATCTCAATTTAATTAAGACTTCATAACCCATACCCATGTCAACACAAATATAACATTCTGTGATTTATATTTACAATGTGAAGAAAGACATATTACAAAGATAGAAGAGAGAAAGAGAGAGAATCTACCAATAGCTGTGTGCACTCAACCACCATTAATGAATTAATATTACTACATAAGCACCGCCATCACGAAAGAGTATTGAACAAATTGTTTTAACACAATCTTTCGAGACTCTTATTTTGATGGCGTATACAAATGAGATGATGTCTATTGCTAATGGTGTATTTTACAACCGTATCAAGGAGTATATACAATTCACCAGAACTGACCTTTGATTTCAACTCTTATCACCGTACGTTCCGATTTAACAGTTCCAAGTTACATCATGCATGACAGTGTAAACGAGGTCATTTCACGAAATAATTGATGGACTGTTATTTTGCGATTCAGAACCTAAGCGAGACGATACTTCACATTAACTATGCACTATGCTAACGCTATTTGATTAATTAACCCCCACCCAATCCAATTGTCACGCTAAATTACAATCTCTATTCAATACTTTCTACGAGCACAATTTACACAAAATTAAACATGTCTCTCTAATTTACTTGATATTTTGCAGCCTGTAATATTTTTTAAAATGGTTAAATGTTACTACTATTTTTGAGAAGTGTTTGTTTTATACAAATGAAAGGAGTAACACCATTACCGAAAACGCGTTACGGGCTAACATGAACAAAAGTCCCATTAAAAATTGATTTTAAAAACTCATTCCAAGTTTAAACGAAGTTAAAGATATAAACTTTTATTGTGATATTCCAAACTCAGTAAAAATAGTATTATGTCAAAATGTAAACATTAATTTCATGAAATAAAATGTCTTAATCTGTGTCCGTAGTACCCAACATTTCTGTCAAACATTACTTTGTCAAGGTCATTAACCAAGTATCGTCTACATAAGTTCTAACCGTGCATGATCAGATCAGCGGTAACCGTCAGCCTCCAAGGATGATGACATGCGATCGGAACTGGAGGTGCTGTAATTGAGACTGTAGTTCAGGTTGCTAAGAGACATGTCCTGGGGTACGTCTGAGGGTGAGGTCTGGTAGTAGTGCGGTTGGTAGTGGGAGGACGCGGTGTAAGGCGCCGGGGGCTCGGAGGGACCCTCTTGAAGCGCCTTGTCGCTGTCTTCCATGAACTGAATTATCCGGTTGGTAGCCTTCACGTGCGCCACAATAGGAGCTTCAGCCTGAAATAAAGATAGTAACTTGTTAGACAATATACACACGAAATCGAAGCTTTATCTTTCAGAGAGAGTCTATGCAGCCCACTCAACGTTACCACTGCTGGGACCTTCTCTCGCAAGGAGATATTCAAGGAGACATTCATAATCCACCACGCTGGCCCAGTGCGGGTTAGTGGATGATACCTGTAGGTCTACTACGAAGTCCGATAAACGATATATCGGCCGAAGTTATGGACGTTTTATACCACGAAACACAATCGGTCGGTTGATGACACAAAAACTGTCAAATCAGCGTCGGTCGGGATGAACGAAACGCCCGATCAGATCAACCGACCGATTGCGTTTCGTGGTATAAAACGTCCATAACTTCGGCCTATATATCGTTTATCGGACTTCGTAGTAGACCTGCTGACCTCGAAAGATTCTAGTTGCATGTCGGGTTCACGATGTTTTCCTTCGACGTTTTAAGTTAGCGGCATTACGCACTTGACTTCAAAAAAGACAGTGCTGCGCGTGAGATTTGAACCCAGGGGTCCGGATCGGCAGTCGCCGTTCTCCCGATAAGACCAGCCGTAACAGATCAGAGATAAAAGTGTATGAATTCTCTAAAATGTGGTAAAACCGCCCTAAGACTGCCTAAAAATGTCAGTTATAGCTTTACTCTAAGTTCAAGAATATGTAGGTATACCTCAGAGGACGAAACTGTGTTGACGTTCTGTTTTGGAACATCCTAACGGGGTATTTGTATGTAGTTACTACTTTTATAACCTTTATAGGGCTAATATACGTACGTTATTTGTATAATTTAAATAAAAAAATAATGCCTATGGTCATAGGATCCCCTTTATCCTAATGTGTCCAGGGCCTCTACTGAATTTAACTGAATAAACTGACGATTTTCACAATTCTACGGTCACATTTACATGTTGCTTGCTTCGTTTGGATATAAATAAACATTTACAGTTTTTTATTTTTATATAATACATATTATTGCCGGAGCTTCGTTTTATGACCTAGTCAGATAAACGATATAATATTTTTACCGTCGCGCCGTATAATACGGAACTCAAACAATTAAATGAATCCATGCGTTACACAAATAACTATCTTTGTTACAACAACACGTCCCTAAAAAAAACTTTGTTGGCGGCAGCTGTGCATCGCTGTAGGCACATCATTCAATAAAGTTCATTGTACAGACTTTGTTCTAGATTGGCGTCTAGCCAATGCCTAGATTGTCTATTATAAAAAACTCCCTGTGCTAGTCTCAATTATAACTAGGGATCGCGTTACAAATACTTATTAATACTGAGCTAGGTACGTATTTCCGAAGGTTGAACCAATTATGTAGGTGGTAGATGGGTATAGTTATACCAACGCGTGTTCGTTTTGGTTACAGTCCATCGGGAATTAGGTCCTTTGGGATTTGATAGGCGTAAGCATAAACAGTCCACTGTATGATCTCACAGCTGGGACTAGGATCTAGGATCATCACTCACAAAGAGAGAATCAAGACCAGGATCTACCACGCTGGGCCACTATGAGTTGGCGGATGTCACATGTTTTCAATGTCTTTCCTGCCTTTCCTTTCCTTTACCGTTCAGGCCTTTAAAAGTGGTAAATAAAAAACTTGATTATCTTGAGAAAAACTCACGAGGTACAGATGGCGTTCAGATCATACGTGAAATCGTTCGTTCTCACCGCTAGAAGCTACAGTTTGATAGGCAAGAAGTTGTAATCGAAAACCACTTGAATTCAAGTTAATTAATATTTGGATTACAATTATAGGCGGCAAAATCATACATACAACCGAATTCGTATTTTTAAATCACAAATATTTTACTAAGTAGGTATTTATAACACTAAAGCCACAACGTCTAGAATCAGCAGTTGGCAATATTGATAAATGGCAATAAGAATGAGGGAATGAGGTCAAATGCAAAATCTTTTATCAATAAAAAACAACGCTGATAATAGCGTCGTACGTAATTGACGACACAAGACGATAACCTATTTCCTAGATTGGGCTTGATAGGACTCGTGCGTTACTAAATTAGTTGACGCGTCGACGAATGGGTACGAAGTATTAGATTAGATTTAATGATGGAACGACTGGCCCAGTATAACACTGGACCAGTCATTGGCCCTCATAACTTCTACAAATCTACATTACTTCAGTCATTCAGTCATAGTAAAAGTATTAAAACGTATATTTGAGAGATGTAAGCCAAGATTTACGTTCAATAATAACATCATCATCATCATCACCACCCTATCTTAGTCCACTACTAGAAATAGGTCTCTCCCATGGCTCACCACTCAGCCCTATCCCCGGCTATACGGCTCCATCCACTGGCTGCTGTCTTGCGTACATCGTCACTACATCTAGTATCAGGGTGTCCTACATACACTACGTTTGCCGATTCGTGGTCACCACTCAAGAACACGTCTACTCCAACGGTTATCGGTTCTGCGACAGATATGACCGGCAATAAATACATATTGACACATTTATTAATAACATATTAATTCAATCGTCATCGGATCAACCCGCACTTGACCAGCATGGTAGATTAAAGCCTTGACCTCACATTCACACATTTCACAATTTTACAAAAGGCCCTGAGCCCCAGAAAGGAGAACATTAACTGGGCTGTTTATAGTGCCTTGCTGAATCATCATGTGTTTGTTTCGAGTACATATTTTTTTATACAGTACCCGCCACGCTTCGCTGTGGCACATCGTGATGTAAAAAATTGATAAAAACAATCCTTGATGCGGATTATGTATATCATTCTAAAATTTCAGCTCCATCGGTGGAGAACTTTTAGAGTTTTTGAAGCGTACACAAACCAACATAACATTTTTATATATAGATATAGAGTGACGAGCTGGGCATATGCCTGATGGTAAGCAATATACCCGCCACATAACAGCACAATGACATTCAATATACAAGATATAAGATGTTTTATCTGTACACAGTTTTATACATTAAATTATTTCATTTCATTTGATTATCTCTACGCTCTGTAATTTCACTGGAAATATTGTCCTTCAAAACGGAACACAGTAATGTTTGCAAATTACTGCTTGGCGGTTGAATAACTTCCAAAGGTGCGGTACTTCCCCAGATGCACTCTGCAAAGAGACCTACCACAACGTCCGCATCCACTTCTTAGCAGCTGCCTTTCGCAGGAGATCGCCAATTGATACTTTCTTTACAGATTTTAAGTTTTCTGGATTTTTTTAATTAAGTGCAGTAAAGAGTTTATTATCTATTTTTATTCGTAACAGGTAGCCACACTGGCCAATACACGTTCTCCGCTATATATGGGGCACACTAAAACTTTTGCACTTCTAGCTGATCGGAACTATTTGAATTTCGAATGTTATATTTTTTTAAATGTTGCAAACTTCTTAGTAAAAATTAAAACACACATCAAAGCTCTACGTACGCAACTAAAACGGAATTCATCGAAGATTTTAGCGCGATGATCTTTTATGATTTTATAAGTACTATCTCCGCAAGACTGCCGGTCTTCTTCAAAATGCTTTTGGGACAGAAGCACCTTGTTTGAGCACCGTGAGGCGATCGATGGTTTGCTGAATTTTAGAGAGGTCTAGTTTCTTTACATTGCGAATTTCGTGAAGGCAGGCCTTCAATTGCCGTCAACAAAAATAATGTGGCTACTGTTAAGCGGCTAATGGAAGAAAACCCGCAGATTACCTATGAGACAATTCGAGGACTATTGGGGATTGGTATGAGCTAAATTCCGAAAATTATAAACGAAGAATTGAAAGATCGGAAACTTTGTTGCCGTTGGAACTCTCATGAACTGACAGAGGAGCAGTGGAGCTCGCGTGGACTGGTGCCCACAGATATTACTGAAGTACGACCACGGACATTCTAATGCTGTTTACGACATTGTCACAGGAGATGAAACGTAGATTTATTGTTTTGAACCCGAAAAAAAAACAGCCATCTTGTAAATGTGTTTGAAAATGAGAACAGGCCAACAAAAGTGAGGCAGGCGAGAAACGTTGAAGATAGGAGTGTGAAGGGAGTGTGTGTGAAGGGAGTGCGAAAAGTGACCCCGCAACCCTGACCCTGGCCATGCCGGAGAAACCTGTGGGGGTTTTAGTCGGTAGGGGCATCATGTTGACTCTCATGGTGCCGAGCCCGACATACCCCATCATGTCCCTGCATGGTGGGCATACCTAAAAGTATTTCCAAAGGTTGTACAATTCCACTTAAAGATCAAAAGAGTGTTAATGCCGAGTGGTGTTCTACCATTTGTTTACCGAGGGTGTTAGAAAAAGTTCGCGAAAGACGACCAAAAAGGCGCGTTCTCCTACATCATGACGACGCTCCTTCACACACAGCCAACAAAACAGTCATTTCTAGCTTCCGAAAAAGCACAACTCGTCACCCATCCTGCGCATAGCCCCGACAGACATACTCTGTGATTTCTTAATTTTTCCCAAAATCAAAGATTTGATGAGAGAGGTTTCACTTTTACCAACTCGCAAGTGGCAGTGATAGCATTCAATCAGCACATAGAAAACATGCCTTCAGATATGTGGTCCTCCTGTTTTAAAAAATGGTTTGACCGCATGAAAAAATGTTTAAATGTAAAGGATAGTATTCTGAAAAGCAATAAAGATACCATTTTTGTTATTAAATGTTGTTTTTTTTTTTTTAGTTACGCAAAACTTAGTGTAAAATTTGTTGTGACATGGAGGGACAGGGCGGTCTTAATGGTGATTTACACAGATGGCAATACGCACATTACCTATACTTGAAAAATAAATGCATTATCGGGGCAATTGTAATGTTTACTTTAGGCATTTTGTTAAGAGCTTTGTTTACTATTCATGACAGAATGGGTCAATAATTGAGATAAATCTGCTTACATAATACTCGAATACACGGTATGTTTAGTCTGGCTAGCTATAATAAAGTTGTAAGATAAAGGTAGCGGGCACTCACGCTGGCGGTGAGCGTCAGGAAGGTGTAGTATTTGCGCAGCGTGGGCAGCAGCGGCTGGTAGGACGGCACGCGCGCGCGCACGGCCGCCGCGGCCGCCGCGCCCGCGCACGCCGCGTGCCCCAGTAGCAGCGCCATGTACGCGCCCACCATCGTGTGCTCCATGTGCGTGCCCGCCGACGCCATCACTGCAAATACACACATTAAAGTGAAAACTTCTTTTCCGTGTACAGATTTTTCGTGGGCTGAGAATTGAGGTCAAGCGTCACGATCGTAATTGAAAGAAATCTTCGGGTGAACTCGGGACCGCGTCCATGGCGTGTTACCATGGTTACCATTTCACATCTAACCATGACCGTCTAGTCTAGATGGTCATGCTTAGGAGACTTATTTAGACGATAATGCTTTGAAGATTTATTCCAGACCACTAGCAGCGCCCTCCGGTTTCACCCGCGTATTTTCCAAAGCGCGCTATCAAATTCTGAGTTATAAGTTTTCACTTCTATCGGCAGGCCCTATGACTGCCAATTATTTTATATATATTGAATGTAACGAAGTTTAAGTCTCCCAACCCCAACGACCAGATCTGGTCACGGATTTTAGACCCACATTACACTAGACCTTGAGCTAGAGAATAAGACCGAAACAAGTGTTTTAAGACTTTTAAGGATTTCCGAATGAAGCTAAGATCCCACTCGGAATAAGTCTGCGGGACTAAATCACATTTCAAACAACAAAAAAACAATCAATATTGGTTCATCCGTTTGGGAGCTACAATACCACAGACTCACCAAAAACAGAACGCCGTCGGTTTTGAGCCGGGGATTTTAAAACAAGGCATCATTGCATAGTACTTACACTTAGCGACAGTTTCCGCGATTTCGTCTTGAGATTGCTTCTTTTTGGCGTCGTTCTCGCCACTCTTGCCGTCCAACACCGCGTCGGTGTTTTCTTCGGCACGTCTGTTGCAAAAACATATTCGTTGGCACTATAATTAACTACAATCAAAAGATTTCAGAGAGAGCTAAAGTTAATAAGGTAATAATAATCGTTAAATTTTCTTCAAAGCAACAAACACAAACTTCAATTTAAAATCAAACTCAAGACATTCCACTAAAATTCATTAATTTTATGTACCTTGTGATAAGAGACCGTCTAGGCTATAGAATGAGTTGCCTGAGTGGGACTTTCCTGATGGTTTCAAATCGAGAGTAAGGAATAGTCTTCAAGTCGAGAGTGAATCGATTTTATCCAGGTAAGCACGCCCCATCGTATACGCATCGTCACTTAACATCAGGTGAGATGACTATCATATGTAAAATAAAACAAAACTATGAGAGATAACAGTCATTGCAAGTTTCTGAGACAATTTTACCCAGACTTTGGAAAAGAGGAAAAGACTAAGTACAAAGTTCAACTTAGGGAAAAGGCCAAAATACCTACATTGTATTATAAATGAAACATTACTTACTTGGCAAGGTCGACTCTCTTATAAAACAGATCCACAATGAGGCCGAGCGACTCTATGCTCCGAGAGATGACGTCGTCGTCGTTGTCCACTCGAATCCGCACATTCAGTAACCGCTGAGTGTTCACCTCATTGTTTTGTACAAGGTTTATTAGGAGTAATAACACCTGGAAAAAGATACAATTTTTGGAGTTTAGTAGCGTTAAGTTTCTCTCGTAGGGATGTAAACTCTTTTTATATGGGGTGTACACTGATGAATAAAATACACAAGTGCAGGCGGGAATCGAACGAGCACACAATTATTATTGTGATGGAGCAGGATGTTCTTGTCACTAAGCCACTAGACTTCAGGAGTATTTTTTTGTCATATGGGCTTTTTTATCTTTACTAATTAATGATCAGTACATTTAAAATAAATTAGTATAGTGATGTTTCATATTAATTCCTTCATCTTTAAGATGTATTCAACCATAGTTTCATACTAGCACACCACACCAAAACACACTTCAATGAGGCTTAATTGTGACGAATAAATAAATATTTATTGTAAATTGCGAAAACAAAGTATGATTTAATATAATTGGATAAAATTACAGTTATAAAATCTGATTACTTACACAAACACTAAATTCGAAATTCCTATTATCTGGTATAAAGTTTTTGTGATTGTTGAGTATGATGAGGCAAATCTCCATCACAGATGGCTGATCACCGATCATCTGAGCACCCACCGACACTGAAACAAAGATAAATAATGACTAAATCAAAATTATGTATTTACAAAAGTGATCTAAATAAATTTAAACCCTACTAATATGTCAATGTTTGGATGTTTCGATGTTTGTTGCTCAATCACGTCGTAACGTCTGAACAGGTCCGTCTGAAATTTGGAACATAAATATAGTCTGAAAGAACACATACGGGAAAAATAACGGGAACGACGGGAATAGGAACTACGCTAGTAAAACCGCCGGGCACTGCTAGTATGTAAACAAAAAATATTGGTGTTGGTGGATATTGCTGGTCAATTCACACACACTGCCATCTGACCCCAAACTAAGCAAAGCTTGTACTATGGCGGCCATAAAGTTGAGATAATACTTATATAGTTGTAAATACATACTTATTATACATAGAAACACCCAGACACCGACCATTTATGTCCACGAGACAATTCCGGTATGAAGAATCCGACACTATGTCATTATTTTGAAGTGAAAATTGTTTAAGCTGAGCTTATTAATTTGTAGTAGGAAAAAAATCTTATGAGGTCGCATCACAGGCTTACTAAAGTAGGGACGAGTCGGAGCGAAACGTACGCGTCAGCTGTTTTAGATGGGTTAAAACTTCTGAGTTCGAGTCAGAGACAAGTGTAATAACAAAATATTTCTAGCTATATACACAGGTAACGTGTTGTGCAACGTAAGTGCTGTTTAATACTAAAATTCTAAGTTTTAAGTTCACTTCTATCGGCAGTCCTTTTGACTTCTTATATACTTCTATTTAAATTTTTTTACTTGTCTGGTTTTTTTACACTTTTGAGAGGCTTAGCTTACCCAGAGTTTACAATGTGATTGTTTTTACTCGAGATGCATAGTCAATGAGTGTTTCCAGACGAGACAAGAAATTGATTCATAAATTACCATAGATGACGCCATCTTATGCCTAACATGATTTGAACGTTTTTGTGAATAAGGTTGTGTCGATATCAAGATAACGCCCTATATTTTGACAATTTATGTATTCTTACACACAATCAAATAAGCAAATGAGAACATTTAGTATTAAAAAAAAACTACCAGCTAGTACATAGTTTACAGCCGTTTTTAGGGTTCCGTAGCCAAATAGCAAAATACGGGACCCTTATAGATTCGTCATGTCTGTCTGTCTGTCCGTCCGCATGTCACAGCCACTTTTCTCCGAAACTATAATGTAATCTGTGAACCGCATTAAGACAACGCAACAACAAAGAACAAGAACTTTTGTATTATATTACTTGCTGCTATGGAAGCCTTCATGGGCGAGCCCGGCTCGCACTTGACCACTTTTATTTCTTCAATTCACTAAGAGCGCGACCTAGTGTCACGTTTCGGGCACTAATCACACTAAAACTTGTATTACTAAAGCACACTGTTTATCTTATACCTTTAAACGAGCAATTCTTGTAGGTATATATATATAGAATCTGAATCTCGGAAACGGCTCGAACGATTTTCATGAAATTATGTATACAGGGGGTTTCGGGGACGATAAATCGATCTAGTTAGGTTTTATTTTTTTTAAACATAATTTTATGCGCGTTTTTAGACAATGGAAAACTCCTACAATGTCATTAGAATACGATAACTTATTTCGCCACTGTTCTTTAAGTTTAAATGTCTCAGACGGAATATGCTCGCCCTCGGTGTCAACAGGCCCTGGTTCGAATCCTGATGGTTACACTCGGGACTTTTCTTTTTGTTTTTTTTTTTCTGAGAAAATCTTATATTTAGAGCATTCTATAAACGCATTTAATTCTTATCTAAGTAGGTCTAAGTAAGTCATCACTACGTAATATCATTGTACCTGCCTAAATATCATTTAAAAAACCGAGCAAAGCTCGGTCAACCAGGTACTAATATATTATATTTAAAGTAAAGTAAACGGCGAACTCATTTTGTTAATATTCTTCTCTCTTGTATAAGTGTTTATGTGTGGTTTTGGTGTGTACAATAAAGAGCATCTATGTAACAGCTATTAGTTCTAGAGTTCTAAAAGCAAGGCTCGCAAAGCCCAACTTTAATTGAAAACGGAAAGTGTGTTACCGTCGTTAGCTCGGAACGAGTGCGACAGATTGACGAGCACTTTGATCGCGGGTAACGCCGCATCGAGCAGCACGCGCCGGAGCGGCGAGTCGAGCCGCGCTTCCGCCGCGCACCGCCGCAGCAGCCGCGATATAGTGCGCGCGCACCCCAGCGACTCGCTCACTAGGTACAGCTGGTTGTCTTCGTTGTGTTCGGTTACCTGGAAATCAAATGACAAGTATAAGCAAAATGTTAACCAACACATAAATAGCACTGAATTCACTACTTTAATAACGTCTTAAACTAGTCCCACGTATTGAATCATACATATTACATAGCATAACCAGCCCTAAAGTTCACAGCTGGGACTGGAGGCGTTCTCTTGCAAGTAGAGAGTCAAAGTCATAATTCAGCACGCTGGGTCAAAGCGGGTTGGTGGGACGCACGACCTCAAAAGATTCTAGGAACACGCCAGTTTCCGCACGATGTTTTCCGATGATGTTGGGCCGCGCAATACTGCGCACGATGTGATCCATCCCGCCAAGGTTCCTCAACTCCTTGAACAACTCCCCGGCGCGTTGTGACGTCAGAAACTGTTTCACTATAGAATACTCACATTCTCCAAGACCCGCATGCACCGGTCCGCCTTCCTGAGCACGTCGACGTCGGTCTCCGTCCACGTGGCGGCGGGCGCCTCGAGCCGGCCCGCGCAGTACTGGATGGTGCGCACGATGTGGTCCACCCCCGCCGAGGTTCCTCAGCTCTTCCTTGAACCACTCGCCGGCGCGTTTCGACGTCAGCGACAGCAAGGTCTCCATAGCGAGGTGACCGACCTGAATTAAAAAGAATAGTCTAATTCAAAAAAGGAGGTTCTCAATTCGACTGTAGGTTCTTTTTTTTTTGACAATATTCAATTAATCTTTATGCTTCTTTTTTTTTTGGTAGATCATAGTTTAGAGGTGGGTTCAATATACATTTCATAGAAATCGATTGAGCTGAAAATGTTGTTTCGAAGAAATCAAGAAGGATCTAAAATTATACAAAAGTACCCGCTTAATACGATCATGCATTTCCAATACGACATATTACGTCGTTGCCAAATCCCTGGGGACATGTGTTTTCATACAATATTAATTTATTAATACGATTCGTCTTCCCGTTCAATACGCAACGGATGCCCTTTGCTATTCTTAAAAAAGAACTTGTAATACTGTGCAGGGTTTTCTTGGATAGTGTTTGATTGATGATATTGTTTCAGGCAACGAAATTCTAATTCATCGACTGAACGAATTTCGAAGATAGAAAACCGTAGAAAAAAAATACCCTAATTCAAAGTAATAATAGATTTTGTCTGAAAATGAACACACACAAAAGATAAATTATATTGAACTACAGATTTCATTGATATCTCATTGGCAACCTAATTTATATGACTACTTTATGTAATGTAGTTAATACGTAACGTAATCTACTATCACGTAACAAACACAAAACGAACTCACTGTAATGTTGTCCAGGTCCAAATGTTTAGCTTTTCCTTGGCTCTTGATTTCCGCACACAGCTCTCGGACCCGCTCTTGCGTTTTGGCTAACTGCGCCGACGTCAAACCGCAATCGTCCAAGGCATTTCTGCAAGAAGACACTAAAATTAACATAAGGCGAGATGACAAAAAAAATATTAGTCCGTCAGTTAGATTATAAAAAATATTGTAAATGTATTTTTTCTTAAGGTTCACAAACAAGAAATGACAAAGATACAGTGCTTAAAAGTTTCGAGTGACGTCACGTTATGGTACGATTTTTACGATAGAGTTACATCTCAACCCCCCCTCTTCGGAAATTTGATGATCTATAGGCTATGATAATATATATGTATATCTTTATATATATCTTTATCAATTTTTAATAATTTGATTTAAAAAAAATACGTCACCCATATTTTGCACTAATCTACGTGACGAATTAATTAGAAAGGTGTATTTTTGACCCTGTCGTCATCCCAATTCAAAAGTAGTCATTCAGTCAGCACTGAAATAGACGAGGACTAGTATGGTATACAAAGTACTCGGAACGCAAGAATAAAAAATCTATTCCTAGCAGTACAACCCACTTTATTTCTGGCGCCCCGTGTACTAGTGCCTGACGGAGTTCTTATAGAGATTTGATGAACGAGTATAAAAAATCAGTCAATTAAACTTATATCCAGTGAGCGTCCTCTGAAATCTGACAACGAATAGGCATATCATCATCATCAGCCTGTACTTGTCCACTGCTGGACATAGGCCTCTCCCAAGATACGCCACTCAGCCCGATCCTCGGTCTTCCGTCTCCAACCGCCACCAGCTGCCTTTCGAATATCGTCCCTCCATCTAGTCTCAGGGCGTCCTACACTACGTTTACCGATTCGCGGTCTCCACTCCAGAACCCGTTTACCCCAACGGTTATCAGGTCTGCGACAGATGTGTCCGGCCCACTGCCACTTCAGCTTACTATACGGTGAGCTATGTCGGTCACTTTAGTTCTCTGACGAATTACTTCATTGCGAATGTAATCCCTCAGAGAAACTCCAAGCATAGATAGCTCTTTCCATAGCTCGCTGGGCGACTTTGAGCTTACGGACCATTTTGACTGTAAGTGTCCACGTTTCAGCATCGTAGGTCATAACGGGTAGGACGCACTGATTGTACATTTTTGTCTTGAGACTTTGTGGGATGGGTGACGAGAAGACTCGACGAAGTTTTCCAAATGCTGCCCAGCCCAACTGTATTCTTCTCATAGCCTCACTCTCAAAATTACCTCTACCTAATTCGAGCGTCTGCCCGGGGTAAACGTATTTCTGTACAATTTCAAGAGTGGTTCCACTAACGGCAATCGGTCCCGGAGCAACGAACTCGAATGACTTTGGTTTTATCCAAATTCATCCGGAGGCCGATGCGTTGAGAAGCTTTAGCTAAGCTGTCCAGCATCCACTGCAAGTCCTCCAGCGATTCTGCCATAATTACGATGTCGTTCGCAAATCGTAAGTGAGCCGTTATTTGGATGGTTTAACCTCCATCTGCCGGTTCCCCATTTGTGGGCTCTTACCACAGGCAGGGGGGACCGATGCCACATTCTACGCCCGGGCACCAGGGCACCCCGGGCACCAGGGCATATGCGACCTATTAACTGCCGATTGAAGTGAAAACTTATCTGAGAATTTGATAGCTTACTTTGGAAACTACGCGGGTGAAGCCGGAGGGCGTGGCTATGAGCATGGCCATCTAGAAATACGTTAGCATTTCTAGATGGCCAATGGGAACTGAGTGATGGGACCAAACGAACTAGAAGAAACCACCAAAAGCGATTTTACTACAAATTGGCACCAAAATAAGTTTTTACTACAAAAAGACTGAGCTTGGCTTTGGTATTCCTAAGGTGATTTGCAGTGAACTAACATCACATCCTTGACGAGGATAAACAATGTCGTTCAACTAAGATAACTAAGTTTAAATGTGTGGGTAGCTAAGTCCAAGAGTCAGAGTTCACTGAAGACCTGACAGCCACTCCTATGATAAGATAATGTAGATATTTTATTGGCATAAATTTAGTCTATGTTGTACTCATATTACTAACATTGCAAATTGGAATACTACATTACATATAGTGTCTGATAAGATATTATAATTCATTAAATCGCAATGTTAGTATTCTTATGATAATTCAGTTGGAAATCTGTTTTTTTAAATAATTTATTGATTGTCACCTAATTGTAATACTTTAAAATCATGACATGTATTAAAAAACATGGAATGGTGCCTTTTAAGGATTACAGTTAAATAAATTTGGTGTGTATACTTACTTCGTTGGTAGAGCTTGGATAATATGAATACTCATTTTTCGTTATTATTAAACGCTATTATTAACATTATCATTTAATATAAAAAATATATTCTATTTCTTATTTTTATTACAAGCCTTGCTGCTATTAAAGTAACAAAAATAATAAAACAAAAGTCTTACTTGTGTGAGGCATCTGATTCGAGTAGATTCAGCATGAGCTCCAACGACTCTCGATCCAGATCCATGTTGAGACGGTCTTGCGACAGCACAAACATCACAGTAGCTGTGCACAGACCTAGGCTCTGACACAAGAATAAGATTATTTATTAATAAGCCACAACAAATTAGAATTAATAAAAAAAAATATACTACTATAAACTGGAACACTTAAATCGACGGCCCCATTGCTCAAAGCAATCTCATTTAGCATAAGCAATTAGTTATGTAGGAATGTAGTTATACTCTAGTTCTCATTGTAATAATTTAGTTTTTTTAATAAAGGCCCTACCGTTAGAAAAAATTGGTTCATGATATATCAATTTATACAATTGTTCCACTATTCAGAGTCCGCATTTTATTTTTATTTTAATTAACTCAATTTAGACCCAAGTTCGGTAGGAAGTACAGAACACATAAGGCCAACTTCAGTAGGTTCTCTTACAAAGAAAAAAGGACACATCAAACTTATAACACCCTACGTGTATGTAAAGATTTAAAAATGAGGACTACGCACTGGCAAGACATCATAGCATAAGCAGCCCACTAAATGTACCCACTGTTGGGACTTGGGGCCTTCACTCGCAAGGAGAGAGATGCCATAATCCACGAAACTGGCCCAGTAGGGCGTTGGTGGATGTCACTTGACCTCGAAAGATTCTAGGTACATGTCGGTTTCCTCATGATGTTTGACCATTTTATGATAGCGGCATTACGCACATGACTTCGAAAAGGGATTTCAAACTGGAGGGGGGGGGGGGCTCGGATCAGCAGTCGCTGTTCTTCCGACTGGACCAGCATTGCACGTGCATTTGTTGTGAAAAAAAGAAATGTATTTCGCCATTTTGTGGTAGAGGCCATCTTGGATTTGAAATTTGTCATACTGCAAAGTATTCTAAGTAACTAGTCAGCCCTTTCGTTTATTACCCATATTGAGGTAGTAGGGGAAAAAATAACATATGTAATTCAGCATTTTGTGGTGGCGGCCATCTTGGATTTGAAATTTGATATAGTGTATAGTATTATACTAGTCAACCCCTTTCATTTGATACCCATATTGAGGTAGGTTGTGAAGACATATTTTGTCCGCCATTTTTAGGAGGCCATACATCTTGAATTGACATTAACCAAACGTAGGTGAGAAAATTCGAACGGATATCAACCTTCAAATAAAAAAACCGCGTCGAAATCGGCCCATCCGTTTGAGCTCTACGGTGCCACAGACAGACACACACTCACAGACAGACATCGACGTCAAACTTATAGCACCCTTTTTTTGTTGGGGGTTAAAAATATAACATTTATCAAAATTACGTCACTCAGCTCAATTTACATTGGGAAAACCATAGATTTTAATTTTCGACAAACAAATATTTAATCATTTTTATCTCATCTGGAAATGTCTCATTGAATTTCGTTATGGTAACGTGAGAACATAATTACTCATATATCAATGTTTTGATCAGATGCAATTCAATATTTTTAATTTCATATCAACCCCTTATCATATTATGATAGCTAAGCAGATGTACGTAGTCTAAAAGTTCATTGCCCCGCCGCGAGTATCGACACGTGACTAGCAAATCCAGCCACGATATAAACAACACAAACATGATACACAATTACGCAAGTGATTTCACCGATTCGAGAGACAGCACAGATAATTAGATAAATTTGCATAATTGTGCTAGTTACTTATCAGTTTAGTTGAAGTATTTTAGCAACAATTTATTTGGTTTTAATGAATTATGAATCCAAAGAAATTACAGGACTTAGAGATTTAACATCTTAGATCTCTGGGTGACGCAGTGCAGCGCTGGGTAATTAATGCTTTGGAATCTTCACACAGATGACATATACAATTAATATTTCAATGTATTGTCCAACATTAGTGCTATAAAATGCTTAGTTTCTTCTATCGGCAGTCCGTAATCCGTATGACGGCCATTTTTGAAGTGAATACTTCTTTTGGCGCACCACACACAGATTTTCCGTGGGCTGTGAATTGAGCTCAAGCGTCACGCTCGTGAATTAAAGAAATCTTCGGGTGAATTCGGGACCATGGCCATCTCGTTTACCTTCCACTTGGCCTTTACAACTATCTAGTCTAGTTGGCCATGTTTAGAATAGAAGACTTATTTAGACGGCAATGTTTTGAAGATTTATTCCAGACTAGCAGCGCCCTCCGGTTTCACCCGCGTAGTTTCCAAAGCGTGCTATCAAATTTTAAGTAACAAATTTTTACTTCTATCGGCAGTCCCTATGACGGCCAATTATTTGTTTGTCTCCATTTTTGGCCCATTGGCAACAAGTTCTTTAATATTGTGGGTAAGTTACCTGATCGTTGGTAGCGTCATGCAGAGCACTGAAGAACTTCTGCACGGTGCCGTGCGCCCGCAAATGCATGCGGAACGCGGGCGCCGTACATTTGCTCGCCAGCGTTATCGCGGACAGGCAACGCGTCGATATCGGATTGCTATCCTGTAAATTAAATAAAAATACGATTAATTTATATTTGTCTTTAGCGACATTGTTTCATGGTCGACGTTCCAAACACTCGAACAAAGAAGTTTGACATTATTACTTTTGTGATAAGAATAAGATGTCCAGGCTTCTCTTCAAATCGATAGTGAATCAGTAGGTATGCAAAAACACTATTTATTTATTTTACCAAGTGTACTATTACAATTTTCATACAACATGTAAAAATTATGTTATTGTAATAATGAGCAGTGAATATCTAACCTGCAAGTTATCCAAGATGTACTCCACATCGTCATTGAACTCCTGGAATTCGCCAATCTCTTGTATCTGATGTGCTTTCTTCACATTTCTTACAACTGTGTAGAACTGTGGAAAGAAAAATAAAATTATGAGAGCTAGATAGCAGAGAGGAGGTAGATACTGGATCAATTTAATAAAAAATGTTTGAACATTGGATATGTGTGTGATCTCTGACTCTTATAGCTTATATGTATATCTCTGGTAAAGCCAGGGTGGACCACTAGTAAGCTAGTATATATTTCATAATCTATTATTAGTTAGTCCATTCTAAAATAGCCTAACTATATGCCTAACTTCAGATATGCGGACATGATGTAACTATATTATAATATATCATAATTTACCTCTTTCGATTCTTTAGGACACCGAACACTTGTATAAGGCTTGACGGCTTCTATTGATGTAGGGACATCGACAATGGGATCAGGCGCTCTGTACCGAGTGACTCGCTGAAGCTCTTCAGACACCTTTGTTACAGGATTTGCTACTTCTGCATTCTCTGGAGGTTCAGGTCTCGGCGTTTCGTTTCCTTTCTGCAGGGATAAAGATTTTTTTTAAATATTATTTATTAATTGTATGTATGCATCATACACTATTTGTACCTTACAATGTGAAAAGTAAATATTTTATTTATTTAGTAAAATAAATAGAATTGATTGATGTCCAAGCACATGATGATGTATCTATTTCATACAATGTTGTAACTTGTCCTTTAAGTTAATTATATATTTTAATGTTTTAAAGACATAAAATGTGTTGATTTGTAAATATGTATCACCATTAGACAAAGTTACAACTGGTCTAGTCGGGAGAACGGCGCTCCTGACGATCCGGATCCCGAGACCCTGGGTTCAAATCCCACACAAACCACTGTCTTTTCGAAGTCATGTGCGTAATGCCGCTAACTTAAAACGGTGAAGAAAAACATCTTGAGGAAACCGACATGTACCTGTGTACCAAGTCATGTGTCATCCACCAACCCGCACTGGGCCAGCGTGGTAGATTATGGCCTTAACTCTCTCCTTGCGAGAGAAGGCCCCGAGTCCCAGCAGTGGGAACATTTAGTGGGCTGTTGACGACCATTAGACAATTACTAACTATCTTTTCTGGAAGATGTAGATGAATTAAGCCTCCTAATAAGTGTTGAGCTCCTATTAACCATTTAGGTGCATCACAACAGAACACAGACATAGAAATTTATTTGTAATTCGTAGTAAAGAAACAGGCATTTACTGTTATCTACAATTATTTTGTTTATACCTACACATACAAATACATCTGGAGTGTCTGTTTGTAATTTAAAATTACAAGATGATCAACCAAGGTTCATTAAACATATATGAAAGATGATACATGAACAAAAAAAAACAACTTTTAAATTTTTTGTGTCTGTTATTTTGTTTCAGAGTATGACCATCTAGATAGCTGTGCCTTTCATATAGTCAAAGATATATCAGTCCCTAAGATTACCTTACACATATCAACACAACTGGTTCTACCGGTGTTCTCAGTTTATAATACTAAGATACGTTTATAAAGATAGCAAGCAAATAATAGTATGGTGACTAGCTTATCTGCATCAAGATAGCTTTGTTATGCAAAACTACAGTATTTGCTAAGGGTTGGCCTTCGTTTGACAATGCAGAAACATTGATAAGAAGAACATTTCTAAGTCAATGACAAGATGTGACATTGAACTCATCACAAACATGTGCAAATTAAAAATAGTGAGAATTGTATTTTTCTAACTATTATAATTACTTAAGACTGTAAGATATACCTAATATATGTATGCACAGCGGTTTGAGATTATTAAGACTAAAGATAATTCTGTTCTATATGAGCATTTCTCATCTCCTCTACTACCTGGGTGTGTAAGTCTGTGCTCCAATTATGCTTGAATGAAACAGTGTAGTCACGAATACATATTTCATTATTTCAATTATTTATGGGTGTTAATTTCTCAATTTTGTTTTAAAGCAAATTAAACTGTATTTCACTATGAATGATTGAATTGCTGGCTTGAATTATGTGGCTGAAAATGTTGTAAGAAGATTTAGAAGGTACCAAATGTAATTTTAGTTGCTCCTTGAAGTTACACCAACTTTTATAACCATAAATATTGTTAGTTAAGTTTTAAAAAGATAATGAAATATTTAACTAACTAGCAACGCCTCACGATTTTACCCGCGCACTTCCCGTTATTTTCCCGTGATATGGAGTAGCATAATGTGAGTTTTCCAATTATAATATAAATGTGTTACAAATTTCAACCTAATCCGTTTAGACTTTGTGAAGTGATTGAGCAACAGATATTCAAAAACTTTTGCATTTGTAATATTAGTAGGATAGGATAGTAGGACACAATATTATTTAGCATGTGAAAGAGTAATAAACACTTATCATGGTCACACCCATATATAAACTTTTACTTAATTTAATGTTAGTGCAAATTGTAATTGTTTTACCTCAAGAAAAACCAGTAGGTACAACTTTAATGGGAAATTACCTTCCAATGTGGTTTAACCTCTAACAGATAACATAATAGTTCAGTTCGTAAAGTAAATCAATGTGCCAGTCATGATGAGGTCGATAGGATACTATCGCCACAGACAAGTGATAGTCACCACACCAATTGTAAAAATAGTTAACAATAATAGCATTATGGTAGGTTTGCTTCATTTTAAATTTTAATGATGAACACCTTATATGAAGATGATCTTATGGGAGGGTTATAGTTTTAGCTCTATATACACACCTATGTTAGTATGTACTATGGACACATATAAGTCTTATGATAAGGTCTATGTATGAAAGTGAACGGGGAAAAATTGGATTTGTAGTACCTGTCTACTTGTCTAGTGGTGTATTATAAATTATATTCTGAACTACTATATGATCACATAAGGGAATATATAAAATGCAAATGGTATGTCAGTGCAAGAAGCAATGAAGCCATCTTGAATAAGTAAAATATCTTTCATTAGTGCTATGTACATTGTACAAACTTGTTTCACAAATTGAAGCGGAAATCAATAAATTATGTCAACTGGCAACACAATGTACTAAATTAGTCTAAGAGATGGACTATATTGATAAGATAACTTACATCATTTGCCCATTCGTGTCTATAAAGATGACGTCTCTTCCTTGCTGGCAACGGAGACTGTAGGTCATTCACCAAAGACTTGCTCTTGAAAATTGAACCTTTCTTTTTGGTTATAACTAGCTTCACACTTGGTTTATCGTCCACGTGATTTTCAGTTTCTGCTGCAGGGGGTTTAAAGGTCTCTTCTTGAGAATGTCTCTGAGAGTCATCCTCATAGTTCTCATTAGGACAACTATTATATGCTGAATCTGAGGATTGAGTGTTTGGTGTCATACCTTGAGGTTCATTTGCTTGAGGCTCATCTTGCATTTCTTCCGAACCAACTTCTGGGGCCGGCTCAGAAGGTTCCTCAGTTTCAACCTCTGGTGGTATGATCTGTGCATTACTCAAATCTTGAACTATTTCCTTATCAGGGCTTGAGTGCTTATGTTTGTGTTTTTGTTTTTTATGGGGTTTCCTGTAGGTTTCTTTGATACTCTCACCTTCGGAAAGAACACCAATAAGGTCATTCTTTTCTACACTTTCAGCCTTCTCAACTGGCTCAGGTGCAGGAGATGTCATAGGAGAGTCAGCCACAGGATCAAGCTTCTTTCTACCTTTTCTGCCTTCTTTTCTCAATTCACTGACTGTTTTCGTTTTGTTAGCTAGAGTGGTGGTTAATGCATCCAAGTAATCATCAGTTTCACTATAATTTATATTTGGTCTGTTCCTCCTGGATCTACCCCTGGATTCTGGGGGTTTTGGTTCTGGATGTGGCTCATTCGGTTGTGCTTCTAATCTTGGAGATCTTAAAGATCTCAGGGGTCCACTAGAGTCTAACCTTGCCAGTTGTGACTCTATATCATCTGTCCCAGTTTTGTGCTTACTTTCCTTTTCAGCATCATAAGCAGGAGAAGCGAGAGTTTTGTATAAGTCATAAGCATCAGATCCTGGTAATGGGGAAGATGCCTTTTTTAATGGTTCATCATCTGAATTCTTGTGATGATGTCTTTTATGAGATTTATGCTCTTTCTTTTCCTTCTTCTTCTCTTTCTTACCTTCAGTTAGTCCAGTACATTTAATGGTAATTTTAAGACCTTCATGTTTGGGTGAACATAGTGATTCCATTGCAGGACTTTTCTTGATTTGGTCAGGCCCAATATCATAATGGGTATCCATAGAAGAATGTCTATCAGATCCTGGTGAAGTAAAACCTTCATTTGAATCTGTACTCACAATTCTAGATGTACCTTTTGATATTCTTAGCACTATGGGTGGTGGTTTACGGTCTTCGCTAGTTTCTTTGCTTGTTGAAGGACTGACCACATCTGTTTTAGAAGGAACGGGACTTGAAATAACTGGACTTGCTTTAGGTGATGGAATTTTAGGAGAAGATAGTTTTGGGGAAGATATTTTTAAAGGAGGTATTTTAGAAGGAGGCTGAGGCTCATAGCGACTGAAATCTGGAATAGGACTATTACTGCCATCTTCAGCATAATTGATCACTTTATTACGGTTCCTGACCAGATACCTCTTGTTTGGAGGCTGAATGTCAGTATTAGGTGCTTCTTCCTTCTTAGAAGCTTTGGTAGCCACACTTTTCTTAGTTTTTGGTTTTTCAGACCCTCGCCATGGTATTTCTGGTGAAGAAGAATCCCTTGTGTAGGCCCTACTTCTTTTGCTAGCTTTCTTCTCCTTGCTATTTGATGGGTGTTCTGGTGAAAGTGGCGCTGCAGGGACTGGTGGAGCATAGGTGATTTGAGGAACTGGTGGAAATGCTTCTGCATTTCGGGACTTGAAAAATTTCTTAGGTTTAGGTGGAGGTTGTTCAGTTTCAACAGCTGGCACTGTCAGTGGTCTGTTTTGATCCTGTACAGGCTTTTTGAGAATGTTATTTGCATATGCTGGAAAATAAAAAAATAAGTTATTATTACCTACCAAACTTTGTTATGTTTGATTTCTTAAGCTAGCTCTGCTTTTTTGCAGTTCTAAACAAAATATTGCATGTAAACAAACATGACAGATAAGTAGGACAATCACTTTCTGACTAACCTTAAGACAGAAAAGGATAATTTAGGTTATATTTCTGATAATGTATTCCAGGAAGCGTTTAAAATCGATGTCATGAAATACCTCGAATACTTAGTAGTCAAGTAAAGAGATCGAACTTTCACCACTTGTAGCAAGAAGTTATTTAATGGGATTCGTGTTTCGAAATGTACTAGTTGAAGTAGATGATAATGCACATAAATTCAAGGCTATTTAAGACCGATAATTGTGTCAATAAGTGAATGTTTCAAGTTCTTACCGTAAGGAGCACTCCTGATTGAAGTAAAGCTTGTGATTCCCCACTTTCCGACTGTTCCCGCTGAACGTGCGGCTGTGGGGCAGTTACTGTTTTCTCTAAATAGGGCACTGTCCAACGGCACGGCCACACTGCCGCTTCGGCCTCTGCCCCAGCGCGACATACTGATAATTTCATGAAAAACGGTGACACCTGCACCAACTCGCTGTGAGACTTTTCAAAGTGTCAAATCAAATTGCACATTCCGTGAATTTGCAACGAAGTCACTTGTGAACTTTCGATTTAAGAATTTATATCACTCTCCAAACCACGAATTCACTCAATATTTGTAACGAAAACACAGGCTATTGAAGATAACACACCCGCCATTTTTACGCGAGCGAAGTACTTTCTTGAGCGCACTTTTACAAGTAATCCGCAATATTGGCGAGTGTCAAGTTATTACAATTTCCATTATAATTACCGAGTTTCTTTGTATCTGTGAGGTAGATGGATAAATATTGATTTTATCATTAATTAGTGACAAATTACACACAAACTGCGATGTTGTCATCTCATAACACAAAAGACGCCATATTGGATTGGCTAAACAATAAGGTTGTCACAATAGAATCGAAATCGGAAAAAATTTAATCGATTTTTAAAAGTGCAATTCAGCTTTTAACTCTAGCCTTCTCTGGTTTCCATTTTTAAACAGGAGGGCTTTATCACATAGGTAGACATTATCTTGATAGTTCGTAAATTACGTATTACGAAGCTGGATGTTAGATAGTAAAGGAATTTTTAATTTTAATAGATTTTTAACACAAATATATTGTTAACTAAGAAGATTTTGCATTTAAGATTGTGTTTAGTACTACCTAATTTTCTTAAAACATATAAATGCAGGGTCACAAAGTTCGTTTCCAGTAAAGTCTTCACCAAGTCAATCGAGATTATTTTTTTAGTTAACCTATAGCAGCTGGTCACGAGACACCGATATAATACCGAACTGACTATTCGGGTTAGCGCCGACCCGCCGCAGGACCCAAAAGAAACCTCACCAACATAATATATAAAACATAAAACCTATTGATATGCTAGTGCTATAATATGGGATACCTGGAACGCGTTACGGCTGCTCACACGAGGCGCCTCAGACGAATCGACCTAGGCTCGGACTAGTGCCGGAGGATAGAGTGTTTGGCACCTCCATGTGCCCTAGCGGAGTGGATCAACCGAGATTCATGAAAGTTGGCAATTATATGTAAATTGATTCAACTTCAAAAGTTTGGTTTTTATTTCGATTAATGGTAGGTATATGTATAGTTGCCGGCAAAAACATTGACCCAATGAAGTTAGCTGCGCATGGCAGCGCATAAACATTTTTAAGGTCTATTTGGTGGAAGTGCGTAAACTTTCCCCTTCCACGTTACTTTTGGGTCAACTTGTTTGCCAGCCACTATATCAATCATTTATAATTATTTATTAACAATTAAATTTCAAACGTTAATTGTTGCTATTGATCGTGAGTTTCATGGCTTAATGTCTACGATAAACTTGTCAACCACCAACCACAACCTTGGATACAACATGAGAAGCAGGATAGTTTTTTATCGAAAATTATTTGTTTATCATATGACATTAACTGAGTGAAGCCAAATGGGACTACTAGTATGTACTACAGTATAATATACAGTACAGTAAGTGCCACACTCCATGAGAAGTTTTGTTGATTTTTTTCCATATTCATTAATTTACTGGAACCTTTGCATTTATTATATATATTGCATATTTGCTATAGTTGGTAGGTTATTTGGACGTATTATAGAAAAAATGCACATCATATTGCACAACATTTCGTTATTATAAGCACATATATAAATCTACATAACATGTGCCACTAATACTATTTTGTCTTTGTTTAATACAGCAGCAAGTTTTTCCCTTTGATGGATATTGAATAATATTCTATAATAAGGTTTCCCGTAAATTATAACAATGATAGCATCTTACCTAAAGTATATTATGTAATTTGGTGGTCTGTTCGATACTAAAGCAAAACTTCAAATAATCGATTCTTGCTATTGAAATGACATCCCTATGAGCCCTATTTTTACAGCCAATAAGATCTCTAGAAATGACGCGCGCGTCTTACCACCACAGATAATTTATGAAAATGTGAAATTATAGTAAATATTTTTAATGAGCCTATTTAGGACAAAAAATACGAAAACCTTATCAAAGACTTTGATGATTTATAGTTGGACTGACATCAAAGATGGTAATTAACCCCCGACCAAAAAAGGGGTGTTATCAGTTTGGCGTCGATTTCTGTCTGTCTGTCTGTCTGTCTGTGTGTGTGTCTGTCTGTGGCACCGTAGAGCTCAAACGGATGGGCCGATTTCAATGCGGTTTCTTTTATTTGAAGGTTGATATCCGTGCGGATGTTCTTAGCTATGTTTGGTAATATCGATTCAAAATGGCGGCCTTCACAAAATGGCGGACAAAATATTTCTTCACAACCTACCTTAATATGGGTATCAAATGAAAGGGCTTGACTAGTAGAATACATGTCACTATGACAAATTTCAAATCCACGATGGCCGCCACCACAAATGGCGAATTACATATTTTTTTTCACTACTACCTCAATATGGGTATCAAACGAAAGGGCTCGACTAGTAGAACACATGTCACTGTGACAAATTTCAAATCCAAGATGGCCGCTTCCACAAAATGCGAAATACATATCTTTTTTCACAACTCTCTTTATCTGGGTATCAAATGAAAGGGCATAACTAGTAGAATGTTGTACAGATAACAAATCTGAGGTAGTCGGGGGTTAATCAAAATTTTTAATTTTGTTCTTGTTTTGTAACACTTTAGGTGACTTGTAATTTTTTACATCCAGATACAATCTGGGCGGATTGAATTTTAGGTACGAGATCGGGCTACAACGTCCTCATAGAAACGATATTTAAACAAGAGGGATTTTAGGCCAGCGCTCAAAAAGGGCCTCACTCAACAACCAACAAACGCCAGACGCCAGCTAATTAACCCCCGGCCAAAAAAAGGGTGTTATAAGTTTGACGTCGATGTCTGTCTGTCTGTGTGTGTCGGTCTGTGGCACCGTAGAGCTCAAATGGATGGGCCGATTTCGATGCGGTTTTTTTTATTTGAAAGTTGATATCCGTTCTAAGAACATCCTAGCTATACTTGGTTAATATCGATTCAAAATGGCCGCCTCCACAAAATGGCGGACAAAATAATTCTTCACAACCTACCTCAATATGGGTATCAAATGAAAGGGCTTGACTAGTAGAATACTAAACACTATAACAAATTTCAAATCCAAGATGGCCGCCACCACAAAATGCCGAATTGTATTATTTTTTTCACTACTACCTCAATATGGGTATCAAAAGAAAGGGCTCGACTAGTAGAGTACTTTGCACTATGACAAATATAAATCCAAGATGGCCTCTACTATAAAATGGCGAAATACATTTCTTTTTTCACAACTCCCTTAATATGGGTATCAAATGAAAGGGCTTGACTAGTAGAACGTTATACAGATAATCCGACATATAAGTTAGTCGGAGGTTAATCAAAATTTTTATTTTTGTTCTTGTTTTTGTTTGAAAGTTAACTTTCACCAGACTGCAACGACTGACGTAAAATTAGTGTTATTTGGCTAAGATAGTTACCTACTGAAGTTTGTTATCCAACCGCACTTGGGCGGCCTCATGTGCGTCAAAAACTTTTGCCCGCCGATGGGCGGGCAAGGTAGTGAATGGGTCAACTAACAAAATAAAGTAATAATATACTGTGTAATGATTCGTTTTATAATTATTGATTCGCCACTAAAACGGCCTGCGGGTATCTCAGATTTTGTTAGAAGCTACTTCTTTCTACTACCTACTTTAGCTTCATATCCTGCGGGTACCAAAGCGTTTTGGGCCCTAACTAAATCGGTCGAATCGAACTTCTGTCGCCCCTCACTACCTTCAATGCTAAAGCCTGATGGGAGGTTGGCTCACACCGCAACGGAGAAGGCAAACTTGTTTGCATCTCAGTTCGCGGAATCTTCACGTTTAGATGCTGGTAGTGCGATACTTCCTACTCCACCTGGCAGTCCGACTCTAATGTCTGAAATACATATTCGCCAAAAGGAGGTTACCAAAGTGCTACGCAATCTAGATGTGAATAAAGCCAATGGCTCGGACGGAATTCCTGCCATAGTACTGAGGGTTTATGCACCCGAGTTGTCTCCAGTACTAACGCGCCTGTTTAGACTTTCTCTCCAAACTGGGCAATTGCCGAAGTCGTGGAAGCTTGCTAACGTGCAACCTGTGCCCAAAAAAGGTAGTCGTGCTGACCCTGTCAACTACAGGCCCATCTCAGTCACGTCCATACTCTGCAAGACTATGGAACGTGTCTTAAACCACAGGCTCCTGACATACTTAGAATCGAACGACCTCCTCAGTGACCGGCAATACGGGTTTCGCCGGAACCGGTCCACCAGAGATATTCTAGCGTATGTTACCCACATCTGGAGCGAAGCTATCGAGAAACATGGGGAAGCACTTGCAGTCTCCCTGGATATCTCGAAGGCTTTCGACAGGTTTTGGCGTGATGGCCTTATAGCAAGCTTTCTGGCTATGGTTTGTCTCCTGGGTTTATTGCATAGATACCGGACTTCTAGAGGGATCGATCCATACGAGTCGTCATTGATGGCTGTTCGTCTGATCAAATTGCTATCAATGCCAGAGTTCCTCAGGGGTCGGTACTCTCTGCGACGCTCTTCCTGCTACATATCAACGATCTGTTGAAGCCCGGTATTTTTGGGTACGCAGATGATAGTACCGTCGTAGAGAGTTATATATCTAGCGCAAGAGCCACTGGGCAACAAACTCAGCTACTGAGAGAGAATATGATCGAGCGTTTGAACTTAGCCCTTCAGGCAGTCTCTATGTAAATGGGGCGATGCCAATTTGGCCAGGTTCAACGAAGGAAAGACACAGGCGTGTTTGTGCTCCGCTAAAAGGAGTCCGTTCCATCTGGCTCCTACATTTCAATGCGTATGCGTGCCGGTTACTGACCATCTCGAGGTTTTGGGTGTTTCTTTGTTATCGACGCTCAACTTTGGCAAATATATTGAATCTAAAGCTAAATTAGCCGCTAAAAAACTAGGTGTCCTCTCAAAGGTGCGAAGATACTTCAATTCTGAACAGTTGCTCACGTTATACAAAGCACAGATTCGCTCCTGGAGTACTGTTCGCACCTTTGGGATGCATAGGCTAAGTATCAGCTGGAGACTCCAGAATCGATTGAGAGATGCGCCAAAAGACTAATAGGCAATGTCACTCTTGTGCGTAAAAGACTTAAAAGTCTTGATAATCGCCGCAAAATTGTTATTTATCAGATACACTTCGGAGAGTATGCAACTGATCTGCATGATCTAATTCCACCTTGCCCTTTCTTCTATCGGACTTCTCGTTCCACAAAAGGGCGACATCGTTTCATGGTTGATGTTCCAAAAACGCGAACGAAGAGATTTGACTCCACGTTTGTGATAAGAACACGGTTGTGGAATGCGTTGCCTGAGTGGGTTTTCCCCGATAGTTACAATCTTGGTGTCTTCAAATCGAGAGTGAATCGGTGTCTTCTAGGTAAGCACGCTCCATCGTAGATCGCATCATCGCTTAACATCAGGCGAGATGGTAGTCAAGTGCAAACCTATTCTAGTTAAAAAAAAATGTCTTTTAACGCCGAGCCCGCCCATGGGCAGGCAAGATTTAAATTAAAAAATCACAAACTTTTGATAAAATCTAAATAATTATATTATTTTAATTAATTGTGTTTTTTTTTAATAAAATTAGAATTTAATTAATAAAAAACACAATTAATCGTACTTCTTACTAATATTATAAATGTCAATGTATGGATGTTTGTTGCTCAATTACGTCGTAACGTACGAATGGATTGGGCTGAAATTTGTAACACAGTTAGGTCATAATTCTGAAGGGTACATAGGTTACAGGTTACGTTTTACCCCGAGGAAATGACAGGAACGGAAACTACCGCGAGCTGCTGCTACTAGAATATAATATATGTAATCGGAATCTCGGTATAAATATTCTAATTTTTTAAATAATTAATAATAATAAATGAATTAAAAAATAATTATAAATACAAATGTTTACAAAATTACAAAAATGTTTACTACTACTGGTTCTGGTACTGGTATGAAATATCTAAAATAGAGCTCTTTTTTGATATGTTCTAGTTGTTCTTCTTCTTATAGTGCCTCTCCATTACTGAAGGTAGGCAGTCAGCTTCTTAAAATTTTCTTTGTCCAGCGTTAGTCTGCACAGTTGTTCCATTGTATTGATCCCCGTCCACTCCCTGATATTGCGGAGCCACGACATCTTGCGTCTTCCGACTCTACGCTTCCCTGGAATTTTCCCCATCATGATAGTCTGTAGGAGAGAATATCGGTCATGCCGCAGAACATGTCCGAGGTAGGCAACTTTGCGCTGTTTAATGGTACGGATAAGTTCCAGTTTCTTTCCCATTCGCTCTAAAACTTTCACATTAGTAACCTTATTTTCTAGTTTCATTTACATAAATATGAGCATAAATTTACTTAATTGACAGTCAATTACATCTTAAATTAATTCATTGACTGTTATGACTCACCTTCACTCTCCATTACTAATTGGGTAATCTAATCTAATCTATCTAATCTAATACCTTTAAAACGAGCAATTCTTATAGGTACCTATATATATATATATATATAATCTGACTCTCGGAAATGGCTCGAACGATTTTCATGAAATTATGTATACAGGGGGTTTCGGGGACGATAAATCGATCTAGCTAGGTTTAATTATTTTTAAACATCATTTTATGCGCGTTTATAGACTATGGAAAACTCCTACAATGTCATTAGAATACGATAACTTATTTCGCCACTATTCTTTAAGTCTAAATGGCTCAGACGGAATATGCTCGCCCTCGGAGTCAACAGGCACTGGTTCGAATCTTGATGATGGTTAAACTCGGGTCTTTTCTTTTTGTTTTTTTTTTCTGAGAAAATCTTTTACTTAGAACCATTTAAACGCATTTAAACCGAGCAAAGCTCGGTCAACCAGGTACTGTGTATATTATTCTAACAATTTTTACGCATATCTAAGACTAGCAGCCCGCCCCGGCTTCGCACGGGTGTTATGGAAAATAAGTATAAAACAAAATTATTAGACTTACAAATTTTAACACACTCTTGGCAGAATTGCCATGCTTAGGACATAACACAAAACCAACAATCCCAATTATCTGTTTATCATTTAAAACGCATGCTTTTTTGCCTATTTTACTTTATAAAAAAAATGCGGGAGCCAGAAGCTCAAGGGAGGTCCTGAGAGGAGCGAGCCAAGCGAGGTCGTCGCCGTAGCGAGAGGTTACACTCAAGGACATAGAGCTTCTGGCTCCAGGAGCTCACCCGGAGTCGTACCTCAGTGATAGACCATAATAGGACCAATTGTTATGTTTAGGTATTGTTATGCTTCTCTCAATATGTGCCTTTAAACATTATGCTAAGTTATGTTTATGCTATATACGGTAGCAAAAATTATGCGAAAACTGTTATGCGTTAGTTGTTATGGTATATTATCATTAGTCCTAAAAACTTTAGGCGTGTCTGGCGTCGTTGTTATTCCCCTTTTACTTTTACGCATCAAATCAAAAATTAAATCAGTAAATATTTAATTGTTTTAATTTAGTGTTAAAAATCTGCTAATGCCACCTACGACGTAGTTTATGGTTGTGCAATGTTTTATGTTGGTACTAAAGTCTATGAGTTCTAAATACGTACTAAATAGTTACGGCTGGTCTAGTCGGGAGAACGGCGGCGGCCGATCTGGAGCCCCGGTTTTTAATCCCACGTGCAACAGGCACCACTGTCTTTTCGGAGTAATATGCGTAATATCGCTAACTTAAAACGGTGAAGAAAAACATCGTGAAGAAATCGCCATGTACTTAGAATCTTTTGAGGTCATGTGTCATCCACCAACCCGCACTGGGCCAGCGTGGTGGATTATGGACTTGACTCTCTCCTTGCGAGAGAGGCCCTGAGTCCCAGTAGTAGGAATATTTAGTGGGCTGCTTATTGAATCTATTGACACAGCTAGATTTCATCGTAGTCCTTAATGCTCCGTTTTATTCTACTTTAGTAGGTAGAATAAAGGGGACCTTTGGGGATGACCTATATCGTATCCTATCCAGAGATGTGAAGTATCTTAGATAAAAGTATCTAAAATACAGATACAAGATACAAAATACGTTTTTACATCTTGTATTTCAAATACTTTTTATTTTTTCTATTTTGTATCTTTTATTTAGATACATTTTCCGGTTATCTTAGTATTTTGAAGATACTTTTTTCCGTAAGATACTTTTACTAAAATAAACTTTTAAAAAAGCAGTTTTTCTCTCCGAAAGCAACTGAAAGATGCGCGTCGTTTAAAAAAATTCGCGGATATGATCGGGAACCAAATGACAGATGGCGACACTATCGTTCTACAAATGGCACCGACTAAGATGTCCTGTCTATTCCTGTCATTGTCACTCATTCTGTATTTTTTTCGTATGCACGTGTTATATTATGGTGTTTCGAATAGAGATGATCGATATTAGAAAAACATCGATGTTAACATCGAACGTAAAACATCGATGTGCAAAAAACATCGATATCTAAAAACATGGATATTTTATGTAGAAAAAAATTTTAAAATTTGTTTACTGTTATTTTAATTTAAACTGGCACAGGAGTAGGAATGGACCATATAAACATATATCGATGTTTTTAAAACACTCGATGTTTTCTTACGATGCATCGAATCAAACCGATATAACGTTAATTTTAAAATATCCTACTCAGATAAATATATTAATTCAAGTTATGTTGTGTGCAAAATAAGAAAAAAATATATTTAATCTCTCGCACTAAAGAATAAAATCTTTTCTTTTTATGATATTAACTATCAGTACCCCGCGGTATTACCCGTGTAGTTCCCGTTATTTTTTGGGATTTCAATTCAATCAATATTTATTCAATAAACATATTACATGTACTTTGAATCGTCAATAAGCTAGGTAACATTACTGTAAAAACATTATACTGTTTAACATATGTATACTGTATAAACTGTATAAACATTACTGTGTTCCGGTTTGAAGGGCAATGTTTCCAGAGAAATTACAGGGCTTAGAGATATAAGATCTTAGATCTCTGGGTGACGAGCGCAGTGCAGTGCTAGGTAATGATTTGGACTCTTCATGTTCCAATAGCTGCGTGTCACTGTGCTGTTATGTGTCAGGCATGTTGCTTACCATCAGGCACATGTACTGATCGTCTCGTCACTCTTTATTTAAAAAAATAAATAGATAGGGCTTATTTTTAACCCCCGACCAAAAAAAGGGGTGTTATAAGTTTGACGTCGATGTCTGTCTATCTGTCTGTCTGTCTGTGTGTGTGTCTGTCTGTGGCATCGTAGAGCTCAAACGGATGGGCCGATTTCAATGCAGTTTTTTTTTATTTGAAAGTTAATGTCCGTGCGGATGTTCTTAGCTATGTATGGACAATATCGATTCAAGATGGCCGCCTCCACAAAATGGCGGACAAAATATTTCTTCACAACCTACCTCAATATGGGTATCAAATGAAAGGGCTTGACTAGTAAAATACTATACACTATAACAAATATCAAATCCAAGATGGCCGCCATCACAAAATGGCGAATTATATATTTTTTTTACTACTACCGCAATATGGGTATCAAACGAAAGGGCTTGACTAGTAGAATACTTTGCACTATGACAAATTTCAAATCCAAGATGACCGCTACCACAAAATGGCGAATTACATTAATTTTTTCACAACTTCCTTAATATGGGTATCAAATGAAAAGGCTTGACTAGTAGAATGTTGTACAGATAACAAATCCAAGGTAGTCGGGGGTTAATCAAAATTTTTAATTTTGTTCTTGTAAATACCTAATTCAATACTCATTCAATTAAGACATTTTTAACATTATTAATAAATAACATTAAGGTGCTAGCACCTTAATCCTAACATTTAATAAAAAAAAAATCTGCAATAGCATCGTCAAAATAAAATGATATATAAGTATAGATATTGATTGTTATAGAAATGTGGATATGTTCTCTTACGCTATTTTTATATCCATAGAGATTTGCAAAATAGTTTGGCATGTCAACATACATTTAGTTACATTTACAAACATTCAAAGTAAGAAAACATTAAAACAATAATTACAACTAGCTGTAAAGTGGCTTTGTACATGAAAAAAAAGTATTAAAACCATTAGCAGAAATAAACAAACTTCAGCTATAGAGGGTCACGACAGTCCTAGCACGAGTAAGGTTCACATCAAACTATTATTCAGGTAGTGGTCACCCAGCGTATATGAGGCAACAGCTAAACGCATAAAATGAAACAGAATGTGCAGTGTCAGTCCGCCCAAGCATTACGATCGGTCAAATAATCCGAATGCCTGTAATATGCATTTTGAGTTAGTCTTTTCTTAATAAATTTTTTGAATTGATTTTCGTTTAAGTCCAGTACATTCTTTGGAATTAAATTATAAAATCTTACACTGTTCCCAGGAATCGATTTGTTACTTTTTTGTAATCTATAGCATGGTACTACCAATTTGTCCATATTACGGGTATTATATGAATGAACATCACTCGCTTTATTAAAGTTGCCAATATTTTTTCTTGTATTTATAATTACCTCGTAAACATATAAAGATGGCACAGTTATTATGTTTATTTCTTTAAATAAGTGCCTCAGTGAGTCTCTGAGCTTTAGATTATGAATAGCACGGATTGCTCTTTTTTGTAAAATAAATACCTTATCTATATCAGCCGCTGCACCCCAAAGTAGGAGGCCATAGCTCATAATGCTGTGAAAATATGCATAATACACAAGCTTGGCCGTAGCAACATCAGATACCTTTCTAACTTCTCTTATGGCATACACTGCAGAACTTAATCTATTAGATAATGATTTTATGTGGGGTCCCCAATGTAGTTTAGAGTCTATTGTGATACCCAAGAAAATAGTAGTATTAATTAAATCCAATTTTCACCCCTGATATGCAATTTTTGTTCTTCTATATTGCTATTATTGCACAAAGAAAAATTAACACATTTAGTTTTTGCAGCATTAAGTATTAAATTATTTGCAGAAAACCATTCATAGACTATGCTTAAGATTTTATTGATACATTGAATGTCAGGATTTCTACGTTTGATTTTAAACAAAAGAGAAGTATCATCTGCGTTGAGAACTATATCGTTTCCCGCCTGTTTTTGAACTGTTAAAGGTAAATCGTTGATATACACCAGAAATAAAAATGGTCCTAAAATAGATCCTTGGGGTACCCCCATTTTTATACACGAACCTCGAGAGAGTTTTCCATTTACTTTCACTTTTTGCTCTCTGTTGGATAAGTATGAATTGACGAGTTCGATTGCTTTATCAATGATTCCGTAATGTTTTAGTTTGTTAATCAAAGTCTGATGATTAACGCAATCAAAAGCCTTTGAGAGGTCACAAAATATCCTAATCACATTGCAAGGATAAAAATGTCTTCCAGACTGGGGTTGAAAGTGTTCCAAAATTACGACGTGATAGAGCGACAAACATCCATACAACGACATTTATAATATTCGTAGGACTAGCAGGATATATCGATGTGATACATCGATAAAACATCGATGTTTTATTTCCATGTCGATTACTACGACGTAATTGAGCAACAAACATCCAATATATCTAATGTTAAAACATAAAATAATTTCATAAACAAGAACAAAATTAAAAAATCTGATTAACCCCCGACTACCTCAGATTTGTTATATTTACAACATTCTACTAATCAAGCCCTTTCATTTCATACCATACTGAGGTAGTTGTGAAAAAAGAAATGTATTTCGCCATTTTGTAGTGGCGGCCATCTTGGATTTGAAATTTAACATAGTGCAAAGTATTCTACTAGTTAAGCCCTTTCGTTTAATACCCATATTGAGGTAGTAGTGAAAAAATAATGTAATTCGCCATTTTGTGGTGGCGGCCATCTTGGATTTGAATTTTGTTATAGTGTATAGTATTCGACTAGTCAAGCCCTTTCATTTGATACCCATATTGAGGTAGGTTGTGAAGAAATGTTTTGTCCGCTATTTTGTGGAGGCGCCATCTTGAATCGATATTAACCAAACATAGCTAAGAACATCCACACGGATCTTAACCTTGAAATAAAAAAAAACGCATCGAAATCGGCCCATCCGTTTGAGCTCTACGGTGCCACAGACAGACACACAAACAGATATACAGGCAGACAGGCAGACATCGACGTCAAACTTATAACACCCCTTTTTTTAGTCGGGGGTTAAAAACAACAATCTTCGTGAAAAACCTATTTTAACAAAAAATTAAACGACTTCAACACCACAAATAGGCACTCAAAAGCGAAAAATAATTTAATATAGGTAATTATTATAACCGCTACTCACTCAGCTATATGAAGTCGGTGCCAGCCAAGTCTAACAGGTAGTAGATAGATACTACTTACCTATGCCTACTTACGGCCTCGTACATAGTATATCTACTAGCTTTTTAACTAGACAGGCACCGACTTCATATGGATGAGTGAGTAGAGGTTATAATAATTACCTATATTAAATTATTTTTCGCTTTTGAGTGCCTATTTGTGGTGTTGAAGTCGGTTTAATTTTTTGTAAAAAATAGTCTATTTTACCCTTTTTAGTGCTAAACAAGATTTCACTAATGCATTTACACGATTTCGTGTTGAGATCTCAATACATGAATTAAACCCAAACACTGGGTAGTTCCTGTAAGCCGTTAAGAAATTCCCTTGACTGTCCTTTATCTTCATCATCAGACCACTAATGACAGTCACAACCCATCTATGTAAAAAGTCCTCATCAATACAAATTCATCGAGCCCAAACACAAGGTAACTACTATGTACCGTCGAGGAGTTCCCTCGACCGTCTTCCCGTTCCCTCATCAGATCGACTCCAGACCATCTTTAAATTATACTGCTTTAAAATGCTCAAGCAAAAACTTAACTAACGCACTAGTCATCTTTACAATTTTCGAAAGTTATCCTCGATTTCTCTGGGATGCCATCATCAGATCCTAGTTTCCTTATCATGGTACCACCCTGGGAAAATCTCCTTTACAACAAAAAAAGAATCATCAAAATCGGTTCATAAACGACGAAGTTATCCGCGAACACACATAAAAAAAAAAACATAAATACGGTCGAATTGAGAAACCTCCTTTTTTGAAGTCGGTTAAAAAAAACAAGTCTCGCCAGTTGTTCTAACGTAAAAAGTTCTGAGGTCCATGTATTACCAAGTAAATTATTATTAATTTGGTCAGTCCCTACTTTAATGCATCTGGAAAACTGGACCGAATAATTATTGAAAATATAGTTAAGAAGTTTTGTTTTTCCTTGATTTATACACTAAACACTAACTATATTCTCATTTACCTGATCCTTGTTATCAACGCGATATATTTATTCGAAAATTGTTTTCTCGGATGAATAAACTTAAGTTCAATTATGTGTTGTTTTCTTACAAAAGTATTTTATCTTTAAAAAGTATTTGTAAGATACGTATTTTGTATCTAGTATTTCAGATACCTTTTTAGAAAAGTATTTGTATCTGGTATCTGAAATCCTTTTTTCTTAAGTATCTTGCATCTTGTATTTCAGATACTTTGTATAGGGTATCTTATACATCTCTGATCCTATCCCCCAGCTCAAATTACACGCGCATCACTATTTTTTCGAAGGCATGTCCGTAATGCCTCCAATTTAAAACGGTAAAAGAAAACATCGTGAGGAAACCGAAATGGAATAAATTTAATGTAATACTGTGTAGAAAGTGCGAGAAAACTTGAACAATAACAGTAAAGGTAGAATAAACTTATACAAAAGTAGTTCTGAAAAGAACATTTTGATAGGAACATAAAAAAGTGTTACGAAAAAATGTTATATATTTAATATCATTTGCGTCCACTACCTACGTAGCGAGGCGACCACGCGAATTAGTAGACACGCGCGCGGCTACTCGTACTTACCTATTTCATAGCGAACACCACAGATTTCTAAACAGATGAAACCTTCGTGAACGACACTGTGAGCACACCCCGGACACTCCACTAAAACTCCATACAAGCGCCGCTGTGGAGCTACCTACTCTTCACACAACTACGCAGATGTCGTTCGTACACACGCGTGAATGTGTGCGTTAGAGCTAGGGCTACTGAATTGTTTTATTGAATAGTTGTGCCCCTTGAGTTCACCTGGTAACGTAAAGTAGTCTGAGTAATGTAAATGTTGAGTTACATAAATAGAATGGAGCCAAATTATACTATTCTAATTAAAAGGGTGTTTGCACAGATTTCTTAATTATTTCAGAAGTCTGTGGGTGTTTGTATTGCCGCGTAAAATGAAACGAAACCGATGATAGATTAGATCAGGTACCTAGATATCTATTTCTGTTAGTAGGTACACATTCGCATTTTATTTTACACTTACCCATGAAGGAAACTTTATTCTGTCACTATAATTATTCCTCCAGGCATTATCAATCCGTGCTTGGGCACGTAAGTTACCGGCTGTGTAAGTTACGAACTTTGAGGTAAAATGACTTCGTTATTATAAATATTGTTAGACAATTCACACACAACACCATCTGACCCCAAACTAAGCAAAGCTTATAATATTATAAAGCAACGTTATTGAAAAGTTTCTAATCTTACGTTATTATAAAGCTTTTAGTCTTGTCCCGTTTAGTTGACGGACAGCCGTAAACAGCACAACAACCCACCATGATGATATTTCGTTAGGAATTAGATGTTCGATACCAGCCCTTCGTTGAGTGCTCCTAGCGTATCCGAAACGGCCTGAGGGGTGAGGAAGCTTGAAATTGGCGGGGGGTTGGGAGTGTCCGTTCTATCTATATTATCTATTCTATGCTGTGAGGCCAGTAATTAGTTATGTATGCGTGACAGCTCTCACCGACGTTGTCAAATTACTCACGTTGGTGTGCGTGTAATGTTCCCAGTCTTAAGAAAAAAAATCCACTATTGTTGTCTTAGCTTCGGAAATCTTCGCGTCTAATAAACACATAATTATATTATAATGTTAAAATAATTTATTTTAAACCGATTATATATTATATGCAAGGATTTCTTGTTATTACTATTTCCATCCTATGAAGTTAAGAATTTAGATTTTGCATGCAACTGAAAATTCGAGCATTTGTACAGGAAATTCGGAATAAAAACACAACGCCGAATAATAGTAAAAGTCATGTGTGTGTTTATTTTGAGTATTCTATGAGCTTCTTGTGAAATTTTGAATATTATGCTTGACAAAAGGTGGCAACTACTCATTTAATATCGGTGAACACAGGAGGTGCAGATAATTTTTGTCAACTGATTTGATGTTGGGGGGCTAGACCATTCAATTTGTTTACTATCCAATCTTTGTCTGGACGCGTGTCGCAAACGAAAAGTTCACCTTTTCAAAAATGTTGATACAAACCAACGAAAACCGTCTAAGAGTTACTGTAAATCAGTTGAACATTATTCACATCGCCACCCAAAGTTCCGTCGTCCAAGTACCAAACGTTTAAATTGGACTGGAGACGTTAAATGATAGATCGAATGGCCAGGGCGAAGGTCGCATGGCCGAAGGTTCACCAAGTTGATAGCCAACGGAAGATAGCATAGGATTGAATTGATAATTTTGTGGGCCCGCCATAACATTGTCAAAGAAAATTGTAGAGGTCAAGAATTTTATTCTTCACTTCGGACAATGGGGCTCTACGATCAACCAAATTAAAGACGTTTTTGACGTCCACCTTTAACAGCCCCCTCCCCAATTTTGTACAAAGAAAGTCAGGACAGAATGAATAGCAGCCTCACGTCTACCCAGGGAACCAAAATTAAGTTTGTTGGGACAGTTGCTCGAAAGAGCAACGTTTTATACCTACAACCCACCTTGGCAGCAAGTGCAGTATTTGTGGTGCCAACAGCGATTGGCCTGATCCCAACATCTTTTTTGGGTAAGTATGTACGCACAAATTAGCACCGTATAAAACTTCGACAATGTCACTACTGACTCGACCAGATAATGTGAGGTTAATTAAAACGATTAGATCTCTCAAAAGAACTCGCCTACTTTTATAAGCTCCACTATACCTACTTACAAGTATAAAAAACTTGCTGTATAACTATAGTTTTCATCATCACTGTTAGTATTTTTATAAACACTAGTAATGACGTGGATTTTAGCTAGGCATCGATTCACATTAAATTAAAAAAATGCGATTATAAAAATAGGGTTTAAAATAGAATAATACAATCTACATAAATAATTTGGTCTACGAGTATCTTCAAAAAAATCATAATCTATATTTTCCCTGAACTTTAGGGGAAATAATTTCAATTTAGTATAGCAACACTAACCAATTTTCGTTGAGGTGTTGTGTTTCTATTCATCAATCGAAATGAAATCGCTTAAATTGTATAAATAGCAGTAAAAATATTCAAACTTTCCTATGAAATGATATTCCTCTTTCCTTTTCTTATTTTTGGGAACAATGTTTGCAATGTTTGAAGACACAATACGGCATAATCTTAAACAAAACTTAAAATCACACGGGACTCCCGTACGAGACGGAAGTCCGTTTCGTACTGACTGGAGTTTGTATTTGCTTTGGCTTTTGATATTTGCTTTCTGGACCTAAGGATCTGTGTTCCGCACGTTCCATCTGCCTTTTGTTTTAGAAATCTGTGGCGAACACCTCTCCCCCGTGCCTCTGTGTCCCCTCTACCGGTGTTGCGCCGCGCGGCGCCGCATTTTGATAGGATTGATATTTTTAATTTCGTTAAATATTTTGAATGGAATGTCCGACTTCAATAATTCAAAAAGTAATCAATAGGTATTAAAAGAGTCTTGAATAAGAAATAATTTATTTGGATAAGAATTAATACAAATGTGTTGATAACATGGTCTGAATTTGATAGGCATTTTTACTTACTTTTAAAATGTAAAAAAGTAGTTGTTGCGAGGTAATTACTGAAGTTAGACATATGGTCTCGTGAGGTTTTTTGTAGATTTTAATACGCTCTATAATATTGTAGAACATTGTTTTGGTCTATCATTAGTACTTTCCGCAGCTTATGCGATGAAAGCCATTTATGACTGTTTTTTTTTTTATACCTTGCGTTGGTTTTAGTAAAATTTACGTAGATATCTCATTTTTTCGTGATAAACATAGCCTATGTTACTCAGTGATAATGTAGCTTTCTATTGGCAAAAGAATTTTTAAAATCGGTCCAGTAGTTTTTGAGTTTATTCGTGCCATACAAAAATACAAAAATACAAATCTTTCCTCTTTATAATATTAGTATAGATATAGATTAGGATAACTTATAAACCAGAGTTACCAGATCTGTACCAGGTTACCCCATCAAAATGTAGCCGCTATAATTTTTAATTAATATACTTAATATTTTTTTATGATTTACCGGAAAAAAAGTACGAAAACTCTCGAAAAGGAATATTTTTTCCCGATTTTTTTCATTTTTTCATGCTCCGCTTCTATTAATAGTAGCGTTACGTTCTATAGCCTATCCAATAGAAAAAGAATCTTTCAATTCGGACTAGTACTTCCCGAGATCCTAGCGTTCAAACAAACAAACGAACAAACAAACTCTTCACCGTTATAATATTAGTATAGATAGTATATGTAGATTACACGGGTCAACATGCAAAGCATTAAATTTCGGTAGTTTAGGTCGTAATTAGACGGAAAAAAATATATGGCATGAAAAACTTTGCTTTTGTGCTTAGAAGACTGATTGAACGAAATTTTTAAAATCTCGGATTTAAAAAAAAACAGTGTAAACGTTAATAGCGTTAATACCCCACTCTCACGCGCGGTCTTTTTAAAAATATTAAAATCAATTAAAATTTATGAAAAAAAAAGAAAATGAGTATTATTATTATAACTATGACAAAAGCAAACTTTATACCGAAAAAGGTATTTTCTTTTCGTTTTTGTGCATAACTAACTGGAAAATAATACATAGGATAAACTTTAGGACAAAGAACGAATTTTTTTTTGTAGAGTCGTGTTATCCACTTGCCTTGGTCGCTACGGTACCAGTTATTACTTACTCTGTGACGATACCACATTTTTTTTTCCGGTCAACTGTTACTGTTACATTATACTGAGTGCCACACACAGACTAAGTGTGCCACATGCACGAAGCGTTAGGAAACCCGATTTTGTAAACCTGTAGCATAGAATAGATAATATAGATGTAGCGCAGATATTTATTGACTGTGGTTTTTAATCTTCAGACAGAATCATAGATGGCGTTTAACCAGGTTTTATTTTTTTCGGCCATTTCAATTATTGGAATTTGGATTTGGCCGCTGTCGCGGTGTCGCGTCGGGCCGGCCGCGGTCGGCCGCGTAGTGACATAGAATAGATAATATAGATAGAACGGACACTCCCCACCCCCCGCCAATTTCAAGCTTCCTCACCCCTCAGGCCGTTTCGGATACGCTAGGAGCACTCAACGAAGGGCTGGTATCAAACATCTAATTCCTAACGAAATATCATCATGGTGGGTTGTTGTGCTGTTTACGGCTGTCCGTCAACTAAACGGGACAAGATTAAAAGCTTTATTTAATTTCCTAATGATAAAATAACGCAAGATTAGAAACAATAACGTTGCTTTATAATATTACAAGCTTTGCTTAGTTTGGGGTCAAATGGTGTTGCGTGTGAATTGTCTACCAATATTTATTTATTTATAATAACCTTACACATTACACAGCCAGTAACTTATGTGCCCAAGCATGGATTGATAATGCCTGGAGGAATAATTATAGTGACAGAATAAAGTTTCCTTCATGAGTAAGTGTAAAATAAAATGCGAATGTGTACCTACTAACAGAAATACATATCTAAGTAATTACCTGATCTAATTTATTATCGATTTCATTTCATTTTACGCGGCAATACAAACACCCACAGATTTCGGAAACAATTTAGAAATCTGTGCAAACACCCTTTTTAATTAGAATAATATAATTTGGTTCCATTCTATTTATGTAACTCAAAATTATAGCAAGATTGTAGACTACTTTACGTCACCAGGTGAACTCAAGGGGCACAACTATTCATTAAAACAATTCAGTAGCCCTAGCTCTAACGCAAACATTCACGCGTGTGTACGAACGACATCTGCGTAGTTGTGTGAAGAGCAGTGCCGGATTAAGCCAGCGCGGGGCCTGTAGCAATTTCTGTCAAGGGGCCCTTGGTTTGCTTAGGTTTAGGAAGGAAAGGGTCAAGTTATGCCAGATATTTTCGCTACATATTTACAGTCAGACAGACGTCGGAGCGCGGGGCCCCTAGCTTGCGCGGGGCCCGTAGCATTTGCTACTCTTGCTATATGGGTAATCCGCCACTGGTGAAGAGTAGGTAGCTCCACAGTCGCGTTTGTATGGAATTTTAGTGGAGTGTCCGGGGTGTGGTAGTGAGGAATCAATCATTTAATTTAGTAGACTTCTCGTGTATCATTTGTTTATATTTTATCATTATCTGAAAGGAAATATAGCTTATTTTTTCAATGAGTTTAAAGAACTGTAACAGACAGCGTGAGTTTGTTGTATAATATAAAATAAAATTGGCGGGAAATCGGGGAAATCAAGATAAAAAAAATACTTACAAAAAGTTTCATTTTTTTTAAAACTTTTATAGGTTTACACTTGACCGCCATCTCGCCTTATTTTAAGGGACGATGTGGTCTACGATAGATCGTGTTTACATAGAAGAAACCGATTCACTCTCGATTTGAAGACACAAAGATTGTAACCATCGGGGAAAATCCACTCAGGCAACGTATTGTTTGTCGGTATTAAGTCGTAAGTCTGAAGTTCATTCATTTTTAGCTAAAATGATGCCTTGTTTCATTAACTATCCAAATGTATTTTTATTTTCGGAATCGTTTCTATAATTCTTTTTAGGGTTCCGTAGCAAAATACGGGACCCTTATGGTCTCGTCATGTCTGTCTGTCTGTCTGTCCGTGCGTCCGTATGTCACAGCCACTTTTCTCCGAAACTCTAAGAGCTGTACTATTGAAACTTGGTAAGTAGATGTAATGTGTAAACCGCATTAAGATTTTGATACAAAAAATAGAAAAAAACCAAAAATTTTAGGTGTGTCCCATACTTAGAACTGAAACTCAAAAATTTTTTTTGATCAAAACCATACGTGTATCTATGGATAGGTCATCAAAAATTATATTGAGGTTCCAAACATTTTTTTTCTCTAAACTGAATAGTTTGCGCGAGGGACTCTTCCAAAGTGGTAAAAAGGGTCCCCCCTTCCCCTCTAACTTCTAAAATAAGAGAATGACAAAAATAAAAAAAGTGTATGATGTAAACTTACCATTACCATGTAAACTATCAACGAAAATTGGTTTGAATGAGATCTAGTAAGTAGTTTTATTTTAATACGTCATAAATTGACTATTGTTAAAAGACTGATTAAAGTAACAACAAACTACAAGAACTTTTATATTATGTTACTTATGTTTATGTTATGCTACGGAAGCCTCCGTGGGCGAGTCCGACTCGCACTTGACCACTTTTTTTAATGAACGTTTTTAACCCCCGACCAAAAAAAGGGGTGTTATAAGTTTGACGTCGATGTCTGTCTGTCTATCTGTGTGTGTGTCTGTCTGTGGCACCGTAGAGCTCAAACGGATGGGCCGATTTCGATGCGGTTTCTTTTATTTGAAAGTTAATATCCGTGCGGATGTTCTTAGCTATGTTCGGTTAATATCGATTCAAGATTTTGTGGAGGCGGCCGCCTCCACAAAATGGCGGACAAAATATTTCTTCACAACCTACCTCAATATGGGTATCAAATGAAAGGGATAGACTAGTAGAATACTATACATTATAACAAATTTCAAATCCAAGATGGCCGCCACCACAAAATGGCGAATTATATAATTTTTTTTCACTACTACCTCAATATGGGTATCAAACGAAAGGGCTTGACTATTAGAATACTTTGCGCTATGACAAATTTCAAATCCAAGATGGCCGTTACCACAAAATCGCGAATTACATTTCTTTTTTCACAACTCCCTCAATATGGGTATCAAATAAAAGGGCTTGGCTAGTATAATGTTGTAAAGATAACAATTCCAAGGTAGTCGGGGGTTAATCAAAATTTTTAATTTTGTTCTTGTTATCGGGAGAGATTGGGCGGTGGTTATGTTACTTGCTGCTGCGGAAGCCTTCATGGGCGAGTCCGACTCGCACTTTACCACTTTTGTTTTTTACTTTTTCACTGTTATAATCCTAGATTATCTGGCATGAACATAGGCTGTGTATATTTTTTTTTCAAAAAAGGTACGGATCCGCATGAGCCCTCTAACTATTCCCACTGCTGGGACTCGGGCCTTCTCTCGAAAGGAAAGAGTTTATGCCATAAACCACCACGCCACACAGGGAAAATCTCTTCGAAATGAGGTATCATCACCCGAACCTGGTAACAAAGATCAGCCAGGAGTTGCTTTGCACACATCGAAACCCAATGGACGTCGCATATGCACTGAGAGAAATATACTCCGGTATGTACTCCTCAGCGTCCCGTATAAAGTCCCTAGAGCAGAGAAGATATAAGGGAGCGCAAATACCCAACACCCAACCAAACACCCTCTTTTTTGGTTCACACTCAAAAAGAGAAGGAGACCCTGACAAATCAGGGTTATGGGTCAGGCACCGGGTTACGCATCCTTACCATCCATGAAGCTCAGGGACTGACATACGAGTCGGTAATCGCAATCAAAACCAAGGCAAACATGAAGCTGCACGAGAGCGTACCCCATGCGGTTGTTGCAATCTCACGGCACACCTTCACATACTACGCTGACGACACCGACGATGCCATCGGTCGGTTCGTGCGGCGAGCGTGGGCTGCATCACCGAAGACCATCCGAGATTTCAACCTACAGATGGCCATCTGGGACAGAAATGCGGCCGTTGTGGAGGCACTGGGCCGGGAGGAGGCAGCTTAGGCAAATGGCAAAAGGCAATTAGGCAAACACTCGATGTCGAGTCGATTACTAGCGAAATCCCAACCGGTAGTGATCGGCTCTACAGACGAGCACTGGAATTAGATTTTAAATGTACCCAACTCCCCCCTATTTTCCTCTTCTTCTCCTTATCCAAGAAATGTGTAAAATATATATATATATATATTATTGTAATGACAAAGATCACGGACCCCGGAGTCTGTGGAGTGGCTAATTTAAATATAAAAAAAAATATATAATAAAAAAAACCACCACGCTTGCCCAGTGCGGGTTGATGGATAACACATGACCTCAAAAGGTTCTAGGTGGGTACATGTCGGTGTCCTCGCGATGTTCATGACTTCGAAAAGTCAGACGACGGCAGTCGCCGTTCTCCCGACTAGACCAGTCGTAGCTTATGAGGGATATAAGTCATCCCCAAGTCATCCTAGGTTTACCAACTAAAGTAGAATAAAAATAATTAAAGACTACGGTGATGTGACGATCAGAAATCTAGCTTTGTCAATAGGTAGACATAATGTTCAAATAATGTTCAATGCGGCCTACTAAATGTTCCCACTACTGGGACTCGGGGCCCTCTCTCGAGAGAGTCAAGTCCATAATCCACCACGCTGTCCCAGTGCGGGTTGGTGAATGACACATGACTTCGAAAGATTCTAAGTATATGGCGGTTTCCTCACGATCTTTGCCTATTAGTAGACTTAAATATAACTCAAGTACTCAAATTTGAATTAAAAGTTTTTTTTTTTTAACTTTTATAGGTTTACACTTGACCGCCATCTCGCCTGATGTTAAGCGACGATGCGGTCTACGATGGAGCGTGTTTACCTAGAAGAAACCGATTCACTCTCGATTTGAAGACACAAAGATTGTAACCATCGGGGAAAACCCACTCAGGCAACGTATTCCACAGCCTAGACGTTCTTATCACAAAAGTAGAGTCAAATCTCTTCGTTCGTGTCTTTGGAACTTCAACCATGAAGCGATGTCGCTTTTTCGAGCTACGAGCATTCCGATAGAAAAAAGGGCAAGGTGGTGTCAGATCATGCAAATCAGTCGCACACTCTCCAAAGTGTATCCGTTAAAAAACCGATAGGCTGGCAATTTTTCGGCGATGATCAAGACTTTGTAGTCTTTTCGCAGAAGAGAGTCATTGCCTATGAGCCTTTTGGCACGTCTCGATCGATTCCAGGGCCTCCAGCTGATACTTAGCCGATCCATCCCAAAGGTGCGAACAGTACTCCATACAAGAGCGAATCTGTGCTTGATACAATGTGAGCAACTGTTCAGAGTTGAAGTACCTTCGCAACTTTGAGAGGACACCTAGTTTTTTGGCAGCTAATTTAGCCTTGGACTCGATATACGAGCCAAAGTTGAGCGTGGATGTCAAAGTAACGCCCAAAAGCTCAAGACGGTCAGAAACTGGCACGGATACACCACGAAAAGTAGGAGTCAGTTGGAATGGACTCCTTTTTGCGGAGAACAGACACGCCTGCGTCTTACTCTCGTTGAACTTGACCAGATTGGCATCACCCCATTCAGACACCGCCTCAAGGGTCAAGCTCAAACGTTCAATCAAACTCTCTCTCAGTACCTGGGTTTGCTGCCCACTGGCTCTCGCGCTAGATATGTAGCTCTGTACAAGTTCTACAACGGTGCTATCATCTGCGTAACCAAAACATTGCATAACCATAAACTACGTCGTAGATCGGTCGGTAGAGACGGTAGAGTCGGGGTGCTCCGACTCAGATCTGGGTCCTAATTGACCTAAATAAAAAATGTTTAAACCCTACATCGACTATTAGACGCTTATACGTTTTATCAATAAGAAAATGACGAATTGAACGTAGTACAATACATTGTTATATTTAAGACACATTACGCCAAAATTCGATTACTTATGCAAAAATAGTTAATTATATTACGCTACATTCACTACGGCAAAGTAAATTACGAAAAAAAATGCGTTTTTAATGGCACCCCTTTAAAACAGATGATTTGGATTGTTTGTTTTGTCAAAAGCAGACTCCGTAGTATAGACTCTTGGTAGACTTGCCATGCTTAGCAGCTTGGCAAGTCTACCAAGAGTGTGTTAAAATGTATAAGTGTACTAGCGGCCCGTTCCGGCTTCGCTCGGATATCGTCACATAAAGCCCATTAATCGAAATAAAAACTATCCTATCTTTTAAGTTCGATGAATCAATACGCGGTGTCCAAATTTGTTTAAAATCGGCTTAGTAGTTTAGGAGTCTATCGCGGACAAACATCGTGACAGGAGATTTATATATATATTTAGATTTTTGTATGCTTATTTCTCATAATACCCGTGCGAAGCCGGGGCGGGCTGCTAGTAATCTATACTTATAATAAAACTGTAACGGGTCGAATTCTGTACTGTAATTGAAGATATTTTGAAAATTTTTTTTTGGGGCACTCCATAGTCGATACTGATGGCGAAACTGCATTTTTTTTCTTTCATGTCTGTCTGTCTGTCTGTCTGTCTTTCTGTATAGGGATCACGCATCACGCCGAAACTACTGATTCAATTCAGCTGAAACTTGGCATGACTTTAGTTTATACTAAGGACATTGCTGTAGGCTACTTTTGATCCCCAAATTCTGATCGGTTTTCTTGTGGGAGGGGGTGAAAGTCAGAATGTGTATTTGGTTGTAACTCATGTTTGCGTTGCTTAATTTCATTACTTAATTCTTTTTTAACCCCCGACAAAAAAAAGGGGTGTTATAAGTTTGACGTCGATGTCTGTCTGTCTGTCTGTCTGTCGGTCTGTCTGTCTGTCTGTCTGTCTGTCTGTGTGTGTGTCTGTCTGTGGCACCGTAGAGCTCAAACGGATGGGCCGATTTCGATGCGGTTTTTTTTATTTGAAAGTTAATATCCGTGCGGGTGTTCTTAGCTATGTTTGGTTAATATCGATTCAAAATGGCCGCCTCCACAAAATGGCGGACAAAATATTTCTTCACAACCTACCTCAATATGGGTATCAAATGAAAGGGCTTGACTAGCAGAGTACTAAACGCTATAACAAATTTCAAATTCAAGATGGCCGCCACCACAAAATGGCGAATTATATAATATTTTTCACTACTACCTCAATATGGGTATCAAATGAAAGGGCTTGATTAGTAGAATACTTTGCACTATGACAAATTTCAAATCCAAGATGGCCGCTACCACAAAATGGCGAATTACATTTCCTTTTTCACAATTCCCTTAATATGGGTATCAAACGAAAGGGCTAGACTAGTAGAATGTTGTACAGATAACAAATCTAAGGTAGTCGGGGGTTAATCAAAATTTTTAATTTTGTTCTTGTTTGTTAGAAAGAACACATTTTTTATATTGTCCCGTCAAAATTTGAACAATATCGGTCTGTTGGTTCGGAAATTACACAAACATTAAATAATAACGACACGCGCTGCGCGTTCGGTACATACTAACTTCTAAGTATTCTGTGTATCACAGACTATCCACAGAATATCTAGATTCTAGAAAGTGCCCACGTGATCGCGTCGCGGCGTCTTGGATGACAAAATAATTGTCAAAAATATATTTTTGTGAGGAAAAACGTTTGTTTTTCCTCATTCGGTTATAATTACAGACTAAGTAGAGACTAATCGACTTCAAACAAGGAGGATGTTCTAGTGTACTACTTAGTCTGTGGATGTTCTCAATCGGGTTGCATGTTTTTTTATTTGGTTTTATTTTACGCGATAACTCCGCTGATTGTTAGTTGATTTTGATAATTCCTTTTTTCTTTGGTAGAAAATACTTCAGAGGTGATCTTAGATATCGAAAACAGGGAGGTAATTTTTCAAATATCAACAAAAAACTAAAATTACCTGTCATTGAAGTAGATTTTTGTTATTTTGGAGAAAACATATCAGCATAATAAGTAGCAGCATAAACAACCCATTAAATGTTCCCACTGCTGGGCGTCGGGGTCTTCTCTCGCAAGGAGAGAGACAAGCTATAATCCACCACGCTGGGGCATTGTCGGTTGGTGGATGACCTATGACTTAGAACTTAGATTATAGGTAGATTTCGGTTTCTTCACGGTGTTTTCCTTCACCGTTTTAATTACCGGCATTACGAACATGACTCTGAAAAGATAGTGGTGCGCGTGGTTTTGAACCCTGGGTCTCCGGATCGACAGTCGCCGTTCTCCCGACTAGGTCAGCTGTAACTTACTAGACCAGCCGTAACTTATTAGAAAACGTATTATTTCAATCCAAATACTGTTTAAAATTGAAAAGTAGTGTTCAACAAGCTTCGGTGACCGAAGCAGACCGTTCACAAAGGGTAAAAACGGGACCCTATTACTGAGACTTCGCTATCCGTCCGTCCGTCTGTCACCAGGTTGTATCTCAAGAACGGTGATAGCTAGAACGAGAGGTGATAGACAGTTGAAATTTTCGCAGATGATGTATTTCTATTGCCGCTTTAACAAAATATACTAAAAATAAAATAAATATTTAAGAGGTGCACCCATACAACAAACTTGATTTTTTACCGTTTCTTGCTCGATACTAATAATAACGTACCCGTCACAGGTAGACGCTTTAACTATTCACTTACGTTGGAACGGCTGAATGTATCGAGTTAAAATTAAAGACACATTCTTGGTTTAGCTTAAGTAATACATAGAGTACTTATACATAGGCAATGTTTAGCCTATGTGTTCTTCCAGACTGTAATCTAATTCTATTTCAAATTTCAACCCGATCGCTTGATACGTTCTGCCATGATTAAGTAACAAACCTCCAAACAGTGACATTCATAATATTTACAGGACAACGTTGGAACGGCTGAAGATATTTGGATGGAATTCGAAACACACGTAGTTTGAACTCAGAAATAGCAAATCGGTTACTTATAGGTTACTGTGACGTAGAAAAGACTAAGCAAATTTGATAGAAAATTGAAACAGAGATAACTCATAGTCTGAAATACCACATTTATGTATTTATTACCTATCAACCTGAAAAGAAGCATGGGCCCTAAGGAAACAAACATTAAATATCACGTCAATACGGCACAACGATATGGGTTGACATACGAAACACATATAGTACTTAGTTTAGAGTCAAAAATTTCACATGGGCTAATAAGTCTACATTTTCATTTAACTCCATATTAATATAAGCATATATTTTCGTAAGGAACTTGATGTGATGGTAAGGTAAAAGCCAAAAATATGTGCACCCGTTTTGGCGTAGATAATATAGGTGATTTGCGTTCACAATCAAAATAACAAGCAACATAATATTCTCATTAGACGGCGCTAATGCCAGTTTAAATCTAAAAGCACTAAAGGCCATTTAAATCGATGTTTTGGTATTGTGATATGTATTTATTCTTTCATCACTAGGTGGCGTTACTGGTATTCTAAATTATACTAATAAGTACAATTTCGAATACCAGCTGCAGCAATTTTTCTGCTAAAAGGATTATGATGCCGAATTGGGATTCTTTCGTTCTTGATTTTTTTCTGTGTTACCTACAATTAAATTCATACATTAACATTTCACTAGGAGTTGGCTTAGATTTACGGGTTCAACTTGCTTGAATATCATTAAAACTCAAAATTTTAATTATTTTGATTCCACACAGGCTTCGTTCAAAATTTTACGCGGCGAAGTCGCGGGTAACAGCTCGAAAACAACTTGCGGATAAAAAGAGATAGGTAAGTAGGTATCAGATCATGCACATTAGCTTCAGACTTTTCATAATGTATCCTATAAAAATCCTACAAACTTAACACTTGCGGCTATTTTCGATACTATGAAACCTTACTAAGTATGTTTGATTTTGTTTAAAAATAAATAAAGATGATAAAATTAAATAATTTTTTGCGTAGAAAAACAAATTCACTCAAACTCAAAGGTTTTTCAATGACTACTTATCCAAATATTTGATGTACGATACTTCCAATTAATGTATACCTAAGTGAGTAACATCTGCTTACGCGAACGAAGTAGCGGGTTCAGCTAGTATATAAATATAAATGATCAGTCTAATTATAATTAAGTAAGTACATCGTCTTGTTGAATTGTTTCTTTCCATCTCAAATCCCACTAAGAAGTTTTCGCTTCAAGCCTTCATTGCCTCATTTTTCTAAGCAAAGTTTGTCCTATCTTTCGATACAGTGGTTGAAACAGAAAGCCGCAGTTAGTCATACGTCATACCAAGCATAGGTACTGAGACCACCGCATACACGAGGGTTGGCATCTTTTAGCGGGGCCCATGAAATTGGCAGTGCCATAAAAATAGCGCTACGCCATTCGTCGGGTCATAATAAAACTGGAAGGTCCCAACGACCCTCGCTTTATCCCCACACGGGCACTTTAATAGTTTTTCATTACTCAAGTAGACGCCAATAAAAAGGAACATAAACTTAGGGAAGAAAATTGCGCGACTTGCATAATACCCAGTGCCTACGGTGCGTCATAAATTTTATAAGGTACAAAATTGGATTTGGAGATTGTTTGTAGTGAAATATTTATGGCCATCACTACGTGTTTCTTGTTTGTAAGGTTGGGGTGGTTGAAATATATTGATAGGTATGTGCACGTATTCGGCGTCACTCGTTTTTATTATGTACCTATTAATCTGACCTGTGAAGTAGGTAGGTATGTGTGGTGATGCGAAATGCAGTTTGTCAAATCCGAATAGGTCGACATTTCAATTTATACTTCAATAAGTACCTACTCTGAAACAGACAATCATACGATAAGAAAACTTTGTATTAAAATCTACAAAACAACAGAACAAACAAAACTAGGAAGAATAAGGATCGACCCAGCGAAAAGGATAGGATTATTTGGAGACTTGTAGTAGTCGGAAGGTAGTATATGTACAATGTACCTAAGTAGAGTTAAAAACAAAGATTTTACATTTATGTTAAAAAAACTAAGTAATTTTTCTGAAGGCAGTTGGTTAATTATTGTTAAATGAATCGACTGATTCATTGTTTTGTCATATGTACCTACTTACCTATTCACCAGTTGCTAGTTCGCACTTTTGGTTAAAATTTTTGTACGAAAATAGTTAATTTTACCCTTTTTAGTGTACAAGAATAAAATTAAAAATTTTGATTATCCCCGACTACCTTGGATTTGTTATCTGTACAACATTCTACTAGTCAAGCCCTTTCAATAGATATGTATTTCGGCATTTTGTGGGAGCGGCCATGTTGGATTTGAAATTTGTCATAGTGCAAAGTATTCTACTAGTCAAGCCCTTTCGTTTGATACCCGAATTGAGGTAGTCATGAAAAATATAATATAATTCGCCATTTTGTGGTGGCGGCCTTTTTGGATTTGAAATTTGTTATAGTACCTATATAGTATTCTACTAGTCAACCCCTTTCATTTGATACCCACATTGAGGTAGGCTGTGAAGAAATATTTTGTCCGCCATTTTGTGGAGGCGGCCATCTTGAATCGACATTAACCAGAAATAGCTTAGAACATTCGCTAGGGTATTAACCTTGAAATACAAAAAACCGCATAGAAATCGGCCCATTCGTTTGAGCTCTACTACGGTGCCACAGCAGACAGACATACACACAGACAGACAGACGTCGACGTCACTTATAACACCCTTTTTTTGGTCGGTGGTTAAAAACAAGTTTTTATTAAAGCATTTACACAATTTTGTATTGAAAGGGTCGAGCATAACTTTTGTGAAATCTACAACTCCGTCATCCAGAAAATTGTACGCAAATTTTCAGTTTTTGGTTCATATTTCAAAAACCACTTGACCGATTTTGATAAGATTTATATGGAACCATTCGGAAAGCATACCCATCCGAACACAAAAAGAAATTTTAAAATCGGTGTACTCGAGAAATCAGGTAACATACATAAAAAAAAACATAGGGGTCGAATTGATAACCTGCTCCTTTTTTTCGAAGTCGGTTAAAAATACCAATAGTACAGAGAAATAAAATTGGTTGCCTGTAAAGTCGGTATACGGGCGAAAGTTTTACGTGACAACGACTTTGAGTGGTAAAATAATTTTACGGAAGGGACGCGTGCCTTTCACTTTTTATGTCTGTTTCTCTTGCTCTTAGGCGGGCTAACCATGCCCGAGTGGAAGGGACGCGTGCCTCTCACTCGCTCTCGTTGTGAGCGCATAACGTGAGCGGAGCGTAACGCAGTTTCTTGAAGTGTCACCCGGCAAACCAATTTACCTATAAGACGTTGTCACGTCAAAAAACACCTTAGAATAAAGTAGCAATTGGCGACATCGCTAAGAGCAATTTATTCAAGGTAAGTGTAGGATGGTAAAAAAGAAATTAATAATGGATATTTTCGGATGAAATGAAATTATATCTCTATAACTTTGTCACATCTGTAGTCAGACGAGACAGCGACTGGATTGATTGTAATTTTGAGCCGTCTTCAGAGTGGGGTCCAACCATTCTAATAGTTAGCTTAGGTTTATGTTACAATAAAAATAATTTTGATTTTTAGATTTGATTTGAAATGGTCTTGCCGTCTTTTCTATAGGACTGTCCGGAGCTCGAAATCTACGCTGTGGAAGTGGAATACCTACTTACGTTCTCTTTCTTTTCCGATAATTACAAGTTACATACAATCCTGGTGTTTTTAAGTCGAAAGTGACGCGGTTTAAAGTGCAATCATATCATTGGTACAAAAACAATTAAAACATAACTACAAGTATTTAGTACCTATCATCTGATTCATAATAACGCTTAGGTCTGAACCGTTAGGGGCACCTATAGTAAATGATACGCCTCCTATCGTTAACGGAGACGGTATGGTCTGGTGAACTATCATCATCAAAAACAAATATCAAGCTTTTGAGCTTTATGTTTGAGTACTTTTTTTTGTATAGAGTGTCAAGACGAGTAGGACTTGTTTTTAAAATAGGTAGTCTACCTACTTCGTACTATATCTATGCCCACGACATTGGTGGACAATTCACACACAACACCATCTGACCCTAAACTACGCAAAACTTGTACTATGGAAGCCAGATGGCTGATAATACTTATACCTATAGTTTTAAATACATAGGTACTTATTATACACTAGCTGAACCCGCTACTTCGTTCGCGTAAGCAGATGTTACTGACTTATAGGTACATTAGTTGGAAGTATCGTACGTAAAAATATTTGCATAATGTAATCATTGGAAAATCGAGTGAATTTGTTTTACCACACAAAAAAATATTTAATTTTATCATCTTTATTTTTCTTTTTTTAAACAAAATCCAACATACCTACTTATTAAGGTTTCGTAGTATCGAACATAGCCGCAAGTGGTAAGTTTGTAGAATTTTTATAGGATACATTATGAAAAGTCTGAAGCTAATGTGCATGATCTGATTACCTACTTATCTCTTTTTATCCGCAAGCTGTTTTCTAGTTGTTACCCGCGACTTCGCCCGCGTAAAATTTTGAACGAAGCCTGTGTGGAATCAAAATGATTAAAATTTTGAGTTTTAATGATAGGTAGGTACTCAAGCAAGTTGACCCGTAAATCTAAGCCAAGTCTTAGTCAAATGTTAATGTATGAATTTAATTGTAACACAGAAAAATAATCCAAGAGCGAAAGAATCCAAATTCGGCATCAAAATCCTTTTAGCAGCAAAAACTTATTAGTAAAATTTAGAATACCAGTAACGTCACCTAGTGATGAAAGAAAAAATACATACCACAATAGCAAAACATAGATTTAAATGGCCTTTCGTGCTTTTAGATTTAAACTGGCATTAGCGCCATCTAATGAGAATGTAATGTTGCTTGTTATTTTGATTGTGAACGCAAATCACCTGTATTATCTAAGCCAAAACGGGTGCATATATTTTTCATTTTTGGCTTTTATCTTACCATCACATCAAGTTCCTTACGAAAATATATACTTATTATAGATTAATATGGAGTTAAACGAAAATATAGACTTGTTAGCCCATGTGAAATTTTAGACTCTAAACAATCTGTGTTTCGTATGTCAACCCAATTCGTTGTGCCGTTTTGACATGATAGGTAATATTTGTTTCCTTAGGGCCCATGCTTCTTTTCAGGTTGATAGGCAGTACATATCTATATGTGGTATTTCAGACTATAAGTTATCTGTTTATATTTTCTACCAAATTTGCTTAGTCTTTACGACGTCACAATAACCTATAAGTAACCAATTTGCTATTTCTGAGTACAAACTACGTGTGTTTCGAATTCCTTCCAAATATGTTCAGCCGTTCCAACGTTGTCCTGTAAATATTATGAATGCCAATGTTTGGATGTTTGTTACTTAATCATAGCGGAACGTATCAAGTGATCGGGTTGATATTCGAAATACAATTAGATCATAGTTTGGAAGAACACATAGGCTAAATATGCCTATGTATAGTTACTTATCTATATGCCCCTATGTGTTACTTAAGCTAAGCCAAGAATATGTTTCGAATTTTAACTCGATACATTCAGCCATTCCAACGTAATTGAGCAGCAAAAAATTTAAATATTGACATATTTATATAGTATTAGGAAGGGATAGGATATTACAATAAAAAAAAAAATACCGGTCAATTGCCAGTGGTACTCGCACGCGGAGGGTTCTGGACCAATAAAAGGATAAAAGGATGGGCAAATAAAAGGATTTTATTGTATGGGAGCCCCCTTAAATTAATTACATTTAAAGAGAACATAAAACTAAATATTATGTGAATAGTGAAAGCGTCAACCTGTGACAGGTACGTTATTAGTATCGAGCAAGAAACGGTAAAAAAATCAATTTGTTGTATGGAAATAAGCCCCTCTTAAATATTTATTTTAGTTTTAGTATTTTTTTGTTAAAGCGGCAATAGAAATACATCGTCTGTGAAAATTTCAACTGTCTAGCTATCACCGTTCTTGAGATACAGTCTGGTGACAGACGGAGGGATGGACGGACAGCGAAGTCTTAGTAATAGGGTCTCATTTTTACCCTTTGGGTATGGAACCCTAACAACGGTCTGCTTCGGTCACCGAAGCTTGTTGAACACTACCTTTAAATTTTAAACAGTATTTGGATTGAAATAATACGTTAAGTTACGGCTGGTCTAGTAAGCTACAGCTGACCTAGTCGGGAGAACGCCGATTGTCGATCCGGAGACCCAGGGTTCAAAACCACGCGCACCACAATCTTTTCAGAGTCATGTTCGTAATGCCGGTAATTAAAACGGTGAAGGAAAATATCGTGAGGAAACAGAAATGTACCTAGAATCTAAGTTCTAAGTCATATGTCATCCACCAACCGACACTGGGCCAGCGTGGTGGATTATTATAGCCTTGTCTCTCTCCTTGCCAGAGAAGGCCCCGACACCCAGCAGTGGGAACATTTAATGGGTTGTTTATGCTACTACTTATTATGCTGATATGTTTTCTCCAAAAGAACAAAATTTTACTTCAATGACAGGTCATTAAATTCTGTCGTTCGACTACATTTTATACGAAGCTATGACTACGTCGTAAAGATCTAAGCTGATTTTAGTTTTTTGTTGATGTTTGAAAAACTACCTCCCTGTTTTCGATACATAAGATCACCTCTGAAGTATTTTCTACCAAACAAAAAAGGAATTATCAAAATCAACTCACAATTAGCAGAGTTATCGCGTAAAATAAAACCAAATAAAAAAACTTGCAACCCGATTGAGAACATCCTCCTTGTTTGAAGGAGGATGTTCTCATCCTCCTCCTTTTTCCACACAAAAATATATTTTTGACAATTATTTTGTCATTCAAGATGACGCGACGCGACCACGTGGGCACGTTCTAGAATCTAGATATTCTGTGGATCGTCTGTGATACACAGAATATTTAGAAGTTAGTATGTACCGAACGCGCCGTGCGTGTCGTTATTAATTAATGTTTGTGTAATTTCCGAACCAACAGACCGATAATGTTCAAATTTTTACCTGATAATATAAAAAATGTGTTCTTTCTAACAAAAAAAGAATTAATGAAATTAAACAACGCAAACATGAGTTACAACCAAATACATATTCTGACTTTCACCCCCTCCCGCAAGAAAACCTATCAGTATTTGGGGATCAAAAGTAGCCTACAGCAATCTCCTTAGTATAAACTAAAATCATGCCAAGTTTCAGCTGAATTGAATCAGTGGTTTTGGCGTGATGCGTGATCCCTATACAGAAAGACAGACAGACAGACAGACAGACAGACAGACAGACAGACAGACAGACATGAAAGAAAAAAAATGCAGTTTCGCCATCAGTATCGACTATGGAGTGCTCCAAAAATTTTTTTTTCAAAATATCTTCAATGTACAGAATTCGACCCGTTACAGTTTTATTATAAGTATAGATAGAACATACCCAGAGACACTAAAAATATTTGAATTGTCCGCATAGTTTAGAAAAAAAACATTCTCTAACTATCTTTGTACTTCTCCGGTATAAACAATAAATTACCATAAATATGCTATTTATTACAGACTGTCATACTTCAGATATTCATGTTCTGAATCTTAGCCAGATTTGCAGTTTTTTTGAATGAATCTCATAGGTAGGTACCTACTCGCTTAAATTTATCCGGTTAAAAACTAGCTACTTTGTTAGTACTAGCTAATGCTAACTAGCTTTGTTCAAAATTATCAATTTTCTTGTTCTAGGGCGTTGCTAGTTGCTACCAATAATATACTTAATCATTATCTTACTACGACTGAAACCTATGTAATAGGTGCCTAATTTAATAATAGGCAGGTACTCTACATTACAGTTAATGTAATAATCTGTGCAAAATGAATGTTTCGCAAGCAATAAACAACCAAACTTTGGGTTTTTTAATATTAGTATTAGTAGGATTGTACACAGGTACTTATATATAGCGGTATGTATACGTGGGACACTCAGAAAGTTTTGAGAAACTAAAAAACCAAATTTCTATGACACAATACAAAGTCAAATACATGCCTCTATACAAAGTTTCATGCATCTGGACCAATTTTCAATACCTACATTTTGTCCAGTCCTCCACAGACACCTCTTCCACGGCCGTCTCAAAAGCTGCTAACGCGTCTTCCGGCGATGAAAACGGTACTTATCCCTTTGAACTGATTTTTAATTTTAGGGAATAAAAAGAAGGAGGGCGTCCCATGTCTCTGACCGGTGTGGAGTCCAGGAAGTCCCTCATTTTGATCGCAGTGTGCGTGTGCAGGCCCCGCCTGCAATACTTTCCAACAACATTTGTAAAATAAATTATATTATTTAAGTAGTTAGTATTTAGAATAAGTTTTTATTTATTTAACTATCGATTACAAACACCTTTCGTAGTGTACTTTATATTTGTTTAAACGTTATTTCATAGCTTGGTTTTAGTATTTGATTGAACAATATTCTTGTGGGTCTTGTTTTCTTCTTTTTAGTGTGCAGTCGGGTTTTTTTTTTTGTAATAATAAGTTTTTATTAAACGCGTCTATCAAGCGGCAGCGTTGGACAGTTTACCGAAATTAAATAATATGCTAGCTCTTTCTGTCAAGTGGATTCATTTTCTCGTTTTAAATACTGGCGGTTTGTACCTAAATGTGTGAATCCTCACAGTATTCCGTTCTCACAAGCACCTACGAACTAGAACCATTAGCTATACCGTGTCCCATTGTCACAACACGACCAAACAAACTTGATTTACAGTATCGTAAATCTCAGATTGATCCACTAAGGACTTAGTTTACGAGGCATCACGCACCAGAACTAATCAGTTATATGTCCCATCAGAATATCAGGACCCTCTCGTACGCTCTACACGTTATGTGCAAGTAATTTTATGTAATTTTTATGGGAAAGGCAAGGGGGAAGTAATGGGAGAGCGGTGGTAAAAGTTAATGAAAATTGAGATGACTCTGAGGGTGGAATCTGTTTACTTCAGCAGAAATAAAGAAAAACCTACCTACTTTTATGTAGGTAATAGGTATATAATTATACGAGCAAAAACCAAAAATAAAACAAATAAAAACTTTCTTTATTTTAATGGGTAGGTACGATTGGTCCACCCTACTCATCATCATCATCAATAGCCCACTAAATGTTCCCACTGCTGGGACTCGGAGCCTTTCTCTCGCAAGGAGAGAATTAAGGCCATAATCCACCACGCTGGCCCAGTGCGGGTTGGTGGATAACACAAACATGACTTCGAAAGATTCTAGGTACAAAGTCGGTTTTTTCACAATGTTTTCCTTCGCCGTTTTAAGTTAGCGGCATTACGCAGATGACTTCGAAAAGACAGTGGTGCGTGTGGGGTTTGAACCCGGGATCTCCGGATCGGCAGGCGCCGTTCTCCCGACTAGACCAGCCGTAACTTACTAGGTACATCCATCCTACTAATATGTACCTATTATAAATGTCAATGTTTGCAGCTCAATCACGTCGTAACGTAAGAACGGATCGGGCTGAAATTTTGAATCCAGTTAGATTGTAGTCTGAAAGACCAACTGCGAAGTGTATCCGTACCGGTTACTGATCATCTTGAGCTTTTGGGCGTTACCTTGACTTCTACGCTCAACTTTGGCTCGTACATCGAGTCCAAGGCAAAATTAGCTGCTAAAAAACTAGGTGTCCTCTCAAAGGTGCGAAAGTACTTCAAATCTGAACAATTGCTTTTGTTATATAAAGCACAGATTCGCTCCTGTATGGAGTACTGTTCGCACCTTTGGGATGGATCGGCTAAGTATCAGCTTGAGGCTCTGGAATCGATCGAGAGGCGTGCCAAAAGGCTCATAGGCAAAGACATTCTAGCGCGAAAAAGACTTCAAAGTCTTGAACATCGCCGCAAAATTGCTAGCTTATCGGGTTTTTTATCGGATACACTTCGGAGAGTGTGCAACTGATCTGCACGATCTTATACCACCTTGCCCTTTTTACTATCGTACTTCTCGTAACTCGAAGAAGCGGCACCGTTTCATGGTGGATATTCCAAAGACACGGACAAAGAGGTTTGACTCTACGTTTGTGATAAGAACGTCTAATAGGCTGTGGAATTAGTTGCCTGAGAGGGTTTTTCCCGATAGTTATAATCTTGGTGTCTTCAAATCGAGAGTGAATCGGTTTCTTCTAGGTAAACACGCTCCATCGTAGACCGCATCGTCGCTTAACATCAGGCGAGATGGCGGTCAAGTGTAAACCTATTAAAGTTAAAAAAAATAAAATAAAAAAACTGCACCCGTTATTTTTTATCCCGAGAAAATAACGGGTGCAGGAACTGCGCGAGTAACACCGCGGGCCGCTGCTAGTTTGAAATAAATCAGCTAAACCATAACCAAGTTTAATTTGATCAGTAGATTCGGCGTGATCATAGATGTTGTTTTTTTTTGCTACGACGTGATACGGATCTGATATACCTACAGTCAGGCGCGGATCTAGGGATGACCCGACCCCCCCCTGGGCTGGGTCCAGTACCTAGGTGGACCACTGATTTAAACGCATGCATGTACTTATTGCACAGTTTTATGACATGACCACGACTATGTGACACCTGTGACCCCCCTCCCCCTGGAGCCATGTGCCCCCACCCCCCTGGAGCCAAAGCTGGATCCGCCATTGTATACTGTCACACACACTGTAGATAAATACTGAAGTGATCGAAAAATTCCAGCCTTGCGTTCTGTATCGATTATTATTATACATAGAGTCATAGATATCTCAAATGTATAAAATAAGACCCGTCATAATTGTAAAATTTGCTAGTGGTCCGCCCCGGTTTCGCCCGTGGTACATAATACATGGCCTATATATCTCAGAGATCACGTAGTCACGTAGGCATACAGACATGTCCAACGGTGAAACAATTTATGAAATCGGTGCAGTAGTCTGTAGTTCCTAAGATTAACGCGTTCAAACAAAAAACTTCTTCAGCTTGAGACGATCTTCTTAGCATTCCATGGATTCACCGTGCGGGTGCCGGGTCCATCGTGAATCCATGGAATGCTAAGAAGATCGTCTCAAGCTGAAGAAGTTTTTTGTTTGAAACGCGTTAATCTTAGGAACTACAGACTACTACTACTTTAATATTAAGTAAATAGGTACGTACGTAAGTAAATACCTATAGATTTAGATTGTAGCGTCATACTTATTAGGTAAATCACGCACAATCCTATTGTGTATTTTGTATTGTTTTTTCCTAATACTCTACAAGTTGCAAAGTTGGCAAACTCAAGCGGTTTTTAGTATTTCTGTTCATTTCTGCTACTACTTACGGTGTTTTCTTATACAAGTAACCTACAGTTAGTAGCTATATTGACATGGCTTCTATTGTCTATCGAGCTTTGAACCGGATATAAACTTATTCATGCTTATTGGCTACATCCATCGCGAAACTGCAACAATTCCAGAGGTTGGCATGTCTGGCGACAACCAGCGGTATGTGCACGACACCAACGGCAGCCCTGGAGATAATGCTGGATCTGCCTCCTCTCCATTCACACGTGCAACAGGAGGCGACGATGTCTGCAATAAGACTGCAGACTCTTGGCCTCTGGCATGACACAGGTATTCCTCACACGCGGGTCCTTCAAGACAATCTGAAGCATCAACCCATGCTGCTGGCGATAAGTGATAGAATACCCAAACAGTATGTATTTGACAAGAAATACAAAATTCAACTCGTGGAGCCTCCCTCCGGGGATCATAGCTCCACCGAGTTGATGGTCTTCACCGATGGTTCGAGAACCAACGAGGGCGTTGGATCCGGCACCTTCTCAGAAGACTTGAATATCAGGTACCACACATCTCTTGAGCCCACAACTCCGTCTTTCAGGCAGAATGCGTGGGCATCACGAGGGCTGCCACCATAATCACCGACAGGAGGGTGCAGGGTTATAACATCCGCATACTCTCCGACAGCGCGGCGATCCTACATGCCCTAAAGAGCAACACCATCACTTCGGGACTTGTCCTTGAATGCCACAAGTCTCTGACGGAGGTTTGTGAACACAATCAAATCGTTCTCCAATGGATTAAAGGCCATAGCGGATCGAGAGGTAACGACGCGGCGGACGAACTGGCGAGGAGGGCATCAGCGGAACAGGTCCAGGGACCTGAACCGATTGTCCCGCTCCCACTGTCGCAGGTTCGGAAATGGCTGCGAGAGAGGTCAGTGAAAGAACATAACGACAACTGGACCAAGAGGTCGGACTGTAGTCAGTCTAGAGCGGCACTGGGGGGCCGTAACCCACGGTACACCCGGCAGCTGCTAAGCCTGAATCGTCAACAGTTGCGACTGGTCACGGGCGCACTGACAGGTCACGGTTTGTACAATAAACACCTATTCACACTAGGTATTACCGACAGTCCTCTTTGCAGAGCTTGCCTTGAGGCTGAAGAAACGGCCGCTCATGTGCTCATGGAGTGCACAGGAGTGGCGGCGCATCGAGCGAAGTTCCTGGGCACACCGGGGACGCTCCGTGAAGCATGCGGCAACGTTAAGAAGCTGCTGGGCTTTCTGTTGGAGTTGGGTTGGCGGGAGTGAAGCCCACTTCCCCACACGCAAAACAGGCGCACCGAGACGTCGAGTTGCGGAAACAGCCCGCCCACAAAGCCGGAGCGGAGCGCTACTACTACTACTACTACATATTCATGCTTATCTACCTACGTACACAATATGTACCTACTTAGAGCATATGTAACTGGGTGCATGGACAAAGCGTAGGTACCATTTCGAAGCATATCTACTTACGTTAATATAATATTCCCGTGCAGATACACAGATCAGGTACCCTGTGTTATTGTCTTTGCCTATATAGATCTAGGTATTTATTAAAGCCACCGTACCTACTAATCGAATAAACGGCAATATAGGTACAGTAGGAAATTAAGGGTCAGTCTAGCATCCGCTGGCTGCTATTAAACGGCCTTGGCGTGGGATATGGCCCTAGTCAACTAATAGCTGGTACGTAGAGCTAAATTACTATATTTGTCTAATGTTGGACTGGTAGGTATATGCATAAGTCAGGCAGTTGAGAGGCTTCTGTGAAATATTTATTTATGTCTAAAGTTTCAAAAGCTATTTTTCACTCTTTTCATAACAAGTGACCTCAAACTCAAATGGTCTGTATTGCCTACCGAACTCAGACTTCACAGACTATACAGAGCCCTACCCGTACTAAAGTATATTTACTACCTATAGGTAATTACGCACATACTTACGTAGATAAAAAGTATTTCAAATAGATACATACCACACTCTAGTAAAAAAAAGTTAACCGAAACAAACCTCACCTTCTTGGGTAGTTGGTTAAAAAGTAGACCATAATAATCTTAGTAGATGCAATTTTTATGTGTGATAATAAAAATAATTGAAGTAGACGGCAGCGGAACACGCCCGCCGTAAAAATTAAAAACCCATCGCCTCGGCCACGATAAAACTGGAACAGGACATAAACTTTACTTACCCATGTATAATTGTATATGTATTTGTAGATCTAAATGTTTCTTAATACTTTAGCCCATTTAACAACAACATAAGCAGCCCATTTTTTTTAGAACTGACCTTATTAGCTGGCTTTGAGGGTCTTAGTAGGTAGGTACCTATCTGACATTCGGATTAGCGCCGAGGGCGTAGGACCTGAAAACCCTACCCTTACATACTTACGCTAAACAGCATACATCTGATAGGTGAACCTACCTGAAAGAAAAATCGGGCTAAGGTCTAGCTTCTTATCATTCCCGAGTGTGACGCTAGAATTCAATTCACAAGCCCAAGAAAAATCTGTTTGTGACGCGACAAAAGAAGATTTCACTTTAAAAAAATGCACTGAAGGTCTGTGATACGTCCACAGCTGGATATAAACCTCTGGCCTCATAATACCTACCTACGCGCAGTCCGATCCTCGGTCTTATGTTTCCAACCGCCACCAACCGTCTTTCGTACCTATACAACGTGGTGGATTTACCCCCCAACAATATGTTTACAGTACATTCTGACACTGATGTAGGCTTCATCACTCATGGTCTCTTTTAGGAACTCTTTTAGGAACTACCATAAATATTGTTGCATCTTTATCATCACTCCATCTAGTGTCAGAGCGTCCTACACTACACTACCTTGTAACCTTTTAGGTGATTTTTGGACTGCTTTGGTTACTCTAAGTTTACTCTAATCAATGAAAAGGTTGCTTTTAGGTGTACGACCACTGCATATCAATTCTTAATCCATCAATTTATATAGAATCAATTAATATAAATAAATCACAAAATGCTCAAATACTCATGGATGTTTCTATAAGTCAATACAACTAATATTCTATTCTATCAACTTTAAGTTACTTTCCAGTAAAAAATATGTAAGGTTACTTATTATATAAAAAGGTTACACTTTTTATATTTCAGGTGATTTCTTACAAGATCAGACTAGAAACACTGCTGAGTAGTGGCCGGCCCATTTTCCGCCCACAGTTGGCGATATTATTACTCGTAATTTTGGCTTACCTCCACAAAATGGCGGACAAAATATTTTTTCACAACCTAAAAGCGAAAAATAAACTAATATCATTATTATAAGCGCTACTCACTCATCTATTTGAAGTCGGTGCCAGCCAAATCTAACTATAAATCCAAATCTGGTAGTGGATAGATACTACTTACCCGTGCCTACTTACCATGTGCCTAGTGCCTACATAGCATCAATCTAATAACTCTTTGACCTGACTAGCACTGACTTCAAATAGATGAGTGAGTAGCGCTTATAATAATAATTTTAGTTTATTTTTCGCTTTTGAGTGCCTATTTGTGGTTTTGAAGTCGGTTTAATTTTTTGTACGAAAATAGTTTATTTTACCCTTTTTAGTGTACCTACAAGAACAGAATTAAAAATTTTGATTAACCTCCGACTACCTCGGATTTGTTATCTGTAAAATATTCTACTTGTCAAGCCATTTCATTTGATAAGTATCTACCCATATTACGGGAGTTGTGAAAAAAGAAATGTATTTCGCCATTTTGTGGAGGCGGCCATTTTTGGATTTGAAATTTGTTATAGTCTATAGTATTTTACCAGTCAAGCCCTTTCATTTGATACCCATATTGAGGTAGGTTGTGAAGAAATATTTTGTCCGTCATTTTGTGGAGGCGGTCATCTTGAATCGACATTAACCAAACATAGCTAAGAACATCTGCACGGTAACCTTGAAGTAAAAAAAACGCATTGAAATTGGCACATCCGTTTGAGCTCTACGGTGCCACAGACAGACAGACACACACACATCGACGTCAAACTTATAACACCCCTTTTTTGGTCGGAGGTTAAAAACAAGTTTTTATTAATCCATTTACACAATTTCGTATTGACAGGATAGAGTTTCATAACTTTTGTGAAATCTTCAACTACGTCATCCCGAAAATTGTACGCAAATTTTAGTTTATGGTTCATATTTCAAAAACCACTCGACCGATTTCGATAACATTTATATAGGATCATTCGGGAAGCATACCCATTCGAACACAAAAAGAAATTTTAAAATCGGTGCAGAGGTTCTTGAGAAATCAGGGAACATACATAAAAAAAACATAGGGGTCGATTGATAACCTCCTCCTTTTTTTGGAAGTCGTTTAAAAAGCGCGTCAAAGGAGTATCATCATCACAGAATACTTAGTAGGAACTAAGGAGAACAACGTTTGCCAACGCTCAAAACTTCTGCCAAAAACATGAACTACAAATCCATCAACAAGAGCTATCTAGTATCACATATCAGAAAGTAATACGACAGTAGCGCCAAATAGTAACTGATACAAGGAGATCTGTGCTTTGTTTGCCACGCCACCCTCATACGTTTTGATGGGGGATCTTGTCCGCCATGACGCATTGCGAGAATTAGGGTTCCACGACTGAGTAGATTATTTTATTTTAGAATTATAATAAACTAGAGGTTGTCGAGTGGTCGAAATTCGACCTTATATATGTTAATCTATTCTCAAATTGAAATACATACATAGTAGTGTGTATAATATTATTTGTTTCTATTTATTTCTTTGTGTTTTTATGAAATAGTTTAATAGTTTATTTCCCAGATTTACATCCATTAATCAAAATTCAAAATTAGCATAAATAAATAAATTACCAATTCAATATTAATAATAGAATAAACATAAATAAATTAGCAATTCAATAATAATAATAGAATAAAGATGAATAAATTATGATATGGGCTTATGATATGCCCTCCACGTTTTATGGAGTGGACTATTCACCCAGTCTCTGACGGCTACCACCAGCGAGTTGTCGGAGCGGTACAGCGCGACGCGCGCGCAGCAGCAGCGCCGGCCAGCCGGGCGCGTGGCCCGCCGAGAACATCAGTGTTTCCACTTTAATCATTTCCTTTCCCCTCGCCTTAATTAAGATTTCCCCTTTTTTCCCCTCAAAACTTATTCTGTATAGTTCTGGCACCCCCCTCCCCCTCAGGAGAGATTCAAGTTTTAAAATAAGTAATATTTAAGCTTTCATGCCTCATCGAAAACCATATTATAAGAAACATCGCCATATTGAAAAAAAAATTGGAACTGATATCTGACTAATTAAAAGGAAATTAGGTATCCTCAATATGACGAAGTTTTTGTATGTGTTTGATTAGGCATGATTTCCCCTTTACATCACCTTCCCCTTTTTATTCCCCTCTGGATCCTAATTTCCCCTCAAAAGGGTAAGTTCCCCCTCATTGTGGAAACACTGGTGAACATGCTGCTGGCGCTGCTCCACCGCGGCAGCCGGAACATCGCGCGCCACGCGTCATTGTACTGCACGCGCACCTCGCTCATGACAGCCTTCGTGTAGTTAGTAGTGTTTATGTATATATATACTTAGTTAAAAGGAACAAAATTAAAAATTTTGACTAACCCCCGACTACCTTGGATTTGTTATCTGTACAACATTCTACTAGTCAACTAGTCAATCCCTTTCATTTGATACCCATATAAATAAATGTATTTCGCCATTTTATGATAGCGGCCATCTTGGATTTGAAATTTGTCATAGTGCAGGGTAGGCGAACCAATGGCACGCGTGCCATTGATGGCACGCGACACAATATTTTAGGCACGTCGCCGATCATAAAACAATTGTAAAAATGTGTTAAGTAGGTATTTTATGACGATCGAACTAATCTGAAAAAATAATCTGAAAGTGAAAATTATTTGATGGCACGGCAATGACCCCATTAAACATTTTTTTTTAAATGGCACATTGATGCACAAAGGTTCGCCTACCCTGTCATAGTGCAAAGTATTCTACTAGTCAAGCCCTTTCGTTTGATACCCATATTGAGGTAGTAGTGAAAATATAATATGATTCACCATTTTGTGGTGGCGGCCATTTTGGATTTGTTTTTTTTTTATAATGTATAGTATTCTACTTGTCAAGCCCTTTCATTTGATACCCATATTGAGGTTGTGAAGAAATATTTTATCCGCCATTTTGTGGAGGCGGCCATCTTGAATCGATATTAACCAAACATAGCTAAGAACATCCGCAAGGATATTAACCTTCAAATAAAAAAAACCGCATTGAAATCGGCCCATCCGTTTGAGCTCTACGGTGGCACAGACAGACACACACACAGACAGACAGACAGACAGACATCGACGTCAAACTTATAACACCCCTTTTTTTGGTCGAGGGTTAAAAAATAACGTTTTGCACTCCTTCCTTTTACAAACTATTAATGTGGGAAATTTCATGCCTAATCATAATAGATAAGTATTTACCTAGATACATTGGTTACTTACATCGTTTTGAAATAATTGTCATACATAAGTTATGTTGAGTTCCATAAATCGGTACAAATATAACAAAAATAATTATTCGTAGGTATAAGGTATAAAAGGCTTGGTTTAAACATATTAAGCCGAATGGAATGCCTTTAGTTTATTTTCAACCACTTTTACTATACCTACCTATAAGTAGGTACCTTCCTACGTGCCTACATACCTACTCAAGTAAAGGATTAGGTATGCTATGCATGTTTGATCCCCTAACATTTGTACTAATAATGTGACGTAATTTATTAATAATAATTATATTAAGCAAGTATCTACTGAGTATGGCTTTTGTCATTATCAGCAGAGCTTTTTCGACGAAAGATAAAAAAGGTTTTTTCCAGTATTTACTAGTTTTAGTTGTACATTAGAGTTCTTTAGGTACCTTTTTTCTTTAGTAGGTAAAGTGTGTGCTTAAGATGGCACTGCAGAATTGCTAAAATAAAAAATGTTTTAAATGGTAGGTACCTAATGAGGTACCTACCATTTAAAACTATTTGAATTTGAATAGGTTTATCATAGTAAACACAGCGACACGACAGTGAAGAGTTGAGAGAGAGAGAGAGACTGTATATTTCACGATCTCTCTCTATCGGTGGTTCCGAGTTCACCTAATCGAATCTTTCCCATCCGAGCGTGATGGTTTCACAGCCCACGAAGTTTTCACTTCAAAAGTATCCAGTAACCCATGTCGGACTACAAACTCTAAAAAGGTAGACATGCTGACCCTGCCGACTAACTACAGGCCCATCTCGATCACGTTCATTGAACCCCGTGTCTTTGGGTACGCAGATGAAAGCACTGTTGTAGAGAGTTATACCTATCTAGCGCCAGGGCCAGTGGACAACAAACTCAGGCACTGAGAGAGAGTATGATCCAATGTCTGAATCTGGCCCTTGACCCTTGAGGCAATATCTGTATGTAGTGATGCCGTTCTGACCAAGTTTAACGAGGGAAAGACGCAGGAGTGTCTGTTCTCTGCAAAAAAGTCAGTTGACGATAGAGCGTGCTTACCGAGAAGAAACCGATTCGCTCTTGATTTTTTTATTTGTTCGGTGTTTTCAATAATATTAAATGTAGGTAGCCCACGCAGAGTACCTAATTTAACGTTGATTTCACTTGTTATATTTTGTGTTCTTCGATTCTAGAAGCCATAACAGTGAGTAAGGTTTTATAGGTAAATACATTTCAATCCATTACCTATACTTTTAGTTTTATGTTTTATTTTTTACACACACATTAACGTTACCTACACATTTTTGTTGATACTGAAGAAAGTGGCATAAGAATAAGAATTCTTAGAAAGAAGATAGAAGGAAATACAGATTCTTCTTTTAAAAACATATCTCTATCACTTCCTTTTAATTATACGGAACCCCATGGCCTATCAATTGATTCCCGCTTTATGAGTCACCAGTCTGGAACACGCATGTGTTTATGTTCCACGTACTCTCCGGTGACATTTGGTCCCGCCTTTATGAAAAATGGCGGCTTGAACAACGAACCTTATACGCCGGTGATAGCGCCGCTTTAGCTTCCAAAGCATGGCGCATGCGCTAAATGCATTTCACAACAATGGCAGCTGAATTTCTGTTCCCAATCTACGTACATCCGGTGACAGTTTGATAAATGGATCGATTCTATTGGTGGATTTTATTGTGGGATTCATTGAATGGAGAGTAAAACAGAAATGGCGCCGGGAGTTTAAGTAAATGTGCTGATAGTGTAGATTTATTTATTACATTATTTTTTTGTCTTTTTGTAAGTCAGTGAGTGTAACTTGGTGTTCTTTCTTTAATTTATGTAAGTATCGAAAATTAACCTTATTAACCTTAACATTAGGTACCTATACATCCACTGCGATACCTAATGTAGGTGACCTGTAGACACAGATTTCTAAAACAATTCAGTACCTAATCGGTGCCCTCTGAGCCTGTAGGTATATGTAACCTAGGATAGTTGTTTACATAGGATTTCGATTTTTTTCCTATCGACGTCCTTGGTTATATACCTATAATCCCGTTAGGTAGATAAGTAGGTACCTAAGTAGTAGTCGGTCTTTCAAATTGTGGGTTCCGTTCCACCACAACCAACATTTTTACAATAGTGCCCGCCCAGCTCACATTGGACCAGATGTTTGTGTTATTTTTTTAACTTTTATAGGTTTATCTCGCCTGATGCTAAGCGACGATGCGGTCTACGATGGAGCGTTACCTAGAAGAAACCAAAGATTTCGATTTTTTTGTACATTCGACGTCTTTGGAAGAACACTCTCCGAAGTGTATCCGATAAAAACCCGATAGGCTCGCCATTTTTCAGCGATGTTCAAGACTTTGAAGTCTTTTTCGCACAAGAGTGTCGTTGCCTATGAGCCTTTTGGCACGTCTCTCGATCGATTCCAAAGTCTCTAGCAGCTAGATTGGGATGGTTCGGCTAAGTATCAGCTAGACTCTAGCTGCGAGCTGCGATCTATCAAAGGCGTTCGACGTCGCCGATCACACCGTGCTAGCTGAAAAGCTGACTCATTATGGTGTGAGAGGCAAAGCCCACTCGCTTTTGGTGGGTCTCATGCAGAACAGGTCACAGGCTGTGGTGGCGTGCGGAGGGACGGAGAAATCTGATCCTCTCTACTCGGTGATGGGAGAGGCTCAGGGCTCATCCGTATCCAATATACTATTTTCGTTGCTCCTAAATGATCTGCCGGATGCTGTGAGCTCAGCGGAAATATTCATGTATGCTGATGACGTTATCGCGGTGGTCGCGGCATCTACGGTTGATCTCCTGGAGCAGAAATTGAATAGAGCGGCGTCTCAGTTCAAAGTGTGGTTTGGGGATAATGGTTTGGCGCTTAATTTAAATAAGACTCACTTAATGCATTTCTGTCTGTCGGGCCACCGGACCCGACCGTTGTCGGTGCACGTGGATAGTAGACAGATTTTGCAAGTCGAAAGTATGACGTTCCTAGGTTTCGAGATCGACCGGGGTCTTACATGGGAACCGCACATCGATAGACTCTGCGGGACGCTGGGAACTGCTTGTTTTGCCTTGAGTCGCGTAGCTAAAGTTTTACCTACTGAGACTGTAAGGTCATGTTATTTCGCTACAGTACACTCCTTTCTTCACTACGGCACGGAACTATACGGCAGAGCTGCTGAATGGGAACGCGCTTTCAATTTACAAAAGCGAGCGATTCGGGCGATCACAAAAGTTCCGATGGACGAATCTGCACGTCCATACTTTAAGATGTTTCAAATTCTAACATTGCCGAGCCTGCTCATATATCAGGTCGCGGTATATGTGAGACTAAACTTGACCTCATACGAAACACTGACAAGTGCCCGACATAAAGATAGACTTGCTGAAGTGCGTCGCACGCTGGACAAGTCGGCCAAATCAACGAGTATTATGGGTCCGACTGCTTACAATAAGCTGCCGAAGTCAATAACCACTGCGCCTAATCTCGGTAGTTTTAAACTTAGGCTCAAACGCTGGCTTACCGAGCAGACGTTCTACAGCTATAATGAATTTATTAATTTCAAATAACGAATATTGTATTTGATGATGATTTAACACGTTCATTGCATTATGAGGTCGAACAAACCACATGCGTGGCTTCTCGCAGGTGCGGCAGTCAAAATTGCGTTCTCTCACTCTATGCGGGAGGCGATCATTTTAACATTTCTATGAGTATAAAAGAGATAAATATATAAATTTGCTTCTCTTACAAAGCCTAGCCTAATAGCTATGTTAAAGTAACATGAGGTCAAAGAAGCCTCAACCGCACTGAGTATTAATTAGTTACGTACAGTGCGGAGTGAGGTATATCTGTCTCAAAAATTGTAGGCCTCATAGCCGCACGAAGTGAGACGCGGGCGGCGGGGCGCTCGCGCATCCTAGCTTAGTGACGTGATAAGTATCGATACGGAAGCACGCTGCTTACCCTCGACTATCTCGGATTTGTAATTTGTACAACATTCTACTAGTCAAGCTCTTTTATTGACTATTGTGGAATGTTTAGGTATTGAATATAAGTATATCGTATACCCATATTGAGGAATGACACCCATACCTCAATATGGGTATCACATTTGATACCCATGTTGAGGGAGTAGCGAAAAAAGAAATGCAATTCGCCATTTTGTGGTGGCGGCCATCTTGGATTTGAATTTGTTATACTGTATAGTATTTTATTATTTCCCTTTCATTTGATACCCATATTGAGAATGGTTGTGAAGAAATATTTTGTGGAGGCGGCCATCTTGAATCGATATTAACCAAACATAGCTAAGAACATCCGCACGATTATTAACCTTCAAATAAAAAACCCTATCGAAATCAGCCCATCCGTTTGCGCTCTACGGTGCCACAGACAGACACACACACAGACAGACAGACAGACAGACGACATCGACGTCAAACTTATAACACCTATTTTTTTGTTAGGGTTTAAAAAAGTTGTTAAACGAAAGCGGTGCATAGGTTGCTGCGAGAATTTAAGACTGTAAAAATTTATTTTTAATAACTGACGTTAAATAGCTCACAGGCTGTAAAGAAACTAAAAAATTGCTACTTTTGTGTCCGATGTAATAAATCCTTCTGCCTGCCCTATTTTAATCAAAAACATTTTGAGTAAATAAATTAGTTTAATATCGTAACTGCAATTCTCTTTTATTCCCAACTCTAGTCGAGGCGCTCATAGAACTGTCTTTCAGTGCGATGTGAGGCAGAATAGATGTCATTTATATTTTTTTAATTTATTCAATATCTAAATGTCATAACTGTGGGCGAAGCAGGATTCAATTTTGATTCATCTTTAAGTTATTAATGGTAAAGTTTCAAGCAATTATTTTCACAATTATGTGTAAATATTGAAGGTGTTTTAGGAAACAATTTTGTGAGGCTTAAAAGATCCCAGACGCACTGGAAAGTTGGGCGACTTTGCCTCGAAAAGACCTCATACGCACTAGCTGAAAGCCTACGAAAAATGGCCTCGCAGTGACCGTGTTAAGTTGACATTGAATTGAATTGTTTTATTTTATAAATTGTCATTTTTAAGTTATTTCATTGTATTATAATTTATTGATTATTTTTGCCAACATACAATGTATGATAATTAATTATTATGTATAAGTAATTTTATATAGATACAAAGGAATGACGTGTAACAAGTGTTATAAATAAAATATGATTATGATTACATATATTATATGGGTACTTTTTATTTATTATATTTATATCTACCGTCTTACAAAATCCAATCGGCTGGGTGGTTTATATAAATGTTGGTAGGTAGTTAGGTACCTACCTAGGTATTTAAAGCGAAATAAATCTCAGTACCACCACATAGTACAGGTACAAGACCTATATACCTACTGACGGTCTTATTCATAATAAATGCTTATAGAATACTTAAAACACTCATTAGTTAAAAGGCTCGATAAGCTTATAAAACGTTCTATAAAATTCCGTATTCATAAACGCTCTATAAGCCTTCTATAGCTAAAGCATTACTAATATCAATTTTAGGATCAAAATGTTGCTATCTTGTTCAAAATGTGAATATCTAGGTCACATCTCAGTAGGTAGGTGTGTAACCGACTTCAAAAGAGGAGGAGGTTGTAAGTAATACCTATCTTCCTACCTACCTACATGGACGTATGAAAATAATGTATGTTTTTCATACATAGTAGGTAGGTAGGCATGGCTACCTAAATGTTATCGAAATTATTATTTACGTAAGTAATGTTTTTGAGATTAAGATAAAAACACGGAACCTTTAACTTAAAAACTTTTAACTTAACTAACTAAAAAAGTTGACATGTCCACGATGGAATGGTTACAAAAAGTACCTACGAGTAGGTAGTACCTAGCTATGTAGTTCCCCAATGGCGAACTACTTTTTAATTATAGGTACATACCTACAATAAAAACGATAGGTAGGTTAGGTATACTTACTTATATCAACAAATAAGTACTTAATTTAATATATAATTCTTAGGTACAACAATAATAAACCTAAATTAATTTATGAAAATAACATGACCTACCTAAGTATAGGTATGAAGAACTGAATAAAAATATTGTCACCTATGCCTATACCTACTCTATCTATGCCAGTAGGTAACAATCAAGTCAATGTATTTTTTTAACAAAAATAGAATAAACCTGGTAGGTAGGTAGGTTCTCGTAACTACTATTTCTCTGTGTAGGTACCAACCATATCATTGAATTCAAATTTAAAAACGTGGTCTGATGTCCATTCATCCTAACAAAACATATGCAAAACAGCAATAGAATTTTATTACCTGCGCTACGATGGCATTCATTGAAATTAACAAATACAATAATCACCGCTGCTTTTTTTTCTATTTATTTATAACCCAAATAAACTATAACTAAAGCTTTTACAAAAAGTGGCATGACATGCACATCACAGCAATAAAAACAGTTAAATAACACAAAGCATTTTTTACCAACTTAAAAGCTAGGGATGCCATGCATTTTTTTATTGCTGTCTCAATATTCACATTCTACATCGAGCGTTCTGTCTCTGTCGCACGCACGAACAAATATCACAAGATCACAACTTTACTGATTGATTTGGTGCTCGTCGCGTGTTGTGTGATTTTTTACAGCATAAAGTGACGGGTCGAGCTGCCCATGTGTCTGATGGTAAGCAACACGCCTGCACATAACAACATCTTCTTATATCTATGGGTGACGAGCGCAGTGCACTACGATCTCTTCATGTTCCAAATGCTGCGTGACACTGTGGTGTTATGTGCAGGCGTGTAGGTTACAATTAGGCACACGCACCAGTTTCTGGTCCCATCATTAGTCTATACGAAAAAAAAAGTAAAGATAATTATAGGTACCTATTAGGTAAAATTGCCATAATAGTTTCGATGCATTCAAATTGTTGCATTTAAATTTAATGTTAACAGCGTCATCTAGCATTTTATATGGACAACAGGTAGCAAAGAAATCTTGTGAACAAGCGAAAGTGTTCTCTATTCTTGCAACACGTAATCAAATTAATGCGAGGATATACCGCTAGATGTCAGGCATGTAGTTAGTATAATAGCATAATATTTATATAGATTTTATATACGGTAATATTAGAAATGTTAACAATTTATTTTTCGGAACTGCTTTTATTTTGAAGATTGACTCATGTTTACCATAAAAAATAACATTTAATTTCAAAATATTAGTATTTTCGATGAGTAAACAACATAGGTACAATAAACATTGTCCTTATTTGCGAAGACCATGTTCTATTACTACATATTTTCTGAAACAACGCCTTTTCTAATAATCATGCATTAAATTTTTAATTGACAGCTGATTTTCAAAGTAAGATCACATTAACACTTTGACGGAGAAATAAATATCGTTGCATGAACAAGTAAAATTACATTCGCTTGTAAACACGTTACTAAATTAATACGACGTTGTGCCGCTAGATGTCAGGTTTGAAGTTAGAGCATAAAATAGAGTTAGAGTAATAAATAATTCCATCATAGGTCGTTGATATTTAATTGAATCAATCAATCCTTTTGATAATAATCTATTTCTAGTTAATCATTATTTATTTAGGTGGAAATGCCCATCATACCTAGCATTTTTGTGGCACCTGTTTTTATCAAAGTAATCGTGTGAACAAGCGAATTAATTATTGTTATGTAGTTCGTTGTTCATATGAATATGAGCTTACTTATTACACAGTTAGATGTCAGTATTTTTTTATTTTTTTAAATCTAATTTAATTTAGGTTCATTGAGACTTATTTGACTATGTCAGTCCCATAGTGACACAGAAATTGCATTACAGTAACGAGTAATTATACAATATTAAATAATAAAAATCTTATCTTGAAACAGCCTACGGGCTGTACCACATTATCCATTATGGAAAATATTGATAAGTTTTGTAATAAGATCACCATTGTTTACAGCTCTCACAAAAAAGTTCTTTGTTAGTAAATTAAAAGCCATCGCTGTTTTATCTGAAGGCGATATTTAAACAACGTCATCTTGCATTTTTTATTGACAACTCTTCTCTAAAGAATCTTGTAAATAAGACTTTTAAAACAAGTTGTAATGTCGGCAAATAATATAAGAATGCACCGTTAGATGTCAGGTAAGTAGCCTCTCTTAAGGAACTAAAAAATCTGTTACACTACACTACACTTTGATGCAAATGTGCACTATGGACTGATGTCTGAAAAAAATAACATTATTATTATGAAATTCATAACTAGTTTTAGATATTCCAGCCAGATGTTAGGTGTGTAACTAAGAACTAAAAAAGATATTTAATCGTTCCGAACTTTTACGCTAGGTGGCATTATATTTATGGACCTTTTGTACTTGGTCATACTAAATATGCAGTTACAATACTTCCTAGTTCTACTAGTTCCGAGAAAATCCGCTAGATGCCACTCAATAACGAAATTGCAGAGAATTATTAAAATAAATATTACCTTTGTGGGTGTTTGTGCAATCCCCCACACGGCAGAAGTGAATTTATAAAAAACTGAAACTAAAATAAGAAATAACTAACTACGATTAAACATGTTTAATAATTAAACATATAAACGTTTACACAAGTGTATTTAAATTGAATACCTACCTATAAGTAGACACTACTACCATCTACTACCTAAACACCAGTGTTTCCACTTTAATAATTTCCTTTCCCCTCGCCCCAATTAAGATTTCCCCTTTTTTCCCCTCAAAAATTATTCTGGTATTGTTTTTGCACCCCCCCCCCCCGTCAGGAGAGATTCAAATTTTAAAATGGACACTAATCTCAATAATATTTAAGCTTTCGTGCCTCATCGAAAACCATATTATAAGAAACAACGCTTTATTGAAAAAAAAATTGGAACTGATACCTGTATGTACTAATTATACGAAAATTTTCCTCAATATGACGAAGTTTTTGTATTTGTTTGATTTTAGGCATGATTTCCCCTTTACATCTCTTTCCCCTTTTTCTTCCCCTCTGGACCCTAATTTCCCCTCAAAAGGGGAAGTTCCCCTCATTGTGGAAACACTGCTAAACACAGCGACACGGCAGTAGTAGGTACGTACCTAGGTAGCCATGGCCAGAAATAAATAAAAAAAAAACTGTGACAGCCACCACAGCTGATTACACGGTGGTTGATTATCATTGGTGAAAATTGTAAAGTTACTTTTATATGAAACAAATCATAAACAAATAAATCAATCAATCCCTTCTTCATCATCATTATCTTAAAAATATAAATTTCATTTTCGAGCGTGACGCCGAGCTTCATTCACAGCCCCCCGAAAAGTCTGTGTGTTGTGCGCCCACAGAAATCTAAATAAGTAATAGTACCTATCTAGCTTATTACTTAGATTTGATATGCGCCAAAGCAAGTTTTCACTTCAAAAACTAGTCTTTTTTGCGTCGAGATTAAAACGCTCCACACACGAGTCCTAAAATCAGAGGAAATGACGTAAAAGTAGTTGAGCGGAGCCTACATCCCACTATATGATTGGTGATTTATGGTGCGATGTAGGATCCTCCTCACTAGCTTTTCGTAATTTCCTCTGATTTTAGGGCTCGTGTGTAGAGGGTTTTAGAGAGAGAGAGTACCTACATCATATAGACCAGGGGCTCCCAAACTTATTTTTTGTAATTTTTTCACTTAAGTACCTACCTTCTCACTTGAAACCCACTATAACTTCAAATTAAATTAATTGTTATGAGTTATATTAGCTGAGATTAAACATTCATTTTAGAGGAGACTTTTACTACAACCCGCAAGAGTAACTCCAGGCCCCCTTTAGGCCTGCAGCGCCCACAAGGGGGCGTCGCCCCCTTTGGGAAAGGCTGGCTTAGACTATACTCTTAAGAAGATTATAATTATGATTACTGTCTCTTACTCTCGGACACCTTAATACCAGTAAAGTCGACATCACTAAGATACTAAAAAAATGCAGTCCTAGGGGCTTCTGATAGCACTGAAAAATAACTTACTTATAGGTAACTTAGAATGATTCTATCAAATAATACCTACTATTGTCGGTAGTAGGTATTATTTATACATAGGTACAATACGTCGCGCACCTTATTGCTACAGATATATGTTATATAGGTATATATGTCAGTGACTCGAACTTTCTACATTTCACCGATACAAAAAGAAAAATTAACATGTCAGCCATGCAAACCCAGATAAGATTTGCCCTACCAAAAAATTCAACGCGGCTATAGAAATTTTCACTTCAAAAATTCATTGAGCCGATTGACATAGCTTCTAATGTAGGTAGGTACTTAAGTAGGTACAAGTAGGTAGGTAGGATTGAGGATTACTAGGTGAGTAATCCTCAACTTACAAAGTCAGCCGACATCATCAGGTAAGTAGGTAATGGAGAAAATAATTAGTAGGTACCTATATTATGATCTCTACAAACTGGCTTCCAGTCGGTACGATGTATGCACTTACCTACGTAGGTATCTATTGAAAACGAGAGTCAATCGGTAAGTCTTCTAGGTAACGACACTCCATTGCAGGCCGCATCGTCGCTTAGCATCAGGCGAGATGGCGGTTAAATGTAAATCTATAAGTATATCTACCTACATAGGTAAGTTTACCTACCTACCTAGATATACTTCACACTCACTACCAAGTAAGCACTTAGAGTGAAGGTAGGTAGGTACTTTTATTGCGGCATTATCGTTAAAAGAAGTTTTATTAACGAGAATCATTATTTCAGTCGTTACCACCAAGTTTACTGAGTTTAAGTGGAGTAAGCAATTTCGTACCTAAATCCGTCTTCGTAGTACCTATACCTTGCTACTCTATACCTTGCGAAAAGTACAACTCAACTTTTGGACTCTGTGGATAACATGGATAAAATTCCGATGTCGCAATCAGAACATTTTTTTGTATCTTATTTTTATGTAAGTAGTTTTTTTGAAGTGACAACTTCTTTTAACACACCACACACAGATTTTTCGTGGGATGTGAATTGAGCTCAAGCCTCACGCTCGTAAATGATCAAAATCCTCGGGTGAACTCGGGACCACGGCCATTTAGAAATGACTTATTTAGACAACAATGCTTTGAAGATTTTTTCCAGGCTAGCAGCACCCTCTGGTTTCACCCGCCTAGTTTTCAAAGTGAACTATCATATTCTGAATTATATGTTTTCACTTTTATCAGCCTATGACTATACCTATGACTGCCAATATTTATTATATTTATTATTTTTATACTTAAATGGTCAGACGAGTTCCTAGGCCATGCGCCTGATAGTACCTAAGCAGTGCACCTGCCATAGCCTCGTAGCTCAGATGAATAGATCAAATAATTACCTAGCACTGTACTGCGCTCGTCACAATGTTCAATTAAATCAACGTAAAATCGGTATTTATAGATTCTAAGTGCCGCTGTTACCCGTTTACTTAGTTTCCGTTCCCGTTATTCCCCCGGGATAAAAAGTAGCCTATCGATACCTTAATTTGCAAAACGAATACCTAACTCCATTGTAGTAAATTTCACAGGGGTCACACTAAATCACCACTAAAATGTATTGCGTAACTGGTATTTTCATTATTTGAAGATAATTAATAAGAAACTCAATTTCCAAAGGGATGTTTGTTTTTTTCTTTTGATGCTTTAATCTTTTTTTATGTTAAGTTTTTAGTGGCCCCTGTGAAATTTGCTACTATGGAGTTATTCGTTTTGCACATTAAGGTATCGCTATGTTCTTCCAGACTATTGGCGGACAATTCACGCAAGACTAGGTAAGTATAATCTACCTGTATTCCAAATTTCAGCCTGTTCCGATCATACGTTATGACCTGTGATTGATCAACAAACATCCAAACTAGGGTTGCCAACCATGCTTTCTAACAGCGTATCCTACTTTATTTTTGGTAATTATACTTTATTCTTTTACATACAAATAAAGTATACAAAATATTTTATTTTCACCCTTTACTGTGATAGGTAGGTAAAACAAAATACTCATTATGGGAATTGTTTATGTATATAAATTTAAATGTTAATTGTAAAATAAGCTTTGAAACATTTAAAGATAGCAAAAAATGTTAGCATGTGCTAAAAGCACACAAAAATACGTTTTTAAGCCAGTAAAAACAGATAATTTGATAAATACTTTTTTTCCTCTTATTAGTTTATTTATTTCATATCCAAACCAGTTTATACGTTTTTTCTCTCAAAAAAGTTGGCATCCCTAACCCAAAGATACATTGACATTTATAATATTAGTAGGATTACAAGATTAGACTTCAGCTCAATGTTGTCTTTCTGAATTTTTGGTTTCTGATTAGGTAATAGTGAGATACTTACCTACAGAAGTATTCGTGCTGATAAAGGACGGTTGTTATCACAAAGTCTAGAGCAACCAGGCTATGCCACACCTTATACTTTACATAGTATAGTAGGTATTTATATCATTCCTATCCAATTAAAGATTTGATTTGTAGTGGTAGGTAAGTAGGACTCTTTACGGAGTCCGCCCGGAAGTACTTAGGTACCTATCACACCTTTGCCAGTTACTCTACCGCCAAGCAGTAACGAGCAAACATAACTGTGTACCTATTTGAAGAGCATATGTTTCCAGAGAAGTTACAGTTCAAAGAGACAAATCATCTTATATCTCTGGCCGACAAGCGAAGTGCGGTACTAGGCAGTTATTTGGTCAAATACATAGGTACAGATAGCTGCCCGGCAGGATAATACTAAATACCTAATTACTAGTTTGCTGTTCTGGACGAGTGTGTTGCGATTAGGTGCATTTCTTGCTCGTCCTATCACTTTAGGCACATTATAAACAAAAAAATTATGTAGGTATATCTATTAATTATTCATTCTACCAACTTAAACTGATAATTACCTCAGGTTCTAATTAGAAGAATCACAAGAAATTTAGGTTAGTATTTATTTTCATTTCATCAATTTGCCTGATCGCCATTTACGCCAGACGAACGTCGATTTGGTCTACGATGGATCACGCATACCTACTTAGAATAAACTTGAGTGACTGTCGATTTGAAGATACCCATATTAATTAGGCGGGAGACCCCTAAAACAGCAAATCCGGCACTGGCCTGGGATAAAACTTAAACAAGTAGTTTGTCTTCCATGAAAACTACCCCTACAACTATCGCAGTAAACAGAGGTTCCATTACCGGACCCCATTACTCGGCCCGTTAACCAGTAGCCGCGTATAATTACATGGCTGAAAGTAATCGTTAAATCCCCTCTGGCGCTAATCAAGGGATTAACGGCTTAGGTGATGCGGGCCTCCGCTTGAGTATACTCAAGTAGCTAGTTACCTATACCTATAGATGTGCTTACATTTTTTGTATTGTATTAGTCGCATCACTTTTAAATGCTCCACAAATTTTGAGAAAAAAAAAAACTTTATATGGAACCATTCGGGGAGTAGGTACCCTTTCGAACAAAAAAATAATCATCAAAGTCGGTTCACTCAGTCAATTTGAAAAAAATCCAGCCAAATTGGGAACATCGTTCCTATTTTTTGAAGTCTGTTGAAAAGTACCTAGTCCTCATTCTATTCCAGATTACAATGTGACTGTATTTCTTTCAGCCCGATCCGTTCAGGCATTTCCGATGTGATTGAGCAACACACATCCAACCACCCAAAGTTTGACACCATAATATTTGGATAGTAAGATAAGAATACCTACATTGAAGTTTCTTTACCTAATGACAACGATCTATCGAATGTATAAGTACTTACACGCCAAGTTTGCTAGAGGAAAGACGTCGGTATGTAAACACGTATTGGGGCGTAAATAAATAATGCTACGAGAATTGGGTCTAGTAATGGTTTATTTAAATGACGTGACCCTTCCAGGTTGCAGGCAGTATTGCGCAGCCGTGACTGGGAGACCGCACGAGTCGATAACCTGAAAAGCAGAGGAGACGGCGATTTAATCTTAATAATAGTGGTAGATATTTTTACGTCTTTACAAAGTCTGCCTTAGGAAGTACTACACTACCGCAAAGCTTAGATACGTGCCGTCACTGTGTCCCGGTTTGAAGGGAAATGTTCCCAGAAAAGTTATACGAGTAAGATAAAGAAAAAAATATTCTAGGTATATATTTCCGAGTGACGAGCGCGTTGGAGAGCTACGCAGTGATTTTAAAACTTTATCTTCAAATAACTATTAGCTTAGCTTGGCATTGTACCGTTTATGGGCAAACGTGCTGTTTATCAGATGACACGCAAACGTCTTAATCTATCGAACAAAAAAAAAAATTTTTTTAAATATCAATTACTCTATTGTAGGTACCTATCGTATTTTATGCTTAGGTTTCGTTAATGGCGTCAATTCATTCTACTCAATTACTCAAGCCATTAAAGATACTGTTATGTAAACACACGCCATTAAACTCACTATCGCGGCGTATTTGCTCCAAAAATTACTACAAAATATTATTGACGGCTTCATCCGAATCGTCCCTAAATCTGATTCAGTTCACGTGATTTCACTCGAAACTACCCCGTCTCACCCTCCGGAACTCACCACCCACCCTGTCCACCCCTGTTGATTTCCCACAGCATCCGCCATGTTTGACGACCCTGTGCGAAAGAGATACATGATTATTGCCTCCAAAGCAAGAGCGGGACAAAAAATGTAGGGGAGCAGAAAGGGAATTAGGCATGAATGTATAACAAAGACGAAGGGTGAGTATTTTGCTGAAGTAGGGCAAAATTGTACTTTTATTTTTACCCGACTAAATAAAAAGATGGTTTTAGTTCAGAAATTTTATGTAAGGACAAGTATGTGTTTTGTTACAGTCATATTGAGAAAAATTGTAGTGGTGCTTTAATGTATCAATAATGCTTTTACAATAAATGACACGCTTCCGAATGACTGTGGGCTTAATAATAATGATTATTTTTGTACCTTTAAATTCAGATGTGCATAGTGTAGGTAAGTGGTTAAGTAGGTGCTGTGGTGTAGTTATAATTGTAATTTAGTTTTGTTTACCAGCCTTGTTTTTTTCTTGATTGTACTTCTGCTATATTAAGAATCTGATATTTTGAGAATCTGATATTATGCGAATGAGCCCTTTTATCAGTTGACTAAATGTCCGCCTCGGCTTCGCCCGTGGACACTATATAGCACTCATCAGGATCCCGTGAAAGAATGACTGAAATCGGTTCATTAGTTCCTGAAAATATCGCTTTCAAACAAAAAACCTCTTTAGCTACCTGCTACGCCACCTGTCGGAAATTGGTCGTACCAATTCACATTTAGATTAGCAAAGGGAGGTGTTTAATCTGTGAGTAAAGGTGAGGTATGTAATCTATGGCAAAGGTTTCTATTCAATGACGCAATCTTAGACACATGCTGTCATGTGTCATGTCAAAGCACGAAACGTACGAAAACTCTAATAGAAGAATATATATTTCCCGATTTTGTTACATTCTTGATTCATGCTCCGCTTCTATTAATAGTAGCGTTATGTTCTATAGCCTATATATAGCCTTCCTCGATAAATGGACTATCCAATAGAAAAATAATCTTTCAATTCGGATATTTTTTCACCGTTGGATATGTGCGGGATCTCGATGAGTGCTATATATGTTCCACGGGCGAAGCCGGGCGGACATCTAGTTATAGATATATACCTACTTAGATCGACGAAGGTTTAGCGACAGAAGAATTAATCTTCCAAAGTAATAATAGATTTAGGTACCCTTCAAAAAAGTACTGAAATGAGTTTCCTGCAAGTCGAGTAGATACAAAAGTTATTGCACTCGTTATCGAGATCGTAACTTTTCGTTATTTGATCGCATTAGAGGGTAGAATGCGTTTGGGAAAATACCTTCATTTTCCTTCTTTGCTGACGGTAGATAGGTACGTAATATTGATTGAAGCATAGACACAGTTTGAGCCTAGGGTACGAACGTAGGTTTTTTAAACTGTTATAAAAAAGCTATATTCTTGTTTCTAAGTATGTAGCTTAATTGACCTGACAAATTAAAGTTTAGTTTCCTATTCATTGTCTTTGATATCCATACTCGTTCTTTAAGAACATTAATTTGTATGAAATTTATTCTCGGTAAGTAACTATTGGAATGAAAATAATAATGCGCGAATATTACCGTGCTTCTGTTTGGAGGGAAATATTTACCTATATTTATATTACAGGGTAAAGAGCTTAGAAAAAGTATAAGAGATAACACATTTTATTTACACTTACTATCACTCTATTTATCTATCCTAATATTATAAAGCTGAAGAGTTTGTTTGTTTGTTTGAACGCTAGGATCTCGGGAAGTGCTGGTCCGAATTGAAAGATTCTTTTTCTATTGGATAGTCCATTTATCAAGGAAGGCTATAAGCTATAGAAAAGAACGCCACTATTAACAGAAGCGGAGCATGAATCAAGAATGTAATAAAATCGGGGAAAAAAAATCCTTTTTGAGAGTTTTCGTACGTTTCGTGCTTTGACATGACACATGACAGCATGTGTCTAAGATTGCGTCATCGAATATCACAGATTACATACCTCTTGAATATAAAACCTTTGCTAATCTCTGAGTTGGTACGACCAATTTCCGACAGGTGGCGTAGCAGGTAGCTGAAGAGGTGTTTTGTTTGAAAGCGATATTCTCAGGAATGACTGAACCGATTTCTAAAATTTTTGCACCGTTGGATATGAGCGGGATCTCGATGAGTGCCATATATGTTCCACGGGTGAAGCCGGAGCGGACATCTAGTGTATATATATATACACAAAAGATATTTCCATCAGAATTTTGTAGCTACCTACTTAGTTTAGCAGTTGGTCACACAAATTTATATGACATTACATTTCTTCATGACATACCTGAAGATTTTGTAACTAATGTTTTTGTATATTCCAGTACCTACCTACAAAATAGTCCAACGACATTAAAATTACACGAAAACGTACCATAGGACTACTCTTGACATCCTACGTGATACCAAATGAAAATTGGTATTTGCATTTGCAAAACCATTCCTTAAATGAGGCGAGGGTGCTCCCCACTCCAACAATAAGAAAACAAGTGATACTCTCCTGTTTATTTTACCGAATACTATAAACCAAGGGTGCACACCCCCGGTGCATTTGAGCTTATTGAAATGCTTAAGCACGTTTTTAATCAAATTACATTTGGTAGTGATGAAGTAAATGAATGTGCTGCGAATTTTTATGTTCTAGATGCTGTGTTTTAATTAATGTATGCATGCCTCGCATACTAGACTATTTATTTGCATATGATCTTATTTTAACATTGAACATATTAAATATCAATAGAGGTAGGTATATAAAATTAAAAAAAAACAGCATGTTCCGAGAATTCGAGGTTATCTGCTCTGAGTAAGCGTGGTGAATTATGGGTCAAGGCTGTTGACCTATAGACATAGGACATAGGCCATGTCTCCTTGAGAAGGCCCCAAGTCCCAACGACGGAAACCTATACTATACTGAGCTAACTATAGTGGGCTGCTTTTGTTTATTCGACCTACTTAAACCTAAGTAAAAATAATTAGGTATTAGTGGACATTTCACACACAACACCATGCAGCTCCAAACTAAATTAATTAAGCTTGTACTATGGAAGCCAGCTTTTATGCAGCTGATATATTACTTTTATGATTGTAAATACATACCTACTTATTATACATAGCAACACCCAGACGCCCAGACAGAACAAATACTTGATTTCATCACACATTAATATTTGCCTGTGTGGGTATAGAACCCATGATCCACGGCTTCGTAATCAGGCGTGTTACCAACTAAGCCACTAGGCCAGTCAAAAATTATACCTAGTCAACATTAGCGTGCCAGTTGTCAGTAGTCAGGATCACTTTCTGTATCCAGAACCCCTCAAAGTACCGCTATCTTCTGTATAAATTACATAAGCACGAGTACATAAAATTAATTCGTTAACGAGTAGATAGGCGCATTAAAATGACACGTGTGTTTAATCACCCTTTATACGATGCGCGGGCAATTAGGAGAATGAACGTACCTAGTTTGCCTGTTAATATATGCGGGTTTGTTTTGTTTATTTCATTATATATTTTATACTAGCAGCACCCCGTGGTGTTACTTGGTAGTTTATGTTACCGTAGGTAATATTCCCGCGATGGAAATCATAAGTGCTATTCCAGATTATAATCTAACTGTTCTTTAAATTTCATCCCGATCTGTTCAGGCGTTCCGACGTATTCGGGCAACAAACATCTAAACTTTCGTATTTATGATATGAGTAAGATGGTAGTACCTACTTATTGTTGTATTAGTAAGACTCTTTCCAGAGTCCAACTGAGAGCGAGAGAGAAATAGCACGGCTTTGTCAGCTAAGTACTCTACCGCCAATCAAAATCTAAGTGATGTGCAAAGATAACCGTACTACCTAACCTCGTAAGGTAGATAGATACACTTTATTGTACACACCAAAACAAAACAATACAGTAAAAGGAAAAAAAACAATAAAAAGTAGTGTTATAATCAGCGGCCTCATCGTTAAAAGCGATCTCTTCCAGATAACTTTAGGGTGGAAATGTTTTTTAGAAGTAAAAACTTTTCATTTTAACGAAAACGTGATAAAAAATATTCCGAACTTGTGAACCTGTTTTCGAGTTTCGCGCGTAGCTACACATTTAGCGATTCATTTAATTTATATAAATTGTATGCTATTTGTAAGAACAAAAATCCATTTTTTTTTTTAAATAAGGAGTGACGAGACGATCAGGACATGTGCCTGATGGTAAGCAACATGCCTGACACATAACAGCACAGTGACACGCAGCTATTGGAACACGAAGAGTCCAAATCATTACCAAGCACTGCACTGCGCTCGTCACCCAGACATCTAAGATCTTATATCTCTAAGCCCTGTAATTTCTCTGGAAACATTGCTCTTCAAACCGGAACACAGTAATGTTTGCACATTACTGCTTGGCGGTAGAATAACTGGCAAAGGTGTGGTACTTCCCCAGGCGGACTCTGGCAAGAGTCCTACCACTACAGAACCATATACACTACCATATACACTAGAGAGGTGCTTTACCACTTTACCGACTAAAAACTTTTTTCGATTCTGGGTCTGTAAGCAATTATAATATCAAACAATTTTTTATACCTACAAGATGCCAAAAACTCAATTGTAAAAAAAAAAATTGGTTGCCTGTAAAGTCGGTATACGGGCGAAAGTTTTACGTGACAACGACTTTGAGTGGTAAAATAATTTTACGGAAGGGACGCGTGCCTTTCACTTTTATGTCTGTCTCTCTCGCTCTTAGGCGGGCTAACCATGCCCGAGTGGAAGGGACGCGTGCCTCTCACTCGCTCTCGTTGTGAGCGCATAACGTGAGCGGAGCGTAACGCAGTTTCTTGAAGTGTCACCCGGCAAACCAATTTATAAGACGTTGTCACGTCAAAATATTTCAATTCAAATATTCTTGCTAGGTTTATGAAACAAAAAAAAGTACACTCTGTCAAAAATTTGAATTTGAGATCACAGGGGGTTTTACCGCTACATTGTTTTAATGGCAGTATTATGGGTAGCGGTTTAGCCTTTGAAATTTTTGTGTAAAGTCAAATCGTTGTGAAATTTTTGAGGCTAAATTAAACTTAAGGCTTTGTAATGCGATGAATAAGAACAAAAAAAAAAAGTTAGACACAAACAAATGAGCGGCAACGACGCCTATGTTTCCTATTCGGAATTTCCAACGATGTTCACAGGTTTGAATAAAAATTTTAGCATTGAGTTGTTCATCGTTTTTGTAACAGTAGTTACGTATTTATAAGATTCATTTCATCACAAAAAGAAACATGGGTTACTACGAGTACGAATACTTTTATGTTTAGCAGGCTGTAAAGATAGGCATCGTTATAATCTGCAAAACACCGAAAAAAGGTACACAAAATCACAACTGTGATGATTTAGTTCATATTAAAAACAATGACGTGACGTCTCAATTAAAGATGTATAAGAAACATTGGAACGTGTTATCCACCCATTTGAAATTCGCTAGTTTCTTTTTTCTTGGAACGCAATTCATTGGGTATTAAGTAAGTGTGGAAATTAAATGAATACTTATGATACTAATAGTTCTAAGGAATACTTGGCCGTATGTGACTGAAAATAAATCTATAGATGAATGATGAGTATTAAACACATAAATTGTGCAGTAATTTTGACAGTTGGTACCTTGTATTTAATTTTAAAAAAGTATGTATTATGAGCGTATAGACAGTTCGTAATAGTAAGTACTTAGTATCGAGTACCTATAGATAGTGATAGCAAGATAGGCCAGATTTCTCCCAATGCAAGACAAAGGTCTGTTGGTGAAGATGTTCAGTTCCTTCCTTCTTTCTACCGTCTGTTTCTATTTGAGAGATTATCCTGAAAAAAACATCAAGAATTGCTCAAGAAACTTTGAAACAGTTATACTGCATATACGCGTATACCTAATGCACAGTAAAAGCCACAAGCTTAAAAGTTTAAATAGGTAAGTACCTACCTAATAAAAATACCTACTACAAATAACACCATGAAGCGTTACAATTGATCTTTCCAAAATTGTTAAAACAAGTTAGTAGTAGACCAGTGAAGAAGTGTATGGCGTTGTTCTTACAGTCTAACCGTATTTTATGCACTTATGTAAAGCACTTATGGCAGTTATCTCATGTGGCCTCTATTCCCTACCAAACTTTGGGCTAGCGCAGAGCCTCACTTACCTAATCTTTCTCAATTTTCACTAATTACTAAATATAGCTTCGGCCACTGTATATCGATGGCTTCGTCACATCTTGCCGTGTCCATATAACGTAAACAAAGACGAAGGAATGAAATAATGAAAATAATTATAAGTAGTTTTTTTATTGATGAGTCTAGTTTTAAGGTTATTTTATTTGTCATATTAAGGATACTGCATATTGATAATATGTCATATTAATTATTTGATTGTAATATAATATGGCTTATTAGTAATTAAACAAATAAGATAGTAACACTATTAAGCGCCTATTACTTAACAACTTTTAAAATTTAACTATATAATTTTATTGACTATTATTAATTTTGATCTTTTATTGTATATTTTTGACGTGACAACGTCTTAAATTAGGTTGCGGCTGGGAGTCACTTATGAAAAAGTGTAACGCTCGGTAACGTTACGATGAGTCACCGAACGAGAGAGAGGCCCGCCGAATGCCTTGCGTCTCTCTCCCACTCAACTATGATCGGTCTGCCGCGCGCGCAGCACTAGAGAATTAGGCGCATTGAATCGGCGCATGCTTGTGTCTCTGTCTTTGTCTTTCTCGAACGTTCTTGGCGTTGGAAAAACAAGAAAGCGTCATAATACAAGTTCACACGTGTGGTTAAAGTATCGTCAGCTGTGTCTGTAGTGAAAATGTGGAGTGCTTAGATTCGTCATTTACAACAACTACAACAATAAAGGTAAATAATTGTACACTGATATTTCATTATCGTAAACTATGATTGATTGATTAATTTCTTAATTTCATGAAAAATACGTATAATCTTGATTGCGTATCAAACGTTTCTAAGTCAACTACGTTAAAAGGAACAACTATCGACTTGACTTTCGCAAGACACATTACAGCAGAAACACTTCCTTTCATTTCATATTTCTCCTATCATCGTCCTATCCTCAACAAAATCACTCAAATAGGAATTAGTTAAGTTTAAGTTTACATGTACAATGTTTTAGTAAACAAAATATATTTCTATAGTTAAAATTTGTGCAATTCTTATTTTCATTCAATTCCTTGTTCCTATTGTGCAATTTAATTATATTCATATCAATAAATATTCTACCGAGAAAAAGACGTTGTCACGTAAAATCTTCGCCCGTAAAACCGACTTTACAGGCAACCAGATTTTTTTAATATCATAAATTTTAATTTATCAATTCAATTGGATTTAATATTCTTTTTATTGTTTTATCCAATTTGATGTAGTATGGATTTTTAATCTGGATTAAATTACTTTCATTACATATCATTTCAATATCTCTGAAATCGTTAAAGACCATTTCGAGTGCAAGGACTTAAAACCAAATAAAATAAAAACACGAAGAGGAAAATGGAGGTTAGTTTGAAATAATAACTATCCTAGCAAGAAACCACATAAGTATATCTAGTTCTAGAAAAAGACAAGTGTAGTTTACCACACAGAATCAAATAGACGGATCGGCCGCCTCGCCGCAAAGAAAGCTTTATTTTGCCTTTTTACGCACACAAACTTATTCCTTGTTTTACGAGCCCGACTGCTTCTACGCGTATAGTATACATATTACTATATCGATGCCCATGGTACGATTCCAGTATGGAGTTTAGGATGAAGATGAATATTACAAACTGTAATCTCCCAACTCCCCAACTCAAGGCTTAAAAACCTATCTAATCCTTCAGTAGAGTACCTATATCAATATAGGTACCTAAACATTTTCGATATTCGTGACGTTATTCAAACTCAAACACATAATATTGAACATAAATCAGATTTTGTGATAGGTAACCTATTAGAAGTTTAGCGCAGTTCATTGATTCACATGTAGGATGTAGGTACAGACAAACTCGATGAATTTGTTCATTACAACTCTGAAAATGATAAACACAATTTTGTAAACACAACACAGGATCACGATCTAAATTACGAATTAATTAGGTAAGTACCTCGATGTTTCAGTCTTCTCATGGTCACAGCGGTTGTAACGCTGCCGAAACGTCGAGGTAATTAAATAATAATTTAGATCGTGTGTTATGTTTACAATATTGTTTTTAGCACTTTCAGAATCCTAATGAAAAAAATAATTAAGAGAAAATTAGTTTGTCCGTACCTACCTAAGTGGCAATCCTTACTGGAAGCGAAGTGTAGTGTTGCTTCACTAGCTAGTTGGCCTGTGCGGCAAGTGTCGAGGTAATGTACCGCCGATGTCGGCTAGGCAGCCCTTTAATGACCTCGTAATTGTGCGCTGAAATTAAGTGTTATTTTTATGGTGATTTCTCTACTACTACTAAGTTGCTTTAAGTAGGCGTAAAGCGTTTTATTAATTGAAATTATTGCCGCCATTGATGTGAGCTTTTTATGCGCATGAGACAAGCCGTTTTGAAGAGTAAGTGGTCCTTTACGTTGCTCGCTGTAAGCTTATTACCTATTTACAATTAATGTCCACCTAATAGGTAAGAATTAACTACCGCATCACAACACCTGAGTTAGGTTAATTAACATAGCATACGCTTTTTATGTTCCCATTGCTGGGGACTCGGGGCCTTCTCTTATATTGTAGGAGTGCGGAAAACACTGCGGCAAGGAGAGTGTGTGTAATAAATTTCATAATCAGTTTAAGTCAGTTTTCTTTTAGTTAAGTTAAAAAATGCAAGAATGAATAAAAAATGAAAGTAGCTAATGATAAAACAAATGATTTTACCGTGTACTCGATGCTTGTACATAAATGTTTAGGTATAGTAGGGGACGTTATCTTCCCGCTGTATTACAAATATTGGTCCGAAAAAAACGCGAACCAAAATGCTGCCAGATTATTGAGTAAGTAAATTTAAATTGATACAAAATTTTCGACGCCCAATAAAAGGAATAAAATATATTTTTTATTAAAGGTTAGTTAATCATAATTTAAATTGGTTTGTGTATTCCACTTATATGCGAAAAGATATTATGTCTAAATAAAAACTGAACTTACATTAGTGTATTTTCAACCATCTTGTATCTTCGTATCCGTAATTTAACTAAAAAATAAACCGCGCTTCATGATTTATGGATACATACCTGACCCTTTGGGAGGTTTAGCGGATATTTATGGCCGCCATACAAGTTGCGCCGGCGCAGCGCAGCGCATGTGCGAACTTGGGCCAGGTCATAAACCGGCAAGTCATAAATTACGGACAACTTTGTAGCCTAGTGTGCGTTGCGCTTTACCGCTTCTATGGTTGATGATATGCTGAAACATAGCCGTATAAGGGTTATAAACAGTAAAATACGCGTAGGTATGTCTTAGCTAATAATTCATAATACTATGATCACTAATTAACCGCAGCCAAGTCAGAACTGAATTTAATTATCCCAATCCAAAAATAATTAACCATGTTTTAGTTAAATTTTAGCAACGACCATTGAACTTGGCACCCATTTAGATCTCACTTGTTTTGTAGTTGAAGTCAACAACTAAGATTGAAAAAACTGATTATATACATTAAACTTGGCTCTCATTCTACATTCATATTTTTGATGTGATAGGTATTTTATAAGGCATCTTCGACCACACTTTCACTTGCCATCAGGCATGCTGGTTGTCAAATTCGATCGATACACGATAAAAGAAAAAAAACCAAACCCTGCGGTAAATACAGCAATAAAATTTTAAACAAAACCCAAACTCGTCCAAACTGTGACGTCTATCACAACTTACACGCAAACAAACGATTAGCTCACAGTAAAATCTCATTCGAATCAAAAGAAAATATTCCTATTAGATACAAAGTACAATCCATTCTTCCGCCCACAGATATTGCCAGTAATTTGTCTCATATAACGAGCCTTCCAATTATATGGGAAACGCTAACCGGTCGCGGTGTCTTGTTAATTTGACTAATTTTACAGCACCATTAGTCTGCTCAGAGTATTGAAAGGCACGTGGCGAGCTTAAGTTGTATGGAGATAGGGTTAAGTGACTCTGTTAATGGGGCAGTTAATGTATTTGATTGGGAATCAAAATTTGGAAATAAGAAAAATGCTGCTTGAGTTTAAAGTCTACTTTATTTGTCTACTGTTGGAATTATTTATTACTAGCACACTAGCAGGGGCCTGTGGTTTTATATGCTTAGTTTCCGGTTTTCTTATTTTGACAGAATGAAAACTCTATTTAATATTTCAGACTATGATGTAACTGTACCTATTCCAAATTGCAACCCAATCCGTTCAGGCGTTCCACAAGCTTCTTCTTGAACTGCCTCTTCAATGTTAAAGGTTGGCCATCATCTTCTCGAAGTCGTCTCTGTCCATTCGGAATAGCTGCTCGACAGAGTATATGACGATCCACTCTCGGATATTACGGAACAAGCTCACAAATACCTAAATATCCAAATTTTTATATTTATAATGACAACTTTTTTATTGTATTTATTTATTTACTTTTACTACATGTACATGGTGCGGTTGAAAACGCGTAGTTCCCGATCCATTATTTTCTTGGGATTAAAAGTAAAAGTGTGTTATTCTAAACTCTATCTCTATCTATGTACCAAGTTTTATCCAGTTTCCTTTTATCTAGTAGTTTTGTTTGAAAGCGTAAAAAACACCCATTAATACTTTTTTTTTTGAATTACAATAGGTACAATAGGTAGTTAAACAATAGGATTTGTACCTATTTATATTCGGAGACTTATCTCACCAGACCACTGACCATAGTCAGTGGCGTAGAATCTTGTTTCGACTTCTTGTTTCGACATAGCTCCGCTTAAGTTTTTAGAGTTCCGTACCCAAATGGCAAAATACGGGACCCTTATAGATTCGTCATGTCTGTCCGTCCGTATGTCTCAGCCACTTTTCTCCGATATTATAAGAGCTATACTGTTGAAACTTGGTAAGTAGATGTAATCTGTGAACCGCATTAAGATTTTGATACAAAAAATAGAAAAAAATCAAAAATTTTTAGGGGTGCCCCATACTTAGAACACTCAAAAAAATTTTTTTTGATCAAAACCAATCGTGTGGTTTATCTATGGATAGGTGATTAAAAATGATATTGAAGATTCTAACATTTTTTTTCTAAACTGAATAGTTTGCGCGAGGGTCTCTTCCAAAGTGGTAAAAAAAGTGTATGATGTACATTACTATGTAAACTATCAACGAAAATTGGTTTGAACGAGATCTAGTAAGTAGTTTTATTTTAATACGTCATAAATTGACTATTGTTAAAACACTTATTAAAGTAACAACGAACTACAAGAACTTTTATATTATGTTACTTGCTGCTACGGAATCCTTCATGGGCGAGTCCGACTCGCACTTGACCGTTTTTATTTTAAACTATTATAGGTTTACACTTGGCCGCCATCTCGCCTGACGTTATGTGACGATGCGGTCTACGATGGAGCGTGCTTACCTGTAGATATTTTACAGCATACGCATTGAGATTATACCATGAAATCTCATTCTGCTCTTCGTTTTTCATAATACGTACAGAAAAAGTAATCACATACATGATATCTACCCTCACACAGCTAAATAAACCCAGAATCTTTATCTATCTTTACAGCGAACCGGAGCATCCTTCCATCAAATACAGAACATTATCCTTTCTTCGGGGCGTCCATAAAACCTTATCTTCGAGAAAGCAGCGTGGCCAAGTCCCGCAATCTACATAGAGCTGATAATGGCAAAACCACTCAAGGTAGACACTCAAACTTTCCTTGTTCCCGCTGAAGTTTTGGAGCACGTAATGAAACTGGGGGGTCCGAGTTGATTGGTTGTGATATAAGTAATCTTGGAGCACATTGGGCGTTTTACGAGTTCGGGCGGAGAAGGCTTTTATATTTATTAAGTAAGTTGTGCTTTTGGCTGTATTAATCCACCTTTATGGAGGGGTTTGGGCGCCTGGTGGCTATGGCAAATCAGACGTGTGAGTAGGCAAATTATATAAGCTAAGCTTATGAAAATTCACATCTAGATAAACAATACTTCTTAATCTGTAAAACAGTTAAGAGGGTTCCTAATTATAATGGTACAAAACCCTGTCTGCCTTGTCGAGACACGCCTAACCTTCTGCAACAGCTATAAACAATTAAATAGAACTAAATTAGCGTGAGCAATGGAGAAATAAGGGTCGACTATTCTTGTAAGTTCCTGAGTATTTTTATTGATTGTGTTTATATGTTAAAAAAAAAAAAATTGTTAGCATTGTGCAGTTCTTCTCTCACTCCTTCTCTATTTAAACTAATTATATACTCCTCCGTCCACGTAATTTTCGATAATTTTAAAAGAGGTATAGGTATAAAGCTTTTGTTTCACGTTTTTTTAAATAACGAGCGACAAGACGAGCAGGACTTGTGCCTGATGGTAAGCAACATGGATACCACATAACAGCACAGTGACACACAGCTATTGGAACATGAAGAGTCCAAATCATTACCTAGCACTGCACTGCACTCGTCACCCAGAGATATAAGATGTTATATCTCTAAGCCCTGTAATTTCTCTGGAAACATTCTCCTTCAGACCGGAACACAGTAATGTTTGCACATTACTACTTGGCGGTAGAATACCTGGCGAAGGTGTGGTACTTCCTCAGGCGGACTCTGCCAAGAGTCCTACCACTACAGCACCACTACGTAAGTATAGATATTTATTTTAAATATGTATTTCCAAAACAAATCGTCGAATTTTAAGCACAAATATTGGAGAGGCTAAAAACATCATACAATATGACAAGTAACCCAGTAAGTAGGTACTGTTAAACCTACTCCATTATTTACATTTCCAAATGAGTGGGTGGTCCGTTATTATAATATTTTATTAGACCCCGCATTAAAATTCTTTGTTCTAACCCGCAGCTAATTAGCCAATGTTATCTCGGAATTTCATAAAGTTAATAATATAAAAAGTACGGTTAAGAGGGGTTTTCCGGTTCACGCGCTATGCTTAATTAAAATCACTAGAATAGAAAAATATTTGGTTCGTTTAGATTATTTGGATACACTTGTGATGGTTAATATGAGTATTTTTTATTGGAATTTCTGTATAATATAATTTTTTGATACGATGCGGGGTATTTGCTAAAGCAAAGGGTGCTTAGAATTTAGCGCGACAACTTAGAAGATATTCATTTACTTTAGATTTTAAAACACTCAGATTGTACCTACCTGGAAACATAACCTGAGATAGACTGTTCCACAGGTTCACCGTGGGAATTCTAAATGTAGAGTTAAAGCAACTTTATCTATTCGAATTTTGGGAATTTCACCATGAACCAGTATCGAATCAGAGAACCACAGAACCAAAGACTCAACTCTTTGGTTCTCTGGCTCTCCAATAGTAGAAAGGACAGAACTTGAAATAAAGTTGAATTTCTGATAAATTTAGAAGCTTCCGATTCACAAACGAGATTATCTATTTTCTTGGGGCTGAAGCTGAACGAGATATATAAGTAAATTTCAAAATTCATACTTTCCGTACAGTAGAGAAAAACTGAATTTAATAAACATAGTGTCAAACAAACTTTATAAAGGTGTCTTTATAACATGCTTGCAAAGAAATAGTATACTATTCTGAACAACATTTTCATAGGATACTAAAGGCATATTCCGACTTCAATTGGGTCGATTTCCAATGTTTTCTTATATTTCAACAAGTAAAATTTTAAGATACAGAGGTTGGTTTTCAAATAAAAAAGTAATATAAAGTTAGGGGAAACGAAAAAAATGCTTGTGCTTGTTCGAAAACGCTTAGAAACCAAATCTCGTCGCGCCACGTGAAGTAGGTACGTGCCCGTTATCATATTTTTACGGCCAACTCGAAAAAGTGGGGTTTTATTACTTTGGGTTTTATTGGGTTTCCTAGATTAGGAACGAGTGAGTGGAAAGGTCAGGGGAAATGGGAAATTCTCGGGATTGCTTTGTGTAGATAATACGTACGTATTTCTGATGTAGAGATATCTCACTGTACACTGGACTAGGCACTTATTAAAAAAATATGCAGATTGGTTTTTAAACAGGTACCGTATGTACTTTCTCGTGAACTTAGTAAAAAGCAGTTAATTTGGTATTACTTACGGACACCCTAAACTGATTTATTTGCATAGGTAGGTGATTAGAGAAACACAGGCAAAAAGTAATCGAAAACAAAGTCGCAAAGAGGTCGATGTAGAAGTCTTCATGTTTGAAGGCATCATTTTGTAACCACAATTTAGCTTATTTAAAAGTTGTTTCACTCTCATAACGATCGTAGACTGACTAAAACAAATTAGGTACCTACTACATTTACACTTTTACTTTTAATTGTTACTTTTCGTCTGATTTTAGTTTTGTTGTGGTTTTTGTAGAATTTTAAGTAACTACATCTATACTAATATGACAAAGCTGAAGAGTTAATTTGTTTGAACGCGACAAACTCAGGAACTACTTCATCGTTTTAAAAAAAAACTCCGTTGGATATATGTAGGTATAGGTACGTGATCCTGAAGTCCTATAAGCTATAAATGTACCACAGGCAAAGCCGGGGTGGACTGCCAGTTAATAGTAGAACTAGCTGCTGCCCACAGTGTACCTCGCAGCATGACAATCACCAAGATTTACGGGACATGTACTTATAATAATAGTCTATATGGTACCTATTGGTAACTAAAAATACGAGTATGGTGGTGTAAATGTACTTATTTCGTATTTAATTTCATTAAAATGTTTTAAGATATTACAGTGATAGGTACACGGAAGCTAGTGAAAGATACACACAAATATACACACGAACTTTGCCTGGTTATTGTGATTTTTGTGCAACACAGATGTATTTAAAAATTGTGGGTCGTTGTGTTTTTTGACTTCGAACATTTCAATACTCAAAAGTAAACATTTGGCACTTGCAGTGGCTCGCGGTTTTACCCATGTAGTTCTCGACGCCGTGGGCTTATCTAGAAATCTAGAATTTAGAAAAAAATAGATATCTAGTATCTAGAAATGCAAACGAATTTCTAGATGACCATGCCTTCCGGATTCACCCGCGTAGCTTCCAAAGTAAACTATCAAATTCTGAGTTATTAGTTTTCACTTCTATTGGCAGTTTCCATAGCTTGCTATTTTTTTTCATTTATCTTTATTAACTTACGTCGACTCATTTGCGATTTCCTTTGTTTTCAGACACGTTCAGTAACCAGGACCAGAAGGAAGAAAAACCGAATCTGCGCTATGACGCGTGAAGAAATCAGTCCGTATTTATGGCCGCAGTTATTGTTTGAAACGTCTAAGTCGTAATTCCCGAACATAAAGCGGGCAGGCTTCACTTTACCCCCCAAAATACCCCTCCGAATCCCCTTTTACCCCCTCAGTTCCCCTTCTCCCCTTTCGCTGCTGGATGCTTTTTTTCCCGCGCGAAATGGCCCGTTTGAAATTGTTGTTTTATGGAAGTTTTTAGGAGTTTGACTTCGCCGGAGGAAATTTATATAGAACGGCAATCTTTACGTGCTTAGATAGAATGCTGGTGTACATAATGTATAAGTTTATATGTACGGTAGCTATGAATAAAATAAAATTGTGTGATGATGTATTCCATTACTGTACACGATGTAGGTGGAACTACAATTATGACTGAAATTTAATTATCTTCACTTAATTTAACATCATTGGAGTGCAAACTTCTCGAGCCGCGTAGAACAGTTTTTGGGAAGGAAAATCTTATTATACCTGGGTTTGTAGGTAATCTTATACGATTTTTGGTTGGGTAGTGTTTTATGAGTTCACGTCACTGACATGCCTAATAGAGCAGTATCTCAACATTATCTCAACATTTTATTAAAGCACATAACGGCACGCACAGAATAAATACACTTCACAGAGCTAGCCTGCTACCGCACGGCCATCGCGGGTGTCATGGCGGCACCGACGCGGCCATATATATCTGTAACTACACAGGTTAATGTGCAACGTTGGTAAATTGTTAATTAGGTATTCCTAAGTGTTCACTTTTATCGGCAGTCTCTATGACTGCCATTTTTTGTTTGTCTTATCAAGTGGCAGAGTTTTTGTGAATGTATTATTAATATGGAATTATTTAATGATAGGTATTTAGAGCTTAACTTTATTGTAACTCGGTGCATTTGTTCTTACCTCGCTATACCTACCTATGTTGAATAAAATCTATCGACTGCAATTCAATTGTGTAGGTATGTGTCTATTATTAAGACTTAAATTTACATGCTATACAGTGTTCTAATATCTAATACTATGTGAAAATATTCATACTTGTATTTGAACTTAAACAATTGTAGATATCTGTCTTCGCGATAAGTACCTATTCATGTAGTGAGTAATAGTTAGGCCCTAATAATATGTAAGTAATCATAGAGACTCATTATGAAGCCGCAACATACCTGCAATTGCAAAGCGTGTTATACCTATGTTCTGAAATAAGTTAAATTAACTATACTATTTTTACTTATGTAGGTAAATAACTAATTTAAAGTAGAATATAAATACCTAAGTAAGGTACATAATAATATAAAAGTATCGATGTTTGATTCTACTACAATAGAATATAGAGTTTCTTAGATAACAGTAATTTTCATAACATTAGGTACTTTAAAATACTTTTTAAAAATAAATTGTGCCTTTGGAATATGAACGCAACATTACAGCGTACAACTTAAAGCGTTCACCTCGTCCCAAGAAAATATACCCAAAGGTCCGATCGATAAAAAAAATTAAATAACGACCTGTCACTGTCAAAAAATAATATACAAAGAAAATTATCTCTACCATTTTTAAAGTCGGAACGCGCGTCCGTTGCCGCTCCCTGATTGGTGGGCGGATGACAGCTGCTTGAAATATGTCGGTGTGGTGCCTTAACGCAGCGGGTGACAACATGGACCCACTAAAGTCCCCCTAATGAAATTAAATTCCGTACGTTTTAGATTTGCTCGTAAATATTCCGATCTAATCCGCTGATTAATGAAGCCTGAGGAATCTTACTCGAATTTAATCTTGTGAAGTGGTTGGGTGAGTGTAAGTACTTACATGAGTAGTGGGTAGGCATTCACAAATTTGAATAAGTATTATTTAACTCCTCTATGTAAGACTCGGCAGAGCTTATGTTTTTTTATAACATAAGGCACGAGCACGGTATAGGTAGGTACCTACCTACTTGTGATTGTGAATTACCTACGTACCTACCTTAGGGTTTACGACTTCTCAATAGGTACTCGTAGTAGGTAGGTACTTGCCTACTATTAGTAGGTAATGTAACTTTTAGATCTGGGAACTATTCTATTGATAAGTTATCTGCACGAAGAGTCCAAATCATTACCTAGCACTATCTATTCAGCCCGTTTGTGTCTATTACACATTTGATGAAACAAAGCCCTGAAAACTCAGGGTTTGGTTTCGGGCTGAACAGATAGTGCTAGGTAATGATTTGGACTCTTCGTGTTCCAATAGCTGCGTGTCACTGTGCTGTTTGTTATGTGGTAAGCAAGTTGTTTACCATCAGGCACATGTCATGATCGTCTCGTCACTTCTTATTTAAAAACAAGAACAAAATAAAAAAAATTGATTAACCCCCCGACTACCTCGGATTTGATATCTATACCTACAACATTCTACTAGTCAAACCCTTTCATTTAATACCCATATTAAGGGGGTTAGAAAAAAGTTAAGCCCTTTCGTTTGATACCCATATTGAGGTAATAGTGAAAAAAATAATAATGTAATTCGCCATTTTGTGGAGGCGGCCATCTTGGATTTGAAATTCGTTGTAATGTATAGTATTCTACTTGTCAACCCCTTTCATTTGATACCCATATTAAGATAGATGGTGAAGAAATATTTTGTCCGCCATTTTGTGGAGGCGGCCATCTTGAATCGATATCAACCAAACATAGCTAAGAACATCTGCACGAATATTAACCTTTAAATAAAAAAAAAAACGCATCGAAATCGGCCCATCCGTTTGAGCTCTACGGTGCCACAGACAGACACACACACAGACAGACAGACAGACATCGACATCAAACTTATAACATCCCTTTTTTGGTCGGGGGTTAAAAAAGAGAATTAGGTATCTAGTATATTTATTCCCAAGCGTCGCTGTCCGATTTGCATGTAGCAGTTGATGCTGTGAACTCTGATCTGCGGCAAATTTTGCATTGGAGTAAAAGTTTCGGTTTGAATGTTAATCCCGCAAAAACACAAGTCATTATCATAGGCAGTTCTTATATGGTATCTCGAATTGACTGGGCCATAGTACCTAAAATTGTTTTTGATGAAACTATAATACCTTACAGTAAAACAGTGAAGAATCTTGGCGTGATTTTTGATCATACTTTGAGTTGGGATGCGCACCTGGAATCAATAAGCAACAAAATATTTGCGTCTGGTGGATCATTGAGGCGACTCCGCAATTTTCTACCCACTGCTACCAAAGTTACACTTGCTCAGTCCCTCCTCCTTCCAATCCTAGACTACGCAGACGTTTGCTTTCTTAACCTTACTGAGACCCAGCTTGATAAACTTGAGCGTCTTCAAAATTATTGCATTAGATTTATATTTGGCTTACGCAAATATGATCACATATCCGAATTTCGTAATCAGCTCAAGTGGCTCCCCATTCGTTTTCGCCGGAATGCTCATATCCTCTCCCTACTTTATAATGTCTTGTTTAAGCCTTCAACCCCCCGCTACTTAAAAGAAAGCTTCACTTTCTGGAGCAATGTGCATTCTCGACCTTTACGATCAAATGACAACTTATCATTGAAACCGCCCCTGCACGTTCTGAAACTTTTACGGCAAATCTTTTGCGTTCCAGGCTGTCATACTATGGAATGCCTTACCCGTGCCCGTCAGACACGCTCCAACACTGCCTGTTTTTCAGAAACAAGTCAAGGAATTCTATCTGTCACTGCTGACATGACACTGAAATTAATTGTTCTTATCAAATATTCGTTTTGTTTTTGTTGTTATTTTATTTATTTAAGTATGTATATTATTTATGTTTTGTATTTATTAGTGTATTATTGAACTAAGTATTCCAAGTATTAGAATGTATGATTATTAATATGTAAGTTTATAAAATACCTTAAGTCACACTGTACCCTAACCCCGTCTAACTCTATTTCATCTTTTTCTCCAACCTTCGGTTGCCTGGAAGAGATCGCTTTTAGCGATAAGGTCGCCACTTGTTTCACTAGCTTTAAGGATATATCGTTTTGTATATTGTTTTTCGTATTGTGGACAATAAAGAGTATCTATCTATCTATCTATATTGCTCTTATTTGGCTTAAAGAATTTACTGAATTAATTGTGTGCGAATGGCGCTCTGGTTGTGGAAAATGTCTTTGCCGGAATTTTAATTTCATTATCAACAAAATAAAATAAAAAAGATTCAGTCCATCTTGATTTAATCATTCTGTGTTTTTATTATTTTTTGTGTTAAAACAAAATAAATGATTAATAGATTTAGCTACTAATTACCTACTTATTTTGGAAAAGCACACCTCTAGAACAACTTTTTAGGCGACAAATTTTCGGAAACTGGAACTAGTCACGAAAAGACTAGGCTAGCCTAGTATGAACTAGTCACAGAACACAAAAGCACGGACTAAAAAAACAATTTCCATAATAAGATAGGAGCTATGACTTTCTAGATAACCCATGTATGATTAACTATCTTGTGAGATAGTTATTTATTTCTATTCTCTCATATAAGTCGGAGACGTTAGATAACGAAGTTCATAACACCAATAAATCCAATAGACTTACGCCAGACACTTTTACGACCCTTACACGATGGGTACAAATCACATCAATATAGGCAATTAGAAGACTATGTTTGAACACCCTATCTTCGACACGCATGTCAAAGATAGTTGCACTATAATGTCAAAAGATAGAAAATATTTTGTTGTTGTGCTGGATTTATACCAAAGAAATGTCGTATTTACTAGGACACGGTATCAGTGTATAACACCATAATGTGGCTTACAGAAGCTGGTGATCCATGACCGTGTTTTCTTCATAAAATACAACAGGTTTACATCCATTATCCAGCATTAGATGACAACTGATGATGGTAAAATTAGTGACTGGTTACCATTGGTTGATACTCTTACTGCAGCGAAACTTCACTATTTCAGCAGATTTTTTTGTCAGATGTTTTAGTATTAAAATTAACGTGGTTGTTACACATATTTAATTGAATATTGGGACACTCACGTATATACGGTCGGTCAACCCGACTCGAGTTGTGCCAAAAGGGCAGCCACCGCGCGTGTGCACTCGCCTTGAAAAAGTCCGCCGGACGCGGCCGAAACTCGAGTCGGGTTGACCGACCGTATATACGTGAGTGTCCCGTTATTCAATTAAATTTGTCAGATGTTGTTTATGAATTCGATTCGTTGATTAAAACTCTCTAAAATAACTTCATTTAATACCAAAGTGATTTCGTGTAGTTCCACCTTAATGCCTTTCCTAAGATGACATCCAGACGTCAAAAATAGGAGTCCACGGAACTCTTTTAGAGCGTTTTAGATAAAGTGGAGTGTCTGAAGACGTCGTGGGTTTTGTTACAACAAAATCACTAGTTTATGGCAACCATATCACTGATATACTCGTAGTATTCTACAATAATGGTACCATGTGGTTGTAGGGTTGACTCTAGTTGAGTATTATTTCTAGCTGAGTAACGGTTCCAAATACGGAATAAATAGGGACATTTTTAATTCCGTAATATTTTTTAGCACGAATACTTTTTCGAATTGCGCAATTAAGTATCTAGTATATCGTAAGTAGTTAATACCTAATTAATTACAAAAATAATTATGATATTATTAAAAAAACAAATATTAAAATGACAAATTCAAACATCCTTCCCTTCTCAACCATGTTTCATTAATCAACGATAATAGGTTTGCACTATATCATTGCCATATCGCCTGATGTTAAGCATTGATGTGGTCCACGATGGACTTAGGATCAATAGATTCAGTGTCGACTTGAAAACTCCAAGGTTGTATCACTCTCTTTAATTTCCCAAAACTAAGTTGAAACTATAAATACTCTTAGAATTTCCAAAATAACAAGTCTACTACCTACTGAATTTAAAATACCAACATTTTAAGCGAAACCGTCTTTACCGGCCCTACCTTGAGAGTACAAAGAACCAGATTCCAGCCGTTACAACTCCAGCCTACAGATTAACAGCGCCACTATCGCGTGCTCTTACGACATTCAAAACCTCTTGTAAAAGTAGAGTAGTTCCACTTCTTCGCTACAAGACTAAACGTATCGGAGTCTCTACTACTCTCCAGAAGATTTACTAGGTGCATTCCTTGAGTGCCTGCGGTATATTGCCGGTGTAAATGTTTGAGATTAACGGTAAAGGAATCGCCACTACTTAACACACTCTTTAGTTTTTACTGTGTCAGTGTTTTCAATGAACAAATATCTAAATAAGCGAGTTCTGGCTTTGCGTTTCCTAATACCTAGTGACCCAGTGGCGAGATTGTTTAATTTCTAGCCTGAGATTGTAGGTTCAAATATCCATGCACTTCTGAATATCTACTAGACCCATAAATATTTTTATTTACAAGTGTACCTATCTATTTAATGTTTCAACTTGTAAATTACACTCATCATCATCAACCACCCACTAAATGTTCCCACTGCTGGGACTCGGCCCTTCTCTCGTAAGGAGAGAGTTAAGGCCATAATCCAACACGCTGGCCCAGAGCGGGTTGGTGGATGACACATAACTTCGAAAGATTTTATGTACATGTCGGTTTCCTCACGATGGTTTCCTTCACCGTTTTAAGTTAACGGCTTTACGCATACGACTTCGAAAAGGCAGTGGCGTGTGTGAGGCTTGAACCCGGGGTCTCCGGATCGGCAGGCGTCGTTCTCCCGACTAGAGCAGCCGTAACTTGTAAATTATGTTATTTAGTGTCAATAAATAATACTTCTATATTTATATTTATTTGACTGGCCTAGTGGCTTAGTTGGTAGAGTAAGTCTACCAGCGTATCAATTAGGTCGTGGCGTAGGTTCGATTTCCACTTATGGCAAATATTTGTAAGCTAAATATTGATATTTGTTCTCGGTTTTAGTACTTCTATTTACTTATTAACCTGCGAAATAAAAACCCGCGAGTAGGCCTTAAGAAAAAATCCTGAAATAAGGAAAAATGACTCTTTTATGAACTACAAATAGTGTGAAAACCTTTAAACGACCAATTCTTGTAGGTATATAGGTATATATATATAGAATCGGAATCTCGGAAACGGCTCGAACGATTTTCATGAAATTATGTATACAGGGGGTTTCGGGGACGCTAAATCGATCCAGCTAGGGCTTATTTTTTTAAAAACATCATTTTATGCGCGTTTTTAGACAATGAAAAACTCCTACAATGTCATTAGACTACGATAACTTATTTCGGTTCTTTAAGTATAAATGGCTCAGACGGAATAGGCTCGCCCTCGGAGTCAACAGGCCCCGGTTCGAAACCTGATGGTTACACATTTTTTTTTGATTTTTTTTTTCTGAGAAAATTTTATACTTAGAGCCTTATATAAACGCATTTAATTCGTATCTAAGTAGGTCTAAGTAAGTCATCACTACGTAACTCGTACCTGCCTAAATATCACTTAAAAAAACTGAGCAAAGCTCGGTCAACCAGGTACTGAACATTTATGTAACTACCTTTTGGCGAATAAAAAACTATATAATAAGTTAACTGTAGTGAGGTTTCAAAAAATTGAGTAAAGTGAAATCAAAACAATTTTTTTGCCTTTTATTTTTCATCCTTTTTTCACTTAGGTATATACATATCTTTGCATGTTATTCAAAATAAAGTAGGTATCATTTTAATTGACCACTAACAAAACAAGTGTATTTTGAACCGTAATTATAAAAGTTAGCAATTAAGAACTCATGTTTTACATACAAATATGTTTTGTGTAGCTGTCAAAATAAAATATATCCCAGCCCACCCAACGTGAAAAACATTAATCGTTTATCATTAAGAAAAGTGTAAAGCATAAATTAAGTTTGAAATGACTCGATGCAATAAATATGACTTAAATATCGTATTAATATTAATTCTATAAGTCTGAAAGTTAATTTAAGCCGGATAAATAAAGAAACGCTGTGAAAGTATTAACGACGGTGGATTAAAATAATAGAATTGATTAAACTCAGTTATTTTTCTTTGTGTACGATTGACGTCACAAACGTCATAAATTAACTCACGTAAGATTTGGGTAGCATGAGGATAAGGATTCCATTAAATGTTACCACTGCTGGAAATCGGGGCCTTGACGGTCTCAAATGGAGAGAATCGAAGCCATAATCCACTACGACAGCCCAGTGCGGGTTGACGGTTGACCTCGAAAGATCTTAGGAACATGCTGAATTACGAACGATGTTTTGTTCTACCGTTAGAACCAGTGGCAAATACTAACTTTTATTTATAGCACCTCAATGTTATAAACAACTAGTTACATAGATAAAATAAGTATCAACCACTCTCTTTTGTACTTCCCTTCTCCTTATTCTCAAATCTCTCATTCTGTCAGGATAGAATCGAACCGCAGGCGGTTTCCTGAAAGAGATATCTTTTTGTGATAAGGTCGCCAAATGCTGGTTTATTTTATTTTAATTTAAGTAACATTTGTTTATTTTAGAAAATTAAGTGCAATAAAGCTTTTATTTATGTATCAGTATTTTGATTCCATGCAATGACCGCGAGTCGGATGAAATCACTATATAAATTTAGTTACGACTAATACTAATTTAAATGGCAGAGTGTTATCTATTCTGCTTTCACATCAAACATTACCGGATTATCTTAATTTCTGGCTTCAGTATGTAGGGTAGAAAGCGATGTAGCTACGATTAATCCGAAGGTTAACATACAACATGAATAAGCCTCTGCAAATATTGATTAGTTCACAAATCATCATAAATTAGGATTCAGACTGGCTGCTATGGATTAAAATAGGTTAGCAGTTGTTTATCACGACAACCGAGCCCGTTTTTGGAACATTGCGGTATACATTTACTCTGTGTTTCTTTAGCATTTCCGTTTGTACTTTACTAAAATACTGTCATGTCTTTTTTCTAGTATTAAGTACGAATAATCTTATTTAGTATATTTAATATATTTTTGTTGAATTAGTACACTACTTTCCTTGGAGCCAAATTTTGGAATATTAAAATTTAGGTATTAAATTTGGAAAATTTTACTTATTGGAAATTTACATAGGTTCGTATTCCAAATAATGACCTAAGTACAGATCTGTAAGTCGATCAAAACAATTCTGTCTAAGTACTTTGACGACACAAACGCCGTAAATTTCAGTGCTGAATTGATCTTTCGTTGTTATGTATTAAAATTAAGGCTGAAGCAATTTTGAGTCAGGTTTTTTAATACAGCGGATAAGTATTGGTTTTAGGTATAGTAAGGTACGAAATTCGTAAATGCAATACAAAAGCTGACTTAAGCTCTTTTTTGTCCGGTTTTTTTGACTTCAGAAACGTTAAAAATTTCTACACATTCTTGCTCAATTTTTTTATAAGTTTTGGTTCGCGTCACTTTTGAACAAATGTTTTTTTTTATCTAATATAACCTCTTTGAACAGATAGTCTCAGTGTGACTGGACCACAGACTAAGTAGAAATATTTCCACTCAAACTCGTTTCAACGATTCTCGGGCTGATAATTTAAATAATTGTATCATTGATTTAAATTGCTAATGTTAAGTTTAATTACAGTCTGGAAGAGGGTTTTGTTTTTTGGAGCTAATCTGTCAATAAGAAAAAATTACGGTTTCTGATGCATCAGTGAATCTTTACAGAGAAGTGGGCCTCTCAATTTGTGTTACAATCTTTAGAACATTTTGAAGCTGTATGTACCTATGTACCTACCCTTCTACTACTTTACTATTAGATATAAGTATTTAGTAGGTATAAATACATATGTGTTGTTTGTATTTATGAATACCTACTATAGGTAGATTTATCAATAGTTTTCCATGAAATTTACAAGAGTCTTTCCAATTTACTCGACAGAAAATAGCTTAATTATGCCATAAATAACCAAACGTAAAGTCTTTAGCTAATAATACGGCTAGCGTTTTGTGGGATATCTGATAAAGCTGTAATAAGTACCTACATAATTTAGTTATAAATGAGAACCAACAACGCAAATAAAGTGTCGCTTCGAGCTCTATACATAAGTACACTCCGCGAGGCATAAGCTGAGCTTTACATTTGTGTGAGTGTACATGGATAGTGTAGGTGTGACAACCGGCCTTAGGCGCGGCGCCATTCTGCCTCGCCGCGCTCCTGCCTGATCACTCACACTAATGCAAAGCTCAGCCTATACCTCGCGGACAAACTCTCCTCACACTACCGTGCATGTATATTAAGAGCTTATGCCTCCTTGTCAAGAATAACCCAGACATCTTTATAACAAGACAGGAGGCATCCAAAAGACAGATGCGGTCTAAAGTTGGAGCTATAATTGAAACCCCCTACTGCAGACTGGAAATTTCAAAAAAGAATGTTTTTCACATGGCCATAAAATTGTTTAATGCTCTTCCCGATGAAATCAGAGAAATGTCTGAGAAAACTTTTAAATATTACCTACATAAATGGCTACTCGACAAGTGTTATTACTCGGTAGACGAATATCTGAATGTGTACTGTGGTATTCCAGTTAGTCAAACTAGGAAGTAATATGAAATACTTGATATTATAATACTATAATTACTCATACCAGTATTCGTTGTAACTAGATATAGGTGTTCTAAGTCTCAACCTAATTTGACAATGACATTGAATATTTGATTTAATTTTTTTTTTTTTTCAACTAATTTGACATTGTATAATATTTTTTTTCTAGTAACAAACATTTTGACATTGTTTCAATAAATTTTTGCATACCTCACACGAGGAAAACATAATGGACATGATTCTACAAATTACACCTAATTTATCTACATATGTTTACGCAAATAAACCTCATTTCATTTCATTTCATTTCATTTCATTTCAAAATTTCAAGCTCCTGCCTGATTGGTGATCACTCACACTAATGCAAAGCTCAGCTTATACCGGTAGTGTACCTATTATACAACCTACATACCAAAATATATTTAAATAATAGGTTGAACTTTCTTAGGTATATTACTGTTTTTTATAGACTACATAGTTTTAAATATTACAAGTTCATTACATTTATCAATTCATTCAGTCATTTGCCGAAGCCGCTTCCTCCCGGCCCAGAAACTTCTGACAGACAACTCTGGCTTCTGAAGTCCCGAGTGATTATATGGAAAACAATTGAAAAATGTTTTAGTTTTTGAGCTAGACGTTATTGCCATTGATTTAAGCTATCTAGCAAAATGATGTAATACCCCACACAACACAGCACAGGTGTTAGAATTCAAGCTATTAATATCAAATACCTACCTTTCCGCTACTCATGATTCATATCACAATCTCATCGTATCCGTGTCAATAAAACCTTATTTTCAGCGATTTCGATATCCAACGATATTTTCTTACGCCACATGCGTCCCAGCATTGGAATAGACTTTACGATCTAATATTTTTATGCAAAGTACGTCACCAAATGTTCAACGGTTGGAGTCGAAACGTCGAAAAACTTCACGTCCTTTCGCACGTAAAAAGGATGCGACAGAATAAATATACAAGGCACCCTTTAAAACGAGCGGCGTTTTTTCCCGTTGCCCCCATAAAATGTGCCCCAATAAATATGTAAATCTAGAGGAAAAAAAACGGTTTGAGACCCGGTTTTAGATTTCACTTTCAAGTTGTTTAATTGGTACAATTGCATTGCGGGTGCCATCGACCTTTTGTTGGTAAAACGTTTCTTTCAAATGTTGCCGTGCTAAATATGCAAATTAGATTTTGGATTTTGACTTGTTTTTCTAAAGAAGTGAATTGGATCTGGCTGACTTTTTTGTTTATACTTCAATGATTTCAATACATTAGTATAGAGTGACTGGACGAGTAGGTATGACATGGGCCTCATAGTACGCAACACACCATTTAACATAACATTACGGTGTCAGGTTTATGACGAATCCAAAGCGTTAACAAGGATTGCACTACGCTCGTCACCCAGAGTAATTTCGCAAAACATTGCCCTTCAAACCGGAACACAGGGATGTTTGCACATTCCTACTTACCCAGGTGGAGTTTAGGTTACGGTCACTCTACATCTACATAAAAAATAGTAGGTATTTATAAATATACGAAAATATGTACAATAAAGTTAATAATACTGATAGTTTTCTAAATAACTAAAATTGTTTCTATTTTTTATTAACGCTTAACCTACTCATTCCACTTCAGACCTAAAAATACATAAACCACTAAAATACGTCTACTATTCTATCTGCACAAAATGGCTTCGTTCTAAAGGCCAAATGTTGGCGTCCGAAATGTGTAGGTATACCTACCTAGTGACTATCAAATATTCTGTAATTCGGGCTTACACAGAATACAGCGTAGTGAGTATACTTGAGGGGCGTCCCGGACGGATCGATTCAGCTCCGACTGCTGAAATATTTGTGAACGTTGGAGTAAAGCTTTACAATGTCAAACCTTGTAGGGTAATAATTAATCTTAAAAGAAATAAATAATTTTGATACGTTTGTAAATCTCACATCAACTAAAAAAACTTTGCCTTTAGGTACTCGTCACTTGCTAGTAGCGTAAAGTGTTTTTACTCGATTTCTTGTATTTTCCCTCCCAAATCTGAGGCTGCGTACTGGGGACTAAAATCTGAGGCTGAGGGACCATGCATAGCGTAGAATTAAAAAAAACGGCTAGGAACTTACTTTTTTCAGCATTTCGATGAAAAGTAGCCGATAGGTATGTTATTTCAGGCGTTACTTTACATTATTTATTTAAAGTTATATAGGTATATTATTTATTTGACTTCTATTGTACAAGCATTGCTTAGTTCAGGGCTATACGGTTCTATGTGTAAAATATCCGCGATTATTTATTAACTTTTTTACTAAAACCACTTTTTTATCCAGCATCGAGATTGATACAGCAACGAGACGAGCATACGTTTGATGGTAAAAGCAGCACGCCTTCCTTAAACGATAGATCCAGTATTATGCCGTTATTTTAATAAAATCTAAATCACTGCTTAAAACTGCTCTGTTAAAACTCTCTGTATCGCTTCGTTACCCAGACGACATATATATGAGACGATTTATCTATGTGATTTCTGTAAAAATATTACCTTTCAAACCGTAACACAGCATTATTTGTTTATTGCTACCTGATGGTGCAATAACAGATAAAAGTATGGTAAGCAGGTACTTCCCCTGTCGAACTCTACAACGAGTGCTAACGCGTAAAATATTACGTTAACTTTACTTTTACGCTGTGAGAGTTGTAAAAACAATGTTACAATCCCGATGGATATGCACCATCAAGGCCTCAGCAAGGACAAACATCCAAACTTGCTTACGAATGGCCCAAGACAGAAGTGCCTGTAGTCATGACTCTCAATAATGAAGATACGATTAACAAACAAGAAGAAAACTCTTCTCTATCACCGTTCGAAAATTCACAATCCATACAAGAAACAGTAAATCTTAATCAAACATCCGTACGCGACCTTAAACCCTATAGCTGACCCGTTATCACAGCCCATAAACTAATTAAACCACATAACCGCCAATCGAGCTTTCCAATCATGAAATTAAAATTACGTCCCCTTTACGGCGGCTGTTACGAGCTGCGAAAAAAGGGGGCATAAAAGGGAGGGTATAAAAAAGGGGGTATAAATAACACACCTTCGCTGCACGCACGACGGAGCGCGAAGTAGTCGTAAATTATTTGCTTATAGCTCACCGCGATCAATACGTTCATTAAAGAAAAATGTATCGGAGTTCCTGAGGTTATGATCTTGGCTTGAACAAATAATAGAGGAATTACATAACAAGGAATCGAGGTGATGACTGTTTCAACAAATATCATTCCAATAAGTTCGTTAGGTAGATTATTGAAAATGATGTTCTAACAGGTAGGTTCCTATGTTATGACATGTACAGAAAGTATGAATAAATTAATAGGAGTCTTTTAAATTTAGCCATAGATGATTTAGCGTAGAAGTGGAATAAACAATGCACATAAGCAAAGTGTTGTAGATAGTAAGTAGATCCCACTTGAAGTCAACTTCTTTAGGACACTTGAAATTGAAACATGGACATAATGAGTAAAAAGTTATGTAATAATAACAATAAATATTTCCGGTTGTTCGCATCTTGCTAACGGTGAGTACTTGCACAGACATAACCTAGTAGCCAGGATCATCCACCAGCAACTTGCTCTTCGACACGGCCTTGTCGAGTCCGAGGTGCCGTACTATAACGCATATATATACGCACCTCTGCCAGTTCTCGAGAATGCTCGTGCGTTGCTCTACTGGGACCGCTCTATCATCACGGACAGGACTATTGTCGCCAAAAGCCTGATATCGTGCTGGTAGACCGGTCTCAACGTCGGGCTGTGATCATCGATATCACCATACCACATGACGAGAACCTCGTGAAAGCTGAGAAGGACAAGCTTAGCAAGTACCTTGACTTGGCTCACGAGGTTACCGCCATGTGGAATGTTGATTCCACGATCATAGTCCCCGTAGTCGTGTCGGCAAACGGCCTTATAGCGAAAAGTCTCGACCAACATCTCAAGAGACTTTCGCTAGATGGTTGGATCAAGGGTCAGATGCAGAAGGCGGTCATCCTTGACACAGCGCGCATCGTCAGGAGGTTCCTCACTCTGCAGCCCTAACCACCGGTAGCTTGGGCCCTGCTTCGCTGCTGGCGGCAAACTAGGTTTAAGTTTTTATAATGTTTTTATGTTGTTTTATATATCAGTATTGTAAAAACTTAGGCTTAAGAAAAGAAATAAATACGTGAACAATAAATAAATAAATATTGATGGACATTTGTCCAACAATACCATCTAGCCCCGAACTAATCAAACCTTGTATTGTGGGAGTCAAATAGCGATTATTATACTTATGAAACTCTATCTACTATACATAGACATACCCCAATACTGAATAAACTATTTTCGTAAAAAAATCAACCGACTTCAAAATCACAAATAGGCACTCAAAAGCGGAAAATAAATTAATGTCATTATTATCAGCGCTACTCACTCATTTATTTGAAGTCAGTGCTAGTAATTGAACGCAAGCACGACGTCGCAATCAGACTAACTATCAAATAAGCCACTAGGCCAGTCCCCTAAGTAGTTACCTACTTATTTTCTTATTTTATTTTCAATGTATGTATGTAGATATGCCTTGAGATCTCAACAACATCTTTTTGTCGATTGGATCTCGAGGTTTGTGGGGTTTTAAAAGCATTTCGATGTATCGTAAATTATAGGAAACAAGGCAGAGTTTTTTTTGTCTCCGAAGTATGTCGAAATTTGTTGCAAATATTGACAATGGAGAGATGACAACATTTTCATTTTCCAGTTCGCTGGAATTGGTCAATGTTTATTGCTCAATTACGTCGAAATGGCTGAATGGATCCAGTTGAAATTTGGAACACAGATTATGGTCTGAAATGGCACATAGGCTGCAGGACAAAAATTAAAACTACACTAGATTCCAAACGTTATCTAAATTATCTATAGCCTAATTAAGGTCTGTAGAAAAGGAAGACGCCCAAAATTATGAAGATTGCTTATCAGTGTGGATCCATAGTTCCAGACTGCTGGAAAAAAGACATACATAGGCACATAAACTCTAACATGCACACGCAATCAGAGAGAGTTTATTAGCTACTTAGTTCCCATAGTACTTACTTACATTCAAGATTTACTAAAGAAAAATTACCACCAGTAAAATTATTATTAGGTACTAACAGAAACTTTCTGTTTTACTCGCGTAATTCCCGTTCCATTGATTGTACCTCGATTAAAAGTAGCTTACCTATGTACCTACTATAACAGATACATCAAAAACTATATTTGACTTTGACTTTAACTTTGACTTTAATATAGAAGTACTAAATGTGTTAAAAATATCAACCCGATCAGTTAAGTTATTCCGACGTCATTGAGCAACAAACATTCAAACATCGAAACATTCACATTTGTAACATATATATTTAAAATAGTTTTCTCGTCAGTTCATCAGCCGAAAATAACCTAAATTAAAGCGTGTCTTCATAAATAAACCCACTTGAGCAGACCCTTCGTTCTCACACGATATTGGAACGTATAAATCTTCCCCGTCCCGCACCTCACTCCATTAGCCGATGCTTCTCGACTGCACCTATGTAGGCAGATGTGGCTGATTGGAAAACTGATTATATACTCGTACTTCGCTTAGGTACCTTTTATGTTGAATTAGTTATTCCTATTAAAAAAAAAATAGCATTCCGGGAGTACCTACTTACCGACAGAAGTGAAAAGTCAAACAAATATTTGAGCTTACCATTTGATTTAACCGTGAAGGTAAATAACGTAAATGTCACGAGGAAACTGACATGTACCATGAAAAACATCTGTCAAGGTCATACATCATCTAACTGGCACTTGGCCACCGTCGTGGACTATGATCTTAACTTATTCCTTGTGATAGAAGGTCTTGACTGCAACGGGCACATGAAGTGGGCTTCTTATGTTGGTAATTACATTATTTTTACCCACACGTAATTTCTTTATTCCACAATTTCTGTAGAATAAAATTCTTTCACGCAAAGGAGACTCAAGTTATAAAACAATAAAATAAATTAGCTTTAAGCTCTGCTATTAAAATAAATCAGCACTGGCTAAGATTTATTATATCACAAAAAAATATTTGAGGAAACTCAGTACCACGAAGCGAAGGCACGGAGCATGTTCGGTTTTCTTTTTACATATTTCTCATGAGCACAAAATGGCTTCCATCTTACCTACATTGTTACTAAACGTAACTTCGTCATCCATGTTATTATTCTCAGCTTATATTTATAAAATACGGTTGTAAAATAAGCTAAAAAAAACATTTTAAGCCGAGAAACATTACCGTTGATTTATATCCGCCGCCTTCAGTCTAAGTTATGTGATTTTTATTTCCTTTATTCGCAACTTTGTAGTCATACCTAAGGAGTCAATAAAAATATGGCGTATTAAATCGCATAAAGAAAACACTTTTCAGAAAAATAGTTTGGGATGAAAGGCGAGTTTGTAAGGGCGTCGTAACTCGGGGCATAAAGCTTTTTGAAAGGAATCTATCGCGGGAGAATTAATAAAGATATAGGGCTGTATTACGGGACATTAGACAGTTTATGGCACGGACAGCGTTGAATGCACCCGCAGACTTTGAGATGAGCGCTTTATTTTGGACAATCTATCACTATAATGTGACAGAGGGAATGTTTCACAGATTATAAAGATAACAATCATTACGCTATAATCGTAAACGTACGTTGCAATAGGCTTAATTTGATTGTCAATTTATGTGTCGATATCTACTTACTAAAAACTTAATGATTAGTTTCGATAGAAGAACGAAGGCCGTCTCCAGTTCATTGGTTAGTTATTAGTTATTATAATCTAATGTTAGATACTTATCTGTTTTGTTCCAGAGGCATAGATAGGTATTACAGTAAATTTATATTAGTGGACAGGTCTACCTAGGTACATGTCCACTAATATAAATTTACTAGTAAGTAAGTAATAATAATCATAGGTACCTGTATTTATTAAATCTATTATCTGGCTCATATAGGTACAAGCTTTGCTTACTTTGTGACTAGTCAGAGTCGTTCACTAAAATTAATTTAATTTTTCAGTACAAGAAGTTTACTTATCTCTATGTACTCGTATATAGGTAGTAATACCTACGTTAGTAAAGTATTGGCTGTCTATATTTATCTGCGCAAAAGAACAAAACGTGTCTCAAAACAATAGCATCTTTTACTGCTTGTCACAACATTGTATTGGACATTCTTTTACAGATTTTTACTTTACCTAAAACATTTCTCGTAAAAGTCTTGACTAAATGTTCAAAATACGTTCGTTTCGTGCTGTAAAAAGCACAAAATCATGTCCAAACGTCTCAAACAAAAACACAACGTACCCACAACCACTCATATACCTATAACTTATGTAAAAAGTCAACTAAAGATATTCCACGGTGCCTATCTCACCCGAGCCATAAATGTCTCAACCAGGATGATATTTTTACGATGGCTTATACCCTGAGTCGAGAGGCGGGGAGCCTTATCTTATACCTACGCACATGTGCCTTGACAGCCAAATTTATCGACTTAAAAATATCCACCCAGATTAAAATGAGATACCGGAATACCCCACCAGACGTGCTTCGCTGCGTCAAGCGTCGTTCTGATAAAATATTATTTTTTGGAATGAAAAAAGTTTGAGTAAATTATGTGCCGATGGTTTGAGATAGGCTGTAGGTGGCAGTTGGTTTCCTGCGTTTTTTTGTTATTGGGATTTTAAGGCTAAGGTTTGAATAAGTAAAAGCTAAAGTTAGCATTTAGATCGAAGTAATTTACAATGATGATTTCAGTTTATTACAAAGCACGAACAAAATAACGATGTGAAGAGAATTAGAGAAAAACTTAGAGAACTTTAGAACTTAGAAACCTTTAATATTAGTATCTTTAATTTCTACACTAATAGATACTAATACAATAGTACTATTATTAATATAAACTAATTCTTGTTTATAATTAACATTAGTATTAAGTAGATATATAGAGGTACAGTTTGTGCTTTTATAAGTAGGCGATATTCTCTGATTTAGTACAGATGTTTAAATATCAGTTTATTGAAACTTCTATTACCAATATTGAATCACATTGTAAATTATAGTAGGAGATACCGCTATACAACGACCTTCACCGAGCTGATTATTGGATGAAAAGTATTTTATATGTAATTAAATATGTCAACAAATATATTGCAAATGGGTTGCCTAAAAAATTTCAGTCTAGAATATGATTAATTAACAATAAAAAAAATTTTTTTTAAATATTTCACTTAAATTGATTGAATTTTAGAAGAAACTATATAACATTACTTATTATTTTGGCTTTACTTTGTATGAAGCAAAGGACAAACAAAGAAGAACCAAGGCCAGCTGATTGAGTAAGCTAGCAAGTTGCAAATTATTATAAATAGACACATATTTAATATGCATCGAATGAGCTCCCAGTTTCCACTAACATGTAAAAATAAACGTATTAAATCAAACTGTCCAGAAAATGAACAGACACGACGTACTTAGCTGTAGACGCGATCGTGTTTTGTTTTACCCAAAAATTTGTTAGTTAACGAAACGACTGCTTTGCCTCAAAGTCGCCTGTATTAGCGGACAGCTATTTTATCTGTACAAACGTAGATTTTCTTCAAAATACTGTGAAAACTAGCACTCGTAGGTCGGAGCAAAACACGATTTGTCGAGTAAATGACGAAAATTGGAAACAACAGTGTTGGTTTTCGTAACTGGGACTACTGTGACTGTGAACGAAGCAATAAAGTACCCGCGACTTAGTTGCTGGGTGCTGTAAAGTTAGTACTTAGCTACATTTATTAGGAAGGTGTATGTATACTTTTTTATGACTGTTTACGACGATAAGTTATGTTGGTAAGCCCGTAGATTCTTGAAAATTAAAAAAAGTGGTGGCGTGTACTTTTAAAGCTTTCTACAAACAACTTTTATTAAAACTTTCGCTTGTTACCCAAAATAGTTTTTCTATATGGAATTATACGGCCAATTGCGGGCACACTTACATAAATTAGAGCATCTCAATTTTCCTATTGCTTCTTTTGGCACAATAGGGAACAATTAGGAGAGATATAAAATGTCTCATCTCTATGCTCTATAATTTTAACTATTATCCTTTAAACCGGCATACAGTGATATTTTTGCATTACTCCAAGCAGTAGTGAGTAATGAGTAGAATAACTGGCAAAGGTGTGGTACTTCCCAAGGCAAATTCTGCAAAGAGTCCTGTCATTACAAAAGGTATGTATAAAAGGTAAAAGAGAGCGTGTGAGAGTTTAAATGTGGCGCTTGTGTCATGATACGTTACAAGAAAAAGCACTCAAAGAACTGACAAATTTCCAACACATGTTGGAGCTCACACCACTTGAAAGAGAAACCTGCTGTTGCACAAACACTTGAAGATATTTAAAAAGACTCCCATTGGAGTCTTACCGTGATATCCAGCCGTGATAATATCCCGGTATAGTAGTCCAAGATCCCAGAGCCGCCAGACGTCACGTAATTTCTGATGAACGAAATGTGGACGATTGAGTAGAGTTAGTACGTACTAAGAAAACATGCTTACTTGTGAACTTGGGGCCTAATTTTTAAAGGATACTGCCTATAACATTCATGAAAATCAGGTATTAAAACATACGTTAAGGAAGTAATGTTTTTAGTCTCAACTTAGACAAGCAAGTTAGCGGGTAAGCATGAGCTCTTTATACGTACTAACTCTACTCAATCGTTCATCAGAAAATACGTGACGTCTGGCCCAGGGATCTTACTCTATAGGTATTTAAAAAGGATTCTACAATACAGAGTGACGGGCCAAAAAAGACTTGTGCTTGCTGGTAAAAACAATGTGCTTGTCAATTACAGCACAGTAGATTCTTTTCTTGTGTGTTAAGAACGATTTACACAGTGTTTGTTGGATTGTTTCAAGATGTTCGGCCACAGAAATGGAATCGTATGCATTTAATTTTGAGATTTATGTTTTTAATGTTTGTTAAACTTGCCTCTATTTTTAGGCCACAAGGCTCACAATCAATAATAAAGTACAAAACAAGAACTCACAGTAACCTCAAAACCCTTCTAGAAAATATTGATCCTATGCGGTTGAAACCTAAGTCGGTTATCTCTAATCAAATCACATTAGAACAACCCTTTCATGAATTAAAAATGTATGTACAGCGTGATATTTTTATATTTGGCTCATAGTAGATAAGCATAAGCAGGCCACTAAATGTCCCCACTGCTAGGACTCGGTTCCTTCTCTCGCAAATAGAGAGTGAAAGCCATAATCCACCACGCGAGGCCAGTGCGGGTTGGCAGATGACACATGACTTCGAAAGATTCTAGTTACATGTCAGGTCCCTCACGATGTTTTCCTTCACCGTTTTTAAGTTTTAAGTGGCATTACGCACATGATTTCGCAAAGACAGCGGTTCCCGTGAAATTGGAACCCGGGGTCTTCGGATCGGCAGTCGCCGTTCTCCCGACTAGACTAGCCTTAACCTATATTATATCCTATATTATAAAATAACTACAGAAGTAGTACCTAACTAGTAAGTTGCCCTACCGGTAACCAGTCAAGGTAAACTACAGCAGGTAAGCGAGACAGCAATTAGCCGTGTGAATCAATGAATCAAACAAGCTCACAGCTTCTCCGTCATGTCAATACCCTTGAATACAGGAACATAGTGTGGATTGAAGCTGTTGGGTAAGGTCAAAGTACGAGTATTATCATTGGCTATTTAGCTAAGTTTGTTAGATTTGTGTTTTTATGGGCCATAATCACTAATCAGTGGAAACCTGATTGCAAACGACGATGCGACAGCCCAAAGAAGCGCCTTGACAGCTATTTCAAAGACTGGGAGACGTGAACAGTGAAACATATAGAATAAGGATAGGGATATCTTTACCCAGCATTGGGATAGCTGTTACAAGCAATAATTATTATTAATAGCTAACGTACAAACTGCAGGCACGAATTAGGTAAATTGCCGAGCACAATTAGAAACACTTGCCGAGAGGCTCTTTGTAAACGACGTCCTTGTTCGAAAGAAACTTCTAAATCATAAATATAGTAAATCGCTAATTTTTGTGATAAAATTGAGCGAGTGTGCTACCTACTGATTTTAATATTATAATTTCACTTGTCTCTTTTTTGGATCATAATGTGAAACTGTGATATGTTTGGCGCTTCTTCTTAGAGACGAAGAGGTTTAACGCCACTTTTGCAATACGCACAGTTAGACTGTGAAATGCGTTGCCTAAAGGAGTTTTCCCCAATATACATAATCTTTGTGCGTTAATACTTGATAGGAACTTTGTTCAACGACAACAAAAGGAAGTTAAAATGACTCGAAACATCAGTAAAGATTTTGCTACGCCGTTCACATACATAGGTTAAGCTGTTTATCCTACCCCTAAGTTCATAACTGCTGTTGTTTTCAGCCACATTGTTAGGAAAAGCAAAAATGCAGACGTCAATTTTGTGAATAAAATTGAACCAAAACTTGGGCTGACAACTTTAGTTAAGAGACGCAACATGCTGAGGTGGAAGTTACGCATGACCAATTCGTGTTGATATCATTGAAACTATAAGTATATTAAAGCACTTACCTGACTTGTCACTAACACAAAGAAAACACAAACACCCACAAACATTATACCTTGAACGTTTGCATAGAAGCCCGGCCGTGTTCCAAATGAGACTAACTGACCATGGCAGAGAACTGGCCGCGTTATATGAGGCCAATAAACGAAACCGCATCTATTGCTACGGCACCAACAGCTGACGAGGAATTTAAAACAGGCTTTATGGCAGTATTTGGACCCCTGACCTGATTCCTTACTTTTATTCCAACGTAAATTTTTAATTGCTACGTTCATTAAAGACATTGTTTGTGATACGGAAGGTGAGTATGAAAAGGCGGTGAAAGCCGTAGAAAATATACAGATTGCATGAATAAGAAATTATGGTTTTCTATCTTTTTGATATTACTTTGTTATGAATCAACCATGTTTAGCTACATTCATGTTTCGGAACACGTACCTACACATGGTATTTTCTTTATCTTACTTTTATTATCTTACGTTGGTCCGCCATCTTGCCTGATGTTACTGGACTTGTCTACGATGGAGCGAGCAATAGGACCAAGATTTTGTAGCGGTAAGACTCTTTACAGTTCTTGGGAAGTACCATATTTTTGCCAATTATTCTACCACCAAGCAGAAATATAAAACTTCACTGTGTTCCAGTTTAAAGATCAATGTTTCCTGAAAAAATATTGCGCGTGATATCAAAGTATTTTATATTAATTGCCTATGGTAACAAAAGTAATAATCAATAACCAACAGGTGTTTTTCAACATTTTTTAAAACTGATTTATTGTCGTATTGCTGCGATTACGATTATTCTAGACAGAGCATAATGAGTACTGTTTGTTAACTTCAATAGCAAAGTTTCACAACTCCCAATATAAAAGTTTTAAAAGACTACATAGTTATAAACCGAACGTAATTTCTATACAAATTAAACAATTACTGTCCTATCACCATTTGACACCTACGTGTAACTGCGAAGTGGCTCAATCGTTGCCGACAAGTCGCTACAAAATGTGAACAATATCACAATATTTGAGCACAAATACTAAAGCCTGGCATACACTAAATATTAGAGCATGGGGACGCTAAGCCGACTCAAAATGATGTAACGAGACATGCAAACAAACTGTGTGTATTCGACTTATTAACAGATCCTGAGCACGTCGACAATATAGAGCCAGAACGACTTAAGTTTTTAAAACAAATCACAGGCTATTGAACTCTCATTCAACTTAAATAGAGCTTATTTTCGATGTCGTTGAATTTTAAATTGCATTCAGATCATCCGGTCATCGTTTATTGCACTCAAAGGCAGTTCCTCCGGAGTTAACGTTCGACTAATTTGTGAAGTATTTATTATAGAGGCATCATAAAGTTTGACCGATATCGGAAACAGCTGATTGATTTGCATCCGATACCGTAATATATGTAGATTGTAGACAAACTACGTTGTTTTTTTTTTAAATAGTGCTTAGAGTAACGGTACGAGTAATACAGGCGCTTGATGGTACGAAACACGCTTGTTCAAACGGATCTCGGAGCAATTTGAACATGAACAGCCCAAGTGCTAATCACTGTAGGTATTGCTCTCATGACCCAGAGTTATGAAGTGGTTTAGGTAACTCTTTCCAAATCGGAACGGTTACCATAATAAATTACTGTTTGTTTATCTAAAACATTCTATCATGGTTCCACGCTATTCCTCAGTTTTGCATTCGGTTTGAAAACGGTGTGGACCACTCAATTATTTAGTAGGAATTACAATGGATTACGGTGTTTCACGAAGTCTAACAAGTATTATTTTTAAACTTTTGGAATTCGCACTCATTTCGCGATTTCTTCAGCCTTCTCTTAACCATTCTCCGGGTCACAGCCATGGAATGCCACCAGTCTGATGAACGCTTTCGTGCGGGAGTTCAACGAGCGCGGAGATCAAATACTATTGTTTGTTTGTAGCTTGTTCACGTATTATTTGACATTTTAAATAGTATTCGTCGCTTATAATAATGCAGAATTTAGCAGAATCAATAGAAATGTTAGCGATGATAGGTTTAGGTAATTAGATTTTCGTTTTTATGGCAAACTGTATGAAATGCCATAGAACATTAGATTAAAAATAGAATAGAACATTTAAAAGGATATAGACAATGATTCTGATGAGCTCAGGCACGGTACTTACATTTTCGATTATTCGATTATCTTTGATTAGCTAAGAATCGAGTTCTGCACGGATGTTTTAAAGTGGTAAAATTGATTCTTAGCTGAAAATAATTAAATAATCAAAAATGTATTTATATGTATTTAATATTATCGTACTTACTCGGTAAGTTCACTTCAATTGAAATCATTTGGCGTAGCGGAGAATAAAATTTCAAATTAACACAAGCTAACACTCAAAAAAGCACATACCAGACGTGTTTAGTAGAACAAATCAAAATTCCAACTGCCTTCAAGTCTCCATCTTGGCAATAACTTCCAAGCCTGTTTTCACTTTTGGCCCATAACAAATAGTTATTGTTACGTCCACTCTTATGCAAATGACCCAGTAGCTTGTTTAAAGGGTTTCCTAAAATATCGTAAAAACGATAAAAGTGAAAGGCATCTGGGGACATATTGTACAAATCTTCACGCTTCCTTTAAACTATTGTTGGGATAAATATTTACATTTCAACATGCAAAAGATGTTTTTACAAGCAGCTACCGAATTGTCTTTGTTATTGTAAGCAACCCTTTTGACAGTTCGCGGCGTCTTTTGAGGCTGTTGACACATTGATAAGGAACGGTTCTCGGGCAGTCAGGCAAATATTGTTACAATCCACGCGAGAAATCGAAAGTGAGTGTGATGTTTGATGGATAGAAGGTGTTTACTTTTGGGAGAGTTATTTTGTTATTTGAAACAAAATAGACGGCTCTTTCTAAATAGTTGTACGAGGATATTTCAATACGAGCTTAACTAAATGAACTAATGAAAGTGGGGCTGCGACCCAAAGCAGCCATTTGATTTCAATGATAGTTTAGGCGCTATCCTTCCCTAAAGTTTAAGAAACATGTTAATAAGACAAAACTGTCAAAACTAAAATATTATTTTTATTTTATTTATACTTTAGTTCACTTAATCTATGGGTTGTAATGTTATTAATTAATTAATTATTATTCCTTTACCTGAAATAAACATGTTTTATTATTTATTTTATTTAAAACTAGCTGACCCGGCGAACTTCGTACCGCCTAACAGTCAATGAATGTCGTGTTACTTTTTAGCTGAACTCATTTAGGCTTTGATGAACGTAAAACAATGATACAAAATAATATCTATAATATAAAAATGAATCGCAAAATGTGTTGGTAAGCGCATAACTCAACAACGCCTGGGCCGATTCGGCCAATTCTTTTTTTTAAATGTTCGTTGAAGTCCAAGGATGGTTTTTACGGTGAGAAAAATTCGAATAATTGCTGGGAAAACCTAACCTTAAAACAGCCCTTTTCCTTTTCCCATACAAACGATTCGCAATAATAAGTCAATTTGTACTTTATTACTATACCATAAAGTTCAAGTGTCAGTGGTGTTAGTGGGGAGGTTCCAGGAAGACAAAACAATTGAGTGACGGTCTGACGTAATATTGATGTCGATATTTATATGATGGTAAAATGTCACTTGAAATATAAACGTATCTTTGATGTGCATCTATACTAATATTATAAAGCTAAAGAAGTTATTTGTTTGAACACGCTAATCTTGGGAACTACTGGTCCGACTTAAAAAAATCTTTCACCGTTCTTTCATACGTACCTAATCAAATGCCATAGGTTATATAGCATGTACCACGGGCGAAGCCGGGGCGGGCCGCTAGTATTTCTATAAATAGAAACAAAAAGTATTTTATTATGATGAATGATGATGAAAACAAATATACAGAATGAGAATTAAACAAAAATAATTAAGTACTTCAAAAAAAAAAAAGAAAAAAATGATTGAAAAATGTTGTGCAGATTGGGAAAAAAACTCGGATTAATTCATTAATAGGATTTTCATTCAAGCACTTTGTGGTAAACGACATTCTTTGTTTTTTGGTCAGGCGCAAGAACAAATAAAGCGGATGGTTTGCCACTAAGGCAACACAAACCAGACATTTCACCAGCAAACTTCAATGCTCCACAAAGCTGGCAAACAGCGTCCATTGGACCAATGCAAACTAAACGATGCAAGCTGTAGTCGATGGTGCAATCATACAGAAACGCTGCTCGATTCAAATCAATACTTGAACCATTTCTTCTTGCACTTCGAAGATTATTCCTCTGTTCATCTGTACGATAAGCTCAACGATTTCGCTGGGAAAGATTAGATCTTCTAGGACGCGGCATTGTTATTAAAATGTGCACTCGAACAAAACCCCTAAATATAACCACAGTGCCTGAACTTTCGAGACATAGACAATAAATAGCTCAAAGAGTATATAACCACTACGTATGAATAGCTTATCAAGAAAAATCATAGACATATATATATACAAAGATATAAAAAAGACATTTACTCTTTTGTTAACCTGTAGATTTTTTTTCCTTAATCTTATAACCTTTACCAACTGATTTTTTATTCCCTAAATTCCGTTACTTTCCGATGATTTAATGTTTTTACATTTAATTTATGAATAAATCTTAGGTATTAGTTTCGGGAATTAAAAATTAAATAATTAATACATAATTTTCGAAAATTAATGTCTAAAACAAACAAATATAACAGTACCTGAACTTTGTAGACATTTTACAAAAAATAAATTTCTGAACGCACACATGATGTCTTCAGAAAAAATAAAGTTGTGGCTTAAAGGTCTCAGCAACCAGGCCATAAGCTCCAAAAAAAAAAATAGTTGTTACACTATTTGACAGGATTGGACAACAAATGTTTGACATGTAATAAACAAATCAGCATCTATTGAAATGATTAAGTATTCATTACACAAATCGAGTTTTCATTGTTTTTAAGATGTATTCTGTTATTCGGGACGGAAACAAATCCAACAAATCAAAAACCATGGCAATCGGTCCAGCCGTTCTCGAGTTATAAGTGTTGTAACAAACACGACTTTCTTTTATATATATATAGATACAATAACAAATACACTACGCTACACATCTAACTAACTACTTACATTAAGTACACCTGAATTTTCCATACACCGATGAAGGTCAACAGATAATAATTGTACTATAGTGCAAATATTTGTTGTTTTTCAAATGCATAGGTACATATTTTATGACTTATGAGTCCTAACTCCAACTTTTAGAATTATTTTTGGCCTTATGTAAGACCGTAACATTATTTTATCGTTTATAGCAGTTTTCCATGAGAACCTGGGATTTTTGACTATTTATTTATTTGGCGGTGTGGCTAAGTGACCGGTAGCATTTTTGCGCGCTGAATACTTACATAGCCAATGCGAGTGAGCGAACCAGCTTTACAAATAGATAGTTACATAAAATATATAGGTACCTTTGGGCAGATGGATAAATAAAGATTTTAAAATATTTTCAGATTAAAAGAGCCATAACTATTCCTTTCAAAAGGTTACATCATAAATTCTTAGTTCTAAAGGTTCTTTAGTTTATCCATCCAAATTAGGGGAATGTCGAAATCCAACTCCTGAGAATGTCAACTTGAAAATATTCCATAAATTCGAGGAATGTCACCGAATACATCATAAGTTTATATCTAGAGTCCGCGCTACTTCTTGTAACCTATGACTAGCGGCACCACTGTCCCATTTTGATGGAATTTTGTGGGTTGTTGAATAAAAGTAGAGTAGTTCAGGTTTGATGTCGTTCGACTTGCTTAGTGGTGCTGAGTTTGTAGTCGATGGAGCGGTAGCCGGCCGGTATTAAAGTTTACGATAGGGATGCGAGACGCCATAAAACTCGAGATAAATCCAATCGGGGAACGAAGAAAAACAATCCACTTCGTAACGAAATTACTTGAGATACGGAACGGCTGAGACGAATCTCTGAATTACGGGTTGTATTAAAAAGTTGGACGGCGAAATGAGAAATCTTTGATTCATTCTTGATTTGGATTTATAATGAAAACAATTTTGTGAATCGCATGTGGTCTTCTAAAATTAAACTCAAACATGAGAAAATTCAGTATATTCATCAATATAAACTGAATGCTGTTTGTTAGATGTTGCATCTATTTCTAAGTGTGATTTTCTAGGAACATTTTGGCTTGCTCATGTACCTACGCCTAAACCAAAAATTGGGAGATCTACGCATCTTTTTTTAGGATAATTGATAGTTGGCATCTACTGTCTACCAAACATTGGTCGAGCATATAATGCACAAACCCTTATTGAATCATCGGGACGATCCGTTGTCGTTGTGTGGAATGGCGAGCTATTTCATTACGATTGAGTCTCCCAACCTTCTCATCAAGCTATCACTAAATTGGTGAGCTTACTAAAATCTGACAATCTCGCGTAATCAGCTCTGGGAAGTTCAACTGCGCCCTAATACCGGTAAAATGTTGCAGCTATAGTGTACTAACAAAGTCTCGTGAGATAGTGCGATGTATGGCCGGAGGTGAGACCAGATAGATGTGATGTCTGGTTGCCAATTAGCGGCACACTTTGCAAACAGCCGTTCACTATGGCGAGGCACGGTCAGCAAATTATTATGCTGGCTCAAAAATATTATCAATTTGAGCACTTACTGATGTATCTTGAACATTTACTCAAAGTATAAGTAAGATAACCCTGTCAAATTGTACCCTTGTTGTACCAGTAGTGCAGTTTGGTAGTGCCGTGGGGATTATTTTCCCTTCTGCACTACTAGCCAGTAGTGTCATGGGGAATTTGTAAAGTGTCTAACATCTTCGTTCCCATCGACACTACTATGTACAACAACGTCTACAAAAATGTATGCATATGTACCGAACCAAATACCAAATTGCATCCAGATCCGTAGTTTTTGCGTTAGTAACAAATTTCCATCCATCCATCGTCACAACCAATCGACATTTATTATATTTTACCTACTTATTTCTAATATTATACTTAGTTATTACTTAGGAGGATTGGTAGAGTTTATGAGATTAGTTTGAAGGGCAATGTTACCAGATAAATTACAGGGCTTAGAGACATAATATCTTACATCTCTGGGTGACGAGCGCAGTGCAGTGCTAGGTAATGATTTGGACTCTTCATGTTCCAATTGCTGCGTGTCACTGTGATGTTATTGTGGCAGGCATGTTGCTTACCATTAGGAACATGTCCTGTTCGTCTCAACACTCTTAAAAAAATGTAGTATAAGGAGAGCTTTATGTATGGTATTATAGGTAGCTACATACAGTATTTTTTAAATTTAGAAAGAAATTTTGAAAATACGGAAACATTGCTATAAAACTTGAAACAAATTAAATGTTGTACAAAATTTACGAACTTTCAAATTTCGAGAATTAGCGTGCCTCCAAAAAAGAAGTGACCAAAAAGGCAAGGTTGTGGACATTGACCACGACGCTCAGATTGTGAAATATTTTACGAGATTATTGCAAAAGACGATTGCAAAACTTCAAGCTTTATTTCTTATTTGTGATATGTGCGTGTAGTGCGCTAATTGTAACGCTCCCGTGCCAATCATAATGAAACGTGCCTTCGTAAATCAAATATTGTTTATTCAGATTGAGTAATCAAACATAGGATATGTTCAGCTTTCGATCATATAATTTTATAGGTACTATTCTACTAACTGGAAATTGGTAAAACGGGAGTCATTTCCGGTAGTGGTGACCCCACTCTATGATACGAAACTGTTTCCGTATTTATAGTTTTTGTCCTATTTTTTAATTGTAGTAAGATAGGCACTGTAATTTAGTTTTAATAAAATATTAGTTTTCTTTTTTGCTAAATTAAAATATTTTGAGCATATTTACGCAATGTTTCGGCACAGGAAAAGAGCTAGCTACATTTTTATAAAAAAATAATACAAAAAAGATTATAATGTACTTACGACGACAAACTATTTTCAACTTTAATTTAAATTTAAAATATTTGAAGAAAACTAAAGTAGGTATGTACTAAGTACTAAGTATTTATTAGTATCACAGAACCTACACGTGAATCTTTAATTAGAACAACATCCTAAGCAGATGTAAGCACTACGATATTTTTCCTAGGTAAGTAAATTTGTTAGCGTTACGTTAAGAAATGGTGGTATTTTTCATTTTCCGTCTCCTGTCCACAAGGCTAGGGTTTCAATTTGAAATTAGAATACACTAACCACCATTTTGAAAAACTATATCTAACGTCATTTCTTTTTCTTTTTGACTTTGGCAACGTCATTGACGTCACTAATTTCTATACCAATTTAAAATGTCAAAAGCTTACCTACATAGGTGTACCTATTACACAGTTTTATTTATTGACGCTTTACTACCTCTATTGACTTGAAAAGTGAAGTGACAATATATTTAAATACCTACAGTTTCAGAAGAAATATAAAAAATCACATTTATTCCTATTTATTTTCGATTTATTGCATCTAGTATTTTTTATGCTATCCGTAGTCGCGTAGTCACAGGTTACATTGTGCCGTCGCAAGCGAGTCAATACCACTGGAATGCGGCACGCGCACTCGCCTCTTTACTAGCTCGATACTATACAGCTTACCTACTAGGCACTGAGTATACAGAGAAATAAGAGGAAAAGCTAATATTGTATTCGTTTCCGAAACAGTGTTTGAAGCGGCAAAATTCTGAAAATCTTTTTCCCCTATACTTATCTACCTAGGTAAGTAGGTGAGAATTTCGTTTCGTTTTTGCGATAATTTATAAACATGCCTATCGTTTTTTAATCTACATGATTCGATACTAACTTATATTTTTTTCTATCGGACTATATTCGGAGCTCGGATAATTTATTTTCACCAAAAAAAAAAAACAACGGATTCAGACTCCAATTTAACATTAAATTCTGACACTCAATCAAATTTCATAAAAAGTTATCGGGAAGCCAGCTAGATAAAAAAAAGTTGTATTAAAAAAAGTGTATGTGTATGTAGTAGTACCTAGTAGGTGTTTATGGGCGCACGCAAAGAGTCATACTTGTTAATCTGCGTGCCAAAAGTTAACTTTTTTAAATATAGGTACCTATGTAAGTAACCTCAGGCACTTTGCACCAAGTCCGCGAGGTGGAAAATCTCCTAAAGTTTTTTTCTGAGAGAACGCTCGGATTTAGAGCAGTGTGGACACAAAGTGGACTGTTATGAAAAAATTGGTTGCCTGTAAAATCGGTATACGGGCGAAAGTTTTACGTGACAACGACTTTGAGTGGTAAAATAATTTTACGGGAGGGACGCGTGCCTTTCACTTTTTTATGTCTGTCTCTCTCGCTCTTAGGCGGGCTAACCATGCCCGAGTGGAAGGGACGCGTGCCTCTCACTCGCTCTCGTTGTGAGCGCATAACGTGAGCGGAGCGTAACGCAGTTTCTTGAAGTGTCACCCGGCAAACCAATTTATAAGACGTTGTCACGTCAATACACTGTAAACTATGCGAATATGTAACAATTTTAAACCTATAACATCATTAAATGTGTCTCTACGTGTCAATTATTCATAAAGTAGGAACTCGTATGCGCACCTACCTATGTCTTTTATAACTGGAATGATCGTACGTGGGCTGCCTTTAATAAGGCAAAATAAACCATTATTACTACATAAATCACTTATTCTTATTTAGAAAAAGGCTTTGCTGTAATGAGTTTTATTGATGCAAATCAACGAAACTTGTTTGGCAACTAATCATTACTTACGACATTCTAAAGTGTTTATATTTTATTGGTGTCAAATATTTTTAATTAATATTCGATATAACAAATCGTGAACACACGATCTTTATAAGTTTTATAACCTATCCATAGATAAGTTTAAAATTTTAATACCAAAATAACTACTAACATAAAATGAATCCCAAAGTAATCGGATTAATTTTATGTTCATAATATTAATTTTGAATTTAATTAGTTATATTAGAATGGCTAGGAGTTTTAGTATTTCAATAAACAAACAGTGGAAGAGTGGCCACAATTGTTGTAGTGGCAAAATTATAAAGCAGTAAAGCAATTTTGTGAGCTTGCAACATATCTATAAAATAATTAACCTTACGGGCTCCATTATTAAACCATTATAACAAAAGCTTGCCATTAAAAGTGAGTAAACACCATCTAAGAGGTTTTGCCGCGATTCTGATAACAATCTCTTTTTAATTAAAGTCTCAATTACATACAGTAAATCCTACGGCACTGGCCGAAAAGAATTACGTCTCGGTTTACGTAAACAATTGAAAATGTTTTCTTTTTTTGAATCATGATTTTGTTTAGTGTAATTACCCCATGACTTTTACTTGAAACAAAATGTGGACAATGGTGCTAATAAGCGACAAAAGGTTGGTTTATAAAATTAAAAAATCGTGGGAAGTTTTTTGGTAATTTAAATAATATGGAATTAAAATTAGGCTTGCTACTAAATCTTATTTTAAATTTGCAATTATAATGTGCGTATGGAGTTAATTTTCAAGGACAAATTCAATTTTAAATTTTTAGGTAGGTACCTAGTTACCATAGATCGTAGAACTCAAGATTAGCTCTCACAAACATCAGGGCGCATGGAATCATGTTAACGTTGGGAAGAGTGAGCTCACTTTTTCCGTTCTAGTCGGTTGTAGGAAGCGGGGGACGCCGGTCGTTTATACCTATCACTAATTTTGATCATTTTGAACATAAATATAAAAGATTATGCCTTCTTGTGCGTTCAAAAAGTGTTCTAATAATTCTAGAAACTCAAATAAATCTAATAGAATTACATTTCATGCGTAAGTGCAGTACTTAAAATTATTTTAAATAATTTCTAATTACATACCCGTTTTATATTTTAAAATGGCTACCATCACCGTCACTGGTTAAACATCACCGTGTGACAAAGATAGAATAATACCAATTATAACTAGCGCGAGCGAAATAGATGTCTTAGACAGAGACAGATATGTCTTAGATAGAGGCAGATGTCACAGATGCAGTTTGTTACCAATGTCAAGATGTTCAGGGCTAATCTTGAGTTCAACAATCTTTGGGTAGTACGTAGTGCATGTTTTTTTTTAATTTGCTTTCTATTACCTACTCCGGTTGATGGATTATGGTTGTTGGATCTAGGTACTTTGTTGTATTTGTTACTTTTTCGGAACTTTCTAAAACGTGCTAAACTTAACATAACTTTTTTTATATTAAACACAAAACAAATTTAAATTGACTGAAGTAAGTTTTTTGAATTTTACAATACCTAATATATGAATATTACTTCATCTTTAGGTAGTACTTATAATATTGAACATGTTTCACATTAAATAACAGTCGTCAATTCTGTCGAAACAACAGATATCGTTACGATTTTAAGGTAGAACGATTTTAAAAAGTCCAATGCACACATTCAGTTTTTGTAATGTTGTTAACTGGACAGTACATCAAGTAAGTGGTACCTATGTTAGATCCTTAGTGGGAATATGAGTAAAAACACAATTTAAAAGAAATGATCATTTATTACAATTGAGCTACCCATAAATATAGTTAGAACTAATTTTATCTCTAAAATATTCTATTGCAGCTGGCGTAGATACCCATTTAATAATAAAGTCTTATTACCTACTAAAACTATGTATTAAATTTTGGATGAGAATTTTTTGAGGTAAGTTAAAAACGTGTAACATAGGTACGAGTATGTACCAGGTTTATCACTGTTAGATTCAGATAAACATTTTAATTTAGCTCTTAGTAAGAAAATAAAAATGTGTGCGCTTAAGATCGCACGGCAGAAGTGAAAACAAAAATAAGAAATACGAGTAGTTATAAGTAAAGATCACTAAATAATTTTAATAATAAAAAATTAAAAATATCCTAAAATAATTTTTAGGATAATTTTTACTTTTTATTATTAAAATTATTTAGTGATCTTTACTTATAACTACTCGTATTTCTTATTAGGTAATTATATTATTATTCTAGGCAATCCTAGAAGTTTAAAGTGGCGATAAATATAATAAACACAGGTACACAGGGACTATATTATCTCTCTCGCTTTGACGCGCTTGTTCATTGTATTTTGTTTCTCGCTCTAACATCCCGAGTTTACCCGAAAAGCTATTATCATACCCGAGCGTGACGCTAGATTTCAATTCACAGCCTACCAAAATTCTGGCTAGGCGCGCCAAAAGAAATGTTCACTTCAAAAACTTAAAGTTTTATTTGAACAATTCTAAATGAGAAAACAACACACAACTATACGACAATAACTTACCTGTATTGTAAAATTTGTCTGTTCAGTTAAATTGACGGTGTGTAGTGCCCTTAATACGACATTAAAACTGCGTGTGGCCATTACGCATTGTACGAGAGACGGGGAGTCGAGCATTCTAAGACCTACTTTTATTAATAACTAGCTGAACCCGCTACTTCGTTCGCGTAAGCAGATGTTACTGACTTATAGTGTAAATTAGTTGAAAGTATCGTACGTCAAAATATTTGCATTATGTAATCATTGAAAAACCGAGTGAATTTGTTTTCCCACACAAAAAAATATTTAATTTTATCATCTTTATTTTTCTTTTTATAAACAAAATCAAACATACTTATTAAGGTTTCGTAGTATCGAACATAGCCGCAAGTGTTAAGTTTGTAGGATTTTTATAGGATACATTACGAAAATTCTGAAGCTGATGTGCATGATCTGATTACCTACATTTCTCTTTTTATCCGCAAGCTGTTTTCTAGCTGTTCCCCGCGACTTCGCCCGCGTAAAATTTTGAACGAAGCCTGTGTGGAATCAAAAAGATTAAAATTTTGAGTTTTAATGATAGGTACTCAAGCAAGTTGAACCCGTTAATCTAAGCCAAGTCTTAGTGAAATGTTAATGTATGAATTTAATTGTAACACAGAAAAAAAATCCAAGAACAAAAGAATCCAAATTCGGCATCAAAATCCTTTTAGCAGCAAAAACTTATTAGTACAATTTAGAATACCAGTAACGCCACCTAGTGATGAAAGAAAAAATACATACCACAATAGCAAAACATTGATTTAAATGGCCTTTAGAGCTTTTAGATTTAAACTGGCATTAGCGCCATCTAATGAGAATATAATGTTGCTTGTTATTTTGATTGTGAACGCAAATCACCTGTATTATCTACGCCAAAACGGGTGCATATATTTTTAATTTTTGGCTTTTACCTTACCATCACATCAAGTTCCTTACAAAAATATATACTTATTATAGATTAATATGGAGTTAAACGAAAATATAGACTTAGACCCCATGTGAAATTTTAGACTCTAAACTATGTGTGGTATTTCAGACTATAAGTTATCTGTTTCAATTTTCTACCAAATTTGCTTAGTCTTTCCGACGTCACAGTATGTATATATGTACATCCCTATGTGTTACTTAAGCTAAGCCAACAATACGTTTCAAATTTTAACTCGATACATTCAGCCATTCCAACGTAATTGAGCAGCAATAATTTAAATATTGACATATTTATATAATATTAGGAAAGGATGGGATATTACAAAATTTTTGAAAAAATAAAACCGGTCAAATGCCATTGGCACTCGCGCGCGAAGGGTTCTGAACCATTAGCAAATAAAATGATTTTATTGTATGGGAGCCCCCTTAAAAATTTATTTTATTTTAATTAATTACATTTAAAGAGACCATAAAACTTAATATTATGTGAATAGTGAAAGCGTAAACCTGTGACAGGTACGTTATTAGTATCGAGCAAGAAACGGTAAAAAGTCAAGTTTGTTGTATGGAAATAAGCCCCTCTTAAATATTTATTTTAGTTTTAGTATTTTTTTGTTAAAGCAGCAATAGAAATACATCGTCTTTGAAAATTTCAACTGTCTAGCTATCACCGTTCTTGAGATACAGTCTGGTGACAGACGGAAGGATGGACGGACATCGAAGTCAGGTACGGAACCCTAACAACTGCTTCTTCTTCGGTTACCGAAGCTTGTTGAACACTACCTTTAAATTTTAAACAGTATTTGGATTGAAATAATACGTTAAGTTACGGCTGGTAGTAATTAAACGGTGAAGGAAAATATCGTGAGGAAACCGAAATGTACCTAGAATCTAAGTTCTAAGTCATATGTCATATGTCATCCACCAACCGACACTGGGCCAGCGTGGTGGATTATAGCCTTGTCTCTCTCCTTGCGAGAAAAGGCCCCGACGTCCAGCAGTGGGAACATTTAATGGGTTGTTAATGCTGCTACTTATTATGCTGATATGTTTTCTCCAAAAGAACAAAAATTTACTTCAATGACAGGTAATTTAATTCTGTCGTTCGACCAACTAAATACAGATAAATCTAAGCTGATATTTATTTTTGTTGATATTTGAAAAACTACCTCCCTGTTTTCGATATATAAGATCACCTCTGAAGTATTTTCTACCAAACAAAAAAAGAATTATCAAAATCAACTCACAATTAGCGGAGTTATCGTGTAAAATAAAACCAAATAAAAAACATGCAACCCGATTGAGAACATCCTCCTTGTTTGAAGGAGGATGTTCTCATCCTCCTCCTTTTCCACACAAAATATATTTTTGACAATTGTTTTGTCATTCAAGACGACGCGACGCGATCACGTGGGCACTTCTTGAATCTAGAATCTAGATATTCTGTGGATCGTCTCTGATACACAGAATACTTAGAAGTTAGTATGTACCGAACGCGCCGTGCGTGTCGTTATTATTTAATGTTTGTGTAATTTCCGAACCACCAAACCGATAATGTTCAAATTTTGATGGGACAATATAAAAATGTGTTCTTTCTAACAAAAAAGGATTAATGAAATTAAACAACGCAAACATGAGTTACAGCCAAATACACATTCTGACTTTCACCCCTCCGCAAGAAAACCAATCAGAATTTGGGGATCAAAAGTAGCCTACAGCAATTTCCTTAGTTTAAACTAAAATCATACCAAGTTTCAGCTGAATTGAATCAGTAGTTTCGGCGTGATGCGTGATCCCTATACAGAAAGACAGACAGACAGACAGACAGACAGACAGACAGACATGAAAGAAAAAAAATGCAGTTTCGCCATCAGTATCGACTATGGAGTGCCCAAAAAAAATTTTTTCAAAATATCTTCAATGTACAGAATCCGACCCGTTACAGTTTTATTATAAGTATAGATTGTTATCAGATTACGTCTCAAAAATAATGATTACTGGGTGTACTTTATTTCTTTATAGCGGCACACAAATGCACTGTTAATGCTGCGAAGATAAGCGGAACTGATTTTTATTGCACTAATTTGACTGAATTACACGCGTACAAGTTTCGCAAGAGTATTTATGCGCCCAATTAGGTGATTTATAAACAATTCTGGTACTTTCGAGATATCGGTCGTTCAAATTATTTCATTTTAAAATTCCCAAATCGAGCACAGACATACCTACCATGGCAACGAGATAAGTACCTGTGATAATTCTTTTATAATTGTACTTATCTATTATTGAAACACTAGCGGTCCGCTCCGGTTTCGCCTGTGTTAGATAAATATAAAATATAGGCCATAGCACTCAAGGACCACGTACCTACATATCCAACGGTAAAAGAATTTTGGAAATCCGTCCCGTAATTCCTAAGAATAGCGCGTTCAAACAAGTCAACTCTTCAGCTTTATAACAAATACTAATATAGATTGAGACCCCTATATTTACGTATCCATTGATAGGTTGCCTGGAAGAAATTGCTTAAAGCGATAAGGCCGCCCTTTACTCTGCATATATTTTTTTACTCTGCAAATATTGATGTGTTACAATCGATCATCATATACTTACTTGATGGCTATGTGTACCTACCACGCAAAAATTTACTTTGTTAATTGAATACACGGCCTAAAACGCAATGGGCAGACCCACGATCAAATTAAGCAGTAGGTACTTAATTCAGTCAATTAGAAAAACTTACAGATATTCTTAGATATAGGTTGCCTATCATCATTGTTAAAAACATAGGTAACTGACAAATAAAAAAAACTGTCTGTTACTTACTAAACGCAACTTATAAAAATCGCTTTTTTCATTCCTAAACACAAGCGCTAAACAAAACTAATTAACTCTTTTATGCCACTTATATTATAATGACTAAGTAACTAAACGTAACATAAAATGCACCTACTGTGAAAAATATTAATGCATTTAAAAATTACTCATCAAATCGGTCGTAACTTCGTCACAAAGCGTACCTGCGAAGCGCAAAAAATGTGGAGGGAAGATTGAGGGGTCGATGGTATATGGGATGTTCGTACCTACGTTTCCCTTGGAACCAGGAGCTGTGTTGCCACTTTCGTTTTGGAAAAAAATCGCCAATGGATGAAATAGTGAAACTAATTTAACGAATTGTATTGGTAGAGCAATTATTATTTGCTGAAAATATGTGTAAATACTCAATGAAACAATGCAAATTCTACAAAATTATCGTTATGTGACTTCAATATATTACGTTTCAATATATGACGTTACGTCGTTAATACACGCAAAACAATGTTAAAATAAAAATAACCTTTACAGACAAAAGAGAGCTTACAAAATTAATCATATCGTTAACCTTAACCTTATATATCATAAACACACACACGAGTCCAAAATTTTTCACACCAAAATTTTTTTTTTTTGAGTAGGCATTTTCGTCGATTTTTTATTTGATTTGATGTCACAAATGATCTGAAATATTTTGCGTATAAGTCCGGTTTCACAATATGGCAATATGATACAAATACATTGACAAATCAGGAGGCTATTTTCAAAGTCCCTGACTCTATCTATGAATTTGGAGTTAACATTAGAAATTAACCTCTTGAAAATAGAGTCATAAATACCATAAGCCGTGTTTGATTTAAAAATCACCAAAAGACTGCGAAAGTATGGTCCTGGCAAGTGAGATCAGGAGCCATAGCTGCGGTAGTTGGAGCCTAGCGGGCGCGCGCCTGTCGTTGAAGCGAGGCGTACTTGCCGCGGTTCACTCGGCCCCGCCCGCCCTACACACTACGTCTCTCGCCTCCGCCGCGAATGGCCGCCTCTTCGGCCTCTACCGTACCATAAACTAGTGCACATAATTAATTTACAACACTGTAAAAGTGATGATACTAGTTTATCACCTATAAATCTGTGATCGCGTGTCGCAGGTAAGTGGTAATTGCTTTCGAACGACTGTTGTTTGCCGAATAAACAAAGCGCGAGTTAAAATAGTCGGGATCGCCGGGTTTTTGAACCGATGCGGGTGTTGTGTGTTCGTTTGTGACAAGATCTTAACGGTGTGTTCTAAACATTTGTTCAAGGCTTACGTTTGCCTTGTCGAAAGTTATAAAGTCAAATCGGTACAAAAATTTTGTGATTTGTGACGAACTTAAATGAATGATAATATTTAAGATAATCTCACTTTTAGGGCCACACAATAAGTACATATACATATAAATAAAATTGAGTGTTATGTATTTATCTAAACTTAATAGTAACTTACAAAAACTTTTAAATTTCATATAGGCACCTATATGATGAACTCGGATTAAAATATAGGTACCTACATAGAATATTCTAGTCATTATCCTTTCGTGTATGTAGCGTATACACATTATTTGTAAAAAAACATAGTTGTATGAATGCAAATAAATACAATTTCTACCTAAATTAGGTTTTGTGATAACTACATTTGGTTATTAGTTAAATACAGATCTATATGATAGGAATTGAAACTTAACCTTAGACATGACTGGACCTCGATGTTCCGTATTATGGACACGTTAATGACCTTGTCCAGTATGTATTTTTTTGTTTTATATTGTTTTAATAATACGTTACTGTGTGCGAAAAATAAACAATAACTACTAATTATCTAGGAAGTTATGAGTGCCAGTCGATTTTTAACCAAGTCTTTAATTTTGTTAGATTTCAATTAGATTTTTGTGAATTAATTAGGTGCGTTCGTGCTGATTGTTATCGGAACAATTTTACTGTTTCTTTGATGATTATAAAGATAAGCTAATTAAAAGTTAATTACTTGTTTATAATATAATGCCGCTTTCTTATGCATTTAATTGCATTAAAAAAGAGACTATTTATATTTTATCTACTGATCTATTTTTTATACATTAATAAATATAAATAAGTTTGGACTTGATAACCACCTCGTTTGATGCTAAACGACGATGTGGCTTATTATGGAAGTTTACCTAGAAGAAACAATTCACTTGAATACTAGGTACTACTAAGATTATTATATTGATCAGAGAATGAATCCCCACACGTGCAATGTATTTCAGTTTAGAATTGTTTATTACAAAAGAGATTTTAATCTCTTTATTTGAGTCTTTGAAACATCCAAATGTTTTCAAGTCAGTCTATGGAGCTTTTTGGTACCCACATTACAAATAAGACTCTGTAATAAAGAAGAAGTGAGGCCCTGAACTGTCTATAACTCTTATTCCTATGATGTTAAACCAGTATAACTTTAAAAATATAATTAAACATACACACTACGGACGCGTGATTTACTTTTATATGCATAATTTGTATTGTAAATCAAAATTGATAAAACTATCGAACATTACTTATCGCAATTGGTCTATTATGTTTATGGATGTCAAATTAATTTTATTACAGTTTTTTTTTGTACTAATTTAAACAATACCTCATCACATAATGTAGGTACGTATATAGGTAACTAAATATGGAAGAATGTCTTCCAGGCTATCAATATCTTTACGTGAACTTTTAACATACATTGTTCAAACTTTTTTTTCAAATTCCTTTTTCTCCTTTATTTTCAAATTAAGTGCAATAAAGTATTAGGTGGGTACCTAATCTGTCTATCTTTCCGATACAACGTTAGAATAAAGAAAGAAGGCAAAAGTAATAAATTTGAGTTTTAGCCGCCCTAATATGTAATAGGTACGTTCGGTTACCTGCCTGTTTGAAAAAAGTAATCATTAATTAACATTTAACATTTTAGACACAACCAGGTAATCTAGCTCCAAATTAAGTAAACTTTGTACGACGAGATTCAGAAATTGATTATAATTTACTTTGATAGAGTCAAAACAGTTAAACTTTGCGAAGAAAAACCTACTAATATTATGAACGTGAACATTTGGATGTTTGGACGTTATTTACTAAACCTCCTTGGAACGGATTATTGGATCGGGTTGAATTTTACAACAAAATTAGATTGTAGTGTGCAATAACACAAATGCTACTAATTAATTAGATATTTACAAGTATCAGTCCATTCATAGGTTGCGTGGAAGAAAGGAAGGAAAGGAAAAGTTCTAAGATTTATTGTGTTTTGTGGATGCATTATATTATTATTTACGGGAACTACGCCGAGTAAACACACTTTTTGTACCTACATGCTATTACTAGGTACCTATAAACTGACTTATTAGAGTTTTACGATGAAAAAATATTATATAAACCCTTAATAGTAATTTAATAAATACTTATAAAATATTGATCACATACCTATAAACAAGAATAGTTGCATTATTAAGTTGTAGGCATACTACTAACCTTCGCCGAAAGGAATATAACGCCTCTTTACTTACTTATTCACTAATGTACTTATTATAAATGCAATATAATTGTAATGAATTAGCAACATCTCGCGGCTTTACTCGACTAGTTCCCGTTCTCGAAATTACTTATGTATACAATACAAGGACAAGTATTTCAGATAATAATCTAATCGACATCCAATTTTCAATACGATCCATTCAGCCGTTTCGACGTGATGAGCAAACATTCACACATTCAAAATCATTTATAATACAATAGAAGCTCGATAAGTTAAAGTCCAAGGGAAACAAAAAATATTTTAAGCTACAGAGGTTTTAAGTTACCAAGGGTTTTGATTTTCGGCTCTGATGGGAAGGGAACATACAATTTTTTGAAGTTATAGAGGTTTTTAAGTTATCAAGATTTGAGTTATCGAGGTTCTAATGTACTAGCGACCCGCCCCGGCTTCGCACGGGTGCAATGCTGATACTAAATATAAGTAACTACTAATAAAATTCCGGTCCGGCGGCAAAACGTTTCGTTTTACGTAGTCACATAAGTCACAGTTTTTTGTGATGGATACTTTTTTGGACGCACGCTATGTGTTGCAGTTTTATGTTTTGTTATTAATAAGGTAAGGTTTCGATCAAGTCTACCGTACCCCTTGGCGAAATTATTAATATAGATTAGTGGCATTATTAGAATAATTAATTAATAATAACTTTTAGACAAAAAAAAATGCAATCGTATTCGTCACACAAATTCGCACCCATACTACGATGGGTGTATTGGGTGCCCTAATATCAACAAAGCTAGACATTATCACAAAGGCTATGTTCCGGAACATATCTATATATTGTAAACAGTCGGCTTTTTTACTTTTTTTAAATGGTCTTAAGGCAGTTTGTCGGAAATTGCCTCTACTGTATACCGAAAGCTTCGTCACTTTGTTGACTCTAGGAGGTAGGTACCTATGTTTGATATTCTTTACAACAAATCTTGGTCAGATACTACCTATTTCCTAAGGGTCTTTTGGATACATTCAGGCCAATAATACAGGGGGCCAGTGTGCGGTAGTCACTTAAAAGTAACCTAACGTCAGATCTTATTTATTGATATTTGACTGGTAACATGTACAGGCGCGGTCCCAGCCTCGAATTTTGGAGGGGGTCACCAGTACGTAGTCTCAAGTTTTGGGGGGGGGTCACTAGTAGGAATACAATAAATCGAGTACTAAATACTTAATACTTGACTGGATATTTTAGATTTTTAGTTGAACGTATACGATTTTGGGGGGGGTCATGTCCCCTGTGACCCCCCCCCCTCGGACCGCGCATGAACATGTACCTATTTACGTAATTTTTTAAAGTTATTGGTGCCTAGCTCATTTCATTTTCCGAAACCTTTCCGAGTGCTTGGTGGCGACGTGACGTGAGGCATAACACTAGAATTTGTTGGGGTTCAATGTTAAAGCATTATCATTTAGAGTGGTAATGCAGCCAGCATGCTTGACATGCCTTCTACTTTTAGTAGTAGACTAGACTAGTAGTGGCTTGATCATTTTGATTATCTCTAGACTTACATCGGTCGATAGGTTCCTGTGTGCATTGCTTCATTTTTTTTTTTGTAAAAATGTGATGTTTAGATTTGTTTGGTTGTTTAGATCTTTGGATGTTTGTTGCTTAAGCACGTCGTTTGAACTGACCGGATCAGATCAGAAATTTAGAAGTTAATCAGATTTTACCCACTTACTTAGTTAGATATACCAAACAGTACTAATGTGCTGTTAGGTACTATTGGCTACTATTGTGCCAACAGTCATTTAGGGAATAGCTTTTATAAAGTTTTACACGTCTAAGTTGCAAGCAAATGCGGGTGTTTAAAATGGCAAGAATGTTTTACCACTTATATGTTAGATTGTTAGCTGCGATAACGTTAATTCAAACCTCAAAACTACATTGTAATATTGTTCTTCTTACACGCGCTAGGAATAAATTGTTTCGTTTGATACTTCGAGTCAGTTTTTGCCGTAGATATCAATGCGCGTCATATGCATAATGTCAAGCGTTAGGTATTATTTATTACCTTCTAAACTGTGGTGTCCTAGTAAATGAATGATTTTACAAAGATTTGAATCCAACAGATAGCTCTGAATATTTTTCCAAGTTCATAATATATAGGTACAAAAAAATATGAAAAACATCGTTAGTTAACCGGTATATCTAAAAAATTACTGATTTCAAAGAAATGCGTAATCCGTAAACCTGCTTAGCTATCGTCTTAAATTATGACGTTGACTCTACTCGAGAGAAAAGGTTCACAATCTGAGTTGTGAAAAAACAAAGTGGGATGCTTACGCCTATGCACGGCCTTAACTCTACTGCATTTAATTATTAACTCAATTGCAAGTTCCTCTCTTATTACGGTATCTCCCTAGGTTATATTATGGTAATAGGGTCGACTGGTGTAAGAAGTGAGGCCTACTTTCAGGGAACATTCCTATCTTATAATTACGATATAGCTGTCTTATTCAAATTTACTGCAATAAAAAGAGTCAGCAATAAATTGGAATCACTTTCAATGAATTATAGAATGCGCTCTTTAGTGAAGAGCTTTACGTGCTCAATACTTACTCAAACTCTTACCAAGTCAAAAACCAGTAAAATTTTTGAACAACGACAAAACAAAACCAATCAGTGTTGAGATTATCGACGAGACGTATCTGACGTCAAATGAACTCAAAAAAAACAACATTGAGCTTACGTCAATTTCTATGGTACGGAGGTTAGTGTAAACAAAAAACACAGATGCTACAACATAATATGTACGTGGAAGCGTCTGTTATAGAATCTAATTTAAATGTAAAGTTTTATTTTAGTTTTTTGTTGCGAAGGAGTTTTAATCTAATTACTTGTAATTATTTCCTTAGCTACTGTAGAGATAATTTGAGACTTTTGAAGTAATGCCAATATTAAGCCGAATATAATCATGCTTTTTAACTATGATTTTTTGGTGGCGTTATAACGGCATTGGTCACAAAAAGACTGAAGAATATGCCTCATTAGGAAATAAGAAGATCGTTAACTACCCTCATAGCAAACATTATCGTAAGGTGAGACGGTTGGTCAATTTACTAACATTATTAATAACGGCAAATTTACAGAGCGGAGCAATTTTTGTATGCATTTTCATGCGCCATATTCAAAGTTATAATGGAACGAATTTATAAAAAAAGTGTGCTCTAATCTCCTCTCGAAAAATATTTAGATTATTATGAATTCTATGTTTTCAATATGAGTCTGTAGAGTTTGGACTTCCTGAAGGTCACATCTTTGCCAGCTATTCTCAGCAATATAATGTACCTACAAACATTCGAAAGGAAATGTTTAAAGGAAAATGTTTCCATAGCCATCACAGAGCAGTAAGAGGAATCATCTTTTATTTCTAGATGACGAGCGTATTGTTAGACAGTGATTTGGGTTATTTCTATTTAATACTGTATTAGATTGATGTATTGTTAGGGCTGGTGTGTTTTTACTATTAGACGCATGTATAGTTCGTCCAGTCACGTAGTGTTAAAAAAAATATCTTTTGTAAAAATAACAATACTATGTATAATACTATATATATTGCAAGAGTAGGTACCTATAAAGTTTTCCTTTGTACCTATACCTACCCAATGATTCTGAATAGGTATAATGTAGATATCTACCAGCCATGTTTCTGAAAATTCGACTGAAAATTATTATTCTTTTAATATTTTTGTGTGTAGGTTGCGGTGTATGTAGAATAGGTATATATTTGTTTTCATACATGTCTTGTCTAAATGCCATACGTCCGCTGTATTTTACTATTTTATTCCATCCATCCATCACACGCGATTCGCTAAATGAATGACACTGGCCATAAACTCATAATAGCATAGCTCGATTCACCCACGTGCACACCTCCGCTCATTCTTCAAATTCAACTTTAAGCATCAAGAAACACGGCTTAAATTGTAATAAACGTTCCGTCGAGTTAGAATGTGAGTAGATTCAGAGACACGTAGTTTATTACTACTCGACATAAAAGTAGACACCCAAGTGGCGGATTAAGGAACTAGAAATCCAAGTTGCGCAATAGGCTGTAAAGCAATTTGAAGGCGGTGGGTCAATTTTTAAAGTCCACTCGAGTAGCGTTTACGATTTGTTGTTATTGTAACAGTTTTATATTCGATCGTTTGGATTATGAATATGTTTTTTAATTCGCTTTTTATTTGGTGCTTAGACACATTGGTGTAGGTTATTCAACTATGAATATTTTTAGGATTTTACGTTTATGTGCCATTGTGCTTGTAGCTTCTGTATTTTTATGTGTTACGAATTATTTACCGCCGTGTCATTAAACTGAACTTAATATCAATTCTCTAGGTATCTAAGCTTCTTCAACGTGTCGTCGGTTTTTTTCAAATATGTGTTATTTTAGTCTAATAGTTTAAATAATACAATACAATACAATACAAAAACACTTTATTGGCACCACAAACAAAGTTGACAATAAGTAACAAATAAAATAACAAACACATAATGGGCACAAAAGGCGATCTTATCGCTAAAAGCGATCTCTTCCAGTAAATAAGTAGAGTACTACCTAGATATTTGTGCAGCGCAGTGCAGTTCTAGGTAATTATTTTAACTCTTCATCTTCCAATAGTTGCGTGACACTGTGTTGTTATTATATTATGGGTAGGCACATGATATGCTCACCGTGTCAATTTGTACTATAATAAAATTACAAAACCTAATACAAATGTAAAAAAAATAACTCAACTGAAACATTTGTGCCAATAAATAAAAAAAAATAACTAAATTGAAACATACATATATTTAAACTGTTGAATACGTTACCTGAGTGCGTTCTTCTGATAGATAATTTGCATATTTTCTAGTTTAGAGTGAATCGGACTCTTTTAGCTTAGAACACTCTATCGCAGACAGATTAAAATCAGGCGAGATGGCTGTTTAGTGCAACTTATCAATCTCTATCGTAGTCACGAACCTTGGGACGCATTGTTAGATCAAAAGCATGTCGAACATGTGTACAAACTACGTAGGTACAATTATTATTTTCTATTATATATTGGTAATTTATTTCTTATTTACAATAATTTTCTACCTCTTAAATAATTATATTAAATTGACTTGAAAATGGAACGCACCGTAAAATTTATTGTAACCCCATCAAATTCAAATCTAAGCTGCTACAACAATTGTCTATTGATCAATAAATCTTTAGAAATCTCGCTTAAAGCTTGTCTTCACCACCACAAAACCAATTCTACACCATCTACCAATATTACCAATACCTTTTCCCATAAAAACGTAATTTTATTGCACCTCCCTAGTATCTTTCATTCGATTTAACCATTTTATCGATGTTTTGTTTAATCAATAGCTGCTATAAACATAGGCCAGTAATTACAGCGTAGTGAGTGTAAATTTGTACGGACTCGATGTTTCGTAAAGTATCGTAAATTTAAAATAGTGAAACGACGGATTCTAATCAATTTCCAATCAGTATTGAGCAGTAAAGTTAACTAAGCGAGAAATTAAGTGAGCGGACCCGACTCGGCTACTGTCTACGTATTACTAGCTTCGCCCCACGGTCTGACCTGCGGTTTTACATAGGTATACATTAACAAGATAAAAAATAACTTTTGTTTTAATGTAGGTTAAATATTAATACGTGATTAATATGACCTACATTAAAACAAAACATTATTTATGTTTATATATGGTTATATTCATTAGTTATGGAGATAACTATGTTCGGAGTCTTTTTGCGCGATAGAATCCGTAATGAGGATATTCGCAAAAGAACGAAAGTGGCCGACATAGCTCAAAGAGTAAGCAAGCTGAAGTGGCAATGGGCAGGCCACATCGCTCGCATAACTGACAACCGATGGGGAAGAAAGGTTCTCGAGTAGCGACCACGAACCGGAAGACGCAGTGTTGGACGGCCTCCCACTAGACAGATGACCTCACAAAGGTTGCTGGAAACCGCTGGTTGCAGGTTGCGCAGGACTGTTCGTTGTGGAAATCTAGGGGGGAGGCCTATGTTCAGCAGTGGATTTCTTGCGGCTGATGATGATGATGATATTAATACGTACCTATGTATTTAATTAGATCCGTAGGATTAAACATACATACTCAGAAACCCAAAAATTTTAGTCTCTAATCATAATTCTAGTGTGACTAGATGATCTAGAGCATGCGATTTATGCGAGCGATTTCTTCCAGGCAACCTTGGGATGGAAAATAAGCAGTAGGTACCTAGGTAGGTTCCTATTACTTACTAGTAGGTGCATAGGTACTTTTTACATAAAATAATAGGAATATAACGTTTCTATTTTAATAAAAGAAACATTTTTTTAACTAAGTATAATAGGTTCGCACTTGACTCTTGACTACGAGTACCATCTCGCCTGATGAAGAAACAACAATATACCTAATACATAGGTAATTACTAATTACGTTATAGGTATGTACCTATACCTAATACATAAATATGTTTAAAAATATCTATATGTATTTCTTAAATGTCTGAGCAGTCTTTTAGGCGTAGAATATGCGCTTTTCATATTTGACATCGCGGAAATCGCAGGCTATAAGTAGGTAGGTACCTACTTAATGATGACCAGGCTTGGCTTGCGTGTCCAGCGAGGTGATCAAACCAACGCATGTAAAATGATAGTAACATGGTAATACCGCCAGCATGCTGGGCACGCTTCCGGCTGGTAGTGGCTTCATCATTTCAATTATCTTTACCTAGAGCCCTAGGCCTTTATTGGTCTATGGATGATTCAGACGTGTTTTGTAGTAGTTAGCTATGTAGCGTAGTGCTCATTGTAATTTAGTTTTGTTAATAAATAATCGACCAGTAGGTAGGTATTAGGTAGGTATAAAAAAATAGTTTGCTGAAGTAGTACCAGTTCGTTTTATTTTTTACGAAATATGATTGAAGATAGTTAACTCGGGATATTTCGCTTACCTACATGGTTAAAATTTTCAGATAACAGGAAATCGCGAAAAAAAGGCTTTACCTATTGTAGGTTTACCAAGTTTTTTTAGAAGGCAAATTTTGACGGAATTTTGACGAAAATTCTTTTTAACCGACTTCCAAAAAGGAGGAGGTTTTCAATTCGACTACATATTTTTTTTTCGAAAAAAAAAACCCTAGGTACTGCTACCTAGTTAAAAACCGAAAAACTGACTGAAGAATTGAAGTTTATTTGAAAATAGTTGCCGTTTCAAACTATCTAAGTATAGGGTAGATATAGGTATAGTAATGATGTTTCAAACAACATCGCCGACGACTTGTCGTTGTCGAAGTTCAACATGGTAGATTGGTAAGTAACTGCTTTACTTAGGTACCTACCAGACTGAGCAACCGTGATAGTTGCAACCAAAGAGTTTACATTTACTACGTAGGATTATAAGTAGTATGTTTAGAGTTAGATTTTCTGTACGATTCCTTTGTGTCAATCGTAAGCAGATGACGTGCATAGTTTCTATGGCAACAGAGTGACATGCCGCGACAAAAGTATGACACTTCCACAAGAGTGACAAGGCAAGAAAGATACTACCCGTGCTTTCGGTGTAAAGCGTTTGTGCCAACTCTACACCTAGTATATGTAAACTCTATGGTTGCAACCAATGGGATGACGACTGGGTCAAAGAAATACCTTTTAATTAATTGATCAACTAAATCATGGAAAAATATTGAAAACTTACCTATTTTTTGTTTTATTGAATTGTTAAAGATCATTAAACTTCTATAAATAACTTTATAGGTATATACTTCTATAAATAACTTTAATTTAAAACACCAGACTGCAAAAATTCAACCGATAAAAAACATTACCTAATGTGAAACAGTATAGGTACTATCTAAAAACACTGAGGTGGTTGAGACGATCTAACGATATCTAAATTGTCAAAGTCCATCAAGCCGTTTCGAAGAGACGTGGATAAAGAAATTTACAAACGTACAAGATACGCGCGAGAAACATAACCCTTCTTTCAGTCGTGTGTAAAAAGGCAAATCCATTCCCTATACCTAGCTTAAACAATCATAAGAGCAAAGAAAGAAATGATATCTTAGATTTTTAAAATGATAGATATTAGTTGTGTTAAAAACGAATCCATCATTTATTCAATCACAAAAAGTAGGTAAGTATACACAGAAAAATTAACCCAGAAGGTAACATATTCCACAGTCTTCAGAAGCTAACAAGTTACAACGAGGTTACACAGCGAACAAATTACGAACAGACACCTAGGCAGTAGGACACCATTAACACTGAAACGGCCTATAATTCCTGACGTTATGAACTTTTGAGTGTATAAATCGAGTGGGACTGTTAACGTCGAGTTATGTCTCATAAACGGTCACGAATGGACTGTAAACTGCACTTTGCTGCTACGATTGTTATGTTGTACTACGGCGGACTTAAGCTAAACTTATAATAGTAGTCGTTGAGTACGGTAAATGAGTACTGTAAGTACCTTCATACATACAGTGCCGTAAATAGTCTTTTCTGTGCCCTGTTCGAGCTTCAGTAACTGTGCCCTTGTTTTTGGAACAAAGTTCCAAAAACAAAGTTCGGCAGGCTAGTAGGAGATAGGGATTTTGCGGCGCGATCTAATTGAAAAAAATATGAGAATAAAACCGTAAGAAAACTATATACAACGGAAGTGACGAGTAAAAATTGTTCGTGACCAATGTTATTTTTTTGATGATCGTAGGTACCATACCTATATAGTAAAATTGTGCATTTTTCAATTGTGTTGTTCCTATATTATGCGAGGGAACTGCGCTTCTACCTGGTGTCCAATGATACTGTATCTTTCTTTTCCTTTACATATTATAGCCTACCCTAGTTAGAACAATGCTATTTAAAGGCCTGCTTTATACACCTACACTCAGATGCTACCAAAAACATGGAGATAGGTATGGTTAGTAGGGCCCTTCACCTTTCGTGCTAAATAAAGCCCTTGTTATTCTTGGCTACATTTGGTGATTGTATTCGAAAGCAAGGTTAGATGAAAACAGTCCTCTTTAGCGCGCAATCAATCTTACACTGAATCTTATTTCAATACATACTCTGAATCCAGTAGCGACTAAATTCAGTCGACTAAGTTTAGTAAAATTGATTATAAGCTTTAACCCAGAGTTCAGTAAGCAGTAGAGCCCACTATGTTGCTTAGATAGGTACCATCACAGATTTCTAAACAGATGAAACCTTCGTGAACGATACTGTGAGGCCAGTAATTAGTTATGTATGCGTGACAGCTCTCACCGACGTTGTCAAATTACTCACGTTGGTGTGCGTGTAATGTTCCCAGTCTTAAGAAAAAAATCCCACTATTGTTGTCTTAGCTTCGGAAATCTTCGCGTATAATAAACACATATATTATAATGTTGAAATAATTTATTATTACACCGATTAAATATTATGCAAGGATTTCTTGTTATTACTATTTCCATCCTATGAAGTTAAGAATTTTGATTTAGCATGCAACTAAGAATTCGAATATTCGTACAGAAAGTTCGGAATAAAAAGACAACGCCGAATAATAGTAAAAGTCATGTGTGTGTTTATTTTGAGTATTCTATCGGAGCTTCTTGTGAAATTTTGAATATTATGCTTGACAAAAGGTGGCAACTACCTACTCATTTAATATCGGTGAACACCAGGAGGTACATACAATTTTTGTCAACTGATTTGATGTTGGGGGGCCAGATCATTCAATTTGTTTATTATCCGATCTTTGTCTGGACGCGTGTCGCAAACGAAAAGTTCACCTTTTCAAAAATGTTGATACAAACCAACGAAAACCGTCTAAGAGTTTATGTAAATCAGTTGAACATTATTCACATCGCCACCCAAAGTTACGTCGTCCAAATACCTAACGTTTACATTGGACTAGAGACGTTAAATGATAGAGCGAATGGCCAGGGCGAAGGTCGCATGGCCGAAGATTCACCAAGTTGATAGCCAACGGAAGATAGCATAGGATTGTTCTGATAATTTTGTGGGTCTGCCATAACATTGCCAAAGAAAATTGTAGAAGTCAAGAATTTTATTCTTCACTTCGGACAACGGGGCTCCACGATCAACCAAATTAAAGCGTTTTTGACGTACACAGTTAACAGCCCTCTCCCCAATTTTGGACAAAGAAAGTCAGGACAGAATGAACAGCAGCCTCACGTCCACTCAGAGAACCAAAATCAAGTTAGTGGGACAGGGAGCTTGAAAGTGCAACGCTTTATACCTACAACCCACCTTGGCAGCAAGGCCAGTATATGTGGTGCCAACAGCGATTGGCCTGATCCCAACATCTTTTTTGGGTAAGTATGTACGCACAAATTAGCACCGTATAAAACTTCGACAATGTCACTACTGACTCGACCAGATAACATGAGGTTGATTATTAAAACCATTAGATATCTCAAAAGAACTCGCCTACTTTTTTAAGCTCCACTATACCTACTTACAAGAATTAAAACTTGCTTCATAACTATAGTTTTCATCAACACTATTAGTATTTTTATAAACACTAGTAATGACGTGGATTTGTGCTAGGCATCGATTGACATTAAATAAAAAAATTACGATTATAAAAATAGGGTTTAAAATAGAATAATACAATCTACTTAAGTAATAAATAATAATAATAGTAAATAATTTGGTCTACGAGTCTTCAAAAAAATCATAATCTAAATTTTACCTTAACTTTAGGGAAAATAATTTCAGTTTAGTACAGGAACACTAACCAATTTTCGTTGAGGTGTTGTGTTTCTATTCATCAATCGAAATGAAATCGCCTAAATTATACAAAAAGCAGTAAAAATATTCAGAGTTTCCTATGAAATGATATTTTTCTTTCCTTTTCTTATTTTTGGGAACAATGTTTGCAATGTTTGAAATTACACAACTTAAAAAACTTAAAATCACACGGGACTCCCGTACGAGACGGAAGTCAGTTTCGTACTGACTGGAGTTTGTATTTGCTTTGGCGTTTGATATTTGCTTTCTGGACCTAAGGATCTGTGTTCTGCACGTTCCATCTGCCTTTTGTTTTAGAAATCTGTGGGTACCATAAAGTTGCGTTACACTAATATCCCCATATTAAAAGCTAAGTAAATACCTATAGGTACGAACTTAGGCATGTAGACTAGCTACAAAACAAAATCAGTAACTAAGCATCTATTCCTACCCTGTAGTAGTGACATATATAGAAAGATTTGACTTACTTTTTAAAACTCCTAACTAGTTTTGGCTATTAAATTTTAATTGTTCGTTCATTTGTAACCTATTTGTTTTTGTTTCAAAAACGACCTGTGGTCATTTTATTATGTAAAGTAGGTACTTAGCTGACCTTTACTGTCTACTAAGCTATGGGTTAGAGTAGGTAAAAGGCGAATTGCCCTGCTGAGTAAGTAGGTAGGTATCAACTATTGTTTGAAAATATTAACTAAGCTCTTAGGTACCTGCTTATCATTATTTTTGATTTACTGAATTAAGGTTTAGATACCTATCAGAAATATCTGTAGGTAAGTAGGAAGGCTTCTACTTAATTTCTGCAAGATGCGAATTTGTTGTTATTTTGATAACATCATGGTTTCGATGTTAATCGAAAGATTTAATAAGATGTTTTATTTAAAAAAAATGGTTGTCGCATTATCAACCGCATTATCCGCCTTTTTCCATTTGGAAGTTGATTCAAAATGTAGGTGAGCTAATTGGCATTGACCTGAGAAGTTATTTGCTAAAAAACTATCAACCTGCAATTTCAAATTGTTTATCCATTGGCTTGATTCCAGCCAAATATCAGTCGAAATAATAAGTCCTCTCATTTTACCCAAGGAAAAAAAACTCACATATTAAAAACACGTGCAGAGATTGGAAGACGAAAAACGTCAAACAAGATTAACGTTAATACCGTGAGGAGCCAAAATTCCAAGAAAAAAAAACAACCTATCTTGCTATCCTGAATATTTAAAACGTCACTGCATTGTTTGATTCTCTCTTGAGAAGCGGGCCATTTTAACTTGGCCGGATTACTTTGTAAGCTCCGCCTTAAATGTCAATTATGACAGCGGCCAACATGGCAGAACAGCGGAGGCGGTAACTTTACAGGCAAAGGTGTGGGCGTGGCCTAAACTGGACGGCCCTTCACAAATGGCGCTGAATTCGGCCAATCACAATTTGCGTGGACCATTCCATTTTTGAATACTATACCGTTCCTTGGCAACTGATGAAATATTTGACAGCTGTGGCTTTCTGGGGTAGCATCCTTTATTTATTATTAATTTTGAAGGGAGAAACAAAGGAAGGTCGGAAACAAAATAAAAAAGGTTTTTTTTGCGAATCGGTACCTACTTCGTCATTATTTTTCTTTATAAAATTAGTAATTTTCATTAAATCATTTCTATGAATATAACCTGTGTTGCACGTTCTTATAAAAGTGAAATAACTAATTTGTAATAAATTAATAATTAAATAAATTCGTTAGTAAATTGGATAACATACGACTCAGTTTCGCATGCATGTTTTGTTCGAGAAAAAAAATGAATGAAATCGAACATATACCTAACCTAATCGTTTTTAAAGACGGTTAACAAATAATATCCATTGACAATCGTTTAGTAAAATTCATACATAGGTACATATTTTACATTATAAACACGCTTCTCTACTGCCATCTATTGTCTTCCAGATCCGACAGTTTGTAGGCCCTCAGAACCAACTTACGTCGAAATCTAGTCTCCGTTTAAAAAGAAAGTAAGAATGCATGTCTTCTATCATAAAAGTTTGACTCATTTTGAAGAGATGTCGCTAGTATCGCACCGTGTCACGAGACCACTTTCATCAAATCACAAGGGTTGCTTCAACTCAAAAAAGTGTCAGCATAGTTTCACAGATGGCGCTACAAGATATCTAAATTTGGTTTTATAGGAACAGACAAGTTATTGGCCTATATTTTAATTTCAGGAATATTGAAATCGAAAATAATCATATTTTTTTTCCTACACCAAGAAAAAAAAAAATAACAGGCAGGTACTTACTCAAGTACCTACCAGCTCATAATACACTTTAGACTCTAAACTAAGGAATTCTCAGCGCCGTAATTTAAAAACTGAACTCTTACTTGTAAGCTAGCCAAATATCTGTCTAATTTTTAAAGAAAAATAAATCTGCAGCCAAGGAACTGAGAAGCGGGTGTACCTATGCACTGGCTTTTAGGTAAGTATACTTAACAAATAATAGGTTATAACACCTATTAGACATAGGTACCTACCTAAGTTCAAAATACATCACTACCCGATAAGTTTGTTGAAAACTTCTCAAATAATCGATATAATATCTATTAGATTTGTTAATAAAGGCTCTGCCAACTCTAAAAAAACTCTACTAATTGGGTAGATAGGTAAAGTAAGTGCCTAAGTAGGTACATATTCATACTATAACCACTCTCAGCTCCTTAAAGGTAAGTCGTTTTTGTTGACTTAATTTTTATTAATTTAACTTACGTAGGTTATTATGTATAAAGAATGCCTGAGTGCCACGGTAAGCAACACATCTATATAAAATATAATACCACACCACAGTAACACGCAGCTGTTGTAATACGAAATACGCAAACCTAAAATGTAACATGGAATATGAATTACCTAGCACTCCACTGCGCTCGTCACCTAGAGAAATAAGATGTTTTATCTCTAATTTCACGGGATTTACTTGTGTAAAGTTCCTATTCGTACTGAATATGAACTCTATACAATGGTGTGTAATTCGCAAAAATAGCCTAATGTAGTACCTACAACAGGTATTTTTATCATTTTGCTCCCAATAGTTTTTCTGAAACAAGAACTTAGGTGAATACCTATGGGCTGAATTATAATATGTTAAAAACCTAGAAATTGATTTTGTTATTGGATTCAATATTCCAAAGCCTTAGAGACAGTAAAAAGGTCGTTTTAGAAGTGCTTTATTGACTTCCTTAAAGAATTCTATTTCCAAAAATGACAAACGCCAACCTTTTTCTAAAAGCCGACGTAAAAGTTAACGGTTGTCTGTGTGTCATTTATATAATCATTAACTTTATCTATACACTAGATGCCCGCCCCGGCTTCGCCCGTGGTATATTATATAGCACTCATCGGGGTCCCGTACATATCCAACGGTGAGAGAATGACTGAAATCGGTTTACTCATTCTTGAGAATATCGATTTCAAACAAAAAACCTCTTCAGCTACCTGCTACGCCACCTGTCGGAAATTGGTCGTACCAAGTCAGATTTAGAAAAAAAAATTTAGCAAATAGTCCGAGAGCCAGTAACAGATTTATATGACCAAGTTCCTCTCAAGTGATAATTAGTAAAATGCATCAGAAAATCGAACCATAAAGTCTCGTGAACGTCCGCTGAGGCTCGGTGGGGGGGATGAAGAGTTGCGACCTCCCATGCTCGAAGAAAAAAAAAATACATTCACTCATTTCCTCTCGGCTAAAAATTTATCAAATTATAGCTAACCCAATATCTCAAGAAAAAAATAATATCAGCTGGCTATAACATAGTGTATTGTACGTCAGCTGATGTCTTGATCATGGAAAAAAAAACTTCACTTTCAGTGATATCCTCTGAAATAAAAATTTACGTGATGATAGCTTATATGTAACTATTGATAAATATGTACGTCAGCTGGCTGTATCTCGGTGGAAAAATCGTCAGCTGACACTTTGAAGGTTGTTACGTAAGAGTTAGCCAGAAGCATTTACTGACTATGACGCATCAGCTGACTAGGTTTCCCTCGACTTACTGCCAGCTGATTTTTTTTTATTTATCACAGAAATATATTTAAAATCAGCTCACAAATTTTCATGTGGGAGGAAATGACATCTCTTTAATTATTCGGCATAGCACTCCAATATGAGTGTTGAGGTGAAACAAATATTCCTTATAAATATTTTTTAAACTTATACGTGTATATTCAAATAAATTTAGTTCTATTCCAATATTTAAATAATCTATTTGTTTAGTATAAATTAACAAGTTACTTGATAAAAAACATTTATTATAAAAAAATTAAGAAAAATTACAATAAGAATGTTATTTAATCCATTTCGCTCTCACTATGGCTTGAGTCACAACCATCTTCCTCTGATTCACTGTCGCTGTCAGAGCTGTCTGCAGCAATATTTTTATCGTCATCATCTGTACAAAAAAAAATTAGAATGCATATTTTAGCATAACATCATTAATACGATAATAAAATAGTACCTTTTTCGGGCTGGATAGTTATTTCATCAATCGATGTTGGTAACTGACTTCCAAAGAACCAGGTGAAACCATATTTATTGTCAGTTTCTTCTCAACCATAGTCTTCCGGATCATCAGAAGTTGGAACCTTCAGGTATGCATTTGACCAAATTTGAGCTATGTAACATGCTCTTAAAAATTGCTGATAGGATAGCTCTGATTCGCAAGGTGGTAGAGAAGAGCCATCAATACCTTTTTTTGGTAACTTGAATGTGTCAGTATCCAAGAATTTGTATGTTTTTTCAAACAATGCTATTCTTGCCTCATGGACCTTTTTCAAACTATTAAATCCAAACATATTATATGGCAAACAAACTGTTGTATTTTTTCAAAAATATTGTCTCTATCTTTTAATGATTTTGACATTTGGATGAAACACTCCATGAAATCATGTGACTTATCCATTATTGAAAAAGGTCGTTTTTTTCCTTTTCGAAAGAAGGCCGAGTTAAAATCACACCCTGTGAATGCGTGAAATGCCGGAAGTGCTGCGCTCAAATCAGATCCTAAAGATTCATATAATTGAGTAACGTTAATAAATCTTCGAGTTTTTCCAATTCCAATTTCCATGCAAATGCGTATATTTTCTGATATATTAGCCATGTTAGCTAACATAATTATTAACACATCAGTGTCGGAGCAACGAATTGTCACGTTCGCATTAATATCAATGTTGCAGACATGGAAAATCATTTTTGTGTCCGCTTCTTCGTGAGCCGGGCACGAAAATTCTTCAACACGAGTTTTTATAACTTTTGAGTCATCAACTGTGAATCTAAAACAAGTGTCTGCACTCACATAAATAGTTTTATCCTTTATGAGAACATAACAACTGAGAATATTATCTTCTCGTTTTGTATTACCTTCTTTTTCAACATTGAGCAAGAAATTTTCAATATGCTGAGGTGCTCCTTCTCCAGTAGAAATGTTATATAAATCTTGTTTATTTAAATTTTCATCGAAGGGAAATTTTCTTCTACGTAACAACCTTCATTTTTCCACCGAGATACAGCCAGCTGATGTACATATTTATCAATAGTTACATATAAGCTATCATCACGTAAATTTTTATTTCAGAGGATATCACTGAAAGTGAAGTTTTTTTTCCATGATCAAGACATCAGCTGACGTACAATATACACTATGTTATAGCCAGCTGATATTATTTTTTTCTTGAGATATTGGGTTAGCTACATTTAGCCGAGAGGAAATGAGTGAATGTATTTTTTTTTTCTTCGAGCGTGGGAGGTCACAACTCCTCATCCCCCCACCGTGCCGCAGCTGACGGTCATAAGGCTTCATGATACTATTGTCTGATGCATATCACCAATTATCTCTCGAGAAGAAATAATTAACCAAATTTTCACCTGGCTCTCGGACTAAAAGGTTTATATTCAATGCACAGATTACTGAAATTCAATGACGCACTCTTTGACACATGCTGTCATGTGTCATGTCAAAGCACGAAACGTAGGTACGAAAACTCTCAAACAGGGAATATTTTTTCCCGATTTTGTTACATTCTTGTTTCATGCTCCGCTTCAATTAATAGTAGAGTTATTTTCTATAGCCTAAAGCCTTCCTCGATAAATGGACTATCCAATAGAAAAATAATCTTTCAATTCGGACCAGTACTTCTCGAGATCCTAGCGTTCAAACAAACAAACAAACTCTTCAGCTTTATAATAATTTATCTATACATTTACTGATCATTTGATGATCTTCAGCAAAGTTGGTGTGCATGAGTCAAAAAAGGTTTCTGAACTCGCCTGATGGTAAGTGACGGTGTGGTCAAAGATGACGCACGTTGACCTACAAAGTACATATTCACTTTGACATTGAACATTTCTAGATTGTATCTCTCAGGGAACAAGGAGGCCGGCAACTTATTCCACTCTAAAGCTGTACGTACCAGAAAAATGGTTGCAAACCGTTTAGTACGGATTTTGGCTATATCCACAGTGTTGGGTGGTAGTGAGCCGACTTACGACTTGTAGTGGAAAGGAGAAGGCAATATTAGGTCGTGTAACTCCGCTGCACACTCTCCAAAATGTATCCTGTAAAACACTGTCAGACTGGTACGACCGACTTTCGATAGGAGGTGTAGCAAGGTACGCAGGGTACCTATAACTAGTCGTTTATAAATATATAAGTGGCTGCGTTCTGCGTTGTAACCTTACGCCTTGCGGTCGAACTTACCTATTTTATCTACAAGACAATTTATTTTTGCTCAATATGACTTAAAGGTTCACATAACTAATCAAAAGCCTAGTTTTTAGGCTTTATGATATGTATATTATTAATTTCAAGCTTTTTACAAGCAACATTCAGTATTTCTAATCTTAGCTTTTTAAACTATTTTTTTTCGTATTAAAAAGGATTTTTGCTTGAAACTTCTTTTAAATTGGTTCTGTAGTTTAGGCGCGAAAGCGTAGGTACCTAATGGGCACAGAGTTCCTTTTGCATTCATAATATTACAGTAGGTACCTATAGATGACTTTGTGACGTGATAATGATTATGGCTTGTAAATAAGTCGTTAATTTTTAAAGCTGCCATAATATACCACATTCCCTCAGATCGCCCTGACTAAAAAGCGTATTAATATTTTGCCTAATAAGGTTTTTAAAAGTAGAAAACAAATTAACGATTTTTCTGATCCACCTGAAGTATTTCTGTTTGTCTGTCTGTCTATATAACACCTATATTACACCTAGTTCCGTTTTTCCTCAAGTGATGAATTGTTTTTTATTTTTATTTTATGTTACATAAGTACTAAATAAATTTATTTATTTAACGATTGGAAGGTAGTCAAGTAGTCATTATCTTTTTTTAATTACCTACATTGTCTTACTTCTAGGAGAGAAATTGATTTACTTACTCTCATATATAAATGTAGGTAAGCGCGCTCCTTCGTAGACCGTATCGTAGCTTAATTAACGTAAGGTTAGATGGCGGTCAAGTGTAAAAAATCCAAATCTAATATATAAAATTCTCGTGTCACAGTTTTCGTTGCCATACTCCTCCGAAACGGCTTGACCGATTTTGATGAATTTTTTTGTGCTTATCCGGTATCTATGAGAATCGGCCAACATCTATTTTTCATTTCCCTAAATGTTAGGAGTAGTCCACCCCTAAATTTATTTTTTTATTTTTTAGACAAAATTTTTAATTTCTATTTTTTTATGATACAACATACAAAAATACATACAATCCTCAATTTTCAGCCTGCTACGATCAACCCTTATTTTTTAATAGCCGTTTTAGTAATTTAATCATTTTTCCTCTCCGGTCGAAAACTGATCAATCGTCATTGTGACAGGTGTCACTTCTGTGACCCAGTAAACAGCACGATAATTTGGGGATCAAAGGTAGCCTATAGCATATATATAGTTAGAACACGCTAATCTCGGGAACTACTGGACCGATTTAAAAAAATCGTTTACCGTTATTTCATATGTTCGTAATCCTTGACCGCTGCAGGTTATATACATGTACCACGGGCGAAGCCGGGGCGGGCCGCTAGTCAAGTATAAAAGTAACTACATCAGGATATGTCACACTCAGGTACCTAAGAGATTCTCCTGGATCTGCGCTAGTTTATAGTTCAGTACCTAGTAAATACAAGCCATCTGAAGTCAATTGCCGTAGATTTCTAGAATAAAAATGAAATCGGTACATAATAGAGCCTATTTAAGATCAAATACTATAAGGTAACTAATAAAAAAAAAACATTAAAAAAAATGCATATCTACACAATATTCACAATACCAACTAAAAAAGAAACTGAAAAAGCGAATAAAACAAATCATTAGGGACATTAATACGACGACCATAACGGCAGTTAATAGTACTAAAGTTGCCAGAACGAGAAACCAAATCAAATCCTACCTAAAGTCCCTGCCTAAATAGTTAGGTATCTACTTAGGATCAACCAAAGTTAGGTAGTAGCCTAATAGTATTTACTATCAGTGGTTCATTTTCCGCTCTACAAAATAAGTAAGCTGAGATAGTGTAGATTCACCCAAACCTTTTTACGTAACTACGCCTGTTTTCTTCCCAAAACCACTATACTAAGTATATATACATCAGGGGGTAGGTATTGTAACAAAAAGATACCTATTGACAAGATTTATCTATTGTTGCCCTTAAACTTTATTGTGTTCATAATAGAGCCTGTTTTTCTTTGTTGTGTAAGCATAATGGAATGTATGGAGACGCTGGGGTGAGGTAGGGTGGTGTTCTCGTATTGATCGGGCGGCCATTACGCTGACGCATGCGCTGAATGTAGTGCAGTTATTTGCTTTATAAACGGTTGGAATAGATGGCGCCCTGAGAGAATTTGCGTAAAGTAAATTAAAAAAAAAAAAAAAACAATTTGAAAGATCCACACCCATAATGTTAAACAAATGTGTGTCCACAACAAATGTGTTTACCTTTATTTTTCAGCGATTTATCCAGCCGTTTATCAAAACAATTACTCAAAGCTTAACATTCAGTTTATATAAAGCTTATTCCAAGTAATCAGTTTATTTGAAGAAAACGAATAAGTTATTTTTGTTGTTTTTTTGACGTTGAAAGAGTATTGTGTTTTGAGTAAAGTTTTGCAATGCACAGGGCAGCCCTAATATTCCTAAGATTTAATAAATATAATTAAAGTGGAAAACACTCAATAAAATTTAGAGATCCCATATATCTTATATCCCTATAAGATATGTGAGACCTATCACGACAAGAGTAAAATATATTTTAAAAAAGTATGCGAATTAAACACATTTAAGGAAAATCATTTACCGCGAAGTCCTGTGTTATATTTTCATTTGTAACCTACTTAGTCTATCTTAGACCACATCATCGATTTCATCAGGCGAGTTGTGATCAAACACTGGTCCATTTCTATTAGGTAGGTAATTAAAATTTAAAAAATAACACTTTTGTACCTACTTAAATATAAATTAAGTAGGCGAAAAATACATTTTGGATTGGACAAATTAAAATAGGGGTTTGTTTTAAATCGCTTCGTGCCTATTTTGGCCAAATATATCTATTTTAATCTGATATAGCACAAATTTTTATACCAAAAATGTAGAGTTTGTTACGGGATATATTTTTTTAAAACTCTACGCGTTAGAAGTCGCTGTTTGATGCTAATATTTATATAATTAATAAAAAAAATATTTTATTAATTGTAGTGTAAGTAACTTATTTTCAAATAGTATGGATAGGAATATACCTACCTATATTTCATGTCATTTATGAATAATGCCATTATGCCTACAAACTACATGACTCGAATAAAATTCGCTGGCCGTCGGGGTTTTTGCCGTCGGCACTCAGATTTTAAAAGTTAAAACTGGTTGGAAGATTTTTTATTTTAAGTATTAGATAGATGATAGATACTTTTTATTGACACACCAAAAAAAAAGATACAAAGCAAAAAAATAAACAAAATAATAGTAAATTAGTGCGACAGTGGGCGGCCTTATCACTAAAAGCGATCTCTTCCAGGCAACCTTAGGATGGAAAACAAAATGTGGACAAGTCAGACAAGTCAAGTTAGTTATATTATGTAAAAAATATATACTGGAACAATAATTTAGCATTTCGCATACGATTCCCACGGGTACCGGTTTCTGAGACAAAATTTTTGGATACTTACTTACCTAGGTATGTATAGGTATAGGTACATTGTATTAATTGTAATGGTAGCTTAAAATGTTTATTTCCTAATTTATTTTAAACTAGCAGCTCCATGCACTTTTACCTGTGGTCCTTCCGTTATCTTTATTTATTCGCAATAAAAAGTAACCTATATGTTACTTCAGACCACAGCTTCCGACTATTATCTATGCTACATATGTGTTTCAAATTTCAATCCAATGCTTTCAACTTTTCTGAAGTGATTGAGCATTAAATATTCAAAAATCCGTAAATAAGTATATCCGTACCTACCAACTTAAGCACATATAATTCCTTAGTATTAGTTCGTAAATCTTTTTGTAACAACAAACATCATGAGAACTGGCAAATTTCCATAAGATTTTTTTGATAATTATAGATGTCAACCGCCAACCCACACTACCAACGTGGTATCTACCACGTTGGTAGTATGGTCTTGACTCCCTTGTGGGCCTCGAGACCCAGCTGTGGTACCATAAAGTGGGCTGCTTATGCTAAATAATTACCATGCTGGCATCAAATTTCAAATGCTACTTAACAGTATAGGTTAAGCTTAAATAAAGTATAGATCAAAGAGTTTATCTATACTACGTATAAGTAGAGTTAGATCAAACGCTTTCCACCGAAAGCACGGGTGTGATCGCTCTTGTCTTGTCGCTCTTGTGGAAGTGTCATACTTTTGTCGCGGCACATCACTCTGTTGCCATAGCTAACATACTCCTCATCTGCTTACGATTGGTAGAAAGGATCCGTGCGAAAAAACATGATATATTTATCTATTCTTTATCTAAGATATAGGTAGGTACCTACATTAGGTAACTAACTACCTACAAGCAAGGTTATACTAAAGTAGGTACCTAGGGATACTCATACCTAGTCTAAATATCTGTATCAAAGAAGTTATAACTCTTATCACTGTTCACCTACAAACCTACCTACTATAGTTGTAGATATATCAGAGACCCTAAATTTCCTTTCCAAGTAAAATATTTTCTTATATCAGCGGGAGGGCGTTTTATGTCCGTTATGAATAAGACCCAAGGGGCAGCGGGGTCTTTGGCGGCCTTCGCTGCTATAACACCCTTCCCGAGGATAGTAAGTAGTGTTAGATATTAAAGTTTAGCACTTATAACGCTAAGTAGCTATTTGCTTAATTATCCTTCCACTTTAACTAGCATCAAAATATATACGAGCTAAGTAAAGCAGGTACTTAATACTTACTTTGTAATTATCTGGCAGATTACACTGATATCACAAAATGCCATTTTGTTTTTTTTTTAAACTTCCCTCGTTGACAGTCAGGAAAAAACGGGTTTTTAGTAGTTATCAAAGTTTTTGTAAAATCCGCCTGTGTATAACTCGTACTTACCATAGGCACCTACATTTGCCAAATATTCTACTGCCATGCAAAAATGTCAAAACTTTTCTATGTTCCGCTTTGAAGTGCAATGTCTCTTGAGACATTGTATAAGTAATTTTAACTCTACATGTTCAAAAAGCTGCGAGGCACTATGGCTGTTACGGGCTTAAGTTTCAGCTGTATTCAAGGAGAATGAACATATTTATAGTGTAGGTACTTTAAGTGAGACTGGACTGATCATATCATACATGAGATAAGCACACCTGTGAAATCATAAAAATAGTTTTTCATTTCATTTAAATCCGTTAAAGCGCAACAGATAAACCATAGCAAATTTACCTACATACTTTCCAACTCTCAATCTTGCGGCTTGGTAATATTCAGCGTGAAATAAGTAGATCAGTTTTAAAGTAAAACAAACACTGAAATATAATATAATTTGACTGTGTAAATCCATCGCTAGAAACTCGTATAAAAGCAAGAGATAGGATGGATTCTCAATGCATAGGAGAATTCAAAAGGCAAGGATCAGAGTCACGTCACGTGCCCGAGGCAATAAAAGTCAGTTCGGCCGGCGAGCGCTATCAGCCCCGAGTCTTTCTTTTATACTTTCTTTTTACTTTATACAGTATTTTTGCTTTTATACGCCCGTTTTTACGTCCCCGTCGGGAGCGGCGACCGATGTGAAGAAGTTGATATTTTCCGATTTTCGTTTTAAAGCATTTATGGAAAGACAAAGGTTATGGTACGAGTATTTTTATTGTTTATTTCCTTAGACACTACCGCTTGGCTCTACTGTATTGTTATAAACTTAGTTAAAAAAACGTCAATGTATTGCACTTCGTAGCAATATGTTTAAAACATAATTCAATTTAAGCTTAATTTCATGAAGTGCTGGACACATATGTATCCCCATCTTCGGTCTCACGTTTTCAACCATAACTTTTCCGTTCGTGATTTCCAAATCTAAAAGATTACTGAACGATCGTCGATACTTACTTGATTGGATAAATACATGTATTTAAGTATTATGTGTGTGACGTTATTTGTCTTTTTGTCTTCACCTAATTAAAATTACTATCTAAAACTTGTTATAAGTTTGTGTAAAAAGAAAATAAATTAAAAGGATCTCGGCGCCCTCTAAGCCAATTTAGTCCCGACTTTCCGAGTAGGTATTAAGATAAGGGCTCCAAAATGGCGTCCCTTCGTAACCCTTTTACATCGGAACTCGGCGGTGGGTCGCTTTAATTAAAACCTCCGACTGAGTGACATTTACGCTGATGCGTGGATCCCACTTAATGAGAGTATACCTATATAAACTTTATTTCCGTGCAGTGACTAAGGTCCATTTATATTTCTTATAAAAATAACTCCACGTGAGCCACGCAGGTAATTGAACATGAAGAGTTTAAAGAATGTTAAAACATCAGTACTTACTGCACTGTGTCCGCACCTTAAATAAAGTATGTATCCTCTTTGATCCGGACTCATATAAATATTCCCAGTAATTTCGTATTTGTTATATTAGTAGGAAGTAGGTCAGTATTTTAAAAATGAATAACAATAACAATTCTTATGTTATTTTTTAATTTAAGAATTAAAAATTGTAAGCGATTTGACAAAGACTGACACAACACAGCCTACAAATAAACAAACGTATCTGGTACACTGGTTAAAAATAGAACTAGCAACGGCATTGTGACTTGTAAACCTGAACTTTCGATTGTAATGATGCCGTAAGCAGACCAGACAAGTTGGTCATACTGTACATCTAACGATAATTCCTGAATAGGTTCTTCTTGGCTAGGTAATTTATTTCACTTGGCCTACGTCATCTGCAAAGTTCGGTAGGCAGTAGATGTTATTTGAGACTCCCTGCCATTTATCCTACAAATGACAAATATCTCATGTACTTAAAGTAGCAAAACTATGGTACTGAATCGACTGTATAGGTTAAGGTAAAAAGGCAACTAACTCACATTCACAGGATTTTATTAACATTTCGAAGTATATGTTTTTCGAGAGAGAGAGAGAGAGAATGTTTGGGGGATAAGAGAAAAAACGAGTTAGGACTATAATAATCACTTTACTGAAAAACTGAAACATACTCAAATATGATTTTTTTACTTTAAACATTATAAAATACATTAATAAAATACATATACTTATAGTTGTAGCGTATTAGTCTTTATACAAAACATTAAAATTATTTTTCTCTTCACATTTAAAGCTTGAAGTTCAGAGTTGCGGACGCATACGTCTGTAGGATAGAACCACTATTAAAAAGTACAGCCACACTGAAACCAAAATAGAATACGTAAAAACTTATAACAGTACCTAACATTTTCAAGCATTTGGTATAAGTAGTCCCACCAAGAATATAATGAGTTCAACAGTTGGCATTGCAATTGATTCGGACTAGATGAAGTTTCATACTTTTGACGTCGGTATGCAATTTGCTCTTTCTGCTTTTGTCGTAGGTAGGAACAAGTTACTAGTATAAAATACATCCACATTAACAAGACTGAAACCACAAGAAATTATTACTAAATAGAACTTTAATAGGATGTCTTTAAAATATAAATTCGCTCTGTGGGCACATTTTTTAAGATTAACATCCTTGAAACAAAAACTAAATGGAGTTGTGTGAAAAAAAAACGTTTATCAATATTAATTTACGTACATCCTTACTCATATTAATTATTATACATTATTTGTGTAATACTTAGTTGATATTCCGTGAAACTTACCCAAAGCGTCAACTAGACAAAACACCAACTCGAAAATAGGGAATGCTCCTCCAATTGACACGCATGCAGTGATATACAACAGTCCATAAACAAACGACAAAATGATGGACGTACACGCCGCCCACGTAAAGTATTGTGCAGCTTTTATATCTGGACCCTGCAAAATAATGTTTCATGAACAGTGCTTCTACTTAATAATTACATGCAAAAGTGCCCATGACGCTCGCCGCGTTCCCAAGTTGAATGGAAATGGCCAACCTTTGCTCTAGGAACGCGCCGGAGCGGGAGTATAATTTAAAACTAAATTCAAACACTCTAAATGTCATTAGAAACTGGGACTATGTAGTCTAGATCCATAGATGTACTACATGCTAGCGAATTTTAGTTTTTTGATGATGTTACGAAAATCACCAAACATATTTTTCTAAAATTTACACGGCGCTACTTCTGCAATATTTAATATCAAACAAAAAAAAAACTATTGCGTAACATACATACAAAAAAACATACCTACAACCGAATTGAGAACCTCTCCTTTTTTATACACGGTTAATAAATGCAAATATTTCGAAATAGTAGTACATATATATTTCAAAAGTTTTTTTGTTTCCCATGCAGTTACTTAGGTATATTTAGGTATAAAAGGAACGACTCAGTAAAAATTAAACTATAGTTGACTCTTTTTAAATGAATTTAAAGGTAACTCACGTGATGTACAGTCAGTGTAGTCCGACTTAAAGCCAAATGAGAAGCGGTCGGGCGCGTGCACTCTCCTTGAAAAAGGCCGCCGGACGCGGTCGAAACTTGAAGTCGGACTAGACTGACTGCACATCACGTGAGCTACCCGTATATTTATTTAAAATGTAACATGTAATAAAACGTAATAACCACGTTAGTTTTCATACTAACACAAAATATACAACTTGAGTTTATAAGTAATATAAAAGTTGGTGAAATTCAGAAACTTACATAAAAAATCCTGTACAGAAAATATAAGCTGGTGAAAAGAAACACTAAGTCTGCAAAGAGGACTATCCATCCGACGTACTTCACGGCATCCACGAATGGAGATGTCGGGTGCACCGTGTTTTCTTTGACACGAGCGAAAATCAGATCTTTGGTTGGAGGCTTAGCCGTTTTTGATTTGGGACCTAAGCACGACGGACCCAGGCCAGCGTTGGCGCCAAATCCAAAACTTAGCTGCGGACATAACAAAATAGGTAAATGGACAGTTGAAATCTACATTGTTTTTATTTTATAATTTAACATATTCTTTATACCTAAATAAATACATTTTTAAATAATAATGAGTGTGATGTGATACTTTTTTTAGACCTCATTTATAGCGAAAAGGACGCCAACTGCGGCAGTACTTTACAATGTATTATTATTTTCACTGTGTCCGGTTTTGGTGTGGTCAGTAAGGAATACCTATCTATCACCTTGTGCACCCGAGTTGTCTCCAGTACTAACGCGCCTATTTAGCCTTTCTCTCCAAACTGGGCAAATGCCGATGTCGTGGAAGCTTGCAAACGTGCAACCTGTGCCCAAAAAAGGTAGTCGTGCTGACAACTACAGGCCCATTTCAGTCATGTTCATACTCTGCAAGACTGTGAAACGTGTTTTAAACCACAGGTTCCTGACATACCTAGAATCGAACAACCCGTGATCGGCAATACGGGTTTCGCCGGTCCACCGGGGATATTCTAGCGTATGTCACCCACATCTGGAGTGAAGCTATCGAGAAACACGGGGAAGCACTTGCAGTCTCCCTGGATATCTCGAAGGCTTTCGACAGGGTTTTGCATGATGGCCTTATAAGCAAGCTTTCTGGCTATGGCTTGTCTCCTGGATTTATTGCGTGGATATCGGACTTCTTGAGGAATCGATCCATACGAGTCGTCATTGATGGCTGCTCGTCGGATCAAATGGCTATTAATGCCGGAGTCCCTCAAGGGTCGGTACTCTCTGCGACGCGCTTCCTGCTACATATCAACGATCTGTTGAAGCCCGGTATTTTTGGGTACGCAGATGATAGCACCGGCGTAGAGAGTTATATATCTAGCGCAAGAGCCAGTGGGCAACAAACTCAGCTACTGAGAGAGAATATGATCGAGCGTTTGAACTTGGCCCTTGAGGCAGTCTCTAAATGGGGCAATTTAGCGAAGTTTAACGAAGGAAAGACTCAGGCGTGTTTGTTCTCCGCTAAAAGGAGTCCGTTCCAACTGGCTCCTACTTTTCGAGGCGTGTCGAGCTGTCGACTGACCATCTCGAGCTTTTGGGCGTTTCTTTGTCATCGACGCTCAACTTTGGCACATATATTGAGTCTAAGGCTAAATTAGACGCCAAAAAGCTGGGTGTCCTCTCAAAGGTGCGAAGATGTATGGAGTACTGTTCGCACCTTTGGGACGGATCGGCTAAGTATCAGCTGGAGACTCTGGAATCGATTGAGAGACGTGCCAAAAGACTCATAGGCAATGACACTCTTGTGCGTAAAAGACTTCAAAGTCTTGATCATTGCCGCAAAATCGCTAGCTTATCGGTTTTTTATCGGATACACTTCGGAGAGTGTGCAACTGATCTGCATGATCTAATACCACCTTGCCCTTTCTTCTATTGGACTTCTCGTTCCACAAAAGGGCGACATCGTTTCATGGTTGATGTTCGAAAAACGCGAACGAAGAGATTTGACTCCACGTTTGTGATAAGAACGTCTAGGTTGTAGAATGCGTTGCCTGAGTGAGTTTTCCCTGATGGTAACAATCTTGGTGTCTGCAAATCAAGAGTGAATCGGTTTTTTCTAGGTAAGTAGCTCCATCGTAGATCTCATCATCGCATAACATCAGGCGAGATGGTGGTCAAGTGCGAACCTATTATAGTTAAAAAAAAAACTATCACACACTTCACTCCGAAATCCGAATTTTGTAGTGGTAGGACTCCTAGCAGAGTACGCCTGGGGAAGTACCAAATCTTTTCCAGTTATTCTACTCCTAAGCAGTAATGTGAAAACATTACTGTGTTTCGGTTTGAAGGGCAATGTTTCCAGAGAAATTACAGAGCTTAGAGATATAACATCTTAAATATCTGGGTGATGAACGCAGTGCAGTGCTAGGTAATGATTTGGACTCTTCATGTTCCAATAGCTGTGTGTCACTGTACTGTTACGTGGCAGGCATGTTGCTTACCATCAGGCACATGTCCAGCTCGTCTCGTCACTTTTTTATTAAAAAAACATATATTTTTTTTATTAAAATGAAATATAGTTTAAGCAGCCGACTTCATGCTCTCAGTACTGGGGCTCTGGGCTTATTTCACAAGGAGAGAGACTAGGTCATAATCCACCAACAGAGGTCAACACTCGGCCAGCCCAAATGCGACTTAACTTATATGATACATGTACCTACTCGATTTTTTAAACATTCGGAAAAAAAAAACAGGATATATAGGCGGGATTCAAAACTACATCATACCTAATTGTGAACTACTAATTGTGAACTAGCCACTAGAAATTTGAAGTCCTAAATGTCTCAAATCAACAAAGTAGGTATTAAAATGGTTATTGCAAAGATAACTGTGTTTAACAATAGTCTGTAAATGCCTAAATATCATATTATACTCACAATATTATTTAAATTAATGTCTACAACATCCGGTCGGTTTTCGCTGGTGGTGATGTAACATGAAACTCGAACCACGTAAGAATGTCTGACCACTGCCCAGGACACAGCTGGACTTGTAACCTGAAATATTATAGAAAGATTAGTAAGCAAACACAAAAAAAAGGGAATTAAAACCTACGTGTATGTGGTGTAGTGGTAGGATAGGTAGTCTGTCTGGAGAACCAGACTTTTGTTACTTATTCTCACTTCCTTATCTCTGAGGTAGTACCAAACCTTGACTACTTATTTTACCGTCGAACAGTAATTAAACAGTAAGCAAACAACACTATGTTTTTATCTCTTAGAGAAATTGTAGAGCAAAGAAATAAATCACCTCAAATTTAAATATCAGTGATTACAACTCTTATTCATTTAGCTGTTCGGTAGAGTAATTTTGGTAATTTTTTAAAGGGTCTGTAAAATTATGTTCTAATATAATCTTTTTCTTTGCAAGACGCTGGCTTCCGCACGATGTTTAAGTGCTGTGATAAACCCGTTCATTTGGACTTAGAAAAACACTTAGTTGCAGGCGGGATTCCAACCTGTTGTAGGTTTGTGAAATCAGACGCTTTATCTAGACCACAATGGCTTTTTTAAACGACTTAGACAACTCAAACCCATTCGTTTTTCACTGTGTAGACACATATATCCTTTGAAAAGCAAATAATACACTAACAATTCCCAACACGGCTATGATGGCAACTGCTGTTTTCAAATCTGTCACACAACCACAACATTTGTTAATTTTAGGTATTTTCCAGGGCATTTCTGATTAAAACGTTCACAAAATACAACTATGTATAGAATTATACACAAACAATATACAAGAAAGCTTCAAGAAAGCCATGTCCTCTACATTTCAATTATGACTTTGACAGAATTAATGATAGACTTATAAAGAAGAGTTTCTCTTAAAGAGGTTGTGTAATTTACGTATAGCAAATGATTTTCTTTCTCAAGTAAAAAATACCCTATCCCCTTTCCCCTTGTCTTGCCTTGATATTCGATCGTTCGTCATTTTAATGATTTTAATCGAGACTACAGACTCTCTGTCTTTTTTATGCTTATCTAAGCTATATCTCTATCAACATAACAATAAAAACATAAAATTTTAATATGCTTATTGCTCAATGGTTGTTGTATATACTTATAAGAGACAAATAACTATCCATTCTAACTTAGACATCTGTAATATCAGATACTTAGTAATATAAAACTACGATATTTTTATTTAATTTAAGATATTGGCTTAAGTATTATTTAAAATATTTTTTTTGTTTTGGTGTAACATCCAAGGTAAGTATATCAACAAACTGTATCCAAAATCCCTTCTATCAAAAAATTGCATAGAAGCAGTTTTTTAAATAAAAGTTTGCTAAATAGTGCACATTATTCGATGTACAAAGTTTAGTGTTGCTAAATTGTTTTGAAATTTATTTCACTCTTTTATTTTCAATTGCATTCGGTTCACGGTTTATATTTGCGTAACGATTCGGTAGTATTGTTGAAAGTGTTGGTAATCGATCAAATAAACAAATAACGCATGAATATAAAACTAGATACATCAATTTATTTTATAATAAGCTTATTTAATACTAGTATCTGTTCGTGATTTCGCTTAAATAGCATTTATAAAAGGATTATTTCCTTATAAATTCAGTTATTTTTCAAGAAAAACTGCCATGTCTTACTTATTTGTTTCTATCATTGCGTTCTAATTCACAAATTTATCTTTAAAGTCGTTCCGGTTTGATTGAGTAAAACCTATCTCAAGTTTTTTTAAATTTAATTTAGACACTCTACAGACTCCGGGGTCCGTGACCTTTGTCATTTCTTTCTAACAGCTCATTTTTTCGTTTTCATCTCTCTCAATTCACAATTCTATTATAATATTAGTATGTTTGCTGAGTTTTTATTGAATGTCACATAAACCTAGTTGTAATCCACAGTATTTACTTGTACAAAAGGCATGGCGAGTACTTCTGTAACTGCGTCATTCTTAACAAGATTTGGAGCAAGCCCTAAAGAACCTTCATTTCGGGCCATTTTAATTTCGTTACCCAAGCACGGCTGGCGGCTTACTTCGCTGTTATCTACAGAGTTTTATCTCCAATGTAATCTTGTTAAGAGCACCCCACACCCCCTCGCACCCCTGCACCCCTGGACGCCCTGAGGGAAGCAATAACGCTGGAATCCTTGGTTTCGGTGCTTCCCTTAAGCTCCGTATTACTCCGGATATCCTTAGATAAATTAGTTTGTTTTCACCTATTTAATTTTGGGAGATTTTCTTCAAAATAAGCGTACTTTGTTAAGTATATTATTGTATATATTTTAAGTTTTTTTTATGTAGGTACTTGTTTTGTTTTTGTATGTACCCTCGTGAAACATATGTCTGTATTTATTGGATAAGTTGCACTGTTCCATACATTTTATTTACTCTACAGGTCACTATAGTCCAAAATAGAAACAAATCACATAGGTACAAAAATAACTTGTACGTAATACTGAAACTGTTAAAGTTAAAGTTATGGCTGGTCTAGTCGGGAGAACGGCGCCTGCCGATCCGGAGACCCCGGGTTCAAACCCCACACGATGAACACCCCCTTAAAACGGTGAAGGAAAACATCGTGAGGAAACCGACATGTACCTAGAATCTTTCGAAGTCATGTGTCATCCACCAACCCGCACTGGGCCAGCGTGGTGGATTATGGCCTTCACTCTCTCCTTGGAAGAGAAGGCCTGAGTCCCAGCAGTGGGAACATTTAGTGGGATGTTGATGATTGATGACTTATGTGTGACATAACATCATTACTTATGACACTTATAAATACTAAGATCAAACTAATATACAAACTGACATCCGTATTCATCACACAAAATTTTGTCTTAGGAATGGAACAAATTACTTATGGATTGAACATGCTCATTATCGACTATGCCACGATTAATCTAATATACCTATGTATTTTAAAATAATATACCTAGAGTGATGAGCAAGATATGTTCGTGGTTGCAAGTAACAAGCCTGTCCGTAATAGCATAGTGTCACGCACGCACATTAAGAGCCTAAATCATTTCCCAGCACTGCACGGATATCTATCTCTATAATAATCATATAATAATCTATATCTATGCCCTATAATTCCTCTGGAAACACTGCCTTTCAAACAGAAACATAGTGATATTTGTCCATTATTGCTGGGCGTTAGAATAACTGGCAAATGTTTGGTATTTCCCCTCTGAACTCTACAAAGATTTCTAGTATGACTGAATCCAATAACAAATCCAATAACAAAGAGATGTATACAGGAAGTTGTTTTAACAACGCAGCCTAAATCGATTGGTGTTCTACACTGTTTCAAATTCAATTCGCAGAGTGGGCGGAACAATAAAACGTGGATCGTCGTGTGTCTCGATAGCACCTGAGCCTTGTACGTGGCTTGAATGTACAAGCATAGAGCGGGATTACCTACTAACAACACAGTACACCGTATCATGCATATACTAGTAGTATGCCACGGGATCACTCGCTGTTAAATACATATAAGAATGGATTTATTCTGATGTTGGAAAATAATAATATGTTGGAAGTTGAAAAACATCTAAGTGTACCTCTATATGTGTGACATCAACGTTATTGTATAATAAGTATTCAATTAATCTACCGCTTAGTAATTATGTGCAAACATAACTGTGTTACGTTTTGAAGGCAAAGGTTTCCGAAAAAAATACGATAAAGAATTTCGAGAGAAATTTTGATTTTCGAGATATCAGAGAAAATCATCGAGGGTTGAGCGCAGTACTAGGCGGTAGTTTAAACTCAATATATTCAAATAGTTGGTGCTATGCATGGTGATAGTATAATGTACAGACATGTTGTTTAGCACCAGATGCGTATCTTGCTAGTCTCCTCACTCCATTGTTTATTTTTTTAAGTTAAATACAACATTTTGCAGTTCTGCAGTCTACTTTAAAAAAAAAAAACATTATGCACTGATAATATTACCTCTAATACTCGTATGATAATACCTATTTTTCATCAGAATTGCCAAATAGTATATTTATATATATTTATTCAGATTATAATTATTTAGAACCAACTCTAACTTACAAAAGCGTGTAAGATATAGTTTGGAATTTAACAACTTAAGCAACAAATCGGCGAAAAATTAAATGCTGGATTGAATTGAGCTGTTGAAATTTTGTGGCCCTAAGTAAATCAAACTGTATTTCTGGTAAATTTAAATCAAGATATAGGTTGAGCCAAGTTGTGGGTAAGCCGCGATAAATAACGCTGTTTCCGCGAAGGAACACCCGCGTCCCATTCCTCTACACGACTCTACCAAGAAACGTCAAAATATATCAAACCCAGGACTTTTGTAAATATCAGAGGCGGACCGCAAACCGCTCCTATGATGTATATCTCTATTTTTACGGCCCAGCTCTCATCCTAGCGTAGCAAAAACACGCCCCGGGTCCGAAATCACGAATCGCAATAGACCTCGTAATAAATCTTCACGAATTCCAAGTTTTATTTATTAAGTTGTATGTTTTTACGATGTAACGCCACGGGGGCGCTCATTACCGAACCGCCTCCGACGAACGTGATGAAAAAACTTTTCCCGGCGATATCTTCTTGCAACATTAATTACGAAACTCGGGAAAACTTCCTTTATATTTCTGCACGAAACTGCCTCGGTGTACTTTTACGATTTTTCGTCCTGAAAAGGGACGGTTCTAGCTCTCTGATAAGAATATATCGAGCAATATAAGCAGTAAAAATATCACGTAGAAAAACAGGTCTCGGAGTTTTATGTCGGCAATTCGGGGCGTTCACAAAAGAAATGCTAGCGTCGCAGCGGACGTGACACCCGGCCTGACCCTACGGCGAACAAGCGTCGGATATACCTACATTCACTTCTATAAGCGACTGTGTGTTTACTCTCAAAATGAGTACATTATTTGTCACCCTGACTCACGATCATCCAAAAATATAAGCCGGTAAATTCATGTCTGACATCCATAACGCAGAGAGCTTTCGTGCGCGGCGGCATAAATACATAATGTATCCGTACATAAGCACTTGGGTATAAACATGGAATATAAAGCTTTCCAATAAAATCCAAGACAAAATTGCCTGTCACAGCGCAATCGCATCGAAACCGGTAATGAAACGGCCTGCACATTAACATAATCTGATACTTTTTATTCCAAAATGACTTCGGTATCGGTACAAGGCCTCGAAGCATACCATTGCAGTAGATTTCCGTTTTATTCCGTTTTTACATCTTTTCAACTTTTTTAGTTTGAATATGTTAGTAAATGTACAAATGAAACATTGCTTTCGACATGCAAAGACGGTAGGAAGGTTGGAATAATAGATAGGTTTAAATGCACCATAAACATTGGAATAACTTAATTTAATTTCTAACAAAACATGATTAAAATCATAATTGTAATTTCTTTCAAGCTATACACAGGCAATATTGATACTAACTAAATTAACTCAAAGAACCTGGCATCGTTCGTAAGGGCGGGACTCGTAATTTATGCTACTATAACTCAAGTGGACAGCGGCATCAATAGGTAATTTAGATGTTCAAGCAACATTGTCGTAATGAGAACTTCGGCCAGGGTTGCCAGACACGACCTCACAAAATATACTATAGGTACTAATATTTTCGCAACTAGCCGCCGTTTTCGGAACTACTACTTTTCAATGCTTACAAAAATGCTTACTAAAAAAAACTATAAATATTTTGAACAAAGTTAAATAGAATACCTACAAGTTTTCGACGTTCAAGACGTAAAAGGAGACGACATTGAGCTTAAATCTAATTTTGTAACATGAAAGTTTACGAGTAAAACCTAAATTACAATACAATACAATACAATACAATACAAAAACACTTTATTACACCACAAAACAATACAGAAAAACAGTGATTTACTTAAAATTAAACATTTGGGTACAAAAGGCGATCTTATCGCTAATAGCGATCTCTTCCAGATAACCTTTTGGTAACTAGGACAATATAAAGGTACGGGCAGTGGTGCGGTATCCTTGATACATGTACACAATTAGTTTCATAAATATCATACTAATAGAAAATAGAAGTAATACAAACAAATACATAAATAAAATAACACATTACATAAATATCAGATTAAATAATATAAAATAGACTTACATACATAAATACATTTAATAAAAATACACTAAGCGTAAAGGAAAAAATGCACAGGTTTACACAACAACGTTGCTTAAGTAATGCTGCCAAATCTGAGCCTTAAACGAGTCGACGCTCTGAGCGCGCCTGATGGACACCGGAAGTGTATTCCACAGCGCAACAGCACGCACACAGAACGAAGAGCCAAAAAAGGAGCTTGAGTGGGATGGAGTACACAGAAGAAGATTTGTAGATGACCTAAGTTTGACAGAATGAGTGTCGCATAGGAAAGTGAAGCGAGAACTTAAGTAGGAGGGCGAAGAGGGGGTAAAAAGAATTTTATACAAAAGGGAGAGAATGCGAGTATCTCTTCGAAGACGAATTGGGAGCCACTTGAGCTTTGTGCGGAACTGGGATATATGATCATATTTCCGAAGACCGAAAATAAATCTTATGCAAAGATTCTGAAGGCGCTCCAGCATATCAAATTGCTCCTGTCTAAGATCCAGGTAGCAGGCGTCTGCGTAGTCTAGTATGGGAGTAGAAGAGATTGAGCTAGAGCAGCCTTGGTAGCAGTAGGTAAGAAATTAGGGATTCTTCGTAAAGACGCTGCAGAAGCAAACAGTTTCCGCTTTAGCGATCGGATTTGAGGGTCCCAAGTGAAACACCTATCAAATACAATACCTAGGTTCTTAACTTCTGCGCTATAAGGCACAGTTGTACCGCTGAAAATAACTTTGGTCATTGTCTTAAAGTCAATCCTCGAAATTAGCCGGGAACTTCCTATGATAATGGCCTGAGTCTTAGAAGGATTGACAGTGAGACCAAAGGATTTGCACCATTTTTCAATGCGGAACAAGTCAGCATTGACTGCCTTCACCGCGTCATCCAGGCAATCCAACGAAGCTTGAGCGTACACTTGGAGATCGTCAGCATAAAGGTGGTAGGATGAAAGGATGTGAGAAGTTACTGCATTTATGAAGATAGCGAAAAGTAAAGGAGAGAGCACGCCTCCTTGGGGAACGCCGGACTGTGTATCGCACCACAAAGAAACAGTATCTTGTATACGTACACGTTGTCGGCGACCGTACAGATAACTGCGAAACCAGTCAATTGCCGTTGGAGATATGTTAATTGAATGAAGCAAGGAGAGAAGGATATCGAAATCGACAGTGTTGAACGCATTGCTGAAATCGACCAGGGTGAGGACAGTAAGCTTTCTGTTGTCCATTCCCAGCCTAATATCGTCAGAAATTTTAACGAGAGCAGTGGTTGTACTATGGCCGGGACGGAAACCAGATTGCAAGGGATTGAGGAGATTATTGTAGTTGAGAAAGAAATTGAGTTGGGAGTGGACGAGGCGTTCTAGAACTTTGGAAAGGAAGGGAAGAATGGAGATGGGACGATATTCAGAAGGAGATTTCGGATTAGGTATTTTTTGGAATAGGAACGATTTGAGCTTCTTTCCAACACGCAGGCACGGACCTTAGAGAAATAGAAGCATTAAGGAGATGGCAAAGGATGTGTAGGATATCATCAAGGATAGGAAGAATCATATTGCGACTAATGCTATCAGAGCCGACAGCATTGGAAGCAATAGACAGGATATTCTTTTTTAACATCACAAGCGGCAAATTCACGAATGACGAAAGGAGCATGGTTGGGTGTTGGAAGAGACGAAAGGAAATTCAAAGTTGAAAGCTTGTCATTTGCATCTATGTGCGATGACGAAGAAAAGTGTTGGTTAAGAGAATTTATGTCTACGTTTTGAGGGTTACAATTTTGTTGTTGTTTACCAACACCCAATGTACGGAGAAATTTCCAGACTTTAGCTGGATCACCGTTCTCAACAGATTTATGAATATGGCGACGTTGTGCATCCCTACACACCCTATTGCAGCGATTCCGTAGTAGCTGGAATTTTTCTTTATTACGATCGCTGGGGCAAGATCGCAACTTACTTTTGGCTAACGCTTTCTGGTGTAATAATTTTTTAATGTCATCTGTTAGCCAAGGTGCCGGCAGATGTTTAATTTTAATAGCACGTAAGGGCGCGTGGACATCGTAAAGTTTTATTAATTTTTCATTAAAAACGGAGATTTTATCGTCCATCGATGTATCTCTAAGAACTGGCGACCAATCAATACTTCTAGCGTCGTCGCGTAATTTCTCCACATTCATCGCACCAAAGCTGCGCTGCATCAGAATTTTCGGTTTATTTTTGGGAAGGCGAATTTTATAGGATAAAAAGATGACATCATGGTATGACATGTCATGTGCAGTATGAGGACATTGACCGTGTTTGGCGACACTTTTAAGGGAGGACACAAACATGAGATCTAGCAAGGAAGAGACACAGTTCGGGAAGTGATGGGTAGCATTCAAAGGTAGAATATGCATGTTGCTTGAGTGAATAACTGATTGCAGCTTTGAGCAACGCAGATCTGACTTCAACAAACATGTATTGAAGTCACCCATCACTATAGCATGGGAGTAGGAAGGAAGAAGGTGTTCTAAGACAGTTTCAAAGGAAGTAAAGTAATCAACGCTTTTGTCACGACTGTAGTAGACTCCGAGTAGAATTTTGCTATGAGAAAGATGAAGCTCAAGAAAAAGGTGTTCACCAGCGTTGGTGGGAGGAGGTTGAGGGGAAGAACTAACTATAGAATAGGGTATATTGGAACGTAGGTAAATGGCAACTCCACCACCCGCCCTGTCAGACCGATCATTGCGGATCAATGAGAAGCCTGGGAGAGAAAAAGAAGAAGAAGGAAGGCAAGGTTTAAGCCAGGTTTCGGAGACTAGTACAGCGTGAATGTTATTTTGATCGAAAGAAGCTAGAAACTCAGGGTAGTGGGCCGGGTACAATGAAACATACAGTCTTTTGTTTTGTTATATTGGTGATGGTGGTGGTAGAAGAAGAGTCACGATATTATTTTTGCGTTTACAGCAGTTAAAAATAGTTTACACTCTTAATAATCATCATCCGTATCGCTGCAATACTAATTAGGTAATACCTAGGTATAAAGTACGTGAAGTAACAGGTATTTATCGTCCTGTGCTGGAAACAACTTTAAAACTATCTTTGCCAATTTAATTTCGAATAGGTACGCTTCCGATTGGTAGTGGGCTTGAACATCTTGATTATCTGGAGAGCTGCAGTGGTCTATGGATAATTCAGTTATGCTTAGTGTAAGTGGTTAGTTAGGTAGGTTTGTAGTGTAGTGTAGTTCTCATTGTCTTTTAGTTTTGTTAATAAAGGTTCTGCCCACCAAAAAATAATTAACGACCAAAATGTTAACTTTTTTTAATTCGCAGAAGCCTTGAGTAAGCGTTTGGAAAACGGCGGTTAATCTCCCTAAATGCGGCAACACTGAGTCAGGGTTTACTAGCGCGCTGAGTGATGCACTCAGGGAGGGTAGCGGTACGTTCATGAGTTTTTATAGTTGCCCCCTTTCCAGAGCGCTTCCAGCACGTAATGACGGCTTCTAAGTGGGTAGTAAATGAGGTTGAGAATGTAGATAAATGCAAGGTTCTGGTTTTCGTGCTTTTTACTTTAAAGTGTTTCTAAAATTACATAAAATGAGTATCTAACTAAGTTCTGGCAACATCGTCATTATAATCACCGCCATTTTACAATGTGCCACTTAAGCTTATAAGCCAAATTGGCTCATTTTTATCGCTAATAGGTTTACATTTGACCGCAAGCTAGCCTTAGGTATATTTAGCGATGATGCGATATACCACAGGGCATGCTGAGCCAGTAAAAACAGAAACGCTCTTGACTGGAAAAGTCAAGATGTCTCAACCGTCAGAAAATCCATGTTTTTTAAGTCCAAGTTTTACGAAGAAATTTTACAAGTTTATGGCTTGCGTTATTTTCAGCAAATGTTTCGAACACCTACGGTAGATATTTTCCATGGAGAAAGTTCTATTATTATTTGACGAAAATTTAAACATAAGCTAAATGGTACAACAAAGTAGGATTAACGTCTATTCACCTGTGAAATTTCCAAAAATAATAACAAACCATAACATATGATATCATGAATAAAATCTTTATCAGTTTTTCTTCATAGTTTTTACAACAGAGGCTACTTATGGACACACACGGACTTACGATTCAGTATGTTTCGTAAACATATGTTTACGCTCATATTTTTTTAATTCTTATGAACACCTTCATAATTTAGATTTAAGTAACCTTCCTACTTAAAAAAGATAAAATACTGCATTAAAAATCTGAGGATGGACTAAAATAATACTTTTAAAATCGAGTAAGTCGGCATTTTATATCTACACCTCCGTGTTATTAACAGTTAAGTAAAACATCTAAAGGGCGTTCCTCTTTTTATATTTAACACTCTATAACAAATATAATCAAAGTTACAAAACGGGCTCTGTTACAAGGAGTTAGGATAACATTTTGATTGTTTCACATTGTTATTTAGTGCGTTCTGGAAACAGGTTAGCGAAGCTCCGGCTTAAACGAAAAAGCTCATAATATACACAAGATATTGCCTCGTGTGGCAGTTTGTTATGAAGTTTATAGTGGAGCCAACACGGTTCTAGTTACATGCTTATTGGGACAAGAAAAAAAGAAGATTAATCGAATATTATGTGTAATAATTTAGAAGATTGAATCGGGACGGGAGATAAAAAGAAAGAAATTATGAAAGCATATATGGGGAGTAATTGGATAGCTGCATATTTCATTTTTACGAGATGTAGGCAAGATGTGAAATGATGAAACGCTAAATCCGATATAGGTAACGGAGAACACGGTCCAGGAATGTTATTAGATATTTTTATGAAAGCGGGAGTCGTAAAGTAGATCATACGTAGACCGCTTGGCGTTAACGTTTTTTTGTGACATTATATTAATTTGTTATGTGGTGAAAGAGTTAATGCGCTTTCCTCGAGTTTAGTGTTTATTTATCTGTTTATTTCTCCATATTAATTGTATGATTCGACACGTCACGTTTTAGTGGCACTAAAATTAAATTACAACGTCTTATTTAGCGGACATTTTTTATGCGACATTAAAATAATGAAAGTTGGTTGTGTGAATGAGAGAAGCGTGTTAAAATCTAGAACGAAATATTACGTCTGTCAAGAGATGATAAAGGAAAGGAAACACGCCCACACCTATTAGTATCTAAAGTGCGTTCATAAATGTAAGTCAGTTCAAGAATGTATGTATTCATAATAAAAGTGACTGATCTATAAACTTACATTTTTTCCTCAAAGGTAACAAAATTAAAAAAATTTATTAACCCCCGACTACCTCAGGTTTGTTATCTGTACAGCATTCTACTAGTCAAGCCCTTTCATTTGATACCCGTATTAAAGGAGCTGTGAAAAAAGAAATGTACTTCGCCATTTTGTGGAAGCGGCCATCTTGGATTTGAAATTTGTCATAGTGAAATGTATTCTACTAGTCAAGCCCTTTCGTTTGATACTCATATTGAGGTAGTAGTGAAACAAATAATATAATTCGCCATTTTGTGGTGGCAGCCATCTTGGATTTGATTTTTTTTGGTGAATAGTATTCTACTAGTCAAGCCCTTTCATTTGATACCCTTATTGAGGTAGGTTGTGAAGAAATATTTTGTCCGCCATTTTGTGTCGGCGGCCATCTTGAATTGACATTAACCAAACATAGCTAAGAACATCCGCACGGATATTAACTTTTAAATAAAAAACACCGCATCAAAATCAGCCCATCCGTTTGAGCTCTACGATGCCACAGACAGAGACACACACAGACAGACAGACAAACAGGCAGACACCGACGTCAAACTTATAACACCCCTTTTTTTTAAAATAAATATTAACTACTTTAGTGTAACTTTTGAAACTATATTTATTACAAAAGCATAGAATAGAACAAAAGCACAATTTTTACAAAATCATTTCAAGTTGCAGATTTTTTAAACCTTGTAGGTAATAAACCTTTTCACAAATAGGCGATTTCAAGATGCGAAAATAATATATAACTAGCGGCCCGCCCCGGCTTCGCCCGTGGTACATATATATAACCTACAGCGTTCAAGGATTACGAATATATGAAAGAACGGTGAACGATTTTTTTAAATCGGTCCAGTAAGTAGTTCCCGAGATTAGCGTGTTCAAACTATATATATGCCATAGGCTACTTTTGATCCCCAAATTATCTTGCTGTTTACTGGGTCAGAAGTGACATCTGGCGGGGATAACTAATTAAATGACGATTGATCAGTTTTCGACCGGAGAGAAAAAATGATTAAATTACTAAAATGGTTATTAAAAAATAAGAGTTGATTGTAGAAGGGTGAAAATAGAGGATTGTGTGTATTTTTGTGTGATGTATCATAAAAAAATATAAATTAAAATTTTTGTCTAAAAAATTAAAATAAAAATTTAGGGGTGGACTACCCCTAACATTTAGAGGATGAAAATAGATGTTGACCGATTCTCATAGATACCGGATAAGCACAAAAAATTTCATCAAAATCGATCAAGCCGTTTCGGAGGAGTATGGCAACGAAAACTGTGACACGAGAATTTTATATATTAGATTGGTAGGATAGGATTTTACAAAATTTTAGAAAAAATTAAACCGGTCAAGTGCAAGTGGGACTCGCGCGCGAAGGGTTCCGAACCATTAGCAAATAAACGGCTTTAATTGTATGGGAGCCCGCTTCATAATTTATTTTAATTAATTACATTTAAAGAGAACATAAAACTAAATACTATGTGAATAGTTAAAGCGTCTGTGACAGGCACGTTATTAGTTATTAGTATCGAGCAAGAAACGGTAAAAAATATGACGTTGTATGGGAGCCCCTCTTAAATAAATATTTATTTTATTTTTAGTATTTTTTGTTAAACCGGCAATAGAAATACATCATCTGTGAAAATTTGAACTGTCTAGCTAACACCGTTCTTGAGATACATCCTGGTAGTAGACGGACGGACGGACGGACAGCGAAGTCTCAGTAATAGGGTTCCGTTTTACCCTTTTGGTACGGAACCCTAACAACGGTCTGCTTCGGTCACCGAAGTTTGTTAAACACTACCTTAAAATTTCAAACAGTATTTGGATTGAAATAATACGTTTTCTAATAAGTTACGGCTGGTCTAGTAAGTTACAGCTGACCTAGTCAGGAGAACGGCGACTGTCGATCCGGAGACCTAGGGTTCAAAACCACGTGCACCACTATCTTTTCAGAGTCATTCGTAATGCCGGTAATTGAAACGGTGAAGGCAAACATCGCGAGGAAACCGAAATGTCCCTAGAATCTAAGTTCTAAGTCATATGTCATCCACCAACCGACACTGGGCCAGCGTGGTGGATTATAGCCTTGACTCTCTCCTTGCGAGAGAAGGCCCCGACGCCCAGCAGTGGGAACACTTAATGGGTATTAAATGGCTATTTATTATGCTCATATGTTTTCTTCTAAAGAACAAAAATCTACTTCAATGACAGGTAATTTAATTCTGTACAGATATATCTAAGCTGATTTTAGTTTTTTGTTGATATTTGAAAAACTACCTCCCTGTTTTCGATATATGAAAGTCTCTGAAGTCCTCTGAAGTATTTTCTACCAAACAAAAAGGAATTATCAAAATCAATTCACAATCAGCGGAGTTATCGCGTAAAATCAAACCAAATAAAAAAACATGCAACCCGATTGAGAAAATCCTCCCTGTTTGAAGTCGGTTATAACCGAATGATGTTTGTTTTTCCACACAAAAATATATTTTTGATAATTATTCAAGACGACGCGACGCGATCACGTGGTCACGTTCTTGAATCTAGAATCTAGATTTTCTGTGGATCGTCTGTAAGACACAGAATACTTAGAAGTTAGTATGTACCGAACGCGCCGCGCGTGTCGTTATTGTTTGTGTAATTTCCGAACCAACAGACCGATAATGTTCAAATTTTGACGGGACAGTATTAAAAATATGGTCTTTCTAACAAAAAAAGAGTTAATGAAATCAAACAACGCAAACATGAGTTACAACCAAATACACATTCTGACTTTCACCCCCTCCCACAAGAAAACCGATCAGAATTTGGGGATCAAAAGTAGCCTACAGCAATCTCCTTAGTATAAACTAAAATCATGCCAAGTTTCAGCTGAATTGAATCAGTAGTTTCGGCGTGATGCGTGATCTCTATACAGAAAGACAGACAGACAGACAGACAGACAGACAGACAGACAGACAGACATGAAAGAAAAAAAATTCAGATTCGCCATCAGTATCGAAAATAGAGTGCCCCAAAAAAAAAATTTTCAAAATATCTTCAATGTACAGAATTCGACCCGTTAGGCCGCTTGTAGACGTCCGTTTTTTTCACCGGATAACGGACCGTCAATAAACGGCTATCCTTGTATACATATTTTTTTTACCGGATGGATGGACTGCCGTCTATATGCGTTAGTTTTGAACTGGTAGTCAGAGATTACACGTGTGAAATGTCGAATAATAAGAAAAAAAAACTCGTATTGGCCTACTATTTGTACAGGAAGAAACAAAAAGAAAAACGTAAAAGGTCATCGTGGGTGCATCCTATATTATTGGAAAGGGAAAAATATGGTGCATTTCAAACTCTTTTATTATAAGTATAGATATTATAATATAAAAAATAATTAGGAATTTCGCCAATTTGTAAAATATTAAAACATACATTGAGACGGTGAAATTGAGAACTATCCTCATATGTCTTTGCATTTTGAAAACGCCTGATTGAGAATGCAAATTGGTCAAAATAGTGTTTAATTGCCGCAAATGTGGTATTTTGTTAAAGCATGCGTTATCAATTCATAATTTGACAAATTGATATGGTCTCACATGACCTCAGATGACCTCTATCTATCTATTACCTAAAAAAAAGTCCTCATTTTACTTTTCAGGATACTGCGATCAATTCAGTTACTTAATGATAGTTTACCTTTTCATGTAGTTTGAGGAAGGGAGTAAAGACCACAGAGAAAGGCCCTGCGTAGGTAGGTGTAGTCGTAAAATGTACGCTTTATGGAAATATAAGATCGTTGTCGGAGGATCGAGCGACTCGGGCGTGCCTCATGCCCTCCGCCTCGGGAGTATAATCTCTTAGCAACGTTCTGTGGTGTAGCTGCGTCTATATTTAGGTATAGGGGAAGGTATCCTTTGTATATGAGAAGGAGAAGCTCTTATTTCGATTCTTGACGCTAAAACTATTTGAATTCTTTTAAGTAGGTAGGGTAAAGTCATGGGTATGTGGTGGCGTAATTTTGGACGGCGATGGAGCAGCAGGGTGGGTGAAGAAATCTTCCAAGTTCACGTCACCGAAATACTTACGTAATATATGTATGTAGCCATTTAGGTGCCATTTTGTGTTACTTTAGTGCTGTTTCATTTTGAAGTGAAAACTTCTTTTGGCGCGCCTTGACAAATTTTTCGTGGGCTGTGAATTGAATTCTAGCGTCACTTTCGGAAATAATAAGAAATCTTCAGGTAAACTCGGGACCATAGCCACAGATCATATAGAAACGTAGAAATGAGTCAGCATCTCCCATTGGTTATCTAGAAATGCGTTGCATATCTAGATGGTCATGCTCAAAGCCACGCCCTCCGGTTTCACGTTCCGGTTTCCGTAGTTTCCAAAGTAAGCTATCAAATTCTGAATTTATTAGTTTTCACTTCTATCGGCAGTTCCTATGACGGTGGACAAGAACGGGATAAAATGATAATGATGAGTTTCTAGAAGAACCGGATGGTCTTACCAACGTATAACGACTTAAACTTAGTTAAAATATTGAAATAAGCTAAACGGAGGTTACATGTCTATGGCGGACGATTTAAGCACTTTTTCGTTATAATTTCTCAGGGTGCGCTATATAGGTAGACATTAGAAAAGCTTAGGTAATGCAAGAAGATTATATTTTTTCTTCTTTTCTCTATGTTTTATTATTTGGATATTGAATAAGCAGTTATTGCGTTTTAGTAACCTTTAAATCTTACTTAATCGTTATAAAAATGTGTTTAGATACCTACCAAGTTTATGGTCACAAACATTATCTTATATTGTCGAAATAACTAACTTTTGGTATTTTGAAAAACTAAAGGTTGGTCAAATAAATTACAATTTTGTCATCTTGAGATCTTTCGATATTACAAACATAAATTGTACTAAGATTATAACTGTACAATTTTAATATTGCTATGCCCTAACAGGGTAAATGCTTAGCATATTTAGTCAGCTTTGTATTATTATGCAATAAATGATTGATTGATTGATTGATATAAAAAGATATAAATATAATATAATTATTTTTGCACCGATTTGACTTTGCTCAAAAATTCGGCAGCTTTTTGGCTCGCGTACATGTACTCTTCGGAATACGGCGGCGTCTAAGATTAATAATATAAGAAGCCTAAGAAAGAAGAAGAAATTTGTATTTTAATATGTTGGTATATATTTTAATGATAAACCAAGTACGCCGATTACTGAAAGTACCTTACTTCTCCGCATATAAATGAAAGCTTTAGCGAAGCAATCAAAATTTGATTGCGATCGAATAGGCACAGTTCTAGCAGAAAACTGGAAATAGCCCGCATTACTTCCGAATTCTCGAATGCCGTGGAATCGAATCGATATTCGATACCAATAAAACTGCGTCGATTCGCGAATACATAAAATCGACGGATTCGAGTCTTGCGCTCTTTATGTAAAGCTAGGAGAGAAGGGTTCCCCGTTTTATAGCGAGAATTTGCATATAAAGTAAGCATTCAAGAAAAGCGATCTCCGCTTTGCCCCGCGTGTATTTTTTCGTATTCATTGTTGCGAAGGCCGCGGGCTCACTTTTTATGGTTCTAGATGCTTTCTTACCGTTTAAATAAATAATGGTATCAACAGTTTTTTTACTCGCGTGATTTATCTGGGAAAGGTCTTTATGTTTTGATGCGAGATGCTTAATTATATTTATTTAGGTCGTAAATGTTCCGTAGCGATTAGTATCTATTTTACTTCTTTATTGTTGACGATTTTGTTTCCTTTTTTTCAGATTAATGGACCAACAGTCGGTGATAATGGATTAAAAAAAATTGGTAAATATTTTATGTCTTTTATACTTTGTCCGATGGTCGTAAAATCTGGAGGCAGTGTATATGCTAAAAGAAAATAAATTGACCGCGGGGCGTTTCCAGCGATTCCCAATAAAAATGATATTTAATTGAAGTCGATAACACCTCATGGCGAGATGTCTAATAAACTGTCTTTATTATTATTGTGTTAGGTCGGCGGATGAGATAAACCTTACGTATCTATACGACCCGCCTCGTAAGCCCTTATTGGGATGCTTGCCTTGTTGGCTGATGATATGCATACTTAAGTAGGTATTAACATTCTCGTTTGCCGTGTTTTTGTTAGAGTATCACTGCCACATAAAGTTTTATTCTTATCGGAGCAGTTATAGTGCAACCAGACATTGGAATATATTAAAATTCAGACGCAAGCTTGCATTTTCAACGATATAATAAATTTTTATTGCCGCTCGGAAAATGGTTTGTGAGTTTAGTTCAAAATGGTAACGAAAAATTCATATTTTATGCACGATATATAATGAAATGTACCTTCTACCTTTCTATGTGCTAGTCATTACATTTTGAAGTCAACTAAGTAGGTATATGAGAAATTAATTGACAACATTTTTATATTTAGGTACGTTAATAAACATGATTACCTTTGTAGAAATTCCAATGGAAAAATATTAATTTATAGAGAGATAATGTATTAAATTACATTATTAGGAAGTAGTTAAAAAATAAATCATACAGCTCAAAATAATTTCAATAATAAAATAAAATGGAGAAACCGTAAAGAAAATAATAGTGGCAAAGAATACTACTTAATATTCATATTCCTTTATTCATAAATATTATTTACATGTCAAGTTATTTAAATACCTAGTTGAAAACAGTAGCCTGTTTTCAACTAGGTATTTATTTTAATTGAACAGGTAAAAAGATTCCTAATTCACTATTTTACTCACTCAGAAATCATTAATATTATAGGTTCATGACTTAAAGTTTCCACATATATTATTATTTTTAAAAGTCGCTAATTTATTGCCGGCAGGTAATAAATACTGCAGGCAAACTAATGCATATACCTTGCTTAGTCAATGTCAATTTGTCTATAAATTATTTTTAGTGTCGCCTCGATAACTCGGATATAAAACTCAACTTTTTAGTAAATTATTCGCTAAATCCCGACAATGTTGCCACTACATATTGATACAAAAATACGGTGTTCAGTGCTGCCAGTACAATGGCATTTAAGTGATAGTTATGGCACTTTTTATAGGCAGTTAGATTTATATTTTAGTGTACACAGTGGTGTTTGTTTTAATGCGTTTTTAGCGTCAAGAGGTCGGAACGATTGCTTCTCTTGCGTTAATTTTACACACGATTACGAACCGACAAATTGATTATGCGATTTTTATAGTTCAATATAATGTTTTGTATGTACGTTTATTCACAGTTAGTTTTATGGCTTGTAAAATAGAAGTTTAGTTCGTACAGATTATGTTTAGTGCGCATAGAGTTGTTAATACCCACTGTTATCAGATTTATGATGCCTGAAGAAAAAGATGGTTTAGCATGTTAGTACATTAGTAAATTGTATATTTTATAGTAAATTGTTTGCATATATAAATATTTGCAAACAATTAATTTGAACATTATGTATACACTAGTAGTGTCTCACGGGCTTACCCACCTAATACCCGTTCCCGTTGTTTGAGAAAAGTAAGTGTTATTAAGGTTACAATCTGTGTTCCATATTTCAGCTAGATCTGTTGAAACGTTACGACGTGATTGAGCAACAAACATCCAAAAATGTATTACATTAATAGGATAAATTGTCTTACTAGTAGGTAGGTATTGTAAACATTAGGATTAAACTGAAAATTTTAACCTTGACTTTACTGGAACATTAATTTATTGCCGAAAAATGTAGAGTTCATTTTAATAAAATTCACGGGCATGTACTAGTAACCTAATAAAGAGATATGTACATATTTGTATTTTTAATAAACTCAAGAATCAATTTTTAAAACTATATTTACAACAACTGCTAAAACTATTGATTGGAACACAAGTACACATACCTACATACAGGTATACATTCAACCAACATTTTTAATTTCCTTTAGTATAATTATTATTCACTCATTTATTCATCTTCTTAGGTTTACATTTTTACAATATTTAGCACAATTATTATTATTATCTACTCTCATTTCTTTTAAAGCCGCTATCTAGTGGCACTTAGTCATGTTACATTCAAATTAGAAATAAATTTTGCAAAGTGACGCGTAATCTCGCGAATTTAAGGTTGTAATTTTTACAAAAGAAAAATATTAAATAAAATATTCCAAATACTTTGAGTCCAATATCTGTGTCGTCTCTACGTAATCGTATCCACGTAATCATGCCCACATATCTCGGCGGATCCCAATGATCCGTATATTAGAGGTCCGTGAGAGGACGTAGGTCCGCCCAGTGGTCCTAATCAGGAAATATAGGGTCATAAAATGGACCGCCGGTGGCCCGACTTAATCAAATTGTCGAAATTACCGAGCCGGGCTTTTTGATGAGATAGGAACATTTGCAGGTAATTAGATATTTCTACTCTAGTGAAACCGTAGATAGTGAAGAAAAAATCGCGAATAAGATTGGATAGTATCACACAAATTGCGTAGGCGCAATAGCATACGTACACAAGTAGCGTATCTTGAAACTATACTACATATAAATAAACTTTAGAAAGTTTTTATTCTGACGGAATGCAGATTAATTTAGGTATAAAAGTTTATAGCTTGGTAATGTCAAATAGGTATACAAAATACAAATGAAGTTAAAAATTAAATCCATAAATTATTTAAATTAAAAATAAATAGTATCTGTAAGATGGTGAAGGCGTAATTTTTTTTTTCCAATTATCTAATCTATCTAATATACCTAATAATATCATTTATAAATTTATTATTATAGTAAAACCTGTACGTTACATTCTTTTAAAATATTATTTTATACACTATTAACTAATGTTTACTATTCTAGTAGGTAATTTTTATTTTTAATATATATTTAATATATTTTTAAAATTTATGTTACAGTTGTAATGTTGGTAAGATCGTAAATACGTATAAACTTCTTTAATTACCCTAAAATAGCCTACCTACATCTAGACGTAATTATTAAGTACTTATAGTGCTCAAGGTTAGCAGGTCAAAGAGCCTTCGTTAGTTTAAGGTTCAGTAAGTAGAAGAGACAGTAGGTTACCTGTGGTCCACTTCTATAGGCCGTTTCATAAAAATATATACCTAGGTAGTCTGTGAGGTGATTTAATACAATATTCTTATGTCTTTAATGTGTTGAGAAATATTAAAATTCCAAGAAAACTAATATTTGCAAAATCATGACTATGCGTCTCCGTTATCTTGGAACAAAGATCTCATCAAAAATTCCGCATGTGACTCTCGGGATGTATCCAATAAATCAGTTTTACAGCATTCCTGAGTCATTTCAGTCGTCGAACGGCATAAAATGATAATTTTACTGCGCTCCCCTTCCGTCTCCAGGCTTTACGACAATTGTGAAATGTATCGACACTTCGGTGACACCTCAGAGGTGGACCACCAAGCCCAGTGCTTGAAAACAACTCGGGAAACTCAAAATTACCGTTTTCCAAAACCAATAAGACTCAAAATCCTTCAAATTTCATGCAAAATCCAGTCAAATCTATGTGGAACATATGGTGCCATCTTCCCCTTAGAGTCATCGAAGTCGCAGCGATATTTCGGGAAAGGTGCTCATAAAGTCATCAATCTTTCAGGTGGCTTTACAGTTAAACTTTAAATTATGGCCGATTATATTTTAGGAGTTCTGAACATTTTTTCGTTTATTGTGATGACGAAAATAGTGCTACTCTAGCTCTATCTGTTCAAATTACCTTATTGGTAAGAAAACATTCTACTGGAACACATGTTTTCTCGTAAATGCTTACAAAAGTTTACGATTAAAGCAAAATCTAGTAATTGCTCAAGTATGATAAATGTTTTGTGGACTTATGTATCGTGTCGATAAAAAACATTTCATGTAATTTTGTTGTCATTCCTTCGGTTACAAATAAAGAATTATTTACATTAAATAACCTTAAAAGTTTTTTTGATGTTTGAGACCTCAAACGGACTGAAAGCGACAAAATTGAGCGTCAAGGTTTGTTGACGTGACAACGTCTAATAAATCGATGAACGCCGGCTGCATGCACGAAAAAGTGTCTCGTTATGTTCCGTTATCCTCATTGTACGCTTGCGCCGTATCTATCAAAGTTTTCTTATGACGTTGTCACGTTAAACGATCGTCCGCAAAATCAATCGACTTTACAGACAACCATTTTTTACGATTTTTTTATACGAATCTTAATTTGTTGATTAACTCGTAATAAATAGTTTTGCACTCAACCGCCATTTTGTCTATTGTTAAACGATTAGGTATGCGTTTCATGACGGATCGTGCAAACCTAGAAGAAACCAATTCACTCTGGATTCTGATATCCACAACGATAATATATTTACTGAACAATTTTATAATCATATACATAAATTCAAAATAGAAATAATAAACATACATAAATACAAATACCACCACAATACCCACCTACCGAATTGATGTGCTATTTTTTCTGTTTCAATTTTCATCATGGCGCTTTTCTTATCTGTAGATTCACTGTTATTTGGTTATTTGTATTTATGTATGTTTATTATTTCTATTTTGAATTTATGTATATGATTATAAAATTGTTCAGTAAATATATTATTAGCTAGTATAAGTGACGTCTTTGTTAATTTTATCTTCTTTTCTGTAACTTTGACCTATCCATATCTTAGTTTCTCGCCTTACTCATATTTTGACTGTCAAGACGTTGTAAGCAATAAAGCCACAATTTAAGGCACTAAGTAGGTACGTATTTGTCATTTTATTTTTTTTGCCGGTGTTGTTGTATTTGATTTCAGATGCGTGCGTGTAATAAAGTGTTTTTGTCTGTCTGTATTCCAAGTGATGAAACGAATTTCCATCTCTTGATAGCTCCTACTCCCGTCACGTTAATCATTAAGGCGCCCCATTAGCCCCCACCGCGTAATGGCGCACCTCCTAATGAAACAGCATCCATAGATACATGAGGGTTGTAATGTCGTATCTTCTTATCTTTACGTCTTAATCCCCATCATTACGCTTCCGGCCTCCTCTCGTTAACGGTGGGGATTTCAGGCTTTAATTAAACTTTAGGGAATATTGCTACAGATTAATGTATTCAAACGTCTCTATATTTTAATTACATTTTTTAAATGTTTGAAATCAATTTGTGTTCTTCTCACTTTATTCAAAGTTTTGAGAGAAATGTTAGCGTTTATTTATTCGTTATAATAATTTTTTTAACATTAGACTGTTTGTGTACCTACGATGCTGGCTCCGTGAACCGTTACGCTTTCGTTATAAAATCTAGAACATACATACATAACTAGGTACCCATACCTAAAATAAATATAAGTGAAATCTAATCTGTAATATAAGTAATACCCGCTTATTGGTAATGGAAATCCTAATCTTTCAACAGGAGGTACCTACTTAAATATCAATACACATATATAAAAAAAAAACTTAACGAATATATTTTTATATTAAAAGTACTCATGGTACCTTTGTTGGCGAGTGGTAGGTTCCTACCTACTGAAATATGCTAAACTTAAAAGCTACACGAAAGCGTAGGTTGCATTTTAACTGCACCCACAGTAAACCCAAACTAATCGACCTCAGAGGACATTATACTGCACGAGACTACTCCTTAAAAAGTCACTGATGATGCATCAGTGGAACGGCCGAGTTTTATAGTGACCGCTTATAGCAGTAAAAGCCAAACGATAGTTGTAAAGTGTTTGTCGCGAACACATTTAACCCTTTAACGCGGAGTTCATGTTCAAGGGTTAACGATGACCTACTTGACGGTTAAACGCTTTTTTTTCTATTAAGATAATCATCTCTAACGCACGAGGTGTGAAATTGGCTATTTGATGATTAGTAAGCGGTCTTTGTTCAACGGTTGAACTAAGTAGGTATTAATTGACTAATTCATGAGAGTAGGTAAGATTTCAGTCATCATCATAATTAGCTCTAACACAAAATCGGATATTGCATAAGCATCCCACTAAAGTTCCCACTGCTGGAACTCAGGCTCAGGCCCTCACTAAAAGAGAGCTAAGGCCGTAATCCACCACGCTAGCCCAGTGTGGGTAGTGGCTATGACGGAAGACCTTGAAGTATTGTAAGAACATGGTCGTTTTCTCATGATGTTTTCTTTTACCATTAAATTCAGTTGTAATGACAAACTTGTACAGCACTTGAAAATATATTCTGAGAGGCATTGGACCCTACGACCTCTAGATTGTGGTATCACGACTTTAGACTTCTTTTTTTTGAGTTCGTTTATAGTTCCAAAATCCAAAACTTCTAAATCGATGTGACTGTTAATTTCACAGATTTTTGGCTTGTGTATACCCTTACATGGAAATAATGGCACGTTGCCCAAAATGGGTTTTAAAGTCCGAAATGGGTCCGTCGTCAAGAGAACCAGGGTTGCGAATGCCCGATTTGCCGATGCCCACACCCTCCTGACAATGTCATCCAAGTGCCATTATTTCGAGGTACGACTATAAGCTTCGAGCAAATATTTGGAATATGGCAGTATAAATAGGTACAGTAAAATGATAATAAGCCTGTTACAAACTATGCCAAACCGAATAATATTAAATATATTCCTAAGTGAATTCATTCATTCATAATTTAAGAGCGACGCTCTTGTCGGTGGAGTTCCTTCCATGTACTTCTACACTCCGCCTTCTCTTCCTGATACGACACTACATTTATCTTCTCCTTCACTTGGTTCATGTAACTTCTCCTAGGTCTTCCTCCTCCCTTCTAATTTACCTTCCATTATTGTTCTAATGAAGTTGTCGTGTCGTATCAGATGTCCCAACATATTCCCTCTTCTGTTTTCTATTGTTTCCATTAATGTTCTTTTCTCCTCTCATCTTCAAAACTTCTTCATTGCTCTTCATTTCCTTCCAACTGATTCTCTCCATTCTCCTCCAACATCACATTTTGAATGTCCCTAATCTTTCCCTATCCCTTTGAGTCATGGTCCGCGTTTCGCTGCCATACAATGCAATACTCCAGATGTAGATCTTAATCAGCCTCTTACGCCTCAGCCTCGTTCTTTGACATTCTGGCTTTAAACAGACGCTTTTTATTGCTAAAGGCTCTTTTTGCCATTGTTATTCTAGCTATAATGTCTGGTGTACACCTGGAATCATTGGTTATTACACTGCCTAAATATTTGAATTGTGGTACGTTGTCTATGAAAATTGAGTTAAGTTTAATTGGGTTTTTAGTTATTGATTTCTTCTTTGAAGTAGTTAATTTTTTTTACGTTTATTTTCATTCCGAATTCTGTGAATATTAAGTCATTATCCTGTAGTAGTTCTTCCAACTGTGTAGAGTTTTCAGCCAAAGCTGTCATATCATCCGCAAATCTTATAAATTGTATTTTATCGCCGTGAATGTTAACCCCACCCCTTTCTGACTCTATTAGTTTTCTTGTGGCACATTCTATGAAAATATTGAAAATAAGTGGTGAAAGTGGACACCCTTGCCTAACTCCTTGTCTTATCTTTGCCCTTCCTTGTTCTTCTCATACTTCTATTACTGTCTCTTGATTTTTATGTAACTCAAATATTTTTCTTCTGTCTCTATAACCCAATCCTGCTTGTTTCAATATGTTCATCGTTTTCTTCCAATTAACTTTATCAAAAGCCTTCTCCAGGTCAATAAATGCTATGTGAGTATACAAATCTAGGTCCATTCTTCTATCTATTATATTCTATATATTAAAGCTAATATTGCTTCCCTTGTTCCCTTATTCTCCCTGAATCCATACTGGCCCGATCCCAGATAACTTTCAATTAACGGTCTTATTCTATTTTGGATGATTTTAATTAGAATTTTACTTGCTTGGGAAATTAAACTAAGTGTTCTATGTTCCTCACATTTTAGTGTGTTAGCTTTCTTGGGCAATGTGATTGTTTTGCTTGTCTGCAAATCTGTAGGAACTCTTCCTGTTGAGTACATTTTCTGAGCCAGCTCAAATAATTCGTTTTTAATCTGATTTAATTAGCAATTGGCATATTGAATCATTTCTATATGTATGCCATTAATTGCTGCTGCCTTATAATTTTTAATGTTATTTACTACTTTATCCAATTCTTCTCTGAGTATATCTGGGCCAAGATCATCCTTTTCTATTTTATATTTTTGTTTTATATCGCTTTCTTCAAGCCCTTCTCCTTTATATAAATTTTCTATGTACTTTGTCCATCGTTCTACAATTTCTTTACTGTTAATCAAAAATTTTCCCTGAACGTCTAATATTGATGTACTTTTGGTTTTATGTTTCTTCTCCAACAGCCATATCATATTATATGCAATATTCATTTTTCTTTTTCTGACGTAATATTATATTCTGTCGCATAAGTCATTTGTATGACTAAATGTACAGAAGCCAAACAAATGGCTTCTGTACATTTAGTAGTTATTTTATTTGTCAGCTTTTTTAATTCTGCAACACTATTGTAACCGATTCTATTTCTTAACATTCTTCTTTCTATCATTAAATCTATTATTAAGTTGTTCATCCATTTGTTTCGTGGTACAATTTTTTCTTTAACTAAACATTCTTCTGCAGTTTTTTAATATATATTCTTCATATTACCCCAGCTGTCCTCAATACTTATACTATTAAGCTCTCCTTATACTGTTCTAATTTCTTACCTAGCTTATTACTATATTGCACATTACTATTGCTATTTAAATCCTTAAGCTTAGTGAGTTGATATTATTTGGTCCAGTTTTTCTCTTACTTTTCTTTATTTCAAAATTTTGAAGGCTTATCAATAAATTATGGTCCGAATTCACATCGGCTCCTGGTAATTTTTAAGTTTTGCAATTCTAAATATATTCTATTTCTATCTTTTTCCATTATGTAGTCTATCTGGTATCTTCCTATATCTCCTGGCATTTTCCATGTATATAATCTTGTTTTCGATTGTTCAAATAGTGTATTTGTAACTATTAAATTGTTTTCCTTACATAATTGCACTAATCTATCTCCTCTCTTGTTTCGTATCCCTAAAATCCAAATTTTCCTACTGTATCATCTTGTATGCCTTCCCCGAGTACTGCATTAAAATCTCCCATTACAATTAAACTATCCTTTTCTCGTACTGTATCTAATATTGTATCTATGTGATTATACATTTCCTCAACTTCTTCATCAGAATGACTACCTGTGGGCATGTAAACTTGGATAATAACAATATTTGTTGGGTGGGATTTGATCTTTATAGCTGTTATCCTGTCACTATAACGTATTGTGTTATTGCTGTACCGTTCGCTCCTTGTATCTCCCCTGTATATATTATTCTGTATTCATCACTCCAGTAATCTCCACTACCTTCCCATCTTGTTTCGCATAGTCCCAGTATATCTATATTCAGTCTCTTTATTTCCATCTTCATCTCTTCTTTTTTACCAGAGGGCAACATTGTCCTCACATTCCAGGTTCCAATTCTACAAGGATTTCGCATGATGAGGACCGAATCAGCCTTGTGTCTGACCCTGCTGGACTCAGACCGCCACGGCATTTTACATCGTGGAAGCCCGTTGTCTAGAACGTTGTTTGTTTCTTTTTTGTACATTTCATTACTCCGTTTTAGGGATAGTTAGTGTAGTGGGTTCCCAATTTTCCTACTACACCGCAGCTCAGGAACCGGGTTTTTCCGCTTTCTGAATCTGGTCTAGAACCCTTCCGAAAATAGATTGTTCGGCCTCCAGCCACCCAGGTAGCAATTTTACGTCATGACGACGTCCATTCACGGTCATTTTCGACGTAAATGACGTCGTAAAAAACGTCCCACAGACGTACTAAATGACGGCCTAATGTCAGGTCTCAGCGACGTCTCTGAAGACGTCATATTAACGTCTCCAGATAACGTCATATTAACGTCTCCAGATAACGTCATATTAACGTCTCCAGATAACGTCATATTAACGTCTCCAGATAACGTCATATTAACGTCTCCAGATATCGACTTATTCACGTCCCCAGATAACGTCATATTAACGTCTCCAGATAACGTCATATTAACGTCTCCAGATAACGTCATATTAACGTCTCCAGATAACGTCATATTAACGTCTCCAGATAACGTCATATTAACGTCTCCAGATAACGTCATATTAACGTCTCCAGATATCGACTTATTCACGTCCCCAGATAACGTCATATTAACGTCTCCAGATAACGTCATATTAACGTCTCCAGATAACGTCATATTAACGTCTCCAGATAACGTCATATTAACGTCGCCAGATAACGTCTCCAGAAGACGTCAATACCACGTATTGTGAAGACCTCCTATAATAACGTCTATTAACGTCTTCAGACACATTAATATAACGTTATCTGAAGCGTTAATATGACGTCATCCGGGATCAATTTGGCCTCGATGCAATTCATCCAGCCACAGTCTTCAAGTAACTCTGAAAGGTCAACATTAAAAACACAAATTTGCATTGTAGTATTATTTATTATAACGAGTTAACTATCACAACTTAATTAATAAATGGAGAATTTTAATCCTTATAACCATGGAGCATAGGAAAACATATAAAAGAATTACTAGTTGCCTCTTGAGGAATAACAACACATTTTGAAATAATATCATAAACAGGTACAATTTTGTAAGCTGAACAGAGTTCCGAAACTTTAAAAATATCAATAACAGCAGAATCATAAGGATACGTATAGTAGGAATCATAATGTACAAACTCTTTTCCATAGACGAACAAGGAAACCTCTCCATTAATCTTACATCTCAAAATATTATGTATCTCGACTACTTTGCCGTTTGCATAGCAGTAACAATTATTAGCTAAACCAGATTTTGTATACATTGCAAAACCCTTATAAACAAGTTTATTAAAGCATTCATAAGCATTGTTATCAACAGGCGTTGGTCCTAAGCTATTGTAATAAAAACCGCTGGTACCTCGTCAATCAGTTTTGGAGGAAAAGTAGATTCCATTTCTTTTAATCGTTTATAAATTTGCTGCAACGGTTTGTTAGGTGACCTAACTAATTTTTTTTTAACATGCCTAAATAATTTTCGAAAGGAAAGGCGGAATAACTGTCCAAATCACCAAATAAACGAACGTCATCACACAAATGACATAACATATGAACATTGTAAATTAAAAATTTCCGGCTATAAATAGTTTCGGAATGTCTTATGAACATTAATAATAGCTCATGTGCTAAATATGTACCTACTTTATTGATGTTTCTAGGGCTACAAAGAATTGTTATAGCACAATGAAATAACAAAAATTTTCATACAGGGAGGTTGGAAGGATATTTTTAGAACAACTGGTCCAGTATATAACAAAAACATCCTAAATTGGTGGCTTTCCAGCGAGCCAACTCACTGATACTTCGCGGTCGCCTGTTAAATTCAACAGGTATACAACTTGCACAGCTAAGTAATTTTTCAGAAACTGCATTTACTAAACGGCTATTTAAACGAACATTTAAATCACCACCAACCCAAACATTTAAAAGTTTCCTCATGACTCCCAGACAAACAGCATGCATATAATCAATGGGAAACAATGAAACTAAATCTATGGGAAGCGTCAAAAGTGGAGATTCACCAACATGATGGTCGTCATCAGACTGTAAACGAAATTGTGAATCCGTTCTCCTACTCGCAGATACGCTTGTATAAATCACTCTACCTTGAATATACTCACCAGGTTCTACACATTTATCACATGATGAGTATCCACCATGGGATTTAGTACATTTGATAAAAGCTCTAGCTGGAGCGTCACATACAAAACTATGTACTTTTACAATATAATGAGTATCTTCAAAATTTATTCCATCATTAAGTAATGTAGACAGTTCTTCAACAAATGGCCCCAAAAACAGATTCAATGGTGAAGGTTTAGAGTTTCCACAGAACAGAGTTATTACAAATGGCTGTGCACAATTAAAGTTTTTGATCAAACCTAATATAGGCCATAGTTGAGTATTCGTGCTTTTAAAAGTGGCAAACCATCAACATTAAAAGACAACAATATTTCACTATTTTTAAAGTTGAACCCACTGTACAGTTTTAATTGTGCTTGTATTTGATTTATGAGACCAATGTGCACCAATTCACCAGATTGCAAAGAGTTACTTGATATATTCATTGGCGTATTTAAAAACGTTCTGCTATCTCTAGGCAATTTAGGGCAAAAGGATTTAGAATTTTAGAAGACTATCTAGAGCACTGTGGGAAATTTTATGTTCTACGGTAGCCCAATGTCTTAATTGCGATGGCAAATCGTTAGCATCGTCAGATCGTGAATCATCATTATCTATAAAACAATCCTCAAACAATGTTGATTGACAATTTTCATCTAAAAAATATTCTCTTTATATGTCCTTAAACAGTTTTCATTTAAAGTATTGTTGTCAATACTACTGTTACTCGTAGCTATAGATGTGGATGTATATTGTGGTGAAGATGGCAAATCACTTAATGATGGCTGTAATGTACTTCTTTGTATTTCTAAAATAATTTTTCGTTTTTCTGCCAAAATCCTTCTATACATTTGACGCTCACCTACTACATTTTTTTCTTCCTAGAGGATGACATTGTTATTTTCCTTTGACAATCGCTTTTTGCTCGTTCAGGTGCGTGCTTGAGCCACACCTTTATATCGTCTTCAATGTCTTTTCTGTAATCCTTGGAGAGGAACTCTTTAAGCTCTCTGAAAACAAAAAGTTTGTGAATATAAGAATAGCCCAAATGCCTGCAACGCTCTGTGGGGTCAGATGACGGGTCGCTCTCACACAGCGACTCGCGAGTCGCGACACAACTGGTGTTAAATATTATTTTAACGGAGAATTAAAACCGGTCAAGTGGGTGTTGGATCACGCGCATTGTAGGGTTCCGTAGTAAGCCCGTCGCAATAATTATGTGGACTTAATTGTTTTATTTTACCAGTTAATTGACGTGATTATTATTATATATAGCCTTGCCAAATTACAGCTTTCTAGTACTAAGAGTCTCCCCACCTAGCCACCTACATAAAACATGCCAATTATTAACCAGTTGCCAGTACACAAGGAATATGTATCTTTTGAAATTATTTAGGTATTTCATAGCACACTTATTTTGTATTATAGATGAGATCTAGAAAGAATAAATTTAATCATATGAAAGACAATAGACACATACCAACAATAAATTCACGGAGACGTAGCTCTGAAAAAGGCTTCTTCTCAGACCTTTTACCATAGAAGTTGAACTTGCTTGCCAACGAGTCTGACAATGTATATTTCATCACTCTCGATACTTTATTTTTTAAATCATGCCCACCAAGGCTCTTTAGGTAGCTTGTCTGTAAATATTAATTGATAGCAATAAACATCCACATATATCTCTATAAGTACACACTAGAATTAACATAAGATCCAACAGTCACATACATAATCTTGAGCTCACACTATAGGATTCCCTGTCATAGGTATCAGGAACTACGAGTGCCAAGGTATCATGACACAGACCTAGAGCAAATATTTGTGTTGCAACAGGAATTGAACCCACACCTCACATCTCAGCCTCTAATCGCCCACTGTGAAGCAGTGGCCAAAATTATTAGGAATTAACTACACATAATGTGAGCAGAAGCTAATAAAACATAGCCTGTCAGGGGTAATGTAGCTTGCTATTAGTGACTGAATTCCCAGAATTGAATCAATAGTTCCGATGATTAACTCCTACATCCAAACTCACAAACAAACTAACTCATTCTAGCAAGGTACCCATGTAATAAAAAGCTTTCTTATGGTAAAGTAGGAATTAATTATAATTGCTCAATAGGCATTTCCTGTTTATTAAAAGTAAACACTTACCAGGTTAGCACAGTTTTCTGTATTAGTCAGTAACTGTTCCACTGTTTCTAAATCTTGAAAAGTTTCAAGGAAATTTGAATTCAGGCTTCAATGCATTGGTATTTCCTGCTCTGTCTTTCAAAATTGCTAGGATGACATCATTTTGGGCTTTTATTTTGGCAAGTAGTGAAACAACTTGGCCTTGACAATCTGGATGAAAAAAAAGTAGTATGGTAGGTATTACAGTCTATAATAATCTTAACACCAACCACCACCACCACCACTATACCAAAAAATAGAAATAATCGTCGAAAACTATACTCATGCATATAAGGTAGTATCTAGCAAAGAATCTAGTTAGGCAGCTATAGATTTAAAAAAATCAAAATGATTTTTACTATTTACCACAGTTATTGGAAGCACTGCTGGCAACAATTTCATCGAGTGTCATACTTTGTGAACCAGATGGTTGATCATGATGACTGTTAGAAGCCTTCTCTTGTGCATCAGGTTTATTCATCTGTGAGTTGTGATTTAGTACCAAATCACTGTAAATTGTGCTTGTACTTGAAGGTTCAAGGTTTATATCTAAAAAGCAAAAAAAAAAAAAAGAAAATAATGGAAGGAAATATTATTATGTTCAAAATAATTTAGTTAATGTATCATCCGGTATAATTACAATTGGATAGATGTTTCTTTAAAGGCGGAGGACGAGGGAATTCACACCCTTTCTCATCATCATTATCATCTGATGATGAAATGTATCTGCTAGTTTTTTTTGTTTTGCGTTTAGGTGGCTTACTTATATAATTTTCCTCCTCAGTCTGTATATCTGATGTGTCTTCCACCAACTTTAATTTTTTCTTTGCCTTATCCAATTCATCTATAGAACAAGCATAAAACACCAACACAGTTAATATCAAAACAACATGCAAGTTAAAGTTAGTCACGCCATGCAACACACCCACGCCGTACAAGCTTGGTAGTCCAGCACTTATTAATCCATTAGTTCTATCTCATTACTAGTAGTTAATAGTACTGCCATTACTTATATAATTTACTATGCTTTTGTTTCTGTTTTGATATGGTATGGTGGTGAGATTACAGGCACATGAGACTGCAATGAACACAACACAATGCTATGTAGGGCACATTCTAGGTGGATGTGGGTACATACCCCCATACATACCCCTGGTGGTTCGGTGGCCACCTAACCACCAGGTTTATGTATGTTATACAATGTATAATTATAAGACAAGACCAACAAATATTTGTGAAAACAAACAAAACCAAACACCTGTGAACACACTTTCTTGGAAATGATTACTTATCTGTTGCTTGCTTGCTGTCGCCGCTGCTGCTTGTTTACACACGGCGCCATGACCTAAAAATAGCAGTTCTGTCTTGTGATCTTGGGCAATCTGAATATTTTTTTCTGTGCGCATCAAAACTGCAGTCAACTTCAGCTCGGCCGTAATCCTTAGATTTTTAGGTTATGGCACCGTGTATTTTTTAGTTAGGTTTTAAAACACTAGCACCTACTAGAATTAAATTCTGGGCCAGTCTGTCTGTGCCCAGGCTTAAAGCATGGTAAAGTTAACTGCCCTCAAGCCACCAGCTGCTAAAATAGTTGTGTGTGGTAGTGTTACACTACCTACTCATAAAAAAAACTTACCAGTCTGATAGAAAACTCTATCGATCTCGTATAGTTTCCATTGTTCATTTGGAGACGAACACCTCTGTAGAAGTTTATCAAATGCTTTCGCCTCCTTTACGGGAGGCCAATAGATTCTCTTTTTTAGGTGTTATCCATTTATTGATGACCACAGCCACAGTGCCACCCTCACTCTCCGCGAACTGAACGACACTATACATAATTTACAATCCTTTTATGTGCTGTGATACGTACTATAACAACAGCAAGAAAAAACATGAGAATTTACACATTTGTTTGACACAGAGAATTGAGAAAAAAAAAAAGCGCGGGATACCAACCAACCGTCAACGCGTTCGTTCGTTCCGTTCGAAATAAACAAAAGCAAACAAAATATATTTTTTTACTTTTTAAATATTTATATTTTTAATCAGCCTTTTCTATCTTATATTGGTTCTTTCTAATGTTTGATGATAGACTAATAGCTGAATTTCTTTTCATTGAGTTACATAACAAATACAAATGTAAAAATAATAATTTAATAAAATAATAACAAACAACATGCTATCAATGCGTTCCGTTCCTCGCAGATTGGAAGAAAGATAAACTCTGGTGATAATTTTAAATTATTAAAATGGACTATTTACTGTCGAGTTAAAGTTTTACAGAGTACCTATATTTTAATACACAAAAAAACGTTCGCTAGCCGCATGATAGTTATGTTGTTAGAGCTAATTTAATCGTGCCTGCTTGAGCATGGTAGGCACCTGTTGTACTCTCCTAGAATAAAATTATGTTTCTTTTCTTGGATAATGGCATACCTAGCTCATATACCTACCTTACTTAATTAGGTTTTATTCTGATTCCCATAATAATAATAATATGCTTGAATGTCCATAGCATCATAAGTAGGTTCCCGTTTATTCTGCTAGTCAAACGAATGGAAGTCAGTGGTGGATGTTTCTGTAGGTATCGAGGCGGCTCAAGACCGCTCGTCGTGGCATTTCTATGTATATGGGGCCTGTCCAGCAGTGGACTTCTAACTAAAAGTGTTTGTACAAACCTACTTACAGAAAATAAATCATTTATCATTTAAACTGATAATTTATTTAATGACGATGAATATTAATTTTATCGGTTGCAATTAGGTACCTACCTTAACACGTTCGCAGTCCAGTGTACCCTATGCGGTACACGCGGAGCGATTCCGCCGAGTCCGTGTACCCTATGCGGTACACGAGGCCACTATAACTATATGGGCTCTGCAGCCACGGACTTATGAAATTTGTTAGTGTATCGTTCCTGGACTTGTGACAAGGGTTCTATTAGACAAGAAAAACCAAAAACATGACTTATTTTTTTATATAATGTTTTCACAGTACAAAATGAAACGAGTTAGTAGAAATATATAATGTTTTATTGGTGAACTGTAACTTTAGGAAAACAATCAATACATATGCCTTTTACATTTTTACATTGTGATGACACCCTTTTAGCTTTGGCGCGTGCATACGAAGTGAGTCTTCCTTCGTCGTGTTTTAAGTCCGTGTACCGCCCGGTGTACACGAGCAAAGTCGGGGCACGGGCCTTTATTTTAACATAATTATGCATCAGTTGTGACGTTTGCATCGACTAATGGTCAAAAGTAATGAAAATGATATTGGACTTATGGCGTTGTCGGAAACTTTTGTATTGGGACTGCGAACGTGTTAAGCAGGTATTATTAAGTAGTACCTACGTGTTAGAGCATTCCTTTAGATGCACTAAATAAATAGTACGTAGGTAAGTACACTACGGCCGAAATATCTTGGCGAGTCTGTACATAGACACTACGAACTTTCGCCATTGACCCTAAATGTAGGTACGTTCCTACGGCGTCTTATTAATGAACAACACAGGGCGTCACAGAATGGAACCCAAATGGACGTTGCTAGGGCGTCTTATTAGGGAACAACACAGGACGTCACAGAATAGACCGTAAATGGACGTTGCTAGGACATATAATACATGACCAACACAGGACGTCACAGAACTGACCCTAAATGCACGTTGCTACGGCGTCTTATTAATGACCAACATAGGACGTCACAGTTGACCCCAAATGGCCGTTGCTAGGGCGTCTTATTATTGACCAACACAGGAGGTCACAGAATTGACCGTAAATGGACGTTGCTAGGACGTATAATACATGACCAACACAGGACGTCACAGAATTGACCCTAAATGCACGTTGCTACGCCGTCTTACTAATGACCAACACAGGACGTCACAGTTGACCCCAAATGGACGTTGCTAGGGCGTCTTATTATTGACCAACACAGGACGTCACGGAATTGACCGTAAATGGACGTTACTAGGACGTAACATTCACGACCAACACAGGACGTCACAGAATTGACCTTATATGGACGTTGCTACGTCGTCATAATCATGACCAACATAGGACGTCACTGAATTGACGCTAAATCGACGTCACCAGGACGTTCCCTTGAGTACCAGACGTTAAAATGACGTCAGTGTGACGTACTTATTTGACGAATAAACTACGGACCCTAATATGACCTTAGGATGACGTCATTTTTTCGTCGCAGACGTCATTTTGCTACCTGGGCAGTACTGGTGTCGCTGCTGCCCGCCATCAGGGAAATGTTTATTTACTGGCGGCATTTACTCGCCACGTCACATGACCGTCCATGGACATTGTAGCTTTTTATAGAAGAGCCCATTCCACTGGACTCCTCACCACATCCTGATAGTCTCGCCGCTGTTTGGTCGGGGACTGCTTATTCAACATATTCGCAGCTAGCCATCATATCTGATGGCCGTTCCACTATCCGACACCTGTGGACCCCGTTAGTAGCCTACAGCTCAACCCTAACTGTATACAGTATTTTTCCCATCTGACATCTAATTGTTATTAATTATAGATACTGTTATTATTATTATTGATTGGTTTTGGTTTGTTTCTGTTCGGTATATCATTGTTTATTATTGTATAATTAGTTGTTGATCGTTTTGGACATATTATTGTTATAATTTTATTTATATTTTTGATTTCATGACAAACAGTCAATATGTATAATTAATGTAATATTTATAGGGTATAAGTAGTTGTTATTATTTAGATAAGAATTAATTTAATGCATGTAACATAATTATGACCTGTCGCACGTGTTGGCATGTCTGTAAGTGCGACAGGTAATTGATGATAAATAAATAAATAAATACAGCTCAGCCTTAAGTAAATATTAGAAAATAATTAACACAGAGTTCCATGTATAACTAATTTCAACTTCACCGATTACTAGTACCTAATATCACCTTTCTCTTTTAGATTTCTTAGAAGCTATAACTGATATGTAACCACTAGGTACACCATATGTTATATACTCACCAATAATTTATTTATAATTTTATTACTTACAACATTTTAACATAAGTAGGTTAATGGTATAAATAAAAAAATAACTGTAGTTTAAAATAATATATAAATTTTAAATTAGTATATTATGCGATTGTAAAGATGCAAAATTTGATGTGTCACTGAAGCATACCTAAATATGACATCAATGAAATAAAGCCGTTAAAATAAAAAATACCAACAAAGCTTAAACAAACCTTCCCCAGCAATAAGTACTTGATAAAACTTAGTTGATTTCTTGACATAAATTAGTCAAGTAAATATTTACCGATCCCTGACTTTCAAACCTACTTAAAGCTTACGCAAGCCAAAGAGCTGTTTATAGTGTAAAGTCAAATTAGTATACTATATTGGTCAGGTAAGGTAAAATTGTCAACTTAATGAGATTTTAAAATATGTCAATTTGTCAATCTAAAAATCTATCAGGGAGGGGAGCCTATTGTATTTATACCTACCTATATGAAATCTTAATAATTAATCTGATTTGATCTTTCATAGGTAGTTTAGTTCTCAATTGTGTCATAGATACCTATACCATAGATCGTGTTAATGTTTTATTTTATTAGAATCTGCCACCTATATTATGCCTGTCATTTTGGGATACAGAAGTTAGTTTTTTTACTTTGTTAGATACTTACGAATTAAAAAAATACTGGAAACTTTCAGTCCATGTACGAGTAGGTATTTTATGATTGTCAATGCTGTTTTGACAAATTTTCTACATCTTCCACAAGCGTAAGTACTTTAATGATAAAAAATATTCATATATTTTATTTTTCCGCCTCAATAAAGTCATAAATAAATGGTAAGAATACGTTCTTCGTAAATTGCCCCAATATTTATTGAACAATTATGGTTTATGTTAATTTTACATTTAATCGTTTATTGCTTTTGTAAACAAATTGTAAACTTTTGTAATTATGGTAATTAACCATTATTTTGTAACAAAAGGTGTCTCACATTGTAAGCTGAAGAAAAAGATTTGAAATACGCGGAGTTTCTTGATTTGCATAACAAGAACGTTTATTAGTTTCTTAGACTGCTCTTAATAATTATTATTTTATTGTCAAAGAAAGGCTTTTACTCGGTAATGATGACAGCGAACTAAAATAATATAGGTATTATTCAGAGGCGAAATCATATTCTTCCTATTTTTGGCTACTTAGCGAGACAACATTTCTCAATAATTTAAAAGTTCATTGACCAATTTCATGTTATTATAATTTTAAATCCAGTTTTGAAACAAAATCTAATATTTACTCTTGAATCTAATTGAATTCGAATGATAGGTATCATTTTAACCATTTTAATTTTCTTAAAAGACGTTACAAACTCGGTTTGAAGTCTATATTGTATGACTGCCCTAGTGGCTTAATTGGTAGTAGCTCTGCCTGCGAAGCCGAGGGTCGTGGGTTCGATCCCCACCCAGTGCAAATATTTGTGTGATGAATTCAAATGTTTGCACTGTGTCTGGGTGTTTCTATGTATAATAAGTATGTATTTAAAACTATTTAAGTATTATATCAGCTATCTGGCTGCCATCACACAAGCTTTGCTTAGTTTGGGGTCAGATGGTGTTGTGTGTGAATTGTCCACCAATATTTATTATTTATTATATTGGACCGAACGATCTACGAATAAGATTCTAAAAGTTCACATAATCTTGAAAATTTTCAAGATTTATTCGTAGGTATCATCGTCATTCTTCAGGACACCATATCATCGGGCCAACCTAGAAGAAATTGATTTACTCTGCCCTTGAAACCACTAAAATTATACATAGGTACCTATCATATCCATCAGGAAGCAGATATTCAGGCAAAGCATTCCAAAGCTTAAGTAGGTACCTAGATGTGTTTATAACTAAGTTAATTTCAAGTTTTGGCGTAACTGAGGGATATGCAAATATGAAATCATACATATGTAGGTACCTAGTTAAATATTGCTATCTTTTACAAAATCAACATTCAAAACAATGGGTAGGTAGGTACCAAAAAAAATCGTTCGACAAGAGAGTGTGGTAAAGCAAATTTGGGTAAATTTGCTTCAACACACTCTCTTGTCGTATCTACGACATGAAAATAGTGCAATATAAGCAAGTAAGGATGTAAGTTACGCCCTCATGCATCTATGGATGCTCATTAAGGGCCCATGGGGGGTTTATTGACGGGCCCTGAGTGGCCGGGATAGTGGGTGATTACCCATAACTATTTTGGGTACTTAGGTATCTGTACCGCTGTACCTAAGTAGGTATAGCTTTTTCAATAGTCATACCGCTGTTTTACAAAACTTGTTCGAGCTCAATTTTGCCTCTTCTTGTTGATTTGACGTCATAAGGTGAACATTTCGGTAGCAAATTTGTTCAAAAATTTAACAAGGCTTGCATAAACTTAGAAAAAAATTGGAATAGGTATTCATAGTATTTTATTAATATTTGCTGGAAATCAAGACAAATTTACCTAACTGGGAGTGATAAAAGACTTTTTTTTTGTTAGCAGGAATGTAAATCTTCGCATATCATTGATAGTTTCATGAATTGTGAGCTTAAATAGATCCAAAATCAATCTTATATCCGAGGCACTAAAGCCTCCGTTGACCAGTGTAATCCCTCTTTAGGTAAACGTATAAAAAATCTCCTCAGCAGTCAACGTAGCGTAGAGGTACTATCTGCAGTGCCAACCTTGCGGCACTACACCACTACAGCGACAGTTCGGGTCACACACACACGCGCACCCAGTATGGATTAGCGCGGGCTGCCGAGCGAGCTAACGTCACAAAATGGCCGTAAAACAAGTGAACGGTGAGTTACAGCCGGCCCGGGGGACTGAGGAGAGGGGGGGCGCACCCGTCGCCCAATCGCTGAGCGAGCACTCGCCAACACAGCTCTTTCTTTTTATGGCGACGTTGTTTTTCACTGGCGCGCTTTTTTCCTATTTTTCTTTTTAATTTTTTCCGCTGAAAATGGTAAGTATGTTTGCTTTGTAAGGAGATACAATGTCAGCTAAGTGTTTAGACGCGTCTTTTAGTTGTAGTGGGAGTGTGGGCGTAGTGAGATATCTTAGTTAAAATGGATGTGGCATGATATTTTATGTTTAAGTTTTTTATAAAAAGTCGGGAGGAACACGTCATTTGCACCGATGATTAAAAACTCACTTGACCTTGATTTTGAACTAGCAGATTTAAAAAAAAATCATGCGCTTGTCAAACCTTGTGACCTAGAAATAAGTAGGTACCTAGGGATGTTTCATATTTCCTTGGAAACATTTTCTTTCCAATCGGGCACGGTAAAGTTTTTATTAAGCGTATATTGGTGTCTGCATAATTTGGCAAACATGCATTAAGTAGGTAGGTACATACCTAAGTAGATCTATACCTACTACTTACCTATTTTATTCTATGGTGTAAGTAATAACTATAGGTGCCTACACTAAATTTCTTATAAATGTATAAATGTTAAAAAAAACTTTGATAAACTGAACTCTTGACACCTCTTTCCTCTGTCTGTTTACTTGTTTTCTTGAACTTAGTAGGTACATTTAGGTACTGTACCTAGTTCTTAATCGTAAATACCTAGTTGTTCACAGTTCTCTATTAAAATCGGTCAATCTAATTTTAAATCTATATAGGTAAAAAATACTTAAGTACAATTTTGGTCTTTGGGTAATTTTGAAGATAAAAACATCGAAGATAGCTTTACCGATGTAACTACCAATTCCAAAAATTTGGTAGGTATCTTATTGGGTTGCGGAACTCTTGATAAAAAATCTTGAACACTGTGTTCATGTTTTTTATTCTTGTTGTCGTAATAGTAGATTCATTAAGGTATAGGTAGAATAAAACGTCTTTTCACAAAAAATAAATCAAATTGACAAATAAAATTATTTCATTTCCTTTAGCTGTCGAGAAAACAAAACAAAATCCTGCGTGGAATACATAGGATTTTGTTTTTCACACATACAGAGTAGTAAAAAGTAAGAGGTTATTTGGCTCTGGCATATTCATCAGAAACTTGCTGCGTGATAATTTACTTAGGAAAGAGAGGAACGCACAACCCACTGCTCTTAATCTGACGCAGAGCTGAACCATTTTAAACGAATAAAGATAAAATAAGAAAATCATAGTACGAGTCTAAATTGATATGTGAAAGTTAAAATACTAACTGAGGTGAGAAGTGAGTCATCTAATGAGTAAATAAAGAACACCGCAAATTTGATGGCAATTCATGTAATTAATTGCCATAAATAAAAAATGAAATGAATAGTAAATTAAAAATTCTGTGATCACAATAGATGGAATTACTTTAGCGTCACAAACGTTGAAAATGTCTAGTGAGATTTTATTTTACCTACCCAAAAATGTTAAGTATAAGTATATTTCTGGGTCCCGTAAGTCTTGACTAATAGCCGTACATTTACTGTACGCTATGTAAACCAATCTATCGAAAATCGAATCAATATAAATCTACCAAATTATTATATAAAGTCAAATCTGTATTGTAATTTGTGACCTCAAGCGAAATCATGGACACAAATTTGAACTTAAATCAAGCTTTGTAATAATAGGTAAATAAGTAATAAAACATTATTTCATTAATGAAGAGCGCAAAATTTTTAGATAATGGCGGTAAAAAAAAACAATTGAATGTCGCGAAGAAAATAACCGGGATTCTCTACGTCGTTTGTGTTTTGCGACAGTCTAGCGTCTTGTAATAATTCCATTGACATATTTATTGTTGTCAGGGACGAGGGTTGAAGTCTTCCCCTCGCTCGCTACATTGTCTATGTACCAAAATAAGATAGGGGATGTTCGGATGAACAAAATAGATAAAAATCTGACAACAAAAAACATTCGAAAGTTTATTTTTACTAAATGTTTTAGTAGGAGTGGGATAAGACAATAAATTTCGTCTGAAATGATGTTATAGCGGATTTTTAAGTTCTTTTAGTTGAGTTGTTTACTTTTTTATGTTTGCTTTTTTTAAAGAAGTGACTTACAGCATTTTCGATGATTTTTTATCTCAAACAGGTGCCTTAGTTTTTGGATGACACATAGCTTAGAAATAAGATGTATATTTATTACTTTTTTAACCAAATATTGGCCTGCAGTAGCAACTGCTATTTTGCGTGTTATACATTTGAGAAAATACAAAAACACTCAAATTAGAAACTTCAAAATAGCGTATAGCCACTAAACATCAAATACATTTCACAAATCAAATATTTAAAATTTATATTGAAAGATATTAAAAAAAAAAAATAACCACTCGATTACAAAAAAAGTTTATTAAAATACTATCGAAGCATTCCGCACATAAAGAATAATCATTGAAGAGTATTTAACGAGCATGACCCAATTTACTGGTTCAATATCGAATAATGATCAAAGTTACGGAAATCGATATGTTGGCTGGTTTACGATTAGAACGAATATTTTGAGATACTTCAAGAAGTGATTTTTAAAAAAGAGTGACGGGATGAGAATCGTGCGTAGGTAGGTAATGCTAAACAACACACACTTGCTCAATCATAACAGCACAATATCTACTACGAAGTGATTCGGTCACGAAGACTCAAGTCACAGCCAAACAGTGCACTGCGCTCCTAGAAACATAATATACCTGTGTGATAAATTATTAATTTGGCTTGTAATTTATCTGTAATTATATCACTTCCAGCACAGCAATTTGTAGCTACACATTATACTGTTTTGCAGTAGAATAACTGGCAAAGGTGTCAGCCTTCCCATCAGTTTCCTGATGATGTTTCTCTGCACCGTTAAAGCAATGGTGATTATAAACTCGAACATTTGCGCTAATCAAAGTTGCTAGCAGGAATCGAAGCTACGATTACGCTACTACGGCTATAACTTGATAATATAAAAGAGTGCCAATAAACAAGACTGTGTGCATCCTAGCGTGTTTTTAAGTACAAAACCAATAACATAAATCCATCGACATGTTAAAATTACATTATAACATTTTCAGATATTTTTGTAACGGTTAATTTCTTTTTTAAAAGTAATAAAGAATTATTTATGCACTTACACGTATGGAAACTGTAAGGAGTATGGTGTGGGTTGCCTTACGGTGCTTTTAAGGGTGTGTGTGTACAGGACGCTGTCAGAGAGTTTAAATTAAAAAGCGGACGCGAAGGATTCCTTATAGGGCCGTCAATAATCTGCTAAAATAATTGAAATTTTACTCTAAAAGTAAACATAGTTCTAAAATAACTGAAGAAATGGAAGTCAGAGTTCTATAAATACCTATTCATAAATGTACAATTTGCACGTCAATTGTTAGTAAGTGAACAACAATATCTAAGAAGAAATAACATAGGATGCATTTTAATTGGATAAAATGAATATTTTACAACAATACAACAAAATAAGTTTCGATAGAATTTTCTGTGAATAGTAAGTACTATCTCACGTGTTTTTTTAATGTATTATCTCTTATGGTGTCCGAATTCAAACAGTTACCGCAATTAAAAAAAAATGCACAGGCGTATGCTTAACCACTATCTATTTTCAAAGCTAAGGCACACCAGCACACATTAAATTTTCAAATCAATGACTAGCTTTCCTTCAGGTATTCGTTGCCTAGGAGATGTGAGAAGATTTATACGTTTACCATGTAGGTAAATTATTTTGAAATATTTCCTTTAAACCGGACTAAAATTCTGCTTGGCGGTACAAAAGCTACGACAAAGGTGGAGCTCTACAGACACAATGTTTTGTGATAAGAGCTTGACGTATCAAACTACGTAATATTTAACTTACGTTTAATTTTTTAAACAGGTACATTTATCTTTTTTCAAAGCTCACATTGTTAGATGTTATATGAAACTGAAGAAAAGCTACTATCAAAATTATCTGGTCTAGTTTTCAATGCTATATTAATAGCAAAGTTTTTCAAAAGCTTAAAACAAAATTGTCTAAACATTTTTTTCGTGGTGTCGACATCTGGCAACCCTGGCTGGGAGCTGTGGGGAGGCGAGGTCATCGACCGCCGCCCGCGCTTTCTTGAAATACCGTCTTGCAATATCTCGCTTGGATTAAACCAACCTCGCCCGAGCCTTTATAAAACGTATATTAAAGTAAACCCCGAGGTTTCTAAGGAAGTTTTTCTTTGATTTAGGTGAATAATGCCGTAAAATTTAAACAAATATAATTTTATTAAAATGTTTATGTTTTCTTGTATGTGTGAGCCAATGTATTAAACCATAACACCTATTGGAAAAAACTTTCAATATTTGAAAACAGCACTTTTCACGGTTGTATTTTAAAATGTATAATTTGGCTTTAGATGGCCTCTGCTGCCTGCCGAAATTTACTTTAGCACAAAGAAATCGCAGTAGGTAGAGTTAGCCAGTAAGTACCTACCTACATACGTAATTGAAAATATCAATATGAAAAGTAGGTAGGTAGGTAGTCTAAGCATGCCTGAAAAAATATTTTATATTATTATAAACCATTTTCTGCGAAAATAAATACAAATAACGTACCTAGTGATAAAATTGGTTGACAAGATTGGTAAAAAAGTGCCTCTCGAGAGTCTCCAAGCTTTGGTACAACATTTAAACTATTGTAGAGATGTGTCGCTCCAGTTGATTATGCAAAATCAAATATCGGAAATGTACCTATTACACATAGGTTTAAAGGAATATGGAAAGGTTTAAATATTATGTTACTAAAATCTCCGATTTAAAACTTAAATCGCAGTTTTCCAGCCGTCTTTCAAAAAGTTTTTTCAGGACTTCAATACAACTCAAAACTCCGCCAAATTTTTAAACCAAATCAAACTAGGTAGTACCCACGGGTAGTACCTATCTTTTGAAATAACTCAAATAAACAAAATTGTAGCACTGACAGTTACTGTAATGACCAGGCTAACAGATCATACCTACTTAAAACGAAAAGGAATCACTAGGTATTTAAGTATATTCATCGTATTGTTCAATATTTACTTTATTTTACTTTTAAAACTGAAATAAATTATGCATATAAATGTTAATTCAGTTAGCAACTATTTTCTAACCTGCTGTTTATCGCAGACGTACCTATAAAGAAACAATTCGACTTCATTATTATCATATAAATTGTTTTTAATTCTACCAATGAGACTGCTATTTTACAAATATTTAGGTAGACAACAGATAAATATGCAAAAAGAGGCATTTTCTGGATACTTAAATTCGTTATACTTGCTTTAGTCATCCATAGTCAACGACATTTCTAATTATCGAATTTGCATACATATTGCTATTGAATTATTTAAATAGAACAAGTATTCAGAATTAAACTTTAATTTAAATTCGATTGTAACTGAACGAAATAATCGGAATAGATATCGAGTATTGTTTTGTTACCTTAAAGCCAGTAAGTAGGTACGTAATGGGAAGGATTAAATTAGAAAAAGGCAGGAAAATGATAAGAAAACAAAATATAACAAAAGGTGTAAAATAGTGGGTCGATGAAATCTCAGAAAAGGTGTTTAATAGGAAGAGAGGCAGACCACAGCAGTACCTGAAGGTTGGACGATTGTCATGTCAAAAGTATAGCAAGAGGGACGTAGAACAGAACCCAGGAAAGAAAAGGATGGAAAAGGTTGGAGGAAGTCTTTGCTGATTGGCAATTTATAAAAGTATAAGTACACACAAAACATTTTGGGTACACTATAAAAACTGTTAACTAAAGACTCCTGCAAGCCTTTGCCAAATGTTTCATTTTATCACAATCGTAATCATTTATTGATAACATTCGTTACAGATCACAAGTAACAACAAGTAATTTCAATTAATTATGTACATTAAAGAATCAAGACTCGATAAAACGGTTAGTGACGAATACTTTGATTAGACCTACTATAATTACAATTACATAATACAATACGTTTATTATAAATAGTAGGTCTGTGTTGTTTGATCGATGTACCATGTGCCTATGTAGGTACGTGCTTAGTATGGCGTGATAGATTTCCACACTTTCTCGCAGAGAGAGTGTACATTATAGAAGCAAAACCCGGAGTATAGACTTGATAGGTTCAAGTAATAAATTACAAAATGACCCATTCTTAAGGTTAATTTGTAAGAAATTTCGCTGATCACGAAATTTCTATCGAACACAGTTGAAGCCGTAAAATTGTTGAACACTGGAACGTGTCGCTGTGCGTGCTTGAATTAAGACGTTTCGCAAACCACAAGGAACAGTGCGCTGGAGTCGGTATTTACATAGCTACTATCCTATAAATAAATACCGGCCCTCGCACACACGTGCACAATATGACGTTGTTTTAACTTTATTTTATTTTTATCCAGCGCGGCGCGGTCGCTCGCTCGCTTGTAATTTCGCAGCGTTCTCGCCGCGCAGGCGCTTGCGCACGCCAACATGGCCGCCGATCCGATTTTCATTTCAAATTTCGAATTATTGTAATGCAACGATAAGCGTAAAACACATTTTCCATGGGAAATCAGTCGGACACGCGCCGGTCGCCTACTTATCGGTTTCGGACATTGATTTAAGTGCCTCAGGTTATGTTTACAACTTCATATAAAATTATGACTTATTTATTGTGCCAGAAGAATTAGGAGATTTATGGATTGCTAGTGAGTAATTTTTACAACCTTTTAAAAATTATAATACATTTTGCAGGTTTATTTTTATGGTGATCGTTTTGTCTTTTATTTTTATTTCATTACTTTAAAATTTTAACTTGCTTAAATTATTAGAGTTTTGCCAAATGATTGAATGAATTGCAACTTTTCTTTCTAAATTCTGTGAAAAGAAGTGTTATTAAGATTTTATTTGATTATTGTCGATTTTAACTTTAAAAAATAGTTATAATAATTAGTATTCACCTACTTACACATAGACATAGTTTTTTGTTTTGTAAGCTAACTACCTATATAATGACAGACAACACTTACTAATAGTAAATTATTATCATGGGACATTTACTACAGTAGGTAGTAATATGGTGGAGAAAATCCCTGGTATTTCGGATTTAAATATCCCGTAATTAATAATACCTACCTACTACTGTGAATAACCTTGGTAGCTAAAACAACGTACCTAAGTATTACATGTATAAAAATTAACAGATAATTTTTCTCACATTGCAATTCAGCTTCAAACTACGCTAAGCATATATATACCTACTTTAAGAGCCAGATAGTAACGACAGACACTTATAAAGACTATATATATCTATAGATACTCCTGTGTATTTATTATATGTAAGCGAATAACAGAGACATCATTCAAACGAACAAGCTCTTGTATATAACAAAGGACATACCTAACCGCTTATTGTACTTAGGTACTTGTACTCTATGCCGCTTGTATGACCATATCTATTGACAACCCGTATGCGAGATAAGAAGTAGTAAGTACAAAAGGTTACTCAGATTACCTGTACTGTAACCAAGAGGTAATTTTTTTAAAGTGAAATTTGTTTTTAGCAGCTTGCAACAGTTTTTTGAATAATTAAAGTTCGCGTCACTGACATGCTAAAGTAGTGGCAAAGGCGTTAGAGCAGCGTCAGGCGCGGTTGCGGTGTCAAATTGGGGGGGAAGGGGATTGGGATTGGGTTGGGATCACCAATCCAATCCCAATAATACATCGAAGCCACAAATTTGAGGTGGAATCACCAATAATAATACAACGAACAGATTTTTTTTTACTTTGAGGCTGCTCAAAGTAAAAAAATTCTTGCTTAGCACTCCACGATTTTACCCGCCTAGTTGCCGTTCCAGTTGTTTTCTCGCGGTAAAACTAGTAAGCATAAGCATATGTAAGTAGGTACTATTCCACATTTTGTAAATTTTTTGTTATTTCAATTTAACGTACTTCTACGATTTTGGAAGGATCATGTCCCCTGTGAACACCCTTTCAGAGGACGGCTCCTGAGCAGCGGAGTGCGCGCTTTTTGTATGGGTGAGATTTTGTGGGTTTGTGTCACTGACATGCGTAATAGCTGTATACCTGTGAGTACACGTATTGTGCAACATTAGTGTTATCCCATACTAAAATTGTAACTTTTAGTTCTTTCGTGAGTCTCTATGATAGCCTTTTTTTATCCATCGGCCAGGTATAAAGCGATGATGCGGCTTGAGTTTCCACATCTATCGGCAGTTCCTATGACTGCCATTATGTTTCTAATTTGACTCTATTCAGGCTTTTAAAATAAATTTCAGTTACCTAAATAATGGCAGTTCGCTGAAAAATCAAGAAGAAAGTTTCTTTTAAGGGTTAAGGTAATGCAAATTATTATTTTTTTCAAATTTCCACACTTTTATTACCGTCTACGCGACGTTAACTAACTTTTGTACTTTCTTACACTAATATTTGTACTTTACCTACTGACAAGTTCTTCGTTAAGTTAGTTCTTCTAACAAATTAAAGTAAATTTGAATTGACCATAAATAAATAGTCATTTGAACTTTTTATTGACGTCCGATTATTATTATTATGTAATACATGATTATTTACTGATAAAACAACCGTTACACATGTAGTTCTACGAATTCTAAAAAGCGTGTAGTTCTACGTAGGTAGTTTACGTTATTTCTTTGTCCGAGGAGTGACTAATCTTAAAACAATATTGCTTTAGTTCACCCTGGCGACCTCGTTGGTGGCTGGTGGCCTTTCATCTACGATTATTTATAGCAATGGCTAAACAACATGTGAAATTCCAGAGCTTCAGAATCAAATCTACTGGGAAAATCTCTGGATATTCTCCAGTTTTTGCTACACCAGACATAAGTTTTTTTTTGTGTTTATAATACTTTGATTCGTTATATGTTTTTACCTAAATGATTTCTTACTAGTACCTACCTATTTTGAATGTGAAAATTAGGATGTTTATTGATTGATAACTTTATATCGCAATTAAAATTACGAGACCGAAAAACCGCGTGGGTTAGAAGTGGATATTTTTTCTCTACCACTGAACGCTATTTAATGAAATTTGACTTTAGCGCAATTTTAACGTTTTAATGTTTAATGTCGAAAACACTAAAACGATTCTATTTTCCTAAAAATGTATTGGTAGATTTTTGGCTCGCGTAATCTTTATGTAGTCAGAACTGTATCATACATTTGGTACCTACAATACTCGGTGCTTGCGAGGTTTTAATTACGGTTTTCAAAAGACAAAAGCATGAGTAAATAGCTGTATAAATTTGAAATTGGAATTCCTAACTAAAGAGGAGACATTTGCCTACCTACTTGATACTAAACCTATACCTACCTATTAATAGTCTGCAAGCCTAAAGCCGACTAAGCGATAACGAAAAAATCGTGATCAACTATTTGCAATTTTTAATAGCTATTTATATCACCACGACTGGAATTCGTGATCCCGACCCTTGAGCTTCGTGTTTCACGCCTGTGATTTGTTCTAACAGAAATCATACTGATATAACGCAACCATAAGGACTTAAATTGGAAAATTCAAAAAACGATGTTTTGCCACACCAATGAAAAGATCTGAAAATGTATTGAAATTCTTTGAAATGGTAAGATACTCCCACTGAAAACTTTCTGTTTCAAAAGATAAGGTCTACGTTGGGCCATAAATTTGGTAGATGGAAAGCAATGTTGTAAATAGAGAGCACACTAGCAAAGTTGGTGACGTCACTATAATTTAGAGTCAAAATTGAGCTTTAGTAGTTTCTGGAATATTTCTTTGCTTATTTGCAAAGTGTAGATACATAATTATGTGAGTGAGACCTTATGGGTTTACCTTTATGTATATTTTCTGAAGATACCAAGCCATTGCCATCAAACGACCTCTACTGCCTACACGAATACGGAGAATGGAGTCTATTAGCCTATAGATAAAATACATATTCCTCCTTGTGTACCTACCTATATATAGCTACCCTTACTTTTGCACCTATCCACGTACTGGGTAAGGCAAAAATTTTATCGCATACCCGTTATCGTAGCTGATCATAAATCTGTTTTCGAATCGTGAGCTGGCGTTGCAGCAAGACCGCGTTGCAAGGCACCTTCAATGAAACACCAACTACAATTGTACAGAAATAAGGTTCTTTATCGAAAGAAAATCAACGCAGTGTTTAGACTTTTAGGAGTTAAAAAGCTCGACGTCGCATTGTACCTAAGTATTTGCCAATGCACGTAAAACGCTAGGAAGGTTCTCTAAATGCCAGATTTATTTACAGGCTAGCTTTTGCAGGTCGTAGGAGGTACTTAATGGCGGTTCTTAGATTATTTCCTAAAACGATAGTCATGGGATATTGGGGTTTAAAGCTATTTTCAAATAATAGTCAATCTTAAAAGACCCACGAGCAAAAACTAATACTTTCTGACTTGGTCGCAAAAGTTAACTGCTACCAGATAGGCCCAAAAGAAGGCGGAAACGTCTACAAAAATAATTGTCGGTTAGTGTTCTAGCTATATCCCACTGCTGATTCCGGCGCTGTACTGAACAACAATAGGTAGTACTTTCGTCTAAAATGGCAATATGTGTTTGCGCAAACGCATATACCATCTCAGTTCTGTCGCGGGTAAAAAGTGAATAGTTAGCAAAGCAAATATAACTGATTCATATACATAACCATAATTCCTAACCTTAATTAGTTATAATTCTTTACAAAAAAATGTGAGAAGTGAACATCTGTATAATAATGTATATCTTAAATATATAAGTATAATTCTTCAGTAAGTAGGTACGTGTGTATGTCATTCAACTCCTCCTAAACGGCTGGACCAATTTGATTGAACTTTACCTGAAACAGACTGCCTATTCGATTGGTTCGTTCGTTTGTAGCAGCTTTGAAATATTCCCTATAGATGTAGTAGAATTCCACGGCTTCACTCACATAGCTCTCTATTCTTTTCCCTGGATAAAAAGAAGCGTATGTGTTATTCCTGACATTTATCTACATATTATGTGTGTGAAATTTGGTTTCATACAGTAATTTTTGTTTGAAAAGAACATCCACACATACAAACTTTTGCATTTACAATATCTATTAGTTAGTAGTTTTTTTACTGCACTCACTTTTTCTTCTATCATTTGCTCATAGGAACACAGCTATTATTCTGTAAGATTCTCTTCTCAGCGTTCTCTTGAGCTGAACGTATAGATAAGTAGATCAATTGTACGTTTATTGGAACAGTCAATAAGCATTTATTGCTTTCTCGGCTTGAGTCAATTAAACGAGATTAGCTCTCCGAAGGGCTTGTTGGGGTGGAGATAGGTTTCGATTGTGAGATGTTATGGTTAGATGAGTGTAGATTTTGTATATTTATATTGTAAAGTGAAAAGGTAAGCTCATAATTTTCAGGAAGTTTTTTCAGACCTAACATCTTATAAACGATTTTTTGAAAAAGAGTCTTTTTTTTAAACGTCTTTTTGCGTAGGAGCTCTGTTTTTTTTCATAATATTAATAATATGTGGTATAAGGCTGTGTTCAATTACAATACATTAGAAGACACTATATTTATTGTGGAGTCCAGAGAAAATTCGTGAAAATGTTGTAGTGCCTAACATTATCGCTTAAAATTCATCAATATTTTATTTTGTTAGATCTATTTGAAAAGCACCAAATAAATGTATTTTAGGTAGGTATATAAATTGACTTAAAGGTGAAGTAGAATTGCCAGATACAAACTTGTTAATATTTAATATTAACTAATTTAGCTAAGTTTCGTTCCACCGTCTACACAAAAACTTTCCAAACTGTGCGGAAAACTTATGAAAACAGAACCGAATGATTCGCAAAATACCAACTTTAGATAATTCATATGTGTTTAGTGAAAGTACTGAACTTAATATCTAGTGTAATTTCGTTTTCAAAGTTTAGTTATCTAGTTTGTTGTCGAGTTTATTTAGTTTTGTTAATTCAGGAAGTTTAGCTAGAGGTGACCAAAATGCATTTTCATTTGATTCAGTTTTAAAATCTCAACCTAAGAACCTAACCTAATCTGATATCAACCTAACCCAAGAACCGGTCAAGTAGCCTTAGAGCGACAATGACCACGTGTACCATATTGGAATGGTTACAGTAATTAAACAGAGTAATTGGCTTGATAGCAATAGAAATACGTGTTACAACACAATAATGTCCATTAACGAAATGTAATCAACCGTTAAATTAAATCTCTGCCGTTATCAAAGCGCTTTGGAAATACGTTTCTGTGGAAACATGACAAGAAATAATGCTGGAGTTTTGAATCATGGGAATGTGCGTGGGTTGATACTCGTAGATATAACATAAAGTATGTTACTACAATATTTAGTTTGAGATGTTGGTATCAAATAACTAGAGTAACGGGAGGAAAGATTAATATGATTAATAATTATAACCTATCTTTATAACATTGAACCTTTGTCTGAATGAAAGTAAATTTTTAACCTATACAAAAATTTAAATACACGATGTTTGTGAAGGTACTTAACAAGTAACTATCGTTTTACAAACATTAACTAAAGGCTTCCGCTAATCAGTAATCCGTGAACGTAGTGAGTTCGTAAATAATTTTTCGAAAATTTTAATGAAAAAATTCTCAGGGATAAAATTGTCCGTTAGACAAGCTTAGGGACAATATGTTTGAAATATTATTCTTTATTAATTGGGAGGGGTCTAAGTACCTGCTGGAGGTTATGGAATTGATCGGAAGATGGGACAAAAAATACATAGGCAATGACACCCGCCCTAAAAAAAACTTCAAAGTCTTGAACAATGCCACAAAATTGCTAGCCTATGGGATTTTTAATTATTAAAAAAAATAAGAGATTCTCAATTCGATTGTTTATGTATTAATTATCTCATAACAGACACAGAAAAAACTACTACTCGATTGTACCTATTTAATTATATTTTTAAAGCTATAAACTTCGTCGTATGGTTTTAAGACGGCAGACTAAGTTTCGTTCAATGTGTTATTATTTCATTTGTATTACCCAGGTATTATTTCATTTGCACTAATGAAAACCATCAATTCTAAAAAACGGTCGAAAATTCCATCTTATAAATTAAAACCGCGTCATTAACCCCGAAAGTTTCACTCTCGATTTACGACCTTAAGAACCGACCTATAAAAACGCGTGTACCCGCACAAACGAAATTTTTGATTTATAGCATTCTCTATAATACGCTATATTCTACAGTCTCTACGCCATGTACCTATTATACAGGGTGACGTAATGTATACAAAGTACAGGCACTATCATCATCAGTCCGTATTCGCCCAATGCTGGATATAGGCCTCTTCCTTCCCTTTTATGCCACTCAGACCGTTCCTTGCTCTTAACTTTCCAACCGCCACCAGCCGTCTTTCGTAAATTCTCACTCCATCTAGTTTCAGGGTGTCCTACGCTGCGTTAACCGATTCGAACATACTTATTTACAAGCACTAGAAAGGTAATAGGTGAATAGATCTACTAACAATTACAAATATTAGAACGAGTACCTATATCGACATTCATCAGCATGTGGATAAGTAATTCAGATGTTCTTAGTGTAAATAGTAGTTCTAGTAAGTATATCGTGTAGTTTTCATTGTAATTTAGTTTTGTTTACAAAAACTCTACTCGTATAAAAAATACGTTGAAAGTAATATACGTATAGATACATAACTACTATTATAACTGTGATAATTATTACACTTACCTACCTACCTGTATTTTCAATATTTTCCCGGACTTTAAAATAAAAGCACAATTCATATCTTTAAGTCACAAATTAATGACGATAATTTCAATACCTACCATTTGCCTTTCAAGCTCTTTTGAAACAAAAAAAACATAACGATTAGTATGCGGTCATATTATTTTGACGATAATCGAAGAACATTTTGACGTGACAACGTCTTATAAATTGGTTTGCCGGGTGACACTTTAAGAAACTGCGTTACGCTCCGCTCACGTTATGCGCTCACAACGAGAGCGAGTGAGAGGCACGCGTCCCTTCCACTCGGGCATGGTTAGCCCGCCTAAGAGCAAGAGAGACAGACATAAAAAGTGAAAGGCACGCGTCCCTTCCGTAAAATTATTTTACCACTCAAAGTCGTTGTCACGTTAAACTTTCGCCCGTATACCGACTTTACAGGCAACCAATTTTTTTTTAAACTCGTGTTTCAATGCTTTACTACAGAATCATGTATGTTTATGAGTATATTTCATTTTATAAAAGTTATAATTTTTTGTTAAAAATAAAACGATTTAATTTGTACACGTAACAATAACAGTTTTGGGTCTATGACAATTCAACGTTAAGGTTTACGATTCAGGGAGTTCAAACAAGACAAAATCTAAAATTTCATTCACATTCCAGTGTCGTGAGAGGTTCTAGGTAAAGAGCAGTACAGAAATCTCTAGAGACTAGTCTATAAACGACGGGTTACATTACTGGTACCTATTGCCCAGTCTACATGAGAAGCTAGTAAAACTTAGCTTAGCTAGTAAAAGCTAGTAAAGGCTTATAAAATACCTTTCCAGTGTTTTCAGTGAATAATTACGAAACTTGTTTTTTTAATGTTTAACACATTTTACAAATTATGAACCTTAAACTAACCAACAATTGTGTTTTTGGGAAGAGTTACAATCATAGCTTCGAAATTTCAAACATTGTCTACTATACCTCTAAAATAATTATGGACCATTGAGTTATTTTGACGTCACAAAGTCTTTATTGCAAATTCTAAACATGGTAATACTGTTTTTAGATGAGCTGTAAAGATATGTTAAGAAAAAATTACAAACCTCAATGTTATTTAATTTAATTTCGAACATTACGTCGTTCCTAGACCAGACATCCTGTATAATATGCCACAGATACAATAATATTGCAATTACGCTGTGCGGGTCTCTGTGGGATTGATTTATGTTGATTCACAGCGATCGTAGGCCAGCCTCTGATCCATCCAGTAATTCTGTTTTATGACATTTCCCTGATGAATGTCCCCTTGAAGTGGCAGTGCGGTTTCTACAAAAAAATACTCTGTGGTGTGGTCAGAAGCTGCCATTTTGGATTGAGTCTGTGCGGTTTTTAAAATAGAGCCATGTCATTGCAAAACTAGTATTTTCAATCCACCAAACCGATAATAAAAATTGTTATTCATTTAAATGTTTGTCGTATTCAAATAAGATTAACACACAAAGAGATTAATGTAGGTTAATACTTATGTTTTTCATATTCATAAAATAATCTGTCTATTTTAATATTTTTATCGTATCTTACGATTAATCTCAACCTTGAGAGTTGGAATCACTTTAGAACTTATCTACATAAGCTGACAGGTTCCAATAAAATACAACTCCAATAAAGTCCACTACTTGTACCTAATACAGATAAAGACCAAAAAAATATTCAAACTATCTCACGCCCGTTGAAAGCCTTCAATACGTTCGCCTAGTTCCGATACTTCTACGCAACCAAAAAGCCATAAATAGGACACTAAACGTGACAGTTACATATATGAGATAGGTTGTGGGTACATTACTGATACCGCGACGCGGCCTGTCGTCGCTTCGACTTACCGATAAATTCGAATACACTCCAAGCCTCTATCGTGACAGTAAAAACTTAACTATCCGGTAACACGCACACACCTGGATATAAATCACAACAACTGGTAACGTACTTATCGAGATATGTACGACACGATTGCTCTTTATGAAACTTTTTCACGCTCGCTTGCTCGCTTTCGAGTATAACTGGAGGAAATTGCCGAAAATCACGCACTGACCCGCTTCGAACCAATGCCAAATACACTGTAAGGACGTAAAAACGAAACGGTTCGGAAAACGAAAGTACGTTTACCACAAAACACAAAATATTTAACCGAGAGTGACTGCAGTATTATGCTAATCGTATCCTTTCACGGACGAACTCTTTTGGGTCGCAACTATAACAATCCGCTCGAAGACAATGCGGGCGATGATGGTAATTTTTTTTCAGTTTTGAACTGGTTTTGTCTGGTTTTTGAAAATGTTCTACGCTCCTAATTTGCTTAATGCGTATCGATAATTTATGTAAAGGTTACGCAACTTTTGAATACTTTCGGTTTCAGAGTACTGATTTGCATAAGAGGGTGCAAGGACAATGATCGGTCACCCTTTCTTGTAAATCCTTTTCGTTTCACTTTTAAAATGTTTCATTGTTGACATTTTGTGCGAGTAATAAATAAATCAAGAGGGAATTTATACGGTCCGCAGCATGTTCTTGGACAACAATGTTGCTAGCAGTTTGTTGCGAACCTCGTCCGTTTTATGTAGATAGGTAATGGCCAGTATATAATGTGTTAAATGCTCCGTTTCTTACTGGTCGCCAGTTTAAAACCGTGGGAAGATCGTTCTTGAATCAGGTTGAGTTGAAGCGTCCAGTTTGTAAGTATTTGCTCTGGGAAATTCTTTACTTGTTTCGGCTTCTTGGAGTTACTTTATATTGAAACCTTTTTGGTATGAACTTTGGTACAAGTAATTTTAAATTTAAGTAAAGTTTTAATAAATATTTCTGTTTTTGACACATTGGCTAGAGTAAATCGAAAAATCTTTCCAGTTATTTAATTTTCTTGAATCACCTTCAATATGAGGCCTAATGAAATATACCTATTTAAGTAAATTTGGCTTGTGTTATTTTCTAGCAAAGAAAAATACAAAATTTATGTATAAAATAATTATTAAGTACTTTAATAACCTCTAAAACATGTGCACAAACATTATTCATAATAATTCGATCTAGCTATATCTAATGATATCTAATAAATTCATATAAATAAAAATAATAGAGGTTTAATAAACAACACAAAAAGTGTAAAAAATACTGAGCATAAAACTAGGTACTTATAGTTAAATCAAGGTAAGTCTATGATTGAAATATAGGTACATACAGATAGTGCTGATAATAAATAAATTAAATGTGTAAAGTTCTTACCGTTTCCAGCTATCAAACGAACGATGAATGAAAATTTGTTTATTGGCTAATTTGTTGACATTAAACAATAAACATAAACTTTGAATAAGCGGTCATTGATGCTAGAATGGGTGAAATAAATGCCAATAACACACGTCATTATGGCGTGTAATATAGTTTTACAACTTGAAGGCAATAAATAAACTCACTACCGTTTGTACATTTTATTACGATTTAAAAGTCGATGAGTGTTTGAAATGTATAATTGATTTACGTCGGTTATTAATGTGTATTTGATACTATTGCCCATTTCACAGCTATTATTTTCGGTAACGTTAACATTGTTTGGAAACGTATACTTACTTACGTTAACTGAAGTAACATTTGCCTGAGCAAATTTTTACAAATCAATTACAAATGTGCATTCCTGCAAACATTTTTTCAGTAGATAATTCAAAGAAGTATAACCCTCAAGCTATATATTATGTAGGTACCACTAACTAATCAGTTACGTAAGGAGAAAAAGAAAGAGAAATTTAGAAATGTCTTCTTATGTGTAATTTAAAAAAAAATGCGCTTATGTAATAACAAACCTATTGCTAACAAATGGATAGAGTTTTACCGTAGTACGTACGTAACATAAAAATACTTGACTTAATTTCAATTTGGGCTCTTTTAATTGGTTTGACGTAACTTTAAAATACGTTGTGAAGTCTCTTTATCTGTGAGAGGAAACTACTGTTAAAAGTTGATTGGCAATGATTGTAAAATATCATAATCTGGGTGTCCCCAAATCTAGAGTGAATCAGTTTCTTCTAGATTTAGGTACGCTCTATCATGGAACGCGACGACGCTTAGCAGCAGGCGAGATGCGGTGAAGTATAACTAAACAAATTTGATCGATAAAAAATTTAGGTCGTGTAAATAAATTCTGCCTTATACCTACCTAGTAAGAATAATTTGTCTGAGGCCATATCATCAGATATACTCGTATCATTCTGCCAACTCCACTACGCTGGCTAAGTAAGAGTTGGCAGACTTCACATACTTTCGAGAACATTAACAACACTTAAGATTGGCATGCAGATTTCTTGACACTCTGTTTTCGTTAGGAATGCACTTCGTAAGTGTCTATACTAGGACTTAGAAAATACTGAGGTCCATGGGCAGTAGGAAATAAAGGTCACTTTAAAAAAACAACTTAGGACGTGTTGGTTGCAGGCAGATATAGCATCTACGGTATTGTAAGCTTTACTTCGTTACGTTAACATAGCCTGCCATTATTGTTTTTTTTAAATACCCAATAGATTTTCGTTTGGATTTTGCAAATTCATTAGTGGTTTAGTTATGAGTCTCTTATTTACGAGATCTTATTTTGAAAAACGTCCCTTCAATCTGTATTCTGGTATGAGGTATTGAGTTTAGTAAAATCTTACCTAACATAAGTTTCTGAGGTTTGTGATATCAGACAAACTCAAAAATACAAGATGGAGCTTATTTTACGTATTAAGGCCTTGGTTAACACGATACAAGATGCGAAAAATTCGTGTAATGAAATTCGTACATCAATGTAATGAGGTCTATATCAAACCTTGCAATACAAGTTGCCTTAGCAACAAATGGAATACAGTGTATTTCTTGTATTCACCATAACTGCGTACCATAATCACAAAGATACTGGCTATTGCCATTAAAATTACATAATTTTATGTTAAAGTGATTCCATAAACGCAAATGAAGCGTGCATTAACACAATCTACGATTAACATTTACGATATTTTTCCTTCGGAAGTATCACTAGCATTTAACCAAAGTTTTCTACAAGTGTTGGTAGTCTATAACCGCTTTAACACGTGTTAATATCCAATAAAACTGTTTTAATGGGTACATAAAAAGTAGAGATTTACAACAGATAGGTAGCTTATGCATTATGATTGGTCGACTTGAGCGTAGTTCATGCTGTATTAAATTATGTGCTCGAATTTCATAACCTTCCGCTGTTCTTAATTATTTCTATTGTTATTTAATATGAGAACGTTTTGATTAGAATCTTACTACTCTTTTTACTGTTTGCTGCGATTAGGGATAATGTTTTGATGGCATCATATTAGTTTGATACTTTGAGAACATTAAAAGTTAAGATTGTAACTTTAGTCTGTAAAGCAATATACAACAAATCTATTTCGTTTCAGTATATTTTATTTAAGTTTAGGTGCCAATCAAGTGAAAGAAGCACAAACCATTCCTGGTTTGACCTGATATTTACCTACTGGGTAGGTAGGTATATCCTTTCTCTGATAAGAAATTAAATTTCTGAAGTAAAAATTGGTGCTGCATTAAATACGAGTAGGTAGAAACTAAAAATATAAATATAACTTTAAGAATGTTTAGATTTTTTCTATAAGATAAGAATAAGTAAGAGTAGAATAAGAGTAAGAATAATAATAAGATTTCTTCATTTTAACATTTAATACATGTATCTAGTGTCATTATAAATTCCATTCTCCATGTTATCGAAAACCTCTAATGCAACTCTATCTCAGCGCGTCCAAACATTTTCTCCCAGACATATAATATTATCGATAAATTATTCAGTTCAACTCTTGATATTCCAAACATCGTTGGCCGAGGCAGGCGCATGGATGTAAAGGCATTTTTAGACTGTGAAGACGCAAGCAAACTAAACAGATTTTTAGCGGACAAGTAAATACTTTTATTAAGAACTAAAGCTTCTTCAATTTAAAAACGGAGTTTTAGTTCCAAAATATAGGAATATCTAAATAAGAGATCAGGGTTTTCCCGCGCGACCGAACTGAATAAAATGTGACACTACTAAAGCCGTAAGAATAATATAAAACGGAAATGACGTGTAAAAACTAACCGTGACCTAGTAGTAGTAGCCAACTTTACTTTTAATCTTACCATAAATTATAAAATTAAGCAAACTTTTTTTTAAATTATGTAGAAGCAACAGCTTCTATATTGTACGACGGAACTTCGATTCTACTTGATGCCCCATGACACCACATCTTTTTTTATTGATTGGGACGAATTATCGTGTTAATGTTTTGTCGTATTTTTTATTCGACGGTTGCTTGTAACATCCGTAATTTAACTTAGACGATTTGTATGGACCACCTAAAGATAATTTAGCGCTATCTGCTTTATTGGAGACATCGTAAGCACTTACCTATTATTAAACCTACCTTCTATTTGAATCCCATTCAGACAATTCAATCTACAGCCCATATGATCTCATCAGATTATAGAACTGGAGTCAAACCTCCTCCTTTTGTAAAATCTCTTTCCAAGTCTTTGGAACGTCAACTATAAAACAATGTCGCTTTACCGAGCTACAAGCAGTCTAATAAAAATAAGAGTAAGACGATATAAGATCATGCAGACCAGTTCCACATTCTTCGAAGTTATGGTGACGTTACAAACATCGAAGATGTCTATAGATACCTACCGATTTAACTTTACAAACATCATACAAATATGAACTGCACGCATGAACCGCTTCGAAAAGACAGTGGTGACAGTGGTGTGCGTGGAAATCAAACCAGGGGCCGCAAATGGGCAGTTGCAATTCTCCAGATTTGATCAACCGTAATTTCTAGGCCAACCGTACCTTTGAACCTTGAATAAATGTGTAGAAATCGGCAACTAGCTCTCTGTAGATACTCGTAATTTCTACTTTCACGATATAAACAGGAGTCAGAAAATACAACGTAGAGATTTCACCGCGTCATTAGTGCGGCATTAAACCGCGCGACTTCCCCGTCCAGTGTAAACGGATCTCATCCATCGTGGGAGCGGCATCTGGCCTGGTCTGGCGCAGGCTCGTAAACTACAAAATTAGTACTCCGACAACTAACCGGGGAAACAAAAACACGATTTAAATATAGACAGGCATCCACTCGAGCTCTTAACAACCCTGCTATACATGTACCTGTGTACGGACGGGACAAAGACTCGTAGGTGTCGAAGGTAGGACGTTGGTAGAAATGACACTGAGGACTTGGAAACAAAATGGTTGATTATAAAAATGTCTGCTTGGTTCAATGGTTGCTGTTTAAAAATGTGTAAACCCACATTACTTTTTAATAACAATTGCTTGAGTTTAGAAGTCTATCTCTCTCGGGACGATGCCTCGAAATATTACTTTGGCAGTTTTTATTATTTAAGTTGTTAACCGCTGTTTTCCAGAGATTACTTTCAGGCTTAGGTGAACCAAAAACCTGGCTATAGAAATAGTACGAGTAATTATTAGAAATTGAAATTAGTATAGATATTTTCAACGTTTGAGTCAAGTTTTACAATACGACGCCAATTTTCACTAAAAATTATTTTGGAATAAAATACTGTTTCAGCAGCTCAATCATTAATGACTCTGTAAAGAAATTCCTAAACTTCTTTTTCAAGTTGTTTGTTAAGTTTTCAGTAAGTACCCAAGTATCAAAACCAGTTTTACATAGAACGTACAGAATAATTCTAGCATAACTTTTCTGACTTTTTAATTTATTACAAGAAATAAATTAACGTGACATGCCCAAGGTTCAGTTTCTGTAGTTTGCGTGTAACTTTGATAATTATTCAAATATTCCAGTCATTCCGTAATTAAATTAAGTAAAACCTGCTTTAAAATTCAGTGGTTAAATGGAATTTGTTAAGTGCAGTTCTCTTCGATTAAAGAAAGTGAATTAATTGAGTAGTGCATCAAATAAAACATAAATTGAAATTATTTTGAATGTTATTTTAAGTGTTTTTGTTCATTAATCAAACTCGTTATAGTTAAAGTTTTGTGTTAAGTGATTTGGAATAAGATTGACTTTGGAAACGGAATTCTTAAAACATCAAGACACAGGTGAGAATATAGAAGCAGAATTACACTACTTCACTTTAGGATGTTTGATTGATTACTCACTACGGGATTACTTATTTTATACTTCAGCAAAATTGTGTTAGTTTGAGTACGTTTGACGTCACAAGTTTCAAAATCTAAAACTGTCTTGAAGTCAAGTTTCAAAATCTACAAAACTCTTAATTTTTTCTTTTCAAATAATTTAACAGCTTTTTGGCTCGCAGGAGCCAAAGTCATAAGAGTAGTAGCTTATTTTTTTGACTTATTACAAAACAGTAATGGCGGGGCACTACTTAACGTGCCCTCAGAAAATAATAAACTTTATAGTTCTTTCAATGTAGCTTACTAAAAATATTGGAAAAACTCAATCTCATAATTTCTCATGCAACCAAATTAAAACACAGGACACCCCTATCCCACCATTAGCTTTTTACTTTTTAATAACCATAACATTTGGTAGGGTTGCCTCAAAACTTGTAGGTAGTTGGGGTGAAAATTGTGGGAGTGTAGAGATGAGTCCTGCGGGTTGTAACAGCTAAATAAGAATTATTGCGTGAATCATTTTTTCATGGTGCAATTATGGAAGTTCCTTTTCGTTGTAAGTATGTTTACAAAGTTTGAGAAAATAAGTGTGCGAATAAATATTTCAACAAGGATTATTTATTATTATATTGATTAGTATTTAGTCAAATATTAAAAATGTTTTGTGTTTTTGACCAAATATCTAGGTAATTATACATATGTGTGCTTGAGTTAATGTACTTGTACACACACTTTAAATATAATAACAAAAACAAACACAATAGCAACTTTTTTAAAGGTAAGTAGGTAAGTAGTGCGTGCGCGACTAAAATCTAAAAACGTACGAATTTAAAGAGCTATTTCCAAATTCTTTAACATATTTTAATAGATAATTATCATTCAAAATTAAATACATTGTGCAACCATTCAAAACAACAAAATAAATTTAATTTTGTAATGTGTTTTGAAGTATTCAAACTTTCTTATCTTAATACCCAGGATGTGATACAATTTTTGATTAAAAATAATTTAAAGGCACTTGAAGTTTCTCTTCCCTACGTCGAAGCAAATTCGTATATGAATAATGTATGAGTTATGAAAAGAATTTCAAATTTAAAGAGGATTCACGGAACATTTACCCGGAACTATGAGTTAGCCAAAATTATATCTATCTCAAAGATAGCGGGAACTTCAGAGGGGAAGGGACTTTTTATGTAATATTTTGCAATTTTTTTAATCAGAAGGGTGGATCCCTTCGATAAAGGGTGGGCACTGAATGAGTTTATAGTTCTTTGTAGATAAACATATCAATTTGTAAGTGTTTTGTTAGTGAATGTGTGGTACAATTGTCGTAGGCCGGCCGGCCTCAGTTCGGTTGATGACTCCGATGCTCTCAGTTGACTTCCAATGAAGAGTGATTTTATGTTCTTGGTCTAGTTCTTGTTCTTTGATAAGTGTCGTGTTTAAATCTGCGTGAATGCCGTCTTGATTGGAGGTAAGTAATAAAATGGTTGAGATGCAAATGAGTTCTATTAGTCCTATTCTATTTCAGTCAGTGAGATGACGTCGGTCAGGGCTAGGAAATAGTTTCGCTTGGATACGCACGGTTTCATTCAACTGTGTTAGTTCCGTTCCATTGCCAGATAGTATTACATAGGTAGGTATAGGTAGGTAGGTAAATGTTGTTACTCAAAATCGCGCGGGAAGCTGTGTCTATTTTTATGGGAACTAAAACGGTGGCTCCTTCGCCTAGGTGTCTTGTAGACAGGACTGACTATTGTTTACGTGGAAAAACTTACAATGTATCGTCGCAGTCGCATCCGCCAACCACTTCCGCACGTGAGTAAAAAAAAAACAAAACGTAAACACTCGAAGTAATCTCGAGCGACTTTGCCCGCGACGCGATTGAAAAGCGAGCGAATAAAATCGATTTTCCCCCAAATTGAATAGTCGTAAAATGTAGGTAGCGAGTTTTAATGTTCGAATTGTTTACACGGCGGCCTGGCGAGTGTAAACTATTGTCGATAATTGATGATTTGATTTACAACATCACCAAACAACCGGTGTTTGGGCGATCTCGATGCGTATAGCCTTTGAATGGAACGTTATAGCATCTTACGGCTATCTATCTTACACTGTAAGGTATTTATGACTGGGAATGTGTACCAACTCGAATGAGTTATTGGGCTATGCAGGATTTGGAATGGTTTACAATGTGGTCGTAGATCAACAGACGAGATGCTTCCTTATGATTTCAAAGGACCGAACAAGCACTCGCTGTATTCTATAAACTAGATAGGTACATTTATAGAATTACTAACATCGATCTGCGTCTTCGCAAATTTTTCGAGTTAAAAAAGGGATTTACCTTCTTAAAGAAAATAACGACGCGATGGTTAAGTTAGTCGATATTGTTCCACAAAAACCATCGATATAAATCAGAAGATGTGCCCTTCCAAGCTTCAGGCACACGGAATTATGTCATCGTTGGGAAGAGTGAGCTCACTCTTTCCATTCTAGTCGGTTGCAGGAAGCGGCGAACGCTGGACGTTCTTACCTATCATTATATTCATTTTCAACAACCAAAATAAGTAGAACCACAGCATACCTTGCCGCTAGCGATTCTAGAGGTCAATCGGTACATAGATTGGTGATATGTAAATCACTTACGTTAGATATACAGACGCAGCTTATTTCTAATTTCAAGGTGCTTACGGCACATCCATGGTTTATATCGATGACAAAAACAATAAAGAACTGCTAATTTTTGTACATAATCTCTATATATATAAAAACGTTACGTTGGTTTGTGTGCGCTTCAAAAACTCAAAAAGTTCTGCACCGATCGAGCTGAAATTTTAGAATGATATATAATCCGCATCAAGGATTGTTTTTATCTAATTTTTGCATCACAATGTGCCACAGCGAAGCGTGGCAGGGTACAGCTAGTAAATAATAATTTGCCAATCATTTACAAAATCATGTTCACACAAGACCACGTAAATAAGAAAAGAATGTATAATCAATCGAACTTCAAATCCAAAATGGTCAGTACAATCTAAAACAATTGTTTTGTGTCGATATTAAACAATGGTCGCAGTTGCAAATAGCTCGCCCACGAGTGCACTTATTCAGTGACCCTATAGGTATAGGAACACATTAACGATTTACCGTAGCCGTCTTGCATTTAACCATGGTTGAGGAACAATGGCAGCCCAACAATGAATTGACTAATATTCGCAGTGAACCATTAAAAAACCGTAATCAACCGATTCAGAGTTCAACGTCCATAAATGCTGTATATAAAGTTATATTATAAACAGGGAATAAAATCGGGTTTGTGGTAGGTTCAGACCGGGCGTATTGTGAGTTCTTCCGCATAGTGTGAATATTTTTTGTTTGGTCACGCGCGGGACTATCGAATGAGCAGTTAAAGCTGGGATTTGAATCTTGTTAAGAGCTGTAAATGAAAATTACTCAGGAATAATCTGTGTTGACTTATACTGTATTTAAAAAATGTAAGATTAGCACATTGGCAACAACGCCCTAGTCCGCATTTACCTTAAAATATAGATCATTACCTCTGAGTTGCTTGTTTACCAGCATTTTAACCTATACCTATATGATCAAATTCTACCGAGCTTTTTTTCAAGTGCTAAAATCGTTTCAGATTTGTTGTTTTAAGAAACTAATTAAAAGGATAATGCCACTTCTTTCGTCATACTTAACAATAATAATAGATAGACTCAAACATTTTTGTCCTTTTTTTGGCTTGCATACGAGTACCTTCCAACACGCCTGCTATGGAGAATCATGCTCAGGGGTTTTCTTTGAGGGATTCCATTCGTAATGAGGTTATCCATTAGAACTAAGGCCAGACAGAATAAGGCATAGCTCAGCGCATTAGCAAGCTGAAATGGTACTTAGTGGGTTGGTCATATGTGTTGCAGAACAGGTTCTCGAGTGGAGACCACATATCAGTAAACATACCTGAAATAGGACGCCCTGAAGCTAGATCAATTGACGATTTACGAATGACAGCTAGTGGCAGTTGCAAAACGTAAAGGCGAAAATTGGGCTGAACGGGGTATTTTTGGAGAAGGTAATATTCTCCATTCAGAAGCGGACGAGGATGGGTTGATTATAACGAGGAAGTCTTCAGCAAATACTTGCTTATTTCTTACTTATAACACGGCAGCAGTTACTTGGTGTTTTAATTTGATGAAGTTTTGTTACGTTTTTGGAGTATCCACTATTTTTCCACACGTACTTAAAAAGCTTGTTCCTTCGTATTATTTGACAGTGTTGATGCGTTAAATTGCGATTAATAGATGATTAGCCGTTCCCCGTGCGTTTATAGCGGTTACAACATAAAGCCACTTTATGGCGTATCAATCGCGAGATCGCGACGAGTTCGAGTCGGGTTCGCACTTGAACTCTGGAATAGGTACGTAAATATTTTTTAATGTACAGCAATTTTCACTTGCCTCGGTTAGGTCGTAAGTTAGTCTGTTGACATTTATGGAAGTGCTTAAGTACAAAGAAAAGCAAGCCTGCTCCGTGGCTAGTGATAAAAACTGGGTACGAGAATTTTACCCGTTTTAAGATGCTATGGGATAAGTTTCTATAGATTAACATTTTAGAAAAAAATATATTTTTAGAGAATGTGACGTTATATGTGAACCATCTATCATTCAGACAACGTAACATAGAAAACATAACATAGAGATAAAAATCATTAATAGATCTGGATGAAATCGATTAATACACACACAGACACACACAGATAGGTACTTACAACAGTCTGGAAGAACTACTTGTCAATTGCGGAAAAAATACCGGAGAAAAATAATAGTCAATTATGAGCGTTAATCTGATGATTATCATACTTCAACTGATCTGATCATATCATTCGATGACTGAAATTAGGAACAGTGTCAAGTAAATAAACCTCGCCGTAGGGTTTTCAAAGGATTTTTTTTGTGCATATTCGCATAATTACGAATCTTACAAAGTATTTCATCTCGTTGAAACTATCTTTCAAACTACAGGATTCAACCACAATTTGGTTGAAATTACGATGTTTTGGGGGCATGTACAATTGTACAAAAGACAGAAAATAGTCAGTTTTGATAAATTTAGTTTGACTGTGACTAATTGTCTGGACTGTGTTAATTTGAATAAAACATTTTCCCAGCTCCCGCGGCAGGTGATATCTAAGCTCTATTCTATCTATATTTAAGTAGCACGGTATCTGCGCAGCTGATACAACCAGACGTCCCATAAATTTTCAACTCCCTACCTACAGCAGTATAGCAGAGTTATTTACTACTTAAAGACGCGAATCGTGAGAAAGATAATCTTTACTAAGTGCATTTTGAGCTTCTAAGGATTAGTTTATGCTTAAATACTGGAGTTTGATAGATATAGAAAGAGACAAACACAGCCCAATTCTAACTGCCTACCTAACTATAATTATCTAATTTATTATTTCGTTACAACGTTCCAAGCTACATTTCTAAGTCGCTTTTAAACGTAAAAATGGGCATTTTATTCCTTTAGAACTGCATTACCTACTGTGTTTAATCAAGAGGGTATTTCATATAGATAGGTGGTAGATATTTAGTAAAAAGTTTCGAAAAATATTCTTACCCAGATAACTCACCGTTCAGCATTTTACATAGATATATTATATAGTATATTAATTAAAATTAACAGCCCTAGAATTTACTTATCTCTTTGAATACGCTTGATAAAAGTCACTTTTTACATCAATTTAATAATGCTTTTTTTTAAATAGATTTTCAACAAAAGCGTATTGGACCCAGGTGATAATCGGCATTTGCTGTACCTACTCTATATCTGTATTTTTAAATCTGCGCAAACGCATAAATTTCTGTATATAACACGCACCTCGTGCAAAAAAACTAATTGCTGCCTATCTACCTATCTAGGGACCTATTAGCTATATATTTGAAATTTAAATTTTTGTGTGTTTTTTTCAGATCTCATCAAAATGGCGTGAATTGAAGCAATTTTTGGACGTTTTCAAGACGTTGCCTAAAAGGTAAGCATTTTGAACGAAATTAATTTATTATTAACTGATAATCATAGGATATTATTATTTCCTGATAATTAAAGGAAAAATATAAGATTGCTTATCTTTGTCTGACACTGCAAAGTTTGTTCCGCCATATAAATTATTCAACCAATTGAAATGTCTAAGTGCCGTGACACTTCATATAAATTACTTCGAGTCAAGGAAAGACGGTTGAATTAATTGGATATTGTTTATCCATAACTTATAAAATCTCTACCTATATTAAAAAACGGAAAATAGACGCAGGAAGATGAAAAATATATACATAGGTAGGTATTGAAACTGTATGTAACCAAAGCTGAACATAATCAAATTACCAAATTTACTCTGTAAATCGTCGGAAAATCATGAATTTTTTTCACAAACTAATAATTAAAGTTTTATAATTTATAATTTTATAGTTAGTTGTATAGTTAGATTAGAGTGTAGAGTGGACTAAATACATTTTACCTACAATGAACAATACATGCCTAAATCGTTTAAATTCACATTTACCTATACCTACGATAAAAATATTTTCATTTAGTCTTAAAGTCAAAATGTTTTACCTGAACAGGTAAAGATGTTATGAAAGCAAAAATAAACTTTATTCCAATTTACCTCACCCACGCTATACCGTACTTACGTATTACCGACCAAAAATAAATATTTACCAATCGCACCGGCTAAATGTAGAGACATGAATATAGTCGATACTAAACCAGTATAAGCTCCTCCTAACCTCAAAATAAACGACATTCCTTCTCTGCTATTATCAGGGTATTCCAATAATGTCCGCCCGATTACGCAAGCCACCATACTTTTGTACATTTTTTATTTTATTTTACCATTCCCCTCAAATGGAAAGAAGTCACGCTGTGATTAGACCCATCTCTACAGACAGGGACGACATATACTCCTGTTTCACGAACCAACACGAGATAGAAAGAGATAGGGCATAAAATAAAGATGGCGTCAGAAGGTCGGTGTGGCAATGGCCTGCCAGCTGAAATTCTTGCTGCACACACGTTTGGAATGTGGTTGTGTGTGTACGTGAGTATGAAAGCTTGAGAGGGTATTCGGCAGGTGGTATCGTCAACATTTTTTGTTTTATATGTGATATTTAAAAACGTTGACGCAGGATTTTTAGCCGACAACAAAAATGTGACATTATTTTTATTTACGTATTCCTTGATATTTTCACAAGGTGAGGAAATATTTCAATAGAACTAAGTTTAACTTGAAATAAAACATCTAATATCTCTGAGTGACGAGCGCAGTGCAGTGCTAAGTAATTATTTGGATTCTTCATGTTGCAATAACTGTATGTCACTGTGTTATTATGGGCAGGCGTGTTGTTTACCATCAGGCACATGTCTTGCTTGTCTCGCCACTCTATACTATAAAAAAAAGAAAAAACTGTGCGCGCTTAAGACCGATAGAAGTGAAAACTAAAATAAGAAATACCTACTTAACTATTTAAAAACTACTAAATAATTTTAATAATAGAAAATAAAATAAAAATTATCATCAGCATCATCAGCCCGTGTTCGTCCACTGCTGGACATAGGCCTCTCCTATATTACGCCACTCAGCCCGAAGCCCGACCCTCGGTCTTACGTTTCCAAACATATAAAAATAAAATATTTTTTATTAGAAAACACAGGAATAAAAATTATTTAGAAATTGACATTTAGAATATACATAGAGCTTAACCGAAAATATCTTATCATACCCGAGCGTGAAAATATCTTATCATACACGCAAAATCTATTTAGGCGCGCCAAAAGAAGTTTGTACTTCAAAAAAATTAGCAGTCATAGGAACTCGGGACAGAAATAAAAACTACTAGCTCAGAATTCGATAGCTCAGTTTGGAAACTACGCAGTTGAAACCATGTGGCCATAACCATGGCTATCTAGATCATCCAAATTTACCCGAAGATTTTTTTTCATTTACGAATGTAATGGTTGAGTTCAATTCACAGCCGACGAAGAATTTGTATGTGGTGCGCCAAAAGAAGTTTTCACTTCAAAAAATGCGTGTTCTTATACACACACAAATATGAAAACTTGATCAGAAAACGCAATATATGTATATGGTAATAGTAGGTAAATAATAACATTATAAAAAATATTTTTTTTTAACTTTCGCGATTTGAACACATAATACGGACGAACGAGAAGGTCTTTTCTTGACCACGGCGGTTGTAACGCTGCCGAAACGTGGAGGTATTTAAACAATGAATTAAATCGTGATTACCTAAGTCCTGTACATTATAAACATTATTACGAAGAATTATTGTTATCGTATTAGTAGGGTAAATGCGAAACAAGACATAAAATAAAGTTACTACGAGTATGGCTGTATTTTTCTCGTTAGTGTGGGTACATTCGGCAATCGAGAATTCACCCGATCAATTTTTCATTTCCGAGCGTGACGATAAGCTTCAAAAACTGTGTGCGGTGCGCCAAAAGAAGTGTTCACTTTAAAAATATAAAAACCTATTTGTGCATGCTATTCGACTGAGTATCGGAATGTAGATTCTTAAATATAAATGTGTTGGCCTACTTTTATAGAGAATTTGATGGTTTTTATAAAAAAATGCACTATTCTCTCTACATTATAGTATTACTTTACCTGTTTGTGCGAGTACAACAAAAAAAAAACGGAATTTAATGGACTGTATGAATTTTGATTTGAAATTTGAAATATGTTAAACGCGATGTGTTGGCCAATACGAAAGGAATGTTTAGAACTAAATAGGAAATGAGCGGCTAGATTAGTTCTTACTAGGAAATGGATGGATGCACAATAAATACCTTATTTCATCTGTTGGAGTTCTTGAGTTTCAACCTTTCAACTCACACCGAGTTTAGGTCCGTTATCCAGTCCAAGCGAACAAACTAATTTGAGTTTGGTAATATGCACATCACAGTATTCACACACGAACGTTTGATTGTAGAAAGCAATTGGCTATAATTGACGACACAAATTATAGTTTTAAAGCGAATATATCCGAAAAGGTGATTGGATATCTACAAGTTTTTCACAGCGAACAAAGTCTATCGAGAGAACGCGCAGCCATCATTTTTTCTATTGTTCCAAACTGCCACGACGATATTGCTTTCCTTCTCACTCAAGTGTCTCATTCATTGTGCGGAAAAGGATGGAAGAATGGAAGCATCGAATTAGCCAACATGCAATTTATTTTGCCAAAGTGTTTTTTACACCGAAACATTATTTTGGCGCGAACAATACCCTAAGAGTGACAAGATTAAAATACCTGTATTTTCTTTACTGTTACTGTGTCTCATAACTTCGATGCAATGTCAAATAAAAAACGGATGTATAAGATAATTAGTATAGTAATTACAATGTAAATCATGCCTATACAGTGAAGTACACAGGAAATCACAGAAAATGCCTAATTATTATTTGATTTAGGTACTAATTTGAAACATGTTTTAGTTAATCTTTTGAAGCAGTACCTCATTACTGAATTATCTTAAAGGTAAAAGAGAATCCTATAACTAAGACTCCGCTGTCCATCCATTTGAACTTATGTATGTTGGTCAAACACTCAAATCAAACAAAGTCAAATTGTCTCTCTCAAAGTCAAATCTCATGAACCCTGATAAGTAAGGGAAGCCCGGGCAAGACACATAAATATGTTAAGGGAACTGCGATCTTATAATCAATAGAAATCTTTGCACCTTTTATTTGTACTATGTTTAATTATCTTTGGAAAATGATCACATAAACTTTAAACTTTAACGATTAATATATTAATTTTGAGCATTAACAAAAAGTATCAATTATCCGTCTCGGTCAAAACGGATATGCCTCAAGAGCAAAAAGGATAATGTTGAATAAGTTAAGATCAGTTTCCGCATTAATCGCAGAAGTAGCTGCCAACTCCTACATAAGAAGTGCAGTCTTCATGCGCCCAACTTTTGCATTGATTACAATGCATTTAATCTTCAGTTGGTGGCTTAGCACTCAGTGTACGCTAAACAGTAAAAATAAAAATCTGGTTTGTTTGACTGAGGGTCTTTTAGTTTTAGTCTTGCGAAGGTCTGCTAACTTTGAAATGAAAGTACCTACTCCATTCAGTTAAGTATGTGCCTGTCTCAGCGTGACGCTGTATACAACAACTTTCTATGACGTAACTTTTTTATTACCTTTCTTTTACAAGATGCTGAAGTGTAGTAATGAATATGGGAACTATTGTGACAGTGATAGATAGATAGATAAACTCTTTATTGCACTTAAATTATTAAGAAAAATAACAATAACACAGAAAAAAAACATAGAAAAAAGTAGCAATTGGCGACCTTATCGCTAAGAGCGATTTCTTCCAGGCAACCATAGGATGGTAAAAAAGAAATTAATAATGGAAGACGGGGAGTGCAATTTGGAGTACATAGATACTTCCGAATGATAATTTGATAATACTAACTGACAATTAATTTCAAATACAACAATATAAATACATAAATCAATTTATGTCCTAATACACAAATATTTTATCATAATAGACTAATACATAATTAATAATAACATGTTCAATGAATGAAAATAATTGAAGATATAGAATACAATTTTATTACGATTTCAAGGAGAATAATGACTTCAACATCTATTTATGTGATGACTGTCACAAATAGAATTCTTTGACTTGGTTCTTAAAAACAGCAAGAGAAGGAGCTTGCCTAATGGTGACGGGCAAGGCGTTCCACAACTGGACAGCTTGGAAAGCAAATGATTTGCCATAAAAAGTTTCGCTGCGGGCCGGCGGTGTTTGAAGGAACAAGTTATATTCTGACCTGACAGTGATGACGATGCTTTTGGTAGAAAAACAACGATCGGCATTTAGTGCATTTTTATGGAGGCTGACACATTTGTAGATAGCCATGCTCATGCCCACGCCCTTCAGTTTCCCGTTCTGGTTTCCGTAGTTACCAAAGTAAGTTAGCAAATTCTGAGTTTATAAGTTTTACCTTCTATCGACAGTTCCTATGACAGCGAATTTTTAGGCGTATTTAGAAAAAATCGGTATATGCTTATAGCAACAGTGATTTTTTTTATCAGCATGTTTTTATCGGAACTAGAAAAATGTTGAGAACAACTGCTAGCCAAAATGGTCTAAGTAGTAATCGCTACGTGGAATAGATGGCGCTATTCTTAACTTCGACGTAAGTTCGCTAACTTTGGGACAGACATAAATATGTATGCACACCTATCCTGTAATTTTTTGTGTCTTGCGTGTTATTCTTACTGAAACTTCCGTATCATGATATTATGATTTAGTATGTTATATCAGTAGAACATAAAAATTCAATGCTTATTAGGTAAATACAGATAATTTTACATGATTCATTAATAAACTATAAAAAAATAATTCTGAAACAAAATAATACATTTATAGAAACGATTGCAATTACAACCCTTAATTTTTTTAAAGATATTAAAACAAAATAAAATGAGCTAATAAAAACCCATAAATATTTTGTAATAATAACTATACAACATACCTACCTATTATTAAAATACTTCTAAGTTTCTTTACTTCGCTCGGCGAGTGAGAACTCCCGACTTGCAGTCAAGCTTCCGCATATTTAGTTTCCACTTTATAATCAGAGCTTTGAAGCTTCAAATAGTTCTATAGCATTTTGATAGATGGCGTATTAAGAAATATAGTATTAGAGCTTTGACTTTCCTCGAAATTAAGCAATATAGAGTTGTTGAAAAATCCTAACAGAATTAGAAAGATTGTATGGAGATGTCAATGTACAATACTTTTTACCATATTTAAAAAATATATATTTGTGAGGTTTTTATTACTTACCTTTATTACTCACCTGTGTACTTAAGTACTTTTCAAGTTAACATTTATTCTGATTTTTAAAAACCATGTATGTACCTATACAATTATACTTCATTTTGTTTCACATCGATTCATATTTAGATAAATGATGACTAAATTGCGTACTACAAAATTGCGAACCTAATTCTTATGGAATGATGGTAAAAAAGTAGGTAGGTACCTAGGTACTTACCTACTAAGAGCATTAATGTATTTTTATTGTTATAAATTTAAAAGTACTTAAGTAAGAAGCTTAATTTAGTAAAAAAAAGACGTTTAAGTAAAACAACATGTGGTGTCATAGAAAACCCAGGTAGGAACAAAGCTACTTCGGATTATATAAGTACCTAGGTAAGTAAATAACTAAGTAATATAATAAAAAAATCATCTCCTCCAAAATCTGACGTAAGGAACATCGTTCCAATAAGTTCAGTTTTTTTTAGTTTTAGTTTCCTAAGGCTATTCTTTCAACATTCTATTGACCAACAGTCAATATAATGGAACAACGGTCAACAATGGAACCTAAACTAAACATTTCAATACTTGCCTAAAACATGCAAATTGCGTGCATCTAATTTTAATACGGAACAAAGAGTTTGTTTATACTAAACCTTTCATCTAAAAAGGGTACTATACAGTAAAAGCAGCGCGCGCGCTTCTTAGAAAGGCTAGATGACACAGTTTTCAATAAAAATTCAAATTAGTTTTTTGCGAGCAAAGAGAAAGCCAGTAAGTGAGTTTAACGGGCAGTTTGTGTCGAGATTTAGCGCAAGAAAGTAGTGTCGTGAAAAATGAATATGTTTTTAATATTTGTTTTGAATATAAATCAAAAGTTATGGTGTGATTATTTCGGTAGCAGCTGGATGACTGCCAACATACGAGTACTTCAGACGTTTTACTACAGATGGCGCTGGAAGGGTAAGAAGTGTATGTTGAGAAATGTTAGTATAGTATTTTATCTTATGGGTCGTTATAAAGCACTGGTTTATTGATTTAATGGTATATATGAAAAAAAGGATGAGGTAGAGAAGTCGTTTTTTGACAGTAATCGGAGTTTATATAGAATTGAGCATGTTTGTGACTCTTTCATTCACTACAAACAAAATATTTATTTAGGTAGATAATATTTGATACCTACCTATGTAGAGCTAGCTCAAGATTTCCATACATATACTATTTAGCACGGACTACAAAAGCTGTAATGATGTCCACTGCCATAGCTCCCTTTGCAAACGTTTTCGTAGATAAACTATTAATAATTTCCAGGACATCATGGACCATCAGTCATGAACATTGTAACAAAACGAGAAAAATAAACAAAGATATAGCGAAATACAAATAAATTTCTAACCAAGATATTTTTGTTTGTAACCACACCAAGATATTTTGAATAAGCATTTGATCCGAAATTTGATCTGTAAAAACCATCATCACCGAGTATCAGGTTAAGCAACTTAGTCCACCATGATACGGACTATACCTCTCAAGTTTAATATCTTACGTCATAGCAGTTACAATCTTAATTAACCCATACAAAGATTAATAAATTATAAAAGCGACCGCTGGAGGATCCCACTACCTGTGTGGCCTCATACAATTTGAAATGGCTTTAAACGTTTAAGTTAACATTTTGTAAAGAGTTTATGTTCGAAGTGAACTTTAGTTTCTGTAACGATTATTATCTAAGTAAATTTATACAATTAACTATTACGCTAAGGGGGAGATAAGAATATATCGCTCAAAAGGTCTTAGGAACGAGTCAATTACTATGTATTCATTTATAATGTAGGTACCTATTAAGTATACAGGTATACGCATTAATATATTTTTCTAGCAATACTCCGCGATTTTGACCTTAGTTTCTGTTCGTAGCTTTTATTAGTTGCTGTCTTCTGGCTTTTCACATTTTTTTTCATGTAAGGTCACCTGAAAGGGATCTTTAGGTAGAGGCATTTTATCGTACCTACTTAGTTTTGTTTTAAATAAAGAGTGACGAGACGAGCAGGACATGTGCCTGATGGTAAGCAACATAACATCACAGTGACACGCAGCTATTGAAACACGAAAAGTCCAAATCATTACCTAGCACTGCACTGCGCTCGTCACCCAGAGATCTAAGTCTCTAAGCTATGTCTAAGTATATCATAGTATAAGTCTATGCTATGTCTCTAAGCCATGTAATTTCTCTGTTATAAGTTTAGAAATTATTTTACCTTATAAATGATTGTTGTTTGGTGTGTTTAACTAAATACTTCTATACCTACTTCAACATCTAATTATTGGACATAAATGTTATCGGCTTTCTCTTTATTTTACGTATTATCAATATTTACCTACTTACCTACGTATTGATAACTACAAAATGATGGGACGATTTGGGCTAAAAACACGTATTTTTTACCTACAAGTTAATCGAACTAAGTACTTGCTCGTAAATATTGGTATGCCTATAATTATTAAAACCATACTTTTTCCTCTGAAAACAACTTCTTCTTCTTCTTCGTGTCGATGATGTTGTCTTTTTTTTGTGTGTGTGTGAGTCTTTTACATTTTTGCTGCCCAGTATTCCGCAACTGTGACTCCTGGTATCGAGGCCTCCATCAGGTCGGTTCTGGTGCAGCTGGTTGGACACCGCGGGCATGACAGCAGGTGCTGCATGGTCTGAGTGGCACCACAGTCGCACAGGATGCTATTTTCGTCAGAGTATCCCCATTTCGCCATATTAACTTTGCAGCGGCCCACTTGGGTCCGGAGTCGGTTTAGTGACTTCCACGTGGGCCACGCTAGGTTGCTACCTGGAGCCAGCTCTTCAGCTGGGGCCACATAATCTTGCGGGGGAGGATAGCTCTCGTTCCACTGTTTGCAGCGAGACTCTCTGGGTGGGTCAGGCAGTACCATCGAAGAACCGAGAAAGCTTTTGCGACTCTTGAGGCGTGTTTTTGAGATATTAGCATTGTAGAGGGGGTGCCTGATGTCAGTTTCTTGACTAATTTCGTGATTAACGCACGAAATGTGATAAATTGTTTAACCAACCAATCTATTGTCATACCATTACTAATTAAGGACCTATGGAAGAAAAAACAATATTTTAAATCGGTCAATCCGTTAACTGTAACTGAATCCGACGATACGTTTAAATATTAGATATAGGTACATGTATCTTAAAATATTACCACAAAATCTTGGAAAATCGCTAAAAATTATTTTAAAAGCTTCAATAAATCAGAAGTCAAACCTGAAAAGTACTTCAGTAAATTAAAACCAAAGACAGTGGTCCTAATTAGCAGTAACGACGCAGTAAACCACCTTCGTTAGTCCGTACAGACATACGGACACATAACTTACTGGAACACCCGCGTAGCCATTTTTGTATTTATATGTGTACTGACTATGACTCACTGATGAATGTAGGGAAGATTTATTGTGTCTTATTCTACTCTAGTAATGTTTACTAATAAAAAAAAAACAATAAAAATACGTTTGTGATAAGAACGTCTAGGTTGTGGAATGCGTTGCCTGAGTGGGTTTTCCCCTGATGGTTACAATCTTGGTGTCTTCAAATCGAGAGTGAATCGGTTTTTTCTAGGTAAGTACGCTCCATCGTAGATCTCACCATCGCTTAACATCAAGCGAGATGGTGGTCAAGTGCGAACCTATTATAGTTAAAAAAAAGCAAAATAATTGCATTTAATAATTTTAGGTAAGTTATTTACATAATATTGCCTTCCCCTTTCTACTATAGGACTCATACAATGTGGATATTCCCGAAAGTCATACAAAACGGTTTCCACATACGGTGAGTCCACATACCTAGTACATACAGCTTTAGAGTGAAATAAGTTGCCGGCCTTCTCTTATCTCTCAGGGAACACGCTGAGAGATACAATCTAGATCTTTTCAAGGTCAGAGTGAATAGGTAGGTTCATTCTTAGATCAGCGTGCGTCATCTTTGACTACCTAGACCGTCGCATATCACCAGGCGGGTTGGTTGTCAAACGCGGACCTATGCACGATAAAAAAAGAGAACAAAAAATACTTATTTATACATATACTTAGAGGTAATTTTAAAACACTTGCATCATAAATTTTATAAATATCCATATTTCTACATAAAACACATTATTTCCAAGAAAAAAAGACCGTATTTTTGTAACAATATTCAAAGGCGTTTCATAATAAAAAGCTCGTTTAAGTTACAGAAATAAAGAAAGTCTCAAGCTTTAACTCATGGATATGTTTTGAAAACGCAATCAATTTAATAAAATAATTCCGTCGTATTTTTACGACTACCCGCAATAAGTAGGGTGTAAGTGAATGCGTGTACGGAAGCGGGAAAATCCGGGTAATAACAGTAACTCATACATGGGGGGCTACTACGAGAGATTTTGTTGGTAGAAAACTACATACTAACTTGTACACAATACCGTTTCAGTTTTTTTAGTGGTAAGTAGTTCATGCATATGTATGCAAGTATAAATCTTTGATTATTGTTTACCTATGACATTTTAAAAGTTATTTGTAAAAGTAAAAGTTTTGTCTTTGTAAAAATATTATAGGTACCTAATTTTGCTGATTATAAAATCAACAATCAGTTCCATAATTCCATTTACTTTTACTTTAATACCCATTAAAGTATAAGTACCTGACCCTAACTATCGTATAATATGTAATATGTATTAACGCGTGAAATTTTCATAAACTTAATTCCCTTTCCTTTTTGGAAACAAATATTTAAATTGAGAAATTCTTCGTTTATTATTACCAAAATTAAAATAAACTACACATTGAATTTCGAGTTGTATAATACTTAATACCAGTGTAGCAGAAGATATTGATGCATATATACCTATACCTACTGTTAAAGCCGCATAAAAACGCCGCCTTTAAATATTCTTAAATCGGGTTGAATTTTCTAAAAGTTAAAAGAGTTTTTATATATTTAAGAGCTGGCGTTAACGCACGTGGTGAATGTCACGTGTAGTTTTTTTTACTCAACAAAGTTTGTTGAATACTAAAACATTATATAATAAAAGGTAATAAATACTACGTATAGTAAAATATTATAAATGTTTTTAGAGTAGAATAATATCCTTATAGAATAATAACTTTGTACCAATGTCATGCAGTAGGTCTCACACAGTTCACGCACCCCCCGCTAGATGGCGCGCGACGTACACAAGTAATCCATTTGTTCTCGGGGCGAGGTTTATGTAGCGAACTCTTAAGAGCCATTGCTTATATTGTTTCAAGTTATTATTTATAAATATTGGACGAGCGTGTCCCGGGCTCCGCTTCAGGGATTAAGAGATTCATATCGCAGATGCGTTTCTTTTATTTTCTTTATCAAGTTGCTATTCTTTATTAATACTTAAATTCACGGAATATAGAAAATTAGAATTTTAATTGCTTATTTCATTACCTTTGTTAATCGATTCATTACCTTTGTTTGATTTACAAAACCCAGGGGTTTTGTAAATCGTCTCAATTTAGTTGACAGAAAAAATTACATAAAATAGTACGATTAACAAAGGTAATGAAATAAACAATGAAAATTCTAATTTTCTATATTCCGTGAATTTAAGTATTCAAGGCTTCTTTATACAGGAACCAAAATCTTTAAAATTTTAGAATTAAACTAAATCTTTACCTGAATTTGCGACGTTTGCGACTTTCAACGTCTAAACGTATGCTTTGACGGAGTCATACCCACTAATACCTATTATAAAAACGAAAGTTTAGATGATTCTTGTTCTACCACGTCGGAATGACGGTTCGGGTTAAATTTTGGAACACAGTTAGGTTGTAGGTAATCGATAATAGCATATAGGCTATTTTGATTTACAGGAAATTACTGCAATGGGCACTCTGCGGGTAAAACTGTAGCGTTTTGCTAGTTAGGTCATAGCCTGAAAAAAAAAACAAGAGATTGTGTTTTACGTCGTAGGTGTTCAATTGTAAATAGTTTAGTTGTGGGTAACAACAAGGTATTCAATATAATATTTAAAAAAAACCACATAAATTTGAGATTAACTTTAGTATAGTCAGATCTACTAGGTATAAATTGTTTGCAGATACCTAACTTATTCTTCAAATCCTGAATGCAATAAATAATTTTGATAAATGCATTTAAGTCTGTAATTACCGAGTGTAATAATTCAACTTATCAAAGCCGTAGATTAAACAAATAATTGGTACGCAGACACGAAAGTTGAGTTTGCATTCCTTGAAGCAAGACGCTTGCCAGAGAAATTATACCAAGAGAAGTATGCTAAGTATGCGCAGAGCGATTAATTCGAGGTACCGACAGCAAGCGCGGTAAATTCGTATACTTTATTGCGTAGATGGTTCCGTCTATAGTCCGATGTGGAGCATTAGTTTAGCCATTATATTAGACAGGCGTCCGAGTTGCCAGACCTGATACAAATTAACATTAATTTTATTTGTAATAGTACTTACTACACTTTGATGATGTGTGTGCGTGAAAATGTTTAGCGGTAGTAAGTAGGTGTTATCAAATTACTTTGGTTATTAGGTAATAGCACGCACTATGACCTAGTCGAAGAAAATATACTGATTCCGATGTTTTGCGCATGCTTACTATAAAAAAAGGAACACATTTTTTTTGTTTGGATAAATCGTTAAAATTACGTTTACAAATACATACCTACAATAGGCTATTCATTAAGTTTGTACAAAGAAGTTTTGAAATACTTTCGGAAAGTTATTATCATAAATCTTATTAATCTGGTAGATCTAACTTTATTTACAGACATCGGTGCATTTACTGTAGGTACCTACTCTTAGTTTATTAATATTACATCTTCTCCATAGATTCGGATTTTGGTCCACCATATTGACATTTTCAGATAAAACCTTTCACGTTATTTGATGGGGGTTTTCCGTCCTCTTCCACCAAACTACCTCTACTTTAGGCAGAGACTTTGTTTAGGGTTTGCAGCAATAAGTTCGATTCATTGAAATGACAAACCTTTCAAGTAGTAAGAGTATCACTGAAAAAGACTTTTGAGTCTTTGTTTTAACAAAGTCATTTTTAAGTGACTTTTGAGTGAGAAAAAATAATGTTGACATTATTCTTATAAATACACAAGCTTGGGGCCTAGGATTGAACCCATTTCTACCAAATTAAAATAAACAGTTCTGGAAGGCTTTGTGTAATTTCTCTGCTAACCGTACGAAGGTTGATTCTGTGAGGTATTCAGAAACTTCTCGACCCCGTGGAATTTTGCGGATGGAACGTTTTAATTGGACTCCCCCCGGGAATATTTTGTTACTGCCGCTTCGCTCCGGGATAGAATACGTTATTCATACGCGAGCGGTTACGTCCATTATGGAACAATTATGAATAATTCAAGGAATTGCTGACACATGTGTTTTGTGCGGTACCTGTGCGAATTAAGCTACTACGCTTATGTTGTTTCAGTGTTTTTTAAGGTTAACATACGTCTATTACGTTATCTTGTATATATTTTTTATAAAATTGCGCAAAGTTTACGCGATCTTACCTTTGTAAAATTTGTCTAATGTTTAAGCAAATAACACACAGACTGTAGCCGCAGAAACTTTAGATGTTTGTGAAGCAAAATAAATTAATTAGCCTGGTTTTTTAATAAAACAGTGCCTTGCTAGTTAACTACAAAGTTGTTAGTCAGCTTACTACGGTTGTCTTTGTTGAGCGGTTAAAGTACTTATATAAAGAGCTTCGTAACGTTTTAATCTCCATAAAACTGTCATGACTCCGATCACAGAATACATTAGTCCAAAGTCATGACATTTTCCTTCCTCTAGCTTTTCACTTCACGGGTACCTATTTCACTCATCTTAAGGTCTATTGAAGTATGTACCTTACAATCATGCCGCCTAATATGATCAAGACATTTTGCAGACACGTGCTGTCCCTCATCCCGCTCTTAACCAGCTTCATGGGTAATATAGGTAATAATGGCTTACTCTTTGTGAGAAAAGGCCCCGAGCTCCATTGGGAACATTTTTAATTGGCTACTGATACAAGGTCTTTCGTGTGTTCCATCAAAATGTAATTTAGCAATTGCATATTATCAAATTTTAAGAGTACGTACATGCTCAAAGTACCTATATTGTATATTAACGTTAGTAATAATATCCATTCATATCGACTACCTACATCAACTTTCAGACTTCAGGGCTTGAGATTAGAAACATTTTACTCTTATCTTTAATTTAAAAACTTTAACCCTTAAGATAAGGAGTCCTCCAGTTGATACTTAGCTAAAAGGCAAAGGTTTTCGTCCAATTCCGTCCAAGGGGTTTGAATGGAGGAGTTTACCGATACTATCGCGTAACAAAGAAAGTTTTTACTGTTCAAGTTCTAACACTGGATTCGATCAGTCTGCGTTTCCAATTTGGGAAAAACGTCGGTAGTAAAAATAATAGAGTTTTAAGGAGTCGGTATTGAAGCTGAAGGGATATATTGAAAATTCAAGTAGGTACCTATTTTCCTTCTATACTATACTAGTAATGTTAACAAAGGGAACAAAAAGTGTGATTTCTTTAATTTACCCAAAACATGAGTTAATCCTTAAAATTTTATTAAAGGCACTAATCACAGATTAGGAAACAATAACATGTACATATGAAAAAAACATCCAATTTAAATTGTTGTGTTTCTATAAGTGACATGATTTTTGAAACCACTTTAATTTAATTATTTATTTAAAGATTACATTTCACCACCATAAAATTGGAAACGATAATAATAAGCTGTCTTACTTAAAAATTTGCTCGCTTTAAAGCCTGAAGCAAAAAAGATATGGCAGTAAGATCCTATCTAAATCATAGTATCTAGAAACAAGACACTGAAAATTAGATTTTAGGATATCAAACTTTATTTTAAAATGAGTTCATTATAAAGCCGTCGTTGAGCGGGACTATCCAACCCGACGTTGGCCCCAGGGGTTTTCATTCTCTCTTTTTATAATGTAATTTTCCCAAATCACCTACCGTGTCTGCCCTTCTGATGGCACTGAGATGGGTACGGTTAGAAAATTTTCTCAAGTAGTACGAAAAAATATTTAAATAATATTAACACTAGTTAGTTTCAAATATTTATAATAATGATTCAGTATATTGGTAAATTTAATGTTGATTAACCCAGTAAAATTTCAATTGTACATAATGAAAAAGAACCTATAGCTAATATTGAATAATGACTCGGCATGTTAACTTAAAACTACGCTACTTGGAACATAAAAGTGTAAGAAAGAAGACATTTTAATAAAATAAAAGTGGTCAAGTGCGAGTCGAACTCGCCCAAGAAAGCTTACGTAGCAGCAACTAACATAATACAAAAGTTCTTTTGGTTTGTTGCTACTTTAAACAGTGGTTTAACAATAGTGAATTTATGACGTATTAAAGTAAAACTACTTAGGTACTAGATATCATTCAAACCAATTTTCGTTGACAGTTTACATGGTAATGTACATCATATTTTTTTTTTTAGTTTTGTCATTCTCTTATTGAGGTTTCTAACGTTTTTGTAATAGCTTGCGTGAGATACTCTTCCAAAGTGGTAAAATGTGTGACCCCCTGTCACTTAACTTCTAAAATAAGAAAATGACAAAACTTAAAAAAATTTATGATGTACATTTACCTATTACCATGTGAACTTTCAACGAAAATTGGTTTAAATGAGATCAAGTAAGTTTAATACGTCATAAATTCACTATTGTACCTATGTAGTAGAGTAAATCAAACATTATAGGTAAGCGTGCCTCTTTTATGTACATGCTATGTTAAAATATTACTAAACATCCGTCAATTTGCTGTAAAATGGTAGTAAATACCTATTGTAGTAGAAAATAAAATTAAAATTTAACATCTGATTTAATTTTAAGTGTGTGAGTAACATTTTTCGATATTTAAATATTACGTAGATTTTTTTGCTGACGTTACAGTCTAACATTACTTAGAGGAAATTATAGAGTAAAGAGAAACAAAGAAAGCTTATTTTTAGCCCGCGATGAAAAAGAGGGGTCTAGCTAATAAGCTGGCTATGCTTATGTTTGTGACTGTACCTTTATGTAGTTGCATCAGTATTCCTCAACGATCACACAAGTACAAACTCGTCAAATTATTGCATGAAGATCTGTACCTATGAAACTATCAATGCTTGAAAAACGACGACTATCACGTACACGCTCAACATCAGCTCTGTAAATAAAAATCAATACAAGCGGATTTTTTGGAGCTACGAGCAGCCCAGTGGTATCAGTGGACCGGCGACAGTTCAGCGAGCCAGGAGCCGTGTTGACAGCCCCCGGGACGTCAGGGATAAGGAAAAATCACCAAAAATACCGGACGAACAGCCAAAAACAAAGGTTAGTTTAGTTTCAACATCACAAGATCGCAAAGTTGTATTTGGACAAAAGTCACGTCCGTTGACAGCGATCTGGTCGGTATAGAAAACCTTCGCCTGACACGTTCCTATCGCTGCACGACCGACCGGCGCCGGCGACCGACGCACGTCATTGATTGGAAGAACATCATCATCATCGCCAACCCCTGTGGAGAAACTGATTGCTGGTGACTGAACATCTACTGGACAGCCCGAACATCATCTAAGTCAAGCGTGTACGTAAGAACACTGACAAATCTTAACTTGGAGAAGAAGAAGAAGAGGAAGAAGAAAAGGACCATACGCGAGTAGTATAAGTTTGTTACCATTTAATCTGACCTAATTCTGTTAAAGTACCATACAAAATGTCCGACATAAACAAGAAAGCCGCCCCCTCCACCTCTGCCTCCTCCGCCTCTGCCCCGTCATCGCACCAAAACGACCAAGGGTGCTTTCTGTGAGGTCAGTAGCGTCAAACCTACATAAGCGAATCTTAAAAAAAAATGTTAAGGCCGGCGGGTCAGAAGTGATGCAGCCGACGCGGCAACATGGGGAGAGCCCCAGTGAGGCCATAGATATTCCCGTAGTAGATTCCGGTCGCGTTCAGTCTCTCGGCAATGTGCCGTCGCCGCCACAGTCAGAAACAGCTAGTGAGACTTCGGCCCCGGCGACCTCGGTGCCCGAAACGAGCTCAGAACAAGTGGCGGCGGTGGACAGAATCGAGAACTGGAAGCAATGCGGGATATCACCGCCTAAAGAGCTGAGGACCGATGACGAGACGGACAGCGTGTCCGAGTTGTCTTCCCGACCTCCGCCCGCAGCACAAGGGTCAGCATGCTGATCGGAGATTGCGCAAAGCGGACGGGGGTCGAAATGGACAGCGCTACGAAAGTGGCAAACGACGCGCTGCTCCGGGGCAAGGACGCTCTCGAGTCGTCTCATAATGTGAGGCGCGATATAAGGCAAACGGCGATTGAAAGCTTACAAACGCTTTACGAGATCGTCCTTTCCTGTCGGAGTCCAGACATCGTCACATCGCCTCGCTCGAAAAGAAAGGGCTCGACACGCCATGGAGCTGCTCTCAGTGGAAAGGGCTCACACAAAAGCAAACACAAAAATATTCTAGATCTTACAAAGGAGGTAGCTCTGGCCAGAGAACAACTAGCGGAATTACAAAAAGAGACTAAAGCCGTTAGAGACTGGCAGAGCTTCGAGTCGAGAGAGCCCCACCAGCACATAAAAGCAACAGCGGAAGCGGTGAGGGACATCGGCAGTTACCTAAAATCTGTACCGTGTGAAAATACCACTGTCAACCTAACGCCGCTGAGGAATGATTGTCTCGGCATAAAAACTGGGATAGAAATTCTTCAGAGGCAGGTCGACGAATTCCGGAGACACTCCAACACACATAGTGAACAAGCCGCCGAAGTCCTTAATCGAAACACAGACATGTTGCAAGAGCTCGCCTCGACTCCTCCACCTGCTACTCCCCCAAATTATTCGGATAGTCTTAACAAAATAGAAAAATACTTACAGAAAAATGCTGACGAAACAAACGCCACCACCATCCTCCGCCCCAATTAAAATAAATATTGACGAGCACGTGCTACCTATCACAGAACGGTTAGAAGCTGTATCGTCAGAACTCCGGACGATGCGGCAGGAAAATTAATTCTTCCCTACCAGCCCTAAGTATCGAGGCCGAAATCAGCCAAGCGGAGACGGGCAAGCCATCTAAGCCCAACTACGCAAAAATAGCGGCTAAGCCAATCGTGCCAAAACCAAACCACACTCTCATCGTGACAACGGCGAACACCACATCTCCCACTACTGCCGAAAATCTAATAGAGAGGATAGCGGTAGCACTGGACACGAAGAAGACTGGAGCAAGGGTTGACCGAGTGCGAAAAGGTCGAAACAGGAAAGTTATCCTGAGTTGCAGCACAGAGGAAGACCTTGGTCTGGTTAGAAATCGTGTGCAGCAGGACAAGTCTCTGAAGGTGGAGACCGCAAAAGCGGGTAATCCACTAATCATCATCCGAGACGTTCTGTCTTACCACAAAGACAACGAGATTGTGGAAAACCTTTTGGCGCAGAATAAACATCTGCTTCAGGGGGTTGATTTGCAAGAGAGCACGATGAGAGTGCGGTACAGGAAAAAAGCGCGTAACCAGCATGAGTGCCATCCAGTGATCGAGGTCTCACCTCGCATTCACAGAGCGTTTTTGGACGCCGAAAAGGTCTACATTGGGCTCCAGAGGAGACCAGTGGCAGACCACTCGCCTTTGGTGCAGTGCACCAAGTGCTTAGGTTTCGGTCACACAAAAGCGATCTGCCGGGAAAGGGATGAATGCTGCAGTCATTGCGGAAAACCCCACTCCTGGACCCAATGCAAGGCAAGAAAAGAAGATCTGCCACCAAATGCAAAAAACTGCGCGAATGCTCATCCAAACAGCCCCAACAGAGAACTCGCTCACAACGCTTTTAGTCGCGAGTGCCCTGAAAGGGTAAAATGGGATGGCATAGCGCGGTCCCGAATATCTTATTGCTAAGGGCACTCATGAGGAACATGGCTCAATCTCCCAAAGAGTAGCAAAACTAGGTTTGCGTTTCATCCAAGCAAACCTGCAGCGCTCCCAGAATGCAACGACAGAACTCCTGAAGGTCGCGAGAGAAAGGGGAGTTTCAGTTGCCCTTGTACAAGAACCCTATGTGGGAAACAAAGGCGTGATGAAACAATATCCTGGAACTCGCATTATTCAGTGCAGTTTGAATAGGCAAAAACCAGTTAAGGCAGCCATAATAGTCTTCGGCGACATGATGGAGGTAATCCATGACCCCCAGATTGTTACCGAAACGGAAGTGGCTGTCCTATTGGTCGGTACAGGCCTAAAATTGGGAGTGATTTCTGTCTACTTAGAAGGAGACCAAAAAGTCGACCCCTACCTCAGCAGGATCAAAGCATTCAGCGAAAAACTAGCTACAAAAGACCTTATTGTTGCTGGTGACGTGAATGCATGGTCCCACTGGTGGGGAAGCACGTCTCAAAATGAGAGAGGAGAAGCCGTAAGCTCTTTCTTCAACGAAATGGACTTGTACATTCTCAACTCCGGCGATACACCAACCTTTGAGATCGTCAGGGAAGGCAAACTCTGCACAAGTGTAGTAGATGTAACAACGTGCAGCGTGTCTCTCCTGGGAAAAATCGAGGGATGGGAGGTTGACAAAAGTATCACAACATCGGACCACAACGCAATCACCTTCACTTTGCGTCTAGTTAAGGCTCTCGAACAACAGAGGCCAATAACAACACGCAAATACAACACCAAGAAGGCAAAGTGGCCAAACTTTATGTCACGACTAAAGTCTTCCCTTAAAGAAAGAAACATCACGCCGGAGTCAGTGGGGAAATGTGAAAGTCCTCTAGAACTCGAGTCGATGATTACGAGCTACACATCTAGTATACACGAAGCCTGCGAACACACTATTCCATTAGTAAGCTCGCCGAAGGGAAATCCAACCCCCCCATGGTATACCAAAACGCTCGAAAATCTGAAGAAAGAAGTTCTCAGAAGAAAGAGAAGGATCAGGAATGCCGCCCTGACAGAGTTGAACTTGTAGTCGAAGAGTACCAAATTGCTCGGCAAGACTACAAGGAAAAAGTCAAACAAGCTCAGACGGAAAGTTGGAAGGAGTTCTGCACGAATCAGGAGAAAGAAAGTATGTGGGACAAGATCTACAGAGTGATGAGAAAAACTTCGACGAGACAGGAAGAAATACTCCTAAGAGATACCGAAGGTAACACTCTATCCCCGCAACTATCAGCAGAACTACTTGCCAAAACTTTCTATCCCGACGACTCTGAGAGCACAGACCAACCGTGTCATGCAGAGCTACGGGAGCAAACGATGGAAACGCCTATAGGCTTACCGGAAAATGATCCACCATTCACATCAGCGGAACTGGAATCAGTATTGAGAACTCTGAAACCGAAAAAAGCCCCGGTACAGACGGGCTAACCGCTGATATTTGCGCAGCAGCCATACGTTGCGAATGGGAGGTTTTCTTGGCGATAGCAAACAAATGCTTGTCACTGAAACACTTCCCAAGCAATGGAAAGAGGCGCACGTGGTCATATTACGAAAACCCGGTAAGACAGATTACACACATCCAAAATCTTACCGCCCCATAGGTCTTCTGTCCGTTCCCGGAAAAATCGTGGAAAAGCTTCTGGCAAACCGACTCCAATGGCATCTCCTCCCAACCATCAGTAGGAAACAGTACGGCTTCATGCCCCAAAGAGGCACCGAGGACGCCCTCTATGATCTGGTAGAGCACATCAAAAAGGAGTAGACAGTAAAGACACCGTACTCCTAATCTCCCTGGATATAGAAGGCGCTTTCGACAATGCATGGTGGCCCGCCCTCAAAAATCAATTTAGCGAAGAAGAGGTGCCCAACAAACCTCTACGACATGGTAAACTCATACCTCAGCGGCCGTAAAATCAAGGTCAACTATGCAAGAGCAGTCTATGAGAAGGAAACAACCAAGGGATGCGTCCAAGGGTCCATCTGTGGACCAACCTTTTGGAATGTGATCCTAGACTCGTTACTGCGAATGCTAGAAGCTGAGGAGTATACTGTCAAGCATTCGCGGACGACGTCGTTCTCGTATTTACAGGCAGTCCGAACATCATCGAACAGCAAGCGGGCAGGGCGCTGAGCATGACAGTGGAATGGGGTAAAATCAACAAACTCAACTTTGCAGCGCATAAAACCAACGCGATGCTTTTCACAAAAAGTTGAAGTACGAACCTCCAAACATAGTCATGTCTGGCGTCCGGCTCAACCTGGTCGAGGAAGTCAAACTGCTAGGCCTACTGATCGACCGACGGCTCAACTTTAAAGCACATGTGACCGCCCAATGTAAAAAGTGGCGAACATTTATAAACAGCTAGCATGTGCAGCGAAGGTGACCTGGGGATTAAATGGCGAAATCACGAGAACTATCTACGTCGCTGTGGTGGAACCTATCATCATGTATGCCTCAAGTGTATGGGCGCAAGCGGCAGACTTCGAGGAAAACAAGTCTCAGTTGAACGCTATCCAAAGAGGTTTTGCCCAAAAAAATCTGTAAGTCTTACCGTACTGTTTCTCTGAAAGCAGCACTTGCTCTTTCCGGACTGCTTCCCTGGATCTGAGAATACAGGAAGCGGCAAATTTGTACAGAGTAAAAAAAACCTCTCCCAAGACTACCTCCCACCAGAAGTGGAACTCGAACGGAATGTTAACTGCCTGGACCAACCTCATCCGTCAACGCAGTTTTCCGTAGAGTACGAGCTCCTAGAAGACACCTCAATCTTCCACAAGGGCCTCAAATTTATACTGATGGCAGTAAAATTGAAGGTAAAGTCGGAGCTGCTCTAACATGGTGGGAGAATGGCAGAGAGGTCAAGAACTCGACCTTCAAGCTCCACTCCGAATGCACAGTCTTTCAATCGGAACTTTATGCTCTTTACCGGGCAACTCAAATGGCGTTAAAGAGCAAGGACCCGAAGTCAATGTCCTGAGTGACTCCCGATCTTCACTCGAACTGCTAAGTAACCAAAAACGAGCCACCCCTTGGTTAAGTGCGTAAAGGAAAACATTGGACAGATAAATGCTGAAGGAGATCTCTTCGTCTTTTCTGGGTGAGAGCGCATGTTGGCACCGTCGGCAACGAAAGAGCCGACGAACTGGCCAAATCGGCGGCACTCACGGAGTCACCCAGGGACTACGAGGGATCCCCTTGTCCTACGTCAAAAGGAAAATCCGTGAAGAATCGGTCAAGAAATGGCAGGATCGATATGAGACCTCGGACACCGGAAAAGTCACCCAGACGTTCCTCCCCGATATAGCAAACGCATATCGGGTGATGAGAACCACGAAACTGACTCCTTCCAGGTACAAGCGTTGACGGGACACGGAGGAATAGCAGATTACCTGTACAGATTTAAGCTCAAGAACAGTCCGGCATGCGAGTGTGACCCCGACCAACCCGAAACGGTCTGGCACGTGCTAGTCGATTGTCCCCGATTCATGGTCGCAAGACATGAGCTCGAATCTATGATCGACAGAAGGCTGGTTGTCTGGGATCTCCACAACATCTTAGTAGATCCAGACAACAGAACACGGCTCCTGTCCTTCATGGAGAGCTCATTCCGCATAGCGGCCATGAGAAACTCCACTAACTCAAATACGCGCCCTCCATCGCCACCACACCCTGCCCCGCTGTCTGTAGACGCCACGTGGCATGCGGTTTCCGCCCAACATAACTCCTCGAAGAGCATCTCCGTCAAACAACTACTGGAGAACGCAGACCGAGGAGAAGCAGGATCCGTATCCGCGGGTGGCTCTCTTCATGGACAGCAACAAAGAAAGATTCGGAATAAGCTTTTGCTTCGCCTGGGAACGGAAACGAGCCCGTTTGTCACCTGGATTGTCTTGCCTGCTCAATGGGAGTACCGCAAAAGTCACAATGAAGCGGAAAACCTACGACGCCATGCCGGTGTGCGAGGTAGACGGCCACCGATTTCGGTTGGTGCGATCGAAAAACAAAACGATTGCACTAATAGAGTACTCGGAAGGTCGGACGCCTTTCACACAGGCAAGTGCGCTGCTCGCACATCTGAGCAGAAATGCAGGTGAAGCACCCGGGTGATAAGCGTGGATGCGATGGCAATCGAATATTCAAGAGCAAGAGTCGCAGACCGGCTGGGTTGCATTGAGGCCTCTAAACATCATGAGATTGTCGTATACGAAGACAGGGGAGAAAATCTGAGCTTCCTCAGAGCCCCTTCGCACGACCAAACAAATGCAACCGATAGCTGGGGACATCCTGTTCCTAGTTCGACCATCCAAACCGGCTCCGAAAGAGCACAGCAGAAGGCAGCCGCGGAAAAGCCTCAGCCAATCTAACTGGCAGCCGAGGCACCAACACGGCGTTCGTGACTGCCTTCAACGCAGCAGCAAGGAGCGTACTCGAATCACATCCCATTCATCACCCCCTTGACGTCAAAGACCCCAAAGCAGCTTCACAGCAACAAATGAGCCGAACGAGAGCCGACATGGGACAGGTGGAACCGCCCCGCTATGTCACGGCTTCGGAGCCGCGGAGCCATGCACGTAACGCCTTCATCGAATTCATAGCCACACTGAGCGCGACACGACAAGTCAACCTCAAGACCTGCGAAAACATCATGCAGTCCTATAGGCTAGGAAGTGAAAGCCTTTTAAAGGCGAAACTCGAGGAGGCCGAAGCAGCCATTTACAATAATGTCACTTCCCGGGTCATCAAGGGAACCATGACAGGACAGTATATGGCAGCTTACAGTGCAGAAAATGGCTTCGTGACACTGAACGAGAGAAAGACAGAGCGCGCGGGAGTGCCTGTTTATGCGACACCACCAAACGACCCAATTGTAGTTACTGCCCGATGCACCAAGATTATGCTGGACGATAAGATCCTAGAGATGGCCAAGACCATCGAAGGAACGGAAACGTCAAAGCAGGTTGGGAAAATTGGGAGGTACCGAGAATACAGTGGGTCAACGGAGTTCCAGGATGTGGAAAAACAACATGGGTGATCAGACACTTCGACGTGGACAAGGACGCCATCATCACTACAACAACTGAGGCAGCAAAAGATCTAAGAGAAAAGCTATCGCACCGAATCGGAAACCTGGTCAAAACCAGAGTGCGAACCATGGCTTCTGCTCTGGTAAATGGTTTCGGTAGAGAAAGTTTCAGCCGCCTCATGGTGGACGAAGCTCTCATGAACCATTTTGGAGCCATTGTGATGGCTTCAAGGCTGTCTGGTGTTGGTGAAATTGTCCTCATTGGAGACGTCAATCAGTTGCCTTATATCGACAGGGAAAATCTCTTCGAAATGAGGTATCATCGCCCCGAACCTGGTAACAAAGATCAGCCAGGAGTTGCTCTGCACACATCGAAACCCAATGGACGTCGCATATGCGCTGAGGGAAATATACTCCGGTATGTACTCCTCAGCGCCCCGAATAAAGTCCCTAGAGCAGAGAAGATATAAGGAGCGCAAATACCAACAACATACCAAACACCCTCTTCTTGGTTCACACTCAAGAGGAGAAGGAGACCCTGACAAACCAGGGTTATGGGTCAGGCACCGGGTCACGCATCCTTACCATCCATGAAGCTCAGGGACTAACATACGAGTCGGTAATCGCAATCAAAACCAAGGCAAACATGAAGCTGCACGAGAGCGTACCCCATGCGGTTGTTGCAATCTCACGGCACACGGGGACCTTCACATACTACGCTGACGACACCGACGACGCCATCGGTCGTTTCGTGCGGCGAGCGTGGGCTGCATCACCAAAGACCATCCGAGATTTCAACCTACAGATGGCCATCAGGGACAGAAATGCGGCCGTTGTGGAGGCTCTGGGCCGGGAGGAGGCAGCTTAGGCAAATGGCAAAAGGCAATTAGGCAAACACTCGATGTCGAGTCGATTACTAGCGGAATCCCAGCCGGTAGTGATCGGCTCTACAGACGAGCACTAGAATTAGATATTAAATGTACCCAACTCCCTCCTATTTTCCTCTTCTTCTCCTTATATCCAAAATATGTGTAAAAATTAATAATATATAATTGTAATGACAAAGATCACGGACCCCGGAGTCTGTGGAGTGGCTAACTAAAAAAAAAAAAAAAAAAAAAAAAACTATCAATGCTTTTTCCGTCAGGTTGTGATCACTTAAATGATGATAATCACATTTATCTATAGAAACAAACTGAGCTAAGGTCAGTTTTTGTAAAAAGTACCTATTACATTTTAAGCGTGATATTTAGACTAGATATATTAGACTAGTAACGCTCCGTAGTTTTACCCATACAGTTCTTGTTCCCGTAGTTTTTCCGTGAAAATTTGCTTGAAAGTATCAATGTGATATTCCAGACAATAATCTAATTGTGCTTTAAATTTTAACCCGATCCATTCAGAAATTCCGATGTGATTGAGCAACAAACATCCAAACGTCCAAACTTTCGCATTTACCAATACCTACTCGTAAACATGCGAATTACGATAGAGTGCGATTACCCAAAAATGATTATGTTTCAACTCGATTCCAAGAAAGTAAATAGATATCTATCGAATAAAAACTCACTCAGGTAACGTATCTGTTGATGCGTTACCTGAGTTTTATTATTAATGCCACTTACGATAAACATATTGTAAGTGGCATCAATACTTACTATTCTTACGGGCCTTATTAGGTAACTAGACCGCTTTAAAAAAAAGTGTGTATACCTACTTATGTAGGTTAATACGCACACAAGAAATTGATACTGCTGATGTTTATTCGCCGTGCTAAGAAGTCTAATTGCAACCATTGAATAGTAAGTATATGATATCTTTAACGCATTAAGAGTAACCCTGAAGCTAGTTGTAGTAGTAGTACTTAGTAGTGAAGTAGTAACATAGTGTGATACTAGTTCGGAGCCAATGGGTTCACAATTTATACTGTAATAATGTAATTTGTATACCAAATAAAGTATATTATTATTTAGTTACGATGTTACCTAATTAAAATGTTGATTACCTAACTTCAGGGTGTCAGTTTAAAGTAAAAATCTAATACTCTCATCATTTTACCCTAATGTGCCAAAAGAAGTTATCTAAGTTCAAAGATATTCAATGAGGCAAATTATAACATTGAAATTGTTAATTTTCCCATATCAATCATATAACAAAAACTGATAGGGGCAGATTGTTCTAGAAAAAAATATAACTCAATTTAAAAGCAATAAAAACAATGGCTTAATTCAATTATATTTTACTTTATGTGAGCCTGTTTAACACTTGATAGACCGTAAAACATATCGAGCTCTATTAAAAAAATTAATTGCCTTGAAAACGTCATTATGAAGTCGTAAATAAATTATCAGTTGCTAAAAAACCGGCGTAGATTTATAACCGGTCATAGAGTCATCAAAATGAGTTTACGCTGTAGATGTTTCTTTCACAGGAACAGCGTACTGGATTCACTTTTAAATTTTCTAAAATGGCAACCTTGACGTCAGAAACATTGAAAATCTCTGTAGGTACAATTGCATTTCACCTGCCAAATGTCGAATATTTTGGTATTTGAGGTTCACACGAGTCAAAACTCTTTTCGATTTAAATTAAAGTGAAATCAGTAGAGATTTAGTATTCGTTGTGGTTTCAAACGTAAATATAAAAAGTTGAGCTATTTCAATAAATTAATTAACAAATCTAGCAATCATGGCGGCTTAGACCGGCAACACGGCTAATGTAATGGGAACCTTTTCTTCGGGTTCCACGGATAGAGGATTTATACCTAGGGTAGCTTCCCTTTTAGATTTATTTTGACGCTATGATTATAAATTAATCGCACAATCTATTTAGATTTCCATAGGCCACTTAGGCCACCAGGAAATTAGTAAGCGTTCTGTTAGACTGGAAATCACTGATTCTATAAAAAAAAACAATTTGTACTTATTCACTTTTTATTTGAGTTTAAACAAACACTTCACAAGTTTTTGGATTTAGTGAGGGGCCTTTCCTAGACCAACCGAAATAGAAACAGACGCGCGCGGCACTTCTCTAGGGGTATCTGAGGTCTCAGGTCCGGCGGGCATGAACCAGGTCCGTAGGCTGAGAGGCAGAGTAACCTTTCGAGAACTGACTGGAAGATTTATTCGACAATTCGACTTTATATAGCAAAATACTGCAGAATCGCCAATATCGACATCGAGGAATTGACTTCCTGCAGGATCAGCAGTTTTAAGGTTGTAACATCTCCCCCCTTAAGACGGAACATACTAATCGGTTAGTATGTGAGTAGGATTTTAGTCTAGCAAAGTTCACATGATTTAGAATTAGAAAAATTAAGTTAAGGATTACACAAAACAATAAATTCAATTAAAATTTTAAAATGAAAATAGAAAACGAATTAAAAGATTACATTAAAACAATATACTCAATTAAAGTTTAAAAATGGAAATAGTTAAAATTACACAAAACAATGCACTAAATTAAAGTTTAGAAATGGAAATAAAACTAATTGAAAGATTACACAAAACAATATACTCAAGTAAATTTTAAAAATGGAAATAGAAAACTAAGTTAGTAACACTGGAACGGACAAGGCTAAAACACAGTAAAATTGTTATTACTAGACATGATAATAAGGCTTAGCACTAAATTATGTAAACAATAATTAAGCAAAATTTGATAATAATATATTAGAAAAATAAATGATGTAAAAAGATTCAAAGAGTAAAAATAACAAAGTCGAGCTTTTTAAATTTGAATGTTTCTTCTTGGGCTAGACATAGAAATATTTGATAAAGAAGTATCATCAGAATTGGAAGATTCAGTGATATCTCGTTCATTTAGTTCGATAGCCGTTCTAGATCGAATATTAGTATTAGGCCTTGAGTAACATTTGTTAAATATTTGTACACAGCAGTTAGAGTTAGTCAGTTTACGTTTTGGACATAGGCATGAATATAATTTGTAAAACATATAAGAAAATACAGAGAGTGATAACAGGGTCGTCAAGAAGCTGAAGTAGTATCCATACTTAATGTGATAGGGCTGGTTTTCGATTTTGTAAGATCATCGTTAAATTGATTTAACTTATGTGTTGCATATTGCAGTGAGTCTAAGTTAATGTCAGAAAGCTTTATCGGCGTTAAATATGGAATACTTTTGTTTACTTTAGATTTAGAACAACAGTCATCGTCAATAATATTAAAATTAGGTGACGGAATATACAGATTTGTATCGTATTCGTGCTGTGGAACAAATTGCAATAGTTTGTGATAGGCTTTACAATTTTTGGAAGGTAGAGTATACCAGTTCCGACTACATCATGATCGGTCATATGACTATCACTACATTTCACAGAAACTTTTGTTAGATCTGATTGGACATAGATCCATCTATTATTGGTGAGTTTCTGCCAAATGTCAATATCACCAAACATTATTTTAACATTACAAGATTGTGGAATACTAGTGACGTGTTCGCGAAATAGTTGCACTTCACAGATTGGGTTTGACACACTGGATTGAACACTTTTCAATTGACACAGTTTGTTGTATCTAGATATCGATTTGCACTCACTTAAATCGTTTATCACGGAATAAGTTAATTTGTCCTCTGTTATTGCTAGATATCTTGCAGATGGATTAATTAGGGCAAAAGAATTTGGCTCTTGGATATTATGAGGAGTTGGTAGAGCATAAATATGGTAGAGATTGTATTCTGTCAGAATAGCTAATGGAAATTTTACTACAAATACTAATTTGTTATCTGAAATAAACGATGAGACATCTGACACATCCAGTAGAGTGTGGATGTTGTTAAGATTTACAGGAATTGGGAATGTTCTTACGAGTTCATTATTTCTTGAGATTAGCTCATCGTATAGTTGAGACGGGCTCCTGGCGCGATGGCCCTGAAATAGGGTGTTCATGAGCATGTTTGATTTCGTTGAAATGGTACCTTTTAAATCTACGATTAACTTGAAGAGTGACATTGCTATTACCATGAACTTTGATGACGCGATATGGACCTTTCCATATTGAAGATAATGCCTTACGCAATCTATGATGTTGCTTAAGGTAAACCATATCTCCTACATTATAAGACTGGTCCTTTGTATTTTTGTCATAATAGGTTTTAGATCTTTCCTTGCTACGGAGGATATTGTCACGAGCTAGATTTCTGGTGTTTATTAACTTTTGTTTGAGAGTTTTATATAGTCAGGATAAGTTGCAGTAGGGTTAGTATCATAAATAGAGCTAGGTATATGAGGCTTGCAGCCAAAAAGAAGTTCGTGTGGCGAAAAATTAGTGGAAGAGTGTACACAAGAATTATACGATATAATGGCAGTGGGGAGGAACTATTATGCCAGTTATCTTGATTCTCATTGACATAGGATTTCAAATATTCTTTGAGAGTGGCATGACTCCTTTCTAGAGCACCGTTTGTTTGTGGGTGATAAGGAGTTGAAAAAGATGTTTAATTTTAAAAGTTGAGCAACTTGTTTATATACATCGGCAATGAAATGTACTCCTTGGTCTGATAGGATACTTTTGGGATGCCAAAGTGACTTATAAATTTTATTAGACATTGGGTCGTTTTTTCGGCTGTAGATTCAGTGATAGGATAAGCCATGGAATATTTCGTTAAGTCGTCCTGGAATGTGACTATGTATTTGAAATTTTCACTACCAGAGTCTGGGAGAGGACCAACGATATCAGTATAAATTTTTGAAAGGGTTCAGAGGATGTAGTGGTAATCTCCATAGGAGCTTTGTTGATTCCTCGTAGAGCTTTGTTCTTTTGACAAGAGGAACAATTCTGGACATATCTCTCAATTTCACCTTTCATTCCTTTCCAATAGTATATGTCCTTAAGTTTGTTATACATTTTGGATGCGCTAATATGACCACCTGTGGGACAGTCGTGGTTTTCGAGAAGTATAGTTGGCACTTCATTTGGTTTTGGATACTTCATTAAGTTATGATGAATGTGAATTTGAATGCCAGTGTTATGAAATAGAAAAGAAAGCATTTCATGGATTAGAATGAAATTGAGTTTGTCGAAGGGATTGGTAAAGTCAGACATGGCAATCGATTTTACTTCGGGATATAGTACAATAAGGTTATTCCGTAGATCTTTGAGGACTTTGAAAATTTCTTGGTATGTGACGGATTCAAAATGGTGAACTTTGGTAAACATGTGGAAGTATGTTTTATTGTTGACTTGAGATGCTCTGACGGTATAGAGTTCCTTTTCAGACATTTCGAATTCATTCTTATCTTGAAGAAGATTAAGAATGTTTTCAGAAAAAGGGTTAGAAGAATCTAAATCGATGGAAGTAGGGTATGCGATAATTGAACAATGTGAATCTAGGAGACTTTTGTTATGTTCTAGAATAATTGTATCATTCAAAATTGGGCTAGAGCGAGATTTCATAAATTGTTGGTATGTGAGTGTGTCGGTTTCGATGTTGTCTGTAATATTGTGAATAGGAGGACGTGACAAACCGTCGGCGTTTGAATTTATTCTGCCGGGCTTGTGCTCAATTTTGTAATCATACTCTTCAAGTTTTAGTCTCCAGCGTACTAGTTTACTACTGGGATCTTTACAGTTGAAGAGCCAAGTTAGGGGCGATGGTCAGTGACTATTTTAAATGTTCTGCCATACAAATAAGGCCTAAAAGTTTTTGTTCCAAAGATAATGGCTAAGAGTTCTTTTCTGTGGTACTATAATTACCTTCTGCGCTATTAAGCGTTCTAGAGGCATAAGCAATAGGTAGATCTTTGTTTGGTTCGCCTTGAGAAAGAACAGCACCTATAGCGTAATTAGAGGCATCGGTAGTGAGTGTAAATTCTTTAGAGAAATCTGGATATTGTAGGATCGGTGAATTAGTAAGCAAACTTTTGAGTGAGTTGAATGAGTTTTCTTGTGATTCTCCCCATATGAAATCAGCATCTTTTCTGAGAAGAGAAGTTAGAGGTTTGGTAACCTTGGCAAAATCTTTGATAAACTTTCGGTAGTATCCAACTAAACCAAGAAAACTCTTGATTTGTTTTGGATTCTTAGGAGCAGGGTAAGCAAGTACTGCTTTGACCTTCTCGGGATTAGGAGACACGCCTTTGTCAGTGATGACATGGCCAAGATAGGCGACTTCTTTCTTTAAAAACTCGCATTTATCAGGCTGTAATTTAAGATTATGACGTCTGAGAGCATCGAATACTAGACTAAGTTTTGGATATGATCTGGTAAATTATGGGAATATATGATGACGTCATCGAGATAGATAAAACAGTGTAAGCCTTGTAAGCCTGAAAGGACAGTGTTCATTAATCTTTGAAAGGTTGCAGGAGCATTTTTAAGACCGAATGGCATTCTTGTGTATTCAAAATGTCCATTAGGGACAGAGAAAGCTGTCTTGGGTCCGTCTGCTTCACACATCTTTATTTGGTGGAAACCAGACGCCAAGTCAAGAGTTGAGAAGTATTTACTATGACCTAGTTGGTCTAGAATATCAGCAATGTTTGGAATAGGATAAGCATCACCAATCGTAACATCATTGAGCTTTCTATAGTCTACAACGATGCGCCATTTTTCTGGCCTGATGCATCCTGTTTTTAGGGACTACCCATATAGGGGATGACCATGGAGAATCAGAGGCTTTATTATCTGTTGATCTAGCATTTTCTGGATTTGTTTGTTGACTTCTAATTTATGAATTTCAGGATATCGATAGGTTTTAGTTTGAATTGGTTGCGAGGAAGTAGTTTTTATTTCATGTTTTAGGGTGTTAGTACAGGTAAGAGTGTCACCTTCGAGATGGAACAGATCAGAGTATTCGGTGCATAGATCTAGAAGCTTACAGGACTCTTCAGTGTTGAGATGTGAGGTTCTAATTTGACCTTTACCTCATCAATACGATTCCTTGGGACAGATGAATTGGAAATAGAAGGGTTAGAAGAGACAGTGTGAATCGGTTGCATTTTTTGGAGGTCATGTAGGGTATCGCAAGGGTGAATTTCTACAGATAGAGCTTGAATGATAACATCTTCATTAGTAGTATTAAGAATAGAGACATTGGCATGTTTATTAGGTTTGACTTCGACTAGGCAGTTGGACAAAAAAAAACACCTCTTTGGACTTCCTGTTTTCTATTAGTCCGCATGAAATTTCAGGGTTAAGTATACCGCATTCGATCATCATTTCTGAGCGTGCAGGAATGGTATACTGAGGCTTAGTAAAATTAAGTTTGATGTTGTAGTTACCAACTGTGAGGAGATCTTTTCTATAGTCTATGTTGCAGTTATAGAGTTTCAATAAGTCATTACCTATTATGCCATCAAATTTAATGAAGACTGAGTCTGATATTAGATGAAATTTGGCATATAGTGTTTCTTTCTTGGAAATTTGGAGATCTAGTTGACAATATCCCAAGCTAGTTGAATATTCAGAGTCATTGTCGATACCCTTGAATTTAATTACCTCAGGGTCTACGAGAGGTAGCGTTTGAGAGATGATTTTTGATAAGAGACACAGAGGAGCCAGAGTCGACCAAAAATACTAGAATTTTATCTGAGTATTGGCTTTTAACATAAATGTGAGGCAGATGAGTTTTATTATTTATTTTATCTCATAAGTACCTCGCATTGATCTGAAGAGTGAGAGATTTAGAAAATGTAACAGTTTTACTCTTATTAGGTTTGGACTTAGTAGATTAGGTTTGGAGATTGAGACGTGAGGCGAGAGAGTCGGATTGACGATTGAGGAGATTGAGACGATTGAGACGATTGAGACGATTGAGACGATTTGATTGAGACGATTGAGACGATTGAGACGATTGAGACGATTGAGACGATTGAGACGATTGAGACGATTGAGACGATTGAGACGAGACGATTGAGACGATTGAGACGATTGAGACGATTGAGACGATTGAGATTGATTGACGATTGAGACGATTGAGACGATTGAGACGATTGAGACGATTGAGACGATTGAGACGATTGAGACGATTGAGACGATTGAGACGATTGAGACGATTGAGACGATTGAGACGATTGAGACGATTGAGACGATTGAGACGATTGAGACGATTGAGACGATTGAGACGATTGAGACGATTGAGATTGAGACGATTGATTGAGACGATTGAGACGATTGAGACGATTGAGACGATTGACGATTGAGACGACGATTGAGACGATTGAGACGATTGAGACGATTGAGACGATTGAGTCGGATTAGAACGAGACCTATTAGACTTAACCGGCAGGTCGTTATTGAAATAGAAACTTATGTCAAAGGCGTCGGTTTGTGTTGATGATTCCGTACGACGCGGGACCGGAACCAATTTTAGTTTAAATGCGACTGATCATAAAAATCATCTTCCTGGATGGTGTTGTCATCCTCATCTTGGGAAAGATGATGCATTTGTTTAGGGTTAGAAGAATTAGGAAGCTGGCGGCGAGAGTTGTTATATTGTCTTTACGACATTCGTGAATTTCATGACCTATATTTTTACAATAGCGACAGGTCTTTATAATGTTTTGAGATACCGTAGGGGTCGCGGTGGAGATAGTGACGGGTTTATTGTATTTATTGAGCGCTCGCGGTAGTTAGGAGGGTACGGTTGTAGCAGTTACGTTCAGAGTGACCGATTTTGCCACAGTTTTACACTTTGGTCTCTCCTCAGGATGTTTTCTAGCTTGTGTAACATAATTGTACAATTTTTCCTCTTGTATAGCAAGGTTGACCGCTTCATTTAAATTGGAAGGATTCCGACATCTTATAATATTGGAAATATGGCCTGGCAATCCTAATATAAATGTATGGAGAGCGAGATCCTCCGTGTTGGCAATTCTACCTTTTAATTCGGAAGGATCTTTAGTAGAATGCGTAATATCAGTTTGTAGGCGAGTGAGGCAAGTTTCCAAACGTAGACTGTATTGGGTCACGCTTTCGTTATATTTTTGCCTACACTGCTGTAAATCTATAAATAGATGGTCTCTGTGCTTAGATTCCTGAAGGTAACTCTTAAAACGGTTTCAGTTCTAGCCAGTTATCAAATACCTTTAGAGAGCATGCTGAATCAGCTTTGCCTTCTAGTTGTGATAAAATATATTTGAACAAAAGGTCTTGTTGATTGTTTGTAGCTAAAGATAGCGCATTCTCGCAATTGCGCAAAAATGAGGATAATTTATTTTATCACCATCGAATGGTTTTATAAATTTCGTGAGAACAGTAAAGTTTACTTCCTCTACCGTCAATAGAGAGCTAGTGGAAGTTGTTTTTTGTCGGTTTTAATATCTTTAGCCATTTCTTTTGTTATAAAAATTCAAATACAAGAAAAGCAAAACAGAGAAACAAAATTAAATTATTAAATAACTTACAGAGCGGCGATTATTAAGACACTTGTCATTGGAATTCGGCGCGGTGTCGGGTTGCGGTTCTCCGTAGTCGGGCAGCTGTCGTGTTGTGCAATACGCAAGTGAGGTTGCGCAGTTAAGCAGGTATCGGTGAAAGGGTAGCTCGGCAACAGACGGACAGAAAGCCCGCGTCGCAGGTGGAGCTGGTGAGGTTACGGCGAGGCAGCTCGGGAAGAGGCGGACAGAAAGCCCGTTTCGGAGCTGGAGCTGGCCGGAGTCAGTTCAGGGCGGCTCGGTGCACTGGGTTCCAGGGCACAGTGGAGCTGCACAAAGGTTCTCTACCTTGAGGCGAGCTGTGGTCAACAGAAGGGCGGTGCGGTGTACATACGGCACAGCGGCTGACGGCTCGGTACTTCTACGGCGATGGAGACAGTAGTGGCTGGTTGGCGGCTGGCTCTAGCTCAGAGCGGAGCAAGCCAACAGTTGAGTCACTGAGAGACCCGAAGTGGCGCGGCGCGTTGCGTGATAGGAATAGGCGACCAGGGATAATAGATCCCTTTTCTTCTGACACCAATAATGTTAGACTGGAAATCACTGATTCTATAAAAAAAAAACAATTTGTACTTATTCACTTTTTATTTGAGTTTAAACAAACACTTCACAAGTTTTTGGATTTAGTGAGGGGCCTTTCCTAGACCAACCGAAATAGAAACAGACGCGCGCGGCACTTCTCTAGGGGTATCTGAGGTCTCAGGTCCGGCGGGCATGAACCAGGTCCGTAGGCTGAGAGGCAGAGTAACCTTTCGAGAACTGACTGGAAGATTTATTCGACAATTCGACTTTATATAGCAAAATACTGCAGAATCGCCAATATCGACATCGAGGAATTGACTTCCTGCAGGATCAGCAGTTTTAAGGTTGTAACAGTTCGTTCTGTAAATTTTTTGTGGTCTAACTTCAATTATTATTGAAATACCTAACACTAGGTACCTATAAGTAAATTGTTTTGTTTAACTTAAAATTGGCAGTCATACTGATACAGTACATAGGGACTACCGATAGAGATTATAAATTAGCTATATAAATAAGAAATTTAGATTGACACTAAATTTCTTATTTATAAACAGAACTATTGTAGCATAATACGTCACCTGTAGGTATACGTACAGATATATTTAAAAAACCTTTTGTTCTCAATATTTCATCTTTACTGCCTACTGACCAATCTCACAACGGTCTGATCATTATTACAAGAATCTTAAAAATATCCGGATATACCTAGAGAAGGTAAACATTTTCGACGTTGACAAGTGATGTGTGGTATAAATAGTGCGTCATCTTTGGAAGCGCAGGCGCACGAGGGTCATTGCTCTCTAACATCTGTTCTCACATTTAAGTCACAGACTTTATCAATGCTTCGGCACTTGAATTCTAATACGAGTCTCGTTATCTCGAGAATTGATTACTTTTAGCTGGAACACGCGTGTGGAAAATGGTGTTGAATATTTTTCGACGAACACAGAAGAAAAAAAAAAGGATTATTTTAGTACGCCTTAAGTAATTTGTCGGACCCATATGTATGTATAGTAGGAAGGTAAGTACCTACTTCAAATAAGAAATTCTAATTATAAATTATTCTAACATATATCTAATTATAGTATAAATATATACTAGTGTTTGCACCTGACTGCGTGTAGATAGAGTTGAAAATTACTATTCCCTAGAAAATTAGCATTTCTTACCGGGATAACAACTTTCATGTGTGTTGTTTCTGTACCTAATTACTGTTTATCTTTTTTGAGATCCAAATTTCAGTCTGACGCATTAAATTTTTCCGACTTGACTGATCTACTTACCTACTTACAAATATCCCTATATATCTACCTACCATCTTTTATTGTATGTTTAATGTTTGTAGGGGATAGAGGGCATTAATGGGACATGTAATTTATTTAAAAACCTATACCTATCTACAATTTAAAACATTTGTATGTGTGCTTGTAGTATTATTTTAAAAAAACTGAGGTTCTAATTGATTAAGTACTGTGCCTACCTACAACTATGTAAAAGTAGGTAGATAGGTACCTACCTATTTATTACAAATATTGATAATATGTACCTGTATGTGGGGTTTCTTGTTTGTTAATAGGTATTAGGTACCTATAGGTATTTTTTTAAACCTAATTTTATTTTATACATTTCAATATATTTTGTAATAAACATTATTGTACCTAAAGCACATACATATAAAACAAAAAGTAAATTAGCAAAGATGAGTAATACAAAATTAGATAAAATGCTTAATAAATTTTACATATAAGACTACCTAAATGTTAAGTGAAAAAATAATCACAATATTAGGACGTCAAAACAGTCCAATTTCATACCATCACTTGTAAATTGAGAATTTAGAAGTACATTTTTTACGAACGTAGATATCCTATTTTTATCCAAAATGAATGATATTTAGAAGAGTAGGTACCTAATCACATTACAATACTTATTAATATTATTATTTTGCTTTTTTACCTGCCCCATGACCGTGCTCTTCAATCCGATAACAAAGAATGAGAACTCCAATCTCCAATAGGTAGGTGATTGCCGCCATCTTGGTTTTACTTGACACGACTCGCTCCCATTGGCTGACGTTTCAATATGGCCGCAAAGCATTCTATTGAGGATTGGATGTTCGAATATTGTTTGTGTGGCGATTGTGATGTAGGGCAATCCTTTGAATTTGGAATAGGCAAATATTTTTTTTTTTAACAATTGGTGATCTGTTTTGATAATGTATGGGATGGTTTGGATAATGGATGGATAGATTGGACGGAGTCTGCAATTTAGTTTTACTTTTTAGTTCTATGTAAGTATTATATTAGCTTTATTTTTCATTTAACGCATTTTTTACATTAGTTACCTATACCTACCTATGTACGTACCTACATTATATTTTTTATGTTCTTTCTATGTTTTTTATATGACCCTTTAAAACCTTACCAACGTTACCTTGGTTTTGGTTTTACTTAGGTACGTTACGTTACGTACCTTATTTTAATTCTGACCGCCATATTCAAAATATACTCCTTCATAAGAAAATCAAAAACCAGTTTAAAAAATCTGTTAAGTCAAATCAGTACCTATTTATGTACTTTCGCAGTTCATGAGGTCAAACGAACTCAAAGAGACAAAATTGAGCTTACCTAATAGGTATCTAAGTAGGGGTTTGTGCGTCAATAGTTTTCGCAGTAGGTAATAGGTAAGTACCTACCTATATTTATTTTGTGGCGTAGGTAATAGGTCTGCATTTAACCATCAACTCACCTAATGGTCATTCAATCAAAATTAAGTAGTTAGGTAGGTACCTACTTACCTAACACTAATTAAATAACGTCATTTTTTATATAAAAAAATACAGGCCCTTAACTACATATTACTTACGTAGGTATTTATTATAGGTAAGTAGTTATTCGAATTACGTCGAGTTCGTAATACCTAAATGATAGGTATGGTATCTTAAGCGATTCCTGCCAGCCTTACTTACCTATACCTACTTATTTTAACTGTTTACTTTGAGGAAAATAACTGCTTAAAATAGTCTTTAAAATGATAAACCAATTAGAAAGTGATTAAGTCCTGTACATTATAAACATTATGTGTTCAAATCGCGAAAGCTTAAAAACAATATGATAAACCAACTTGCGTAAGTTTCTTCTGCCACAAATCTATATATCCACTCACGTTGTAGGCCCAAGATTAATGACCCTTGCCGTCGATTCAGCACATTCAGGAATAACTGACAATCGCGCGTCTCATAAATTTACTGAAAAACGTTTATTTTTCCACTTCGGCGTTGGCAACATTCAGCGATTAAAATTGAGGTCGCAGCTAAGGACAGACTTGGATACTCTAATTGAATAGTCTCAGATCTGCGGTGTCTGGTTAAAGCGAGGTTTACTGAGCCAGCGTTTCTTGCTACTCCAGCAATAGTGTCTCATCTCTGAAACACATTCATGTAATTTTTAGTCTTCTGAGTTCAGAAATAAGGCTGAATTTTGCGTGAGTGTAAAAGGGGTATAAGATGAATTTAGGGAGTAATATCATTCGCTCAGAGTGAGTTGTTTAGTTCTACAGAGATAACGTTTCCGGACGAGTTGGGAGCTGTGGCTGCGGTGTTTTGAAACTGTGCGCTCAAAACTGTGAATGTACTCTGTTGGTTAATTCTGAGAATAATGTTTTAGGTTCTCTCTTCACAATATATTATTAAAATCTAGCTCACCATAAATGAATAATAGTACCTAAAGTAAAAACATAGGTAAACCAGGTAAATAAAATGTTTCCCGCGTACCTACTTGATTCACATCATTCAAACTATGGAAAAAGTCAACATCATTATCAAACGTGATAATACAACGTAGCTTTTTTTAACGGACAGTTCGTAGCTCATAAATTACAGCGTTTCATGCTTGTATTAAAAGACTCGAAATAAAAAAAATTGTCAAACAAAAGCTCAGCTAAAGACTGGCTAGAAACTATGACGATACGCGCTCTATTGTGGACCGCATCGTTGCTTAACATCCAACGAGATGGCGGTCAAGTACAAAACCAATACACCTGTCGAATAAAAAAATCTTTAAAATAAAAGATATGGATAATTTTTAAGGCTATAGGTATTATTTAAAACTTATAAGTATGTAGCACCATTTCTTATGTTTTTTTCTTAAGGTATTATACGGGTAAAGCCGGTAAGGTATGTTGATTAAAGCCTTTCTAATTAATATTCAGAGAGCCGCTTTTATGAAAACATTTCAAAATTTCCTCAATTAGGCGAGCATTTCAAAACATTCTAGAAATAACCTGGAACATTCCTACGTAATGAAAATTTTAATTAAATCCACACATTCGCTGTTTTAGACTCGCACTCCTAAAGCACGGGCTTAGCTCACCGTCGGACCTTTTCGGTGTTATGCCCTTGCCGGGGTAATTTAATAAATACCTCCAGCAATTGAGGAAACTCATTGGCAACTCGAAGTTTTACATGAGTGGGGTGCCTGGTTATGACGGGTTTACCTACTTTTATTAGTAGCTAATACTAGTTCGAATTTGTGCTAGTGTCTGCGCCTAGCCTAAAGTACCTTGGGCAAAATAGTTCACTTGAGACCAACTGTCACAGTTGATGTCTTTTATAAAAAAATGTTAATGATTATGAGTTGTCTCAATTAATTTGGTAAGAAATAAACAGTTCAGGGTTTTTTGTTCACTGAAAAAAGGGTTCACTGCAACTTTAGTGTTTTTTATAAATACTGTTATTTATAACAAAAGCAGTTGTATTTCTCACCTAAAATGAGCAAGTTGAAAGTTTTTTTTATATCAATACGTTGGTTTATGAGACCAATGTACCTATTTATATTAGTTTTAGGACTAGGAAAACTGTTAGTCAATTTTACACAAAATTTTAGATTGCAGTTTTTTAGAAAAATAAATGCCGTTTTTCAAACAAAATTTCACTAAAACAAATAAATTATGTTGATGGTCGTGATTTCAAATTATTCCAAAGAGATACAATTGTGCTTAAGTAAGGTTATAAACAATATAGATACTAGAGTTTAAAATAATATCTATGAGTATGCACATATAGGTAAACACATCAGTTTATACAAATAAGTACTTAGTCCTTAACATTTTCAATTCCGTCAAACTCAGTCTGCTCTAAAATACTCTGTCTGGAAAGTTCCTCTTGTTAAAATTTTAATCTTCACGTTTCACTCACAGAGGCGAGATATCAATTGCTATGAATCCATTTTACGGCCTTATCTTAATTGATGATTCTCCACAGAAATGTTGAATAATTTAAGCCAAGGATCAGTTTTACATGACCTAGTTCTGTCATTAGTTATCTCAACTGACTAGAGTACTAAAATTAGGTCCTAGATTCCTGCCAACTGCGCATATGCTGGTGTAATTTTGTTAGTAACCTAAATTAATTGTATATTGATTTTACGTATCATATATCAGAATATACCATTATGTTATAGCATAAAATCCCGCTATCGTATTTTATGCTGCATTCAATTATTTTTTTTGTCTTCGTATCGATGACGTGATATTGTCTATAAGTAGGTACCACAATATCTCAATCTATATCTAATTAGGGTCTTAATCCTCAAATCTCAATCTGTAGGTATACCTATTAGATATATCTACTTAGTATTTCAGATGTTTTTATTTTGATATTTTATTTTTCCACTTAACTATAACTAGGTATATATGCAACTATCTATGACTATAAAACTACGTAATTATGATAAATGTTTTATACATTGATAAAAAAACTGGCAGCAAATTCTTTTCAGTCACGAGGCCAAAAAAAGACAAAGCAATTTCTTCGGTTCCGTTGTCAACGGTCCAATTTCGGCAAACAACCCATTCTTATTCATATCTACCCTTTTGTACAATACAGCTCATTGTGCAGTATGGTACATTAGACAACACCGCCGTATTCCAAAAAAATATTCAAGTATTACATGAGTCGAAAACATGTCGAAGTTTTGGCAAGTTAAATTATTTTTTTATAATAATAGAGCAAAATTTTTTTAAAGATGCTTAAAATATGATCATTTTACAACATTTCAACAACGTCTTCCAGATATATTGTTCAAAAGTTTAAGTTTCAATAATCTATTTATCTACATTGCCAAAAAAAACTGGTCCGATATTAAAAACAGAAATTTCAACTTTATCAATTCGAATATGATATTTTAAGCTAACAAATCCTGACATTGAGCGCAGTATACCTACCTACTCTTCCACGTAATTGCGAACGGATCTTTATAAAAACGGATTTGTATTATAATACAACTCTTTATTAAAAGCTGTGAACACAGGTTAAAAAATAAAACAAATTTAAAATTATTAATGAAACATTTTAATTGTATGTAATATAAATGTTTACACCAGTAAACTTTTTTTCGTCACTGGTTTTTCAGAGTATCCATACTGTCAATACATTTACCCTTTGTTATATTGCGCAACAGAGATTGCTACCTCCTTCCTTTGTTAATTTTTCACAAAGAGTTTGAGACAGTTATAAAACGACGCCATTGAAAAGTTTATGCAAATAAACTTTCAAAAGCCGAGCTTTCAGGTTATTGTTGCTTTGGTCAGATAAACTTTCTATTTTTTTGAGATAAGGTTTTTGCAAGATTCAAGAGAAATATTTTGTAATTTTAACTACAAATAAGTACCTATAATTCAGTTTGTTGTCTCAGTGTAGTTTTATTCAAAACCATCTTAGAAAGTCCATTTTGATTTCGACATTTGTGAAATCGAACTCAAAGGGAAAAATTGTGATTACGAGTAATAATGATTTTGAAAAGCGTAGGTGAAAGTAAATTCGACTACACTCATTTTTCACGGCTGACTTATTATACCGAGTTGCATCTCGTCTATTTTATTCTAACTAATAGGTATTTTAACTATTTTAATTAGGTAATGCATTATGAACACAATGTAGAGTAATTTAAATACCTCACCTACATACATATCTGTACATTTCAATGTTTACTTATTGAATAAAGAATACATACATTCAAAATTCAGTAAAGTCACCACTTTTATAAATAAGAAATTAAGATAAGTATGTTTGTCGCGGTGCAAATTTTCATTAGTCATCACATTATCAGTTTTATCTAACTGCTTTTGACCAGAATGAATTTGCTGTTTCTGTAATATTACGTTGTTTTGTTACATAGTTACAGTTTATGCCACATTACTAACATTTTGACAATCAGAGCACACATAACAGTAGTAGGTACATAGGTATAAGGGATATTGATATTAGTAGTGGTAGGACTAACTGCAGAGCCTGCCTGAAGACTGTAGGTATACCATTTACCTACCTATACTATATACCTGTATACCATTGCCTGTTATTCTACAGCCAAGGAGTTATGTGTAAACATCATAGTTTAAAGGTCAATGTTTTCAGAGAAATTGCAGAGTATTAAGATAAATCATCTGAAATCTCTGGGTGACGAACGCAGTGCAGTCCTAGGCAATGATTTGGAATCTTCAAGTATCAATACCTGCGTTACACTGTGCTGTTATGAGCATATGTATTGCTTACCATCAGGCACAAGTCCTGTTCGTCCCGTCACTCTATACCATACAATTGTTAGATATTTCACTGCACAAATAAAATATAAAGAATAAAATTACGCATTCTACAGACTAGTGAATCACTTGAAAAATTTATCCCTAAAGTTAATTTGCTCAGGAACCGCAATAAGTATAAACAGTGCTTACAAATGACGCCATTACTCACCCAAGATAAAACATAAACCCGATAACCCAACTTCAATATCTGTCGAAATAAAACCCAATCCAGTTTCACCTTCCAATTAACGAACAATATAGGTATTTATACAGATACAAACCTCCCAACGTCAGCCGTGAAAATAATCAGTAAAAACATCCCGAGATGATTGCCAACAGTAAAAAGGCTCCACTTTGCTTATCTCGTAACGAAGGCTCTGCTGACAAGGCTCCGACGGAACGGCCGATTTCCATACGAATGTTAATAACTTGGTTACAAAATGACGGCATTACTCAGAGAGGTTACGTTGAGTCAACAAAGGTGTTTTAGGTATCCGCTTATTATTAATATAGTAAATGTTTTTTTTTAAATAAAGAGTGACGAGATGATCAGGACATGTGCCTGATAGTAAACAACATACCTGACACATAACAGCACAGTGACACGCAGCTATTGGAACATGAAGAGTCCAAATCATTACCTAGCACTGCACTGCGCTCGTCACCCAGTCAATATCAATGTTTGGGTGTTTGTTGCTCAATCACGTTGTAAAGTATGAACGGATCAGGATGAAATTAGAAACACAGGTTAGCTTAGAGAAACAGATTTCACTGTGTTCTGAGAAAGCTTTTGGGGGCTGACTCAGTAATTGTAGAGCGTGAAAAATTTGCCAATAAAAGTGAAAATCTGTGATTTACAATTTTGGTCTCAAATAGCACTAATGTTGTACAATACGTAACCTGTTTTTTATACAATGCTATGACGTAGGTATGCCCAGGACTTCAAGATTTCACACATCAACAAAGTTTGAATGAGTTAGTTAAAATCATATTTTAAATTACAGTTGAAATTATTTTCGGCATCTAAACCTAAAATCACTAAGATTTACATTAGTTTGAACAATAATATTGCCACCTGTAAAAAGAAGTTTTGCATAAATTTGGCCAGAAACCAAGTGTGAAGACGTCTGAACTTACCGCGTTTATTATCATATAACTGAATAATTGTTACCTAGATTAATTTTTCCACCGTTTTTATTTAACTAAAACGTTTGCCTTCTATTTTCTGCCGCCATTTTTTCATACGTTTCGGCTCATATCTGAACTGATTGAGACCTACAAAGTGTTTAAATATTAGCTGATTGTAATAAATATCAATATGTTTAAACCGAACACATAGATAATTGATATAATTGAATACCAATACTTCCTATGTGCAAAATCTACCCACCCAAAAAGTGTTAATTTTTTCTTCATTATGAGGAAGGTTTCAGGAATGTGTTTCATATAGGTAAGTATCTTTCTATAAACTAGTGCTCGTTCAGTCGTAATTTAAACGTATTTTTCATTTATTTAATGTGCCTAGGTATTTTTAGTTAACAATAAAAAATATTGCATTCTTCGCTCATTCTCTACAATTCACTAAAATTGTGATAAACTTTATACTCAGCTGTCATCGATATTTTAAAAAGGGGTACAAAATACGTATTTTTGTAATCAATTACTTAAAGTTGGTGAGTAATAAATCATTAAGTAACAAATGCATTAATCCAAATAGGTATAAGTAGTAGTTCAGATGATGTCAATACTATATTTGCTTTCATGAATACATTCTTTTATGTCCAAGTATTTTATACAGCATCGAACCGTTTATATTTGACCATTTTTCTCGAGGGCAATCAGAAACTTTGTGCGTTTCCGTGAAGGCAGCCGGTCCGCCACTCCATGAATCTCAATGTTCCGGAAAATATAACAAGCCGATTTATATTCTGGGTCTGTTCCGGCCCTTTCTTGTTTTTCTATCGGAAATCTGGGCCCGTGTGTGCGTACAATGCGTATTGTTGCTATATACCTATACCTACATGGATCATCATCATTACTATCCACGGACTTGTTTTTTTCTATTGGCTCTTTCTTAGGTTTCATATTGGTATTGTCTTAAGTGGGTATTACTACTTTAAGGTTTTGAATAATTGAATGTTTTGTATTCTAATTTAGTAAAATAAATAGTTAATCGATCTATTTATCTCACCTAATGTGCCATTTTGTTCGATCGATCGAACTAGAATGCCGTGATGAAATCGTTAAACTACTAATTAATATTAAACCTATTAGTCTCTATCTACTAGTCTAAGTAGATAAAAATGTCTGTAGCTGGGCGTTTAATGGGTTCTTCTTGCGTGTGGCGGATCGACCTCTTCCCATGAATGTTCTCTAGGAGAGCAATGGCTGGCATATGCTTCGTACCTACTCAAGAAAGTACTGCATGCGAGAGTCTACGTGGCATATAACTGCTACTTAGAAATTATAAGTTACACTTAAAATTTCCTCCAAAATTATGTTAAATATCGCTTGTATTCGGATGTTAATTCTTTGTCAGAATAGGTACAGACTACCGCCGCCGTACCTGGAGTGGCGAAGTCAGAGCAAAAAAAAAATAATTTACTTACTTACAAATCAGCGCATTGATCAAGTAGGTATTTGGTTTCCTTGTAACAAAAATACAAACATAATAAAGTATTTTACTTTGCGAACATAAACTTTAATTTAGCATAAACCAATATTTATTTTATTTTGATTTAAAATTATTGAAATAGTTCTATTCCGCTAAAGCTACTAATTTTGTTTGGAAATTCTTATAGATACCGACAATGTTATGGACGATCACTTGTTCTTTATATACTTTTAATTCATTGTTACCTTGAAGTCATCGGATACAAAAACCTGATTTACACACAGGATCTGACAGGTAATTAGGGGCCCTTCCATCCATTGTTTATAATTCAATCACGGAACACAGTTGCATCCTGCCAAATGCAAGCGACGAATGCCAAGTAAGGGAGGGTGGACGATACATTATATCTATAATAGAAAGCCGTCACTTAGAGACTGAAGGTACAAGGGACGCTTTATTTTATAAGAAACGACTACTGAATAACAATGCTAATACATATTCTCTGTACAAATATCTTAATAATTCCCCGAAATCAGGCAATTATATTCTGATCATGCCCAATCTCACTTCCTTCTAAATGAAGGCGTAAGAATCATTGTTTTCATGTTTCTGATTTACGCTCGCATCGGAAAGATTTACGACTGTTTAAAAGGATTTTTATATTGCCACTGATTTCCCAAACACGTGATTAATTGTTATGTAATTGACTAATTAAGTTTTAATGATTTAACGAAAAGCTGTTCACTATTAACTTTTGAAATCGTTGACCGTCGAAAGAACAAAGACTGACCGTGCGCCAAAAACGTGTGGTCGTAAATTTAAATGAGATATTCATGTTTTTTGTAGAAAATTTTATGAATTGAATTATTCAACTATTTTATTCAGTAGATAAAATATAACTCGAGTTGCACCTAACAAGAAATGTACAATGCTAAGCCACAGCGCCTCAAAATTTTCTCTTGAATGCGTGAGGCGGCCGAGAATAAATTCTCCTTTATTATGGACATTTTTATATTTCCTTACATTTGTGCATTCACTTCAAACTTAATTAGACTTTATAGAGCGTTCCTTCCCAATTTTGTTCTCTGACGCACAGCGAGAGTTATTCATTGAGGGTGTCGGAGGGGTGGTGAAAGTGGGGAGAGGGGGAGGAGTTGGCCCGAAATAGCAAATAAATGAGACGAAAATGTAAATGCTGCGCTTCAAAGATGAAAAGCGGTACGTTGCCGCTCGCGCTAAGCTCATCGCAAATGTACCGGAGCTCGCTCGTCTGAAATAATTTCAGGCCAGATATTACAAGGGTATAGTTAAAACTGGGTGTAAATGAAAATACAACTTTATGTCTCTACTAATTAAAGGGAATTTATTTTCGGTTAGCTTTGGGCTTCGCTGATGTTTATTACTCGAAATAATTATTATATACGTAGCCTGTGAGTTGGGAGGAGTTCCTCAAAATTTTAATTAACTATTTTCTAGCACAAAACACGAAGCAGATTCAACATTTTGTCTAATTTGGAATGTTTCTTGTAGGAATCATAATTATTAATTATATAATAGTAGAAGATTTGGATGTTTGTGGTTATTAATGTACGGTAGTGTTACATCCAATCTTTATTTTATTTCTAAAAAAATCGCTTAGAATATTTACCGTATTAGCTAACGCTTATGTAATTTAGGTTTACTTATACAGATATACAATCAAGTTATTGTCACCAACACACAAAAAAGTAGCGTTGTGTGACATTTTCTTCAAAATACTAAGTCTTATTTTATAGCTACTATCGGTGTAGGTTAATAAAAAAATTGTAAAAAAGATGTCTGTGCGTAAAATACATTTTTTAAAGAAAGTTGGATATTTTTCAGTTTAACAACAATGTTACAATTGTATCAAGCAGAAAACACTTAAAATGAATGAAATAGAAAATACTTGGGACCTGCATTACAAACGTAAGCCGAATAAAATTTAACAAAACTAAAATGTATGAATTGAAAAAAAAAACAATTCAGTGATTCGTGAAAAAGAAAACAAAAGGAAGTTAAAAGTAATAAGTCATAGTACACACTCGCGCACGTAACGTCAATATATCTATACGAGTCAGCAGTAAACGGTAACTTATTGTTTTCCTAAATAACTTGGTTTAATAAAACGCCACATAAGTCGGGGGACGACACATGTCCGGTCGGATAATACTGTATCATTGCGTAGTCTCCCCTCGTCTGTACTAAGCTTTATATGTTATTGGTATTATATGAGTGATATTTTTATATCCTGGGTGAGATTGAGATGTTGTGTACCTAAGTTATGTCTTTAAGTTATTTTAATAAAATAAAACTGCTCTAGCAGATTTGGCTCTTTAAGAGTTTGGTAGTAGGTACCTATCTATCATAATAAATACATACAGAAATAAGTTTACCCATTATAGGTATTCAGTTCTCAAATTCGCATTATTCCTGATATTTGGTTTTCGTTATTTTATATTTGTCACCGTATCTATACTTGCAAAAATCTTCACTATAAAAAAGGGCCTGAGATTATAAATCTAAGTTAGGTCACGCTAATTCTTAATCTTGCGTCGTAAGATTATAAACTGACTGTTTTACAATTTTACGGTTACTTAATTATACAAATGCCTACCTTAACGCCATTATAAGACAAATTTTAGGCTTGTACAATGGTACATAGGTAGTAGGTATATATATTACTGTTTCATTCAAATAGACGACATAGAAAATTGTGCAATTGTTTTACTATCTACGAGTAAATATAAACGGCTTTTAATTTTCCGTTTAGTTATTCTTCTTGTTATTTGTTGCAGTATAATGGTTATTTCAATAACTTATTCATTAGCTACGGTTCTAAAAAAACTATGTTGGTTGGAGAAATAAAAGGATAGTTCTAGTTTACTTTGGAATCGAAAAAATTAATGAATGTAGGTACATTCCTTGTAATATGGCTTCTTTAGGCGAAGAACATCCTATTAATATAAAAAAAAATTAAAGTATGTGTGTTTGTTGCTCAATCACGTCGAAACATCTGAACAAATTAGGTTGAAATTTGTGAACACAGTCAAAACATCGGCTGAAATAGCAAAAAGGCTACCTTTTATCCTATTAAAGGGACAAAAAGCTTAATACGCAAATTGCGGAGCACTGTAAGTTTTATATAATTACATATGTACCTGAAATACATTTATAAGAAAGAAAATTACTCGGAGCAAGAAAATGAGTACAATTTTGTTGATGTCTGTACTCGTGTCGCTCTCCATTTACATTTTTATGCTAAAACGCTCTCAGGAGGCGGCAAGAGATAATTGTGTCATAATTTTAAAATATTTTTCGACTCTGACAAGATTCTGTAAACAAAAACCTTCTTACGAATATTAGAGTAATAAAATCTTGCAACAAACTGTTTACCCTTAAAAATTTGACAATGTAATTTGGAGCGTTTATAATTCCCAAGAAAAGTGTTTTTCCACTTGAATGTTATCTTTTTAATTTTTGGTTTCGTTAAAATAACTGAAGATATCAAAGGCTCTTCAGACAAGGCTACTATTATAAGGTTTACACAAATGCCACATATTTCGTAATTTGATTAGGCTTTAATGATTTTATCTTAATAATGGATATGTAAAATAATTTATTTTTGATTTTTTGAATTCGTAAGTACCAATGGCTATCAAGCATTGACCAATCACAGAATACTATATTGTAGTCATGTGATCGAGTGACCTTCTGGGCATAGCCATCAAGATAGAGCGCGATTGTCAAACTTATGACAATAAGATGGTATTAGCTCTATTTTATTACTATTCCAAAGTAATGTGTGTAGGTAAATTAGTCAATTGTTACCTACTCACAGGCCTCAAAAGTGTGTTCTAAAAGTGTATTAACGTCAGGAAAAGATGTGCTATTGACGTCTTTTAACGTCATATAAACGTAAAAAATTCTGTAGGTAACAATTATTTAAATTTTTTCATAAAAGTAGGTAACAATTATTTAGTTCGCGTAAATCTTAAATAGTAAGCCTGTTTGCAAAATAGATCGGTTGATTGGAAAAATGCTAGAACTCTTTTTTTTTTATAAAATATTGTAGTACGAATAAGATTTAAGTGTTCTGAGCTGCGTGACAACCTCTGGCGTGACAAAAGTCACTATTTCTAAATAAACTATTGTGTTGCCTCGAAGTTATTACAATATGGCACGGAATCAAAGTGACAACTATGAAATATTTATTTTCCAGACTTATTTCATTTGAGAGTAGGTAGGCTTTCGAGGCACAGTCGATCAGCCTGCTCACAGAGTAAGTAGGTCATGGGTTCGATCTTCACCTTTAATACCTTACTTGCAATATTTGCGTAATTGCTGTATATAAAATAATAATCACATTATATCAATTATTTGACATAATATAACAGTAGCTTTGCTTTGGTATTGAGTGAAAAAAAACAACAATATTTATTATATTAGGTACTAACTGGCCAATAGACAGATATTTGAAGCACTTTTTTTTTATTAAAGTTAGATTTTATACTTGGAATTTTTAGTTATGTTGTCAAGCAATAACGCGTTTTGTTTGAGTGAATCATGCTTACTTATCTACAAGGAAGAAATATTCTCATTTAAGATAGAAGGTCGGATTTTTTACCTAAAATTGCAAACTGAGAACCCGTACCATTAACAAATAAACTTAAATAAAACTCTTGGGATACATTCTGTTCGTGGAAGACCCTATTAAAAAAAAAACGTTTGTTTTTTGGTAACTAGAAAGACAAGACCTTAGATTTTTTTATCACGATATCGGTAGGTAATTTAGTTTCGTTCATAAACGCTCCGTCCGTTTAAAAAGGGATACACATTATAGTATTCCAGGATAATAAGTATGTTCTTGTATAAGTTTATGAAACTTCATTAGCACCTTAGGAAAACATGCTTCATCATAAAATTTGTTTCACATAATAGTGAAATAAACTTTATGATTGTACAAAAACTCACGTTCTAATCTACTTAAAACAAAAACATAATTCTTTGACCCATGCTCTCAAACAAAAGTGCAATGACCAAAATAAGCTCACTCGCAGATGTACTAATGTCACATCTCGCACAACTTAGTATGCAACGTTATGTAGCTAGCGGTGTAAGAACATTATGTGGCATGTTGCAAAAATGCAGCAACATTCTGCAGTTCCGAGAAGCGGTGTAGTATCTGTAATCTTTGTCGGCGGACAGTAACGACGGATGCAGCGATGTACTTACTGATATGGTTTATGCACCTACGGGCATTATGCTCTGTACATTAGCGCACTGATGCACTTTGTACTTTAAATGGGTTCAGTTAAACTACACTACATATTCACGAACGTTTTATACGCCTACAAATGTTTCATCATCTTCATAATCTTTGCCTGTTATGACTCACTATTGTACATTCTCTGTTCGTGTAAGCCACACGTTTCGATCCCGTGATAGTCTGTGGATATGAAAATATATTAATTTTTTTTAAGGGACTTGTCCCTTATAATATAAAACTTACTTGTTTATAAGAGACTGGTCTTAGTTGACTACAAGTGGCTTCTACTGTTTACTGAATGTTAGGCTAGCGCAAAAGGTGTAGTACACTACTAACTTAACCATGCTTAACGAGTAGATACTTTAAATCGTAGCCATATCATTATCTTTGACGGTGCACAAAACACAAAAATAGATGGTGGCTAGCAAACAATCATAACTTCTTGTGTAGAGTAAGTTGCAATAAACGTAAAACATCTGATAGTGAGCGATAGCCATTGCCTATGAAAACACACGTAACATGAAAGATGTTGCAACGTTTTGCCAACTACCAATACCTATAATGTCTTTTTCAGATGGCAAAAAAAAATTAAAATAACCAAACATTTTTATACATTATCAATTTTAAATTCATAGAATTTGTATACTTTTTTGTATGTAAGATTACTACCTAATCAGTATCTGTGAACAAATTGATACGTTTTCCTAAGTGTTAAGTAGGTACTTTATTTTTCAAAAGTGAAAATTTTAGAGCGTTTTTATAAAAAAGTCTTATGATTATATTGTGAAATTTTTGTCGGACACGTGTAATGTTATATATTCAAGTTTCACCCAGTCCAAACAAGTATATGGGTGTTATATAGGTTATCTGTTTCACATAAAATTTGCAATGTTTAAATATTTTGATAATTCTTATAAATAAGCCACGGTGCTCATGAAAGGTCAAGACAACAGTGACAAGGGACAAAAATAATTGAATTAAACTCATTTTTAATTAATTTGTTTTTCTAGCCAACTCATGATATAATTTTATGGGTCGGCTTGATAACAGATGGTTATGACACCACAGTCAAAATAAGCACAACTGAATTCTCATGTTTTACAAAGACACTTTCGTAAGTATTTCGAGTTATTGAAAATTATGAGTACCTTTTCTTTAGAAAATAGTTGTATTTGCAAGTATTTTGAAACTGTTCCAACATATTATTATATCCTGAATATTGAATTAAGACTTACGGGATCCAAAAAACTATACAGTTTTTTTTCCTAAAAAAAGACTAAATTGGGCTTAAGTTAGTAGTACCTAATACCTAATGTTTTCAAATAAATGTTACCTAAATGATTTTTTTCTGAACCTACTTGCTCTATTAATCAGTTTACGAAAGCAACAAAATACGAAATCGAGAATTGCCATAAAAAACCCAACAGATAAATATTGAATATTTATACGTTCATGAAAATGAATTAATCAGTCCGAGTGGAAGAACGACGACGCCTCTCGAATTCATTCCAAATCCCGTAAATATTTTTACTGCCAAAGAAAAAATGCCCGGACAAATTAAGGGGGAAATATCGCGAACAGTTTTCAATCTCATACCTTAAGTGGAACGAGCGATAAAAATAAATTTAGCTCTTGCGGGCATTTATAGCTGAGATTTCTAGAGCTTTCCATGTCGGGTTGCTTGGTTGCCATTTTCTTCTATTCACTAATGGACGCCCTGTTGGGTACGGCGTAGGGAACATATTTATACAGTACACTTACCGTATACTTAAGTTTCGCTGTACTGAAGTAGAAATAATATATCCTGCGTATACGTAAGCGGCTTTATATGGTTTTTATAGTTTTACGGTTTCATTATTTCCAAAGACATACCGCTGAACTTATTGTTTGAGGCAATTATGGATTATTAATGATGTGCATTGGGCCGTTTAAGTCGAAAGCAAAAAAAGTACATTGGAATATTTACCTATTCCATTTTCATCCACAGCGTCGCTTTTCATCCAGCGAGTAGGCAGCTAAACGTAGATAAATTCGATTTAAAAAAAATACGTATCAGAAATCGTAAGAGATTGGAAAAAGCCAGAACAACACTCTGGATTTTCAAATCAATTTCTGTCAACAATCTATTTTCTTATTAAATCATTTTAAAAAAAGTCAATAAAACTATATTCGATCCTAGCTAATATTCGAATTTTTCATCGATTCATTCGAAACCATGTGCATAAATTTACAAAAAAAATACTCAAGATGTTCTTTCACAATAAACACAATGACAGTTTATTTTATTTAGTTCCATAAGGTTACACACAACGCTTGTACTGCCCAAAGGCTCACTTTTTCATTCTGATCTAATTTCACATGTAATAAAATTTCTTAAAAAAGTCAACTATTCATAGATAACAGCCAATCTAAACTATTTGCTAACAAAAGCTATTTTGTATAAAAATGCATGTGATTTTTAAACGAAATAGCTTTTTGTCGATTTAAGAGTGAAACCACGACAACTGGTGTAACAAATAAAAACGAACTCATTTAACTTAAAATAATAACTAGCATTAAAATATGTAATTCTAATTCAAGAATCCCAAACATAAATATGGGGGTCGGACGGGGGAGAGAAAATAGAGCTTCGCGAAGGTAAAACAAGACTTGGTGCAATTTCTTTAAACCTAACAAAACAATAGAACGCGACTCTTTCATAAGCATAGGAGGACTGTACGGCCCCGTTTATTTCATAAGAATTAATATTAATGTTATGTAAATGTGTATAAATACCTTTAACATAACTAACCTCCCACTGTAGAATTTTGTAACATTATTATTTAAAACTCCATAGGAGCTAACCAGAAGTTGTCGACGTTATCAAAGAAGCTGTCATCAGCACCAATATTTCCTTTATTTTACTGCTAAATTATAAAACTAGTTTACAAAATCTTCATTAGCCCGATATTTCTATCATAAATACTTAGATCAGATGTGTTCCTGCTCTTAATTTGAATATTAATTGAGGTTCTTTATTATTATTTCTAAAAACATGTTTCTGAATATGACTTAATCATTAAAATTATATGAAAATCTCTAAAATGAATCTGATTTTACTTTTATAGTTTTTAAATTACAGTCTTAATAAAGATGACACTAACATAACTTCTTTATTTTTCTATTTTGAAACCAATTTTGATTCAACAACTTTATTTCTATTCCACAAATATTATTTTACTTAGGTTTTTCTAAAACATTTTAATTTAAAAAAAAATTGGATAAATATGCATGAACATTTTCCATACCTGTTTGTTAATTTTTGTTTTGTATTGATTCCGACAGTTTTAAGAAACTGTTTGTATGGGAGCTTATTTCAAGTTTTTAATGTCGTCCTGATATTCTTTGTAACGTTTCACTTAATAAATGTTCATAATGACAAGTTAAAAATTAATTCTTAGTTGGAGTTTTTCTACGTAGGTAGTAGATATGTATGTAGGTAGGGATTAGGTACATTTAGGTATAGCAATTTGTTGACAAAATGTCGCTATTGTTCAGATTAAACATTCCAAATTTTAATAGCTCTACACATTCGAAATGTGCTCCATTTAAAACACTTAACCTTTACATAAACCGACTCAAAGCGTCCTTGTTTCCAACTTTGTAACACAAAGAAAAATATTATTCCTACACTCTGTCCCCTTTAATATGATACCAGTAAAATAATATAACATACTGACTGGTCCTATTAGGCTTCAGTGGAAGGACTTTTTTTAAAGTTAACTACGCAGTAAAATCGAATAAATGCATTTTCAATCGGACTGGTTTGTGCTACAAAGTGGCACAAAGTTGTTGAGTGGGTGCCGATGTACTATTTTATCCTGTATTTATGATTGCGTTCTATTTTCTCAGTATTTATTTTCGTTTTGCTAAAATTATATCGAGATAAAGCGGAGTGGTTCGGAGTTTAATTGCAGTTATTACTTTTGTTGGATATCGCGTTTTGTGGAGTGTGTAAAATTGTAACTTATTTCAATTACGTTTTGAACTATTTTAGCGTACCTATTTAATTATAAACAAAAGCACATCGTCGGTACTGAATGTATTCTTAAATATCTAAATTCAATTTGCGATAGTATTACAAAACTTGTCTGGAGATAACGTGACGTAACGTTTCGTTTTACTTAGTCACATAAGTCACAGTTTTTTTGTGATGGATACTATTTTGGCGCAACGGACGCACGCAATGTGTTGATTGATGGAACGAAACGTGCTTCACACCAAAGATGGCGACAGCGGTTTGTTTGTCAGCGTCATCAGAATTTACATATTCTACATAATCCGAATTTTGTAGACATATGTTGCCGACTCAAAATCAATATTTTTTTAGGTTTTGTTATTCATATAAGGTTTCGATCAAGTCTACCGTACCTACCCCTTTTATGAAATTATTAATATAGATAGATTACCTACTAAAAAGCATTTTTTTTTTAATTTTGAAGATAAGGTCTTGAGTAAATATTTGCAGTACCTGAGGTAGTTAGTAGGTGCTTAAAGTTGTGCCTACTAAGCTGAAAGTTTTTTTAGAGTCTAAAGTACCTATCACGATTTTCTAATTTTTTTTCTTTCATCCACCATTAATGTAATGTTTTTGTGTTCATATTTACACAGCAACATTTTCAGAGCAAATCACAAATCAAAACAAATCTCAATTGTATAATTTTGATAGCAAGAATTTGTATTTTCGTGTTCAAATGACTATCTTGTACTTAAGTACCATCAGGTGCCGACATATCCATCTCATGAGTTTATCGTGACAAACATTTTTTTTGGTTGGATGTTTTCCTTTCTCGGTAAAGTAGGCGTATCGCATAACTATGAATAGTTTAGCATATTCACGTTCAATTCAATTCAATTCAATTTCTATAGAGGTATCTAGATATTCTTGAATACAAATGTCTTGCCTATACGTATATTAACGATTCCCTTGTATTCCTTCCAGGCGTGTTCCTGGTAAGGCTCGGCGGCTCTCAAGCGGTCGACCTTACTAACAGGTGAGGCGGCGACGCCACACAGATCATGATACTAAGGTTTGAATTTGAACTTTATTTATTAGACGTAATTTTCATTTTGCTTTGCTTGGTTGTAGAGTTAAGGGCTAGTTTCGCATGCGGTTGGTTGCATGGCTATGAGGTATAAGCCTTTCATTTTCTGATTAGGAATTTGTTTCTGATTTGGGTGTGCTTTGTTTCGGTAGCTTACTACTTAGTTATATTAAGAAAAATAATACATTTTGGAGGTTAACCCCAGGGGGATAAAAACCTGTTTGATAGAGATAGTAGGTACCTACCCAAATAAAAAATATTACTTACCTTTCAAAACTTTCCAAGATTTAAAGACGGTAAAAACATCAGAGATCTATAGCTACTTACTGTAGTATAACGGACCTTCAGTCCGCTTTCTTTCTGTAATTTAAGAAAATTACTCAAAAAACATGTTTCCCACGGCAAGTCAAAATTGCGGATAATAAGCATGCACAGTGCATTAAAGCAGTAACTTCGCATAATAGGTATGTGCTGCCATCTACAAACGAAAGAAATCTTGGAACCTTGTCATTATAATAAACACGACAGGGAGTGGTAAAAACCTCAGGACGAGAGAGTTAAATATTGCGACACAGTTCTAAAACGGTTTTATTTTTCCTCCAAGTTCTGCATTCATGACAAAAACGTGTCCAAGTTGTTAGTTGCACCCGCCTACGTATAATTTACATTTTTATTGCATGTAGCCTTGTCCCTTAATCGTAGGTAGGATAAGGTGTACGCTCCACGGCTGATATTATAAAAGCCATCCCTTTTTTACAAGGGGTTCGGTTTCATTCACATTACTTACACAACTTGACTTTGCAATAAATACTGCAACAAAAATAGAAAAAACACGAACGATTCTTGCAAAATACCGGCCATTTTAAATTCTAAATCGCGCCGCTGTCAAATTAATTCCAAAATTTAATTTATTATCCAAAAAACGCATATCTAATAAAAAGTCACAACAGAGTTGCAATTATGTTTTCAACGACAACATTATAATCTTAAGAAACTAATGTGACAGGTTTTTAGATCTTTGAAAGTAATGGTCATAATTCCCCTAAAGTTTATTAAGACCTTTTGCGACTTAAGCGTGCCTACGTGAGCCCTTGAGAGATATACCTACTCGTAAAGATCTCACAAGATGGTTTTGTCGGCAATATGTAGATACGTATTATTTATTTGTATGTCTGTGGTAAGCTTATGTAAAACGTCTGAATATATTTAGCGAATTTGGCAGGAAAATAAAATGAAGGTTCGCTGCGTGAAATGGAACATTTCCTATGTTTGTACTTTCTGAGGTTTATGCCCTCATTTTCTTCCTTCTTTCCACATCGCTTACCCAATGAAATGCGAAAGTCACTCAAAAAGACGAGAATCGGTACCGTTCCAGCGATAAATTTACATAGGTATTGCACAGTAAAGTTTCAGCAGAATTTGTTCTACGCATGAAAATGGGTTCACGCAAACTCTGTCCATAGACATTCTAATTCATCGATCGATGTTTTGTATCGGGCGGGCGATCTATTCCGGCCTAGCCACTATTACGAATTACAATATATGTCCTTCACTATCCTCAGGAGTATGTGGAATACTAAATAGTGGGACCACCGGCCTATCGTCGAACTACCGGACGAAACAGCAAAACTTTTGGGACTGTAGCGGAAAATTAAATTAGGTAGGCGTATACACCGGCATTATGTATGTATTCAGTGTATTTATCTTATATCAGCAGCCCGTATAGGTTCAGTGATTTTCCGCGAAGGTTTCTGTAAACGAGATTGAGTCATGAAGTGATTGTACCTACTCACTTTTACCTACTTGTTTTGTAAGCCTTTGCTGAGCTCGAAAGTCAATTGGTAATATTCATTATTGCTAAAGTTATTGGAATCAGTAACTTAAAAAAGTTGTGCGCGTAATAGTTGTCTGGGTCAATTATGTAACTGCTATAAAATAATTTTGTCGTAATTAATTTTGATATTAAATATTTACGATTAGTACTATTTACCTATATCAAATATTTAGATTAGTAGTAGATACATATGAATTGTCAAAATGTAATTTTCAATACAGTTTTATTGGATAGAGAAATTAATAAATTCACAAATTAAAATCTCTTTGCTAGGTATTATTTTTATTTACTTTTTTGTAGTAAATAAATGGGTTCATGCCTTTAATTTTTTAATAAAACAAAAATTGTTCTACGCAATCATGGCTGTTTCCTGCAATAATACATAATTATCTACTCGTAGCTTTATTAATTATGAGATAGTATATTATAGGTATACGTAGGAGTATAGGTACTAGGTACCTATCATGGAGATGTGATGGAGCGAGTCCCCGATCATTTCATCTATCTACACACGGTACCTAAATGTCCTATAAGTATTATTTACTACGAGAGTACTATTTATTTCTTATTTATAACTTTCGCGAATATCGATTGAATTTGTAAAGATATTACTAGGAACAAACGGCATGACACCAGATTTTTATATATTAAGATATTGCAAACGATTTATGCAATAATGCTTAAATGACATAACATTTAAGTGGTTTGACAAGGTATCAAGTATCGTCTGTCACACAACACAACATTCCACTGGAATACGTAACGCCACACGACGTCCGATATCTAGACAGTCAGTAAACGCGTCTTTTTCCTATTATCGGATAATTTTATTCCTAATAGGTAGGTATATTTTGACTCGATGTATATTTATGACGTCTGAAACAGAAGCTGTCAAGTTGTTTTGAGTGAGATTTGGGCCATCAGCGGCTGTCGGTTAGAATTGCAAATGAATCGGCCGTTTGCCCGAATGTCGTAAAACGAGGGATATGATCCAGTCAGTTTTCGCGCCATTAACCTCTCGGACCTATCCAGCTTGGATATTGTTGTTGTACGCTGTCATGGTGTAGATAACCATGAATATTCACGTTATGTAGATGCGAATTCATATAACTTCAAAAACGTCTTAGACGGTTGTAAAGTTGGAGATGGCTAGGAATTAAATTTAACAATGATCATTTACTTTCCATGAAACAATAATTGTGAAGTAAAGTAGTAGTAGCAAGAATCACAATCGCGAGTAAGTAGGTTTGAATCCCAGTTTCAAATCTGAGTAGTTTTTCAAGTGTCACAAAAAGTTACCTACAAGTTTCAATGACCACTGGATTCAACGGTGATGAAACCAACACGTTTTAAGCAAGACTCTTTAAAGAATATGCGCCACCTTCATCGATGCATGTGTCCAGCATAGGTAGTAGATTATGACCTTGACTCCTTATGATAAAGCCTGTAGTAACAGCAGTGGGCACACAATTGAGCTGCCTATGCTTGTGCTAAAATAAAAAATCAGAAATTGTTTATGGTTCACTTTGTACTATCGTGCATTCGACGGAGACTACGTTCATTTAATTTTACTAGGTGGTTAGAGTGTCTTATAATATCGTGAAATATTAATTATATACGCTTAAATAGTATCAGAATGTATGTAGGTACTCGTTAGAATATCATGTAACTGTTTAAAATACCTATATCGTAATATTTGAAATATAAGTGAATGTAGTAAATTGGTATACCTACGCAAAATTATCTATTTCATTTGAAAACTAACTGTAAATTGTATCATGAGCAGTATTAAATTATTATTATTATTAAATATTGGTGGACAATTCACACACCACACCATTTGACCCCAAACTAAGCAAAACTTGTACTATGGCGGTTAAAGTATCATGTTACATATACCTCGATCTTGAGTTTTACTATGATATTGCCGGCGGAACCACAAAAAAAAAAATGGGAGAGCGGATGATACTGTTCCTATTATTATTAATGTACTATTCCATATTTTTTCTATTATTATATTATGTGTACTTATACTATTCAATGACATTAAAATTTTATTAAAAGCTCGATATGAACATAAAATTTAATAACTTAAACTCTAGAAAGATATCAAACGAAGCGACTGATTAGACAAAATAATCCAACCGTGGGAGAAGCATTCCGAATATATACTGGTCCAGATAACATAACTTGACAGTTTGTTATAACCGTACAAACCCATCCTGTCACCTAACACCAAAGTAAAAAGAGCTTTAAAAAGGTCACGTAGAAAATATATGCAGGAAAGAGGGTAGGTCTAATTAATTTGGTGATAGCAAGCGGCCGTCTGCCGGTTCGCCGCCTATGTTTCGGGATTGAGTCGTAAATGTCATGTCGAGTGCCCTCTGCTATAGTTCTTGCGCTCTATTTACTCGCACTTGACGGAAAAAAGTTAAACGCTTTCGGCTTAGGCCCAGTACAAGTTTGGGGCAAGTTAGATGAGTTTAGGCAGAGTTTGCTTCGAAGTTTTCCAATTACTATAAGGTAAAGTTTTTTGTATTATCTTGTTTTGCGTTGGTATGGGTAAGGTTTACCTAAATGTGAGCGTATTGTTTCTAAATGAGCTCATTTTATGTTAAAAGCTGTACCTATGCTGTGTCGTTGACTAGCAGGGTGATTCACGATCAAAACAGTAAAATTGTAGAGAGTTTTTCAAAAATAGAAAAAAAATTTTAAGTTACATTCCTTACACGTGTATTTATTTACAAAATTCAAGGGTTATGAAGTTTGCTCCCTGTCAACATTTCACCAAGTCAGCCGATATTCCCGAAAGTTGCCATTTATGTGCAACTTGGTCCAACTTGAGAGATATGTTAATTTTATTTCGATTAATGGTCTTCATATGACAATATTCGAGCAAAGCCGGATAAGAGCTGTTAATATCTAATAAATAAACGACGAACGAACTAATTGGAGGAAAAAAATTAAGGGCCAGGCAAGATTTTTAGATCCTTCTCTATAATTTTTTTGCGTAAAGTTAAATCGGATCAGACGTTTCTGACGTTCGTCACATCGAACTAAACAAAGATAGTTTTACCTAAAGAAATCTATAATATTCTATAACTAAAGAAAAAAACAAAATTATATTTAAATTCGGTTTGTATTACTCCGGTCAGATTTCAAAGTTTGATTAAAAAAAAATAGGTACGTAGATCGTCTATAAATAACGACGTAGGCATTACAGAAGTAGTTTGTCGACAAACAAAGAAAACTGTTTATGATCATACAGCACATACCGACACGATTACAAAAAAACTCTTGTAAACATGTTTTTTCCTTAGGGTGGCACCCCCTTCAGAAAAATCAGAAAAAACTCACGACGTTCGTGGCAATTTATGTAAAATTCGTGACTGTTCGCCGTATCGAATGAGTTACGAAGGATTTGTTTATAATTTATTTTCGACTAGGAAGTTAGAATGAGATGTTTGTGGAGGGCTGTCGGTCGAAAATAAACTTGTTTAGGACGTTAACTGCGATGATTTAAAGAGGAGTTGCTTTAGTCACGCGTTATACTGACTCACAAATATACTTCACTATATGTATGTAACATGGACGAATTCTGTACTACCCATTTTTGGTGTTCTAAACAAAGGAACCAACTACCTTGGCCTGATATGGGTTTAAAAATATAAACAAAGGGTTTGAAACGCAATATCTACATTACCTCAATGCTGTATTCCTCCCATTTCTAAAATCAAAACTATCCAAACTATACTCTGTCATACTTTTCAGTTAATGTCAATTTACATTTTTGAAGTATGTAAGTACAGACGTACAAACTCAAAACTCAATTAGACAAATTTGAGCTTAAACAGGTTTTACAATTTTTTATATAAAATTTAGAGCGACGCGACGACCAAAAACAATACGCCTGATGGTAAGACATGCCTGCCCATAACATTATAGCTATTTGAACATAAAGAGCCTAAATAACTGCTGAGCGTTGCTTGAACTCATTACCGAGATATATACCTTCTTTATCTCTATGCTATGTAATTTTTCTGGAATCAACTATTCTAACCTGAATACAGTTATGTTTTGAATATTACTATAATATATTTATTTGTAACTGCTTGGCAGTAGGATAACTGGCAGATATGATACTTCTTCAGACGAAAACTACAGAGTCCTATTTACGTAACTGCAGACGCAGAGCAGTTAGACAACTGCAGTTATTTACTTACATGTATTCAGTGGTTGGCCACATCTCTGTGACAGACAGTTGATACAGCGTCTGTGGGAACTGTGTAATCAATAACTAAGAATATGCGCTGGTGTGCACTTTCCACATAGATAAATAGGGGCAATAAATATTTCGTGAGTTTTTCATTAAACGTAGGTGAATTAATTAGACACAAAGAAAAAATAACTTTAATTTAAAAAACTCGACTGCAAATAATGAAAACATTAAAACACCATTTACTATCTAAGGATGCTTGGGTGATTGAGACAAACCTAACGATACATCTATTATTAAAACCCATCCATCCGTTTGAAAGATACATGTAAATAAATACATTTACAAACATACAAGATTCGGGCGAAGAACAGAACCCTTATTTCAGTCGGGAAAAAATAAGACAACAAAATACTAAAACAAAAATGATTCATGCTTTTTCTTTATCCAGAAAAGTTACACTAACTTTTCTTTTCTAATAACTGATTAAACCGTGTAGCGTTTAAAATACTGCACTCCTTTTTGATTGCACACAACACGACCTAAAGTCATAATAGCTCAATTAATTTGAAATATAATTTTGTAATTGGCGGCTCTATTACTTACCTGGTTGCGTGTAATCGTATTTTAATAATATTTTTCAATGCAATTATTGCATGAAATTGCATTACGTTGGTGCGGCACTAACACTAATTATATCAGTATTGTGCTCATGATTTTATTACATTTTTATTGTTTCACACAAAATGATATTAATATCAAGCGTAAAGTGTACAAATTTAAGATTAACAATTTTTTATCATTTGCGTAGTTGCTATTTCTGGGTTAAAAAATGGAATACATTCATCTCTTTTTTATTGAATTGCGTTGATGGATTTTAATATTAAGGATTTTTTTAAAATAAATGGGTACGAGACGATCCGGACATGTGCCTGATGGTAAGCAACATGCCTGACACATAACAGCACAGCGACACGCAGCTATTGGAACATGAAAAGTCCAAATCATTACCTAGCACTGCACTGCGCTCGTCACCCAGAGATCTAAGATCTTATATCTCTAAGCCCTGCAATTTCCCTAATCATCAGGCACTGGAGCTTATAATAAATACGTACTGCAGTCTTACAAACAGTTACTAAAGTAAATTACGCTAAATATTATACACTTATATGTAATGGGCGAATAAAACAAAACCCTCATACGTAGCACCTGTCGATTCTTATTTCTCAGCAGCATGTGAATAGTAAGTAAAATTAATCCAATCCCGCATGCCTGACCAACAGCTATGTAGCTTTACGATAATTTTATTCAAAGTATAATAAGTAGTAAAATGTGGTCTGTTCTTTTTTGTTTTGTTCACAGGCTACCGTGCCCTTTCACGCAGTCGTCGCTCGCGAGTCTTCGGCAAGGTGAATATCTGGATATACCATTCTATATGCATTTTTTATTACATTATTATATTTTTTATATGTACTATCATAATTAACACACAATGTAGAGAACACTTTATTTCATATTAATGGGTGACCTTTATTATTATTGAGGTTTTATTTTAACGGTAATCGTTAATAAATTGTTGTTGTAAATTATTTCATGTCCTCATTACATTTATTGTTTTCCAATTATTATTTTGGAGGCTCCATTTGTTTTGACTTTTTGTACATTAAATAGACCTACTATGTAAAACTTATTTGCTGGCACAGCTGGTAAAAACGCCACAATGAAGCAATATCAATGCTAGCTATCGTTTTTTTTGTTATGTGGTCATCTTTACCAACTTTTATGTATATGTATATAATTTTATAGTGGCCATAAAACATTTATAATAATAAGATTTATTGATTCTTTCAATTAAAAGATCATGTTTATTTAAACTTAGCATAAATATGGTCGATAGTCACTGATAAAATTGCTTCGGTTTGCTTCAAAGCGGCTCCGTTAACCTCGATACTACCGATGCTTTTCGCGTAACAGTACAGTTACACGGTTAAGGTTTATATTTTATTTTTACACGATCGTTCTATATAATGAATTCAGAGAAATGCCGCCGTGCGTAGGACCAGTTCTTAAACTGGTAACGCATTTTAAGCCGCTTCGACTTTGCGAAATCCGTTTCTGAGGCAAAGCGCTGTTATAATCTCTTCATTATAACTACTTAATAACATTACGTATCGTTGAAGTAGCAACATAGATAGATAACTTATACGGAGATTATAAAATGTAAAGTAACTGATATCACGTGACAATCTTGTTTTCTATAGTTTCTCGTAAATAAAACTCCCTGACATCCGGTACTAAGTAAGTTAAACAGAAATGAAAAGAAAGATCTGCGTAAAACGAGTTTTTTTTTGTATAGGTAGGTACAACGAATAAATTACAAGCAACAAAACATTGTAAATCAAAATTCTTGCAAAACTAGTTTGCAGTCAAAAAGTAAATCCCATAAAATTCACCTTTATCTTTAACCTATTTACTTGAGATTTTCACGTTAGCAACGCGTTGTAGCTACTCTGGCTGTTTGCGCAACTCCTGCGCACATGTTCGAGATAAGAAAGCTCACTTTTATCCGTGCTCGTATGGCCGACCATTGGCCTGGAGAGTTTCCTAACGTAAATATTTATAGACGGGTGATGTGGACGTATTTAAGATGGGAGAATTCTAACAGTGCTGCGAAGTTTGGTATTGCAGAGTTTGAAATTATTCTGTGATTTTCTCCTATTGTGTTTTTTTACTCTTATATTTAAGTAGCGCATGCAGCGTAATATCTACATAACTAACAATTAAAATAAAACCAAATCGAACATAACAAAATATTTCATTGATTATACCAATTTTTTCGTTTCCAAGTTTCGAAGACAAGTCAATCAGTCCATCTTTCGTGGTAAATGTTTCCGGTCTACCCATAAAGTGATTTCACTCTTTTATAACATAAGCAACGAAAATATGGAGAGTTCTGCCAACAACAACTACTTATATTCTGGAATCCTTGAAAGAAAAAGTGAACGCGTATTTTTGGGTATTGAGCTTATAACGGGACTTTTGCGGAAAATGCATATTTATTAAAAACTGGCAGCACCTTACCGTTTTATCTGGACAGTTCCAGTTTCTATAATTTTCTCGCAAAATAGCCTATAGCTAGGTCACGCGTATCTGGTCTGCAGTTATGACGTTATTGAGCGAAAATCAAACGTCAAACTATCGCATTTATAACTTTGGTGGTATAAGTACTTGTCATTGTATTTTTCAATATATTCTATTCAATATATTTTAAAGTTGCAAATAAATGCTCCAAAGTTTCCCTGCATCCGACCCTGTGAGGCTCCGTACAGGCGCACACTTGTTCCTATGTTTGTTTCTGTCATTCAACGCGCCTGAATCGCGTCTGCTGGTTCCTCGCTGCAACATAGATAGAGTTACTTTCTTTTTAGATTTTGTTTATGTGTTCTCTCCTGTGTGACAGACAAGAGTTTGTGTAACTATGTACATACATATCTGTTTATTTTCACTTATTGGTTCTGTGTAGAGCAAATTTTCATCTATCTTCCTACCTACCTCCTATCCTACTTAGATTTGATGAATTTAATGTCGGATATGTAAAAATTATTTAAGTGGCTACTTAAATCTTTTTTATGTTATTACTAGTAACGCACTATGGTTTTAAACGCGTAGTTTCCGTTCCTGAAATGTTTAAGCACATAAAAAGTAGCTTGTGTCCAAACTGAAATTTAACTATCTTAAATTAATCCGATTCGTTCAGCCGTTTCTTCGCAATTAAGCTACAAACATTCAAACATATATTTTTTTTACAAGTTGGTTCGTGCGTATTGGTAAAATAAATGAATACCTGTTGAATATTATTAGTATTGTTGTTAATACCTGAATGTTTGCAATTAATTTGGGTATTTGGGACAAATAAGGTATGTAATGGTTTTATCTGTGTTGGAAATGATAACCGTTTAGTAGATGACATTGCGTAACCTGTCTATGTGGCTATAATGCTGTTATAATTTCCTTATTACATAATATAACGTTACGTATCTCGTGAAGTAGGAGACATAGACAGGTAACTTCCACAGAGATTATAAAGTAAAAAGTTAGTTGTACCACGTGATAAACCTATTTTTCTAAAGTTTCTCGTTGATATAACTCTCTAACAGCAGCTACTTAGTAAGTTACATGGGAAAATGTCAGAACAGAGACCGCAAATCAGTTAACTTAATGCAGGACGCCGTGAAGCTCAATGGAGTGACGATATAAAGAAAGCAGTTGGAATCAAAAAACCATGGATTGGGTCGAGTACCATATCATAAAAGAAGCTTACGTTTAGCATTAAACTGGTGATGATGATGATAGTCAAATACTAAACACTGTACGAAATAATAAAAAAACGTTAACAGTTTAGAATAAAGGATTCTAGATCCTAATACACTTTTTTACACATTTTGTTGTGCCAATAATTTATTATGTACTTTCGACACTTAATACTTGTGACACATAAAAATCACACATTACATTACTATTATAATAACAAAATAAATATACAATTTAATAAATCAGTGGTTAATCCGCTATTTTTACATTACAAAACGAATAATCCTCGATATTAGTTTTGTCGACACGTCCACATAAGCGAATTTATCGCTTCGCTATTATTCGCGACCTCAACCATTGTAGTGCAATTACTTGCTTATGACAGTGTAAAGTGTGGGAAATTAGCTCCTGATTTCATAGAGACGGTGTGGTCTTACTTTTAGCTTATAGCGGACTAATACAGCCATATACAATTCAACTTTGTGTTTTATTATTGATATATTTACTTGTAACATGAAATTATCATTAAAAATTAAATACAGTAGCTTAAAAATAACTGAAGGACAATTAAAGTTTTATTCAATTCACACAAAACAAATGATCTCGATTATAAAAAAATGGTAATGTTTACGTAATAATAAAATAGTCATTGATTTGAGACCTAGCCACTCCTAATTTACGCGATTTGATATGGTAATGGTTTGTAATTACGAAAGCTTCGGAAATATTTGAGAATAAATTTAAAATCTCTACTTCAAAAACATCCTTTTTTTAAGTTTGTTGAGTTAAAAGATCGGTATCTATTTACAAACTTTTTTTTTACTGAATATGATCAGTATACACAAGGCTTACGCGTCCCCATAACCTGTCAGATATTGACGGACAGTTAAATAGGTATTAAAATATTTGTCTTTGTCGTCGAAATACTTAAAGGAACAAAATTGAGTTCAAGTCAAGTTTTGTAATAGTTGATAAATAATCCGGTACAAATATTTTCATTGAATCAGTAGATAGCTGAATTTATTATTTTTACTGATTATTCTTAATCTGATTACTTTTTTTGTTTGAAAAAATTACACAATTAGTTTCTGTCTCTTCAATTATACCATGATATATTCGTAAGGATGTCGTGGAGTAAAACGCTACCCGCTGACACTGACCCCAGCGTCCTAGACTCGTATTATATTTTGTCAATTGGGTTACTATTTCCATAATGTGTGTAAGTCGCTTGTTGACAAGGTTCAGCGTTACTTGCAGCGTTTACATGTTTTTGCTTTGTTCACTGATATATTTTATAGCCGTGTCTTGTGTAAACAACGCGTTAAAGGTGTGAAATATTGTAAGGAAATTTATTGGTTGTGCTGCCATTGTTCGGTTGTGTTGTATGAATGAGCCGTGAGGGGATGTCTTTAGGTTGTAGAAGTATGCGTAATTTTCGTTAGTAATGTTGTCTTATTATTTGCATTTCGATTGTTATGGTAGGTCTGTCTGTCTGTCTTTTGTCGAAGTACATAATTATGGCGAATGTCGGTTGTTAAATAAACAGGGTAATTCGCAAATAGATTCGACAAAATAACTTACATACATTACTGTCATCATCATCATCATCGTCTATCTGTACTAAGTGGTACTAGTCGCCTATTAGACTAAGGTCCCTTCCATGACACAGCTTAAAATGTAAGAATTAGATATGATGAGAGAAAAGTGATGAAAAAAGTAATATAAACATTTGAGATGCTTTACATTAGGTTCCATATTGTTTTTTAAATGATGAAAAACTTGACTTACCTGCTTTTGGTACTTTATTAAATTATCTACCTATATGTAAGTATTATGTTACCAATGTTTTTTTTTGTTTTACTCAAAACCACTTTTTTCTCCACCAAAACTTAATTATTATAAACTGTCTATATTTTTAAAGTAACTATTCCCTATTACTTCAGGGTAAACTAAATTCTCCCGCAGTTTTTCTGGGTAGTCCAATAAACTAAGTAACGAATACCGAAGAAGTAACTACAACATATCGCATTCACTTACTCTACCTTTGAAAGAAAATACTAAGACTTCAAGAGTAATACTTCTACAGAAAACAAACAAAGCCAATGAATTTAAAAACATTAAAACGGTAAACTATTAGACAAGCTTGTCATTTAGAAACAATAAAACAAAATTATATGATATAATCTAGTACCTAGCATTATTTGTGGCGAAATTAACAGACGATAAAATTAAGTTTATACTCACAATAAAATGTGAGTGAGTTGCCGTCATAAAGTCTCGCGTTTTTTATTGGTAAGTGACGCTTGCAGTTTGGTTAAACGGCAGTTTATGGCTATTTCGCCTCCATTAATCGGTTTACTACGCACCCGTGCTGGCGCTTCGACAACCCTTTGGTGTAGGCGGCCCTTAACTACTTGCGGGCTTGTTTCAAACGGAAATTAAGGACCAGCCGGGAACTTAATTAATCTGTTGGGCTTTAAATTACTGATAGTTTAAAATTGGAATAAATTTGTTGTAGGTACATTACACGTTTTAAAAAGTCAGGTTTAGTGTTTGGTAGAAATGTTAGTAAAGATTTGTAGGGAATGTAGAGTAGCTCAGTATATGTCTGGGCGCGAGAGATCCGCCCGCCTACGGGTCGGCGTGTGTCGGCGAAGCGAGCGCGCGTTAGTTCCGCCTCCCGACACGAGATGTCGCGGCGCGGTGCGCGCGTGTGTGCGCCGCACGCGGACAGCGGCCGCCACTCCGCGCCCGACCGCGCCGCCGACCGCGCGCTTCGCGACTTTACGCCGCTCCGTGCTCCACCACGCACTCGCGACTACTCGTCCGCGCACTACACATCAACAAAAATAAGAAAACTGTTGCGTCATCACCGCACTCAAAAAACAACTTTTCTGAACGATCGTGCCCCCCAAAAAAATAGTTTTCACCAACCAGAAAAAAACTTTAAAAAAAAAATCGTCGAGGTTACCGGACCCCTTATCATATCAGTGACAGTCCGCCGTGCTCCTTCAGATAAGTTCCTGCAGCGCCCGGGTGCCGCACGGTTCGCGCGGTCAGCTCTCGTCCGGTCCGCTGGCTAAATCGGGAACTGCGTTTTGATTTTCATGTGCCGTGTCGGTCCGGACGCGTGTGTTCGCGCGATGTGCCCGCGGCGCGCGTGAACGGCCGGCGACCCCCCCGCTCCCCCGTGGCTTGCCCGGCCGCCACCCTGTACCCTGACAACCATGTCGGGGGCCTCGGCGCGGCGTGCGACGCGGCCGCGTCGCCAGCGCCCGCCTCCGGCCACTCCGCCGGCCCGGCCTGGTGGACCATGATGACGAACGGGGTGGGCGGCGCGCTGTACGAGGAGGCGCACGCGTCGCCGCCGGGCGGCTCGCCACCGGCCGCTCCGGCCGCTGCGCCGCCCTCGGCGTCCAGCGCGTCCCCCCGCGTCCGTGGGCTCCAACCCCCCGCAGCCGCTGCACATCCCCGCCAAGCGCTACGAGCCTGAGCCCGGCGTCATCCGGCACGCGCAGCAGCCCTGGGGGTACCCGCCCGACGCGCCCGGCTCCTTCGAGCACCAGTACCCCGCGGCGCCCACCTACTACAACCTGCCCGTGGAGCGCGAGCGCAAGTCCTCGCTCCCGTTCTGGCCGTCCGGCGGCGAGTACAAGCCGTACGCGGAGGGCGGCTGCCACCAGGGGTTCTCGCAGCCGTGCTGGAACTACCCATACGGCGCGCCGCGCAACGAGCAGCCCCTGCCATACGTCGGCGACGAGCGCCGCGCCGCCGTCTCCGAGGCCTCCAGCTTCTCCCACGACGCGTACGGCCTGAGGAACTACGCGCCCGAGTCCGTCTCCAGCGCGCCCTACCCGCCACCCGGCTCGCTCCCCGGTCAGTATCACCTTATGTTATGCGAGTTTTCCCGTCACGTTTTCCGACGTCCGGTCCGACTGTTTGTAATCTCAGCTTCGATAACATGTAACGTTTACAAAATGATAAGTTCCGCGTCGGTCGACGTAACGGAGTCTCGTTAAGTTTCAGGTTTTTTATATAAGGTGATCGCTGAAGCTGAAGTTTTTGTAAATAATATACCTAATATAATGTTTGTCAACCTTGACCCGCGCCGCTACTGGCCGGCAGAGGCGCTGCGGTCGCGGCACACAGGCGCGCGCTGCGCTGGTGTGCGGGTCACGCACACAGACGCGCGGCGCTATGTGGGTGTCATATCAACAGTTCGATGCACACTTTCATGGCTGAATGCATTGGTTTCTCTTATCGAAGACACGATTGGCACGAGTACACGGAACTCATTTCATATCATGTTTCTTGTTCTATGACAAATGTTATAGCTACCTATTGTTCCTTGCAGCACTATAAGTTTGGCCTTTGGCTCTACAATAAATTTTCTTGCTCTACGTTCGTTTCATATCATTTCTATGCATCTACATATGTATATGTATGGTCACATTTTTTATATTTACTTGTACAAAAAATTACTAATTGCAAGAATTAAACCACGCAATTAATTATAAATGTGATAATAGAGCTGCTAAAATGCTTCTCTCAGCCTCGAGAAAACCAAGATAAAGTAAATAAATTCCATGTTTGTTTGTATAAAAAAGTATAATTAGGAATGTTATCGCAATAAAAAAAGGTCAATGAAGCAAGATAAAACAACCTTGATGCTCTTAAAGACGCGATTGAGATACTTTGATTAGTACAGTATGGTAATTGGGTAAAATAAATGACATGTGTAAAAATAGCAAACATTATTTCTGATGAAACAGGCAAGAAAGATAAAAATCGCGATGTCTGGGAAATACCCAAAATTATAAATTTTGATTCATTCAGAATATATAAAAGCGTTCCCAGGCAGTTATAAATAAAGTATATTATTTAATAGTTAAAATAATTAGCAAAATACTGTTTGTGTTTTCTAGTTATGTTTAACATAAGGTGAAATAGAGAATAAAAAAAGCTTTCAAAAATGAGTCAATCAGTAAGTGTAACAGGCATCCGCCTATATGAAAACAAAAATAAAAAATTAGCTTGGCTATTGTTGTCTCTATCATTTGAAGTGAAAAGAAAAGAGAAGGCGACAACAAAGCTAAGACAGTTTTCGTTAGGCAGTAGACCCCCTATCTCAGCAAAACGGGTGAAATTGCCACACTTTTTGCTCATACACGTATTATATCTCTTTACGATCGTCGTTTATTCATAAGAACTGCGTTCTCATGGAACGATTAACACACAACTAATTATGTTTCACTTGTGGGATAGAGTACCTATCTTGAAAGGCTTATTAATGAAATACATTTTGGTACAAAGTAAAAATATTTTCACAGTAATTATTAGAATTAGAAAATAACTAATTCTACTAAAAAAAAAGAAGTTTGAGTTTATTGTCGAATTAAGAAAATGCATAATCTCGTGATTGGCCTTATTAGAGTTGTATACTTTAAACGAGCAAATCCCAAAACACTCGATGTCGAGTCGATTACTAGCGGAATCCCAACCGGTAGTGATCGGCTCTACAGACGAGCATTATAATTAGATTTTAAATGTACCCAACTCCCTCCTATTTTCCTCTTCTTCTCATTATCAAAAATATGTGTAAAAATAATAATAATATATATTTGTAATGACAAAGATCACGGACCCCGGAGTCTGTGGAGTGGCTAATTAAAAAAAAAAAAAAAAAAACGAGCAAATCTTGTATTTTTTCAAATATTTCATGCCATTTAGTATTCATAGGGTTTTGGAGGCTATAAATCGATCGAGCTAAGATTCGTTTCTAGGGAAATCAGTCATTTTATCCGGGACATTCTGGTACTTTATTTCAATCTTAGGCAGGTAAAAGAAACTATGGAATACGACCTACAATCTTTAAAAAAATCTACACAATAAAGATCAAAATTGCTTACTAAATCAAAAGAAAGAAATTTGGTCTCAACAGGCCGACCTAGCTCGAAAACTTGCGTCAATGTAATAAATGTATGAGGATGAAACACGAAAACCTCTTCAAAAGCGTTTTCAGGTTAAAAGATAAAAAAGTAAAATAGTCAAATAAAAACTTAAAAATTTGACAGAACATTTTTTTTGCAAAATTAAACATTAATGCCAATGTGATGTGCCAAAATTAAACATTAATGCCAATTAATGCCAATTGACAACTGGTTAGATTGTTTTTTTTGCATAAATCTGACATAGTAAAAACTGCTCATTATAAGACCGAAATTGAATTCACCGTATACCTTCCAGTTCGTATGCAATATCCTTGATGAAACCGTTGTACGCACACAGACAAACATTTTCCCACACCAACCATAAATTTGATGAATGAACAAAACACGTGCTACAAATGTTTAAAACCAAACCGTAAGCACCTTTTTATAGGCAATGTAAAGGCACTATACAGCCGACAATAAATTAAAGTTTACGTAAAATAAAGCAGTCAATAAAAATGTATAACTAATAAATAAACACGATACCTGAGCGTTAAGACAATAAACCGATCTTTCTGTAGTGGCAGTAAACCAAATATTGCCACAATAAACACATTATTAGTCTGATGAGGCGATAAAAAGGTTGCGACTAAACGGTACTACGGACTACCGCACTTCCTTGCATATAATTTGGTCTAGCAGATACATATCAAGTTTATGATTCATAAAACCTCGTCAGACATGCAATAATACTAGTTTTCTTCCCCAAATCGCGATAGTGAGTCGTAATTACTGAACTACAACCGCCATGTCAATACGAGAGCAATAAAAAGGCTTCATTCATAAACTCTCCACTAGTTCACTCTCGATCGCCACCAAACCATAAAGATGGGTTTATCGCGCTCAGTTACGGCAGAGGTGTAACTTGACATAATTTTGCGTAAAACGCGCATATAATGGCCCATTAAAAGGAAACAATTGTTGAAAAAGTTATACGAGTGTTCGCGTCACTTTATGATTGTGTGTTTACAGCTCACCTGAGGTTGACATTGACATTGATTTGTGCATTTACGGCTTAGTAAACGGTTGTGGAATGGCGCAGTTAGTTCACGACGTATGGCGCTTTCACGATGCGGTTACCTATGACCTTGCGGTTGCTACTTTCCGTTTCGGAAATCGGACGCGTGACCCTTAATTATTTTCAATATCGGAACGAAATTCTTTTGGCAAAAATACAGACCCTAAGCTGCAACCAAACTTGCACTTTGTTAATCCGAGTTAATTCAAAAGTAGACCTTATTGCGTTGGGTGAAGGCTTAGAAGGGTGTTGATTCAGCGGTAAATCAGTGCTGCTACACGAGATAGACAAAGCCCGCGGTCGGGTAGGTAAAACTTTTATGGTCGAAGAGAGTCCGCACTTTTATTGCCACTGATCGCTACCTATTCCCTCATAATTGACAACTCGGCTTGTCATTATGTTCTCTTTAAACAATTGCCTTCTGTTTCCTAAAGAAATGGTCTGGGAGAAGTCTTAGAATTTACATTTCCTTACACTACTTTTAGAGACAGATGAATAATACACGAACATTTATGTTTTGTAGTCTTGCTGCTTTCAAGAAGCAGGCGCGGTCCCAGCCTCGAATTTTGGAGGGGGGTCACCAGTACGCAGCCTCAGGTTTTGGGGGGGGTCACAAGTAGACATACAATAAATCGAGCAAAAAAATACTTTACTAGTAGTCCCCCAAGGTTTTACCCTCGTAGTTCCCGTTCCAGTTGTTTTCCCGCGTTAAAAATAGTCTATGTACTATTAGATATTTTTAATTTTCTTAGATTTTTTGTTCGACGTATACGATTTTGGGGGGGGTCATGTCCCCCGTGACCCCCCCCCTCGGACCGCGCATGTCAAGAAGTAGGTATATTGTAAACTGTTTCATAGATATTACGGACTTCAATAAGTTAATATATAATTTTTTTCCCCGAGTTAGTTTTTTTAATTATTTTAGGGATAATAATAATTACATACAGTAATATTGCAAATCTTACCAAAAAATTTAAAAAACTCATCATGTAATCATAATCAGTTCATAATAGTCCACTGCTAGTTATAGGGTTCTCCAATTAAACACCACTCAACCCGAAGAAAAAACAACAATTTTTTTTATCGGATACCTTTCGGAAAGTGTGCAGTCTGATGTGTGTGTGAGGGTCTATGCGTGTGATGAGGATGTGTGTGAAGGTGATTGCTATATTTTTTGTTGTTTTTTTTTCTATCGGACCGCTTATACATCGAAAAAGTGACATCGATGCATGGTTCCAAAGACTATCACAGTCGTTTGACTTCACTTCCATCAGATTCCAATGAGAACATCTAAACAGTGGAATACGTTCCCTGACGGAAATACTTCAGGGTAATAAATACAGGGTGTCTTCAAGCCTAGAGTGCATTACCAAGCAGCTATTAGAAGTAGAGTTCTCTGATAGCTTAAGACTCAATTGAACACAAAATAAAGCAAAGTATACCTACACGTAGGCGACATTTATGTATTGTGGTAGAGCAGTTTTACGAACTGCGTTTAACTGAATCGCTATCTAGTAAACCCATTACATAACCTAAGGCAAATCTAGTAGGCAGATTGAATTCGATCCACAATTGGAATTTAGAACGAGCTATAACGAGCAATAGAGATGTAAATGTAAAATCTCTAGAGCACAAGCAAATGGATTATTTAAATTTCAGAAAGATTTCTAATCCATTCTATTTATAATTAAGAAGCAACTATGATCATGACACCTTCCCCTGAGGCACTCCAAAAACCATGTTCGTTAATCGAGCTATGCTTGGCTTCTCTCACTAAAATTTTAAAGTAAAATAACAATAAAACGAAAAGTACTCAATTAGGGAATAGAAAGCACGTATAAATTAAATATGAACACGAGTTCTTGTCATGTCTGCTCAATAAAATGCAAATGCTAGTACTGAGAGGCGAGTGTTACGACACTCGTCATAGCGCCCATCCGCTAGACAATGAGGCATCCATTTCGCAACGTTCGTACGAGCCCCGTTTTGAATAATAGGAAATGGTGCACTGAGCTGCACGCATCGGTTGTTGAGAATATCGTGGGCCGCATACAAACTTTATCGTCGATGATCTCATCAAAAGGACCGGTCACATAAATCGCGCTATGCGTTACTTCTAACGCGCCGTCCCAACCCACAATTGTTTCTATGAAGGCGGTATGGAAATAGCTAGTTAAAAATGTAATGCAGCGACCATGCAACGTGCACTCCACAAAGCTTTCCACAGACCGACCTAATAATCAATAGAGTATCGATTCACAACTGCTGCATACCCATCCAACATTAACTCATATGAATCATATTTGTCTTGCTCATTAACATTACCTCAATTTTGGGAATACTTTGATATCAGAAATCTGTGTAGTCTTGCCAACGAATTATTTACGTGTCCAACATTGTTCCAAACATGTTGTTTATATGATCCGTGTGTACTCGTATCTAAAATTAACACTGCACACTCGCTGGTACTAAATAATGCTCTATTTTGCGCAGGTTCCCTCTCAATGTCGGTGGGAGTGGGGGTCGGCTGTGGGTCTTCGAACCCGCTCGACTGGACCGGCCAAGTGACGGTGCGCAAAAAACGCAAGCCATACTCCAAGTTCCAGACCTTGGAGCTAGAGAAAGAGTTCCTGTTTAACGCTTACGTGTCGAAACAAAAGAGGTGGGAGCTAGCGCGAAACCTCAACCTGACGGAGCGGCAAGTGAAAATATGGTTCCAGAATAGACGGATGAAGAATAAGAAGAATTCGCAGCGACAAGCGGCGCAGGCGGCGCAGAATAACAATAATAACTCGAATGCGAACAACCACAACCACCACGCAGGCCACCACCACGCGCCGCATCATGTGGCGTTGCACCACGCCGCTCCAGCGAAGCATCATCAGTGACCCGCGCCCTTCTCTGGGACTTACCCCCTTCATCACGGTATAGCCAGTTAAATCCGGGGAACAGTTCCTTTAGACAGTGTGGATAGTGGTCGTACTCAGGGCTCCACGAGTACACGTCCAAGTTTGTTACCTGATAGACTATACGAACGAGTGCGCTATACCGTTCTGTACGTAACCGCGAGGACGCTTGCTGCGCGTGCGACGAGTCCCAGAGAATCTCTTACTAAGATAATTGTGTTGTCGATTTGTGTATAGTATTAATTACGAAATTATGTTCTGTAATTTTAACGAGACTAAGTAAATGAGTAGATAACGATTCCTGATATAAATGATACTTAGTGATAGCGCTGGATATGTATTTGAAAATTTATTTAAGTACGAGTTCAATATTAAAGACGTCACCGATAAATTATAGTTTCTAGATAGTTTATTGAAAATGAATTTTGTAAAATATTTTGTGAGACTGCTTATTGTTGTATTCGTATCGCTGTTCGAAGGGTGGATTAGTCATAATCAGTTACTTTTTTTTATTTTCGTTACCAAATTGTTGAATGACTCTGGTTGCTTTGGTGGCAGTTGTAGGATATTCTTTGCGAATCGTAGGTCGGTATTTATAATGTTTAGATAACGTGCAAACTAGGAATACTGAACCTAGCCTATTACCATCGACATATTTTTCTATTAAATAGATGCATAAGCAGTTAGAGAAATCAGATTATGATCAAATATTTATTACTGTTTAATTTCTTTCATAATTCGTAAATTTTGTTACATAAATTATGGATTTCTGACAAAGCTTTAACTCGGTTCCAGTAGAATTATACATTAAGTTACTGTTATGACTTAATATTGAAGTTGATGTTATAATCAATTAATTAGGTGATATGGGCAAGTGCATTAATACTGTCCTCTATTGATCATTTAACTGTTCGCTTTACCTTACTTTTATTTCTTGTTTTAGTTAAATATTTTATTATTTATTTATACATGAGTTATACTGCAATCTATTAAATAATTGTATCTTGCTCTACATCGAAAGAATCATGTACTATAGGTACATTGTGTATTATATAATTTGTCATTAATTTAATGATATGGTATTATCTAGAGATATATACATAGAATCATCTCAGTCTTTAGAATATCATCTTTGTAATATCTAGCTATCCACATATTTTATATCTATGTACCTAATAAATGTTTCTATTGTAAACTTAGTGGTTTACTCGATCTTATTCTTAAATCTGTATTGTCCCATAAATATAGTGGATAAAAATGTAGGTGTTTTGTACAAAATGGCGACCTCGTCTAGGGTACCGAATTTCTATGTAAACGAACGGAGTCAAAGGAAACAATGTTCTTAGACGATTCGGATAGAATTTAGACGACAAACACATCTGACATTGTGAAATGGTGAATAATGTACGTACAACTTTTATATGGTCTTGGACAATAATGTCTCTCACGATCTCAAAAATATTGATATTTCAAAATTTGTCCATACCCTGATGTTTCAGGCGTTTATAAGCAGTGACGAGTACTCACCAATAGGCAGAGCTGGTCTGCTTGTCACTACTCTTTTCGTGTAAAATAAAACACTGATCTCCTATATTAAAAAAATACATTTCATAAATTTGCCAAAAAATTGACATCAACTTTATTATCTCACGTAAGCCTTTGGTAAACAGTCGTAATGCGTCTCTAAACGTCTCAAGGAATGAAAAATGTATGCCTTGATTCATTAAATTTTAATTTAATATGACAGTAAAATTTTAAAACATTTGTTACATGCTTACATGCCTTTCCAATTTTTATTTTGTTACGAAAAAGATTGAAACAATGAAATCAATATATGAAGTCCTTTCTACACCAAGCAAATTATCTGTAGGTCTACCTAACAATATTAATTTGACATTTATACAACACTGACGTAACTAAACGACGAAACAAATAGATTGGAGATGGTAGCGCTATTTCTTCCCATAACAGTAATTACAGTGCCACCCAGAATTTTCAACACTTGTCGGCGAGTCGGCGACCAAAGATCAAAATTATTAATACGATTTTACATCCACACAATTTTACACCTTATTCCCATGGCTACAAGGCTTAAATTGGTATACCCATATAGAAAGTTGTCTTTCCGGTTTCGAAAGAACTTTAAAGCCAAGCCATATCAAACGTTGTCGTACAGTTACCGAACTATAGTTAATTTATCAATGTATCTGAAAAGCAATCTGAGGTCTTATTACGGAAGTCTTAACTTTCACTATCGCTATCGTGGCATCTCTTTCGCACAACTTGTCTGTGTTATAGAAAAAGAGAAATGGCACGATGGCGACAGAGACTTCCCGCCGTGTTACAAATATTACCTTGAGCTTAATCTTGTCGCTTTGATTTTGTTCGATGTCACAAACGTCGAAATTTTCTGTACACATTTGACATCTCGCATTTGACATGTCTTTGGCTCACATAAGCGTCAAGTAAATGACATACGGTGGTGAAACAAGTATCGTAATTGAGCCCTCAAATTGATACAAAAATCTGTAATTTATTGGAAAGTACTTAAAATTATTGTAAATTTTTTATTGCTTTTCAGATATTAGCTTTCTCATTAAGAACTGTATTCAACGATTCAGTAGTTCTGCATTAGAACCACACCTATTAATAATAATTAAAAAGGTCTCGTAATAATTATATTGTACAGTTAAATTAATGTAGTTAATCACGCAAGAATATGTGAGGTTTTGTTAAGTATAATGTAATATTAAACATGGATGTGCTCTCAACAGTTTAATGACGAATTTAGAAAAGAATGTATGAAAGGGAAAAAAATTAAATACTTCGTCGTGTCCATTACTTTTTATTTACCCTTATTGAATGCGTATTTTTTTTAAAGTTAATAATGTCCTAACTTGTTTTTTTTTTGCAATTTTGTTCCGAAAGAATTTCTTTTTCAATATTTTTTTTAAATAAAGATAAACGGCGTTTGGCTTCCATTTCACCTGTATTAAGCGACGATGCAGTCTAAGATTAAACATTTTCCTAAATTATTTAAAAAAAAACATGCATAAACTCTACATAGAGCGTTTTAAAATGACACATCTATGTCAAAGAAATTCCGCCTCTGTAGCAAATTGTAATACGGTTAAAATAGGTATGAGGATTTTCTGTTTTTTTCCTCATTTTGTTTCAAATAAACTAGGTTAAACTTTGAAATATTAATAACGGGCCACGCTCTCTAGGTCCACATGCAACTTTCAAATGAAACATCAATGACATGTTTAGTGCCAAAGAAATTTCGTTTTTGTCACAGTCGTTTAAAGGTAAAATTTCTTTGGCCCACTTTAATAGTCAAATCATAGGTGTTTTAGCATATGGCGGCTTTTAGACCATAGATTTCAGTAACATTTTAAGAGATATTAAATTACAGTATTATTGGAAACATTTAAAATATTCAAGAAACTTCAAATCTATCTACCAACTTAATTTTAATTTTCGAATAGGTACGAGTATGTATGAATTTTTAAGCTATTGCGTAGCTTTTATCGCGGGCCTGGGGACCGAATTTTAGTGATCGTGCATCTCTTTCTTATGTTCGCAAGAAAGAGGGATGGAAGACCGTAACGCCGTCCTCTCCACTCGGTCATACGACTTTGAATCTTATTTGTATTAGCTTTACAGACTAAATGCTCTTAGCAGTGTTGCCAGCTTAACGGATTTCCCGTGATATTTTTTATGGTAAACAAATGTCACTCTTCAAAATAAAAGCAATATCGAAAAATTGATAATATTCCTATTGCTTATGTTGATAAAAATGCAAGCAACATGCAATAGCTTTACCGCGGCAGTCTCCGAGTGCCACACTTCTTTTTTTATTCATGAACCATGGTATATACATATTTCAATATTATAATTTATTTTACTCATAGTTATAAAATTTTGTAATTACATATTTCTGCTATTATGAATTTTTGTAATTGTGCATTTCTATAGTTACGAATCTTAGTAATAATAGGTAGCTTTCTAATATTATATTTTTTTATAATAATTATAACTTTGTAACACCTACTTGAGTTAAAATTGGATTCCGCATACAATTCACTCAAAGCTATGTCGAGCTTATTTTTAAAAGCTTGTTTGTAACTTAATCGTAAAGCGTCAGCTATCTCTGTATTGTCTGATAAATTTGAAAAAGGGACTAAGTGCAGATTTATTTTCATTTTTCTATTATGACACTTATGCTGTAGGTATAGAGTTGATCCGTGAATACAGGAATTGTGTGGAGCAGAAAGGGACAACGCTGTCTGGTTCCAGGATGGGTGCAGGTAGGTAATGTCGTGAACAAAATATCAATCAAAATTTTAGATTTTAAGTAGTTAAATTCGTCTGTATGTACTGTCGCATGAGTACAGCCATAAAATTGTAGTAGGTATGTTTTATAGTGGTAAGAGTAGGACTCTGCTTACTACGCCTGGAGAAGTAGGTATCACACCTTTGCTATTTATTCCACCACCAAGCAGTAATGTGAAAACATTCCTGCTTGGTGAACCGGAACACAGTGAAAACATTGTATTCCGGTTTGAAGGGCAACGTTTCCAGCGGAATGACATAGAGATAAAACAACGTATATCTTTGGGTGATGAACGTAGTGTAGTGCTAGGCTATGATCTGGACTCTTCATGTTCCAATAGTCACTGTGATGTGATGTTACGGGCAGGCATGTTGCTTACCCTCAGGCGCATGTTTTGCTCGTCGTTTCATATTATAGATACCTACTACAAAAAAATGTATTGAAAAAATGTGGCAAATAGGTATATACCTACCTTAGTTTGATAAAAACAAACCGTATCTGATAGTGACAGAAGAGTATTTTTACTACTAAGGAGGTAGGAATGCCTAAATAATTATACTTGACGGCAAGCATTAGTCTGAAAGGTAGCGTTCTACGAAGTGTTGGCGACTGAATGAATGATAATAAGCATCTAAACATAGACAAAGTATCCAATATAAAAAAGACCAGGATAAAAGAAGCGAGTCTACTTAGCAGTAAAAATGCTTAGTGTATTTTTTTTTTCACGTTAAAAAAAAAGTAAGTAAGTCAATGACTGAATCAAGTGAAAGTTGCTAAAATAGGCATGACGACTCATTTTCGATTTAATGTGCATTCAATAGGCTTCTCAATAACTGAAACATAGGTGAAAGAATTACTTTGCGATCTTAAAAACTTCCCGTGACATCACGATTTTGAAATCAAAATTTTGGACCTCCCAAAATACTCCATACTACCAAAGCGTGACGTCACTGTCTCGTATTTTCTATGCGTCACGCGTAAAGTTTGTATGTTAGCTATATTAAACATTGCGTTTGGGTTACTGGTTTCATAACAAAAGTCACTTTAAACGCATCGCATGGGGGTTTTTAACCCCCGACCAAAAAAAGAGGTGTTATAAGTTTGACGTCGATGTCTGTCTGTCTGTCTGTCTGTCTGTCTGTCTGTCTGTCTGTCTGTCTGTCTGTCTGTCTGTCTGTCTGTCTGTCTGTCTGTCTGTCTGTCTGTCTGCCTGTGTGTGTGTCTGTCTGTGGTACCGTAGAGCTCAAACGGTTGGGCCTATTTCGATGCGGTTTTTTTATTTGAAATTTAATATTCGTGCAGGTGTTCTTAGCTATTTCTGGTTAATATCGATTCAAAGTGGTCGCCTCCACAAAATGGCGGACAAAATATTTCTTCACAACCTACCTTAATATGGGTATCAAATGAAAGGGCTTGACTAGCAGAGTACTATACGCTATAACAAATTTGAAATTCAAGATGGCCGCTACCACAAAAAGGCGAATTATATAATTTTTTTCACTACTACCGCAATATGGGTATCAAACGAAAGGGCTTGACTAGTAAAATACTTTGCACTATGACAAATTTCAAATCCAAGATGGCCGCTACCACAAAATGGCAAATTACATTTCTTTTTTCACAACTTCCTTATTATGGGTATCAAATGAAAGGGCTTGACTAGTAGAATGTTGTACAGATAACAAATCTAAGGTAGTCGGGGGTTAATCAAAATTTTTAATTTTGTTCTTGTTCCAATAGTAAATAGGTACAATTTCTAATAATTTCGTACTTTTAAAATGGACTTCCCCACCCAGCTTTGAAAGATCATAAAGTAAAAACAATTTAGCTAACAAGTAAGCAAATACATATCAAAATTGAAATTGGTGAACATTTAAAATGTATGTTTAATTTTCGCTCTCACAATAATTAATTTAACTTGAAGTTATAGTGATTTTTAAGTATGTGAAAAAATGGCAAAAAATTATTTATTCTCAAAGTGGGCAGGAGGCAAAATAAGTTTGGGAACCCCTACCCTAAATAGATAAATAAATAAATAAATATTGGTGGACAATTCACACACAACACCATCTGACCCCAAACTAAGCAAAGCTTGTGTGATGGCAGCCAGATAGCTGATATAATACTTATATAGTTTTTTAAATACATACTTATTATACATAGAAACACCCAGACACAGCGCAAACATTTGAATTCATCACACAAATATTTGCACTGGGTGGGGATCGAACCCACGACCCTCGGCTTCGCAGGCAGAGCTCTACCAACTAAGCCACTAGGGCATACAATACCTTCCATAGCAAATGTGTTTACTGCTTAGCGCTTGTAAATAGAAGAAAAATAAAGTTGCTGTTTTACTTCCGCTAGGGGCGCGCAATGTTCGATACACTATACATTCTCATTATTAGTGGACATTTCTTACAACACTATTTTGCCTCACACTAAGTTTGCTCATGGGTCTTCATTCTTAATAGGACTTCATTCTAGGAATAGACATCAAAAAACAAATTCTTGTTATCATTATGGTCTTTAATACAGAATTATGGTGAGAGTTTACCTCAGTCCCGAAATATTTAACTATAAATAGATTTTGCTGCCGACTGTACTTACTATTTGGGAGCCAAATAAGGAAGATAAAGGTAAAATTCAAGATTGGTAGGTATTTTGCTGAAGATAGTGAAGTTTACCTATCAATAAAAATATCACTAATATTGAATATAATTATTAGCTAAAAATTGAACTAACCAATAGGTATAATCAGTCATTATTTAGTAAATTAATTGAAAATCGGTTTTATATTTTAAAACGTTTTTCTGTTTCAATCATTTTTAAATGATATCAATCTTATTACATATTATTTATATAATTTAGTAAATTTATCTAAAAACATATCTACCTGCCCACTGAAAAGTAAAAAAATATCTTTCCTCTCTGCAATCGCTTGACTAGCTGACATCTAGATAAACCCAAATGGAGGTGTCACCTGTAAGTTCACCATCAGATCTTGCATATCTTTTATAAAAAATAGTTTTTAATTAATTTAGTTTCTCCTTTTGTTCTTATTTGTATGATAAGTTGGTAAAATTTTACTAATTTACGGTTGGAAATAGTAGAGAAAAGTTGAGGAAAGCGCCATCTATCCGTGCGGGGCTGGCAACTTTCAGAAATTTCAAAGGAATTGTTTACGTAGCTTGAGGGCAGAGTTCGAAGAGTGAGTGACACTGGGGAATTATCTAATGTAGAGGTACACAATAACTAAAAAAAGAAAATAATTGTTTCTTACTTTTTAACTATTTCGATTATAAAGGGTAGGAATTTTGACTTTCGTTGTACTTAAGGACATAAAATATATCAGTTATAGAGCTAGATGCAAACGAAGAGATTATATTTATGCCACTTTCGTTAGAGACAGGAATTGCGACTGATTGTGTATTTCCCAATTACTTTCATACAACCTTTGCCTTCTAGTGTATTGAATTATCTTATAATATATACAAATCTCCTGTCACGATGTTTGTCCGCGATGGACTCCTAAACGACTTAGCCGATTTTAATCAAATTTGGACACCGTATATAGATTGATCCATCTTAAAAGATAGAATAGTTTTTATTTCGATTAATGGGCTTTATGTGACAATATCCGAGCGAAGCCGGAACGGGCCGCTAGTATATATATATACTTTTATATATATATATATATATATATATAGTGGAAGTGAATTGATTATCTTCTAATTAAACGCGCTCTATCGTCGTAGACCTATGTGGTCATTTAACGATAGGCGAGTTAGCTAACCAATTATTGAAAAACAAGCGAATAAACAATCAATAATTAGTGAAATAACAACAAAAGTGTTATTTAATTTATTTAATTCCTAGTCTTAATTTTACATTTAGATATGCATTTAACACCATTAAATCTCATTGAGAACTGTCATGGTGTTATTATGGTACATCATCAAACATCAACATATACCTACATACAGATAAGCAGTATTACATAGTGCTAAATTTAATGGTAATGGTAAGACTATTTGCTGTGCCCCGATGGGAAAAACCTAACACAACTTTTCCAGATATTAATGGTAAGTATGTTAACTTTACTGTGGTCCAGTTTCAAGAGAAATATTTCCAAAGAAATTACAGGGTATAGACATAAATCATCTCACATCTCCAGGTGACGAGCGGATTGTAAAGCTAGACGCGACTTGAACTCTCCATGTTCAAAAAGCCGCGTAGAACGGTAGGTACTCCTGGGCAAGCAACATGTTTTGCTCTTTCTATTACTGTATATCATAAAAAACTGACATAATCCAATATATAGTTATACGATTCAATGCACAAGTATTAACCCAATAATTAGCAATAGGATCAGAATTATTTTGATAGAACTGGCGTATGGGATTAATTTTACCAGAGGACATTGTCTTATCTAATTTTGTTTGAATAGAAGATATCCTCAGTTTATCTCGTTAATAAGCACACAAACTTTATAAGCACATGCCAATTTTATAAACAAAACTTTATTTATATCAATACATACCTGACTGGACTGCGCAAGTTACCACCGTATTACAAATATCATTATCTATATAACATATATCGTCCTCTAAGAAAAAGTGTCTCACGCGGATTTATGTAGTTTTACAAATATGTGATTTGGTATTTTAGTTTTTTTTTAATAATGTGGATTTCTTCCATATCTACTTATCTACGAGTATAAACCCTTTTTTCAATGTTCCTACCTTCCTAATCTCAAATCTCTTAGTCCACCTCACAGTTGCTTGGAAGAGATCAAGGTAACACGGTTCCTTTGTTTTGTTTAGATTCTGTGTATTTATTGCTTGCTTAAAGTTATGTGCTTTAAAGCGTACCTAACGTCGCAAAAATATACCTATATTGATACCTATATTAATTCTGCGACATAATATTTGCGTGAGGTAAAATGAATTCAAACCAGCAAAATTAACTAGTCAGGTTTTTTAATATGACGGTTTTATTAGTTTCTCCGATAGTTTTAACACAGAATTTCTATTATTAAAGATGATTATGAATCTTTACAAGTAAGATTATTTCAATATATTTCGAACGCCTAAGGTACGTTCCCTTGTGAATTGTTGTAAATCAATGTTTTATACAAATCAAGTTTAGTGCAACGTATGCATATAAATTCGTCGTATCAAAAACAATGACTAAAGCTTTATTTTGTTTCTTTGACTTCGTTAAAGTTCACGACCCGACCGTCGACAATTTTCTGTTTCTACTTGACTATAAAAAAATCTCTGCGTTTTGGCTTGCTTAAGCTTAAAGTAGGTATGACGTAATTGATTAATTTATCTGAAGCATATAACTTGCTCCACCAATGGTACTTACAATATTCCGTAATCGATAATACTACTCATGAACCCATCGTTGCAATACGGCGATAGAGTTCGCATGTATTCGCAATTTTCTCCTCCCTAATGTCCTACTGAGAATAAGATAACACAACCCTGTGTTTAAATTACAGTTTCTTGATTTTATAGTTAATTGGTATAATGTATATACTATTTATAGTGACTTGTAATGATTAGTTTGCTTTTTAGGATGTGTAGAATAGTGCATTTAATAGATACAATGGTAAACGTATTTCCACTCTATTTGATAACACGACCAAGATATAAGGATATATTTATACAGAGACAATATTGAACAAATTTAATGATAGTTGGCTTAGATCACCTGTACTGACTGTAAGCTTTTGCGCCTTACTTAACTAAACTTAGATACGAACAATATGTGGATCACCTACATACCTAATTACGTAGAGCTTACCTAAAAGTTTACATGAAGCATCTTGGTAGCATCCCATTTTCTCACTTACCGTAGTCAACACTTTTATGTAGTTAGTTCACAAGATTTACTAATGTATAATATGAACTCTGTATATTCCATTAGCAAAATTCTTAACATTAGACATGACTAAGTAAGTAATGCTTACCAACAACAATATTCATTTTATTTTTCTCCAATAAATAGCTAATACTGAAACGTAGAGCTGAGCAACTAAAGCTTGTAGTTTAAACACAGAATTCAATATAAAGTACCTGTCACATCTAAACGAAATGCCACTAAGAATTAGAATCAAACTACAAGCCCTTCCAATGACGTGAGCTCTACAAAGTATCAGAAAGGCATGTGATCCACCGGTTATTCTGGACCTCCTCCTTTATTAGCATATAAATGAACCCAACCGAGACAACTTCATATAAACCACCAACTTAACTCGACCCGCCTCACCCCTCTACCATTACCATAGTCCAGCTACAATGCAGTATACTACGTAAATACCATGGGTCAATAATACTGGTCGCTAAATTCAAATGTGGAACTCTGGAACTCTCTCCGATTGGCTGGTATCCCGTCCTTATGATAAAATATTGTCGATATATTATCATTTTTCGATGTACAATGATATCTCAAGCAATGTGCCAGCTACATTGTTGTGAAGGTAAGACGACTCGATATGCAGTGGTAATGAAATCAGTAGTTTAGTGTTATGGAAGCCGGAGTAACGGGTGTGTTAGCCTCGGTGATCCACTTGGTTTTATAATCAATAAACATAATATACACTAGACATGTTTGGAACGTAAGTATCGACGGCTTTATAAATAAGAGGTAGAGGCAGCTGGTAAACTTACTTTACCTAATAAGTATTACCAATACCTAGGAAGTATTGCAGTTTCTGTTGTAATTATACTAATTACGTATGCAGTCACACATTAAGAAAATTTACTGAGAACTACGTCCTCAGTACATAATAATCTGAGTACCTACCTGGGTCTGCAGAGACTTGATATTTGATATAACTATTTGACCATATATTTGAAACAGCGTTACATAGTTTTTGTAAACATCCAAAAGCATGAACACCGTTTTGTGGTTCTACCACCAATGTTACAAAATTGAGTTTTACAACTAGGTAAAATATTATTGTATAAAATAAATTTCCAAGTTGACACCTGGTGTCAAAATATTTGTAAAAAAATGCAAGGCTTCTGATATGTAGCTCGACACTAAACAAAATTAGAAACTTTTTATCAAAAATGTTGAGCTAAAGAAAAAGTTTGTAGTAAAAAAAAAGTGTCCCTCAATTAACATCCTAAAGCCCCAAATGTGGTGGCGTCAAAGCTACATTTTTATCACCGCTTACATACCTCGAAAATTTTGCCAAATTATTATGAGACAAAATTCCAAAAAGTCGCTTAACTTTATCACAGTTTTATTTGTTCGAGTAAGTACATAAAACGAAATCGTTTATTTGTGACACTCATTTCGCGTACAAATACAAACATGTTTTTAAAACACCAAAAATCTCCTTATAATAATTAAATAAAAACATTGCTTCGGTACTTTTTTTCGGATTTTGAAATCTTTAATAACCACAGTCTAGACCGCCATCTCGCCTGACGCTAAGTGACGATGCGTTCGTCAATCTAGCTTATTTATCTAAAAGATACTGATTCACTATCGTAAATTGAAAAAAAGAAGATATTTTCAATTCAGTTGAATTTTGATGGTTATTTTTTCGCAGTTGAGAGGTGGTTCCATATTTTTTAATTCGAAATAGGTGTCGTGGTTTTTGAAAACTGAATAAAAGACTAAAATTTACTTCCATATATCATGATGACTTAGTGATGTTTTTTTTTACAAAATTTGGTGGATTGGTTGAATTTAATTTGGCATTGAAATCTGTGTTTGTTTTTTTCAGAGAAGATAAATTATTACACGGCGACATTGTTCTCGCTATACCTCTAAATGCATAAACTCAAATGAAACCTGTGTATTCCAAAACGTTATAACATCACAACATTGACCGAATTTAGAAACAAAAAATGAAATGGTTGAAAAATAATGCTACAGTTTTTTCTAAATTATTTATGGTTCACTAAAGTCAACATGCTGACTACCTACGCTCTACATATTTCTCAGGCCATATTTTTATGTACATAAGTCAGTACAGACATTTTCAGTGTGACGTCACATAAACTCGAAGAGGCAGAGTTGAGCTTAACTCACGTTTTGTAATACGAGTGTGGCAGTCAGTAGACGCGTAGACGAATGTATCGCAGTGCTGTAGGGGAATGCATCATTCGTCTTAAAATAGCCAAAACTCTCTACCAAAAGTGTACGGTAAATCCAAATATCTGTAGCGCAACTCGCGCCCGTTTTATTTACGTTGAACGTAAATTGAATCCTTGGTGCTGAGCCAAAAGCTCGTTCACATATCCAGGAGAGTAGGGACACCATCCCTTGAAATGTGTCTGGGACATATGTTTACACAATCACAGAAAAACAGTACTTATCGAAACTATGTAAAGTTTTTGTTTATCATTAACATTATTAAATAGTTTACTAGTAATAGAATTTTATGGCCAACTCGTCGTCTCGACTACTATTTCGTCTACGATGGAGCGCGCTTAGCTAAAAAAACTTGCAGACACCAAAATTGCATTCATACGCTCGGACAATGTATTTAATAGCTTAAGCGTTTTATTAACTCATTTAAATCTTTGGAATACCAACCTCGACACTATTTTCGACGTTTTTCCTTGTATCATCCGCCCTAAGCCGTGTAGTTACTTAAGTTACCATCGGTTCGTAATTCAACTTTTACAGAGTTTGGGCTGTTTCTGTCATTTACCAGAAATTTCAAGAAGAATATTTATGATACCCATTTTATATCTATTTTTACTGAAATGTTTTTCTATCCTCTAATGTAATCCGTTTTTAGTAGGAGCACTTTCCACAGTTCGCCTAAACAAGCATATCATTGCTTCTACAGCCAAGATTTGATGTGAAAACAATTGTGTGTTTCGTTCTAAAGGGTAATGGTTTTAGATTAATTACAGCGCAAAATCGATCCTATTTTTCCTTGTGACGAGCGCTGCTTTAACATATGTTTCTTACCATCAGGCACACTTACTTCTCCCGCTCCTTAAATGGATTTATATTAAACATAAAAACAAAAATAAAATAAGTTTACAAGATTTATATACGCGAATTTGATCAAGTATAAAATAGATTTATAGAAAGATACTTGCTAAAAACGAGTTCTTCCAGGCAACATTGAGATAAAAACAGTATTTAAGAATATATTATGCTATGCTAGTACTTAGCAATTACCAAATCAACTAATTAATAGGGTATTTTTTTTTCAAGTATTCCAGATGGAAACGAAAAGAATATTATACCAAACTATTTTTACAACGAGAATCATAGTCACTCTAGTCTCCCACATCCTAGGGTGGAGGCAAGATTCGATTTGCCTAATAGCAGAGCAGGCCCGGCTCTCAATTACGGAGAGTGATCCGAGGTGTCCCGGGAAGGTAATTACATTATCTGATAAACGGTTCAACCCCCCAATTTGTTCGTGTGTGAATTTATTTTTCAGGGGGTCTCATTACGAGAGTGGGTGCGGAAAAGACAATGGAACAGGTTTTTTGATTTTTTATGATAATAATTTAACGAGAACATGAATTAAAGAATATATAACCACTTGTTTTTCATCATTATCACTAGCCTTCCTTAATTCGCTGATCCGTATAGGTCTCTCTGTTAGCATGCTTCCAAGGACAAGGAGATATTCAACGCAAAAATGTACCACACTGATCTATTGCGTGTTGATGGATGACGCATGAGCTAAAAAAATAAAAACAGTTTTTGGTTTCCTCACGATGTTTTCCTTAACCGCTAAAATCAGTGGTGAGGACAAAGTTGGCTATGTGTACAAAACATGTTTAAAACCAAATTACGAGTATTACAAATCACAAGACTTTTACGAGTAAAATGTTTTCAAAGAAAAAAAAAATTACAGGATGCCAGTGATCGTATTTCATCGTATTGAATATCATGGACCTAGTATAAAACTACTTAGTTCATTGTTTTTGGCTATTTACGTTCAAAAAACTACACCGTGATTTTTACCAAATAGGTTGGCACTTGAGCGCCATCTCATCTGATGTTCATCTAATGAGGCACGAAAATTGAATAAAATAATTCACTCTAGGCTTGAAGACACCCTGATTATATTCATTCAGTACCCAGGTGAAGAATTCTGAATTTTAGCTATTTTTACGAAGGTATAGGTTCATAGGTGTACATGTGTATACATAGCTATACATGTCGCATACCATCAGAGGTAGGTATATCTTGCCCAACTTACTCTATGTATAGTTAAAAAACCAAAAATATGTGAAAATTATTAGTTAAAATGTATCAATTTCAAGGTTTGTGTGAGTGTTAAAATAACTTAAAAGAGATACAAAGGTGTATATTGAAATGTTTGTCTTAGTAACGGCTTAACGTTCTAACAAAGTATATGATTTAAACGAATCAGTACAGATATATTTAGTTACTTTTTATCTGAAAAACTTAACCGTCTCACTAGGATGGCAGGTGAAATCGTGAGGTAGATAAACAACACGCAGAATTACAATTTGGTATTGTGTGGTTATTTATGGTAGGCGCTTTAAATTAACTAACGTTTGATATCACTTTCATTACTCGAATAGTTGGACTGTGAAATATATTGAGCCTTTATTCTTAGAGAGCTTGTCATATAGATCTCCTTTTATACCTCAGTATGGAGGTGCAGACCTATATGGTGAGTAGCGAGACAAAAAGAATTGCTTGCCTCAAATACCTAAACCAAATTTATTGCCAGCTCTCGGAATATTTGGCTTGACTTAGTTTTTTCTCGTGTAACCTCTCTTGGAGTCTTCGTGTTGAGAGTGAATCGGTTTTGAGACCTCATTAACACTTAGCGTCAAACTAGACACCAGTTAACTGCAAGCATATCAATGATATAAAAATAAGTAACAGGAACAGCTTTTTAAACACATGAAAAATGCCAAGGCCCTTTCATTTTTTGCAATAAAAATCTGCTATGACAACTCTCTCCCTTCTTAGTTAGATAGTCTATATATGTAGTAGTAGTAGTTAGTTAGATAGTATATATATGTCTATATATGTAGTACATACATCCAATTTTGGTAGTGATCAGCTATCCTTTTTTTTATATTTCCATTTTACTCTATATTTGATATCCTGTAGCGGAAAATAAATCAACCATAACAGCACTTCTTATATCTATCTATCTAAATGATCTAAACCTTCTTACCCTAACTTACAGATAACTATCTTACCACTTACTATATGTCTAAGTGCAGTATTTAATTTGCTCAAGATTTATGCGATCCTAAAAAATGTGATAGATTTGACGACAAAGTTCCAAAACAAATAAAAAAAATAAAAAGTTACTAAGTAACTCAATTTATAGTTTTAAAAAACTACTTTTGGGACGGCAAACGAACCAAAAGAAACAAAAAAATTAAGTCTAATTTTGAATTCCAACGGTTTCCTGACATTCAACTCCAGCAAGCACTGAATGAAAAATAAAACACTTTTAGACTCATCAAACCTATTTTTATCAAAAGAATTGTACCTAAAAATTATGTACTTATTCACTGTTACGAGCATGTAGTCTTGGTAGAGTACTCATGTAATGACTCATAAGCTATAAATCACACAAGAGTTAGATAGACCAGTCATACGTGAAGCATTTATTATCATAGCTGTTTGTTTATTACGTATTTATTACAACCAGAACGAAACGATGAAATAGCGTCTGAGAAAGTGCTACAAACAATAAAAATGCAAAACAAAAGAGTACCGTAGTCGTAGCACAAGTAGACGTCGCTACGAAGCTCTATCTTTGAAGAAAACTACTTACAAATACAAAGCGTTTACTCAGAACAAAGCGAGCGTGAACTAAAGTTACGACAAAACTTTGATCTCAGCAAAAAGTTGATCTCCTATATTCGATCCAAATGTTTGTTTGTGTAGCGAATAATAAATGTATTGGAACTGCAAAAATATCTCGCGTTCCCTTCTTTTCCGATAGTACTGTCTCTTTCCCTCAGTCGGAGCGGTCGACACGTCTGGGGGCTATAACGTCGTTTGATGTTCTGCTCTCCAATGCTGGCTGAGCCGATATAAAATAAGATGTACGGTCGGGGAAGCACGTGCAGCCGGAACGCTCAAACTGATTTAGCTCTTATCACGTTTACATAAAGTCGAAGTATTGTTGTTGCACTTTTTTCTCGGGTCGTAGCGGCTCTCTGTGCTCGGGGCGACGCCTATATTTCCTAAACATCTTTGGTTATATTTCCGTGAGACGTAACCTTGTAGAGACGTTATGAATGTCATTGTTGAGTAAACAATTATGATTAGTTTGTGGTTTTGTCTACGTACGCTACGTATTCGCTACGCGGTGCTACGTGTTCGGCGCGCGGAATTTGTGATTTTGGCGAGAAAAGAAACATAATATTACTGGGTATAGGTAAGTTTATTTCGATTTATAACTTTGCTATTTATTGACCGTAATTTGTTTCGTAATTGTTCCCTAAAAATAGTACAAAATACATATATAAACACGGTTAATAAGCATCGTATACCTCGTAGTGCCGTATGAAAATCTACAAATAAACTCTACCCAGTAAACAAATTGTAACTAAGTGATTTCGTTTGATTTAATCAACCTATTCACGTTAATAACGAGACAGACACTAAACAACTCTACTCGAATACCTCAGTTTTTAAATTGTCACATTCTCCCCACCAAAGCTACGTCTTATAAAAATATGCAACACACAGCTACGTCACGAGCGGATACCAATTCCATCAACAACCTATAAACCGCAACCTTTCTTTGTCTCGCTTCTCAGCGGTATCGGCGTTGAGAGCGAGATGGAAATCTACGAGTTTAATGGGCCGTTACCGGAGAAAAAAATCAGTCAGCATTCGCGACTAGAGACGAGCGATATAGTGTCACGCGGAAGGACTATTCTGGACTAGTGATAGCGGTCGGTGCTAGACTTGTTGCTTACCACGTGAGTACATCGTACATCTGTTACTAACTACGTCTATTTATGAGACGCGTGGTTTCCAGCCACTTGACTGTGAAACACTGAAGTAGCGCGGAGTAGCTCTAGAGTCTCGAACAAACCGGTTTTTGAGATAACCTCACTGGTTAGTCTAACAGTTGCTCTCCTCGGTCATTGGTTATTTAATTTCGTGGCTTGGCTTCGATTTGGTGATTGAGTGTTTAAATAATAAAAGCTTAGATTTACTTTTGAGTGTGAATGTTTTTTGTCGTTTTGTAGAGCGCTGCGGTTGTTTCATTTGGGCAAGAATGCCAATTTTAGTTTTCATTACAAATATGATTTAGTATTGCAATCATTATTAACTACGCACTCATTATTAGAAATTAGATTAAATGCATGGTTTGATTAGTTTTTTATTGGTTACTTAGATTTTTGTTACAATTCCACATAAGGTCTTACTATTGTGTGAAATTAAACCTTGTTAAGACATATCGTACCAGCTGTTTATTTCACTAGTGTTGGTGCAAATGTTGCGTAAACTACATCAAAGAATAAGGAATTTGCGCCATATGTATGTAGGTAGGTATGTATGTCATATGTATCAGTCATCATCGTCTTGCTTTCTTCGGGTCGCCACAGGAAGCTTATATCTTCCATATCAAACTAGCAAACATTCTGGTAATATTACCTCGGTAAATTTTCAGGACGTAACGATAATGGAATAGTAAACTGTTAGAAACAATTGGTATAAAATTTTTATTGCACGTGAAAAATAATTAGATAAAAATGTGATTTTGGTAACTAGTAACCTTCAGTATTGTAGTATTAATCATGTTCAGGTTCATTGTGCCTGTTATTTACGTAAATCAGTTTTCAAGTAGGTACATAAAGTGTTGAAAGTTTGTGTTAGATTATATAATCTACTAGCTGTACCCTGCTACGCTTTGCTGTGGCAAAAGTGGCAAAAATTAGATGACAACAAGTCTTGATGCGGATATATATTATATATATATATTATTGTAAAATTTCAGCTCAATCGGTGCAGAACTTTTTGAGTTTTTGAAGCGTACACAAACTAACATAACGTTTTTATACATAGAGATAGTCATTTATAAAAAATTAACGCCTAAAGAGTTCGATTGGTTAATAGTAATAAAGGTAAAAGTCGGTCTAATTTTAACGTTTGTACCTGATAGCCCAATCTCAGAGGAAGTCTATTTACAATTTTAACAATCAAGGGCGTGCAGCACACTTACAATTGTTTATACTTGGATATAATTTAAGCGCATTGTTGAATATATACACGATGACTACCTTTACAAGATGTCAACTAATTTCATGATTAACTTTTGATCATTAAGATTTGAATTGTACAAACTCCGAGAAGCAAATCAAAATTAACCAAATCACTCTACTCGATTTTATATTAAGTATACAGCTTGTCTAACGTGATAAGCGATTTTATAACAAATCTGGCTACATAAACCACAGATTTCTAATCATAAAAGTTCACAACTGATACAACTGAAAAATACTTTGTTAGTAAAGTTATGTAACTAAATAGTAAAATGTTATGTACTCGTAGATATGTTATCCAACATCAAATGTAACGATATGTAAGAACTCTACTTACACTAAAAAAATATGGAGGAAAACCTTTATTTCTAAAACTAGTAGTTGGAACTCAGACAATATTTTATCATCAGTATTCCTAGGTTCCTAGCTTCTTCCAGAAGCTACGTAATGCTAGATAAGGTTATCTCTAACGTCGATAGACGAAAAGGCACTGCTATAGTTTATAAAAATATTTTTTCTTTGTGATTCATTTATAATTATGGTAAAAATTGCTGATTACGGTTGCCAAATTATTTAACAAAGTAATAATTTACTATTTGTTTATAATCTAAGTTTTAACCACGTTCGATTAGTTAATAATGTAAGTTTACTGACGTTTTTTAGAGGTACAAAAAAATTTAACCTATTTATATAATACCTACTTTTGCCATAAGTACTTATCTATTATACAATTTTAACAAAGTAAAATTACCCGAATTCATCACAAACAAACGTTAAGTTAAATTTGTCAAATTTACTAATAGTTAAATTTGTCAAATTTACTAAAAGTTAAATTTGTCAAATTTACTAACTTAGCATAATGTTCAACATTTACTCGGAATTATATTAATTTGTTCCTGACTTAGCCTAGAAATATTTTTTTACTACACACTTAAATGCATAGAAAGACCCAGAAACAAAACAAATATCCAAATTCGTCACCAATAAATGTAAAACCAGGTATTTATATACCATACCTATATATGTCAAATTCGTCAACTTGATCAACTTAATTTTGAATGGAGAAAAACATTATTTCCTGCAAATCAGTTGCACTTAGCACTGCATCAAGGCACAATAGCTGATAAGCAAAGTTCAACAGCCTGGTCTGTTATCGGGTTTACCACAGGCCAAGTTCGAGACCTATTGCCGTAATGTTATTGCTACTTAGTATTTACTGCATTTATCACGAAGTGACGTTCTTCTTGCATTACAAGTGTAAGTAGAATTTATAGGACACTAGATCTATCATTTCAGAGTTCAATGGAAACGATAAATGTGCCTACTAACACATAGATATAGGTATAAATATTATCTACAAACATTTGTATTTCTGCGTATTTACACAAAGGTATTTTGTGCAAAAAAAAACAATTTTTTTAAATTAATGAAAGGATATTTATTCCACCTGGTTATAGGGTGGATTGAATACCCGATATTTCGATGCAACTCGATGCACCATATTCATACCATGAATAACTTTTTTGTAATATTGAGTGACAGGACGAGCAAGACATGCATGCGTCTAGTCGAGAGAACTAGTAAGATCTAATTAGAAACACGCCTACCCAAATCTGTGCCACGCTGTTATTTGAGCATGAAGAGTCCAAATCACTGCAAAGTACTTACTGCACAGCGCTCGTCTTTGGGCGATAGGTATAAGATGAATTACTATGTAATTTTCTGAACACATTACCCTCCAAACCGAAACACAGTAATGTTAGTGAACGAGACAATTTCAGAAAAAAAGGGATTCCATCAAATATTTTTTTTTTTTTGGATATATATATGACCAACGTGAGTAACAAAAACATAATTAAAAGATTAGGAATCAAAAGTTTTTTTAATTTACCTTATTTTTAACCACAGTCGTCCTATTTCTGGGCAAAGGTAAAAAAAACACAGTACCTACGTAAATAAAATAAGTATGTAGTCTACAGTACAATCAAAATACCTACATTATTTATGATTTCATAAAATTCACAAATCTTTATTTTACGAGATTGAACTAGATTCTAAAAATTTCAATACAAAACGGACTTTCACAAAATTATCATAACAATACGAACCCGAAGCTGTTTGAAAACAATTCCTTTGAGAGATTGGAAAGGGTTTTTGTTATTATTTTTATATTGATGTTGTGCGACAAACTATTCGAAAAAGGACAGATCGATGGAACTGAAATTTTAGGACTGAATAGTGGCACTTTCATTGGTGTCGCCCCCACTCAACTCTCCGTTTATATTGGATGAGACTGCATCGGTATTTGCATAAAAAGGTCATTCAATCTTTGGTCCTCGATAGAAAAAGAAAAGTCGATCGTTTGAGAGACCGCCCGCTTTTTAGAATATGTCGAACGATCGTCATTTACAATGTTTTACTTTTAAAAAATATATAGAAGGGACAGCCCTTCTTTTACTGAATTTCTGATGATAAAAAATTCCTTGTTCCATATCGATTCATTGACATGGCGAGGAATTTAGTGAGAGAGTTGGGTAATAGAATTAAGAAAATGGCGGTAATTCCCATTCCGATTCATCCTTGATAGTTAGGTTAGTTCGAAGGAGCAATGCCGCCGGCATTATGAGCGCTTTGTATGTAGGTATATGTACCATATCAAATCAGAGGTTTCTCGTACCACAGATTCAAAATTATAAAAAAAACTTTTCCAACAACACTATTCCATTTACTAAAACAGTTCTCAAGATCTCTGTCGATCAACTCCTTTCCAATCACTCGATTAAAATACCAATTCGTATTCAATACCAACTTATCGGTGAAACGAACAAACTGAGGAACTAAAGTAACCTATACAAGCTTTTTCAGATAAAATCGAAACTGGCTCGCTTCTTAGCTTAAAGTTAACTTGGTCGAGTTTTCTGAGAACCAGTTCCTCCCTTGGGTTCAAACATGTATATCAGAATAAATTGTACGCTCTTCCAAGTATTTCGACTACAGATTAAACTGTAGTTTCTATCGTTTCCACGTACTTTGGACCTAGTTTAATCAGTAGTTACTATTGTCATCGTCCTCTAGTCAATATAGTAAGTTCGGTAGTTTCTCTTCATTTGCATAACAACGACTGCGTCCAATCAATGTGTTTTCAATCTCGTCTGAGTTACATTTGAATTTCAGATGGGGTTCTATCTTTAGTTAAATAGTTTTCTGTTTCTTGAGTGCTCTTTAATAAGTTCAGCAGTTAAGGATAGTGTCTTAAATTCTCTTTTAAGGCATATTGATTTTTAAAGATGTAGTTTGATTAATTCAAACATATAATCTTGCTCTACAGAACATGCACATTCCTAGTTTAAAATTACCGGCCAGTTAATTTTTACGCTTTCAACGTTCGTTTTGATATTAATTTTTGATCCAAACTGGAAACAGACTACTACCTACTATAACCTACTTACTACCGCGGTAAATATTCCAAAACTAATTATGTATTTTGCAGTAAATCCTATTACCACAATGAACAACCATAACCGCTGGAATCCAAATTTTCTTTATTTTAGTTTTCAGCTACAACAACAGTTTTTACACGCCTTGGCTTTATTTGGCATACATAAAAAAAACGCTGTTTGATCTGCGTGAACTTTGAAAAAGGGTTCAGAAAACGGCACTGGGCTTATTAATTACTCAACGAATAAAATCAGGATAAAATACACACACCTAGAACCATACATAATTTATAACCAATACAAACTAATGGAATATGCAAAATCAGTTACACAGGAATACAATCGTCTTCAATTAATTAGGTAGATTTAAACCACAGTGCTCGTAGCGACTCATACATATGTAATATAATTAACTAAGTAATTGAGCCAATACATTAATAGCATACCTTACATTACTTACACTACTTATGGTACCTACTAGTACCTATAGATGTTTGGATGATCGTTGGCGACGTGTTGAGCAACAAACTTGCAAACATTCAAATCATTTATAGAGTAATATGTAAGTTGCAGAATAGGTACAATTTTTCCGACACTTACAGCTTTGTCTCTTAGGTAGTTGTCTATTATACAGACGAAATAGACACTATTACTAAAAAAAATCATATTATAATTATTACCAAATAAAGCCAAATTTATTAATTATTATTTATTATCGTTTACTTTCCGGTTTCATATTTTGCCACTACCTATGACTAAAATTAAATCAGTTCAAAACGCTAAATTATGAAAAATACTTCTGTTTGTTTGAAATCCAACTTAATTAAAATAATTTAGAATTAGGTTTTTGTACCTATAATTTTTTTTTTGAGTACCTTTTCTGGACTATTTGTTATTTGTTTTATTTAACATTAATGTATACTTTTTGCCATAAAATAACAAATAATAATTAATGGCACAGACAACTATCCTGTTCACTATACTCTTGGTGTGTAACCCTATTTAAGTGACATATTCGTACAATATCAATGGCTAGTAGTACAGTAAATGAGCATAGTAGGTATTTGAGCCACCCAAGAAGTAAACAAGATATTGCGTAGGCTAACATTAAAACTGTCGGCCATATTGAAACAGGAACAGCTGATATCTATGTTTTAACTATTTTACAGCTGACGCAGAATTTATTATATAATTGTAATGTAATCAACATTACACGATAATTATTTACATAATATAGTCATACATACAAGGTTACGCGGCAAGCCTGTACTAAATCAAAAGGATAGGTTTCTGTTCTTCATAATCATAATATGTTCTATACATTTTGCCAGAATTAAAAGGTCTTCCTCGGCTTTATCTCAAATAAGAAAGTCAAGGCTACTACTACACTACACGGGAAAAAACAGGCTTGCGGATGTCATATGTTGTTGAAACATATCTTGGAGTATGCTGGTTTCTTCACAATGCTTTCCTTCACATTTAGGTAAAGCCAGTAAAGATGATAAACTTTTGCATCTGCATTTGTAAAAAAAATCTTAGTGCTGGCTGGATTCGAACCCCTGAGCTCGCAATTGTAGAATTGGTCGTCCTATCGACTACACCACCGCAGTCTACGCTAAAACTTATTCTATCTGGAAGACTACAAAATTTCTTTTGTTTCCACATTAAAGGTGTTTTGTAAAGTTTACTTAAAAGTGCAGAAAAAAATGTTTCCCTTGTTCTGTAAAATAATACACCCATGAATAATTTAGAAAGTAGGTCGCTACCTATTATTGTACTACCATTGTGCCATTGAGGGTGGGCATTTTTATGTAAATCACATGTAAATATTCCAAGTTTGAAGGCCTCCAAACTTGTGAAATAAAAAAAATGGAGCTTGCGCTCTGCGGAGATTGTAGTCTCTGGTGGTTTTAATTTCGTTTTATCTGTTTTTAACGCTGTTCAGTCAGAACTTTTAATAATATTCTAGTAGCTTCATTTTATATCTTTATCAAATTTTATTTCGCATGCTTTCAAATTATTACTAGCTTAGCACAATGATCCAAAGTTTTTGGCCGCTGACTGTATTTAAGAAAACTCAACTTAAGTTCATCATCATCATTCACAACCTTCTCCACTGGGTATAGGCCTCTTTTTTGGTTTGGCATGTCGCGGTCCTGTGTTAATCGAGTTAAGTTTAATTTCGTATTTTTTCACCTTACTTAATTATTACAAACTTATAACAAACCTTACTTACGCTTAACATTACCTGTTTGCCATTGTTTGACATCACAAAAGTCTAAAAAAAGAATACTCAAAATTTTACGGGAGACATAAATCTAGCAAATTTTGAGTACGGTGTCACATTGACCACTGACTAAATCGATTTTACACTAATTAATGTAAAAAAAAATGACATTTGTGTCATCAATTTAACGGCTAATTTCTAAAGAGTACCTACATAGCTCGAAGTTAAGCTGAGTAAGCAAGCAAGCATTGTCAAGTCAAAAACTTCAAAAATATTGATCAAACTCAAATCGAAATAGATATTTATCACATTAATTATATATACGTAAGACAATATTAAGCGAACAAATTGAGCTTATTTCTAATTTTATATTATAACTGCTATACATTCTCATAGAATATTAAACGGGTTAAAATATTCGATGGTTGGTAATATAATTATACCAGAATATTTTCATACTTTAATATTTGCCCACTTAAAATCAAGTTTAGTGTCTTGCTTTTAAGTCTACAATGTAGCTAGTAGCAATCGCGATGAAGGGGGTAATTATGAGTATAGAACCTTTGATCTTCATTTACATAATACGAGCTACCTATCAATTAATAGATACTTTAGTATACCCACATATGAGGAAAATTAACAAGCAATTTTTAAATTCTTACTAGTGGTAGGTAGTGATGGAAACACCAGAGGGGTTTCTATAACAGGGAGAGCTCAAGACCATCCAATACGCTGGCCTTGATTTAGACAAAGTCTTATTTATGTGTATATATATAAAAGCTTGTTCAAATACACAATGCAACACAAAACACCTAGTTATACCTTCCACAAACATAATGCAGTACTATACTTACACTTAAAAATAAATATGTTTTGGGCACAAAATACAATATCATCCAGAAAACCTTTTTTATTATTCAGACAATGTAAAAATATGGCTAGTAGTGTAGAATCCTTGTGTACAGAATTAATTACACAAATAACTATCCACTATTCGTTTACTTACGTACTTAGATTCCATCAATATATGTATATGGCTATTGAATGAAACTCACAATATGAAAACCTGACTAGTACTTGACTGATTTATTATGACGGTAAACACTCAGCGTACTCAGCGTAATATCGTAACTTGCCAATAGTTAATAGATAAATGAAATTACCTTATTTTGCCTTAAAATGACGATATAGATAATTTTCATAAATACTCGTACAAAAATTGGCATTCACTGTATACCTCTATATATACTTACATGTTTTTATTTATAAGCCGCCGAAGGACATATAATGTTAGTATCATTTTTGCCCCTGACTCTCTGTCTTTCGCTATGTGAGTCCAACTTAAATCTAACCGCTTTATTTTGAATACTTTAACTTAAAAGGTCATGTGAATGAAAGAATCAAGGCTCAATAAAGAGAGAAGCAAGGCTATAATCAGACTCACTGACCAGGTGGGGTTTAGGCGATGACACATTTCCTTGAAAGTGGTTTATCTTGGAACTTGGCGGTTTCCCAATGATTTCTTCTTTACTGTTAAAGACAGTCGTGATAAGCTGGCGCATCTGCACTTGAAAAAATAATCAAAGACTATAATACTCAGGCACACACCTTTGAGTAGGTATATATTAAAGAGAGATTAAAGCCGCGGCCCGAGGCCATTGGGCACAGATTAAATCCGGCTTGGCGTATGACACATATTTATCCCCCGTATCCTCGGAAGTTTATTCACCGTTAAAGCCACAATGACTGTAAAAAAATAAATTCGTATGTCAATTACATTACCTACTTGAATGTATTGTACACGTATTTTTCTTTTGTTTAGAAGTTTCAAGCGACGTCAATTCATTGTACATTTTTTACAAAGACGTGACGTCACAAACCCCGCCCCGGAAGTTTCACGATATATGTTTATCTATTACTAATAATTAGGTAAAACAAAAAATACCCATATTTTCCCTAATCCAATTGTAACAAAAACACCAGTTCTTGAAAAATTTACCCGTGCAGGCGAGATTCAAATCTCCGACCACATGATCATGAAGGCGGACGTTTTGGCCGCCACAACTTTTGCGTAGGTATAGTAAGCATATAGCAGTAGCAAATCCAAGAATAAACTGGTCTGAAAACAAAGAACAGGTCTCATATAGGAGTACATTGGACGATGCAGTGTGATCGGACATTTAGATGCAAATTCAAAGCATACAATGTTGCAGTGCGTTGGTATTTCATTCCTACAGTTTAAAATAAAATAAAACTAGTAGATACTATCTCGTTTTATATTAAACCTTCGTAATGGCAGACAGGCTAAAAGGTTATTTTAATGGCAGTAGGTATATAATACCTACATAGTTTTAAGAATATCACTTAGGTATTGTCGTATCTCAAACATTTAGCTATCTACAAAAGTTTTTTTATCCTGTTAACTAATATTATACATTCAAAATTTTGGATGTTTGTTGCTCAATAATGTAGAAATATTGAATCGTATTTTTAGCTAATGTAAGTCTTGAGTAAGCATTTGAAATATGTAAGTAGTGATCATTAAAAATTTTAGGGAAAAAAGTGTTATTTAAATCTCAAGTCACTGTATATGAAAAATCTTATTAATTGTACGTTTAAATTGACTTCATCGGCACTGATTACAGTATATGGCGAAAAAAAACAACATTGAGCTTAAGCCAGGTTTTATAAAACGGCAGTTATTATTTTTTCTTAACTTACTCGTTTATCTATTTATTGCACACACCATTACCACAAGAAAAACCTAAGTAGCTGTTTCAATAACGTTCTCTTACATCCTGTAAAAACTATGAAATCAATACGTTTATGTACATCAATTAACGTCTATTAACTTCCTCTATTGCCGTATCACAATGGGCAATATTTCATAATCTATTCAATTGCTACAAGATGATACCTTTCAATTGTCGGACGATTATTAATTTCTGATGTTAAAGAATACCGTTCTTATAGAAACCAATTGAATTAAATACACACTACGATTGAAAATGGATGATGACAATGCATGGTATATTTTAACCCGAGTTTAAAAACAGAAGGATATATTTTGATACAATTTCAAAATAGTTTTTTTACAACGTGACATTCAAATAATGGTCAAAAAATTTGAACTGTTCTCTGAACTCTAATTAGGTACACGCACTAAAATACGCACAGATAAAACATTCGCATTATGGATATATAGAGAAACTAAATTAAAATTAAATCACAGGTAAAAATCTATCAACTGTTTTTTTTCTAATACACAATAATTAATAGAAAACATTTTCTAAGTAAAAGCACGTGTACGTACAATACAATTATAAACAGCATTTTTATTATTTTTAATGTATATTTTGCACATCGTTATTATTAATAAAAGTAAACTTGGTTGTAATTTTGCTGTATTAATAAAAGCGCTGTCAAAAAAAATATTAAAAGGGATTGACAATGAAGGAAAAAACAGAAAAATTAAAAGCAAAAAAAACTTAGTAGTACTTATTACATTCATAGGTACATAAGTATTTAGAAGTAGTACATAGCATAAACATAGATCGTATGAAAACTTTCTCTGTCTGACCCAGCCAGGGCTTCAAAAAGGACATAAAGGTACGTACACACCTGCGTACGAACGCCGGTCATCCATTCGTCGATAATCTGATGCAAATAGCAGACGTGCACCGCGCATGAGCACTCCGCATCGGGTCGTAAAACTGTTACTACCACCCCCCACTGCTACCCGCACCGACCCCTGTCTACCCGGCTCTTTGTTTTTGGCAATGCCTCGGATGTGAGGACGCTGTATCAGTAGTAAAAGTCTAGATTTTAGGTCATTTTTTGAAGGCTTAAACTTAAAAAATAAAGAATATTTACTTATTTGCTCGTGCCAACATTTCTATGGTATATTTCTTTTTATGAATGATTACTTAAATTATAAAAACTAAATAGGTAAATATATAATTATCATGATAATAACCATTCAACACAGAAAAGAACTCGTCACTTATCTAACCTGAACAGCACCCGGTGCGAAAGTGCCCATTTATCATTTACCTACAGGATGTAGGTATCCTAATTTAATGAATGTGAAAGTTTTTATAATGTTATTACATTTTTGTATGTTTATTGTTTAATCACGTTTTAAGAACTAGACGAACAAGTTTGATATTTGCAAAATAGATAGATAATTTGAAAAACCCATACCTCATACCCATACCTGTCATCTCAGGAAAATTACTGGAACTGGATTAAAACCGCGGGGCGCTGCTAGTTATCCAAATTGAATTTGTAACTATATAACAATAATATGTTGTAAAAAACACAGAAATTAAAAAAATGAGTAATATGTTAGCTATCTGCACACACAGTGCTATGGTATCTGCCGACTCCGAACAAATAATAAACTCAATACGACATCACAAAAATAAAAATAATAATTTTAAGCCTATCTATGTAGTAGGTACCTACTTTAATAGAAGAAGCTGAGGAATTAGCACATGCTTAAATTAAGTATTTAAAAAATATTTAATGAATCCGAGTTTAGTTAAGAATGTGTTCGTATTCCTTGAAAGACCGTATTTTGGCTGCTGGCACTGTGCCGTAATGGGTAGGCATGTTGCTTACCATCAGGTGCATGTCTTGTTTGTCTTGTCCCTCTATAGCATCAAATAAATGGACATATCAAAAAAAGTCTAATAACACTACAGACAGTGTTACAATTACAAAGAATTAAAAAAATATTGGTTGCCTGTAAAGTCGGTATACGCGCGAAAGTTTTACGTGATAACGACTTTGAGTGGTAAAATAATTTTACGGAAGGGACGCGTGCCTTTTACTTTTTATGTCTGTCTCTCTCGCTCTTAGGCGGGCTAACCATGCCCGAGTGGAAGGGACGCGTGCCTCTCATTCGCTCTCGTTGTGAGCGCATAACGTGAGCGGAGCGTAACGCAGTTTCTTGAAGTGTCACCCGGCAAACCAATTTATAAGACGTTGTCACGTCAAAAAAACTACAACAATAATAAAATTAACAGGTTTTTTTTGTTTTGTAATGAACTCTGCATAAATATACCTATTTTCTCTTTTGTTTTTTCATCTACATAGAAGACATAAATATAGAATATACGCAAGTTCAACAGCTGTGAAGATAATACTCGTACAATATTAAGTCGTGAAAAATTATAGTCCGTTGAACTTTCGCTACTGCCTCTTTTTTATACTACGATCCTTGGAGGGAACTAAACCCGGACTAGTCTAAGACCCCTTTAATGGCAGCATTTCTGTGACGAAGCGGGAAATTCCACCCTTTGAAGGGTTGAGAATTTTATTAAAATGTGTCGAGTGTTTGTACCTAATTCTTATGGAAATGTGCCTCAAAAATAAAGCAAAGCTCTTTTTTCTAAGATTTAAAAAAACCTAAAAAATCTTTAACTTGTAAAAGTTTTTGTCCTTTTCATTTCCCTTGACGTCAAAAACGTGGAAATTTTAAATACAGATTAAACGCAATTCAACATTTTTTTTGCCTTGTTTTGGTGATCCTAAAAATTTGGAAAACGGCACTTGGCTACAATTACATACTTAAACTATGAAGATTTGTTATTATAATACTTATTTAAACAATTAGATAAACACAAATCATAGTACCTATAGCTCGAATGCTTACTTGTTTGGAGAGTCCTTGCCTCGGGAAGTACTACCTACTCTTTTGCCAGTTATTCTACTGCTAATTTCACTGTGTTCCGGCTTAAAGGGCAACGGTTCTAGCGAAATTAGGTAGAAGGTTTGGAAATAAATCGTCGTATATATCTGGGAGACAAGCGCAGTCCAGTGTTAGGTAATGATTTGAACTCTTCATGTTCCAACAGCTGCGTGACACTATACTTTTAAGAGCAGGCCTGTTGTTTACTATCAAACAAATGTACAGTCCTTTACTATGTATAATATTATTAAATACACGTAGTTTAGACTAACAGTCGATTCTAAATGCGTTTATTACCTCAGTAATATACTATACGTCCCTGTACTCGTATTACATACACTATACGCATCCACTATGTAAAGAGTTATATACTCGTACCTAAGTCCTTACATTGTTGCATCGTTCCGTCTATTACCCGCAGCCACTGAGCGTATCATAGCATATCTCTGCATCTAAATGTCTTCATTCGTGTCAAATGTTTTCCTTTTAGCTGTTGGAAAAATATGTCCCTTAATAAAAAACGTTTTGGTATTCCGATTACGTAGTGCAGGTAGAATAGGTACTGGCAGGTAGACATTTAACCGCGGTGTTTCGGATATTCACTCAAGGCTTATGCGAACTAACATTTATTCGAGCTATGTCAAATCCGTTACTACATTTTAGAAGTTTGTCATGTCAAATAAATACCTAAGTAAAGACATACCTACAACCTACATCTTACACAACTGTTAAATGTCTCCAAACTAAGCAAATCTTTTTATTATGGGACTAAACATCTGATACCTATATACTTACTTTTACTAAACACATAAAACAAAATGTGTTGATGAATACCAACGTATTATACCTAGGTATATACGTTTAACTTTTGTTTTATTCTGTTACTGAGAAATCTATTATTATTATGTGTACTTAAATGACAGTTTTTATATTGTTTGGAAATACTCCCCTTAACGCTGATGCCTTCCAATTGCTTCAGTTTTAAGGCATTCCGCATTAATTGTTATATTTTATTGTGTTAAATTTTATGCAATTTTGAGTTTTAATTATAAATAACTCTCGCCAAAATTATCTCGCCGCGAAGAGTTTAAATCTTCATGCCTGTGATTTTGGTAGATCCTTAATTGCGTTTAAGTCTTTATTAAACGTACCAAGTGTTCGGATCGTTTACGGTTGATATTTGCATAACATTTTGAAACTGATGGCGAGATAAAACTCATTACATGTTTGCTTAGTGCGAAAAATGCAGTAATTGAATACCTACCTACATACGGGGATGGGTTCGAAGGATTTTTAGAAGGTTATACAGGTAGATATAGATACAAAGCTACCTATATGTTATTACTCGGTACAGTGAACTAGTAATAACTGCTGTGGAACTTGTGTTAACGTCGTTGCTTTTTTTTCCGATATTTTTTTGCACTATTGTTATTGCATTAAATTTGTTGTTCAAATGAAATAATTGTACATGGAGCATTCTGACGTGATTGAGTAACAGACATACAAACATTATAATAATAGCATGATCAGATAAATTCATTCATACTCGTACTATAGATTAACAACAACATAAAATTAATTTTGTAGACTAAATCTTTATGTAATCTTTGGGTTGTACCTTTATACACAACAGACACTTTTCAATCGAATTTTAAAATAGGAAGAAGGAAAAGTTTATTTATTTTTCTTCTAGTTTTATCATAATTCCGTCAATTGCTGTCGTGCAAAATCTAACTTTTAAACTTTTAAACTTTTTTATAAAACCTCAGTTATTCACTGCAGAGCAAAAGTGGACACTTTTGCTCTCAATTCCTTCCACTTAATCTAAACCTGGCCTTATGTAGTCCAATCTTCCAATTAGGTGTCCCTAGGGTCATCCACCAGCGCGGTGGAACAGGAATTTGTAAGTACAGAGCGAGAGAACGAACAGGACATGTGCCTGACGGTAAGCAACATGCCTACCAATAACAGCACAGTGTTATGCAGTTATTGGAACATAAAAATACCAAATCATTGCATAGCATTGCATAACACTTGTTGCCCATAGACATAAGATGGTTTAGGTAGGTATATGTATGATTGTAATTTGCCTGGAAACATTGCCCTTGAAACTGGAACAGAGTCAACTATTTGCACACTGCTGCTTGGTGGTAGAATTACTGACAAAAGTGTACTTACTACTTTCCCAGGAGGACTCTGCAGCTCTCTGCAGACTACTACTACAAACTACTAACTAACTAACTCCTACTACTACAAAAAGTATTTGGGTACTTCTAAGTTGTTTCCATAAATGAGCCGTCAGTAAAATAAATTTAAAAGGAGCAGAAACCAAATTGTAAACTGACCATTTTATGTTTGCTCATAGCATTTAAATACAATTAAAGTACCTACCTACACGAAACTCTGATGCAGGCGAAATTAAAATGCAGCGAGAATAAAAAGTGCTGTCAATATTTTGTCCTTCAGTGCATTGCGTCGGTTCGAGTGAGTGCCACGAATACGAATTACTATTCGAATTAATCGGATTCGAGCCAGTGTGTTCGTGGTATCGATTTGTTGATCGGATAAGACGATACGTGGTGGTCTGCGATGGATTTATGTATGTGACTGTTCTTTTGTTTTTAATTTTTTATGTGATGCATTACTAGTTTTGGTAAATGGGTTATCCACGCGATGTATACTAATAAAAAAAAGTACAATTAACTGTTTTAATTGCTTTTTTTATCGATACTTTTCACGTGTTTGTACTTGACCATCGCCTAGCCCGATGTTAAGCGGCGCTACTCTCTACAATGGAGAGCCATTTCACCCTAGACATCCAAATTATATCAATCTGATAATACCCACTCAGGCAATGTATTCCATAGTTTATATGTTGTTCGTAATAATAACGAAAGTCCCCTTCGTTCGTTAATTTAATCTCAAATTTGTTCGTTCGTTGTATCGTTTGAAGTCACAAACGTCCACAATTTACCGATTTGACTTAAAAATGGGTCAAGTTCTTGACTAGCGTAAGCTTCTAATAAACTTTATCAGAAAGCGACCGTAAGGGTCCGTACGTTTTTTTGTATGAGGGGAAAGATACTGTATTGTTTGTGATTGAGTGTATGAGTACACTAAAGTACCTATTTCTATTGTTTTATTATCTCTTTGACAGTTCTTTATTGTCCACACCATTATATTATGAATACCTACATATCTACCATTTGAGAGAGCATTAAAACAAGAAAAAACAACAATTAGCTTGATTAATGAAAGCGTAGTCTTCTAGGTAAATTTTAAGATAAAAAAATAAAAACGTTCTCAAAGAGTATACATATTTAAAAAAAATATAATTCCTTTTGGTTCGTGTACTCGTACTATATCTTTCCAGGATAAAAAAAAAAACATACATAAATGTGTATTTGTGAAATTCGAATTTCAGTGTTTTTGACCTTTCAGTGGTTATGATACGATTGAGCAGCAGACAAAAAAACCCATCTGCGTTTCGGTTGTTTGGAAGAGACAGATCTTAGCAATAAGGTCGCCATTTGCTTAATTACCTCCGAGAATGATTAATTTGTTTATTTTTGTTTTTGAATTGGGAGCAATAAATGGTATCTGTCTATCAATCAAACTTTCACATTTCTAATGTTACTAGGATTTGAAATGCCCATTCATATCCCCGCACTTACGTAATTCTCCATAGAGTATGTATGTTACAGTATAGATAGTAGAACGCCACTCACCACATGTCGTGATTCGGCTCTATCAAGCCACTCGGAACGTTGTCGTGCATTCCGGGAATGTTTACACTCTGTCATAGATTATTCTGCAGTTGTGATAGCTCAGCCACTTGTGTGATACTGAATGTTCACTAGTCAATTTACTATAAAACTATACTTACTATTTTTACTTTTTTTTTTAACTTATTTTTTAACTATATTTAACTACTTATATTTAATTTTTTAAATATACTTACTATACCTACTTATTTTTATGGAGTGACTTAACTTAGAACATGATGATATTATGGAAAACTGTGTACATTCTTTTAAAAATAGTTAAACTAAGATACAGGAACTTTTAATAGACTTTTTATTTTATTTTACATTGGCGCCTGAATAAACTTCCAATTTTAATAACCTACAAATTTGAAACAGTGGTTTCTGTTTAAATTTTTTTATTTGTTGATATTTTGGTATTTACACATACCTACCTACAGACAAACATCCGAACTTTGATATTTATAATATTAATAGGGTTGCGTGAAATAATTCAAAGCTAAAATTTTAGTAGAGTTAGCTAAACTTAAACTAATCTTTTTAGCTAATGACAAAACTATAAAATTCACCACAATTATAAATTTTATTAATTTAAAAAAAAAACTAACTCATGAAACATGGCTTTTAACTAAAAATGTTTCATAGTTCACTACAATGAGTCAAAGAGACAATTCAGTGTTGTTTGTCAGGGACATTTATTTGTACACAGGTTATGTTACCTACTTAACGAAGTTTAAAATACGACGTTTAGAATCTACTATGTTGATAGCAAGATTCCATGTTTGTCTCTTCTGTACCATATTTAGTTTAATGCGTAAAGCTTACTTACTCTAGGTTTTGTTTTGGCGATGTTATCTAGTATTGTACGAGTGCTCTACACGTTTATTCCTTTTTTGTAAAATGGACTTCGGACGTGTCTGTTTACAAAAAAAGTAAGAATGGTTCAGTAACATTTTTTGTCTTTCATATTAAGCATTTAAAAGTAGGAATTTATAAAACCGTAATATTTAAAATATTTACTTAAATTCTACTTTAAGAAACTCGTTATTTTATTTTGAAAATACACTGTTTTTGTGTTAATATTTTGACACGTACAATTTGAGGAGTATATTAAGAAGTATCTTACTTATATAATATACTTAAATGTCGCACCTAACTAGCTTAATCAGTTGGTCAATTAACAGCCTAGCCTCTTTACTGAACAGAGCAGTTTAGCTAGTGTCATGAATTACCTATAGGTACCTAGAGGCTAGGATAATTGAATGGCTGATTAAGCAAGTTTACTTACTACAATGTTTGATTATAAAAGTATGTACCTACCTAGTTTCAATTCATGAAATTATTAATGGGTAGGTAGATATACTATCTATTTTATTTAATAATTTAAAAAAATATGTTTTTCTATTTACTTATTTTTTACTTATTTAGATACTTACCTATCCAAACTTTTTACTGAACTTTCTCTGTATCTAAACTTAAAAAAATGGTAGTTGTTCCACCGTAAGGGTCCCCCACCGTGCTACATTCCACCGCGTCAATTAAACCGCGACACCCAATTGTTGATCATTATCCACTAATCCGGCTCATATTCAATCAATACCCAAAACTTTACTCGCACACCTCCGCCCGCCTCACCCCTCGTCGCGCGACATTTAATGACACCCGTGCAACGACCCACACAAGCTATTATAGCCCCTCAACCCTCCACGTAAGGTCTTCACTCCCCTGAACACGCCCACCGCGTTATATAGCACCGAGGATCTATAAAAGTTACGTCTGTAATCTAACATAAAACTCGGGCCGTTTAGATGCGAACGCGGCCACGGACGACACATCTCGGATCGCTCCGTACTTTTACCGAAATATAGACGTGATTTTTGTGTGAATGTACGCGTTTTTTCGTGTAAATTGAAGGTTAAATTCGCGCGTCGGTGCATTGGCGCGGACGTCGACGCCGCGACGGCTCGGCCTTGCGTTTTGTTTTCGCGCGACGCCTCTGCGACGTTTTCACAACAAATGTGAGTACAAAATTTGAATATTCAAACTTGGAACGCGCAGCACCGTTTCAAAAATAGAACAGACGCTAATTAGAACGCTGGCTGGTGGGAGAGTCGCGTGCTAAACACTCATTTTCTTACCAGCCAGCTTGAAAATGCGGAAGTTTTAGCGTTAAACGGTGTGATTTGGTGAGAATGGAATGTTTTATTGAAACGTTTTCTGTGTGGAACAATGATAAAATAAATTTTGGTGGTATTTGGAAACAATATAAACTTGCTTTTGCATAAAAACGGCTTTTTTTCTTTAAAAACGATTCAAAATTTAGAGTTGGTACTTAAATTATATACCAAGGTATAGATAGAGTAAATGTATAGTAAACGTACCTACTTCCTCCCTAAAATTTTTCAAATTATTAACTATTTGGAATATTTTCTAACTGTTTTTGCTTTTAAAGCATCTCTACCTAATCATAGACCGAGTGAGAGAGCTTAAACAACATCAGAAAACAAAATCAAAATGTCATGCTTTTTAACAACGACTTTAAACTTTAGACTTTAAATACACTGTATTAACATAATATTAGGAATTTGAAAAACATAACGTTGTCATAGAAAAAAATCAGAAGTCACAGTAGTAAGAAGATACATTTTTTTGAGGTTATGTGGGCATGTCAATACATAATCTAACCATTTGTAGATTTTACTACACATTAAATAAAATTTCGAAAGAAACAATAACGAAATAAAACTAGTTTTAGTCATTACATACCTGAGAATACCAAAAAATATATAAAATAAATCGATTTATCACTAAAATGTGCGCAAAAATAATGGCCGTGGCGCCATCTTTTAAACACCCTGCAAACTTAGTAACTGAGGAGTTGTAGGGAGCTTTATTGCAGTATGGCCAGTGAATTCTAATATCGCTCTCTCTTTCTTACTTACAGAGCAATATCTAACCTCCTTTTCCCACTCGTCATGACACCACAGAACTATGGGATGCATATTTGCAAACGAAATCCAACCCTTTCGTTCAAACAATAAGGTTGCACTTGCATTACATTAGTTTTTGGAGCTTCACCCTGAGATGTGTGGATGGAATGCAGTAAGAAATATACTTATCTCGCTCGCACGTGAGTGATATCTCTGTTTGCTGTGAAGGTTATTATATGTAGATATCTCGTTCGGCGGAGATAAACAGATGTTTGTTAGTGTGTCTGTGGAGATATTGTGCGATAGTATCGTCCATGATGGAAAAGGCGGAGCGTTTAAGCCGCTTTAGTTTGAATACGGTCCAATTTCGATAGAATATTGTAAGTATGCACGTAGTTTAGGGCTGAATTTGGATTATTATTTTTATGATAATATGACAAGTAGGTAATACTGAAATTTCAAACATTAACTTAACCCAAAAATCTGACCAATTTTTAAGTTAAAACTGTATGGACATTTTGAAACTTACTGGTTTTTAATTAAGAAATTAGTAAAAAAATAAAATAGTATCTGTAGGTAGGTACCTACAGATCAAAAGAGTATTAGGTAGGGGATTTTTTTTAAATACTTACCTTTGATTTTACGATGTTAATATTCTTATCTATCTACAGTATATAAATAATCATTAGATAATTTACAATTCGAAAGTTAAGGACAATAAGTAGATACCTATTACTAACTAGTAAATAAGGGTGTTGTTCCCAATCCCGCTATTTTCCCGTGATAAAGAATAGGTAGGTATAGGTATTTCTTGATTTTTTATGTCGGTATGCCTGTGTTACCTATAGGTAGGTATATGGTAGGTAGTATGTGTTACCAAACTAAGTACCTACCCACCGATTAGTTATCTATCTATGTAGATACATAGATAAAAACACTTTATTGTCCACAACATAAAAATAAATTAACAAAAAGATATCTAGGTACCTACATTCTTAAAATTGGTGAAGCAAATGGTGACTTTATCGCTGAAAACGATATCTTCCAGGCAACTGGATTATACCTACAAATTTCATCCAGATCCTACAGTAATTTTTACTTAAAAGAGTAACTATAATTAGTCCACGGCTAGGGTATCTATGGGTATCTAGATAGGCACAAACTTTCTCAGTTATAATAAAGAGGTATTTAGGTTAGTCTCTAGGATTTAGTAAAATGAAAAAACTCAAATCAATAGGTAGGTACTTATCTAAGTCATTTTCATTTTAAAGCTCTAAGACATCACAACGAAAAATCTTGCTGATATGTTTATTTTAAGTTCTGAGACGCTGAAACCTTTTTACAACTAAGTAGGTAGGTAGGTTTTTTTTAATTGCCTACATGACAGCAAATAAACTAAAGTTACATAGGATAGATTATCTGAGAAGGGAAAGACAGGGATGAATTTTAATTTAAAGATATAACGAGCGTTATAAAACATTTAAAGTTAAGATCCAAATACCTAATTAATTTCTGATGACCTATAGGTAGATAGGTATCTACCTAAAGGTCATAAGAAAAAAAAGTATCTAGGTAGATATTATACCTAGGTATTTAGAACTTTTTTTAATCTTAACAAATTAAAGTCAATGTATCTATACCTACTTCTATACCTACTAATAGATTATTATAAAGCTGAAGAGGATTTTTGTTTGAACGCGGTAATCTCAGGACCTACTGAACCGATTTCAAACATTCTTTCATCATTGGATATACTCGTACATATACGTGATCCCTGAGTTCTATATATTAGGTATAGGTACTTATGTACCACGGGCGTAGTCGGGGTAGACCGCTAGTAATAAAATATCCTAACCAGAGCAACAGTTGCTGGTCTTATTATTGTTAAACAGCGATGAATTCCAGGCAACAATAGGGAAGGAAGGGATAACTAGTTGGTGACAAAACACATTTGTTTATTGGCTGGCCTGGTGGCTTAGTTGGTAGTAACTCTGCCTGCGAAGCGGTGGGTCGTGGCTTCGATTCAGTGCAAATAATTGTGTGACGAATACAAATATTTGGACTGTGCCTGGGTGTTTTCTATGTAGGAGTACCTGTTGAGTGAAAAGGTTTGAGGCAATAGATTAAATTTTTATATGCTGTAGTTCAATGTTTAAAAAATTAAATAAATAATGAAGTAGACACGGGTTAACCAGGGTTTTAAAATTACCAGGCGCAAGTAAAAATTTTTTGCAAAAAATATAAAAATATTTTTTTAATCAATTTTAAGTTTAGTTGGACGTTAATAATAACTAAAAATAGGGTTTCTCAAAAAGCCTGAAAATGTTAATAGAACTTTCCAGGTGATTTTTAAATCACCTGCAAAGCGACCTCAATTTATTGAGGGAATTTTCACACCATGCCTGAACCTCCGTGTGACGGTAGGTGAGTAAAACGTGGTGCGTGGCTCGGGAACTTCCACTTGGTGCACCCTAGGCATCACACAACAACTTGTCTCGGTGGCATCTTGTTGTGTGATGGCGAATCCCGGCCGGCGCTGGGAACTTCTACACGCGCTTCTCTCCCCTTTGAGCAGTGCGTGTAGAGGGTGAAGAGGGCTGGAAGATTTGGAAAGGTTACTCGGCTGATATATCGACCAAGTTCAATTCCTAAGCCTTCCAGATGAGGGTCCTCCACGAGCGCTCTGATTAGCAGAGTGCTCAGTGGAAGAACCGCGGTTATCCTCAGCCGCGGTGGTTAGGGCGGACCTCTCGCTGCCGATAATCTTCACCATGAGAGGTGAGATGAAAGTCTTTCAACAGTGAGAGGTCGCGTGAGTTGGAAACTTCTTGCACCTTAACTGAGGCGGAAGTGGACACGGGGGCGAGCCTAGAGTCGCCGACTCTGGGCACGCACCCTGTCTCCACAGGAATGCCTGGGGCGTTGGATGTTTAGGGCCGTCCGACGCTTCACCTAGGGATAGGCCACCGAGGAGGTGACGAGCTGCTGATTTCCGGTGCATCACTAGAGCCAAATGCGGGGGTACTAAAACCCCCCGCGAGGCCGGTCTGCAAGGACCATCGTAGGAGTGCGAAAACTGACCCTGCGACCGTGACCGCTATCCATGCAGGAGAAATCTGTAGGGGTTTTAGTCAGTAGGGCCACCATGTCCCATGGTGTCAAGCCCGACATACCCCACCAAGTCCTTGCATGGTGGGCATACGTAAAAGTATTTCCCCCATAAAACAAAAGATAAATAAAGCAGGAGAGGCGAGAAGTTTTCAGCTGGCCTACTAAAAAAAACTATTCTATACGAGATAGAGTAGTATTTAATACCTAATGTACTACCTAACGTAACTCTAATATACCTACATAGGTATACCATGTTATTTATAGCTATTGTTGAAACTTAATATCATGTAGGTATACCTACCTCTGTATACACTATTGTATATTTATATTGACAGTCGACAACGTCGGTTCTCTTTTCAAAACGTTAAATTACCTACGTAAAGATTTTTTTGAAGAACGAGAGATTTTTCTAACAAGCGGCCAAGTCGATTTTACAAATTCAAATCTAAGTTACATAGTCATGAACAATAAGTTATTGATTAAAGTACATTTTGTATGCAATTAAAACTGCCTTGTGGCTTAGTTGCTAGTAGATCAGCCCGCAAAACCATGCCCTCTGGTTTAAAACGACCAGGACAGATAACTAACGGTAAGCAAAACAACTGAAAATTTTTGGAAATTATTTTTGTTGTTGAAATTTTAAGAAAATATAGATTTCCCTCTGCTACTCTAAGTTTTTTTTTATGTTCACGATATTTTCCTACTCTAACGGTGTAGGAAAATATCGTGAAGAAACCGGCGTGTACCAAGACTTATATTTTTCGAGGACATGCATCATCCACCAAACTTGAATGGGCCGGTGTGGTGGGTTATGGCCTTGACTTTCTCCTTGAGTACGAAGGCTGCAAGTCCCATCAATGGAACACTACTTAAGTGCTTGTGCTAGGTTTCTTAAAGAACATAGCATATTCGCGTTTGACCAATATTTCAAACATACCAAACGAAGGCTTGGATGTAGCATTTTTACCTACCTATTTACTCTAAATTTAAATACTCTTACAGTGTTCCTATCGGGAAATACAGAACAAGGTACTTAGTGAGGTCCACAGTTTCACATTCAGAATGTTCAATCTGCATTCAAGGCTCATATTTCCACCATGTACCTACCGGTGGCTTTTGGGTCTTGTACTTATATTTAGCTGCCCAATAACAGCAGGAAAAATTAAGTTATACAATACCTGCACACGTTCTAAAGTGTATCTGACAAAATACTAAGAAGCAAGAAACCTTTAGGCGATGCTCAAAATTTTCCAACCGGGATCTAACAAGAGTCTCTTGGCACACCTGTCAAATACTTCTAGAGCATTGATTTAGTATTTCGCAGAGCTGTCCCAAAGCTATATCAGTGGGCATAGCACCCTTACATTGCCTAATTTACCCTTAACTTTGTATATGCTGACAAGTTGCTGAGGAATAAAATAACGCTTCGCCTTTTAGAGGATTATCAGTTTTTAACAGGTAATTAAGATTTGAGCTCAATCTAGGTATGAGTCAAAATTTAGACTTGTTTTGAATGTTATCTCAAGTGCTTTGATATTATTAGGATACGTTTCGGAATGAAAGAAACAAAAGCAATTTACAGCCTGTTGGTAAAATCACAGGGAATACGTACTAACCATACTGACCATAATAAAGATCATAACTTTGTATATTAATGACGGCAGCCCCGTCAACTTCGCGCGCGAGGTAGACTGCCATCCTTAGGATCGTTCCTTCCGTCTAACTTTCCTTCGATCCAGCTTTCCATTAATAATAAGTAAGCTGACACTAGCACCAGCCCCTCAAACAAGAACCTTGCCAACCTCCTCTTTACATCCCTCGACATTAATAAATCAGATGATACTAATTTCAGATCTAATAATTAGTCAGCCGACAACAGGTATCTCCCTATCAATTATAATCAGTCAACCGACGCCTGATTTGTCCCAATAATATCAGTTGACATTAGTACAAAACTAAAAACCAGTACAACCAGCACTTCCATTGTAAAAATAACAATCAATCAGCCGATTCAGTTACATTTTTTGGAATGTAATCCTCCAAATTTAATAATAAGTGAACCGACATTAGACAATAATCAAAACTTGTATTAATTATTTAGTAATATTAGGTTAGCCGGTATGTAGACCATTACGATAGCTCTACTTACCTACTTATTATTTAAGAGGTCGCTTTGCAAAAGATGTTTCTGAAGCGGCTGACTGATTGTTATTTTTACCATTTAAGTGGCGGTACGTAGAGCTAAAGCCTGTTTTACTTACCTATTTACTTGCTACAAGTCAGCAGGTGCTACATTCTCCTTGTTCCTTCTAGGATACCAGGTTATTCCTTAATCTATCTTGCAGATGGCAGCCCAAACTGAGACCATAATTTCTCTGAAAAACATTGAATTTAAATCAGGACACAGAAATTGGTGTTCAACTTAGTGGTAGAATAATTGAAAGGTATGATTACGAGTATTTAACGTTTTATTCTTAAAATATTTTCTGATATTAAACTTAAAATAATGTAAAGCAAATGCGATCCAAACAGCCGTAATTATTTTGAGTAAAATAAAATTTACTAATTTTTGGACGTCTAAGGAGCTGAAAGAGAAGAAATTGAGAGTAGGTACCTAGGTGAGATTTTGTAATATGGAGATTACACATTTACCATACTTGCCTTCATTACTTGCTACGTCTTTCTGTTCATCTGTCGGTTGTTTGTTTAAATTAGATGTTAGAGCTTTCCAGTAGAAACTGTGGAAAAAAGTACTCAATTAAGAACAGAGTGACATACCTGGGTAAAAGGAATAGGTAATGGGAAATTTAATTTTCTCTAAAAAAACTGATATCTGCTACATGTCTTTCTGTTCATCTGTCGGTTTATTTGAATTAGGTGTTAGAGCTTTCCAGCAGAAACTGTGGAAAAAGTTCTCAATCAAGAATGAAGTTAAATACCTGGGTAGAATAATAGGAAACTAAATTTTATCGACAAAGATAGAAATCAATTTTAATTTAAAATTAAGTTCAGACACGACGACAGGCTCTCTTCCTCCTTAGGAAGGTCTATCCTTAGGTGGGGGTGCCGGGCGACCCTAAACGTCCTACGCCATAGACCCACCAGTGGAGATGGGGTGCTAGACAGAGTGCCTATCCAGGCTCGCCCCCGTGCCCACTTTCGCTTCAGTGTAAAAGCGAAAGGGGTTCATTATCGCTCCTCTGCCTCACACGAACTCTCACTGTAGAGCATCTTGGCTAAGAAGATCAGCAGCGAGAAATCCACCCCCACGACTGCGGCTACGGATAGCAGCGGTTCTGGTTCCGTGGCCACATCACGGTCCTAGTCCTTTCACTGAGCACTCTGATAATAGAGTGAAAGGACATGGGCCTCTGTTAATCAGATTAATTGTGGAGGACCCTCATCTGAAATTTAAGAATTTTATTTAGCCAATAAGAGTATTAGCTGAGTAACTTTGCCGAGTCTTCCAGTTTTTTTTAATTAAAAGAGCTATCTTGTAACATACCTATTTATATAAAGCCATAAGTTCCAATATTTTAATTTGTTTGTGTCACAATTAAGAAGAATTTTCTCTCCATCTACTTACCTCTATAGGTATATCATAAAAAAAAACATTTAACTGAATTACGACTGTTCTTTCTTTTGAGGTAGATTTCAAATAATCTACTCCTAAGCATTCACTATCCAGACTTCGAGGTAGTGGATTTCTTTCAACTCATACTCATACTCAATAATTTATTGCTTCATTATGTTACAATAATAAATAAGTACATTTCGAACAAATTTTTGTCGTAACACAACGTACCCCAACCGGGCATTGCAATTGAAGTGTCATTTTGGAGCAAAGCGTTTCATTTCACAGTCAAACAGGTACTTGGTTTTCTTCCTCAAAGGTTCTTAGGTCATCGGTTAAAAATTCTTGTTGTGGTAGGAAGGACACTTTGCAGAATCCACTTGGAGAAGTTTTACCTACGAGGAATCTTATACCTAACTCTAATTAATAGTACAGGTAAAAGTGCCTAATACTGGCATTTATTGGCTCCAACAAATAACGCATTCAGCGTGGTAATATCGCCAGCATGATAGGCACGCTTCCGAGTGGTAGTGAGCTTCGTCATCTTGTCTATCAATTGACCTCCATCAGTCTGGATAATTTAGATGTGCTAGCGTAGTTTAGGTAAGTAGCTGCTAGTATGTGGTGTAGTTCTACTTGTATTTTAAATTTGTAAATTAAAGGCTCCATTAAAAAAAGATACCTACAAAAAGATACCTACCTAGTTATTTGCAATAATATAAACCTAACATGATAAAAAAAAATGACAAGCTTTCATCCCCACTTCTCAACCCCTATTTCAGCCCTGTACAATTTGAAATTACAAAATTAATAGAACATACACTTTTTGCGTCTTATCAAGTGTTTAGATACAAAGGTTAATTCATGGGTTTATTTTCTGCGATGACGAACCTCCATATATTTTATTTTTATTCATCCAGCTTTCATCTCCAATTTTAACTTCTATTTCATTCTTTTGTTGTTCGAAATTACATAATTGCTATATTTGTCATTTTTTAACTTCTTGTCGATTGTCAATGTCTCAATACTCAAGTATCACGGTTTTATTTTCTACAATAACTTCCTTATAAAGTTTAATTGAAATAGGGATATTTCAAACCTTTTTTGCTGAAATTTGGTACATTCTCAGATAGACTAGACTCCGAGAAAAGACTGTGTATAGAAAAAGGGTTGAAATATCCGTATTTCAATTAAACTTTATAAGGAAGTTATTGTAGAAAATAAAACCGTGGTACTTTCACATTTATAATATTAACAAAAATGTGTTAGACAGAGAATGAAATCACATTTTTCAGCGTTTATGACTTTGAAAAAATCACAAAGTGACAACGTCCACATTCCATCTAAAACTCCATTATTCCATTAATTTCGATTTGTTCCATTAACATCCTCCTTATATCCTCCGGGAACTTGTCAATAAAACAAACAAGTCTAAACCCAATGGGGCAGATCGATTCGTTATTAAGTTCCAATCGGCGCTCTGAAGATTTGGGTATTAACATCCCAATGACTGTCATTTATTCCCATGTGTTAACAAAACTCTATGATAAAGAAGCAACGAGAAAACATTGGAGCCAATTTAAATTGGCTTACAAAATTATATAGTCCTTAACAAATAATACGAGCCCAATTAAGTTTCTCTTAACTTTGCCAATTCCACTTTTTTTTATATTACGTATTAATTTTGAAAAACACTTACGTTTTACTAAAACAAAGCAAGTTTTTAAGCTCATTCACCACTCTTGCAATCACAGCTCCCTATGGTAAAATAGCCCAAACGACAAAAACTATTTACCAAAAAAGTTCCTTAAAGCCTTACTATAGAGTTTTTATTGCCTTATCAATGGAATTAAGCGTAAGTCAACTTGTACAAAAGAAACAGCGTATAGTTCCGATGTTTTCCGCGCGTAGTACGGCGCTACTGTTTATTATAATTGATCTAAATTTACGGTTTGTTTGTCTAAATTTAGGAGAAAACATTATTTTAGGCAATTATAATAATTAAGAACTCTGATACCTAATGAAATTACATAAAAATACGAAGAACTAAATATATTCAGTAGTTGATATCGGCGCCATCTTACGGTGAGTAGCGGAACTTTTTCCTTCTACACACACAGTTGCAACCTCCTCGAAGCCTGTAAACGGATACACACACAGCCAAAACTTCTAAAGGAATCGGAGGGGTAGGCTGAGGGTTACAGGGGGCAAGGAAAAGCTAATTTTGAAAACGATTTTTACATTCCTTTGGTTGGGTGGCATTTTTGTAAATTCATAATGGCATTTTTTTTCGATTAACTTTTGAAGTTATTTTATGATAAAAAAATGTTTTCCTACAAATTAATTAACTTTGAATATAGACACGAATGAATAAAATTGAAAGTATTGAGAAAATCGAAAGGTGTTAACTACCCACTATCATGATTATAAAACAGTTTAGTGCCCAATAAATTATAAAACCATGTTGATCGTGACACATAAAGGATTTATTAGTTACACTAATTTTTTATGTCGTGTCGGTGTGTTTAATATCCCTAATTGGACTTTAAGGTTCCCATTTATATCTTTTGTACTAAACGTTCGCCAATTTCGTAGAATGATTTAAAATTTATAAATCGTTTTATAAATTCAATCCTTTTTAAATCATTAGGTAACTTTTTGCGTGCTGCTAATTAGGTATTATAGGCTAATGTTCCGTAATTTGTGTGGTTATAATTTAAAAAAATATGAGATAGGACGTATGATTTGTTTCTGGCAACCTTTTTCCAATCTATTAAATAAAATATGTTTTAAGTTTATTCTTAAAAGTATTTTATATGTAGGTATGTGAATGTTGTGTGTATTTGTGTTTTACCGCTTTTATGTGAACTTAGGTTATCATCTTTAATCGGTAATTTTAATTTTATAAAATATTTCTGTATTTTTACATCTGAATAATATGTCTAACCGTAATTTCTTCACCGCTTCTTAGCCCTTGTGTTACAAGTAAAGGTATACCTTTATAACATGCGTATAATATACGTATACATAGTATTTTGAGTCAGTTTTATTATATTTTACCAGTTATAATAAATTTAGTTTAGTCAAAAATTTCGGTACCCACAAAAACTGTTTTCACCTTATGCTATTTGTCGATTCACTGTTAAATTTCAGCTGTAGAATAACATCACATTAAAATGTTGGTAATATGAGACTTATATATTTCAGATATCTACTAAACAAATCTGTTATATGTTTTTTTTAATTAAATTTAAAAGTAACGGTGTATTCTTAAAAAAATGTCAAATAAAGCGATTTACTATTAAATTTCGGGTGTAGAATAACATAAAATTAAAATGTTGGTAATATGAGACTTATATATTTGAGCTATCTACTAAACAAATCTGTCATATGTTTTTTTAATATAATTTAAAAGTAACGGTGTATTCTTAAAAAAAATACAAATAAAGCACCATAAAAGCAACGGTCCAGTTTTTATGTCACCGACAGAACCGCGCAAAAAACCGTTGCATTTTGACCATAAACATTAACGCAAAAAATGAATAGTCAAATTTTTTAACTGACCATCCGTGTTTTAAACAACTGCTAATAATCAGTTTACACTTTGTTTCGTAACTGTGGTCTCTTAAAAACTAGAGCAAAAAGCCATTGTAAAACGGACAACCTTTTTAAGCAAAAAGGGTTACACAATACCATAAGGGACGAATCGTTTATAGAGCAATATAGCTGTACAATAGTGTGACATTGAGTTAATGCGTTCTATAAAAATAAAACCAACGGCATGCCACGAAAATTTAGACCAGTTCGGATATTTCACTAACACGGAATAGTCTTACGCGTGTAATTAAAAATCGCGCTCTGATTATTACGTTATCAAAAATAACTGTATTACTTTGTGATATAAATAATTAGTCTGTTATTTTATTTTGGTAATTATGTAGAGCGATGCTCGATTGTTTTTTGTGTTTGTGAATGAGTTAGTGATAAGAGTGACGAGTGCGTTTTCAATTGAATCGGTTTAAATTAAATGATAAGGTGAAAATTAATATGCAAATTGAATTACAAATTGAGCAGTGTAATGCACATTTTTTTATTGGTAAGTATAGAGTTCTTATCGTTCAATGCTCTTTATAAGTTCTAATAGCAGCCGTATTCTAAATATTTGCTTATAATTTACGCCAATTAAAAATTTGACGTTTTTTTCACATAGTAAAAGTGTCAATAACTATAAACTCATTTGATTCAACTCAAAAATTTTGCAACTGTTGGCCCTACCTAACCCTAAAAGCCAACAGCGCTATGGTTTTAACTTGAAATGATTAAGATTGTTTCTGTATGAAAGTACAGTATTTCGATTTATATAATATATAAATGATTGCATTGATTTCATAGAATAGACCGCCAGCAATTTAACAAATAGTTTTAATTCAAAATATATAAGGTCTGATGGCATATATGATGTGTGACCACCAAACGACTCTTGCCGAATTTAGTTGCTGACACATAAGCTTCTACAATGAATATTAATGCGGCGGTTTGTGTGGCAAATCCCCAACTGATCCTAGAGTACTACTGTGAATACAAACAATTAAATTAATTGGTCAGTGACGTCATTGTTTGTGTATGTAGGTATATGCAAACTACGCCGTTGATTGCCGAAGGAATCACAATTGTAGGCGCATATTTGATAATGAACTTGGAAAGTTTATTATATATTCACTGTATTCTTTTGATTTTGTTTTTTTCTTACTTCAAATATACTATTTTATTTAATAAAATATATATGATAGTCAGATAAAAGTTAACATCAACTTAATGCGTACCTACCTACCTAATTTGTAACAGTAAAATGTAAGTAACTATTGACACCAATATAAGTTATACAAAAACCTTCGATGATTCTCGTAAATCAACATATATTGTAGTACGAGTATAACAACAAGAATTTACTCAAACTCAATTTTGTGTCTTTGAATTTGACGTCACAAATGCCGAAAATAACCGTACCGATTTGACTTTACTCAAAAATTTGATCTGCGAATGGCTCGCGCAAACATTGAGTGATATGCAAAAAAAACACTTATTCTCAACCCACCATTAAAAACCTACTTTGAATTGAATGTAACTTAATAAAAATTTAGTCGTTGTTAAAAAGCCCTAACGATATTTTAAAGCGTACACCTGAAGCAAAAACGGCGCATTCTCGGCGGGAAACCCAGCCTTTTTGCCTCAATTAACATAGCAATTCCTTGATTAGATAGAAGCACGTTACAATGTATCCTTTCACATCTGCTGCCATGTAAAACGGTAGCTAGCAAACACAGGTAGCAAAACATTGGAGCTAAGAAGGGCTGGATTTTACACGCGATCTTGCGTGCCGTCGGCTAGTCAACAGACGAGAAACTTGCCTAACTCAAAACGGGCCGGAAAAAAACTTCCATTACTATTCACTTATACCTTATACCTGTAAAATAAAGCCTATTATACCTTAACATCTATAACACACCATATACAAGCCAAAACTTGGTTTTCGTAAACTAAATTCGAAGCTACAGAAACGTGGAAAACCACGTGGAAATCTGATGAGCTAATTTGTCTGTTAATTTTACCGAACGTTATTTATTCATTCATCACACGCGATTTTATTCAAATATAGTTTCTTTTTCAATGAATAAATAACTTCGATTACCTTGAACCGAAAATATATATTGGTTTAACTAGCTTTGAGCTAATTAATTTGTAAATTCGGCATTGAAACTTGAGCTGGAAACAGAAGTAATACAAGCTAATTTAGATAATACAATTAACATAATATAACCCGTATTGTTTTTAAAATAGGAACTCACTAGATAGAGGTAGATATATAAAGGAAAAACTAAAGAAACTGGGCCAGTCCGTGTTTCTGTTTCGTAATTCTGTGTAGTTTGTGACAGGAATAAACCGGTGGCAGTATCTGGGAGCTTGGAAAACAAGTTTTATTAAAGAAACGACGACCCTTGCGTGCGTATGACAGGTTACATAACCTGACACCACTCTGGTATGTGCCCAATTTGGTTGTTACACGGAAAAGTAGAGAATACGACGCTAAGGCATAAAATAAAACTGAACTTGCTCAAGTACGCAGTTATGCGATTTTTTCTTGGTTCATATTCAAGGTTGACAAAACTAAACTTACCACGATATCTACAATTTAGTAATACAGTAAATTAAATATATACTCAAAAATTCAGTGAATTTATACAACGTAATTTAATCTCAATTTTGTCTCTTTGATTTTGATTAGCGTCACACACGTGAAAAATGTTTATTCTGTTTTTAATAAACTTTGAAATTGACGGTTCTTTGGTCTAATCTTGACCAAATATCTAAAATATAGCGTTAAAATTTATTCCAATAACTTTGTAATTCCAAAACGCTGATTTGTTTTCGATTTCTTCACTAGTAACTACATACATTAGTCAGATAAAATAAAATTTCGAAACTAAAGACAAGTGGTCTCCGAATCCGGAATTGCTTCGTTTTTAATCAAACAACTCGTATTAAACTGTTCCGATAATTAAGTTCACAAACTTTCTTCTCCAAGGAATTAACGGTATTAACCTGTAGAAGGAAACTTTCTCAATCTCAAGTGTTCCCAATACCCGAATTTAACAAAGAGCACACTCAAGCCAAGAATTTAAATCGTTTAAGTTCCAACGAATGGTGTAGAAAGGCCTAAAGCTGACCTTTAAATATTTTATCTTGACTTCGCTTGATTGTCGACCCACGGCTCCTTTCCCGTACCTTTAACTCGCCCACCATACCCTGACACCTATACTCCCTCTTAAACTTAAGAGAGAAAAGCTCAAATAAGGAAACCCGGAACAGTTTATGGGTCTCCCTAAAATGGACAGTTAAGTAAGTACAGGATTGGATAGGTAGACTTATCTCGAGTAAAAACTTGAAGTTATCCCGAAAATAAGACTCGAAGTACTTGAGTTGGATTTATTGGGGCGGGTGAAATATGGAGTTGGGTAAGTGGTTCAACTTTTTGTATCTAATATATAACTTTTCCGAAAATAGGCAAAAAATATTGAAAAGAAAAACAAGTTACGTGATAGCTTAAATGTTGACAGAAACTTTTAAATTACTTACACTAATTTATTCCTTAGCCTTTTGGGTGTTGAGTTATTCATTGTGTTTTGTCGTTTTACTCTTCGAACATTCCATTTGGCAGGTACAAATCCAGGAAGTGAAATTACTCCACCTATTACCTAATTTAATAATTATAATAATATATTAATAATATAAATATAAGGTACTAAAAATATTTATAGAATAAAATACCTACACAAATGTGTTTGTACATAAAAATATTGTAAACTTTTTAATATTAATCTGCCAATATCAATTATTTACTATACACATTATTAGGATGTTAACGCTGTTACTAATTTTATATTCATGAGTAGATTTTTATCACATCTTTCATGGATTAACAATTTGCATAATTAAATAAGAGTAAAACTTACCTACGTAGAGACTACATCTACTAAATGAGCATTATATATTAACGGTCTGACAAAAAAATTAAACAAGTTAAAAATCCGAAACTCAAAATCTATTTTATTATACACACATCAGTTAAAATTCAATATACCTACATTTATCACAAAATATAAAATAGGCGTTTTATTTACCTGGCAAAGAATACAATAGTGCAGTCTATCAATCATATCGTTATACACAACTTTACTGTATTTTTCACAATTTTTAGAAATCAAGAGCATACCTAATATTCAAAGAAATCCTTTTTCATTTTATTTGTGCAAGGTTACGATAACGTAAACCTACTCAAAATTTACTGAAAAATGATTACATTTAATAAATCATGGACATCAATGGTAGGTATGTCTTTATTTTGTTTTATATTTTTTATTGATACTACCGGTACGCTTTCTTGTATCTAATTCTACATTTTATCAATTAAGTATCGTAAATCATATAAATCGGTTCTCTTTAGAAAACTATTCAGAAATTCTCTCATCAACATTACTATTCAACAATCAAAGCCTCCCGTTCCTTCCCTCGAATAAACAGCCTCATTTGCATTGACCCGGAAATCATTCCCTCTTTATTTTGCAAAAAAAATCCACATTCACGGGAGTAGTGTTTGTAAATTTTCCCTCTGACCTACTTGTGTATCTGCAGGACCAGATTGAGTTGATCTTCCCCGTCTCCTGGTGTACAACATGTCTGTTTGCTAAGTGGGGGGTTCGGGAAGTGTTTTGGGGGATCAGGTTGGCCTGGTGAGGTGGGTCGGCCCGATCGATAGAACACTGGCAGGTCGCCCAGATCCGCGCCCACATTATTGTTATTGCACACTGTCAGTATCTATATGCTTCCGTCATTGGTTCGAGGCCTAGTAATAATGTCAGAGACAAAGATACGGAGCATGGAGGCTATATCTAGGCATGTCTGGGTTATATCTATGTACATAGGAGTTATACCTAGGTACGTTTAGAACACGCAGGTTTTTGTGTTAGCTGTGCCTCGCGGCCTCGCAAACTTTAATGCATAAAATGTTATTTTAATGAGACCATAGTTTATAATGACTACGGATCAAAACCTATGTTTATAAGAATTTTTTTTCAACTTACTTGAGTCATTACAGCCTGAAAAAGTGACAAAACCCCCGCTTTCAACTACTGTAACAGTAATTTTACGTTTAAATGGTAGCTATAAACTAATAAAATGCGAAAAATTGCCTATACTCTACCAAAAATATCAAAGTAGGAAAAAAATGTGTAGAAATCTTAATTGTAGTGTTACAACAACATCATCCTTCATCGTTGCTATCGACTTTAATATTGTATAATTTAATGTTATTCCATTTTTTGATAAGTTTTTTATCACTTGTTTGAGTTCTTTCGAAGTATCGAAATCACGTTAAGTGAAAAAATTCCTAACCTAATATAAAAAACTAAAACATTAAACATAAAACATACCCATGATTTTATTTCCCTCGTCTCTTTCTCCTTCCCTCACCCTCAACACTTTAATCGTAATTTAACATTTTTTGTATGAACAATATATGAATAATTTAAACGTCGCGTTGTTCATTGACTGGAAGTAGTTTATTCACTTGAACGTTTCTCATTAATTTACCAATTAATTTTACTGATGATAATTTAGACAACGTTTCAAATTTAGGTATATAATTAAGCTATATGTGTTAGCTCAAATATTCATTAATAGATTTTATAACATTATAAATTACACGGTTTCATTTCAAAATAGAAATTGGAATGAAACTGGGATGCGTAAAAGTTAATTTAATAAATATTTATGACTGCAAAAAAAGTATCAGATTTCAAAACGTTAGTTGCTTTACTAAGTATATATTAGGCGCTTAGCATATCTTTTAATCGTTCACTATAACATTTTGCTACTAATAAATTCTGACTATAAATAAAAGAGCGTTATAATATTTTCAGAAATATTATTTAGATAAACAATCGAACTGGGTTACTTGAGTTTCGATATTCATCAGAGAATTATACAAACTTAATTTCTAAATTTGAATAAAATCCCAATTGAAGAAAGAATCCGTGGACGGTGGGACGTTGCAAAGTATATTCTGATTTATCTGACAGATATTTTGATTGTCCAGGCAAATGCCACATTAAATCGAGCTCTGGGTATTTTATTCCATATTTTTATATTCGATTTAACTAATCGACGTCGATCGATCGTAATTTGTTTCGATCATTCGATTGAACCGATTTTTATTTACATAAATCAATTAACACCCACGTTTGTAGATACACAAGAAATGTTAATCGTCGAATCAACTGCCACTGGTATATAAATATAAATTGATGGGTAGGTAAGTATATAGAACTCTTTGAATGAAAAACGTGATGTGACAGATAGGTAGGTATATCATGTTTGCTGTTTCAGTGAATACGTTGCCGCAGTCGGTATCATTTCCTGATGAATATTATTTGAGTATCTTCAAGTCTAGAGTGAATAGATTTCTTCTAGCGCGCTTCATCGTAGACTGCATCGTCCTTTATCATCAGAAAAATGCTATAATCGATAAATAATATCTCTCAGTTTGTTGTTACCTCTCAGTTTCATTTTTCTACGTACAGATTTTGTATACAAAATTAAAGTTATTAGATGAGCAAAATTCTCATATAATTTTTAGGAAATTAAATTGTAATAGGTAATCATCTTGACGGCCAAATATTGACTGATATAAGATAAGATTTTTTTTTTATTAAAAGCCACATAAAATAAAAACGCAACAGGAACTTAAGAAAATCTTATGCTAGACATTTAAATTGGCGGCCTTATCGCTTAGAGCGATAATAAAAAAAAGCAATGTTACACATACAAAATCTAAATTGTACGCAATTTGAGGTTAACAAGTTATAGAAAAACGTAACTTAATAATAACAACAATAATTAATAATAACAATAATTTGACCTTATTTTTAAAAAAATCAGGACAAAAAGATTGTCGCGGTTTTAATTCTGATTTAAAGTGTTTTGGTCGTGACAAACAAACACATTGACGTTTTAACAAGGGCTTTGATTCGGAATTGAACCTAAAATAACTTAAAATAAGATAATTAATTTAAAACTCTATTTCATTTATTCATTACACGATGTCTTCTACAATGTTGCGCAGCGTTAAAATAATGAAGCAACTTGTTCCAATCGCCTTCGATAGCGAAATCTGAATCGCTACGTTATCTCGATCACTGATAGAAACGAATAACTCGTTTATCAATCGATATAAACATACCAATAAGATGTTACAAAATATGAACGTCTAGAGTGTACGCTACTGCTCATGTTTGTTCATGCGCCGCGCCACAATCGCGATTATAACAACGATGTTATACGAATCTTACATGAAATAATGCAGTTACAGTTTTTCATCAAAGCGCGTATTAGTGGTGTAGCACAGCTAGCTAGACCGGTAACGGTGGGTGATAATAATTCGATCAACAGAATAACAAAAATAGAATCGAGATACGCTGACTCGAGCCGAGGCGTCCAATCAATACCGGCTACATTTTGAGGCGTGTACAATGAACTAAATATTTGAATACAGTCATGTTTTAGCCGCACTCGTTTGTTTTTGTTTATTTTTCATGCAAATGAAAAACTCACTATGGAAAAGATGAATAAAGTTTGTTAATATTTTAGTTATGAGTTATAAAGTTGTTTAGGTAGATTATTTCTATTTACTTACTACAATGGAAAGTATTGATTAAAAACCAATAAGTAATTACACCATAGCATTTAATAACATTGTGTTATAGTTTTTAGTAAATTGTTAATTGTGCTGTTGGTTGTGGGTTCGATTCCTACTCACTATGAATATTTTTTGTAAAGAATATTGGTGGACAATTCACACACAGCACCATCTGACCCCAAGATTAGTCACTAATACATCAATATATAATTGTAATAATAGGTATATGCTTAATAATTTATAAATAGTTTGTAATACTAATTAGTGAGTTTAAACGTTTCCAAAGTACGAGTTTTGCTTATTTTGGGAAGCAGCTCTAAGTAGGTACATACTTATTTCACAAAGATTAGATATTTTATTTATAGTTTATTTTTTTCTGTATCGATTTGAGTTTACTCCTACGCATTTTTTTTTGTCAGGCGTACACCTTATAAGAAATGTTTCGAATTTCGAAACGTTTTACGTGGCAAAAAATTGACTATCTAGATTCAAATGCGTAACAAAAATCGGACAAATTAATTTTGTTAAAATATCGTGTAAAGTGGACATTTAGTTCCAAAACAATAATATTCCTCCATTAAATTTGTTTTCTGCATTTCAGTTCCTCAGGTCGCGTGACTCAGCAGGATTTAACAGGATTGTATTCCGTAATCATTGCCGTTTGATTCATAGGAATCAAATTGGTACCGAAGGGGGAAATTTTCGTGAGTTAAATATAAATTCAACCAACGGATTTCCTGTGCCTTTCTTCGCTTTTTGACATGAAATTTGCACAAATTACCGTTGTCAATGTTAGCGTTGTCTAGATGGAAGCCAAAATAGTTGCACTCATCAATATGAACAGATTTCACGAAGGAATGTCCAACAAAAAAATCGATTGTACCTTAGGTACAAATATCTTTGTAAGAGTCACAGGAAGAACAAGACTTGTAACTAATGGTAAGCACGGCTCTTCGTGATAACATAGTGCCGCTTAGTTTTCTAACATAAAAATCATAATTAGAGAAATAATATGTTTTATTTTTTTTTCCTTGTAATTACTAAGGAAACATTGCCTTCTAACCAGAATACAGAACGCTTACACATTATAGCTTGGTAGAAAACTACGGACAGTAAATAGCATTACTTATACAGGTATGGTACTACCCCAAGCTCTGGAAAGAGTCACATACCACTGCAAAATTTGCACTTTAGAGTCAACAATACATAAAACAGCTGTTTTTTACGTGTTTAGTGTTCCTAAGTAAAATTTGTTTATTAAGAATTAATATGATTATGAAGCATTCCAGAATACTGAACCAAAAGCTCAGTATTCTGCGTGAGGCTGTATATTAGAACTAATAATAGGTTCGTAAATTACTTAAAGATCGTAATTCTACTAGCGGTTTAATTGCGTGGCGCCTCTAGGCGTGGTTTGTTTACGCTGTGAGGAAAATTTGCTAATAAATTTTTAATAGCACGTCAATATCGCCAATTGTCTAACAGAGGCGATTTCAATTTCAGCGGTGGCTATAAAACTGTATGATACACCATCTGACACCTCTAACACAGAATAATCCAGATACACATCTTTAATGATAATATAATTTTTTTTTTCATGTTTGAATAATTCGCTATTACACTTTTTATTTACAGCATAAGCAACCCGCTTAAAGCGCTCTCACTCTTGAACTCGGGGTCTTCTTACAAAAGTAAAGAGTGAAGGCCTTAATCCACCATTCAAACCAAGTGCTAGTTGGCGGATGACACTTATGAAAATTATCCCTAAAGAAGTATTTCTTGGAACATGCCGGTTATCTTATGATGTTTTCCTTGACCGTTAAGAACAGTCGTGATGACACACTTACACATTTACTCATGAAAAATAATCAGAGGTGCAGTTGCGACTCGAACCTATGACCTTAAAATTGTGAGACGTACGTTTACGTTATTAGGCAACCACGTTATAATTACGTTATTATTTATTTTACGTTACTAGCAGCGCCCCGCGGTTTATCCGCATAGTTACCGTTCCCGTTATTTTTCCGCTATGAAAATAGCCTATGTGTATAATATATTGTATCATCTATCTGTTTTCCAAATTCCAGTCCGATCTACTCAAGCTTTCTGACGTAATTAAGCGATAAACATTTTAACGTCTAAACATCCAAACTTCGCGTTCAAAATATTAGTTGGAAGTTGATTGTGTCATCAACTTTAAAAACATAACAAAACAACTATTTGTACACTTTATTACGAATCCACCAAGTTGTTAAAGCAACAAATACGCAGATATTTGTATAAATCCCTACTCGTAGGAAATATCTGGTGGCTGTGGTTTGTATTTTTTGACTTAGAATTAGTTTGTAGGTCTAAGTATTCGTATAATAAACAGAAAGAAACCAATGTTGATGCAAGTTTTTTGGCTGCGAACTATGTCAGTTAACAAACGCTTGTAATGTGTAGCGAAGTTACATGAAATTATTAATTTATAAGGTTTGAATCTGGTTCAAGTTGTACATCTGCAAGCTCTCGTATTCTTATCTGTGACATTATGGACAAGATGACATTCTCTGCGTTCAATTTGAGTTTATATCGTGTAACTGAAGCATAAATGCGATTCGTAATCTAATAAAATAATGTATGCACCTCATTGACACCATCATTATAATTGTTTAACGTTTTATCTGTATATACATCATATTAGTCGTTTGCATCAGGCAATCTGGTGTGTTTAAACGTGGACATTTCTTATAGTATTTAACATCAGTTATCCCACTACTGGGCAAAGGTTTCCAATTAAGTCTTGTGTAAATCTTGAGCTACGATCATCCCATGCCTTTTTACAAAAAAAATACAAGTTTTACAAAAAAATCTTGAATCGCTTCAGCTCAGATCAGTGACCATCTTGAGATCAGATAGAGACAAGGATCTACTGATTTTTTTTATTAAAGACATAGTAAAGTATAAACATCATTTTAGATGCATAATAAAACTGTCACTCACAAATGACATTACAAATATTTAAAAAAACCGAACAGGTTTTGCAAAAATCACTGATTCAATTTTGCACTTTTCATCTTGTACCCATATACCTATGTAACTCAATATTTGTACGATAGGTATTGATCGAAATTAGTAAATAATAGCGCAGATAAAATCACAGAATTTTGAGATTTTAATCGTAATCATGATGGTTTGCTTTATTCAATAGTAATATTCACAAATCGTTAATTTTACCTACAATTATTAAGTTAAAACCCAAAATACACTAAAAGCTTTATCCACGCTAACACAACTAAATAATGTTAACATTCACGCAGACTGACGCTTTAAAACGTAATTACTTTGTTGACATTTTCCATTTGTGTAAACTCTTGTAAACCACATTATTTGTGTTAACAACTGAGATTTTATTTCGGTACTTTACGCAGTTAACATTTTGTAGATTACTTCGCGAAAGGATTGAATTAGTGAGTAGTTTACAAACTAAAGTTTTGAATTGAAAACTTATTAAACAATTTTTTTGTACATGTTAAGGTATGCGCCACTTACTAATACGTCTCCACTCCCACCCGACAAATAAAATGCACTTAAATATGGGCTTTATGATATGCATGTTAAGATATCGATTACATTGGCAGCATAAATTAGCAGACCGCTATCAGTGAGCGGTCTGCTAATTTGTGCTGCCAATGTAATCTGTATCTCAACATGCATGGAATAAAGCCCGTAGTGCGCACGTAGTAGCACGAAGTATAAGTTTTACTATCAAGACAAAAAAGTGTATTCCAAATATAAATTGACACTTAATTAAAGACTAGACTCTTTTAAAAATTTAACTGACAATTGAGTTATTTTTTTCGCTGTCAAAAATCTTTTTGTAACTTTCCCGATTTCGACTCCTGTTGAAAACATAATTAAGTAGTAATTTAGATCACGTTTGACGGTGTTTCTCTAAAAAAATCTCTTTGTTTGATACACGAGCAGAAAAAGCAGTGATATCAGAAACCATCGCATACCTAAACAGGTAATTTATATTTCGATGTATTTATTCTCTATCCGGATAGCGAGACAAGAATTGACGCCCACATCACGACTCAGTAGAATAAAATAGGTAAAGCAATATCTAAGGTTCAATTCTGACTATTGGATCTCATTTCCAATGTTTACACTCATGCATACTTGCCTGTATTAAGGAGTACATTGACCCTCTCACAATGCATCCGCTGTTTTGATTGAATGAAGCATGTACTTGCCACGGGCTCGAATGCTCTTCAGTGGTCGTCAGCTCGGCGAGGCGTCTCCGTCTTGTCACAATTTTATTTTTAAAAGTTCAACGACCAGATAACGGACCTATCGAAAATCGAAAAGAAAACGAGTTTCAGAGGTATCTTTGGACATTCGGGATTTGTTTACAATGACACTCATTTACTTTATGTCATTACGTACTTTAGAAACTTTTCTTGGCGCTGTTTGACTTTTTTTTTGACGTTGAGTGATTTAGGTACGTTTCACGTCAGTTTTGTTTTGTCATTTGTTTTATCATTTCTTGATATTTGCGTTTTGTGTAGGATATACTTACATATTGTTGTATCGAGTAGGTAATAGCTTAGTGATTGTAAATAACATTTTTTGATCACCTTTACTGTGAACTGCCTTACCGATAACCTAAACAATTAATTTCTTGAAGGTTCTTGGAATTGCTATTTTTTGGCCAGATCAAAAACAAAATATATTCGTGTAAACCTACATTTTATTTTATTTATATTTTTCAAATTATCAAACAAAATTTCTTCTTCATACTAACATAATTTTTGAAATTTTTTAATCTTGTCACAAATTGAATTGAAGTTATTTTGTTTCAGGTGCCGCTCGTGTCTGTGATAGAACCGTGCAGGTTGGTCGTTAAAATCTGGTTAAATAAAAGTATAATAATAATCTTCGAATAGATACTCGGGAATCAGGTTTTAATCCACCGAAAAGGTCTTAATTAAGGGGGAAAGAGGTGGAGCGTAGTCCGAGACACCTCAGTTTTCATTACCGCGATCCCCCGACCTCATTAAGCTGTCGGTGTTGTATAAAAAGCGACTTTATATAAGAAGTTAATTCGGCATCACACCTGTCGCGGTCGTAACTTCGCCCTCACGATGGCTATACAATGAACCCTGGCCCCATCCTTGCGTACTATTCTACCTTCGCAACATTCATCTTGGCGGTATCCTCAAAGTGTATAAAGTCATTATATCGAAGTTTGACAGTTCGATTTTTAAAAGAGCGACGCTGATTGGTCGTAACTGCTGCATGTCATAAAATGTTTAGTTGATGTTTGTCAGATGCTGACGGTGCATGGATAATTTTGACCGGCTTAATGTCAAATTTTCACCTGTAAAATTAATTGTAAAGTTATGAAAAGAATAACATTGAAAATGTATCTTTTTACTTTGTGAGCGTTTTAGAATATATTTCATACCCTCGGTATGAGTACCTTGACGAGGTGACACAATTATTAATTATGGACACTTTTAATTATTTTCGTACCGATGATAGGTAAGAATATTAAATAGTCGCATAATTACTACTTTCACAGCTCTGATATACTCGTAGATTGAGATCTGATGTTAATTGATCATCAACAAAATGTTGTTAAATATAAAATTTGTGGCAGTGCTACTTTAAACACTGCTGTTTCCTATCCCAAAACTGTCGTAAATTTTGGATTTACTTTTATTAAATACGGTGTTTTGTAAAGTTAGCTGTTAAACTTGGACTGGGGGTACTACTTAGGTACTGGTTTTTCATTTAAGACGTGTTTGTTCATATTTGTACGTTAACTACCTATTCATAAAAAACAACAATAATAATATACTTTATATCTGTATATTTCGCGATATCTACGAAAAAATATATGATTTCGTACTAGTTTTGTATCTAAAAGTAACCTACCAAACGGATATTGGTTGATACAAAAATAGCGTATCTAAAACTTTATGTCTATCAGAATTTCTATTAGGAAAAACTGCGAAGGTAAACGAGCGAAAGTATGATGGATGCCTTCGCTAAGTAAAGTGAATATTTTCTCGAAATTTCTGCGCAAAATGTTCCAATTCCATTTCGGTAAGAGACTAATAATACACTTTTTCCTCTTTTTACTTCTTGCTTCTACCCTTTACTGTTATTCGCGAAAACCGGAATGCGTGGAGTAGCTTTATTATGAATCGTTCTAGCAAATTTTTGTGTGACAAGCAAGTGCAAGAGCAATTGCTATATGTGACTTTAATTATCTGAAAAAAGCCTTTGTACCTGTAAGTAGACATTTTTTTTTCTATAGTCTCGCATAAATCCGCGTTTGACCATACCTCACCATGATGGTAAGCGATGTTGTAGTCAAATACCTTGAAAAACTCTAGATTTAATTTCTCTGGGAACAATGTTGCACCATTTGTAATTTAAAATAAAGTGTCTGAATTATTAACATACTTTTTTACCATGTCTGTATATAATATTGTTATGGTATTCCCATACAATCTCACTGTAATGCTTGCATATTGCTAGGTAGGTACTTGGTGGTAAAGTAACAAGTTATTTTTCCACGAACGTGTACCTAGTTTATGAGTCCTTACCCATAGATTAAATAGCCTGTTGATCGGCGATGAAACAAATACTGCTTAAATTCACAATTCACTAGCGGGAGCGCAGGACAAGGTAAGAAGCCGCGCTGTGATAAGCCGAATATCCGTGTGACATTACTTTCCACCAATGATCGGACAAAACAAGATAGAGTTATACAAACTTCTAAGGACAGAGCAGGATGCAAAGAAAGACATCAACGGGTTCCCATTAATTTTTTTTAAACGCTCATTTTAATTTTGTAGATTGATTATGTTTTGTTTTTGTAATTATTGCGTTAAATGTACTTGTGAAATAATATAATGTCCTTTGTAAAGCTGGATGTCCTGCTATTCTTTCCGTACCATTTCACTGAGCAGAAACTCATATTTTTTACGGTTTTTATTGCCAACACTCTTTCGGTCGAAATCAAAAGCCTAACTTACCGAACTCGCAACAGGTATAGTCCAATTATGCTTTTAAAACGCTAAAGAGGGGCAGTCTACAATCAAATAGATATATTGTCTTTGGTCCTACCACTACTTACTAGTATTTACTGCGATTATAAAATCAACACTACATTAATAACTTTTTTTCATTTGTTAATTTAAATGAATAAAATCCCTCGTAATCCATTATTCATTACATATGTATATAATATACTATGGCTTGAGTTTTGTGAATTCTGTAATTGTAATATCTCAGTGGAAAGAATCTTCTTTTAGCTACGAGGTTTACTGTATTCCAAACATGTAGTCAAGGGCTACGTGAGACAGAAATACATCGTGAAACTAATTATTTCGTGGTATAAACTGCATCTCCATTGTTTCTCTGTCCATACTGAGATCTGTAGAGACGGACGGACAGAGGGTCAATTATTTAGATTGGCGGCGGCGACCGTCCGACTCGTTGCTACGTGATGAGGAGTCATCAGTGTAGTTACACCCTTAACTTGTGAAAGTCCACTGCTTTAAAACTTTGGAGTAGGGCTCTTAAATTAATTGTGTGTGACATGTCTGTAGCTATTACGAGTCGGTAGAGTCAGCATATATTACATACGCCGTACGTCAGTAGGTATTTTTACTATGTTGTTACCTATTCGAAGTACATCCATTGCCTCACACGTAAATACATACTCGTACAAACAAATATTAATTTTTACATTAGGGCACCATGTAGCAAAATTCATTAAAAAAATCCTTCAATTAAAAGATATGTTGCTATGACATAATTATACTTTTGTAGTCATGGTCTTAAGATTCTCTGTAAATGTGATGTCGAGTTATTTATAAGTATTTCGTTTGCACAGTATAATGTTTAAGCCTTACCAGCTATTTTAGTTTAGATTTGAATTGTTTTTTAAACATCTTTTATATATGTAATGACACAAACTTTCAATATGTACCTAGATGTTTTGCAAAATAAGCAACTCGTTCTTAACGTTAGATTTAACTTAGATTTTTGTACGATTTATCCGATTTTTTTCTATTTAACAAACCTTATATTTTATGAAGTTATCTAAATTATCAAAATAGATATTTTATTTCTATAATGGGACCTAATGGAAATAGGGCTATTCTTGATTGTAATGAAAAGAGAGAGAATCAAATCAACTTTAATTCTGAGAATTCATTTGTGTGCTGCCTAATTTGCGCTGGTAATATTATTGGCAACGACCAATAAATTTGGGTACGTATTTAATGAAAACAAAACACAGTGTTTAGAATAAAGTACTCTCTTACCATCGATTTTTTCCTTTCTTTACCTACTCTACGTTACGGGAACCGGGGCAAAACTGCGGGGCGTTATTATTAGTGTGCACATATATGCCTATTATATGTATGTACACTCACTTTAAAATGAACCACATAGTATACAAATATCGTCCACCTTATTGCAATACGGTCCATTAATACAGTCTCGTTGAACATAACATTGTAATAACGAAAAGATTATTGCAAATTGGGTGCGTTTTGAACCCGTCGTCGCTTCTGCATAATCAAATCAACTGTCATTCCAATGCAAATGTCACCAGCGCGCTGTCAGAAATGAATTTTAATAATTTTAGGATACGGTTCTGCCCTCGTTGGGGGATTATTCTGATTGCTTTGAAAGCGAGATGTAAATTTATTTGACGTTTCTTGGACGTTTGGACGCTTTCGGGTCGGCAGCAAGGTCGATAATGGAATTGATATTGAACAGGTGACACGAAATGTATTCAAATCCTCGATCACGCTATTTTTAAGCCTAAAATAGTTGAAGAATTAACTGGTGGCGTAACCAAGATGCCACCCAAAATATGTTGACGGCGATCAAATATTTTCAATACACGCGTGATCCGGTAATACATACGTAAATATGTATATGTAACGACCGCGATAGATATAAAGTTTAGTACTTACAAGAAATACAGGGACTGAAGCGGTAATATGTTACTTGAAATACCAAAACGACAATTAATATTTTAATTCTACTCGACATGGCTCCATGATGTAAATGTTGGGAAAGTTCAGAGAAGACCTTTTATCTTGAGAATGATAATTAACTAAGTGCATTATAAACTAATTTAAATTCAAAATAAATTGAAATTGTTTTCGGCTACTTAAGCGTCAGTTTGGCTATTAATTCATAATGAACTTGTTAATAAAATCACAAATTCATTATCAAATCATTGTCAATTCAATTTTAATTGATAAAAATACAATTTTCAAACTATTAGAAAACAATCGTATTATTAAACGAGACTAAAGCTAAACCTTACGTTTGATTCATCTTGAAACAGATATAAATGATTTAATATTTATCAAGTAATTAACTACTGAGTTACGAGTCTCTTTACGATGAAATCCTTCATTGATCACATACTACGTACAAGCTTAAAAACATATTTGGCAGAATATTCCTCAGAAAATTGTAAGTAAATCAACAAAATTAATCCATTAAAAAAAATACAATTTGACATATAAATATTTTGACTTCTTATTATACAAAATTTGATTTGTGCTCAATTTTGTCAAAAAAAAAAAACATCGATGATATAAACTTAAAACTCTTTTTTTTTAATCACCGATCTGTTTAACCTTGACACCATATCACCTGATGTTAAATGACGATGCGGTCTACAATGAAGCAAGTTGTCGTAGAAATAATTGATTCACTTTCAACTTGTATTCGTAGGTACAAAATTATTCACATCGGAATAAATCCACCATCAGGCTAAGCATTCGACAGTCTAATTGCTCGAAAAACAAAATAAGCATCAAAACTCACTTTTTGTTCCTACGTTGACTTTGGAACTCTGAGCAATGTGATAGAAACTCTACTAAGGTAGGCTTAAAATTGTGGGTGTACTATTAAGCTGTTAATTGACCAATATAGATCGTATCTCAGACAAAAATCCGTGATAAAATCTCGAGAATAGATAAGCTTAAAACGGAGGTGGTGTTGACGGATAGTTATGGCGCCATTAACGAGAGAAAAATCGCTTAAAAGCTGGAGTGTGCAGTTATGACGGGTGTAAAGAGTAACGAAAACAGTAAGAACGCGGGCGCGGCGTCGACAGCCCTGATATACGGTGAGCAAACGCGCCATGACTCTCAAGTATTGGTTTGTACGTTTTCTTGGTGGTCCAAGTTATGAAAAAGTAGATAACTTGACATTGGTAAGATGGAAACAAAGTGAAATTTTGAAGTGAAAAAATATTTATTTGACCGTTAAGTAAGAGAGTACGTTTTAGGAAAATGTTTTCGGTTTTCGTCACCGACATGCAATATAGCGGCGTAGTGTTTGTGTACATCGATATAAACCACTAGATATGAACTCGCAAACTTCAAGCACATGGAATTATGTCATGGTTGGGAAGAGTGATCCCACTCTTTCCGTTCTAATCGGTTGCAGAAAGCGGTGAAAACCGTTTTTACCTGTCACTATTCATCGACAACCTAAATAAGTAGGACTATAGCATATCTCGCGGTTAGCGAATCTAGGGGTCAAGTAGATTGGTTGTGTGTAAATCACTTACGCTACACAGAGAGACGTAGTTTATTACTAATGTCAAGGTGCTCAGGGCACATATTTTGATTTAAATCGATGTTGGTGTAGCGGATTGAGATGTGGACATCAGACGTTTTTTGTATGGGGAAAATTTTGCGTCACCGACATGCTTAATAGCAGTGTTTCTGTAGCTATTTACGCATTGTGCAACATAAGTGCTGCTTTTACACTAAAATTCTAAGGTATACGTTTTCACTTCTATCGGACGTCCCGATTACTATTTTTCGAAGCTTAATTTACTTAAGCAACATGGCTACATAAAACAATACAATGTTATACATCTATTTTAATATCTACGGTTGAAAAGTTTAAACTACTGTCCGGCACTGAACTGAGCTCGTTATCAATACTATTAGATGATTTATCTTTTTTCTTTGCAACTTCTTTTGATACATTTGTCTTAAAATCGGAACACAATAACATTTGCATGTTACTATATGGCGGTGGAATAATGCGCAAAGATACTTAGGTGATCCCTAGGTGAACTCACCTCTGCACTCAATGTAATTTCAATTAATTAATGAAAAATGTTACATATGTTAGAGTCATTGATAAAATAATGGCAGTAGATATTACAGTCAAGAAATACAAATATCGACAACACGTATTTCATATTTCTTTTTTAATTTTATTATATATCACCTTCTTTAAGTATTTTTTATTATGTATAAAAAATACTTAAAGAAGGTGGAAATTATCATGAAAATTTCATAGTTTTCTGCTATTATATTTTGTATGCCTACAACCTAAGATGAAATATTACCCTCAATACCTTTTTGTGAGATTTATTTGATATATTTAAATTTAGTTTTTTCCCCAATTCTGTCTGTAATGTACCTTTAGTAGAAAACATTATAAAAAGCAGTTTCTTTCATTCCATTGAGTAGATACGTTTACTTTTTCGGCCTTGTTTTTGAGTCTTTTACAAGAATTAGTATATATACCTATATTTTAAATCGCTAATCACTCATAGATTGAGACCCTAGCACCAAAGCTGTTTCATACGTGGAATTTTTACGTAAGCTCGACTCGACTACCTTACACTACCTACGCTAGAAGCATTTATTTCGAAAGCGCTCCAATCGAGGATGCGTACTTTGCCTCCAAATAAGTTAGATTAGATGGAGCCAAAGATTATAAAAGAAAAATTTGAGTCTTTTTTATGATAATCTACAGCCAGAGTTAGTAATTTAACCACGGTAAAGTGGAGAGATGGTTTTGAGAATGAGACTGATAAAAAACATAGTACTGAAGTATTGGACTGTGTGTTTTGTAATTAATTTAACAAATATCATCATTTTATTGATAATAATTTTATAAATCTTTTTATAGGTACATTTCATTTATTCATTTACTTTGCGATTTCACTTGAAATTGTCAAAGAATAGTTTCATTGGCAAATGATTAAGCATCAGGAAGTCGCACTATTGATTAATGCTAGGCACAATATATCCATGGAAACATTTTTCATAAACAGCCTTGTTTATCGGCCCGTTATAAGGTCTTCTATTACATTATTTATTTCCAATATCCAATATCATTTAGTTGAAATTATTCAACAAACTCATTTATACTTGTCTTTATACATAAAAATTCTAAGCACTATTTTTATTTCAATAGGTAATAAGTACCTATTGGCACATACATTAATGAAAATGGGAAATTATCAAAAGTTATGTTTAAGTTTGTGGGAATTTTAATTTAATATATAATTTTTTATCATGTCGAATCACAGCGGCGTCTGGCAATAATAATAATCGCCTATTCAATATAATAGGCAATATTTTCCCACAGCGTCAAAAATTAAACAGCCTTTTATAAAAACACACGCCGCGTTTTTTCTGTAATACCGATCGAATTGCTTATTAAAATGTTTGAGATGACGACATAGAAATAAATACATTATTAGATCATTTGTATGTAAATCTGGATAACGAGTTAAGAAGATTCCTTCTTCGTATCGGTCATGGATTTAATTATCTACGTTTACTTGTGTGAGTAAATTTGTCCGTGCACCGCTGTTGTGTGGGTGAATACCTAAAGTTATGTACGTTTTGACCGGGCGGGAACATTTTCAGCATGTGAGTTATATGAAAAGTTGAAAATACGAGTAAAACAATCGTGAAATTCGTGAACGTTGGTAACTTTGAACTGAAAATTGCAGTAAATTTATTTTGGAATGTAAGTAGAACTTTTATTGTTGAACACACAAAATGTATTTGGTTAATACTGCAGAGGAAAATTGAGTTTGTTTGCTTTTTTATAGTTATTATTTTCGTTTGTTATTTTTGTCGCGGTAGAAGAGAATAGACAAGGGAATTATCTACTTTTGGTTCCGAAAACTCAGAAACAAGTTGAATTTAAAACACAATCCTAATTATTATCAAATTAAATTTTTACCAATGAGCAGCCCGGAAAATCTATACTAATATTACAAAGCTGTAGAGTTTGTTTGTTTGAATGCTAGGAACTCGGAAACTACTGGCCCGAACTGAAAGATTATTTTTCTGTTGGAATGGACTGCTGTTGATTGACGAAAGCAAATATAACGCTACCAACAGGAGCGGAGTATAAATGAAGAATGTAACAAAAACGGAAAAAAATATTCCTTTATGCGAGCTTGCCTTGCTCGCGCTGACGTGCGCCGAAGTCCGTAACAGCATGTGTCTATCTTTTAAGGTTGCGTCATTATGACCTAAGCTATCAAAATTTGTTCTAAATCTGAGTTGGTACGACCAATTTTCGATAGATGGCGTAGCAACGCGCACAGGGCTAGCTAGCTAGTGCTAGGTACTACCTATAATAAAAAATCTGAGATAGAGTACTATCTCTATAAACAGACATTTCATTAAAACATAGAATGGATTCCGTCAAAATAATATAATCCCCACATAAATTATTCAATCGTCAATATCTATACTCCGATACTTATTATCGGTTACGTAACTTTCTCCTATCGACTTGCCGTGGATATTCTAAAAAATGCATCGCATTGATTACGATACCATACCAGAACACCGAGACACCAGCAAATAAAAAGTGTATAAAACTTTTTTCGTCCGAAAGCTACGACAAAATTATTCAAATGGCACATGGCAGGCACTAATCTCGGGACAGGGCCGAATTAAATTAACGTTACGGTACATTGCCGCTTTTCCGATCCCTCCCTTTCTTCCTTCTACCAGTAATAAGGCCAGCTACAGCTAACTAATTAGAATTAATTAGTATCGCTCTATTTTCGTAATGAGATCGTTGCGAGATACCGGCTAAAGTACCTACGTAATATGTGCGTTTAGTGTTGAATTTATTTTGGGGCGGGAATAGGGAGAAGGAAGGTGGCACTCATTTGAATGTAGCGGAGCTTAGTTTTGGTGTAAAATTTGAATTAGCCGCATTAATATCATAAACTTTAGACTAGGAACTAGCGTCCACTTAGAAAATTTAATAAGGATATTAGTATTAAAAAATTCAGTGCCAGTTTGAATAGAATGATGCCAAAAAGTTATTGTCACTAAAACGAGTTTGTCGCGATGTTTTAAAAAATAAGTTATAAGAAAGTTTTTAGTATGATTATGTCTAGAGTAAGATATGTTGTCTCAGTTTAGAAGAATCTATAGATCGGCTAGATAAGTCGCCTAGACAAGGCGTGTTTTCAAGCTGCAAAAGTTTTGTCTAATTCAGTTTAAAGCATTGTTGATGGTTCCGGTTTGAGTGTTCGTCTACCAACGCGTTTGACCGATGTTCATTCCCAGCTGTCTGTTTGAGAGACCACCTCCTTTACGAGACTGTTATCTTGGTCTTGAGAATATCTCCTCGACCAACCTGCACGGCCGCAGTAAAACCCAAGTGCAGTGCATTTTTAAAAAGGGAACGCCCCGGGGCCAGCTCCGGCTTTTCATTATTTTAAATATTCAGTGACGTGCAATGTGTCCCGGCTTCGAGTCCCATGTGACGCCCGCGCTGCTTCCGGATCGGTGAGTACGCTTTCACATTTACACCCGACCCTTTTAGCATTCATCAGCTCCCAGCACTTTGTTCTAGCTGCTATAAAATTAATCGCACCGCACTCAAAATTAAAGTTATGCCCTATAAAAATATTCGCACAACAACTCGGGGACCCAATAGCCTCATTAGTTCCCATTGCACGCTTTCACGAAACTCGGGGAGATAATTTTCGTCCTTGGTCCAGCGTTACCCGGCCGACGAGCCCGACATGCTCCGACATTAAATACTCCCAGAGGCTCAGCAATATTCGCACAATTATTCCCCGAAGCGAACCCTTCGCGTAGTCTACAATTACCTTCCATTCAGCTAGAGGCGCTCGACGGAAAATAAAATAAAATTGAGCCTGAAAATAAAATGAAATATCGAGATACGGTCCAATTACCGTGCGTTGCGCAGGCTTTACGCTCGATGTGTACGTTTATGCAGATGTAATTTGAAACGTAAATTTTGTGCTGCAATTAACGCTTTGGCGCGACTGCATGTTGACGCATAAAATGCAGACGAATTTATAAGCCTCGCGCTGGAGGTTGGTTCAGACGTTAATTCCCTAGATTGTGATGCAGTGCAAGCCTGCGGGTACACGTATAAACAGTTGCTCTGAATTGCGCCGGCAAATCGACATTGTAGCGTACACTCATGTTCATAACAGCGGGTTTCAGACATCTTTTTATCCCGACAAAAATAACTGCCGCTATCTCGTCGAGAGAGCTTATGCGCACGTCTCAAGTTTTTCATCATAAGCTCCTCAAAACGTTAAATTTATTTCGGCCCGGGAGCGTTGGATTAAGAGCCGGCTTAATCCTTTCGGAACGAACTTAACCCAAATCATAAAGATGGAACAAGGCAACTTGTACCGAGTAAAGTCAAATATTATCCTTTGTGAAGATTAAAGAGTTATTAAACCTATGTAGCCGAGTTCTAATAAGACTACATAGCTACAATATTCTTGTAAGAGTTGCCTTTTACGCTCCACTGAAACTTCTTCATTAAGTTAATAAGTAGATGGGTATAAAATTATATATGCTAGGAAAAACAATAAAATGTAAATTTCAACAAAATCAATCTTTCACAAACTACAGAAATAACTATTATCCGTTTAAGTTTTAATTGAATTAATTTATATATTTATATATATAATGGGTATAAAATTATATATGCTAGGAAAAACAATAAAATGTAAATTTCAACAAAATCAATGTTTCACAAACTACAGAAATAACTACTATCCGTTTAAGTTTTAATTGAATTAATTTATATTTCTAGTAGGTACACTAAAAGGTTTTTGATATCAACCAAAATAAAACATTTGAGTCGTTTAAACCTATACAAAGCAAATACATTTTAAAATGATTGTTACTTGAAACCCACAAATCATTGTCATCACGCAAAAGAATGTGAAGAAAAAAATAATGGAGACGACAAAATGGTCGGAGTGCGAAAAAAAACCGAGAATTGTGAGCCGTTCGTCGGCCATTTTGGAAACGGGTCGGGAGGCGGCGCGATCGCCCGGGCGATTTATTCGAGTATCGGGCGGCCGGAGCTTGATTGACTTGTGTTGACGACTGTACTTGAAACAATTTAGTCCATGATAGAATGCCTGTGCTTTTCATTACAGCGTAGCTACATTCGTTGATTTGATAATGAATAACTATGATACAGTTTCTGTTCTTATTTAAATCTATTTTATTTATTGTAGCAATTGTAGCACATAATTCAGTTGTGTTTAATTGCCGAATTTTACATAATAATTACTAACTTAAGTATAGTAGGTAAATACTCTGAAATGGTTTTAGGGTACAAAAGAAAAAAAAAATACTTCAGTGACATCAAACAAACTAAAAAAGACAAAATGAAATTGGTTTATGGTGGTGGCTGGTGAGATTTTTTTGGTCAAATATTTATACCTAAGAATAGCTTACTATCTATTTGTAGCACAAAATTTTCGTTTTAGTGATTGGTGGAAATAAAGGCAAGAAATATTCATTTGTACTTTTAGCAAGTAATTAATAAGTACCTAATTATAATGAAATTCGATTAAATTTCGGAGGAAAACAAATAAGTGATAAAGATAAATTTAATCGTCACCGAGATAGCAATTATCGCCCATATAAAACTGTGGTAGGTAAAATTCAGTAGCCGTAAAGTTAACGATTTTTATTTATCCATATCATTAGTGCTGTAATCGCCGGTTAAATGAGAATCATCCTCGCAAATGTGCCGACGGTATTTCTACTTGTCGCTGACTCTACATTGTAAGAAACAGCTTACACGGAATGAGATCTCTACCTTCAAGCTACTTTAAGCCCTAACGTAGTTTCAACTCCAAGCAATTTTGAACTTTCTCTTACTGAAGTTAAAACTGAAATTTCAATGAGCTCTGACAGGAATAAGGTTGTTTTGTCATGAATTGTTTTGAATTGAGTCGCAACTTTGTTCCATCGAGATTAGTCGAGCTATGAGTCCACCGTCCTTTTCCAACACAAGATAAAGATATTGAATTTTGATAACGTCTCCTTCTTGAAACAAATATAGGTAATTTTATATCATTCAAGCAGCTACAGCAAAGATAATCTTGTATTAAGAGTATCTTTTCATTGCAATCTCAAACATTTAATTGGTTAATTGGAATTATTCAGAAAATTGTATATGTAAATGAACGATTCAAATGTAAATAAACTTTGCAACTATGTAACATGAAATAAACTTATCACCGTGTGTCAAAACCTGATCATGCTCTTTTTAAGTGCATCCGACGCTAAAATGTCAAAAATGTTATTGATTGGCCTTGGGTCAAAAATTTTACAAGTTCTTGACATAGGTACGTATTCTTTGAGTAAATGTTTGCATTACAGTAGTAGATCACATGAGAGGTATAAGCCTTATATACACAAGGTAAGTAATCAAGACATCAGAATTCGCAAAGTTAGACACAAACTTAGTTAATAGCTTAGGGACTATCCAGAGATCCATATTCTTAGCTCAGTTAATGAATTTGCCTCAACCGAAAGCTTAATTAGATTCCAAGCTATCTAAGGTCGAAAATACCTCAAATGTTTTGAAACTCAGTTCTCTGACTTTGTCAACGTTTTATGTCGGAATTTATTACGTTTTGGGAAATAAATCTCTATATGTGAATTTATTTGTTTAGTTTAAGTAGCTAGGGACAAAATCGAAAGGACGAATAGGTAAGTACCTACATTCTTATTTATTTAGTTAGCTCTAACTACTTGCACGCTTCATGCCTTTTTATGTGCTTATTTTAGTTTACTTTTTGTGACTGAATACTGGTATGTACAATTTAAATGACGATTTTGTTTTGAATATTTAATAAAAAAAGTATTTTTATAAAAAAATTACATTCTTTAGGTAACTAGAACTTTGTTTTTTTTTATAATACAGGTAAATTGAAGAGACGAATTGGTTATGTATCCGATGATAAGCAACACGTAGGCCCATATCAGCATACTGTTACGCAAATTTAGGGACATGAACAGTTCAAATCATTACCTATCTAGGTACCTACTTATTTTATCGATCTCAGTCGTTTATCACCAACATCTTTTTCAATCGGGCTTTTCTCCTATTAAGAATGAGCCTTTATCAGAATTACACATATAGATAGGTATTTAAGTGACAGATAAGTGAAAAAAAAAACAAATTACTGATATTGACGTTTGGTTACCAAATTTCTGATAACATAATTACTACTTATCTCAGGCTATTTATTGTGTCATTACCTCTGCAATGACACACGAAGTCCTCTTTCCCCTCCCTTCCCGGTCCAGAGCAACATTTTCAACAGTCTATAACAAAATAAATCATCAAACTCACTTGTGACTATTTTTCTATCTTTTGATACTCTAGGAACACTTAATTGTTAATTCTTAAAAAAATCTCCAAAATTAGTGAAACATTCCTTATATTTAAAAAATAATTATTATTATATCCTATCTATATAGGTTTATTTATGAAAGGATCTTTGACCTCCACTGCATAGGTACCAAATTTTAGGCTAGCTCTGAAGACGCAGGGCTCTTCGGATATTTTTATAGTAATGATTTATTATGTTTAACATAATTTTTACTGACGTAGATAAAATTTCAACTTTTTCATTGCAGTAGGTAGGTATCTATGTTCTTAGTTTTATCTGGAAAATCCAATTTACCAAATGCTGTCACAAAAACTAGATTATTCAGTCGCTTTCCTCCGCAAAAATGAGAAAATTTAAAATTCAGTCCCTTGTGATGTTCATTAACCAGAGTTTTCTTTGACAACTTTGTACCCATTCGCTTTCTTTGGAGAAATTGTTCGCGCAAACTCCTCAGTAAGACATTTTCTTTTATCTGAAGGCGGAATTTCTAAGACGGTGACACACTGCTGCCCAGTATCTAAACTTTGGTGAAACTGCCCCAATGTGTCAAGCGTTAACTCAAAACAAACGCGAGCGATAAATGAACTGTAATAAAATTCAGCACAATTTATCGCTATGAAACTTTTAACAGTGATGCCGTCAAACAAAATCAAATAGAATAAAATTGAGCTTGAATAAACATTTTAAATAAACATGGGTAGATATCTAACGTCAAACTAAGCAAAGCTTATTAATTTCATGGGTTTCAGGTAGCTGATAAAATACCTACTAATGGTGTAATGTAAATTTTCTGATGTCGCTCTTTGACATTTATCTATTATTTCCAAATACTGCGTGAGGTTGGTATGTTTCACCTGTCTGGTTTTCAAATAATAATTTTTATTATAATATTATAATAAACATTGCGATTAAATCCTGTTTAATATTTTCAATTAGAGATCAAATCGTGAGAGTTTAAAACTTAGGTATATAAAAACTACTCATAGATAGCTCATATAATACCTTAATAATTTGAAATATACTTTTATTACACATAGAAATACCCAAGCACATAACAAATGTGTTTGCCCATCGCAAAGTTGCCTGGAAAAAATTTCAGCAATAAGGCCGCCAGTTGTTTCTCTAATCTTACTGTTTTCCAAATTGTATGTACTATTTTACTTGTGTGAACAATAAATAATTTCCACGAATTTATTCTTTAAAGTATCCGCATCCATAACACAAAAGTCTACCAAATAAGATGGCAAAACTTTGACTTAGTTTACTTGACAAGCTAATGTACTGGCGCATACGTCGCACTGTGACATTGACGAGGTCCCGGGAAAAGGCATTATCTTGGAGTTGAGCGAGCGCTGCGATTGCGTAATCACGGGAATCTACTTTGATTGCGTTGCTAAATGTGCCGAGCCGCGGTCGGGCTAGATTCCATTCGGCAAAGATTGAGTTTGCGAACATTGATCACCTTAGGTTAGACAACGGAGCAGAGTTAGAGTTTATTTTATAGAACCAAGACCTGAAGCTCTACGATAAAACGTCTCAGAACATTTTTAAAACTTCAATTCCAACAAAAAGCAACTACAAATCGAGTTTTTTCTTAGACAGACACTAGCAATCTCTCGTGGCAGGACCCGCGTATTTTCTGCCATCGTCATTTTCCCGGGATATAAAGTAGCCTATGTGCTATTCCATATGCCTATGGGCTATATTCTAACGATATTTCAAATTTCAACTCGATCCGTTCAGCCGTTCCAACGTGATTGAGCAACAAACATACACACTTTCGAATTTACACGTAGTAAAAATAGGATTGTAAGAGTTTATTAATTTCTTACAATTTTTTTGTAAATTTTACATTGTATTTCACTACTCTACAATCAACCTGATATAACGTACAAATGCAATAAAAGAGAGTGCCCGAAAAGGAGTGGAAGAATGTGTGTGAAGAGTGAATAATTAGATGTTGGTTGATGTGACGATGCCACGAAATAGCTCAAGCCCCGGAAAATAATGATGAATGCGTTTGTATAATATTTTACTTAGTTAATGTTTAAAATAGGTATGAATCCAATTATTGTAAGTAAATAGAAAAATGGAACTAGATTTTTTTATATAATAAGATTGTCATACATGCCTCACCTAAATATTAAATAAATAGTTATTTTTATCTCATCAGATATTCATACCCTTGTCTGTAATGTCTAAAACAGACAACACAAGTACTAACAGTACCTACTTATTAGCAGTAAGGATTCCTTTTTGGTGGCTGTAGAGGTATAATATACTAGACCCAGAATTTTTAATATTACCTACTGCAATTTATCTTAACCTTCTGTTATGAACCCACTAACTTTATGCTTCTACTGCTGGGACTCAGAGCCTTAACTCTCATTAGGAGAGAGTCATAAGTAGAATCCTTCGCGCATGCCCAATGAAAAGTAGCGGATGAGTAGAAGACACTTAGTCTCGTCTTCGGAAGGTGTCTTGCTTGGAACAGCTCGTTTTCCTGACGTTATTTTCCTTTTCTGTGAAAGCCAATAATGATGAAATACTACTACATAATTGAAAAATATTTAGACCTTCAATCGGGATTTGAACCTACCTCACGTTTGTTTTATCCGATTTTCTCTCTTCTATGTCACCACGATTTGTTTACAATATCTAATCATATTAACTACGAAACAGTACAAACTCAACTAGTGAACGAAATGTATTCCTGTGTACAGGAAATTTCTGCTGCCAATCAAATTCAGAACGTCTACCCATTGGATTACATTATTAATTGGACCTATCAACCTTGATAGGGCCAATTTTCCCCGACCCTCACCTGTACCTCACCTTAATTATTTTCCATACAGGGTTTGTCTTTATCCGTCCCGGTAATTTCACAATTTCACGCCGAGATGGAGTTTGGAGATCTCGTTTCCCGGGCCCGAATCCCGGGCATCGCTAATGTCCCGGAACGAATTGGTCGGCCACATGTAGAAAATAATTATACACCCATCCGCTTCGACCGGGTCTTTACGCTATGTGAGAACTCGCCTACGACGGAAATTACCTGCCAATAATTTACTGGTTTATTTTAAATTTATTAAAATACTTGCTCTGCATTGTTTCATAATTCCATTTTTGTATCTTGTTAAGTAATGGGCGCGAAATGTCAAGTCTTAAACATTTTAAAGTGAAAATTTGACGTCACTTCGTTGACTTGCAGTGATGTCTTACCCCTACAAGTTGTTTATCTAGAAATAATGGTCTTTAACCGCAATACACTTAAATTTACAAATTTTTACTTGAGTGTGGAATTACTTGCGCCATATAATTTCTAGCCTAGCCTGAATGTGTAGAATGACTGACAAAGTTAACTGACTATAAGTGCCGTCGAAAAAAATACATTTTTAGGCCTTCATTAGTTCATTTAATATATCATTAACCTTAAAAACCTCATGAACAATAAAGTTTTTTATACTTTTGTATTAATATTGTAAAACAAAAACAAATTGCTTACGTTACTTAGATTTTTGTAGTAGCAAATGAAAGTTATAACTTTTAAGACTAATATCATTAATGATCTTAGTCGATCAAGTTGGCAATGGAACTATTATTGATTCGTGAAAAGACGCTAGTAACATTTAGATATAAGTATGTATATTGGTTCTATTAATATTTATAACGCGAAAACAGGAAGTAACTCATTTAGGACACTGCTTAATATTTCAGTCTGTCACCGCGAACACAGTCGCCGATGTCAAAAGACACTGGCGGTAATTGTTCTTTTTTCTTATTCGGACTTCTCTTGGTATTCTCAGCGAGCGATAATAAAATCTTGTTCGTATAAACTCGGCCGCAAGTTTCGCAAAACTCTTGTCAGCGAATGGACGATAATCCGCCGCTTAGTCGTCCTTTTTTACGCAAAAAGAAACTTTTTCCTTTTGAATAACCCCCTTATTTTTCCGTTGTGCGACCCTCTTTATTCATAAGCCGCTGACGTAACTCTGAGATCCCTAAATGAATGGTTGTTCGTTGTTTTACGGGTCTATTCACAATGCCTTTGGTTGGAAACTTCAGAGATTTGGCCGCAAGAAAAAGTGGAGAGATTCGCCATGAAATTATATGACGCCCGCCAAATTATTGTATTATCTCTGAATTTCTTTAGTTGATATATCGGCCGTTTTTTTATTCGCACTCAGGAACCACATAAACTCAGGAAAAGTTATAACCGTTTCTCTGGTAACTATATTATTTATACGATAAGTTTTTCTGAGGCTTAGTTGAAAGTTTATTTTTTATGACGAAACTGAAATTATGGAGATCGCGCACTAGCTACAGTAAGCCAAACTGATAAATATAAGTAATAAATATATACTAACATTATCAAGCTGAAGAGTTTGTTTGTTTCAACGCTAGGATCTCGGGAACTATTGATCGGGGACGCTTACTTGGCTCAAATTTTGACATTTTCAACTTATAAAAATTGTATTTTACCAATATAAAATCAATAATATTAATAGGTTATGTTGTTCTTGAATGTCCAAACTATTTTTTAAGCCGGTTATCATCACGGAAACTTATTTGTACTCCTAATACTTGTATATTATAGAGAGAAATGGTCGACTATTTTACACTGTATCATCGAGCCTCAAACTAAGCAAAGCTTGTTCTTTAGAAACCTTATAGATGATATAGTACATATATATATAACTATTTTATATGCCCATATAGACATACGCAGAACAGTTATCTGTAATAATCACACATAAATATACGACTATATGTCCTCCATCCATGACCTTAGTAAGGCTCACGAGCAACTTATCCATAAAAATGTTTTGATATCAGAAAAATGGAAATCATTTTTTATAAGAAATTTGTTTGTTTTTAAAGATAAAATGAATAAATTACTAAAATTCTAAATAATCCAGACTTTAAAATGTTTCATAGTTTCTATTCTACGAATAAATAGCTATAGGATATTACTCTACAAACTCTATACTAATCTAAACCTATTATAACACGGTTGTGAAGGGCATGGATATAATTATTGTATTTTGGGCGAAAAAATAGCAGCAAGTTTATAGTGACGAAAATAAATTATCGATGCTTTCTACCATCTAATATATTCCTGTGTAACGTATTACATACATTTTAATTTATAAAAACAAACTTCACACGATGAAAATAGTACTTTGTAAATAGACAGATAGACACATAATTACTTACCTATGCGTTTCGAAGATTTTTGTAGAATGAGTAAAATTTTTGTTTGATTGGATTTTTTTTCAGCAGTATATTAATTATGTTAAAATCAAAATGAAAAATCCTACTCTCTATCTTCGTCGCATTATGACGTCGTCAAACTAATGCACGTGTACCCTTAAGTAACTAAAGCATTGTGGAAAGACTATAGGTATGGATTAATTAGTAAGTTAACCTTCGGTAGATTAAAATGGTTCCATGTAGTCGCAATGGCGTGTCGTAGAAGCTTTTAGCAACTTTGTAGTTATTCAATTAGCCGGCTACTTCAAAGTGATTCGTATTTTGTGGTAAATGAAATGCAACGGCTAGCCAACCGGTCTATTTCTTCGACAATGTATATAATGACTAAATAAACGTTGGAATAAATGGACAATACTCGATCAATATGTTTTGTTTGTATAGAGATAAAATTTTATCTGTAGGTATTTAACAAGATGTTTTTATACTTACGTATTTTGATGACGTTGTGACTGAGTTCATTTAAGGTGATCTAACTGAGCCTTAGATCGAGGATTTAATTCTCACCTATAACAAAAATGTGTGTGGTTTAAATTATACTACCTAATATTAGCAAGGCCAAAGTTTGAAATTAAAACTTATGGTTTGCTATCTTGTCTACTATTGACTTCCCAGTTTAAGTTAAAATAATTAAAACGCAATTTAAATGCACACATATTATTATTAAAAAAGAGTTTCTTAATACCACACCATACAAAATTTTTTCGTATGAGGAAGTTTTCGCACGAAAAAAATATTTTGATTTGTTGAGTTTCTTATCAGTAAAACGTTTTTTTTTTTACAATTTAAAGTGACGAGACGAGCTGGACATGTGTCTGATGGTAAGCAAAATGCTAGCCACATAATAACACAGTGACACGCAACTATTGGAACATGAAGAGGCCAAATCATTACCTATCAGTACACTGCGCTCGTCACCCAGAGATTTAAGATATTATATCTCTAAGCCCTCAATTTCTCTAGTAACATTGCCCTTAAATCGGAACACAGTAATGTTTGCACATTACTGCTTGGCGGTAGAATAACTGGCAAAGATGTGTGGTACTTCCCCAGGCGGACTCTGCTAAGAGTCCTACCACTACTAAAGATCATATTATTTTTTAGTTTCAATGAAAGCTGAGTTAAAATGTAAAGTACATAGCCAACGTTCCTTTACAAGTACGCAAAGTATATAAATAGCTGTTTAGTTCAGTATAATTTAAGTAGGTATTTACAAACCACGAAATGCGTTTCATGAACTTCTTGTCGTGAGATGTTGTCGTTACCCCCAGTAGCGAAGGTAAACAAACAACATGATGACTGTTAACCACAGAAATATTTGCCCTGTTTGATTACAAAGTAGGCAATAGCCATTGATACGGAATTACGAACGTAATCGGCCATTCCATTGAATGCTTCAGCCATGCTATGTCATGTGAGGCACTCATTATCAAGGGGTTGGCTTTGAACGCTCGCAATTGCGCATACAATAATTGTATTTAAATAAAACATAGTTTTGACTAAAAAACTGCATTATCTATAATTTTTCAGTAAAAAAATTATATCATTATACCTACGTTCAACTTGCAACGCCCCGTGGCGCAAATCGTAGCAAAAAATACTCTTTAACGAGATAAAAAGTAAACTCGTACTTATGGTGAAAATCAATCATCATCATCATCAGACGCAAGACTTCTGAACCTGGTAAAGTGGCACATACCTAAGTACCTTCAGTATCAAATTATAATTGGGAAATAAATATTAGATAAGTTGATTACGTTGTTTAAACTACTACGGTTACAGAATACTAATTTGACACGTATTAATTAATGGATAGTTATTATGGTTGTATGGTGATGATAAGAAACTGCATATTTTATAAATAGGGGTTAAAAAGCTTTAAAATGAGGGTATCTAAATCGATCTCTTTTTTTTTTGCTTAAAAATAGTTCTCACGCTATGTTATAAAATGGAATTCATCTCGCTTTATGCAGATAAGGTCGTAAGGTACCGCGTCGAGTGGAGGAAAAATTTGAATTTAGATGTCGGTAGTGTCGTCACGAGAATCCCTACCATGGTTAGCCAACTTCCTTTTCCCGTGATGACATGGTTCTAGTTTTATATGTAATGAGAATCGAAATAAAAATTGGAGGCATTAATTCTAATTTACTAAACGGTTTATTTAAGTCGTGTGATATGGTTAACTTATTTGACTTAAGATCACTAATTAAAATCCCTCCAGGCCACGTGGTTCGACTGCGTAGTTCGATCAATCGGACCACGTGAACTTTTTTTTCCCGTTGGTTCGATTTTAGAATCGCACCACGTGAACTACTAATCTTTGTACTTTTGTTCTAGAATTGTATTTTTTTAGATCGTGCAATTTACTGCAGTAGTACTAATTCGTTTTATTTTATTCAACCTTACGAAGATTTACAAATAAATACCCAATATTTTCATTAAGTCACTGTTTTATTGTAAAAAAGATAAATTTACGTTTTACCGCATTGCTTACCTACCGTACATACAAGTATTTACAAACTAGAAAATACAAAATGGAATGTACTTAAATGAATATTAATAATATTCTAAATACATTCACTTTTCTGTTTTCTGTAATTGAGGCACTATCTTTGATGACAAAAGCAAAAACTTTGCATGCTTACACGGTTGAAATTAGTGAGATCAATGTTAAGTGCATTCACACTTAACATCTGTGAGTAGATCATGTTTTACAGACCAATAAAGTATTATTTCGGTTAGTTCCGACGCGCCAGTAGACTCAAATAACTCAAAATATTTTACGCATAATATATTTTTGTTTGAGCAAGCATTTTGTAGAGTAAATAAAATATATTACGAATACCTTCTACAGTGGGTGGGTATTCAGTAAAAGTTGAAATTTCGGCTAGCCATCTGGTAGTAGGCACCCGCCCCGGTACCGAACTCGTCTTTACGAGGCGAGGCTAAAATGCTGCTCTCGAGTTTGGCTGGAAACTGCCCTGGTTATATGGAACGAAGGCGGAGTGAGAGAGCGGCCAAATGGCCACCTCTCGGCAGCGCTACGGGCGGCCGTTTGGGCTGGAATGGTTGGCTCTTACTACGTATAGAGATAGAGATTGATGCTGCGGTTTTTGCTATGTCAAAATAATTCATAAATAGACACAATTAGAAAAGAGTAACTACCACAAAACTCAATAGCACAAATTGAATTTTAACATCTCAAATCAAATTATCTATCATAATAGCTTGTGGCAGGACCACAGGTTACAGTCGATGATACAAAAATGCCAATAGAGTTCTCCAGTTCTTTTGCTTTGTCAGCATGAAAACTCATAAAACAATAAATCATGTTTTGTATATTTATTAAATTGCTTATTTTCAAACTTAATTTTTAATTGATGATATTAATTTAACATAATTATACCTTTATATTAATTCGAATAAAACAGCATTGACAAAATAAATTTATTTTAAATTTATCTTACTTAAATTGACAGTGGATGGGATACAAACAATATTAAATAGTAATCATTTAGTTTATAAGTAGGATTATAGCAATAATACTTAGGTACTCGTAGGTTCGTTTTTGTATTTGTTGATACGTAATATTTCTTAAGGTAGGTACGTTTTGTATTTTTTTAAGTAGGTACATATTAGTCATTAATGAGTAATTTGAATTAAAATACATAGAAATTTAAGAATTTTGTGACATCGTCATACAGTATAAATTATAAAACAAGTTTCATAAAATGTATAGCAATAGAAACAATGCTTGTTGTTACGTTACGTAATACGTAATATTATCGGACCCAAGAGGAAGCTTGCTTAAGTCCGTTACATACAAATGCCTTTCATTAACTTGTCGATGTTCCGTCCGAGCTACGGTCTTCAACGCTATTGTACTCAAGACTACAACTACAGCATTGCAGTAGTATTCCTTGAACGTAAACAAAAATATGTACGTACTGTTAAGAAAAAACCTTCAGGCTATAAGGTCCATTTTCCTTTGTAACCGAAGGATTCTCGACCAATTTTCGTAAATTATGAATTTGACGCAAAGGACATTTTGTCGGAACTGGTTAACCACGACATCGCCTGACCGAGCCTATATACTACGTACGTACTCAAATATAATTTTATGTAATTACTTGTAATATATTAGGAAACTAGTCTAATATTTGGGTGAATGTTGGCGATATATTTTTGGACTAGCTTACAAGATTTTTCATATAGTACTTAGTAATACGTAGATAAAAATTCTATATTATATAGATTTTTACGTAAAAATCTATTTGGACTGTTATAGCCCGCTGCTCGGTTAGTTTTCGCAATAGATACAACCTGGGTGTCTTCAAGTCAAGAGTGTTATTTTTAACTGTAATAAGTTTCCGCTTGACCACCGTCTTGCTTGATATTAATCCATCATGTGATTTACGATGGACATATGAATTGACTTGAAAAACAAGAAACTAATTCACTGTCGACTTGAAAACACCACCTACTTACCTATATACCTATCGTAAAAACAGAACAGATTTTTCGTAAGAAAATCAATAGAAAAACATAACTTTCGTTCTCATAATCACATCTTGTATCCTTCTTTGTAAATCAATCCCGAAAGCCAATCAATCTTTTTAATAAATCACGTATCTCACAAAAGCTATCAGCCTGCGAGATAACATAGGTATTGGAGTAGTAAAGTAAATGAGATCTTTTCTGCGAAGATGCACGTATACCCGGGCATCCTACCGCTATTCGGGTATACGGGTATTTTCAGGGTACAGAGTAATAATGTTGACAGTACCCCAACTCGCATGGCTTCTGGTAATTACAAGATGATGAGCCAAGATAGGGCTGGCGCGCGGTATACGCCAAATGACAATGAGAGAGGCATGTTCATGCAAAAAGCTTGTTTTACTTTTACGCGGTAACCCTGTTTATTAAACCTTTTAGTCTACTTCCTGATTATGTTTATGCTCACGACTATACTCTGTATTTTTTGGTCCTTTTTTGGACCAACTACTAAAGCTACGCTAAGCTATTATTTATTGATAACGCTAATCGTTAGTAATCATTAATAATGTTATTAACATGTTCTCGTATTCGGGTCATGTGACCCGAATACATGAACTTAGTTCACATGTGTGAACATGGTACATGTAACTAGAAATTACGAGTACTTCGTAAGGAGAGCTTTTGAAAATGAAATATTTCTAGAATTTTTCTTAACTTAAAATGATGACAATAATTTTGTCCGTTGGAGGCGAAAAGATCTACCTATAAAACAACAGATTTTTTCCGACATCGCGAGGTTGATCGTATTATAAAAGTTCTTTATACTCGTAATTGTGACTATAGCACACTCTTTCAGTTAAATAATGTACACGAAATCGGCATAATCTTACTAATATTATAAATGTGAAAGTTTGAGTGTTGAAAGATTGGATTAATTGTGGTACAATTAAACGGATTAGGTTCAAAAACTACATATTTACCTATACACAATCCTCCAAAAAGCAGAAATTGTTAAAAAAATATTATTATCATAATTTTCTAGGTGAATGAAGCAGCGCGTACGTACCAGCTATATCGCAAGTATTATTTTACTTTTATTGGATATATTTTTTGTGCTGCCTGTACTTGCGCTTTTCCTCGGTCGCACCTATGAAACTGAAATACTGTACATACACTACGATCGAGCTTACCCGTTCGGAAACCGTTCAGATAAGGCATGATATGAATTCGGATTTAGGACTTGTCTTCCGTTTTTATATTTGGTAAATCTACCGGCAGATATCGGATATTGATTTCATTAAATTGATTAAACAGGCCTGCCTTCGGATGTTAAGGCGTCCAATCATAATCACGTAAAAACTAAAATGTTCTGATGAAAAATTTAATTCTGATAAAACGCCAGCTAAAAAATGAATCTTGCTTCGTTTGTACACTGATCCGAATATCGAGACATTTTGGCGGTAAAATATTCATGTTTCCTTTCATATTTGACAAGGAACGCAACCCACGCTGAGATCGCCACTAAAACGCTTACGCAAATATAAAATACAATCTCCTTGAAATCCAATCTAGCGACCGACCTCATCAATATTCCGCTGGCTCGATATTTTCCTCGAGGCTTTAAAACAAAACAAAAGACGCTCTGTTATTTAACTCGTTTCCGATACGGCCTATTTTGTCGTATAACAAAATTTCCTTTCGGAATAAGTTTTGTGAGATCTCATTTGTCTCTGCGAGATGGAAGTCGTACCGAGAATAACAATAGGTAAATTTATGTAAATGAGTGCCGTTCTACGTAACAAAAAGGAAATGAGCCGAGCGGTGTGAGGCGTTCAATTTGATTGTCAAACGGTTTCGTTCGGAGACGTTTTGAAATTACGCCTCCCGTATATAGGAACGTACCTGTTTAGTTTAGTGTTATTGCTATATTGTTCTCGTATGACAGACGTATACCTTGATACTCCTTTATAACCTTCTTACACAAAATGTACATTGTAAAATAATGCTTTGGTGTAGCGTTGCTCAGTGGTTTCAGGTTACTGTCAAGTGCACTTGAATATCTTAGTATTTACGCAATAACAATATTTTTTTAAGTAATTGTGAAAAGTAGTATGAAAACTAACGTAGTTATTACACATTTTAAATACATACACGGGTAACTCACGTTTGATATAGTCAGTCCAGTCCGACTCAAGTTAGTGCCAGTGCTAAACGAGCTGCGAACACGCGCACGCACTCTCCTTGAAAAAGATCGCCGGACGCGATTGAAACTTGAATCGGACTGGACTGACTATATCAAACGTGAGTTACCCGTGTATTTATTTAACTGTCAAAACATTTCGATATTTTCTGTCGCATTACAAAACTACAACTTGAAATTAATGAAACACATAGATTTCGAATTTTTTTGCTACGCAAATACGTCTTTGATAAACAGATTTCATTTAATGTCACAGAAGTAAAATAAAAAAACATTCCAAATCGATATGAATAAATTTTTTTCACAGGTTTAAGCTTGCGTCAACTTTGAAAAAAAAATCAATTACGACGGTTGTTCAATGAATGTTATCGACTTGAAAAAGTTATCACGGCGTAAGATCGTAAATATTAATGTATTTGTTGTTTCGACATCGAAAACTTTTGATTTATTAAACGCGTCCAAGTAGTTAGCGAATCTTTTTTATCCTTTACTTTTCTTTATGAAATGGTTTCATTGCACTTTTATCTTAGTGTTTTATTTTTTTGTGTTGTTTCATAAAGAAAATAAGTCGTAGCTGTGTTGATGATAGTAGGGTTCATAGTGAAAGTTTGTTTAAGGGTGATTGTACAATGAATTTACAAAATATTTAGGTAAGATACACATATAGAAACTTAGGCTTACTCCTTATTATCCTAGCTTGAGCAGGCTATTCGGAGCCTTTTCGCCAAGTCATATAGCCAAGAAGGGTTGGTGGATGACACATTTTCTCAAAAAATGACCGTCTTAGAACATGCTGGTTTTCTCACGATGTTCTCCTTCACTGTTAAAGTTAGTAGTGATGATAAACTCTTACATTTGCACCTGGACAAATTCTCAATGTTGCAGCTGGAATCGAACCCATGACCACACAATTGTGAATCAATAGTAACAACCGGCCACTATTTCTACCACATCAATTTAAACAATAAATTAATAATAATGTATGTTTTTCAATGTAATTACAATACCTATATTAATATTATTAATTATTTTTTGCCATTATTTTCTACGCAAAGATTCTTGTTCTTGTAAGCCGAAATTGTAGCAAAATCAGAGATTCTGTTATCCCCTTAAGCAAAATATTTCCATGCAGTAAATATATTTTATAGAGGTTTTAGCGAAAATGTTTGCAAAGTTGGAGAGCAAAGAGCAATCTCTCAAGGGAACAAACATGACTATTACCCGTATTTTCATAGCCGGAGAAAAATATCAACTTTGTTGCAAACTCTGCCGGAAACTAATCCAACTTTTGGGGTAAAACCACCAGGATATAAATCAGGCATTGCTGCGTAAAAATTATATGGAATTATTAAGAAAAAATATTTATAAATGCAAAGAAATTGTCCTACCAATCTACTAATATTATAAATGTCAATGTATGGAGTTTTGTATTTTTGGATGTTTGCTGCTCAATCACGTCAAAACGTATATAGTAACAGATCGAGTTGAAATTTGGAACAAAGATTATCTGAGCTAAAAGATTTAAAAAAGGCCGTAAATATTTTACGTTTGTCAAACGAGCTCGAAGTAACTAAACACCCTAAAATGAATTGCTTAAAGAAACTCAGTGGCGTCCTAGAGGTTAAAACGTCTGATTTTACAATCTTGAGGTCGTAAATTCAAATGCCAAATTCAAATTTAAAATAGTAAAATGCTTTTCCATGTGCTGATGTATGAGTTTGTCATCATCACTGGCTTTAATGGCGAAAAATCATCATGAGGAAACCCACGTCTTTCAAGAAGGAGGTCTATCATGCGCCAATAAGAACCAAGTCATGGTGACGGACTTGACTTTCTCCTTAAGAATAAAGGCTTTCCCAGCAGTGGGAATACAAAGTTGGCTGCCTATGCTAGGTTTAGCTATAGCCTATTAAAACACATTAGTTTTTATTTTTGTAATTTTATTTAGTTGCGAGAGTAATAAATTTCGAATACACTCATAAACTGTCAAGTCTCTATATTTATCGTTACTAAATGGAGCACGACATTGCATTGTTATGATTACGTTAAATACCAACTTGATGCGTTGCAACGAACAGCGTGAAAATTTTGATTAATAACTAGACTCTTTGAGTGTTTCATCAAACTTATAAATTTCTGAGTACCTGCCTACAGAAATTTGAGCCGGTACGAATTTATTTGCGTCTAATCAGAAACGATTGAAAAAACTGACTGATGGACATGAAAATCTTATGACCTGGACCATAATCATAATAATTTTTATTTAAAAAAGATATTACACGTCACAAGATTAAAAAGTAAAATCAACACTATGAATAAACGTAACATACATAGTATCACTATGAATAAACGTAATTATCACACAGTTTTTATTAACTTGAGTAAATTAAATTAATTAATTAGAGCTGAAACAATATTTTGGAATACCGAGAAAGGCTGAGCTTAGGTAGAGTTCAACAATTCGGTAGTAATACTACGTTTGGGATAATTATAGTGTGCCCAGTCCGACTTATGTTTTAAGCGCATTAGAAAAAAAGGCAAAGTATATCATTTACATGTTCAAACTAGATGTCATCTTTGTTGGGCTGTTTTATCTCACTATCCTACTAATATCACATAACTATTCGGGAATGTTTGAGAGTATGTATGGATGTTTATATGCCGCTAACTTAAAACCGCATGTAATGCACAGCGTGGTGGACTATAGCCTTGACTCTCTCCTCGTGACAGAAGACCCTGAATTCAGTATGAAGTAGTGGGAACGTTTTGTGGGCTGCTTATATACTTATGCTATGTATGGATGTTTGGTATAATGTGTGTTGGAAAGAGTTTACATAAACATACTACATATAGAATTCGCACAAACGCTTTACATCAAAAACACGGGTAGTATCTTTCTTGGCTTATCGCTCTTGTGGAAGTGTCATGTTTTTGTCACGGCAGATCACTCTGTTCCCATAGAAAGTATGCACGTCATCTGCTTACGATTGGCACAAAGGAACCGTGGAAAATCTTACTCTATGCGTAGTATATGTAAACTGTTTCGTGTGTTGTGTGTAAAATGTCCATCACCACCAATATTTACATTTTTACACGAAAAGTACTGAAAGAATCTAGATGAAATTTGATGGTAATACATGTCATATACATAGGTTTGGAAAAACCTATGCCTTAGTTCCTTTTTATCCCGAGAATATGACGGGATAGGGAACACGCGGGGAAGCCCATGAGGCGCTGCCAGTCGAAAATAAGTGCAATAATATACTGAAATAAAAACACTGGTTTGAAAGCACAATACGGCAATGGCCACATTTAATGGCACCCAACACGTATATTTTAACAAAAACACAAGAGAAAATTTGCCGTGTCTGTGGGACGTTATTACATTTTCCTATTTACTTATGTAGGTAAGTGCTTCACCGTCGAGGCATAACACAAGGGTTCTCTTTCATTTCCGACATAAATATAAACGTAGGTTGTACCTACCTCTTTTACTTTATTCAGAGCGTGTCGAAAGTGGAAAAACCTCGCAAAACTTTCATTGCATGCGGAGCTTACCTACACGTGTGTGACATAGCCGAAATATCTGCCAATTTCATTTCTCTGCTTACCTCCCTAGAGCGTAGTAAACACCACCCCCTTCCCTGCCATTCCTTCCTACCTCACCCCCCATTCCGTGTGTTTGTCCAACTGATATTCTTCAAGATATACAACCATTTTAGTAAGACCCGTTCTGTTTCTCTAAATATTCAACCAGCACTACCGACTAAGAGGCTCGCTTTAGAATTCAGCGGATCTCCGTGCAGTGGTTAGGAATTTAAAGTTAAAATCTTTGTGCAGTTGCTTTGGAGCAAACACGATTATTTGTCTAGAAACTTTTAAAGAATTGTTGAAAGTAGAAAGAGCTAGGGATAGGAATGCTCTATTTAGTTTTATTACTTTTAAAGAAGCTAGGTATAGTAGATATACATAAGTACTTAGGTAAGGGAAGGGTAGGCTAGAGGGAAAGGAAAAACAACCTATCGTCTCATTACATACATATTATATAGGATAAATATAAGTATATTCGAGGTTGATAAATTGCGGGGAAATCAATACGGCTTTTTATTTTTATTAAGAACTAGCACATTGTAATGCAAAAAATAAATAAAAACAATCCTTGATGCGGATTATATATGATTCTAAAATTTCAGCTCGATCGGTGCAGAACTTTTTGAGTTTTTGAAGCGTGCACAAACCAACATAACATTTTTAAATATAGAGATTATTCCTAACTACTTACTCCAAACACATCGAAATGATCAGGCTACTACCAATAGGGAGCGTGCCCACTGCCCAGTGTGTCGGCTGAATTACTGCACTAAATGATAACGGGCCACAATTTTCAATATTAAAATTCAATTATTTGTCACGTCAAAAAATCTCTCAATCATCAATTTCTACCACGCTCTCCCTCAAGGCTAACCCCTCAATGGACACGCGCCAAAATAAATACCAACTACACCAAATAGGGTCCATCTCCAAACAATCAGTACAAGCGTTCGATCAGGGCCCTTATTGGGTACAAGTGCTCTCACATCCCAGTGTTTACGTATCCTCATTAACTATGTTTGTGTGAAGCCTAATTTACGACGTGTTTGCCTTGCGTAACGTCCCTCTAATTGACCGATGACGGATTTAGGTACAGCCCTAGACGGGATTAGTGGTTAGTGGACGTATTTTAGTATATTTATATCTAAAATAAAACTTCTAAAGAGTTGGCGTCACGATTTATTGTCGGTTTCTTCAGTTCAGCTGCTTGGTGGCTTTTAAACACGGAAGTTAAGCTCAGACTAGGTTTGTTATACAATGTTAGTTACCAACACGTATTTTAAACTTGTCATTTTTTAATGAAAACTTTGTTGAGCGGACTTGTGCCTTAGATGTTTTTTTGGATGGGTGGAATTTTGTGAGTTCGCATCACTAACATGCGTAATAGCATATCCGTGGTAATAGCTGTATTGATCTGTATCAGTTGTTGGTGTTTTCAACTGTTTTATACTAAAGCTCTAAGTTTTCACTTCTATCGTATAAATAACTCGCATTGGCATTTTTGTGGGTATTTTTATTTTTAACCCCCGGCCAAAAAAAGGGGTGTTATAAGTTTGACGTCGATGTCTGTTTGTATGTCTGTTTGTATGTCTGTTTGTCTGTCTGTCTGCCTGTCTGTCTGTGTGTGTGTCTGTCTGTGGCACCGTAGAGCTCAAACGGATGGGCCGATTTCGATGCGGTTTTTTTGTTTGAAAGTTAATATCCGTGCGGATGTTCTTAGCTATGTTTGGTTAATATCGATTCAAGATGGCCGCCTCCACAAAATGGCGGACAAAATATTTCTATGCAACCTACCTCAATATGGGTATTAAATGAAAGGGTTTGACTAGTAAACATTAGACTATACATTATAAAAAAAATCTAATCCAAGATGGCCGCCACCACAAAATGGCAAATTACCTATACTATTTTTTTCACTACTACCTCAATATGGGTATCAAACGAAAGGGCTTGACTAGTAGAATACATTGCACTATAACAAATTTCAAATCCAAGATGGCCGCTTCCACAAAATGGAGAAATACATTTCTTTTTTCACAACTCCCTTAATATGGGTATCAAATGAAAGGGCTTGACTAGTAGAACGTTGTACAGATAACAAATCTAAGGTAGTCGGGGGTTAATCAAACATTTTTTTTTTTTTTTAGAAGGACCAATGGCACTACACCTCAAATAACCTGAACTACCTTATGACTGTTCTGATATATAACTGATCTTACTCTGGGCTAGCCTTAGATGGCGCAAGACCTGAAAAACCTAACGTAACCTATCATACTTACGCTAAATGTATGCAACTGTTTTTTTTTTAATAATTTGAATTTTTAATAATTTGAATGTAAACATCGGCATGTAATGATAATTGAATGTAAATGAATGTAACATATACATGTGATAAATGTAATTGAAAATTAAGCTAGCACGAAAAATCGAGCTAAAAATAAGACAAGTTTCATACAAATCTACGCCATTGAAGCTAAACACTTACGTACCTTACACCACCTACACCACCTACCACCTACACAGTACACGATTTCTACTACTATTACTTCATTCATAGTTTGCCTGAAATCGATTTAAGCGATAAGGCCGCCTTTTGCTCTGCATAATTTATTATCGTTTTACTTAGTTCTAACATTTATGGTGTAAATTTGTGGATGTAATAAAGAATTATATTATTATTATTACCTTAGACTCACCACCTCACGTAAATATACGCATATCATATTTTCTAATCTCCATGCCAGATAACCAAACTGCCAAACTCCTGACTTCATTAACCAAATAAGTTAATCAGCCGACCCACTTAATTATTCAGGGATATAAAGGCCGAGTACCTATTCTATAAACTCAGCCCGACATGGCTTGGCACAAAACTCTGCAGAGTGGAGCATATTCAGAACAGAGTACCCGGTTTATTTGTGTTCAAAACAGAAAATACTTGGCAAAGACCCCGGTTACGCGCCATTTTACCCAGAGAGGGTTTTTAGCTAGCGGGCGGTATAAAATTTTCTCGCGTAAATACCTATTCCTTGCGAAAATAGAGGGAAATGTTGACGTTGCAATATCGGAAGGTTTTTTCTATGAAATATTGATTGGATCTTTGCTGCGAAAGCAAAAGTAAGATAAGAAACAAATGTCTTTGGGAAAATATGTTTTTGTTTAGAAAATAAACATGGTAGAGCTGGCTGCGTTCTCGTCAATACATGATTACGCAATACCTACTGATTAGAATTCTACGTGTCATCTCTTTTTTTATAGCGTTTACAAAACTTTTCAAATAGTATCTTCTTCTAGTATCTTCCATTATTAATTTCTTTTTTACCATCCTACGGTTGCCTGGAAGAAATGGCTCTTAGCGATAAGGTCGCCAATTGCTACTTTTTTCTATGTTTTTGTTCTGTGTTATTGTTATTTTTCTTTATAATTTAAGTGCAATAAAGAGTTTATCTATCTATCTTCGGGAGGTTCAATATTTCAAAAGAGATTTTTTTGCTTTAATATTAAAATCGCCATATTTATACTTACTATTTTATACTTAGGTTATAAACATACAAATCTATTTTACTTGAGTAAATGCTTGGATAATAAAGGATCGATGTATCTATTTTATTTAAGAAACCTTGATTAGAAGATAAATTTAGTAACATGATCTGAAAAAAAACAACAAAAACAAAATTAAAATTTTGATTAACCCCCGTCTACCTCAGATTTGTTATCTGTACAACATTCTACTTGTCAAGCCATTTCATTTGATACCCATAATAAGGGAGTTGGGAAAAAAGATATGTATTTCGCCATTTTGTGGTAACGGCCATCTTGGATTTGAAATTTGTCATATTGCAAAATATTCTACTAGTTAAGCCCTTTCATTTGATGCCCATATTGAGGTAGGTTGTGATGAAATATTTTGTCCGCCATTTTGTGGAGGCGGCCATCTTGAATCAATATTAACCAAACATAGCTAAGAACATCCGCACGGATATTAACATTGAAGTAAAGTAAAAAAAAATGTGTGCGTGTACTAGTGTACACACGTAAGAAGTGAAACTTCTTTATGGCCTTATTTTTCGAAAAATGATCTACATGCAACTTTCTAGAAATTGGTTAAATAAAGTTAAATTAGATAAAGTTTAAACAAAAGGATTTTATTTTATTTAATAAATACCATTTTAATGAAATCATATACATTGACCGATAGTTACAATCAGAAACTGAGGTTAACCTTAAATATCTTAAATTAAAAAAAAAAATACCACAATCCCACCCAAGTATTAGAAAAAGAGATACAATTACTTACTTTTGTTAAAAATCCACTGGAATTAGAATTAAAATAAAGCCTTTGATTTTGTTGATCACTTTAGTATTGATATATTATTTATCACGTCGCTATTGTGTTTCAGAAATAAAAAAAGATGGCGCGTAACGGAAAAATGTGACGCGTAACCGAAAAATGTGACGGTAATTTTTTTTCCAACGCCGATAAAGAAGTTTCACTTCAAAAAAACCGCATCGAAATCAGCCCATCCGTTTGAGCTCTACGGTGCCACAGACAGACACACACACAGACAAACAGACAGACATCGACGTCAAACTTATAACACCCCTGTTTTTGGTGGGGGTTAAAAAAGAGAATTTTGATTTGAACGCGGTTATTTTGATTTTGACTGCCCTAGTGGCTTAGTTGGTAGTAGCTCTGCCTGCGAAGCCGAGGGTCGTGGGTTCGATCCCCCACCCAGTGCAAATATTTGTGTGATGAATTCAAATGTTTGCACTGTGTCTGGGTGTTTCTATGTATAATAAGTATGTATTTAAAACTATATAAGTATTATATCAGCTATCTGGCTGCCATCACACAAGCTTTGCTTAGTTTGGGGTCAGATGGTGTTGTGTGTGAATTGCCCACCACCAATATTTTGGGAACTAATTATCGTTTCCTAACATTGACATATGAAATTATTGTTTCTTAAGCATTAACTTACTGCTACTGTGACGCTAAAAGTAGTTTTAAATAACTTATTTTTGCATATGGTAGCACAAATCACGAGAAAAGGTAAATAAAATCCACCGTGGGTCATCGCTAGTATCAGAATATGTAAATCCAAAAATAACAAGCATTATAAATAAAATATCGTAATCGGCCAGGTGTCGTGTGTTTTGTATTGAGAATTTGGGTAAATTCGTAACCGTAGGCGATCGGTTTCATCCGGTTTACGGTTCCCGCAATGGACGGACTATGCTTCCAATGTACGGACCCGAGCGTAATGGGGGACCGGCGAATATGGGAAAACTGGAGAACGTACACTCGTATACAAAATTCGAGCTATATATTTTTTTGTTTCTCACAAAACCCTGTCAAGCTAAAAATAAATATACCTGTAAATTATACCTGCGTTGGTATTATTGCCCGTGTCTAGTGTTTGTTATCTGTACCTACATATACCTATTTCGATTGTAGATTGTAAAATATTTTTTCAAGTCCGTTGATCGTATAATGATTCTTATGATTAATGCGTTGTAATCTGTAGTTCTTTTAGCCGGCACAGGGCACACAAAGCAAAATTTCCCATACAAGATCTATCATTTTCAAGTTAAAATCAGTTCTGAATCTGTCGTAGCTTTAAACTTAACATCAGGTAGGTAGAGTACGTGGCTCGACTAGCGCGCCACATGTTTGATTCCGCCGACAAAGGGCCACACCCTCACCTCAGCAACATAGCATCTCTGCACACACGCCCTCCTGATGTGCATACCTGGCGTGCCCTCCTTTGGGAGCGTCTCCTGGCTCACCATGCTATTGATGAAGGAAACTACGAGGACCTTAAGAACAGAGTACAAAGCTGAGACGCGGCCACCACGTCTAAGCCATAACATAAGCAGCCTACTAAATATTACCATCGCTGGGACTCGGTGCCTTCTCTCGCAAAGATACGTTCAAGACTATAATCCACCATAACTAGCTAAGTACCTGTTGGTGGATGACACATGACCTCGATAAATTCTAAATACTTGTCGGTCTCCTCACGATATTTTCCTTAACCGTTTTTAAGTTAGCAGCATTTAGCACATGACTTTAAAAAGACAGTGGTGTGCAAGGGATTTGGACCTGGATGTTCGGATCGGTGGTCAACGTTCTTCCGACTGGCCGTAACTTACCGTCAAAGCCATGGCGACCCCGAATTATATGGTACACAAAAGCCCTGGACTGATGAGTTTAGCCTCGGGCCCGGCATCTGAGCTCCCCTTACACGAGGAGAGTGAGGAACAATAACACGACGATCAGGTAGTTAGACATGAAGCTCCAAAGTAAGCCTATCAATTATAAAAGTACCTTAAATAGTACAGTACGTTGAAAACTTTTTTTTTACTCTACCATATTTAAGTTTTATAATCATAAAAAAACACTATTTATTTTTCAACCGTTTCCTTGCTATTAATTCATACAACTGAGAATATTAGTCGTTTAAGCATCGTCACTTAATATCCCATGGATGAGGCGGTCAGGAGCAAAAGTATTATCAACATGAAAAAATATACGATTCTTATTTTTTTTTTCGGCTAGTGTTCGGTTATCTATTTCAGGAATACAGAGTCAACCGTAACCAAATGTATAACTAAAAAAACAACTAGTGGTCAACCTCGGCATCGTACGGGTTAACATTTAACAAAGCAAAACATTTTCTGATAGGAGTTTGAAACAAATGAAGTGCCTTTCAAGAAGCTGACTTTTTATTTAGTTTTTAAAATCACAAATAGTGTATTTGTTGTGACATAACTATCATTACTAATACACACATAGTTGCACTACGCGTATTAAAAAGTAAGTTCTACAAAACTATGATTTCTAACCCACGGCGGAAAACGATGAGGTGAAATAGAGGTATGTTTAACTTTTCGTTTCCTTTTTTTTCACTCTCTCTCTTGTATGTGTGTGTGTTTGTTTGTCTATTTGTGGCACCGTAGCTCCCGAACGGATTACCACTTTTTAAAGTCTTTTTTGTGTTTGAAAACTGATTTACCTTCTTTAGTCATGTTTAATTATTACAGAATTTGACAACAAATACAATCTATAGGTTTTTTTATGTAAATAAAATACAAAATAACGCTCTGAATTACATGATTGAGTTTTTTAAAGAGAATGGTAACGTAACTCAACCTATGCTGGTCATTAAATAATGTAGCATTCTATTAGTAAAAGTATCTTTGGAATCCGTTTGGTAGTTTTTGAATTTACACAAACAAAAACACTTAAAATAATAAAAATCTTTATCTCATATATATAAAATTGTTATGTTGGTTTGTGTACGCTTCAAAAACTCAAAAAGTTCTGCACCGATCGAGCTGAAATTTTACAATGATACATAATCCGCATCAAGGCTTTTTTTATCTAATTTTTGCATCACAATGTGCCACAGCGAAGCTTGGCAGGGTACAGATAGTAATATAATAAAATAATGCAAATTCGCAATAAAACAAATTCTATACTAATTTGTTTTATTGCGCAAAGTCAATGTTCGTTATATGGCAGTGAATTTAATGTTATACCAAATTAGGGGTATTAGTGTCAAATTATGTTTGCAACCAAACAAGGCTATTTCAGAAATAAATTGCAACTAATATGTCAGATATGACATAAAATATACTATCAAATGATCATATTATGGTAAGTAGTTTAAATTTGACACCTTATGTTAAATAAATGAGTTTTATATTGAGGTAGGTACTACGCATAATAATTAATTAGGTAGGTGTCTACACAAATTAATTAAATAGACGATACTTTTATAGAATATGCTAAAATGATGAAGTTGTGAGAATATTTATACGTAAAAATAATTTAAATCATTTTTATTACACACACTGGAAGCATCTTTATTTCATAAATTGTGACCTTGACTTTATGCTTGTGAGAAAAGGCCTAAAGTCTTAGCAGAGGCAAAAAGGGGCTATACGTGCTAGCCCAATATTGAGCCACATCTACAAACCTATACACTATATCTATACTAGGTACACATATAACGAGTTACACCGCAGAACGCAACCAATATTTAAATGATAAACACTGTAGTACACGAGTGTACGCAGAGCTGACAAATACACGATGCCAATATTCCGACAGTTTGGGAACACGCCTCTACACGTACCGTACCTACCTATATCGCTACACGCCGCTCCGGCCAAATGACCCCATTATCCCACCCTAACCCTTCCCCAGACCCAAATATCAACTTTATTCTCAACAACGATAAAGCCCAAACTTCGATGAGCGGAATCCTAATGAACAAGCGACATCACACCGACACGAATCTGATAATAACTTACGTATTTTGTATGAGTTGATTTTGGCTAAACTATTCGAGATAATCAGATTTCAATGCGGCTCGGGGAATAAATTTCGATTTGGAGACGATATTGGAATTTTATCGACGGTATTCGAAAAGAAAGTTGCTTCGATAGTGCCTTAGAAGTGGTTGGGTATGTAAATTCGAATGTTGAAATATGTAGGTACACGATCAATATTCAAATGAGTGCATGATCCCGAATAATATTTGAATTGTATTGAAGAGCCAGACCAAAGTGAGAAAGGTTGCTGCGGTCAGATATATGAACCTACTTATATACCTACGTATCGATATCAAACACCATCAACAGAGGTAATATTATATAGGTACTTTGAATTAAATACAAATTCACTTATTACATTTTACAGAACGTGCTCACATGATTGTGAACCTATTAAATCTGAATTAGTACCTACATAGTATCTTAGTAACTAATGTTTTTTATGTTTATCTCGAAATTAAAACTACACTCAACTGTTTTAAGGCTAGCAATGTAGATCAATGTAAGCTACAGGTGTAACTTTTGACTGAAAATAATTTTATTGCCAAATCACAAAACATGGATCATTTTTTTTATTTCGTTGAATGTCATTGATTTTAAATGTTTCAATCCAAATAAATTCAGCGCATTATCATTTCACGTTGTAGCAAATGTATGGGTACCTATTTCAGTTACCTATACCTGGTATTTATCAAGGCATTTAAAATATTAAATTATTGTATAATCGTGCTTATGTATTATGTTCTGTTCAAACAGCCTTTGCTGATAAACTCCTTCCTTTTCTTTCCGGTTCTTTTCCTTTGACGGTAAGTATTAGCATGATACTAAGTAAAAGTATTAATTTGCATACGCCAGTTAATGTTGCCTGTAACTTTTCTTCAATTTCACATAAGGGTTATTAGTTTACCTATAACGTCTTCTTTTCGCCACGTAGATATGAATAACGTCTTCTTTTCGCTACGTAGATATGAATCAACAAGCGTTATAAGAGTACCAAAACCTTTGTATATTGCGTAATAACGTATACCTCCCTTCAAATACCCACCCTCAATTGGAATGTTAAAATTAGAAATGCATATTAACCATGATGGTTATAATGAGATAACGCTACTAGTATTTTTGGTTCATCTGCGTTGGAAATACTGTGTTATTACTTGCATATGCTTAATTTGATATTGAAATGACTATTTAGAATGACATTATATTAATATTGTATTTTGTAGTTTTTGTAAAATTTGAAGATGCTATGCATAATTACTATCAAACACTGAAATAGTATGTAATAACTAAGTATAAATATATAACACATAGTCAAGAACACAATACTTATTCTAATCTGAGTAAAAACATTTCAATTGCTCTCTATCTGCATAGTGTGACCAGGCTCAACGTGTATTTCTTCCAAAGCACAACGACCGGTTCTCTACCACACTACTAAACTCCCCACTTTAATGATATCAACATTATCTTGTCACTTTTATACTCATTTAATATTCTACCGATACTGTCAAATTTTTGAGCCTCGTAACGTGGCTGATTTAATTGTCATCGAAATTTTATCTCGAAGTTTATTTCGGTAGCTCGACTTTCTCTGGTAAAATTTTAATTAGAGAAAATGAGTTAGGCTACTTTCCGCTTAACTGGCTTGGTATGCTCAGAGCCTAATCTAATGAGATCCTTGGTTATTTTAATAAACGTGCTTGTATAATTATTACTTCTAAAGTTTCTCAAATAATTATGTTTAAATAGCGTAGCTTTTTGATGTCAGTCGCCAAGTCTAGCTCACACATACCATTATAAAAAAATTAAGTTGAATAGCGTATTGTTTTGTTGTATTTGTTACTTAAGAAGAGGTATGATACTAAAATATTGACAAATAGTGGTACCTACCTTGGTCATGTGTCTACCTTGGACTTGTCTCAGCTTTTTGGTATTTTAAAAATGTCATGTTACTCATGTAGGGCTGTTGATCAATTGTCCTTTGATACAACAAATAAAGAAAGCAATTATTTATAAAACACTATAGACGCAAAATACAATGTATCTGCGTAATAATTCGACAAACTAGCAAAAACTTTTCGAAATGAACAGAAAATATATTGTGTAAAACATTTTGTTCACGAGCCACGTTCGCGTGCATTGACCGAAGACCGAAGACATACGCTGTTCAGTAGACTGAACTGAATGCTAGTAAAACCTGAACAAAACTATGATTATCTTCATACATGAGGATTGTACTTATGCATCCAATCACGTTATATCCTCAGACCGCCACTCACGCCGGGTCATGGCCGCTTAAAGCCCTTGAAAGCGATTAGGTAGGGGTTTTATTACACGAACTAAGCGGTGAAAGTTACTACGACTCTTTAGTTCACATAAAGTGGATTAAACTAAAGTCACACGATTTAAACTAAATGACTCATTACCTACAGTTAAGAAAATGTGATAACGTGGTAGTGATTGCGTAGCAGGAGACGAACATTTTAAGTAGATTTTAAAACGTGTGAAATACTAAAAAATCTTTTTTTTTGGGCGTTAAAGTCAAATATTTAGGCCGTGTTGGTGGTAACACTTCATTTGATTTCAGGACGGTGACATTGATGGTCTATTATAAAAACGCCGGTGACGTTTAGTGCCAATTGATGTGAGATTTTTGAGAGTAGAAATACAGACTTGGCTACAGGAACAGGAACTGAATGCGATTACAGATTATTGAAATGTGGGTCTTAATAAGAAGTTATTAAGGATAGTAGAATTACGAAATAGGTGCCAATAATAAAATATAAAATGAGTAAGTAGCCTTTAGTAACAGACATATTTATGTAAATGGGCATTATGTATACATTTATTTTAGTGCTTAAATTTTAATTTTAATGTTATTAAACGTATCACGGTAAGGACTCTAAACTTGAAAATAAATGGTATTGAATGATAATTTTCGTGGTAGAACACCTGGGAGAGGTTTCAGTAAAATGAGTTCCAATTATATTCTACTTATAGATGTTTTTCTAAACCACTTACTTTTAACTTTTACAAGTTTAACTTTTAACGTAACTCAAAGTAAAGCACACTCTAGTAGTATTCGCCAAGCGTAATTAGTTAGATAATTTATTTCTGTCTTGTATAAATTTAATTAGCTAACGTTAATCCATACTAATATTATAAATGCGAAAGTAACTCTGTCTGTCTGTCTGTCTGTCTGTCTGTCTGTCTGTCTGTCTGTCTTTACCGCCTAAACCAAGCAACAGATTTTGATGAAATTTGATACATAGATAGAATAGATCCCGAGAAAGGACATAGGCTACTTTTTGTTCCGAAAAAAGGGGTAAAAGGGTTAAAATAAGGGATGAAAGTTTATATGGAAAACTTCGTCATTGTTGAAGAACTATGAAACTTTACGTCTAGATATTTAACACGAAACCATAAAATGTATGTTTTAGCAATTTTGTAGTTTCGAACTGTACCTACGGGGGTGGAATTGGGGGTGAAAGTCTGGAAGTTCAATATTATTGAAGATAAAACCATGAAACTTTGTATCTAGACACTTGAAATGGAGTCGATAAACGTTTGTTCCAGCAATTTTATAATTTCTAACTATACGGAGATACTTATATAACCGCTTGATACACTGGCCGCTTTTCGCGTTTTACAAATTTGGCGGGAAAACGGGTGTCAGGTTACATAAGTGCGGTGTTTATGTTTCGGCATATGAAGTGCCACCTTACTTTTACCCGTTTGAGCCATTTACTCTCGAGAGCGTTTCAAGACGCTTCTAGCGGTATCATTTATTTATAATTAATGTACTTATATAAATTCAAGATGGCCGCCGCTACAAAATGGCGGATAATTTATGTTTTATTAATCCCATCAATATGGGTATCAAATGAAAGGACTCAACAAGCAGAATACAATGTACTATAAAAAAATTAAATCCAAGATGGCGGCCGCTACAAAATGGCGGATAACGTAGGTTTTATCAATCCCATCAATATGGGTATCAAATGAAAGGGCTCAACAAGCAGAATACAATATACTATAAAAAATTGAAATCCAAGATGGCGGCCGCTACAAAATGGCGGATAACGTAGGTTTTATCAATCCCATCAACATGGGTATCAAATGAAAGGGCTCAACAAGCAGAATACAATATACTATAAAAAATTGAAATCCAAGATGGCGGCCGCTACAAAATGGCGGATAACTTAGGTTTTATCAATCCCATCAACATGGGTATCAAATAAAAGGGCTTGACAAGAAGAATACAGTGCACTATACAACCTCAATACTTTAGATGGGCGCAGCCACTAAATGGCGTATCAGACAGAATTTTTGATAGTCGACGAGATTTCTATGGTGTCTTATCAAATGTTATGCATGATGGACGCTCGATTAAGGCAAATTAAGAACTGCGAAAATTAACTGCCTCCTATAAAATGATCAGGAACACCTGTTTTCAATTCTAATATGAAATTATATATATGAAAGTAACTCTCTCTGTCTGTTACCGTCTAACGCCTAAGCCACTTAAAGAGTTTGTTACAATTTGGTGCACAGATAGACTAGACTTAGGAAAGGATATAGGCGACTTTTTATCACAGAAAAAGAGTTGAAAAGAGTGGAAATGAGGAGTAAAAGTGTGCATGGAAGGATCTTTGCACTCTTTGTATGCTATTTTAACCGACTTCAAAAAGGAGGAGGTTATCAATCCAGTTGTATTTCAATTGTGAATCAATTTAGATGGTTATTTTTTTGGTTGGTAGATTATAGTTCAGAGGTGGTTATATAAATTTTATCGAAATCAGTGCGGCGGTTTTTGAAATATGAACAACAAACTAAAATTTGCGTTCATGTAATCAGACGATATATCTACTAATATCTACTAATAGACTCTAATAAAATTTGGTGGACCGTCCCAATATGATTTTAAATTAAAGTCTGTTTTTGATTAATTTTTTGAGAACATAGTTTTTCTGTAATTTGTCGTGTAAATTGTACATTTATGAATAAATATAAAACTTTGACTTAGACCGATTTTGATTAGGAAACGTGAATTTGTATGGTAGTAGACATACGAGTAGGTACTGCCTCAATTACTTTAATAAATATGTGGCGCGGACGAAGTCGCGGGTAAAAGCTAGTTTAAATAAAAAAATTATTTAAGCGTCATTATGCTGTATATACGTTCTTTAAACTTTTCCTGCATTTCTATACTAGAACGTGACTCACTAGCAAAAATTCCAAATTTTCGGCGGACTAATAAATCTGCTGCGTCCAGACAGCATTGCGATTCTTTTCGCTTATCACTGAGTCAGTGGCCGAAATTAAAGCCTCAATCGCTGCGTCCGACCGGCGTCGTAAATCGTAACGAGTTCATGATTTATGTGTTCAGACACTACGCATGCATATATTTAGAGTAACAAAAAATATCTAGTGCGTACGATATTGTGCGCTATTTACCTGTGCTCCAATTGAAACTCTCTTGAGTAAAAGTAGAACAATTTTAAGTTTCTGATTAGTCTGGTTAGGAAAGAACAGATTCTTTAGTAGTTTTTTTACGAAGCAATGATATACAAAACAAGTTGCAAATACCAACTTAATACAAGGCTGGCAAAAATTTGCTTACTATACTAACTATAGCCGCATGTCTGTCTATATTAAAAAAAAAATATAAGCTGACCATCTAACTCTTAAAAACGGCAGAAGCGGCAATCACGCTGCTACTATGGCGATGCAAAATCAGGTGACGTCTCCTCATTTAGTCTCAATCGCAACAAGGAGTTGTGTACGTTCGCTGACAATTGTGTACGTTCGCTGGCAAATTAATTTTCAAATTTTTCAAACAAATTTTCGCCACGTTATGTTGTCTTTAGATTATAGCATACCTCATCTTCGTTTCTTTAATTGTATATCGATGAAGCTGACAGTGCCTGTTTCGACAATCTACATTTATATCGACACCATTTCAATTGATACTAAAATTCATTCACTCGCTTCTGAATTACTACTTCTTTTTACTACTACCTTTACTTTTAATTCAAACGGCAAGTGCTAATGCTGCACACAATATGTCACCCCTATAAGTTTATGAATGCGATTACAGATTATTGAAATTTAGGTCTTATTAAGAAGTTATTAAGGATAGTAGAATTACGAAATAGGTGCCAATGATAAAATTTAGAAATGAGTAAGTAGCCTTTAGTGGGATAGAGAAGGCTGTGGATGATGATGATGATAAGTATACATATTAATCCTGAACTCCAATATTTTATATATCTAAAATGCATTTTATGCGCCCGACCCTCTCCGCTGTTGCGACGACGCTACGCCGGCGCCTCTGCGTCGTGCCGTTGCAGCCCCGCCCGATATTAGTAGGTATGTCGACCCATGTAATTACCTATAAAAACCGTTCATAACGCAGTTAAAGAAATAAAATTTTACAAAGTATCAATAACATACATCCGTCAGTGCATTAGTGTTAGTTCACAGCTGGACATAGGACTATCTTACAATAAGCGATACAGCCCGATCCTTGACATTGTGTTTACGTCCCTCGCCAACTGTTTTCTGTAAATCTACCTATCTCTATCTAAAGCTGTCTGCGTACCACTTACAAACATTAGCATCAACAGCATTTCTCAACTTTAATACAAATACCAAGTTTCACTGAAATGGAATCGAGGTACCGGGAGATAAAGCAAGTTTGTTGCCAGGATTCGAGCTGCAATAGCGAACATTACGAAACGTGCAGCTAAGAATAGATGAAACCTACGGTTTGTAATTGAAAATGACACAACGTATTGAAATATTTAATTAGATGTTGCTACTGAATTAGACAGGGCTAGTCAAATTGGGTACGCTTATATTGGAATTTAAAGAGGTTACCATTCTTTTTTGTTATTATAGGACCTGAGAGACGTTATCGGGACATTTTTTCGTGCATGTAGCCGGCATTCATCGATTTATTAGAAGTTGTTACGTCAAAAAATCTCATTGCTCTAATCAGTTTCTAAAAATAATTAAAATCTTGACTAGTTCCGTGAGATACGAATTGTGAGTGTAGGTAATCAGGTTCATGAAATTATTTTTAAAAAATTGGTGGAATCTTGGAGAAAATAACTACATAGGATTTTGTTAGCATGAAAAAATTAACGGAGTAAAATCGCGGGTTGCCATTAAATATTCCAATAAATTAAAATATCATTAAAATGAAATGTAGAAATAGCCTGTATGTAGAATACATGAACCTACATTTTGATTTATTTGAAGGACAGTCAGCGCAAATAGGCAATGCCAAGTAAAATTTTCTCTCAAATTGTTGTAGTAGGTATTCGATTTCAGTGACAATTACCACTGTTACAAATAAAATAGTCGAAATAGGCGAATCACATTTTAAAAACTCTAAACAATTTTTTCAGTAAAATATTCTAAACATTTCCCAAGGGAGGTCGATCACTCGACGCAAATATTTTTGGTACGCATTTGTGACAGCACCTAAGTCCTTTTCAGCACTATGTTCTTTCATCATAACCTTGCAGACAAATACAACGGGTTTACATACCATGCATATCATTAATTCAGCTGTACGACCAATTTTGAAGGTCTATTCTGAAATTATACATAAACTGCTCTTTGTTGCATTGAACTTTTTTAAAAGAGATGGCATTCATTCAATGTTAAGTTTAATTTATAAAAAGACTTTAGTGAGAAGTTACGAAATAACGAACCATACCATACCACAGAACCATAAAGATATCAGTGGGTGGTCCAATAGGTAGGTCTTACTTATTTATTTAGTTGTAATTGAAAGATACAATGATTTTTTCATTTTTAAATAATATTATGCTCTGCCATACGGTCTAACCATGGCTTACCAGAACTATTAGTAGAGATTTAAGTTGTATTTTTTTTAGAAATCTTGAATGCAATTCTTATTTATCGGTGTTCATAAATCTAAACGATAAGTTTCAAGTTTCTATCATCAAAAGTTACGAAACCGGCTCACGAATTTTCATCCCTTTATTCAGTACCTTGCCACCCTTTTTTCTCTTTAAAAAGTACCTAGTAAAAGTATGTATTTTAGTATGTATATTTAAGTAAGTATAAGTACATACTTTTTAATTTTTTCTTTTTTAGGCCATAAGCTTTCAAATTTAATGTATCATTCACCAGTCCAGTAGTTTAGGCGTGAAAGCTAAAAAACCAACAAACAGAGTTACTTTCTCATTTACCTATATTAAATATTACTAGGGATAAAACTTTTGTAAGCTTTTGATTGCGAATTGCCCGAAAAGACGATTAAGCAATATCGCGGCTTAAAGGCATTCAGGTTAAATAAGGAATGATTAAGGTAAGGCAGTTACTTGCCTTTTACCTGAGGTGTTTCATAGTTTCATTGACAAATGCGAATTTAAAACGCTAATGTCAGAATTTTCAGAATTTCCACCGTAAGCCAGTAAGTAGCTCTTGGGGTTAATTTGTATGGCAGTCCGATTTATTATCGTGTAATTTACATGTCTTTATAGATACAACATGTAGATGAACCAACCAAATATAAAGTTATAGACATAATAATTAATATAAAGATTACATTGCTACCGTTGGCTTTTAATTATGCATTTGCAGTATTAATAGATTGTCGATAATATTACGGTACAGTGAACATATGCAGCCGTAGCTATAAACAACAAGATATAATAAGCCTAACAATCAATAGTCAGCTTTGTATCGAATCACTATTAGTATTGCTAGTTATGGGATATACAAATATTGATGGAGCATGGTACGGGTAAATCATACATATTACACGTAAACAATGTATATAAAACTGCTTCGAAATATCGGGGATTTGCTCCACCGTTAAATCATGGTAAATAGCCCGTAGTCAATAATTCTAGTGTCTCCGCTGTCTAACCCGCAGCTTAAAAATAACTACTTAATTTTAATGCAATAAAAATAGCATGCTTACTTGTGTTAAACTGGGTAATGCCCCTAATTATTACTTATTTAATTTCGGTAAAATTCGTTCAGTTATTACAGAGATACGTGGGAATGAATATATGCATTAAGACACATATAATACATTTCATTGAGAAGTTACATGAACCAAGTGAAGCAGGAGGCAAATGTAGTGTCGTATCAGGAAGTCAAGGAGAAGGCGGAGTGTAGAAGTACATGGAAGGAACTTCACCGACACGAGCCTCGCTCTTAAATGATGAATGAATGAGTGAAATTTGGTTACTTAGCTTGGGGCTAGATAGAGTACTGTAAAAAATATCCACTATCTTTTTTAAACTCGCATCTAAATGAGATACTGCATAAAAATGCCACTGCAGTACAGCGTTTTATTTTTATAGATAAAACCACGGAAATTTATTATTTTTGCGATTAAATTAAATCATGTTTCTTTACAGCCAATTATTGGAGCGTGCTCCCCTTATGTTTTCCCTCACATAAATATAAACGAACATCTAATTGCCTCCCTTGTGTTTTAGACGCCACGTTATAGTATCGTTAGGTATTTTTATCTCCTTGCTTTTCTCGATGTTGTCTCTTTTTTATATTTTCTAAGGTTTTTATAGCGCGGATATAAAATTCTATTGGTTTTATTGATGGTGTCTTGTGTCTGAGGAAGACAGATATTTTATTGGAGGGCTTATTACGAAATCAGTGTTAGTGTCTCGATGTAAGATTATTGTAAATCTGCAAATGACCGGTATAAACATCAATCGCTATAGGAATGAGGTATTATAAAGGTCGATTAATATTTATTCATGAAAGAAAGTGCACGATTTTGCATTTTTTTGTACTTATAAAGGAGTGCCTGTAGCCAGATATGCATGGCCCTGATGGTAAGCTATACAACCTGCATGTTACAGTATAACGTCAAGCAGCTATTTTATATTTAAATTAAGCAACTCCACGAGAAACTCTGGGCATATGACCTTATTGGGCCCATTTGGGTTTCAGGCAGTTATTTTAAAATGAAGAGCTCCAATCATTTCCTATCACTACACCATACTCTCCGCCTGGAAGTTAGCAATATATATTGAGACATCTCTTTGGCCTGTACTGTTTACAATTCAGTAACGTTTACAATTGTACTGTTTGGGAGTTAAATAGCTGCTACAGATTCTTCCTCTGATATATTCTGCAAAGAGTCTCTCTACGGTAAAGTATTTCATCCCAAGAAACTTAAAACTCCTGTGTTGTAACTAGTGCGTTGATTCGTCAATCAGTTTTGAGTCAGGTTTTATATTTTCGCGGCACAACTATAGGTAAAAGTTACGTCCTCGTTTATAACTTGACAGACACAGACAACCGTGTGAAATTTCAGTTGCTTCATTGATACAAAAAATTCATGAAATATTCCTTTCAGTTTTATTCGAGTGCCTTGTGAGAAAACTGTGTGTGTGTTAATTAAATTCAGCAAACGTTTCTCCTTTAGATATTTCGAGTTTACTTTTAGACTATTGTTTAGAATCCCATTTCACAGAAGAGCAGTTTAATTACTCCAAGTAATGTCGTCTGCATTACGTTGGTAAGTATTATCTATATAAAACATAAAACTTTACTCTAGAGACGTCCGTCCGTCCATTTGTGTTTCATATTTTATCTCGTATTTCTGTGAATTTATTCATTTCATTACAATTGCAGATGGCAATGCACTCACCAAGCTCCGAAACTATTCCAACTATAGCAATGCAGACAATTACATTTTACGGTCCAAGCGTAAAAACACCGACGCAATTCGTAAACTGCATAATGCCATCCTAAGAAATTCCACAAAGGAGTAATTGTCTCAACCCTTTTTTGCATATCCCATCTTGCATAACATCGTTTTGAAACTAGAGCAAAAAGTTTGAAGCAAAAAAATTAACTGTTTCTACCTAGAAGGGGTTAAACATTGCGGTTAAGCAGTCGAACAATCGGTACAGTTATTGTAGAGGTTTATGGTGTTGTAAATCATTTGGAGAAAAAGTGACGTCATAGGCTGTAAAGATTTAACGGCCGATCAGCTGAGGTGTGGAGGTCGCTTCGATGACCCTCGCCTGCTTCACGATACTGTACTCTTTTGAGTCTTTGAGGTTGTGTCTATTGTTTGGACACGTATGGTATAGCATTAAATGTATCTATTATCTTTACAACTAATGGTTTAATACTGAGCTTCGAAATTTAGCACATGTGCAAGTTTTCATCATCATTTTTACTATCGAGTCTTTTTACGCCAATAGAGTGTATATATAGTACTTACTTGCTCATATTTTGGTATCTGCTTTAGTCCTGTGTGGATATATGTCAAATTGGGATTATTACATTTATAGATTTGTTGGCATAGGTGTTTTTGTTATTTTGGTTCATCATCATCAGCCTATCTTAGTCCACTGCTGGACATAGGCCTCTCCCATTATTATTATTGTTATTTTGGTTACAAGTACTTATTTTACATATTTTGTACATCATACTAATGTAAAAAATGTAAAAGTTTGCATGTTTATTGCTCAACCACGCCGCCTGAACAGATCAGATTAAAATTTGGAAAACTGCTCCATTATAGTCTCTATATTTTTATATCTTGGGAAAATTATGGGAACAGAAACTACCTGGGTAAAACCGTGAGGCACAGCTAGTACCTAATAATTACTACTTCTGATACATCAATGCAAAAAGTAATACGTAATTACAAAAATGATAATGGTTGATAATGTTGTCATTCTTTAACTGATATTTTCCTAAAAATAATTACTCTCAGACTTGTTGTTTACTAAATCGTGGCACTGCTGTAATGAGTAGACATGTAACTTATTATCAAGTGCATGTTCTGCTCGTCAAGTTTATATAGACCAAAAACAAATCTACAAAATGTAACTTTAATACAAATGATAAATAAGACTTTGTATTATTGTACATATTTATTTTGAACTGATCGAAACAGAGTGTAATAAAATATAGCATCAAATTAGATATATTTAGACATAAATGTAGAGGTATATATATAAGGTGATGAGTATTCAAATAATCTTGATCCTTATAATTTTTGTTTTCGTGAGTGATATGCAAAAATTTCAATGTCACATTGCTTATGTTATAAAGAGCGAAAATGAATATTGACAAATTATGTAGCTACTTATTGCATATACCTACCTACAAATGATAATCTTCCAAAGAAATGTACCATTGCCAATGAATGCTACAGCATTACAAGGGGATACCTGCAGATCTCCCGATTATCATAGGCTTTATGAGAATTAATATAGGTACAGAATAATATTACACACGGACACTTGGTACACGGACGAATTCGAGATGGGGAGTCAGTATTAAAAAAAAAAATAGATATAGAATACCTACACTAATTCCCAATTTAATACTTAATGTTTATAATGTACAGGACTTAATCACGATTTAATTCATTGTTTAAATACCTCGACGTTAAACAATGAATTAAATCGTGATTAAGTCCTGTACATTATAAACATTATGTGTTCAAATCGCGAAAGCTTAAAAACAATAATTTAATACTTATCTAAATGCAAACTTACAAAATATAGGCATCTGGATAACTAACTGTAGATAGGTAATTATAGGTATATGGCAAACGTTTTATAAATAAATAATTAGTGTAGTACTTTCGAAGATCAGGTGTAATAGATACATATTTAGTCACTACTGACACAATCAGCGTTCTCTCTAAATAATATTACCTACCTAGTAAATATAATACCAAATACGAGTATCGTTACTAGCTTAATTCAGAGAGTACCTAATAATAAAAAATAGTTTTCTTTCCTGTAGGTAAATTATTAACAAGTTATTAACTACCTATTTAAGTTTACATAATGATTTTAGTTTTGTAAGCTTAGGCAAATAATTTTCAAATTTTTATTTGGGTTTTTATATCTGAAATTATGCAGATCATTTGTTAACAACTTTGTCAAGTCTTAAAAAACGTATAAATTCAATTTGAAAAGTAACTAATAGGTTTATTTATAAATATTGCACATTAAAAAAAGAAATCGAACGAGAGGACCATGTTAACAAATTATAGGTAAATGTTGTTCAAAAATAGTGATGATGTTGGTGGTGATGTTAATTAATAGATATACTTATTACTATTATTCGATTAGAAATCTTGCGGTGCATTCATCGACCGATTATTCGTCTCCACACACCATATACTCGGTACAATAGGTAAATCACGGCAGCCCTGATAAGGAAGCAGGTCAGTTCCAACTCTGATAACGTATTTGTAGTTAACTTTCTACGCACATTAAACCTGATAACTGGTAGCGATAATACTTGGCTATTGTTGCCAATACCATAATCGAGATTTTCGATTGAAAAACGTTACTATTATCAAGATTGTCCAGATAAATGATTAAGAAGCTAACAAATGAAGTTTGTTGTTTGGTTTAACTTATTAGGTCAAAAATAATTATGTTGCAAGTAATCTTTGATGACTTTGGCTGTTTGTAATGTAAAAAATTTATGAGTGGTTTTAAATATCGGTTCCATTTATGTTAAAGTTAATGTTGTTTTATCCAACTTTTACATATGCAGAATCACGCCGTGAGCCGACATATCTAAACGTACATATATCAAGCGATAGAGTTAAATAATATTTATTAAAACCCTTTCATAAAACCTGATAAAAACTCAATTTCATATCTTTGCTTTTCGACTTTGACGTCACATAGGTAAGTACGTTCTAATTTATTGTAAACAAAAATTTTGTTGATATTGTTTCGTGTAAATCATAAGCCCATGTTTGGAATACGATCGCTAGTTTTTCTATAATTACCTAGTTATTTCACTATTATTTTTTTGTATTTAGTATAGGTATGTATTACTCAAAAGCATAATTCAAACTTCTTGTTGCCAGCATCGCGTAAATGTTGATCTAGTTTTCACCGAAGTCATTTAACGAAGTGAAAATCTTCAACGTATTGCTATTAAGGCCACCATAAAAGCTATTATGACTGTTTTTATCGGTAATGCTTCAATAAAAGTCACAACTGTAACCGACCCGTATAAATTGGCAAACTAAACAATGACCAATGCAGTTTCGTTCTACATTTCTTCGCGGTGTGTTACTGTGGAAATGGAAAGAAAAAACAAATGCAATTTTATCACAGTTATGAGAAAACCTCGCGTTGGTCAACACGTCTCTCTTTTAATTAAATCCAGACTGTGCTCGTATATACCTAAATTTATTTTACCACGTGCTCGGACTGAATAATGTGCAGACGTGTTTACTGAATCTCCTGAAAAACCGGCCAATATTTTGCGGTAAGTAACAACAGATATAGCGTGGGCGAAGCTGTACGAACGCCACACCCAGAGCCATCTATGAAGCAGCGAGACAACCACGGGACGTTAACGTAAGCGGGACAACCTTTTTGTACATGGAGTGTAACACAGGCACATAAAAAGTTTACACACGCACAAAAGTAAACTTGATTCGTGCGTGAGTGTGCGTAGAGCTTTCACGCACACAACGGAGGAAGAGAAGTCGTAAAAGAGCCATTTGAAAAGGTTCGGCCGTTCACCGCGCGGTGGCGCTGTACGGATGGTTCGTATCTGGGTCGGTTTGGTGATTTGGAAGTTTGTGCGTTTGGCGCTGCTGTGCTCCGTGGAAGTTTTAAATTAGTTTTCTTATTAGATAGGATGCTTTGGCTCGCTGAACTGGTCCGGGCTTATTGGATTTTGAAAGGTGAATGAGGTCGAATATTTTCAAATAAGATGTTTAGGTATATATAATCCAGTTTCTTAGAAGCAGGTATTAAGAGAATATTCTATTTGTATACATTTTGTTTAAGACGTTGTCAATTTTAGCAATGATAATGAGCAGAGAGATGTCAACTTATTTAATAATTTCTGAAACAATTAAAATGCCAACGAATTGAACTTACATGCATAGATTACTATATACCTACCTACTTACTCTATTAACAATTAGGTACATCATAATATATTAATGATAAAACCTCACTAAGACTAAATGTCTCATAGGTTTTTTTCACAAGACATTAAAAATAATACGAGTATTTAGGCTCAAATGGGGTAATTAGTTAGAAGTTTATACAAATGAAGTTTATTTTATCTGTCTTTAAAAATCACAACTACGCTAATATGAAAACTGTTATTTTTATTTTTCTACTCAACTAAGTGCTAATAACCTACCTGTTTTTACATCAATTTACTTTTGTTTCAAATTTCAACCCGATCCGTCTGGATATTCCGAGGTGATATTAGGTTCCGAGATTCCGAGGTAGTGTTAGGGTACAACAAACTTTGACAAACTTTTAGCCAGCGAGCTTTTTAAAATTTCAAATATTTGCTAGACACAAGCAAATATTTGAAAGATTAAATATAAAGGTGATTAATTTAATAATCTTTCAATGAAATACAACATACAACGTAAGTATCTAGTATCTATCTACTGGAATTGAACTGAACACTCCAATCGTAATATCGTTATATAGTGAGTCACTATTAGAGATAACTTGACAAGTTATTCAGTGTTCAGATTAAGTCAAGTATTTTGTTGAAAAATGACAGTAAATTTTTACGACTCTCGAGTAAGTACAATACAGTTAAGTTGTAAGCAATAACTTTCGCTTTCAATGAAGTTATCAGCTTCGTTGATAAGTTGAGATGATTTGTTGCTGTTTATTTACGATAATATTTTCGACATTTTTGCTACCTATGTTTTTTTTAATACTTTTTTATTCTGAAAATAAAGTCCTAATATCTTTATACCGCACAGTCTTTAGTGACAACACTGTAGGTATATTTCAATTAAACTATGCCACACGTTATAGGTAGGTACATACCTAACTACTAAAGTACACTAAGCAGATTTAACCTTATCCATAGAGCGATGAAGGACTAGATATAATCATTTAAGACTAGGTAGGCCGTAATTTTGAGTTTTTTAAAACCGTCTGAGACCTAAAAACTAGTATTTTATACTCTGAAAAAAAAACGTATTAGTTAAAGATCTAGTTAAGTGCAAATCATATTCAGTAACACGATCTAATGAATCCTTATTTACTCGTATTTCTTTATTAAACTAAGTATAAAATAATGAGTCTGTGGATTTGGGAGAGAAAGCTGTCTTTTATTTGCTACAATTGGTATGGTTTAATATATTTTTTTTAATAGGTATTTTTGGACTAAAATTAATATAGGTACCTATAGATTGATCTATTTGGCTAAACCAAACCAAAATAACTTTATTCAAAAATTGGCAGCTATCCGAAGAAAGATATATTACTTAAATAAAACTAGAATTAATGGTTTTTAAATAAACTTACCCTTTTAAACGTATTCTGGAAATATTTTAGGAAATCCTCTATATTTTTCGTGAAAAGAAGTTTTTAACATTTAAATTATTATTGAAATGCAATATTTTTTCATACTTTAAAAACTAAAAAAACGCACAGGTACCCAAAAACCTGTCAACGAACTGAGTAAAGACAAATCGCTTTAAAATATTTTACGTTTGTGAGGCCACACGAATTCAAAGAGATTGTACTTAAGTAATGTTTTAAAATACGGTTAGTGTCCTTATCGTGATAAGCAAGAGGCAATTTCGTCTTAGTTCTTTATCTGAGCTAAACAAGCGCTAAGTTTGAAGTCGGCGCCATCTCCCTCGGAACCCCGATAGAGTTGCTATCCGTGCAAGGGTGACCATGACGAGGTAATACTGGCTAAATTTTTTCCATAAAATAAGAAATAAGCATAGCTATAAAATGCATAATCGTTTGGATTATACAATTTTATCGTTTTATTAGTCTATGAATTATTTAGATGTGCTTTAATTATTTATTTACAGGACTTTGTCGCTGACATATCGCCCTCTTTACATACGCTTAAATTATCAGTAACTATTGTAGGTATTAGGACTAAATGTGTGACAAATATTTAATGATTGTAGCGTAATTGCATCATTAGATTCGGGACTAGCCAATATTGCATGACAGTATTCAATATTAAATAAAACAAGTTTTTTTAAGTGGCTTAATTACAAAATGTGTATCTCATGCTACTACAGTATGTTTGAGATCCTACCTTTTTCCTAACTATCATTCCGTACGTATTCCATAAATTTATTGCTTAATGTCTTCAAGAAGCCCACGTTTTAGATGTACTTAGTGTAAGTAGGTAGTTTTTTTCTACAAAAGACGTAGACTTTACTTAAAAAACCACATTACTTAATTACTCACAGCACATCTGAATGAAACATAAACTGATGCAGTTTTGTTTAGAATGTCTCTGATCGTCCAAAATAAAGATGACACCCATAAGCTTACCTTAGTTGAGCGTTAGATGGTGTTGTCTGAGAAATGTCCACAGACATAGTTACATATTCCTTAATTTTATATTTACGCATTTAAATAATGAGTTAAGCTTCCTTTCATTGTGTTCCCTTGATAACAAAGAGTACTTAAAATTAATTGTACTCCCAGGTTTCGGCGCCGGCGGTGACTGTGCATCACACGTCGAATCCTACGCTTGCAACGAACAAAATGTAGTAATTTTTTAAACAGTGTTTTTTTTTGCTTTTTGCAAGTTAATGATGAACAGAGAAGACATTAAAAGTGTAACGTTCAAACACCTTTTCATGGGGATAATGTTGTGGTTAGTAACAGACTAACTGAATATGTACACAGATTATTTATGTACTATATATTTTTATTGTAAGTGACGTTACCAAGTGTTCTTTTGAAATAATGGTTCGAATAAATAAATTGAATTGAATTGAATTGAATACGAAGATTTAAGATAGTGCGTTTTAGGTTTCGGGTTTTATGATTATTCAGAGGGACAGAACAACAGCAAGGTATGCACCTGATGGTAAGCAATACGTTTATCTATTATGAAATGCAGCTATTTTAATATGAATTATCTTAATTACTGCATAGCTCTACACTATCACACAGAGATCCATAATGATTTAATTTTTCTAGAAACATTTCCCTTCTTATTTGAATACCTCCGTATTATTTTTCAATCTTCATTAGTTGAGAAGTTTTGTTATAAAAAATAAGATAATTTTAGAAATAATGCGCTTTATACACCAATTTTTTTTTTACTTTTGTAGGTTTACACTTGACCGCCATTTCGCCTGATGTTAAGCGACGATGCGGTATACGATGGAGCGTGTTTACCTAGAAGAAACCGATTCACTCTCGATTTGAAGACACAAATTTTCAAATAGAGTTCAAAAAATACTTTAAAAAGTACAAATAAGTTTCCATAGTGTGTGTCCATATTATGACGATGTCATTCTATTCTATTTTGTGCTGCGTAAATCCAAATGAGAGATATTCTAAGAGATATCCCCAATACTATAGTGACGTGTGCACCCACCGCAACCCCCTTTCTCAACCCCCTCTCATCTAACTTGCCCCATTACTGGGGTCTTCCATTCGTTCCAATTTCAAATTTGAAGCTGATGCCGCTTCTATGCCACCGCAGCTTTAGCCAACCTTGCTTTTAAGATTGAGTTGAGGGACGTTGATCCATTCTATCTAAGTACTTATAGAATACGTATTTTTTACTCAGGTACTAGTTTCTGCACGCGATTTTATCTGCGTAGAACAAAAAAAAACACTTTCACAAGGAACCTGAAATTGTATGTGTATAAAAAGTAGCTTATCTGCTATGTTGCTATTTGATTGACCTTCTTTCCTCCTTTGTGGCTCTGTTGTCAGCGACTCTGTTCTCTGAGTCGTACATTGTTACTGCAAATCACCCTTGACAAACACTTATGTTGTGTTCATGCATTTTTGTTCTGTTAATATCTGTTTAATTCATCATAAATATCCATAGTTCAAAACAAAAAACACCAATATTTATTTATTGTTCTAGACTTTAGAATAAATAAATCTAGACCAATATACGAGTAGGTTTTCAATTTAAACTCTATCTATTCAGTCACCCTTCAGCACCAAATCTCAACAATATCACATTAATAATGTTAATAAGAAATTTGATTGGAAACACTGAAAATATGATGAAGTACCGAATATGTTTTAAATGATCTTGCCGCAAGATAATTTAAAGCATATTCATGAAGTTTCAAGCAAGATTCTTGCTTGAAAATTCCAATCGTAATCTGCGCTGCCTGCTCCCATCCCTCTCTTCCAATTTGATTACAACACATCATCTGCACTGGCTTTTGCAAGCAATTATGTATACTTTGGCGCATCTAAACTTTTGTGAACTGCGATTTGGTGTTTTAGCTACAGAAATTAAAATGTTCATGTAAAAGTGATAAACTTTCTTTAACTTATTATAACGCATGGTTAATCTAGTACCAAGTACATCAAGTCATTATGAACGAAGAGATTTGTCACTACTTTTGTAATAAGTACTTACACCTCAGCTTTGGAATGCATTGCTTGAGTATCTTCATGGATGAAATCTGGGTGTCTTCAAACCTAGACAATTATTTAGAGTTTCTGTACATTGAAATACATATTTATTTCTTATTAAATGTCCCTATACCACAAAATACCAAGAAACTAGTATTCTCGTGTGGAGATTTAAAAACGGTTCCTTACGGTTTCGAGGCACGTCCCAGCGTTATTTTGGTCTGGCCAATTCAGACCGTCTGCAGCTGTCGAATCAGAAATTCCCTTGGAAAAATAAAAGTACATAGTCAATAGAAAGTTTTGTATGGCACACTCGTACTATGAGGGATTAGGTTTTGACTCGGGTTTAGATGAGTTTATTAAGTTGTAAATTCTTTTATCTACCAATTACACTTAGATGCTTTGGTCACTTATATAAATAATGCAGTATTCATAAAATAAATAACAAATGTCACGTACTAAATACTAATACTGAATTATTTTGGGCAGCTTCTATTTTACTTTTTTGCAAAGATTTTTTTCAATTTATTCCGTTATAAATCTAAACAAAATTATTAGAAAATAAATTATTAGTATCAAAAAAAAAAAAAGACGCACAATATTACTAACATGAAATATTTTTTTAGGCAAATAATCAAAAAGTAATATTTATCTCTTCACAACTTAACAAGTACCTTTATGAAAAAAAAACAAATTTAACATTAAAAAAATTTAATAAATTAATATTTCAGTATTTTACTATTAGTTTAATTCTCATTTAAAATTTCTCATAATATAATATAGTGTGTTAATTAACATTTAAAATAAATACATATAGGAAAAGAAATAAGAGTTTGCAGGTATTTATCGTTATACCTAATTGTGCATAAGTGTTAGTTTACACATAAAAATACAACAGATTTTGTTAATTTAGTAATGACAAACAGGTAAGTACATAAATTATTTATAACAAGTTAAATATCCTATGTAGCTATTGAATATACCTAGCCACTAACTCATTATCCATGTTTACGCATAAACCAAAAAACCGTCCATGCTAGCAAAACATCCAAAGCTAATCATAATGCCAGTGCTTTTATTAAAGGAAAAGAAAATACTTCATTTTCTGGCAACTTTGCTCTCTCGTCCCATCATCATTGTGCTAAGCCACGACAAAGTTCGTCCTGTCACCAAAGATGTAGTTACACAATGTTATACGTAGGTATGTCCTTACATCAATACGTCGAAAATGTGTGGACACAGGAAAAAAGGACAGTAGATCCACTTTATCGCTAAGATTACAATAAAAAAAGAAAATACGTTTAAAAAGTTTATTTTTAAATATATGTATTTGAAAACGTACGCATAAATAAAAAGCGGGTACAAAAATATGATTTCGTTCGAATTAAGATTCCCAAAGTGCGTAGGTAAGTACACTTAAATGTTACCCCGTGAATTGATATGAATAAAACTAATTAATTACTTGTGTTTTTTTGTTATGTAACATAACATAACAACCAAACATAAAATCAATAAATAAATAAAGTTGGTTTAAATTTATTGTTTTATTTAATATATTATGTATCTCTAACGCACAAATAACCAGAAGGAAAATAAATAATGAAAAGCATGCAAATAAATTTTAAACTTGCTGTAAAAGTGAATTATTTGGTGCCAATTTTAGTACCTTCTTAAGAGTCATTACAAAACCACTGGATTTTGGCCCTTATTTACGCATATCATCTTTTTGCTTATATGACAATATAATATTTTTTTACTAGTTAGTTAAACGTGACATTAACAAAAATCTTACCTGGAAAAACTTACTACATTGCAAAAAAATCAATGTAGATAAAAATGTAGGAAGTTTTTCCACTGTGTATTGGCGCAATATCAGCCAATATGCGAATGAACGCGGTAGACAGGCGCCCAATTTGTGAGGGAACAACATCGCGACATCCCTACGTGACGTGTGTATGTCGGTGTTTCGTTCTAGACCCTCGCTGTTTACACTATGTTTTCCGTGTACCTTGCAGGTCATACAATGAATGGACGCGTAACTTTCTGGTTGACTGTTGTACTATGTTTGTGAATTAAGATCGTTGTAGGTAGTCTGATTTGTTTACACTTCCACATGCACATTGATGTCGTTCACAAACATCATTTAGCAACAAGTTAATGGTTAACTTAATAATACACACTTAATAACACTGTGTCAGGGTGTTTCTATGTGTAATAAGTGTGTATTTACAACAAAATATAAATATTATATGACCTATCTGGCCGCCATAGTACAAGCTTTGCTTTATATTTTGGGGTCAAATGGTGTTGTGGGTGAATCGTTCACCAATATTTATTAATTTAATACTTAGTATTCAAACGATTGTGTTAATGAGAGAATGCAATGATCCTATATATATGTGTATTTTTCGGAACTATTCTCCCAATATCGATTAACCTGCAGTTTTATCAATGTTCTTTTAGATTGGGCTGAACTTAGAAGTTAGGGAACTCGAATCAACAGAAGAGTGGTGGCCTCTTAGCCACAATTATTTTCCAATAAAATTAATGTGTTTTTCGTCACTCTACATTTTCCTTAAACAATTTAGTCTGGAACCCACTATCCTTGTCTGCGGCTTGACTTTTATTCGGCTCGGCTTTGGCTCGGATTTTCATTGGCTTGACTATTATAAAAGGCGCGAATATTTAGTATTTGTTTAAGGTTTATGGTTATTTACTTGTACCTAAAGTTATTACTTACCGTAAGCAATTACTTATTACCCATATGATTATTGTAAATTGTCGTAATATAATTACGAATTTCATTCGTCGTTACGGTAAAAATGCCGTTTAAGTATTTATTTCTACGGCAAATATCATCATCATAATCAGCCCACATTCGTCCACTGCTGGACATAGGCCTCTCCAATAATACGCCACTCAGCCCGAGGATCGGGACGGCAAATATAGTCTAGTCTAATTTAACTCATTTACAAACTAAATTATTTTTCAATAATAATTCTGATCTTTCAAAATTCTAAATGGATAAACGTGATCTTAGTTTCCACGTGCTTAATGCTAGATATTGAACTCTAAGTTGAAGAACCTTGACTTAAAAATGTCCTAGAAATATGTTTCAGATAACCATTTACATAATAATGAACAGGTCTCGTATCAGGTCGAGGCATTGCAAAACATGATATCACAAACTAATTTTTATTTTTATTAAAATATATGTGATATTTTAAATATGTACAAATATTCATGGGTCATTGACGCGACTACTACATATTTTAGAATTATACGAAATAAAACATAATTGTAATACTACAGATTTTTGACACTACCCAAAAATTTTAGAAGTTTTTGGCACACGTATCGTTTAACACGCGTAACGCGGAATATCGCGCCACATGAAATCAAGCTGATACAAAAGCATATCACAAATTTCAAAAACCAAACCATAAAACTTATTAGATACCTTTGTGATAGTATAGTTTTCTTTCCCATTATTTAACGCGACAATTCCCATCTAAGTGTTATTTCAGATCTGTGTTCCGAATTGCGGTCAGATCCGTTTTTCTCTTTCCATGTATTTAATTGAGGATCAAAACTTTGGCATTTGTAATATTAGTAGTATTTAGCAAATATTGAGGAAATTTTCTAGGCATTATTTAATCAATACCTAATTCATAATTTTGAAAAAAAAAACAATTTTTATTAACGGTAGGTAAATATATCTACCTTTCAGCAAGCGTAAATGTACTGAAAGCGGCAGGCCACCATACTTTCATTTAACCAAAAATAGGACCAAACGGTTCTACAAAGTGTAATTATCAGTTCATAAAATATCATAAGGGTGGCCGTTTTGCCTTCCGGTGCGGTAAAAATGCCAGAACAATTACTTCGAAACATAATTCGTTTGTGAGAGTGGTTAGTCTGAAATACGACGGGGCGATCTAGTTACGAATGGATTACTTGACGTATCGACTTATGTTTTAACAAACGTGTGTAATATTTTTGGCGCTATTAAATAGTAACTAGTTTTATTATATAACCTGTGAACCATTTTTTTGTTTGACCGACTTCAAAAAAGGGGAGGTTCGCAATTCGGTTGTAAGTTTTTTTTTTGTATCTATGCTACGGGATAGCGCCGCCAATTGATTTTGATGTTATTTTTATGGTAGATAATAGTGTAGAGGTGTTTTATTTTTGTTTTTATTGAATGTTTATATTATATGGGACTTAATCACAAAATTATAAATCATTGTTTAATTACCTCGACGTTTCGGCACCGTTACAACCGCCGCGCCGTGGTCACGAGAAGACTGAAAAAATTGCGGGTCTTTATGAATTTATTCGAGTGTCTGAATTTTACTTTAAATTGAAGTCAATTTTTATTTCTTCAAAGAAAATTAATTATTTTTTGAATGCATTAAAATAGGAGACGCAGAAAAGATGTAAATAAAAAGACATTTATTATTTTGCATAGCTTTACTAACGAAAAAATTCATAGGCAATGTAGCATTGACAAAAAAAACCTCCGTGTGCTTTTTCCTAATTTGGAGCTAAACAGTGGCTAAATGTGTTAATAGATAAAAACAATGATATCTGTTTATGAAGACAACACATTAGGTTTATTTAGGCCATTTCTATTGTTTAAAAAGGCGTCCTGACAGCAACTTCTACTGGTGTAGCAAATCTTAAGATTCTATACTGACGTATTATAACCAAAAACTGCAAAGATACGGTAAATTATATAACCCACAACTCCTAGCCTACAAAGTTTATACAATCTCGCAGTATGACGTTGCAAAAGGACTCGTGCCAAGTGCCCTGAATGCCGATTGTAAGCGACATGTCAATAAATTTCCTAATTTAATTAAACATACGCTCATCCGATGTAAGGACATAAACAAGTCTGGACCATGCAACATTGTAGCGACTAAATTGAATCTGGTACCATATAAATATGAGTTTCCATCAGCTAGATTGTGTACGTCAAAGTTCGGATTTAAGTGCGTTTGTCATTTGTTAAGAAGACAATGGACTTGTATTTACCGTTGTCGCACGTGTTTGCGTCATAGTTACCTATCAAGTAGTATATGCCTTACAAAATACAAAATTTTATTAAATTTTGTTAAAAATATATTATGTCACTTAAATGGTGAGAAAAAGAAAAGCCTTTCCCCAAAATTGGAACAAAGTAAGCTGAAATTTTAATTTATAACAATAAATAAATGGTCAATTAGTTTACATGGAGGCACTGGAGATGTTTGTTACTAATTGCCCGTTAAATTTAAATTACTAATTTAGATGGTATGAACTTTTTTTAAAGTAAATATGATGTTCTATGAATCGAAAAACCAGACTTTAAACATATAGCTTGATCCAAATCGGCGTAATTTGGACATACACAATGATGTAGGTAATAGGTATATTTTTTGATTAGCTACCTACTCGTATTTACACAACTAATTGTCTACAGATCATTATCACTTAGTTCCCACTTCACTAAGGGACAGGTTCTCTTTTCTTTTAATAATTATAAATCTTCTGTCATGTCAATGTCAGCACTCATTTGTTTCACACGCTTATCATCGCCTTGCATAGAATTGATCTACACCTCAGTCCTTCAGGTTTCAATTTTTCAGTTACTACTGTAGTTATAATACAAGGAGTATAATTAAGTACGAGAAACATGTTCATAAAATGGTTTGTCTATAAAATACTATTGAATAAATAGATTCTTAGTAAACTATTCTACTTATTAAAACACATACGATTGAGATAAACACAGAAAATCCAAAATATGGTGATCATATCGCTAACGTAGGTATATCACTGTTTAAAAGAAAATTATCTTACTTGTAACATGAAACCAAAATAAACATTTTCACCTATACCTACTATCAAATTATTTTATCTAAGTACCAAACATAAATAAAAACGAATTTGACGCAAATACTCTCGAATGTTATCTAAATAGGCTGTGTAGGTTTGTAGGTACAGTCAATTATCATAAAATAAATTGCTTTATATGCTATATACATGTATGTCGTTCTAATTACAACTTTTTATTTTTTTCCCGGTATAAGATTAATTAACCGCTTCAAACAAGTTTGAAAGTAGAATCGTACACTCGTAAATTAAATGCGGCAACTTAATTTGTCTTAATTATTTAAATCTCCTGTCACAGCGGACTGATAAATATGTTGCTCCAATAATAAATTATTTATTAGATTGATCGAATTATTTATCATACAGATTGGAATTTATTTCTATAAGTACCTACGTCACTCAACCTTACTTCGAACGCTATAAAAAATTGCTTATATAATAAATGATTTTGCATTAAATTTCAGTAACTTAATTACAAAATCAGGCTTAAGACAATATTCGTTTCCAGTCAAAATATATTCTAACATTTATTTTGTATCAAAAAAACTTTGCTAAAAAATTGACGTTTTGGTTTGCGTCAGCGTTGAGTACGTGGTATGTTTCATTTACGAAATTTACGAATAGAGCAGATACAAAATAATAACAAAATATCTCGAGAATAACAAGAATCTATCTAAATATGTGGGGCTCCTAAAGCTGATGCTGCTACCGTTGGTAAAATTTTAGTGTCAGCGCGTCATCCAACTAACCGCTCTCTCAGACTGACCAGTTTCTCGGCGGATGAAGTATTCCGCATAGTCTCGTCTAGAATACCCCCAAAAAAGTCAAAAGACATATATGGTGTGTCGATGGAGCTACTAAAACTAGCAATTTTGCCCCTAGCTCCAGTTCTCGCCACACTGTTTAATAAGTGTCTTAGGGAAGGCTCGTACCCGTCACCGCTGAAAATATCAAAAGTGTCCCCGATATTTAAAGGCAAAGGCAAAAGGGATGACATTGATGGATATAGACCGGTATGAATTATACCAGCAATAGCCAAAGTGTTCGAAAATGGCTTGAGTTCGCGATTAGTGGCCTACCTATCGGAAACCGACGCGCTGTGTGAACAACAATACGCATACCGCGAAGGGAGGTCTACAACTTCTCTAACGCGTGAAGTGGTTCGTAATGTGTTGGCTGCTCGTGAACGCAAACAGCAAGTGGCAGTCTTGTGCTGTGACTTATCGAAGGCCTTTGATGTCGCAGACCATGAGACCTTGGCTTTAAAGCTGAAACACTATGACATAGCTGGGAAATCATACGCTGTGTTGACTGACATGTTACGAGGCTGCTCTCAACTGGTGGATGCTGGCGATGGCGATAATAAATCAGACCCATTGTCTTCATCTATGGGAGTGCCGCAGGGTTCGTCAGTTTCAAACATCATGTTTTCACTCCTATTGAACGATCTACCTGACGCCGTAAAGGGTGCAGACATATTCATGTATGCAGATGATGTGACTGCCATAGTAACCGCCCTTTCGATAGAGGAATTAGAAGATAAATTAAATACTGTAATTAACGGTTTAAACACATGGTTTCGTGCTAACGGTTTTATGGTAAACTCCAAAAAGACTCATTTTATTCACTTTTGTCTATCGGGTCACTGTACAAAATCGCTAAAAGTCTTACTTGACGGGGTCCGGATTGAGCAGGTACAAAGCACAACATTTCTGGGGTTCGAGATTGACCGCTGCATGACATGGGAACACCACATCGACAAGATGTGTGCTAAAGTAAGCAGTGCGTGCTTTGCACTAAGACGGGTATTCCTAGTGGTGTCTGCAGATGTATCTCGTTCGTGTTACTTCGCCACGGTGCATTCCCAGTTACAGTACGGAGCCGAACTATACGCACGCGCTGCCGACTGGGAGCGTGCTTTCCGCGCCCAAAAACGTGCCATACGCGCCATCGTGGGCGTGTCGCAATGCACATCCGTCAGACCATATTTCAAAGAGCTTGGCATACTTACGTTGCCTGCAATCTTGATCTACCAAGTAGCTGTGTATGTCAGAAACAACTTAGACTCATACGACACGCGAGGAGAGAGACATTCGCGCAATATACGTAACGCGGACAAGCTGGATAGTATACCTCACTCTCTCGCGAGATCGGAAAAACTGACTCACATTATGGGACCGGAAGTTTATAACACTCTTCCTAAAATAGTTAAATTAGCACCGAGTTCGGGTAGCTTCAAAAACCGATTAAAAAGCTGGCTTATCGATCAAACTTTTTATAGTTACAGCGAGTTTTTATATAGTGATGGCAAACTCACAATAAAATTGTAAAAAATTGACATTGTTCATTACAATTGTAATAAGTACATATATTTTAATTTTTGACACTTATTTGTACGATACCTATTATCGTACAATATAAAGTTAAATTTAAACTTTAAAAATGTATACTCTTTGTATACTCTTATTTTGTTTTTTTATAAAATTGACGTGTAAATTGTACATTTATCAATAAAGAACTTTGACTTTGACTTTGACTTTGAATACAAAAATGCTAGTATTTTAGCTAGTTATTAATTATGCGAGTCGTTGGTATTTCGATGCAGTTTCGTGCAACTTGTTTACGGGTACGGGTACATTTGTGTTTATTGTTGTGAATAACCGCCTAAAACCAATTTTTGATGATAATATCATTATCCATATTATTACGAGTAGTCTACTGCTTACTTGATAAAGACAACGGTATTAGAAGTACCTTTCAGATTTTAAACTTTGCTGTGGAATTAGTATAACGATATCCACCTTTTAATGCGTAGGTAATAATACCTACATCAAGTCGTTGCCTAAGTCGGTGGTGAACTTTACACCTTAAATTACCTATGTTATTTTGATTTTGAACATTTTAAATAAAAACCAGCTTTAATGCAATATTTTTAAATTTGCTTCAGTTCGAGTTGCAGAATTCAAGTTCATAAATAAGTGCGCAATCCATAATTTGATCGATTTTATTTTTTTAATAAAAACCTTACTGATTGTGATCGTTTAACCTATACGAAATTGGATCTTTTATGCCAAAAAATAAGAATAAGTAATCTTCGAGACAAACATATGCGCATCGAATATTGGCGTTCCACAACAAATATCGGCAGCTGCAAATATATTTTTATAAAAATAGTTGGAAATATCGTCTGGAGGACGCCCCGAAGTTTGCTCGGAACAGTTTCATGCAAAATGTATTTGGTTGTCCTCGTGAAATTTGTATCAAGGGGGAATAGTTTCTCCGTGTCCTCGCCAGGGAAATGTTTGATATTTTTACTATATTTTCTTATTTCGTATTCGTAGAGTACAGTTCTTGGGTGTTTGTTCGGTTTGTTTTATTAAAAACTTGGGTAGAGTTTCGCTGGAATTGATCTAGGGAGAAATAAAATGCAAAATTGATGTGGACAACTTCGTTTATTGAGTTTTCATGTGGAAAAATGTACTATTTTAACATAATTTCGTGTATTCATGATATTGCAAACTAAAATGATAGTTTGATTGATGGGGAAAAATATAAAGAGACAATTTTTATTCGAAGCAAAGTTTCGAATAATATACGTAGTCTTAATTTTTATCTCCTAAAGACACGAACTGTCGAACATTTTATCTAAATTTCCAGGCAAAAATGAAAAAGGGCGGAATGTATCAGGAAAAGTAAAAGTTCCCCACGCCGGTAAATCCATAGCTACCCCAAAATTATCTTCACCTAACTTCGTCGGAAGTAAGCCAACCGGTAAAATTAAATTATTTTCCGCGTTTCCCAGCAAAGTTAGCGTGAAAATAGCGTGAGTTTACATCATAGTAACATTGGAATAGCGAAAAAAACGTGTGTCGTGTTTTTCGACTGAAACAATATTTCATCTCGGGCTCATGGGGCCGAGACACGGCATCGGGTTATTTTGACGAACCCTTCAATTCAACCTGAATATTTTACGTGTTTTGTCGGCGAAGGTGTATGCTAGGCTATACATAGTAGGTACCTTCTTTGAACTTTAGCCCGGTCCCGAGAAATTTCGGTTCTAACCTAAAATGTTTTACATAATAAACTGTTCCCAAAAAAATTATGAACATTCATGTTTGGTCATGTCATTCTCATATTTTTAAGTGTACCTACATATTAACCTTTTGACTTATGACCTCTTTGACTTTGACTAATGTAAGTTTTATACCTATGTTTTATGCTGATTCTCAACAGATTTTTAGAAATGAACTACCTAAGTTTATTCTTGATTTAGGTATTCATATTGCTTTCTTTGCATATTGCACATAGGTAATAATATATGCTCTTATATTTTTAACTAAGTATTGGCTATTTTGATAAATGACGAAAAAGGAGTAGCCTGAGTATATTTACGACATTAATAATTTACTTATAGGTAGCTTTTTCCACTAATTAGACTATAATTCACCCTCCAAAACTATTAGATATTATAAATTAAGGGGTATTCAATGAGTCTATCAGATTGAAAACGAGTTTAATAGGAACCACTTTGAAGTCGTTTTGTTTTTTTTTTTAGTTCCGATCCTTTGTTAATTAAGATCCAGCCACCTGCCTTCTAATAGAGACAAAATGCAATATTTTATATATTTTATTTACCTAAAATCTGTAACGATCACCTGTTTTGTCATCCATTTTATTAGTTTAATTGGAAAATTTAACAGTTTCGTGAAACTTTGATTTTTAGTTTGCAACATAAATTGTTGATAGCTCTTTACCAGTTTTGTGATTTTAAATTGCGTATTTTTGTGTTGTTTTATGTTGATAGTCTTAAAATATTGTTCCAATAATAATAATAATATCTAGGAATCAAGAATGTCATAAATTAGATAAAAATCTGTGCCAAGTCTAAAAAGGAAACTTTAATAGACACGTAACTTTTTGCAAATAAAAATAGGATCTTTATTAATAACATAAAGCTATAACAACTTATATTTGAACTACATTCTTAATTAGTCATTAATAATGCAGTTCTTCCAAATCTTCTCAAATGTGTAAGTCCGTCCGTCCGTCATCGTCCAGCTTTCCCGCTCACTTTCTCCTGTGTCTAGAATTTTCGAGAAAATTAAATAAGAACATTTTGGAAACAGCATTCCTAAATCCAAAACAAACTGGCGAATTGCTTTCTACACTTCTAATGTTGCAGATAAGCAAACATTACTTAGCATCAGACGGCCCGTCTGTTTATCTTTAGAAATAAGAATTTCGCAGCTATTCTGAAGTAGTTTCTCTATTTTGCATGCATATTTTCGAGAAACACCTTGAAATAAGCACACCCAGGTTGGATCATGGAACTATTCAGGCCCAGAATGGCTGGGTCGGGACAACTGCCAATATTTTGCTCCCCGGAGCCCGACAATGGTCGGTAGCTAAAAACTCTACGCAGTTGTGGAAACGATTACTTGTGAGCGTTTGGCTTGAGGTGAGCGAATTAGCGGGATTCAATAGATTTCATAAAATTATATTAAAGTTGCAGCATTAGAAATTATAACCTACTATCGTTATTGCAAATTGTTATGTTTTATGTCCAAGATTTAGGGCAAAACATGATAATTTTAGTTATATTCTATTGGCTACAGAATGAAAATAATAGTATGCACATATAGAACAAATTTTAATACCACGACCTTTTAAAAAAAAAAATCTCCCATTTTTCTTAGCTTGCCGCCATAATTAAAAAAGGCTGTTGAATTTAAGTTTGTTTGCCGTTAAAATTCACTAACGTCAAAAGTTTATACGTCGATGTAATTTCATTCAAAAATTACAGCTTTTGCCTCGCGTAAGTCTTGTCTTTGGTAAATATGTGGAATTAGCGATGATTTATTTTGGCGATATATACGCTACTTTAATAATGTTGTCTGGAAGAGGTTGCTTTCAGTGATAAGGCTGTCAATCGTGGCACTACTTCACATTATACTTTTTTATGTCCTTTTTTACGTGTGCTAATAACGAGTAGGTTTATATCTCTATCAACCAATGACGAGACAAGCCGAAGGACATTACAATACAACAGGAAAGATTCATCTGCAAATTCATAATACAATTGACAGCTTATTAACGGGCATAAGTTTAACTAAATTATCTAATCTGCTGTAATAGATATGTATTTTGCTTTTTGAAACATCTATTTAACTGAACAAACTTTATCAGATTTTATCTTAAAAAAATATTTTGTGCTAAACTGACGAATCAAAAATACTACCTACATAATTTTTTCATTTTATTATGATCCACTTTTAAACTGGTCGTAAAAACTCAAAAAACAGCACAATCTTTTATTATTCAAGTGATAAATCAGTCGGCATTCAAAGCTAGTGATAAAACCATAAAAATAAAGAATTACCCGAAATACGGTAGCAAACGAAGTACAATAAAAATTGTAACACTTTAAGGCGATGTTTACCTGTTTGTTGTTAAGTTGTATTGTTTACCTTTTTATGAATACAAAAAGTGAAATCTAGTCGTAATATGAATTTTTTGTTGAAAGTGAAAGCAAGCACGGGAGTTTTACTGCCTTTTGTTGTAAAATTAAAAAACTTTTATGTGAATCCTTAGTCAGCTTTGGAGTTTTATTGATGTAAGAATTAAAGAGATGTATCGTAAAGTTTACTTAGTTGCCGTAAAATAAGAGTCATAAACAGGGTTATCAATTATCACATCATAAAATTGTAATTTTATTGATATTTAATCTATCACCATAAAATATTGGAGTGGCCGACTGTCAGAAATCGTTCAATTGACTATCTAGTCGTTTGAACGATTTCTGTAGAGATCGAAAATTTGTAGTACATATTTTTTTAGTATTACAGGTATTTGAAGCATTTTGAAAGTTTTTAAGTTATAATGTATTTAGCTAAATCTTTTTTGTAAGAGACTCCTGGCAATTTGTCTCTGATAGCCTCCACTACTTATCGAAGTTAAGGCTAGCGCAGACGGCGCCTTAATTAATGTAAACTATTCAATACACATTACACGTACTCAGGCCATACAATTCATGTATTTTGCGATGGAAGTAGGCATTTTATTTTTTTCTAAATATGGCTGTATGCTCATATAATTTAATTTGTAACAAGATAACCGCTCATTGTGATAAATTTGTGTTGTACAACAAACAACTGTTTGTTGTGAAATATTTGTAACAGAAATATAGTAAAAGAGACATAACATTATGTTTGAGAAAAAAAAAGAGAAGCCTGTTAGAAACCTTCATTAATGCAAAGCACGTTTCCATACGGATAGCGGCTACTTCGATTGAACATTTCTATAGTTTCGATGTCCTGCTGAGGAAAAGATACTTTAGTTATCAGCTGACATGTTAAATACAGACTAAACATCATGTCTGTCACCCATGCCCGACCGTCAAGAGGCTAGTTTTTCAACCTAGGATAGCAAGCTAGTAAGTACCTACTTCTAATTTTGTGTAGGCAACGCTACGCAATACTAGTTTTTTTTTTTTTTTTAACTTTAATAGGTTTACACTTGACCGCCATCTCGCCTGATGTTAAGCGACGATGCGGTCTACGATGGAGCGTGTTTACCTAGAAGAAACCGATTCACTCTCGATTTGAAGACACCAAGATTATAACTATCGGGAAAAACCCACTCAGGCAACTCATTCCACAGCCTAGACGTTCTTATCACAAACGTAGAGTCAAACCTCTTTGTCCGTGTCTTTGGAATATCCACCATGAAACGGTGCCGCTTCTTCGAGTTACGAGAAGTACGATAGTAAAAAGGGCAAGGTGGTATAAGATCATGCAGATCAGTTGCACACTCTCCGAAGTGTATCCGATAAAAAACCGACTAGTGTTGTGTGCACGAACCTAGAAGTACTAGCTTACTAACACTAGCTTGCTATTTTAGCTTGAAAAACTAGCCTCGCGTCGCTCGGGCATAAGTCTGATACCAATCCAGATCCAGATTATAATTTAGCTACCGATCCTGTAAATTATATTGTCAGTATCTTTTCAACATTTGCCCCGTACAAAAAGCGTCTAACGCGCGTGTCAGATTCCACCACACCGACGCTACGCCGCCATGCCACACTAGCGTATCGGTGACGCAACTCTATAAGGTATTCCCATACCAAAAAATCTGGATAAAAGCGAATAAAGAAGTATTCACTTCAAAAATAATATAAATATTGGTGGACAATTCACACACAACACCATCTGACCCCAAACTAAGCAAAGCCTGTTACTATGGCGGCCAGATAGCTGATATTTATAATACTAAGGTAAATAGTTTGTTAATACTTACTTATTATACATTTATTAATTGAGTTTTAGTCCAGTCTTCTCATTTGGCGGTTATTTTCGTTTCGCTTTTTACTTGCACCACTCATACCCCAACAGACGAGTAAGTTCGCACACGATGTGAGCGCCACAATTATCCGCTCCTCATCACAAAGCCTTGCCCTGCCTTCAATGCAAATACTTGAAACTTATGCTACGGAATAGATAAGATAGGGATGCTGTTTGTTTCAGAAACCAGAGGTAATTTTGCCGGAATGTATTCTCACGTATCTTAAAAATCGTATTAAAAAAACTGTTGTCTAAAGTTTTAAAATTCATATTTTTGTAGCTTTTACATTTAGCGTAAACTGACTCCTTAAAAAGATCGTTTGCTGCAACTTTAAAAGGTTATAAAAGAACTACTGAAACATTCATACATATTCCGATTCTTTAACCCTCAACACACATGCCTTAAATAAAATCAGAGGAAATTACGTAAAAGTAGTGGGGAGGATCCTACATCGTACCACATGATTGGTGATTTATGTCATTTAATTATTTCATCAATCAGAAATCTTTACAAATATTAACAGATATTTTTGCATAAATAGTCGGTAGGTTCTTTTGTTCTTATTTTAGAATAGTATCCTACACTTATTTTTCAGGCGATATAAATAAATATGTAATAAATAAATACGTAATAATTTAATCTTATATCTGAAAGAAACTTAATATGTAGTAAGTTTAACATTACGTGTACATACTGTAATAACAAGTTATATACCTATGTATTTTATTTCAAGACCAGTAAGATTATTTTGATTACCTTTAATTATTATTATAAATTAGGCATATAAGCTTATTTTGTTTCTATTTTAAATAAAGACCTTTATTTTCTTCTCTCCGTCGTCTCGAATATCAATCCACAATAATTTATCAATCCGACTTAAAATTCGATTCGATCCGGCGTGACACGTCACTATCCATCCCTGCAAAAACTTATATTACCGTGTACAGATAAACAACCCTTTTGTTTCTGAGCACTCCCAAACCTCTTGCTATAAACTGGGGCCGTTAGAATAACTCCAATGAGAGGTCTGGTCGATTGTCCTGCGGCTTTACCTACTCGAGTTTTATTTGGTCCTTTGCATATGCATTGTACTATTACTTATATATACTTTAATATATTTTTTAATTTTTTTTAGTAATTTATTGATGCCTTAACATGAGGTGTTATATTTAAGTTGTTATGGAGTTTTATTTTTATTATTGTTCTTGGAATATTTACTATTTTATTATCTACTAGTGGCGCCTTGAACTTCGGTCTCGTTATTTTCCCGGGATATCTATCTCTATACCATATTACATCCCGACCTCATTTCGACCTCAACAAACATTCATCCTCACAAACTTTCGAATTTATCATATTAGTAGGATTGCCCACTGTTCAATGAATTTCGTAGCTCGTTTCCTAATCATATTACAAGTGAGCGTGTAGACAATTAATGTTCAATGTTAATAGGCAAGTTCCAAATTTATAATATTTTTTTAAACTGGTAGTTTAATATGATTCAATATTATTTTAGTGTTTTTCCTATCTACTCTTGTAAATAATAATGTATTATGCCTAAATGACACTAGTCTTAAACGAAGTAATGAGTCTGTTTTAAGCATAGATTTTGGTTATAGAGGCTGATGTACACTTATTAATTATGGCAATCATAGTTGTAATTGTATCTTTATGGAAATAAATTATTCTTATTTTTAATTATGTACCGATTTTACAATAAGTAATTTTATTATCATGTGTATATTTGACATGTAATTTTTGGTTTTTAATAAACTATTTTGACCATTGTTATTACGATTATTGTAGGGTTGTGAAGTTTTTTCTTTGCGTTCATTTACACTCTCGTATTGCAATATTCTTGAAATAACATCATCCGGTCCTATCTTATACGCACGCTTCATAATTATTTATAGACAGGGCCTAGTAGAGACTTTATAACACAATGCAGATTTGCAGCCTATAATAAGATGTACTGAGCATTTCAAACGTCTTTTTTTTATTTTGATAACTGCTTTAAAGACTTTTTTACTTGATTTTCTAATATAGTAAAGTAGGTAGGAATCTTTGCAAAGACCGCCTGAGGAGTATTCAATCTTTGCCAGTTATTCTACCTTCAAGCACCAATGAACCAATATCGTATTTCGTACTGTACGTACGTAATGATATTATAATATCATTACCCTTCAAACCGAAGTACATCCGGTTTAACAAATCCGGTAATATTTCAGAGAAATTACAAGGCAATTTGTTTGTTCAACTGACACAAATTACCTAGAAATTATCCAGAAAAATTACAGGGCTAATATCTCTAAGATATAAGATCTTAGATCTCTGGGTGACGAGCGCAGAGCAGTGCTAGGTAATTATTTGGACTCTTCATTTTCCAATAGCTGCGTGTCACTGTGCTGTTATGTGTCAGGCATGTTGCTTACCATTAGGCACGTGTCCTGATCGTCTCGTACTTTTTATTAAAAAAAAAAATGTAATTTGCAATTTGTTTGAGTTTCGGGAAAGTTTCCGCAGATTGGTTTTTATTCGCATTGGTGTATTTTGCCAATAAAACACAAAAATATCTTAACACTTTATTAAATTTGTAAAGTTAACAAACACTCGATTGATCTTAAAAAAAAATACATTTCTCATCAAAAGCAAAACATGAAATACAAATCATTCTTTCAGCGGCTTCAACCAAACAGATAAAATTGGTTCGTATCCAAAGAAAATATTTCTAGCCGCGTGATTGATTACATTACAAGACAAACAACAAGCCCGATGATGTGTGACTTCACAAACAGCGTCCAGAATAAAGTTCCCGGCGTCGAATTGTCTGACGCATGATGTATACATACATAGTATTACCCACGGCGCTAATGTATACTCTGATATGTTTAGTATAGGGTGTGGAAGGTATAATGGAGATCTATGAGTACTTTGTTTATCTATGGTTGAGGTTGAATAGTTGCTATGATTGTAAGCTGGCGCTTTGAGCCATTTAGAAAAAAAAATGTTTCAAACGCACGCGGCTGTTATAAATTTTAGAACATTCTTTACTACCAATGTCAAATAACTTCATATAAACTAAAACTACGTAATAAAAGTATGTAATCCGTAGCAAAAAATCGAAGTCTACGATGTAATCACGAGATCAATAGATTATTCCATGACTTAAGCGTGTTTTAAGTATACAAGGGTAAAGAAATAATCGAAAACTTAGCTAGCCATCTCGACAGCATGTTGAAAGTTATTTTTTATAGTTTTTAATAAAATCCTACGAATATTATAAATGTCAATGTTTGGATTTCTGTTGCTCAATCACGTCGGTACGTACGAACGGATGGGGCTGAAGTTTGAGACATATATTGTACAGTCTGGAAAAAACACATAGGCAATAATAAGTTTACAAAAAAAAACGCGGGAAAAAAACGAAGGCGGGAACAACAGTATTTTGTGTGAATTTCAAATTACGGTAGATGTAAATAAACGGTACGGTGGGTACGGTAAAGTTGAGGTAGAGTTAAACAGAATTGACGTGAAGTTACAGAAAGAAGTTAAATAAAGTTGAATTCTCCGCTATTACTTCCACCCTGTAGAGTTTAATCAAAACATTTCCTCTAGGAGCGAATCAGCGGAATCCTATGCAAGTCACGAATACACGATATCAGGAATTTAGATTAGAAAAACATGTAAATACAGTGGGAGCGGAACTCGACAGCAATCTGAAACAAAGATTGATTCTATTAGACTCGGACACAAATAATAAGTATTCACCGTCAAATAGATATACAGTAGTAGTAGTTAGTAGTGGTAGGAGTCTTGGCAGAGTCCGCCTAGGGAAGTATGCTATGTTATGCTATCGCCAAGCAGTAAAGTGAAAACATTACTGTGTTCCGATTTGACGGGCAAAGTTTTCCAAAGAAATTACAGGGCTCTGGGTGATGAGTGCAGTGATGTGCTAGGTAATGATGTGAACTCTTCGTGTTTCAATAGGTGCGTTTTACTGTGCTGTTATGTGGCAGACATGTTGTTTACCATGAGGCACATGACCTGCTCGTCTCGACACTCCAATTGAAAAAAAATGCATTTCAATATGTCAAATAGACAATGTAAGACTGTCTAGAGCAGCTTATTGCTAAGTGATGTTCGCCAAATTTCATGGAAGTAAATCTTAAAATAGGCGGAATTATTATTCAGAAACACACATTTTTAAGAGAAAATAAAATCGATGATATTACTATTATCTCATTATTAGTAGAGATTCAGATATAATCGAACGAAATACATTACGATAAACAAATATTTAAAATTATTTTATTTTTAAAACCATTTGAATTATGTAGTAGTTACTTCTAGGAAAAAAGATCACAAAATCTTCAACTTACTAACACATAATATCTTTTAAAATGCTATTTATGTTTAAAGTTGAAGTAATAATTTTATTTTGATATTCGATAGTTTGAATACAGAAATATGTCTAATAATTTACCGCAAAATTTAAATTATAGTGACACAAAGATAAATTTCGTTTACTATAAAAATGATAAGAAAGATATTCAAATTCTCACAGTTCAAATTACAAAATGTAAATGGCGGAGAATGTAACTCGGAACGAAGCAAGAATTTAATAAAATTAATACTTTTCAACACTTCGAACTGAGAGTGTTTGAATTTAAACTTACTTATTACCTTATAATGGTAATGAGCCTTGATTGAATTCTGTGAAAAATAAAATAATTATTGACAATTTGGAATCAAACGTACAATTTAGATTTAATGTTGATTTAAAATAGCTCCCGTTGCTAGTAAAAAACAGAGAATTATTGTTTCTTGACAAGTTTGATGTTTTATGTACAAGCGCCATTTTTTTCTTTAGCAATGCATAGCATACCGTAGTATAGGCAGTCCACTTAATGTTCCCACAGCTGGGACTCGGGGCTTTCTCTCGTGAGAAGATACATAATACCATAATCCACAATGAGTATGAGTTGGCGGCGGACGCATGGCCAAAGATTCGTGGAACATGTTTCCTCCCGTTGTTTTCCTTCACCGTCCTTCACCGTTAAAGCCAGTGATGACAAACTTGTACATCTGCACTTGGAAAAATACCCAGATAGTTAGACCCACTAACCTACAAAATGAGTATTTTCAAAAGTGCACCTAATACCTACCTAGACATACGTGCTTAATTTCCACGACTAGATTTCCAAATCCGTCTGCGCGTCGATGCCCTGGTGGCCAAATTGCTCGAAACCTTATACAGCAATGAAATACAGCAAAAAAACTAACTTTAGATATTTATAAATATATACCTAATCTGATCTCTAGGTCAAAGATGAACAAAATTTGAGATTGAAAACAAAAAGTAAATTGTGTCGATTCATTTCGATTACCCATATTTCGTTTGCCAAATGAATTAATGTAGAATAACGCTGGCCAAGTAAATGTATAAAAAAAAAATAACAGACTAGCAGCGTCTCGTGATTTTACCCACGTTGTTCCGTAGTAATTTTCTCGGTATCAAAAGTAACTAAATGTAATTCGGGATATAACATAATTCTGTTTCAAATTTCAACCCGTTCACCAGTTTTGATGTGGTTGACAGAACTACCGAACTTTCGCAAATACTTCTATCTATTTATATATTAGTACAATGGCAGATATAGATAGTATTTTTAAACTGTACTTTTAAAGTCATTACATGTTATTTTTTTACAAATTAACAAAATCAAATTTAATTTGTAGTAGCTTATTATAAAAGATGTAGGAATAGGTACGCATCATGCACCTATTCATAGAGATTATACAATTTATACATACGTCTACTTAATTACATAGGACGTCACTAATCGAGACATTTCTCACGCATAACCAAAGAATTACAACAGGCAAGTTTTTTTTGTCGGCATTAACAATGATAAACTAAAATCTGAAATAATTAACTCAATAACTTGTTCAATCCCTCAATTAGAAACCTTATCTGAATGCCAAGACCCATAATGACTATAGGAAGGGCGTTACGATCATCGAACGTGAAACGTTAGACCTCCCACGGACCACAGTAAGAAGTTATACCTATTATATATTTCGTTCCAAGCAAACCGTGACGAAATCATGGTATAGACACGAAGCGGCAGAATGTAAAAAACATAGATATCTCTATTACTGCTATAATGTACCGAGGAATATTATTCGAAACAAAAGAACTACCCGAATACTTTGTGCTTCAAAGGCGGTTCACATTGGGCAAGTTCTGGATCTATTATGTAAATCTAGCGGTGTCACTATAACTGGACTTGATACATTTTTATGGAAATGCGTGCACCTGCTGAGATTTTTTGGACATTCTCTAATGAATACATTACTATTCTTATTTTCGTAATACTTACGTGTATGAGCATGCATATGTATCTGTAGTTTTTATTTTATCTGTTCATTAGGCGACGATGAAGTCAATTTGTGTAAGTCGTGATGAAATAATTATAACTGGCTTAGCAGAATCCCGTTTTCTCGAAGCATCTCTAAACTGGGATCAAGATAATGTTACCGTAGAATTCCAAGTATTTTGTATGTTTATTTGTTGCTCTTTCACGATTAATTATAGCGTTATTAGCAAACAAACAAGTTCATTATTTTTTTAAAACGAGATATGATAAAATCTTTAGGATTATTCTTGTTAATATGCCTTTATGGTTCAAGATAAAATAAGGTGATATCGAATCAATTTGGTTAGGAATAAAATGGCAGTGGACAATTCCAATTTCCATTAACAAAAGGTAAATGCTTGTAAGCATGTTTATTGTTAATCTGTTCGGTAAAAGTACGTGTCGCCAACGTGTTTGTGAAATAAGTACATTGCGTAGTGAGGGTGACCAAAATTGTATACAAAAAAACCATACAGAACCTCCCTGCCAACGAACCTTGTATATTTCCGGCAGATCGTAGAGAATAGGCATCAGTATCGATCAGAAGCAGCGCCCCTTGCTTTCCCGACCTTGTATATCTTGAAAAATAAGCCCCAAAGCACATTCGCGAAATCTTTTCGTTACTCCGTTCCCTTCACCGACTAAATCAATGTAAACGACTTGAAGATCTTCCCAAATAAAACAAAGGAAAAGTAAATAACAGACATAAATAAAATTGTGTGTTTATAGAATCTTCCCAGTAATAAAGCTCAGTGATACCAGCTCACGCCAATTTCTATGCTAATCTAATAACTCTTGCTCTTGTTAAACATGATATTTTCTTGTCGGATTAAAAGAAAACTGGATAAATGTCGAGAATTTTCACCCTTGTTTGCATTAATTTTGTTTTGTTCGACGTTAAATATCAAAGTTTGGGTATAAAGATGTAGAACGTAAATGTAGGAATGTATAGTTTTTCGTCGCAATTGACAAGCATCACGGCATAATTCTGTGTTAAAATTACCTTTTTCACGATATGAAATTGCTTGATAGCGTGCTTGGGTTGTAGAACATTTCATACACTTTTTTACCGCCCGACCCTAAATCATACTTCTTTTGCCTAAAGTAAAAGTTACGAAGGTTTCTAAGGTAACAAAAAAATAAGAGCGTTAATTTGTATGCAACTATTTTGTGTAGTTTTACTTAATGAGGGTGTTAAGAATACGCTTGGAGCCTTTTAACCGGACTAATTTTCGCTTGGTGAATTCCAAGGTGTATTTTCTCATTTGGACAATACTCATTTTAAATACAAACCAACGTTTTCTGCTACTATTTTGAACTAAGATTGTACAAAAAGAGACGAATACTTTTTTTATTCAAAAAATGGAACAAAAAATAATAGTTAAACTATTATTTTTTGTTCCATGTTTATCACCTCTAAATGAAATTACCAAAATAAGCGTAAATTCAATATGAAGTATATTTAATTTAGTTAAGTATAGTATAGTTAGTAGTATAGTATAGTTTAATTTAGTTAAGTTTTAATTAGCTCTTTAAAAAGTACAAACACATTTGTTGTACCTACTTTTAAAAATATTGGTAAAAACTTAAAGTAAACAAAAAAATTGGCACTTAAATAAAGACAATAAATATTTTGGACACGTTACTCCAATAAAATAATATATTATATATAAGTATGTCAAAAATTTTGTAACAATATTTTTAAAGCTTCGTAAAACAATGTGCTTCCAACAGGCAACTTATTATTTGAACAAGATAAAAATGTGCTGAACTTTTAAAACGCTGTAATATAAGTACCTATACTTACTAATACTACAGAGCCTTAAATGTTTGAAAATTAATTGAATTTAAAATCTACCAGTCGCCTGGCAAACATAATACACAAAACAAAAACAAAAAAAAAACTCAAAAACGATGCAATTGCAAAAAAGGCTCACACCAGATAATCGATTAAGAAAAATGATTGCTAATTCATTTCAAGAATCGAACTCGTCCAACCTTTACCTAATCAGAAAGATCCAATCCAAAAAGGAGCAAAAAAATGTTTTAGCGATTTCTGACCGCTCGTCTGGTCGGCTCGCTCCGGGCGGACCTAACGTCAAATTAGAAGGGAAAATAGGACGAGATAATTTATCCTCCCCTGCCCCCTCCACCCACCCCTCGTTAGAGTTTAATCTGTCTAAACTTTTATTTACTTTACTTTATACAAATTGAAGCGATTACAAGCCACGCTTGTTGATGGGAATGCCGCGTTTAAGTGCCGTTGTAGAATTTAATTTTATTAAACCTAAATTGATAATGGTACTTGAAGCTAACATTTCCTTTAAACGTAAAGAATTAAAGTAGGTACGATCGAAAATATTTTTGGTACGATTTCTTGTAAGTATTACAAGTTCTTACTTAAGCTTTCATACAAATATCACTTGAAAACAAAGTTTTTTTTTTTTTCAAAGTTAAAAATTTAATTTACTTCATGTGTTTGATTTCAGAATATGATATTGATCCTATTAATTGCTAGTCGTTCTCGTGTTTTAGTTTATAAAAACACGTAGAAATAAATTTAATAAAAAACTATAAAACATCTTAAGACTTTTAAAGTGCCGTCGGTAAGCAATGAGGCAGTGCCCAAGGCAAGAAGGTTTTACGTATGAGTTTGAGGAATATCTTATTCATTGTTATTCTATTTTTATTACTAGGTATGTATAAATGGGCGACTTATAACAACACTTTATTACACTAACGTGCAAGTAACTAATAGTCTAAGTATTCCATTTTAATGATTTTTCTACTAATCTGTTGTAAAATATGTTTAAAAAAAAGAATTCAAATGATTAAAGTCACGAACCCAGAAAAGTCAGCCTGTGGAGTTACTAAATTTTAAATAAAAAAATTAAACGCCATCAGTTTATGGTCAAATTTAAGTAAGTAAGTAAGTAAGCTTTCCGATACACAAATTCGCACATTCGCAGTGCGATATTGTTGTAGTATGTGTTTCCCGATGGATGCGATTGGAGTGTCTTTAAATCTAAGTAAATAGGTATGTTTTAGGCAATCGAGCTCTTTCCTACGCCGAGGTATTTCATCAGGTGCCTAAGTACATGCTACCTAGCCATGAGGCTAGGTAGCATGTACTGTAAAAAAGAAGTGTGGCACTCGGGGACTGCCGCGGTAAAGCTATTGCATGTTGCATGCATTTTTATCAACATAAGCAACATAAGTGAAATTTGTTTACGATAAAAAATATCACGGGAAATCCGTTAAGTTGGCAACACTGCTAAGAGCATTTAGTCTGTAAAGCTAATACAAATAAGATTTAAAGTCGAATGACCGAGTGGGGAGGACGGCGTTACGGTCTTCCATCCCTCTTTTTTGTGAACATAAGAAAGAGATGCACGATCACTAAAATTCGGTCCCAAGGCCCACGATAAAAGCTATGCAATAGCTTAAAAAAACTTTGAAAATTACTTAATCTCGACTCTAACTAAATAAGAAAGCCCACACATAATCAAGCAGAACCGTTACCTGCCTTGTCTCTTCAGATAAGATTTTCCAATAACCGTACCTCATTCTCGGCATCGCATTATGTAAATTAAACTTTTCGATTCCGATTCGATGCGACTTTGCACGAAGCTTTAAGCAAACCGTTTTCAATTCAGACTCTACATTGAAACACCATCATCAATAGTCATAAATTCTTAAATAAAACTCAATAATCTGCATAAACTTCACATAGACAAGTCTTTAGATATCTCTAGATATTCAACTGTCAATAATTTAGGCAACTTAGACAAGTTCAGAATAAAATTTTAATGAACAACATTTGTCATAATTAAGCTTGAAATTTAAAAGATTATGTCATCTATTTATGCAAATATGGATAGTCTGAGATTAAGTTGCCTCCTCCGTCATGTTTCTTGTATGAATAATATTATTACTCGTATTAATATTGCATTAGGCTTGTTTTTCGATGGCAACGAGAATTCGGCTCGGGACGCAATTGATTTTCAGGTTCAATGAACTGATAACTTTCTTGCACGCGTGACTTTTATCTTTAGAACTACATATCAATATTCACAGTCGTGTTACACGGCGGTTGCTACTCAGTGATTTCTCTAAGTTTCTTTTGACCTTGTGAACCGGCAACTAAACTAATAGATACATTTCTACAAATACGATATTACTATTATTAATAACGATAACTGCTCATTCTGTATAATAATATCATTCTCGAAATTCGAAGAGAAAGTTGGTTCTCACAAACGGAAATGGTCTGCCGCATCTAATATCATTCTTTAAAATGCATGCAGATGCATAGTCGGCCATGATACCAACCAAACCTGTTACCAGACGTCCCTGCGCGTCCTACACCTGTCCTTGTCGCTCTCATTAGCATGTGTATCTATGGGTCTCTGTTGTATGGGACCTCGTGGTGGAATTAGGGCAATACGCATGCGCGACGTGTCAATGTCAAATCAATCTTTGTAGGCTAGTGCAGCCGACCGAATACACAATTCGGTCAGATAGTTTGGAATCAATTAACGCCATTTTGTTTTTTTTACAGGTACCTATTTGGATTCAATATGGGAATGCTGTGTGTGGATTTGATTGTGAGTATCGTTTAGTTTTAATTATATAATTACCAGTACCTACCTCCTACTCTGATACTGTTTGTAATTTATTATGATCATTTAGATTGCAATAATTAAACAGATTTATTACCTATTTAAGTACTTACATATAACTATTATAGTTACATACTAAATTTACTGTCCACACATGATCAATATACCTACACAAATGGAAAAGCCAATGCCGTGTTCTAATTATAGGTATAAGTCATGCGTTGTGCGTGAGGTCAGCTAATTAAATAGATTAGGGAGATATATACAGTACCTACGTACCTACCTACTTCAAGGTTGATTAGCAGAAGCCCACAAACAATAGATGAAGGTAGGTATTTACGTATGACTCTCCTAATTTGGACAAAAGTAACAACACAATAAACAAATTAATTTAGGCCTATGGGCTATTGTCTCCGGAATTGGACAATAAGAACTATTAGTTCATAAATGGATAAGACTGTACCTACTACTCAAGCTGCCCTTTACACTCTTCTTACGTACAATCATTGTACGTCCATGCGTATAATATGTTTTGCATGCGTCTATTAGGTACATAGTAGGTACCTCCATTTTTAGTGTTATTCCTACTGGAATCAGTTAAAAAACTTACAATTAGGTAATTTATGATTCTGGTTTTAGTTACTTAGATTTTTTACGTACAGTACTTATAGACGTTTTTAACTATTTCCGAGTACATTATTTTTGTTTAGGATTAATACATTTGTAAAACAATGTTTTAAAATTTGATAATTACCGCCCTCGGTATATTAAAATTTTTATCAAGTCTTACGCGAATAAAATAGAGTTTATTTATTTAGTACAGTAGGTACTTTGAAATTGAATTTAGTCATGTCTGACGTCTAAAAAACTATCAGAAAACTAAAATCAACAAAACTTGAGCTAAGATTTTGAGCAAATACTTTAGACTGATTTGGTTAACTTACCTATTATTTTTCTAGGACATACAATATACCCTAAGATAATGAATATTCGCCATCAGTAGATGGTGTTAACAACCTCATTTCTGATCTACGTATACCGTGGAGTATTAATACATAGAGTTCTAATTCGAGTAGATATTTGTACTGAAACTTAAAAAAATCTTAGGCAATATTTTTCTCAGCTGACAAAGTGTTAACGACACATTTTGCTCAACTTTAACAATTTCAGCTTACTTTAAAAAAATGACCTAGAAGTTATTCATAAATTAGTGAGAAATTAAAAACCATTTAGATCGATAGACTACTGACTAGATGTAATGTATTTTACTTACGTTCGTTTTCCTTTTTTTTGCTAACTACATTATTTAATTTTATTAATACAAAAACATCAAATTAAATTATAAAAAATATTTACAGCGTAAGCATAACTACTAAATAAGTATAAAATTAATACAGTTTTGCTTTTTTTATAAACACCTATGGCATTTTGGAAATAACGATCTCTACTGCTTACTGAAATTGGGGCTAGCTGCAGAAGGCACAGAGCCCTACTAAAAAAACACACAGAGTAGGTATACCTAAAGCGTACTTGCCATACTCACTCACATACGACCATCCTCTCTTAATTATTTTGTATGTTATTACTTAAGACATGTTACTTTGAATAAAGACGAAACTCGTTACTAGTAGGCATATTTACACAGAAAGAAATAGGATCATATACTTAATATTTTTACACCCATTTTAGTTCTAACATATATGAAGAACAAAGCCCCTCGCAAAAGCTAGTTCCTAATAACCGCCCAGGGACCGAGTTGGTTAAATATTTAGTCATAGACCGGGAGCCAACGAGCATATTTTTACGAGGCTCATTACTATCTTATTACGTACTGTGTCGGTCGGTGTCGGGGCCTCAACACATCCAATTTCCCGGCTTCCCATTTATTGATATTGACTCGGTGAGGACGCTGAGCGAATGCTCCTTGTCTAGGATGTGAGTGTACGCTGGAAGTGGCTATGTTCTATTTGCTTATCTACGAATGTTATAAATGAGAAAATTCTTGAGGATTGTTATTCTTTCAAGCAACAATTTACTGAAAGGATCTGGATAAAATTTGCGACATAAAGTAGATAATTGTCCGGAATAACACATTAGCTAAATTTTAAACCGAAAAAAAACGGATTCGGGTACAACGCGAATGAAGCCACGGCGTGCTTCTAGTACAACACTCTTAAAACTACAAATTGTAGTAGGTACCTACTTATTGACTCCAATTAATAAGGCAAGAAAATTAATAAGTTTGATTGTTGAATGAAAATTCCACGTCACAATAAATAAGTAAAGGAGAGTGGGGGATACACGAACGCGGAGTAATCTCGAATTCAATGGTTTTAGTGTGCTAGACAATGATATCCATAGGTATACCTATGCTATAGGTGCACTATGAAACGGTACATTTTTTTTGAGTTTGTGTCTTTTAACAAACTCAAATAAAGAACAAAGCAAAATTATATTATAATTCGCTTAAGTATCGGTTCTTTAACGAATACCTTCACTTCGGAGAGTGTGCAGATCATTCGTCTGCATGATCTAATACCAACTTGCCCTTTTTTTCTTTTGCTTCAGACTGTTTGTAGCTCAAAAAAAGCGACATCGTTTCTTGGTTTACATTTCAAAAACTCTATCGAACAGATTTTACTCAATATTCCTTGTGATATGTATCTATGAACGTCTTGACTGTGGGTTGCGTTGCCTGAATGGATTTTTCCCGATGGTTACAATCTTGGGGTCTTCAAATCGAGAGTGAAACTGAACAACCGTCTTCGGCTCCGGACTTAATGCGGTAATTACTAACTTTACACACTTGTATCATAACCTACTATTATTGTAATACTACGTTGAACATTTGTAAAAAATCGCCTTATCAAAAAATTTAAAAATAAAATCAATTTTGTGTGTTTTAAATTCTTTAGATATTACCAAAGTCTTAATTTCCATGTCAATTTGAATTAAATAACTCAAAAAAAATTGCAGATTTTGCTCACGTGAGCGTTGAGCAAATTTTTGAATACGACGAATACTTAATGGAAATATGTTTCAGTAGTCAGACCGTTTAATCCTGAGTTCGTAATTTTACGACCAATAAAACGATTTGATGGTTCCGTGTTTGTTTTATGACATTATTATCAGTTTATTTATTTATTATCAAATAAATGAATTTGTAAACGTCGTGATTAATTATTTTATTGTGTCATTTACAATTTCCATATAAACAATTTATACGGTTTAGTGAATATGATGTTATTATCGAATTAATAAATTTTTAAACTTTGTTTATTATAATTCTAATACCTAAATTGATTAAATTAATATTATGATCTGATCTTGCTTTAAAAGTTCCTATTGGTAGTTTTGAATTAGGCATGTATTGGGGTCATTGCAAAGCCTCTTTTAAAATATTCTGTTTCTGTATAGCACTGCATGTGAGTTTAGGAAGGTTACACACTGTTAGTGAGGCAAGACAATAATTGATTAATTTGGTGACTAAATTAAAATTTATTTTTAATTTTGCAGAGTGACCGTTGTATTCCATATCACAAAAATCGAGCTTAGAGAAAGTCAAAATCATGATTTAGTCATTTTTTATGTGTAACACAAGGAGAGCTAACTTTCTAGCTACTACCGCCTAAATAAAACACTTTTGCCGTTGCTGTCTCTATTATGTCGAGGTAAAAGAAAAGAGAGAGCAATAGGAATAAAAGTTAAGGCCGTTTTCGTAAGGCGATTAAGTTTGACGATCAAGTTTTAGTTCATGCATGATATTTACCACCTAACCAAAGTAGGTAGGGGCTTTCTATAGCGCGTTGTTTAATTACAAGCAAATTCAAATAGAAGGCAACTAACTACATGGAAGAGACACACAGTTTCCATAAGCGATAGAGGTACAGTTTAGATGAGAACATTGTTTTAGAGGACAGTTACATAAACTTTCACATTTTATAGCTAGTTTACTTATTAGTAGATCATGTTGTTGGCATCCATTTATTTTTGAAAATAAGGTTAAAATAGTGTTCCATCCAGTGGTACTACATCTACGTTGCCCATATTTGGTGGTATCACTTATTATCATCAAACCTAACGCCGGATAAGCTGGAACCGATACGTGACTTGCGCAAAATAGTCATTTCAATACCCCCCCTAAATTTTGGTGTTTTTGCAACCGCGATGCGTCCACAAAAGTTACTGAGATTCGGATACGTGAATGATGTATAACTATTTTGATTTGTGTCATGCAAGGCTAGTTTGAGGACCAACTCTACATTGGTAACCGTATTTAAACTACGTACCTCTATAATCTTGTCATGAGGGTACAGCGGCGAATGCGTAAGCCCAATTTCACAAACGTTAAGTAGTAATAATGGGAACCTTATTTATATACCCACCTGCTAATGTTATTATTAACCGACATTAAAAAAGAAGGTAGTTCTAAAGTTGGCTGAATGTACATTTTGTGTGTGTTATGCGATAACTGCGCTTAACGTGAATTGACTTTGATAATTGATTCTGTTTTTGTTGGTAGTTCATAGTTTAGAGGTGAACCCATATAATTTTATCATAAATCTGTTTAGCAGTTTTAGAAAAATAAATATGTATATAAAATCAAAAATATATACCTGCATCCAAGATATTTTTGTTTACTCCGAAATGGCGCTGTTTTATTGGATGTAAGTATTTATTCAGTGAGTTTACAATGTTTTTTGAATTTCGTTGTGAGCCTTTCTTGATGTGACCATTTATTTATCTTTGTGAGACATTACAGACATAAAGTGGTTATTAATGCTCTGTGTGTTTATCATATTGCACATATCAGGCCTCTTTGCTTTTGTCTGGATTTAAATTCAGACCTATGTTTTTGCGACGTTTGGCAGTATCTTGAAGACCCACTATACCTAAGTTTCTAAGTTTTGCTTTAATTAAAAATACATAATATATGAATATTTTCTGAACTACATTTTTAATACAAATCAAACTACGTTTGTTAAGACCCACTGGTTAGTGCGTGAACGTAGTAAGTAACCAGACTTCGTTTGACCTCCACCTCGTGCGTTGGTAACCGTCGATTTCTGTATATTGACTGTTTACTCTCATCAACCTACATAGCTGTTCTAGTTATGACATCACAAGGATGGGACTGAAATACAGGACAAGCCAAAAACGTTCTTAACCGAACGAGAAAGGCAATACTTTTTATTATTGACTGGTAACGTAACAACACGGTCTATTTTCGGAAGATTGGAGCGGTGTTTAAACCACAAGCCAAAGTGCAACCTTAAAGCTTTTCCATGTGGTAATCTTCATTTTTTATTCGAGTGACAATAACCATTTGAATTAAAAAACTTAACAGAGAACGTAATAATTATTACGTTTCCACATACGCATGTAATGTTATAATTATTACGTTAAAAAGTAAACGTGATCACGACTACCTATCTGTAATATTTAATTAAATTCGTTGATTTACATAACGTTTTTTTAATGTACCAAGGTCCGATTTTTTTTCCATATCCTAAATTCAAATATCTATGTATGTTCACATTTCATCAGATCCTTTCAATAGTTTTGCATCAAAGAGTTACAAACCTTTAAAAATCGAAATTATCATGTGAATTAATTATTCACCAATATTATCTTTGTTTATTTCTTTGTCCATAAGCATTACCAAAGTACAAAGCAGAAATAGAGTTTAAATCCAGTCTAGCTTACTTATTTACATCTAGGGATAAGCCCGGCAAAACAAGCTGTTCTAGTGGCTGAGTTACTACTAAAAACATAGTAGTAGGCCGCGGTGGGGTCGCCTCTATTGTATCGATTTTGAGACCAACGTCACTAGTCACAAATTGCCTAACTTTCTACAACTCTCGGGTATTCGGGTTAAGTAGTTGCCTACTTACTAACTCCATGGAACTTTGGCAGATAAAACATAACAGTAAGATGTCATCTCTAGATTTCTCAGCTCTACGTATAAGTAATTGAAGTAGTTGTATGATAATGTCTAAAAGCTCGTTTGTCAGTGCTTTGATAAGATCTTGAATTATTTGTCTCAAGTTTCTAGATATGTATTCGTGTCGGTTAACGTGGCGTTTGTCAAAATGTAGGTACGCATGGCGACAACAAAGTTGAAGGTCATTTTTTGTTTCTAGCTCGAGAATAGTCTGTTAAAATCTACAAACCATCACACATATCGATGGCTAACGGCCGAAATGGAATAAGCGCCACTGGTTGAATTTTAGAGGAGAGTGATTTAAAGTTAAAATAAAATGAAAAAAAATCATAAAACTTAAAGTATAGCTTCCGAAAGTCTAGAAATTTGTATACATGATATTTAAGACACTAGCTATTTAATGGCATTGTTATGTTTTTAATATTTAGTCTGTAAACACTATTTTCTGTCGCTTATCCTAAAATGACTTCTAATTGCAAACAGCCAAAATGTCGTAAGTGAAATTGCAATATTAATCCGTTCCAGTTAAAATGATATAACTACATCTTTTACTCTATTTAAGCTGAAGCAAAATAGCACTAGTATGAGTTTTTGGGAAATAAAATTAGGGAAATATGGTATAACCGGCTGTCGAATGAAAAGTGACTGAATGGAAAATTGTATCAAGTTCAAATTTGACAATATCGGGCCTATTCGTTTGATTATTTTTATGATGTATTTTGATGTGTTAAAACTTTGAACATTAGATTGATATCTAAACAGAATGAGAGAAGATTTTGGGTTTGGCCTAGAGTTCTAAGTAAGGAAAAAATAATACTTTTAAGAATCAAATCAGATTTTAACAGCCATAAAAATTAAAACACTTATTTAGACACAGTACCTACAGTACTTATTAATAACAATTGCTCGTATTAACAACATTAATAACAGTTTTAGTATAAAGTATCTAAGATCAAGTTAACTTAAAAATAATATAGAGGTCTATGAGGCTAAGCTTACAAACACAAAAAAGGACAACGCTTAAAAATAATCAAAGTTAATAAAGTAACAAGTACACTAGTCATGTCTAAAAGTTCTCAAGTCTTTGACTTATGCAATAAACATATCGCAGTATGTGAAGTAACATAAACCTTCTCTCTTACTCATATTCGATATCCGACTCAGGGAGTGTGTCCTTCACATTGTTAGAGCTTATAAGGCTGTTTCATTCATTTTGAAGGAAATAAGGAATCACGTTATCTCTACAACGTTTAAGTAAATCATCATGTTTTACCTTTGATAAAGGAATTTGAGACTTATAACATGCTGGTGGAGTCATCTTAATTTTTGGTTGAACTTCCACGCAAAAGGATTCGGCATCGTCATTCATCGAGTTTTTAACAAAAATTACGTCATCTCTCTTTTTCTGATATGTAACAACGCGCATCTTACTTATTTACCAGTTAGATTCCCTTTGAAATATTTTTCGCTGATTGAATCCCATCTACTAAAGTCTACTGTAAAAAATCCACTTTATACGGTTCTGGATCTTGTATTGCTTTTGTAAATATTGTGTACTATTGTGAAGGTGCGTAAATGATGCTATTTTTTATGTTTCTTTCTATAACGGCATGTACAGAATCAACAGGCATGTATGTATGACCTGTCAGTAAGAAGTTGATCTGTATAGTTTCAATGTTATTACATGTTTGCAATGTTGAATGTAGCATTGCCATGACTATCCTATTTCTATTTTGGCGAGGGCAACAATCGGAGTAAAGCAACAAATATTTTATTAAGCCACGTTCATCAAATATGTATTTATGAAGTATTGTTGAATTTTCGTTAGCACCTCTCTTACCATTAGATTCATTCCAACAGTAGCAATTCATGTTTATTGCTACTACGAGTACCATTTTCGTACACACAAAAAATTATACACAGCTAATTTACGTGAATAAAATAATAGCATACTGTCTCCCTATGGAGTATTCAATACCTTTTGGAGAACAAAACTAGCACATAAAGTGCTAGGGTCATTTTTATGAATGTTTTGGCAAGCTTTAAAAAACGGTTATAGCATTCAATTTTTTTGTTGTGTTTTGTTTGTGTTCAGGCTACTGAAGCTCGGCGTGTTGGCGTTTGAACCCAAACCTTCAAGAGAATGATAAAGACAACCGACGTTTTCAACTCTTTTTGATTACGTAAACAACATTTCCACTTAAAATGAATTGTTATAAGGATAACTTTTCATTTTGCTTTTTTTATCTAAGCACCAGAACTGTTTTAAGTATCGGTAGCAAAAAAAGACTAAGCGACAATACATTACTAAGTATTCAAAGGGGGGCAAAATGTAGTAACCGCCATTTTGTTATCTAGTTATCAACAACGAAATAAATATTAAACACCAAAATAAAATCTAATTAATGTGGCTTAACTAAATAACCGACAAATATGGTTAATAAAATAATAGGCATAAAAGACTAACTGGAATTTTACAATTAATTCTTTATGGCCTATTTACTTAAACGCATATTTCTAAATATTTCTTTCCAGCTAAAAAAGGTTAACGTTTAAAAAACAAAAGTTTACAGCAGGGACAAAAAGCTTAAGTCCAATATTTTAAAATATTTATCGATCAACAACTAAAATTAAAATTCCCAAAAAAAATGTGTCGCTTATAACAAAAAAAATGGCTTCGTCTCCTGTTTTTACTACTGCCTAAACGACAAAAAGTATCGCTTAGAAGCATGTAACCCAGACCAAACGACGCAGAAAAAAACGGCGATTCTAACCATATATATAAATCCATACCTCAAAAAAATGGCGCTTATCCCATTTCGGCCGTTAGCCATCGATATGATTCTACAACTATGATTCTGCGCAAAATCAGCAAAGCCTGTATAGAAATCATGTACCTAAGGCTATTCACACAGCCCTTCTAAATGATGGTTAGCCATGTAAATTTTCATCCGTAGGTATAGATATACAATGTTAAAGTGATGAAGAGGTATTGAATAAACTGAAATTGCGATAAAAAATTAAAAGTGACAAGAGATCAAAATTACTTTTCGATCAATCGTCATATCTGCTAAATCTACACTAATATTAAATTCAAAGAGGAAAGATTTGATTTTTTTTGTTTGTATATTTATACCTAATAAATCGTTAAACTCAGTAAGTATACCTAAGTATTACTGACATCGTGACGCAAAATACCGTGACGCAAAATTATTCCATGGTAGATGTGAAACAGTAAAACTCTACTTCTCTAGTAGGTCTATATTTTTCTTAACGAGCAGATCTTGCAAATAATTTTGCTCTTCAACACTGTCAAGAAAAAGACCTTACCACACGTGCAGTAAAGCCTAAACTGGTAAGGTCTGACAAAATCGAAATCAATCTGTTTTTTTGTAATTTCGTGTAGTAAAATTATTTTTCCATGCAGTTAGGTACGATTCTGTTGTTAAAATTTTCGTAGTACAATTATTATTGAACGAAGGTACATTTAATAAATTGCTAAATTAGCATCAGTTCTCATTTACCTATTTTAAAGGGCGTCACGTATGCTCAGTTTAACATAGATTTTACAAATAAAAACACGAATATTCCGAAATCATTGAAACTATAATAAATAATCAATTGTGTGTAAAAAACCAGTGTTATACTAAGGGTAAAAAGACACTATTAACAGGTGATGCATCTTTTGTAAAACTCTTTACTATTGCAAAATCTAAGTATTATATGTATTTGTCTTTTTGAGTTCTTTTATATCACCAATGTCGAAAATTGCTATAATGACTTGGCTTTCGAATCCCGCCTGTACTTTTAAGTATTTTCCAAGTGCAAGTGTACAAGTTTCATATAATAACATGAACAGGCTTCAACAGTGAAAAAAAACATCGTTAGGAAACTAAAACGTTCTAAAAATGTTTCGGGGTTACCTATGCGTCATCCGCCAACCTGCAACAGCTAGCGTGGTGGATTATAATAATTTTGTAGTTGTAGTGGAACATTTAGCGGGCTACTTATGCTTATGGTTAAGAATTTACATGTTATTGGCTTGTATAAGTAGAGTTAGTGTTTCTGATTCAGCAGCTTACTTTAAAATTTTGATATTTTCTTCATGTCTTAGGTACCTAAGTAAGTAATACATGTGTTGAGCTGTTGAGGTAGGTAAATAAAACATCACATATATTAAAACGGTGTAACTATATTTTCTTCGAAAAACTTAATTCATAACATGATTTTAAAACAGCCAAAGTATTATAATTTGTGTACAGTGGAAATTATAATTAGTAGACGAAGTTAATTATTATTCTCCATCGTATCTATTACGAAAAAAGATGGCAACGAATAAAACACATTTGACTAGATGCTTACGTAATCATTCGTACGAGTATATATATCTAATCTTGTTACTCATATGCTATCTAATTAACCCAATTAGCAATACAGAATACATTACTTCCTTGATTAAAAGCGTTACGAAACATTTACAACTCTGTGATACCTCTTGATTATGGCTAAAAGGTATTTGTAGGGAGTAGACACCAAATTTTGACTTTTCCTTCTTATTTACAAAGAATAATAAGTGCCTACGTAGTAAAGCCATATACTACTACTTACGTACTTATTAATAATGTATTCCATAAACATTTTGATAAAGGCAGTGACTATCTGGCTATAAGGCCACTCAGACTACGGAGTATCTGTAAAAACCTTGTAGCGATAACTTTAAGGTTCAAAGTACTTTGAAAATTTTGAGAGGAAATATCACGACAAGGAACTTGTAGACAATAGAGTTACAAATAGCGGATGGGATATTGTTCTACTGTCTACATGATATGTGTATTGTTAAAAAATAATTCATATTCATTAACATTCATTGGATCAATGATTTGGATGGTTTGGCGCCATTGCATTCCAACGTACGTGTTACGAAAGCACAATTCAAATTTGGAAGCACAGATAATATACATAAAATCTTTTTTTTCAAACTGCATGTGCTTAATACATTTTTATACTAGTCCAAAACGTATAATTTAACTATTTATAACGTACTTAGTGTTCTTAAAATGCAGATCGAGATTTTTGAACCAGTTTAATGAAGACAATCCGATTAATTAATTCAAAAACTCTTAATGAATTACTAATCAACCGCCGATACAGCTTCATTCCCTCAATAAAGTACCATATTTATGTGACATCGAACTAATGAAATGGTTAAGCGTATTACAAAGTTAACTTATCAAGGGTATCTTAGAAGAATACCATTTGGTATGAATTTTATTTAGAGGTCTCTCGCTATTTATATTTACATATCTAATTATGTAAACACAGCGGGCCTGAACTGAATTGAAACCTGTCTGTCAAAGCGGAATAAACGGGGCCAATCAGAGATAAATAACCGTTGGTCCACGAGTGCGCACCCCGCGTCGTCGTTTCATTTGCATGTCAATTGACGCCCTCCCCTCGCGCGGGCGCGGGCCTACGTGAAGGTACTACAATGGCGGTCCTCTCACCTGACAACTGACGTGTCAATGACAGATAATTTTGAAGACGGGATCGCATTACGCCGTCGACGGTGGAATTCTGACGTTGTTGGTCATTATGTGGGAATGTGGTGACGCGATTTTGGTATTCCATTCCATATTCTAGTAAGCACTTTTACGTTTTGGAGTGGGTTTATTAAATAGGCGTTAAATAACAGTTTCTCACATTTTGAAACTTTTGTTGTTGATACTGTTCAATATCGTAGGTAAAGTTGTAGAAACACCTTACTTTGCGTCAGTTTGAAACATCTTGTTTCTGATGATGAGATAAAAATGAAACTACTCAAGCTGCAAAGGATTTTGCTTGGAAAATTTACCTATCCAATATATATTCTTTCTCTTCAAAATGTAAAGTTAGGTTTTCTAATATTCTTTCTGGGAGAGTTGACGACCGCTTAGGTGCACTTCTGACTCGCTGAGACCAAAAATGTTCTGCTCTGCTGGCTGGAGAGGTTACTCTGGAACGGGAAATTTAAAAAAGTTAGTCCGGGGAGAATGAGATTTAGCAAAAGACGTTGGGCTGAATTTAAAAAGTTTCTTAAGAAAATGTTTAGACAAAAATGGTCACACTTTTGAAAGAATAATTTGTGTTTGTCTACCTACTTTCACAGAACACATTTTTCTTGTTTACAATTTTAGTTATTTATAAATCGGTTTGAACGATTTTATTTAAATGTTTAAGCTTTGATTGTATAATAGCTGGGAAAAGGTCGATCTTCAACATTTTTTTTATGATCTATTCTTAACCCATTCAAAGCCGCTAGTTTTCTAATAGTAATTAAAAAATATTTGCAACTAATTAAATCTAATGGGAGGTGTGATATCATAATTAAGCATCTGGAAATATTTTACAACTTGTTTTTGGAATAAATGAACATGGAAAATTAATTTAATTACACTACACAAAATATGGATAAATTATCCAAGTATCTTCCTACGCTCTCAATCAAACTGCCAATCAAAATTTTTCCCTTAACAGATTGTTTATTAAATAAAATGTCTCATCTACATAACTCTCATTAATTCATTTGATATGATCAAGATAACTATATCAGATAGATGATAGCAAAATCTAGTGACCTTTCTGAAACGATGGAAATTATTAATATAGGTATGTATTAGTTACCATCACCCATCACCTTTATTTAAAGCTTTTTTACCTGACCGAAAGAAGGGTTATGTTTTACGCGCTTATCTTGTATGTTTGTAAATTTCTTTTTTCTTTTTTCCAAATGACAGGATGGATTATGACAATTAAGATATCGTTAGATTCGTCTCAATAATCCATGTGTTCTTCGATAGTTTTTAGTATTACTAAATGTTTTTTTGTTAATATTTTTTTGTTGTCGTGTTTTTTATTTCATTAAATTTAATTGATACTTCTGCTGCGTAGGTATATCTTGGTAGTACCTATGCCTTTCTGAATGTTCTATTAACCGATAATAATTACTTTTAAACTAGTAACAGTATCTAAGGCAACGAACAAGACGTTTTTAATAGTAAACAATACGACTGCCTATAATAGGACAGTACCATGCAGATTTTAGAACATAAAGAGTTCAAATCAGTGCCAATCGTCGTCATCCACCGTCAGCTCGAGATATGAGATGATCTCATTACCCTGTGCTTTCTCTGAAAACATTGTTCTCTAAATCGGAACATACTACGTATGGATACTTACTTATAACTTTGCGGTAGAATAACAAACAAAGGTGTAAATACTGCTTAATTCTCAAAGCGTACTTAGCGTGAAACGGCAAACTACAACTATGACCATCAAATTGTTTTGATAAAAACTGTTTACCTACCTATTACATTTAGGCTAGTGAAATTGAAACTATGGTCATTGTTATTATTATCATAGATAGCTTTTTTTAGCATTTATGGGTTAAGATCACCATGTGTTAGTCCTGTACCAAATGCAGGTTTGATAGCGGTCGCGATGATTTCATAGAGCCTTGATAATGGGTGACCAACGCTTAGCCTCTATTATTATATTGCCTCGATTATGATTACAAGGGAAAAATGGCATAGGTTGTTTAAATTTATATTTAAAAATTGTATCTATATAGGTATTAACTAAATTTTATCATTAGTTTTTTTATAGTCTGTTTTCTAATTTCTAATATTTCCAAGTATATATTCTTCCTTCTATTATTTATTTACTTTTTTTAGTGAAAATGCACGTTACGCACGTAAGCAGGTTAAAAGTGCGATTTTATAACTTGTGTAGGTACATAACGGTAGCAAAACTAATGTAATTTTGTGAATTGATACTCATAAGTAAATATTAAATATCTTTTAGGTATTATAATTGATAACAATGGCCCTTGTTATTCAATACTTTTTAATCCAGTCATTTCATAGAAAACACAAGTGGTAGTGATAGTACCTACGAGTTACGCCGCCAGCATGTTAGGCGTGTTTTCTATTACTAGGGATGGGCTGTCTTGATTTTCATTAGACGTTAATTGGTATGAGGATAATTCAGAAGTGCTTAGTGTAATTTCCGGCTGGTTTAGTCGGTAGATCCAAAAGTGCCGCCCCAGAGCCCCTAGTTCGAATCTCGCACCACTGTGTTTTTGAAATCACGTGTGTAGTGCCGCTAACTTAAAAAAAAAAATCGTGTATAAACCGATACGTTCCTATAGTCTTTAGAAGGCATGTGTCATCCACCAACACGCACTTGGTCATCGTGGTAGATTATGGTTGTGACTCTCTCCTCGCGAGAGAAGGCCCCGAGTCATTTAGTAGGTTGATTTTCTTCTATGTAAAACTAAGTTATCAGATATTTGTGTGCTTCTTATTCTTATTGTCATTTAGTTATAATAATAAAAGCTCCGCGCGTTTAAAAAACACGTGAATTACAATACTCGTGATCTCAATCGATTAATTTTCAAAATAAAATATGACATGTGTTTTTTAATCTATATTTTAATCTTTATGTTGTAAGATCAATTTTTCGTAATTTTCGCGTTGATAAATCAGTAAGTTCTGACACGATATAAAAGATGTACCAACACATAGTGGTACTGAAGCAACAATATTATTTCAAGGAAGAAGATTCGAAGTTATGATCAGATAAGGTTATTTAGTCCGCTGTATAATAATTCGATCGAGTGACGTCCGCCATCGAACCTCGTGTCGTCAAAGAGTAGGTAGAAAGATGTGCCGTCTTATTGGCTTGTTAGGTTGTCTTGTTACGTCTTCGTTGGTTGATATTTATGATCATCCAATAATGATATTCGGTTGATTGTACGAGGAATAAACATTCAAAGATTTTGCACTGGATGACATTTGTTAAGTGTTGCTGTTGAAGTCTTCTCAACCTGTTTCGGAATTATCGGATTATTTTCTGGCTTTTCCCGGCTACACCTGACCTGCGCTTGCATCCCTTATTTTTTTTAATCGGGCCCTCGTACTTATTTTGCCCCACATCTTTGTTTTATTTTTTAAGACTAGGTACGGTCTATGTGACCAAGTGCCAACTCATCTCTATGTTGTTCCAGTCTCGGTAGTAAAGGAACCTGGAAACTCACGGCAAGAAAACTCTTATTAAAACTACTTAAAAATTTATTTAAAAGTAATAGTAATACATCCACTTCATAATACATTTTTATAGCTGCAACTTCGTAATAACTTTTATTTCTGTAGATACTTGTATTGAAATTTGGCTCTACTTCTGCGATCGAACGTCTAAGTTGTTACTCAAAACTTCCGTATACCATAAAAAAGCGTAAAGTCAAATCGGTTCAGAAATTTTTAACACTATCAAACGTGCTCAAAGAGACTATGTTTCTTTGAGTTTTGTACTCAAATTAGATATTTAATACCGCAGTTTGAATATGGAGACAAAATCACACCAAATCCCGTCACTTCAAGATTCCATCTATTGTATATCTTCTATGCCGGTCGGTTATTCAAGTTAACTGGTAGCGTCGTTCGGCAGAGTCCATTGGTTAGGGACGTGACCTTCGAAGCGCGCTCTCCCTTTGCGAACTATGAATTTTTATCCGTTATAATTAATGAAGCCTGTATTTTTGTTGTATTTCTACACCATTTTGTTCTATAAGCTTCATGTTGTGAAAAATAACATTTCGCAATTACGACACTGCGTTGAGAAGTCAAAACAGGTCATTCCCATCGTGAAATGCCTGATAAGGGCAGGTGTATTTGTTAGCAATAAATTCATGTTTCGCTCATTCCGTTAGAAATATGAAAATCTATTATACCTTGAGTAAATGTTTCATGTACTGCAATTAGACTTAAATAATAAGTACACTACAACACAAATAGAACATTTCTTGTGATTCTAAACGAAATAAATATGGTCACTAAAAATGTTAGAAAAGCAGAATATTATAATAAATAACAATTTTAACGTATTTATACATAACTTGCCATTAGCGTGGCTTTTTAAAAAAATCTTCCATCAACAAAGTAAGGTACGTAGTTTGTTTAAATATGCAAAACATCGACAAATGTTGAGACAGACATCGCACGTATCCGCAGGGTGAATACAGCCAGCAGGGGATATGGGCACATGTTTTATATTATTGAGGCAACCCGACAGCCGGCTACGGGGCTGTTTACCTTGTTTACACGAACAGGAATATCACATTTTCTCGTACAAAATATTTTTTGTACCTATCACGAAAAACGGGAATATTGTAACCAAAAAAAAATGTTTTATTCGGATGATATTTACCTACGTGGCGAACTGCGAAAAGTTCGTGAACCAGTACACGAATTTGCGAAATCATGGAATCCAAATTCAACGAAACGTTTGTATACGAATTACATTTTTTTGGACGCAACGATGTGTTGATTCGAGTATCTGCTCGCTTTTCAAACATTTTAATTCATTATAACTTTAGAATCCCCGTCGTTAACGACTGGATTTAGGAATCAAAATCGTATCACAAATAAAATTTGAGTGTTTGCTAATTTTACCGAGTGTATTGAGCATATACTTAGATTATTATCTCCATAGTTTCACCCGTTTACGGAAAATTAGAACATTAGTATAGATAGTTCAGTTACTAACTGAACTACCAATTTTAAATTTGCGATAAAAATGAACCAATTTCGTTTCCATGAAATTCAATCAAAGCTCATGCGAGCTAATGATCTGTCAAGAATGTAAGTATTTGGATAACCTCAAATCGATACCTAGGTAAGAAATTTACGACTTTTGTGACAAAAAAACTCAAAGAGACTAATTTGAGCGTAACACGGAAACTATTCTTAATTATTTTTCAGATAAATAATACAATTTTCGAGTACCGACGTACTTAAACAAATCGGGTAAGGATAATAATTGAGACAACTTCTAAAACTCTACTGGTTACCTAATATGCTATGAAAATACAACACTTTTTATTGCAAAAATTTAAAAAATTATAATCCAAAATGTATGTACTTCTTGTAAATAAAATTTGTTCTAGACAATTACCAAAGACAGCATTCGATTGTTATAATGGCTCTATCAGAATACAATTCCGTTTGTAATTACGAAACCAACGTTTTTACAAATATTTCTAGTAAATAAAACCAATTTTCGGAAGATTGTGTGGCGTGTTACTTGCCTTACCTACATATTTCCTTATCTTATTGCCTTTTGGCTTAATTGACTTTGTGACGTTGTCCATTAAGCAATTGTGAACGCAAACATTATTTGTCTACACTATAGTACAATATTCGTGTCGTTAGAGTCAAAGCACACATTTTAAAAGTATTTTAACCTGGCTATATGGAACTTGTCAGAATATATTATGTTTTCACGTTTTTGGTATCAGATCTTAGTAAAATATGTAAAAGATGTACCAGTAAAACAAAGCCCTTTTGTCTTAGTACTGGCGTTCCTATTAACCCTGCTTGTATATCTAATATTACTAGCAATATGGCGGTTTTGGCAAGAAATAGCAAAATTATTTCGAAAGGTTTAAAAAATAAACTGACTAAGTTGTTGTAACTAATTTAATTTTATACACTTTTGTGACAAAATGCGAAGGTAGGTAAATCAATTTTATATAAACATTTAGTTTTAATTATTTCTTTTATTAGCTTCGTCGTTGGTGTTCCAAACTCTCAAATAGAAATGTTCGTGGTATAGACCAATGTGAATGTAAAAGTCAAATAGCGATAAGATAAACTATCTTAGTTACATTTCAATGTACGATCATTTTTGGAAATCAACAAATTCGTATTCAGATTTTATGCAACTTATCAGTATCAGCTTAGAATATCGTGGGTTCTAAAGATAATTTTGAAACGAAAACCCTTTCAAAACTCGCTATACCATATCTACTAACAAATGGCGTACCCGAACCGATCCAATATGAAGTTAAACATTTGCATTCAGCGTCCCAGCCGTCCCGAAATATATTTCATATAACATTGAATAAAAACAAAGCACTGTTTGGCCGTGTCCCTGATTATATTTGAGCAAAATATTCCTCGTATCTCGTGTACACAGTATAATAAGTCTCTGGGGCCGGCGAATGGAGGAAAGGAAACCCATCAGAGCGAGCCATACCCGCCCTAGTTATACCTACGTGATCCGTACGGATATGAAATGGGATGGACAAGGTGAAATCTCTTAAGCTATATTAAGGTGAGAGCACCAAACCCCAAGTGAATTCTATTCCGTATATAATTCTCGCATATTGTACGTTGGGGACTCAAAACGACATATGTGATTCTGATATTGAAACTCAATGGACTATCTTAATCTATAAAAAATCTGTGTTTTGGCTTGTTTGTTCTCAGGGAACTCTTCACTAAGTCAACCAATGTTCACGAAAGTTGGCACTTATAAATGTGTTATTTGGTCCAACTTGAAAGATAGAGTAGTTTTTATTTAGATTATATGCCTTTATATAACAATATCTGAGCGAAGTCGGAACAGGCCGTTAGAAGACATAAAAATTACGAAATAAAATGAACATAAAGTAATATAAGAGTGAATATATTGTAAATTAGTTTTCAATATTCACGTGGATATCGTCTGGCAAACAATTCAAGTTTCACACTTGACGTAATCAGTTTGAAGTGACATTTTTAGCGTAAAAGTTTTATTTTCATATCAACTTACGACGTTTTTATCCAAAAAACCGCGCCAATCTTCTGTGTTTTATCTCGAATACCAGCCCGTACACGGTAAATACTCGATTAGTATGAAAATTTCGTCTTCAACGACTTGGGTACAAACTTATTGGAAAACAAAACCATTACCGACGAATTTGATTCGCAATTTTAAACAAACGACGCTCGAAAGAATTTATTTAATCCAAGTTGTTCCCAAAACTGATGCGACACTACAGTTTCGCAAGAAATTCCATTGGATTCTCCGAAGTTGTGTCATTGTTTTTTGAAATCGTGCCTTATATGCCTGTAGTTAAAGTTGATTATCTTTTAGTGGTATTTAAGAGTTTACTTTAGAAGAAGTCAGAGGAAATGAGGCTGTATTCGGAACATGTTAGAGTTTTAAGTTAGATGTAGACATGGTTGGCGTCATCGTAGAGATGGGACCGCCGAATATTGCGATCCTTATTTATGTCCACTTGAAGTTTGCCGTAACTACAGCCACATCGAGGCACCGGTTTTTTTTTTTACAAAACACGCGTCGCTAGCTTTGGGAGGCAATCTTTTTTAATTGGACCAAACATTACCTGATACATATGAGCTTTTGAAACGTAATCCTTGATCAAAATTAACACTTGTTTGTCAACGTTTACTACTTGCTTGCTTTGGGTATGTTGTAAATGTACGTTAGTTAACTAACTTTATTTTTGGGACAGGATTTTATATAAAATCTGAGATCAAGATAAAAAATATGACAGTGCTTTAGCTTGCTTTTATAATGAGTACTTAATATAGTCACGATAAAATCATCTCTGTGTACATAATGTGTGATATCAAATACCCTAAAATAAACCTAATAGAGTACCCAATATTTATTATTATAATAAGAGACTTTATATAATTTTGCGCTTGACACCCATGACATCTGATATTACGCGATGGTACAGTTTACTATGAAGCACGATTATCTAGTAAAAACCGAATAACTTTTCATTTGAATTCAGTCACAGTCTATGTCTATTGGAAAATGTATTCTCGCGTAAGTAAGCAAATACCTAGCTAAACTTTAGCTAAACTTTAGACTAGGTATTTGAGATAAAATTGAACTGATGGACTACGTCGTTATACCACATTACCTATAATCCTACCCTAAGCCACTGCTGGACGTAGGTATCTTCTACGATACTATGATGAAGTACCAACGCTACTCAAACCTATCATCTGGGTTATAAATCACGACGAGGCGTAATTAAAAATCATTAAAATTGAGATAAAGCCCTAAGTAATATTCCAAAATAAAAAGGTACGCGGTATAAATATAACCATATTTCACATTTTAAATGTTCGTAGAAAAAAAAATAATAAAAATAAAAAGTCGAAATGAAAACAGAAATACCACATTTATAACTGAGATATTTTAGACGTGGATTAAAAATAAGCTTGAAAACGGCTAGCTCATCTAAATTCCGGCCGTGTTTTGAAACGCCCAGTGAAAATTCGGCGTTCTAGTTTATCCCTCAAAACTAGAAATAGAAAAGGTAATTTATTCAACCCTTTACCCTTTTCATCAACAAAAAGCCTATATTTGCGTCGAGGGCTCCAGAGTAAGCCGGAGAAAACAAGGGAGAGAAAATTATCCACCTTAAAGCTTTTGGAGAGCTTTCTACTCGGTTAGGGACATTGGGTTGCCTTTTTAATAAAAAAGTATCTTCACATGTGTTAGATACTGATGTCTGGTCATAATATCGTGTTGAAACGGACAAATGGTTTTATTTACTCTGTTGTTGACTAAAGTAAGGCGTAATTAATTTAATAACTAATCTAATAACTTAATTGGTGTTACATCTACCGGGGCTGTGAGTTGTGGCTCTGATTTTTACGAAGGATAAATATTATGTGCAATCTGTGTCTATGTTACTGTAACATTGTGCATACCTTTATTTTGTATCCTTTTCTATGTATCGTACGTATGTATCATGTATATATTTATAACTAAATGTTTGCTATAAATATGTAATTGTATTAGCTAAGCGGCTTCTACGGTATTAGCTTTGCTTAGTTTGAGACCAGATGGTGGTGTGTGAAAATATGTTCACTTTTTTATTATTATTTAGGTAGAACTGTTACAAACAAGTGACAATTACACATAGGTATTCAAAGGTATAAGAAAAGGCAAAGTGAGCATAGTGCATGAGTGCTAGTCGAGGATTGAATTTATGACCTCTTGCGTGGATTTCGGGCGTTCTGACCACTAGCTATCACCATTTTAATATAGCATTGTTTACTTTGAAATCGTAAAATGCTTTACAATATAGTTTTAGTTTGGCAAAATTTGTACTCTATTACTTTTTTATCTGGATCAAGCTCACGTTTAAGTATCAATTCGCATGTTAGGTAAGTATTTATCGTACATGAACATGTTGTGGTCACAGATGAAGGGCGTAGAATTAGAGGACACCTATTCAGTGTGACCTTGTTTTAGCATATTACTATTTCTGTGTCGACGTATCTGTCTGCTCAATCGCTCTACGAAAAACAAACGATCGACCTGATTCCTTATTAATATCAAAAAAGTGGGTATTATTTCTGATTATATTGTTGAACTAGCAGGCCCCATGGTTTTACCCGCGTAGTACCCTGTTCCGTTGCTCCCGTTATTTTTCGGAATAAAAAGTAGGAACCCTATCTTTTAATCCAGGGTGTCAGAAAAATCCATACCATATTTAATTAAAATCACTTCATCCGTTTAGACGTAAAGAAGTTACAAACAGATGCACTCACAAACATTCACCTTTATAATATTAGTGTGATATCATGTTATATTGACACTTGTTTTATTTTTACACTATTAAGTAGCATACAGTAAAATTATACTTCGTTTTCGAGACTGTTAGCGCTAAAACCTCGACGAGGTTTAATTGTACTGATGGTATTTCACATTGCTTGTGCTTTATAAGTAAATAAATATAGGTGAATAGAAAAATCGCGAGTGAATCGTTTTTTTCTAGGTAAACACGCTCCATCGTAGACCGCATCGTCGCTTAACATCAAGTGAGATGGCGGTCAAGTGTAAGCCTATAAAAGTTAAAATATATATATATAAAGTAGACAATCATTTTCACTCAACTGTCACAAGATATCGCGAATTCGCGAAATAATTTAATTGATACCTAATAACATCTAACTGACTAACAACATAACAACTAATCGAAAGACAGCTGGTGGCGGTTGGAAACGTAAGACCGAGGATCGGGCTGAGTGGCGTGTTATAGGAGGGAGAGGCCTATGTCTAGCAGTGGATGAACAAGGGCTGATGATGATGATGATGATCATGATGAACATCTAACTAGCTATTTCTTCAGTTTCTATACTTTTTTTGTTAATAACCTCCAATTTGAGTATGTTTGAAAAATAATATGTATACCTAACAGAATATAATGTGTATAGTAGTATGAAACATATACGTTGGTTCGCTCAGCAGGCTTCGAGCCAACTCCCGAGTTAGCAAGATAAAGGGCTTAAGTGGAGAGGCCCAGATTGTGGTGGAACTCCTTACTCGGTTTGATTACCATTCGCCCCTTTTAAAAGCCTGCATTTCAAACATGGAGCCCGTAAGATTGTTGTGGATATGATGTATTGCGAAGCGAACAGTGCTAAGTGGGTGGATTTTTTCTAACAATAAATTGAATTTTATAAATGACGCAATAAATTTAAATTTCATTTCTTGCACGCGCGACTATTATGTACCTACATTACATAATCACTAATTGAGAAACGGCAAAAATAGATAGAATTTTAAAACCGGTCACACATTTGGATACTCTGGTGCTAAAACATTTGCTCCTTCGGGTTTTCAAAAACCTATCCAAGTATTTGATCGACGCAACGTGTGATAAAAATAGTGGCGTTTATTTACCGCAGTGTATAAGCATATCTTAGCAGCATCAGCAATAGCAACTTGTAGTTGGTTTAATGTATTGTCTTCATCGTCATGTTGATAATTTAGATGGGGTTTGTGTGATTATTTCCTTAGGAATTAGGAATTTAGTGTATTTCTAATTATATTGAAGTTTTGTTATCAAAGGTACTGCCCGGTTAAAAAATAGTAATGTTCACATAATACATGTCACTATGATAATTAGAAAATAGTAAAATATGTCTGTTAAACATCATAACTCTAAAAACAAATATACCTATTATAGTATTAGGTTACATTTATAGGAGTGGATATTTGTTACATAGTGTAGATGAAAGTTAATGAACAGATTCTTCAATTTCAGCACTTGTTTGGCAATAATCGTTATAACTACCATCAGTTTCCAAAGGTACCTTTACAGTTATTACCGTTACAAGATACGTTAGAAGTTTTCCTTAAAACATACTTAAAAAGTTGTATGATATCACAGGCTGAAAACTAAGTTGTCATACATTTTTAATTATTCTAAAGGTTACCTACTCTGTGTATTATAGTCGGTCTATCCTAAAAGGTCAGTCCCATTTTTTTTTCTACCTGATTATCTGTAGTCGGCCTGGAGGGCCTACTCCTATTACCTATCTAACTAATGAGTTAACGCCGAAGGCGCCGGATTCAATTTTACCTAATCCGAGATTCCTATCATACTTACGCTTATAAGCAACGAATCTGATACCTATAAGAAAAATCAAATTAGCTAAGCGAGAACTATCTAACTTATACATACATACTGAAATAACCACTCTAGCCGAGTGCTATCGGGCGGTAAAGTCATTCCCATTCGGCAGGGTTTTTAAATGGCAGTGTGCGAGCGCGGCCGCTTTCTACTCGTATTGAACATAGGTACACACGTACTAAATGTTATTAAAATTAACAACTTATAATCCACTTGTTAAACATCTATCGGTTGTTGAAAGAAGCCATTTGTTACACAAAACGTCTGCTTGTTTTGTCTACAATGCCACCTCCATTTGTATCACGTCTTCGTCAGCGAAACATAATTTAAACCTCGACGAATTAAAACGTGTAATATTTTCAACCGCATGTCGCGTCAGCGTCACACTTTCATAACCTCGGTAGAAATATGAGTATTTTGTAGATAATTGGCGTAAACTCCGTGGAAAATAGGCTGTATTTTGTAGACAAGCTGCGTCTAGAAGGTTAATTTATTCTTGGCGCGAATTTTGCTGATTATATCGCAAATATTCTTAAGAAATTGGAAAAGAAAATATCACAATTTCTACTTATGCATAGCACTAAAACTGGATAGACTTGAGTCAATGCATAATAATACTAAAAGACAGACAATAAAGTTTTGTTTCAAAAGTACCTAGGTACAAATATTTTGCTGGCACGCAAAAGAACTTTCATCTTCATTTATTATTGATTTTAGTGAATGTATCGAAAATTCGGGCTTATTTTTATTGAATCTAATAGATATAAGTACATGGCTAGTTGTGGACCTATAGGTAAAATATAAGAAACTAGCTGTACCCTGCCACGCTTCGCTGTGGCACATTGTGATGCAAAAATTAGATAAAAACAACCCTTGATGCGTTTTTGAAGCGTACATAAATCAACATTACATTTTTATATATAGAGATAGATAAATGAATGAGATACGTAGTTACACTACTTAGGTAAGTATGAACAATTGATTTTCAATTTTGAAATTGTTGAAAGCAACCAAATAAATAAATCACTATTAAAATACTTCAGTATTATAGCTATTACATAAATCATAGAGAATTTAACGCTGAATTGATTTAGAAAAAAGATAACAGGAAATTCGGAACACATAGTAAGTATTGCTTTCTGTAATGACAACGTTATGGAACCAGAAACTAATGACAGAAATAGGACGCTTGGCAGAGTCCGCCTGGGGAAGGACCACACCATTGCCAATTATAATACCGCCAAGCAGTAATATGCAATCATTACAGTGATCCAGTTTGAAGGGCAATGTTTCTAGAGAAATTACAGGGTCAAAGCCCTGTAATTTGATATGATATCTTAGATCTCTGCATGACGAGCGCAGTGCAGTGCTAGGTATTGATTTTAGACTCTTCATGTTCCCATAGCTGTGTATCACCGTGCTGTTGTGTGGCAAGCTTGTTGCTTACCATCAGATACATATCGTGCTCGTCTCGTTACTCTTAATTAAAAAAACACTTTGCTAATATCGTCACTCGATTTGTACATAAAGAAATATCTAAATTCAACCTATCTCTCACGTGAAGTTACTCGTCTTCATAACAATTCTCGTAAAAGATAAATACACTTTATATAATTCCGGAAATTCACAACAATTAGAGAATTAATGTCGGACATAGGTAAATTTACAAATTAAATACCAAATGTGTGTTGTTATTTTACCAGAATATTCCATATCTTTGTTCCCCGATCTAAAGCACAGTGTACATCATAAATCAGTAATGCCATGAACGTCGGGGTGACATAGTTGAGTAAGTGCATACGGTCGTCCAATCGTCGAAGGCAGACAGCGTTTGATGCATTGAGTGCTGAGCCAAACACACGAAAAACCGACCACGACCAAAATTTACCAGATGTTTTGTTGAAATTATTATAAGGTACTCATAGATTGACTATTATAAGGTAATATAGATTGTATTATACGTATTGTATTGTATTATAAGGTATATATAGAATGTATTATGAGGTAATATAGATTGACTAATTACAGTAATGACGTAAGTACTAAAATTATTCGTTCTAGGTTAAGAATATGTCCATTACAATTGCAAATGTAATTTTTTGTGGCATAGAGTGACACAACATGCGGGCCCATAACAGCACAGTGACACTCAGCTGTTATAACATGGAAAGTCCAAATCAATATCTGCACATGTCACCTAGATATATATATAATGTTTTATTTTTATTCCCTGTAATACCATTGCAAACATTACCCTTCAAACCGGAACACAGTGATGTTTTCATATTATTTCTTGGCGGTAGAATAACTGGTTAATGTGTGGTACTTCTCCAGGCGGACTCTGCAAAGATTTCTACCATTTCAATTTCCTAAAGATAACTCAGCGTCGTATGATTAGGGACCCACCTATCTATGTTTATCTGTGAATAACCGCAAAACATCCTGGTGTAAGTTTTGTCGAAAATAATACGCGTTCAACCGTGAGCGCGTAAATATGACATTTGTGTCAAAAAATCTACAGTGCCACTAGGCGCTAGACTTCTTTATTCAAAAGCCATGTTTACGCGCTCACGGTATCGAGCGCGTATTATTTTGAGCAAAACTCACACTCACGTATGCAAGTTGACTGGCCTCGTGGCTTAGTGGTAGTAACTCTGCCTGTGAAGCCGAGGGTCGTGGGTTCGATTCCCACCTAGTGCAAATATTTGTGCGATGAATTCAAACATGTGCACTGTGTCTGGGTGTTTCTATGTATAATAAGTAAGTATTTACAACTATGTAAGTATTATATCAGCTATCTGGCCGCCATATTACAAGCTTTGCTTAGTTTCGGGGTGAGATGGTGTTGTGTGTGAATTGTACACCAATATTAATATTAATAAAAAAAATGTGTGTACTAAGCTTGTTTTTAGAGCAAGTAGAAAAATGGAACTATGAAGCATTTAATTACAGCTTAAAGCGTTTAGTCATAGCTAAACGTCACAAAATTGTAATTATATAGGTAGGTAAGTGATATTGTGGATTTATTTGATGACCAACATTTTATTTAACCTCTGCGCCGTGCACTACCTTAAAGACCGGATCATGTTATGGTAGGATTAGGTATTATCATCATTCTCATTCTCTTCCACTAAGGTCAAAACCAAACTAGCCCTAATGGCACCTTCTGCACGCTCTGAAACATTTTCAGATAAAAATAGCTCCTTTGTTTTCCAGGCTGTTCAACTGTGGATCGATTTGTCAGTCTCAATAAGGAAATTGCGATCGCTTTTTTTATGTCGGTGTTTTTTTTTTAACTATAATAGGTTCGCACTTGACCACCATCTCGCCTAATGTTAAGCGATAATGAGATCTACGATGGAGCGTGCTTACCTAGAAAAAACCGATTCACTCTCGATTTGAAGACACCAAGATTGTAACCATCAGAGAAAACCCATTCAGGCAACGCATTCCACAACCTAGACGTTCTTATCACAAACGTGGAGTCAAATCTCTTCGTTCGCGTTTTTGGAACATCAACCATGAAACGATGCCGCCCTTTTGTGCAACGAGAAGTCCGATAGAAGAAAGGGCAAGGTGGTATTATATCATGCAGATCAGTTGCACACTCTCCGAAGTGTATCCGATAAAAAACCGATAAGCTAGCGATTTTGCGCCGATGATCAAGATTTTGAAGTCTTTTACGCACAAGAGCGTCATTGCCTATGAGTCTTTTGGCACGTCTCTCAATCGATTCCAGAGTCCCCAGCTGATACTTATCCGAAATACTTTTATATTTGCCCACCATGCAGTCATGGTGGGATATGTCGGGCTCGGCACCATGTGATACAAAATGGTGCTCAAACCGACTAAAACCCTCACAGATTTCTTCTGCATGGCCAGGGGTCAGGGTCGCGGGGTCACTTTTCGCACTCCTACGATGACCTTGACCCTTGCCACCGTCCTTGTGGACCTGCCTCGCGTCAGCACCCCCACATTTAACTATAGTGACGCGCCGGAAATCAACGATGCGTCACCTCCTCGAAGGCCTATTCCTAGGTGGGGTGCCGGACGGCCCTAAACGTCCGGTGCCCCAGGCTCTTCAGTGGAGACGGGACGCGAGTCTGGACCTGCAATCTCCAGGCTCACCCACGTGTCCGCCTCAGTAGAGGAGCGAGAGGCTTCCATCTCTCGCTCCTCTAACTCACACGACCTCTCACTGTCAAGCATCACGGCGAAGATGGTCGACAGCGAGAGGCCCACCCTCATCACCACCGCGGCTAATCAGAGTGCTCGTGGAGAACCCTCATCTGGAAGACTTACGAATTTTACTTGGCCAATATATCAGCCGAGTAACCTTCCCAAGTCTTCCAGTCTTCCTCCCCAACCTCTAAACGTGCTGCTCAAGGGGGCGAGGAGCACGTGTAGAAGTTCCCAGCCAGCGCCGGCCGGGATTTGCCATCACACAACAAGATGCCACCGAGGCAAGTTGTTGTGTGATGCCCATGGTGTCCCACGTGAAGGTTCCCGAGCCATGCACCCTAGGAAATTGCTATCCCTAGCCCACCTTCAGAGATCACGTGAAGTAGTTCTATTTGTCGAACCTGCAATATCTGCATACGAGTGTTTTTTTAATTGTTTTTTTTAACGATGCCACTTCATTTCTTCATCAACGATTTTCTCAAACAAATTCTATTCATTCAATACACTAGTTTTTTTACATTTTTTTCTTTTGCCCGCGAATTTTTGAATTCATAAATGTTCACTCTGTTACGTATAAAATGTTCACTTTGTTGTGCACAAATGTCACAATTTGTTTTGTCAAATCTACCCTCAAAAATTTTTTTGAGGGTCTACCTTCAATTATTTTTTTCAAATGATGACTCCTTGGGTTCCTCGCCAACATAGAAGTATAATATGAGAATAATAACATGTTTTCAATCAATCATTCCACTAGCTTATTTCTTAGGCATAGACATAAAATGTACAGCAGTAAGATGCCCTTAAGTTTCTTTTGTATTTTTTATTGTGGCTTTTAATAAAGAGTGTTGTTATCTTAACTTAGGCAGTAGATGTATTTGTTATCGTGCAAAACAATACGATAACCATATTATACATTTTTAAATCGTCGGTTCAAGGTTTTAATGCAAACAGTGTGGCAGCTCTCTAAAGTAACTCTAATAATTTTTTTTATAAAATCAAATAATGCCAACTGAATAATATTGTTAGGTAGACGCTATAAATACCTACTGAGTAGTTGAAATAATGGTTATGGCGGTTTTACACACTCGCCGAGATACACCAAGACAGGCCGAGAACGAGTATGTTGACGGTGCATTCGCCTTGTCTCGCTCTCTCGTGCCTCACTTCGGTCGGTCTCAGTCACTGGTCGGTTTTTTGCGCCCGAGTCAAAGGGTCTCGTTGAGTCTCGCGAGGAAAACGAGAGCGAGCATGTACAGTGTATACACTTGTTAAGTTACTTTATCGCTGAACGTGAATTACAATTTCTGGAACACTATAAACCAATGGAACCAATATTACGGGATTCTAAACATGTAAAACATAAGAACAAGCAAGGTGTTCACGATGTTTGGATGCGAATTAGCGAGCGAAAGGAAAATTCTTTAGCAGAGTTAAAAAAAAAGAGATTCGCTAATGGCCACGTACAGGAGCCATAAAAGAAAGATTCTAGCATCTATGCAGTATGGAGCAGCTGCAATTTCCACGTTCATTGTCACAGAAGTCTTCCGTACAAATGAAAAAACGAGTGTGTACACGTATGCTCTTGCCGAGAATGTCATCGGCCGAGACTCTCGACGAGAGGCTCTCGGCGCGAGGCTGTAGAGCCGCCATAATGGCGGATATGTAATAGATTTTTTATCCGTTATTCTTTTTTATTTCGCTTTTTTCAACTGTAGGTAACCTACCTTCTTAACTTATGACCATTTAAAGATCTGCCAATATAGATATAGCTCTATCATTTAGGAACTGGTATAATCACTATATCTATATCTCGATACCAGTCATGTCATCTCCCTCGGACTAACGTATATGTATCGTAAATGAAAGTGAGACAGCACAATTATCATTGCGATTTACAGCTACTGTATTAAGCTGCGTGTTTTTATCACTAATATTTGCAAATCTACTCAATTATTAAAATTAAAGCCATCCCTATAATTTATTCATAACTTTAAAATACTAAACACGTTTGGTTTATTTTTACTTTGGAGATAAAGGCATCTTTCAAAAAACAAATACCTCGGTAGCACTTAATTATATTAAAATCATTATTTTATCTAAAAATTACGCAAGGCAGCGCAACGCAATACTCAATATCTACCAAAACATTACAAAGTTTCTGAAAAATTACATTTCATCAACAGCCACGGAATCAAGTGATGATGATAATTAGTAGATTGAGTCTGTGGTTTTCATAAATATGGGAACTCTGATTAAGATCTGATAATGGAAACCGTTCTTAAATAAAATACATAGATATAGGTACTAATATACTTACCTATCTACTATTTCAAGTGCGAAAATATATCATACATACGAGTACCTCTGCTCATACCTAATTTTAGTAAAGATATATTAGGTATATTATTACATTCCATTTGTTTCAATTCAAATTCACACATATTTAGGTACTGTAATAAACTTTACACGTTTAATTCGTAAAACATTCCTTTTGTGTAGTTCGTCTTGTAATTTGACGCTTGTTATCTTTAGTTTGGCTACATCATTCAAACTTATTACTACAAGGACGCTTATCTTTTGTATTGGCTAGACGAACAGCTGTGCCTTGGGTGTTGTAAAAGGGTCCTTTGCAAAACTGACATCTTCTATTTCTTTCTGTCAACAAAATTTACATAGACAAGGTACTAGGCATTTATCTATTACCTATTACCTTATTTGTTTAATATAAGGTTTGCGTTTCACTGCTACCTTGCCTTATATCAATGGGCGATGCGGTTTTACGACAGAGCACGTCTAAGTACCTAGAACAAACCGTTTCACTTTCGATAGGAAGACTGTAGTCTAGCTACCTACCTATATTATATGCACAAATGAATACCCAATTGCATACGCAATTGTATAAAACTATGGCATAATAGTTTTATATTATTGTAATATCGACACAAAGCAAATATAAATAACCACTCAGTAAGGTTAAAAATATATCAAAAAAAATAAAAGTTTTTGGTTGATGGTAGATTGGTGCCTTCTTGTTATTTTTGTATATTCGTAATTAATGATAATCCGTATTTTACAATGTAATTTAAGCACACTTTGTCTGTTTTTTATATACCGTTACATACGCTGAAAACACTTTCAAATTTGTCTTTACTCAAAAGTTTACCATCACACGTAAACCTTTGAGTAATTGTATGAAATACAGCTGTTTGTTTACATTCGCAGTTTAACTAATAGTTACCTACTATGCAGGGAGTGCAAACTGTGATATAAGCTGTGTGGTAGAGACTACATGCAATTAAGAGAGCAGCTTGCTCAAGTGTGCATTATTCAGTTGCAGACTATTCTGGAACTTTGCAAGAATGTTATGTAAATGTCGATTTAAAATTTTTCATTCTTACAAAGTTCTGCAGAAAGAAAACCGCCGAGAATGAAGGAGCATTACAAGTATTATGCTCAATTTGGTTTCTATGAGGTTTTAAAAAAACTGTTGTACCAATTTTGCGTATCTGCCGTTTTTATTCCATGATATCATTAAATAAAATCGAAACTATTTTACCAGATTCTAATTCTGCTAGTATTAATAAAGGCGAAAGATTGTAAGGATGTAAGATGGATATACGTTTCTGACTCTTTCACGCAAAAACTACCGAAGGGATCTGATTTTTTTTTATGAGATCGGAATGAAATTTGGTTCATATGTATATAGATAATGATCTGGAAAAACACATATCTATGCCATTTTTTGTTTCGGGAAAATAACGAAACCGGGAACTACGCGGCTGAAACCGCAGGACGCTGCTAGTCAGATATAAATCAATCTACAATAGAACAAAAAGCAAATTCAAATTTACCGTCAAAATACGCTTACGGTCGACCTTTCAGGAAAATAAAGCACAAAGTCTGCTAACTTCCACTTGAATTAATAAAGTAATTAAAATTCAATTATAATTACTGAGCCGACTAAACCTAGAGACGACACGTCTGCACAAATTCTCTCCAAATTCATATTTAAAAGAGCCCCGAAGTAAGATGGATAAAAAAAAAGGGGAGAGCCAACCCTATTATGGCACCCTCATCAGAAACTGGGCCAATGGGCAATCGGTTCGCCGGTCACAATAGATTTTTTTCTACCAATCGATAGAAAACAAAATGGCCGCTTTAGAGCATTTGTTATTCGAAATTGGAAAGTTGAGGTCCGTTTCTTAGTAGTGTTGGACGATTTTGCAGCCAACATTTTTTTCTGTTTTTTTGGCGCTTACAAAATTATTGTGGTGGGTAATTATGGAAGATTTTTTTTTAATTTAGATTTGTTTAACTAAGGAAATTACGCAAAATGTTGTGCGTTCCTAGTTTAACATTTTTATTAATTGCTTTCCCAATGATGAAAAGAAAAGTGGATGAGTATGTTTTACAGTAAGTAACTGTGTAGATTTTTTCACAAATATTTGAGAGACCTTTTGATGGTAGTCTAACACAGTTACTTGGTTACCTGGCTGTAAATGCTTACAGTAGTATTTTAGTATGTTTAGGTATCTACAGAAAATTACCGTAGAACAGATTTCAAAATTTTTAGACAGACTATGATAGTAACCCCTGGAATATTATATTGTGATAATGAATAAGAGTAGGTACCTAGTAGGTATATTTCAAGTAGGTATGTATGTATGTTTTTGTATGGAAAACATTGTGAGAAAGCCCAGGTACACCTACACGTTAAAAAAATCGAGATCATACGCCATCCGCCAACTCGATCTGGGACAGCGTGGTAGATTGTGGCCTTGACTCTCACTTTGCGATAGATGGCCCCGAGTCCCAGCCGCGGGAACATTGGGAAGCTTATGGTATAAAAAAATTGTATCAACTTAAACAAGTGAACGCTAGGTAAATTTAAACCGCTTTTTCATTTAATCAGATGTTGCCTTCAAAGAAAACTAAATTCTTTAGCTGCCGCAACGAGACTCAATTTACGTAAGTACAAAAAATACCAGCCAAGATGTTATCGTATTCAGCAATTAATCATAGGTAATTAGAGGAAAACGACGGCTTTTTTCATGAAATAAAAACCGTGTTATGTTTTTTTTCTGTTGTCTGAGTTATTAACATATTTAATTGGCATTTCAAAGTAAGAAAAACGAAGTAAGTACTTGTATTATTTGAGTCTTGATTTATGCATTACAATATTGACGTATGTTGATACTTGCCTCCAATTTGTATTTTACTCTGTGTTCCAAACAAGTAGCGTAAGTCTTGTATAAAACAAGATTTACGCTAGTGAATAAGATGCGAAATTTTGGAAAGTAAAGGTTACATTTCTTGAAAACAAACCAGCAGCATTTTGAAAATTGTTGATAGTTTTACAAACTAGCTCTATATGCTCGTACACATTCCAAAATCAGTCTTATATCAATGAAAATAGCACCGCTGTTGATAAGTAAAATCAGCTGTTAACTAAACTAGTCTGACATAAATTAGCTTCTATCTACACCCAAGTAACGTGGATACTTAGCTCTACTGAATATAAATGGATTGATATTTGCGCGAAGCCTAACTTAACCTTCACGGTACTTAGCTTTTTATGAAGCTTAAAGTAGTCTAAATACTTAGCATAATAAGCGTTTATCGAAATAATTACTTACGAAATGAAATTCTTTTACGCAGTTGAAAAGATAAGATACATATCGGTTCATCAGTTTTAATAATTTGTTTCTGCTTAACACTATTTAAAATAGTTAAATTTACCTAATGGAATGTTCAAAGAAATCTGACTACGGCATTTTATACATTTGCTAGTACGAGTCAAAATACAAAAAAAAATCTGAATGAAGTGAAATCAGGTTACAAATGTTTGACGTTTGTAATGTCAAACTATTTGAAACATACAAAATTTAGTACCTATTGGTCTGGTGTTGTATCACGATGTTTAGATTTAGTAAAAACTTTGTGCCTACTAAAGTAATTTTTATATTTTTTGTTAAGACTGTCTTCATATATAATGATAAAAGCGGTTTAAAATTATATACACATGACAAAACCCTAAATATGAAATGATGTTAGCGTTCAATGACAATTGAAATCATGTTTGTAAAATTATATTCAAATCAGATGACTAAAGGCTTAAATCTGATAAGTAGATATAGCATATTATTTACTTAAAACATGACTAGCCGCGCCATCTATCTCCCCTACATAAGTTTTCCAAACTTATACTTAAGCAAAGATGTGTGCAATATTTATACTGTGGGCTACACGTTTTACGCACACAGATGCCTATACGTGACGAGTATTTATTTACAACTTATTTATATGTGCTCGTAGGATCAGTAAAACTCCCATCTGTATACAGTATCGCGACGTGTTCAGACGCTATTTCAGTGTGTGCGTTTCTTGTAGGGACGCGCCGTTTGTCTCTGTGTTCGTCATGAAACGCCACGTGAGTTTACGCACACTAGCGAAAAGTTTGTTTTCAGTTCGAAACTCCTAGCGACATCTAGTGCGAAACGTAAGAACGATTATGAAACGAAGGTTTCGCAAAAAGCTGTATAGAGCGTTGAAATGGTTTTACGGATTGTTTTATTTATTCATTTATTTTCTTATAAGAATAATTCCTTTCCTTCATTTAAGAGTTTTGGTAAATGATGTCGGAAAATAGAGCTTTCATTGGGTTAAAGAACAACTTAACAAAATGTGCTATAAACATCCTAATGGCTTACTAAGTAAGAATATTACCTACACTGTTTGTTAACTTCTTCGAATACCTAGTTAATAGAAATTTAGGTACTAGTGTTTGTTATGACTACAATTTTGCATATTTTTGGATATCTGGTGAGCATGTATTTTAAAGTGCCGTAAACAAAAGATAAAAAGTAAATGTATTAAATAATAATTATAAATAACTTCTATCATAATACTGCGATTAAATAGGTTCTTTCGTTTCACTGTTGATTTTTTAGTTCAGATAAAGCTACGAGTGTATTGAAAAAAGATAGTGTTAATTTCAGTAGGTTTAAATTTTGCGAATAAGTTATGGGTCGATTTTAATTGGGTACCTACATATAGGTATATCTTTACTATCATAAAAAATAGTGTATTTAATTATGTTTACGTAATACATATGTGGCTAATAATTGTTTTTGAAATGTAGGGTCATCGAAATTTTGGGGCTTTATTTTAACACATAATTGTTAAAATAATATTTCAAAAATAATGTAGTCTTATTTAATGACAAAAAAACTTCATCGTTTTACTAAAAAAAACACAACAGTAAAAAATTGTACATTTGCAACTACGGCAATTTTCGCTCAGAGCGTCAGAGTTTAAAAATAAAACAGACAGCTCTATCAAAGAGTTGCCTAGCGTACGGCCAGATTCAATTCGTTCTAGGTAATTATTCCGACGGCATGTACTAATTTATAATTCAAGGATGATCGTGGGCTCCGTACCGACGTAATCGACGAAAAAAATATTAAGACATGTTTGAAGACAAGTACGTTACAAAATTACCTCACAAACAATGCGTAATTGTTATATTATTCAAAGGAAAACGATGATAATCGCATAATTAAACAATTTAGATATAATTATTCGAGACGGAAATATAATAATTAATTCACAAGATTAGATTGCCAGTTGAAATTGTGAGTACCGGGCTATAAATGTTTACGACAACTAAACATTGACCGAGACATCTGAACCTGGGCGAGTGCAGTCACGTGACAGATTATGTCACTGCATTCGCGTTTTTATCGCCACAAAGTCGGTCAACGGCCTACGACTACGAAACATTTGATTGCATCACACAACTCCGTAGCGGGCAAAATGGCGCGAAATGACGTTCCATTCTTAATGAACTTCGTCTAAGTCCAATCTTAGTTATTTCTATCGTCGTTCCGAGGATGCTGCGTGAAATGGAACCGAAATTAACATTTTTGCTGAACGGAGCTCCGTATAGACTGTAGCGATATTAGTACAGGTCGTTAACCTTTGGCAAGAGTAGACACAAGGGGATATGAGGCTTATGAACGGAACAAAAATGTAGTGTAGTGAGCTAGTTATAGTATAGTATGCATTCAAGTATTCTTCAAGTATGCTCTTAAGTATGGTCTACATATGCCTAATAGAATACAATAACTTTTTGTTAAAAATACTAAACTTAGGATAAAAATTACAAGGAACTTAAAACTATTGATGAAATATTTTATTTATAGTAATATATTTAGACCGAACTCTACTAGGAATACGTGCGACTTTTGAGCTAGCCACAAGTTTGGTAGGCAGTAAAGGTCATCTGAGGTCAAATGCTACATTTTTTTTTATGAATTAAAAGCTAGTTAACAGTATTTGCGTCCATGTGTCAGAGGGAGATATTGTCTCTGAATAAACTGTCGAGTCGCGTAGCAGGTGTCTATTATTGCCATATAGTCCGCATGTTTGAACTTTTGAAGGTCGAAAAATAAGTATTTGTCGTCGGAGCTCGGTGAGAATAGTTGAACGATATCTGACTGAAATTTTATTTTGAACGATCGCGCTTCAAAGGGATTTATGAAATGTTTTCGAGTAGAATGTTTTTCGACGCTCGTTAGAGACGATTCTTGAATAATGAGATGAGGTGTTTGTTGAATTTATTTTCGGTTTCTTTCTCTAAAGGGAGAGTAAAATCTAGATTTTAAAAATGAAAAATGTCTATTATTATATTGGGCTTGCTGGAAATTAAAAAAAAAAGATTTTAGTAGATAATTACCTACTTCGTAATTATATATAAGAACAGTGTAACTCTTTTACTTAGTATAAGTTCATTGGAGGTCAAACTTGAAGCTTAATGCGCTATCAAAATTTGAAAAGTGTTTTTATTAAATAATAAAAAGTAAATAAAATTAAACACTTTTTCATGTTTTTTTTTTAATTTATTGGCTATGTTTACATATTTCTACATATTCAGTAGATATAATATGAACCTTTATAGAAAAAGACAAGGATGTTAGGCATACTTCCAACTGGTTTAACAAATCGATAATCTCGTGTAGCCTTTCATCAGTCATGTATCAGATTTACTTAGTACCTACCTACTTGTGATTATTTAGGTACATATGTATTATAATTTCATAATGTAATTTAATAAACCGTCTATGTGTGTGGTCTTCTGAAGTTTTTAAGTGTAGATATTGTAAATTATGACCACGATAGGTAAACGATTGATTACAACTGTGACAATTTAATTTTGTAGGTATCTATTTTTAAAATATATTTTTATGAATGCAAATTAATTAAATAAAATTACTGTGTTCCGGTTTGAAGGGCAATGTTTCCAGAGAAATTACAGGGCTTAGAGATATAACATTTTAGATCTCTGGGTGATGAGCGCAGTGCAGTGCTAGGTAATGATTTGGACTCTTAATGTTCCAATAGCTGCGTGTCACTGTGCTGTTATGTGGCAGGCATGTTGCTTACCATCAGGAACATGTCCTGCTCGTCTCGTCACTTCTTATTTAAAAAAAAACCTTACTGTTATGCATGTAATTAACGTACTACATGATTTCCTTTTTAATTTACAAGGTTTGAGTGGATGTTTCAACCTCAGGCTTAATCTCAGGCCGATCGAAGTACTAGGCATGTACCGACAGACCACCAGACAGACAGGATATACGTGTATTTGGTGTAGTATTCCAAATACGTATGAATGTATGTACCTACTCATTGCTCACGTAAGCCAAAACAGTTTGCAATTTTTTTATTAAACTCAAGTAGGTGTAGAAATTTCGAAGTTGGTGACGCCAAACGGTATGAAAGAGCAAGAATTGTGTTTTGGTAAGTAATGTTTTAGAATACAATACGGAAGTTAGTCATGAGGTTTTAGTATGTTATGTAGTAGTATTTTAGTAGGACACATTTAGTTGATTTTGAAAGTACCTACAGCTTAAAACTAAAATATGGGTACCTTATATTGTTTCTAGTCTTAATGGATCTAAGTAGTCTAATAGTTAGAATTTATGACTCGCAATGAATGTAGGGCTCTATCCAAAGTTCACATGGGAAAGTAAATTCGTCTTTGCCAATTAAATCATCTTCTATATTGGAGTATTCTATATAGAAATATCTTTGCCAGTTATTCTACCGGCAAGCAGTAATGTGCTAACATTACTGTGTTCCGGTTTGAATGGCAATGTTTCCAGAGAAATTACAGGGCTTAGAGATATAACATCTTAGATCTCTGGGTGACGAGCGCAGTGCAGTACTAGGTAATAATTTGGTCTTCTCATGTTCCAATAGCTGTGTGTCGCTGTGCTGTTATGTGGCAGGCATGTTGCTTACCATCAGGCACATGTCCTGCTTGTCTCGTCACTCTATGCTACAAAAAAAATTACGAGCGCAGTGCAGTGCCAGATTGTGACTTGGACTCTTCAAGTTTCAATAGCTGCGTGGTACTGTGCTGTTATGAGGAGGTGTGTTGTTTACCATCAGGCTCATGTCTTGCTCCGAACATCACAGGAGAACAGAGTCCCAGCAGTGGGAGCATAAAGTGAGTGATGTATGCTATGCTATGTATAGGTATACAATGCAAATAGTTGTGATTTTTGAAATGTGTTTTTAAATTTAATCCTCAATTTCTCATAGCCAAAAGTTTTGAAATCACCCTCCAAGTTAAATAACTACCTGAATATCTATTTATCAAATATTTCGATTACCCGTTTTAGCACACAGTTTTTCACATGCTAAAGTAGCCTCAGACTTAAGGTTTCAGTAGGTTCAACTTTATCCAAACGATTCATTTTGCTAGCATAAGACAAAATCTACACACAAACAAACGATACTGTTTTGTGACTACATTATATAAAAATAAGAACCAAGAAGGTATTTAAATAACTAAATAAATATCTTTTTCCACTATTTCACACATCGTTACTGCTGAGTAAAAGTCAAAGTTTAAATGATATATTATTTAAGTAAGCTATTTCCCTTATTATATGTAGAGTTGTTTCCATAATTAGAAATATTATACAAACGAGTATTTAACCCACCCAGATACAGTATAAACGTTCTTTTATAACGCATATATTTATCCTGGTTGGGAATCGAACCTACGACACAATGAGACGACTCTTTACTGATTGAGGGTCTGTCAATTAACTAAGTTACAACATTTTAGACGCTTAAAGACATATTGACACTTTTGTCATACGTAATAGAACCCAATTTATATTTGACATTTCTCAAGGTTTTTCTTTTTGTTTAAAAAATAACAAAACTTAAAAATCAAAACGATTTAAAAACAAATGAATTTTATGTTTTTAAGACTTATATTTAAAAAAAAATACTGACAAACATACTTTCATATGTATTGTTAGTATAGGTTTGTCGGTTGACATCAACAATATTAGAAATACTGATATCTTAATTCGAATTAATTTATTCATTGAAATTTAAAATCTAATGTGAATGGACTTATTATGCTTATTCCGATAAATCTGATTATATTTCATGATAGTTATGATAATGCAAACATGGTTCTGATAGCTTTATTCTGAATACCAAATAAGCAGCGTTATTTAGGAATTTTAATGTATATCGAAAACTATGGTTTAGAACATATCACTTATTTTAGAAAAAAAACTTAAGGATATTTAAAAAAAATAAAAGGAAGTACCTACGTAAGGCACCTAGTCATAAAATCAGTTCGGAAACTAAATATACTTATTTGTATCCACATCAAATTATTCATCAAACAACAGTTACTTTTACTAAAAAAAAACAAGTATAAAACATGCATCGCGAGTTAGAACTTCGCTAACTAATATTATAAATGTAAGTGCTGAACTTAATAATATAGTAGTCGAATTGTTATATCAGTTTCAAAATTTCGAATGTGTCTTAATTGAGCTAAATTTTATGGATCATATTTTTTTTAGTATTGGTAGACAATTCACCATCTGATCCCAAACTAAGCAAAGCTTGGACTTGGCGGCCAGCTGATGCAATACTGGTATATTTCTAAATAAATACTTATACATAGAAACAACCAGACACAGTAAAAATATTTGAATTCATCATACAAATATTTGTATGATGAATTTAAGACATATATGTCTACTTCCCAATATCAGACTGATTATTGTAAAGATTTTTCTTTATATATTTTAAGCTGTTTACTTTACTCGCCAACAGTGTTTTTGTTTCTCTTGTTAAATAATACTAGTTAGTAATGATTTTGGATTTTTATTTTAAACTACAACTTAAATTTCTTACAATATCAGTAATTTTAGAAGCTTCACTTTCTTACTTTGTGTTAATCCCGTATGAAAACATTTAAAACTGGATTATATTGAGTACTATCGTGAATGTATTCAAATTCACGGTTAGGATTGCTTGAATAAAATTTGCAGAAATGTCCCAAAATATGCCTATTTTTTTTTTAATGATATTGATTATTTGTAATTATTTGATAATTAAAATTTTTGTTCTTTTTTTTCCAGTTTGTCCTCAAAATAAAGTATAAAAAAGAGCAAGCAAAGCCACTGCATCTTCTAGTCACTAAAAACCGATTTTGTTAAAACGGCTTCCGACGACATTAATGACATTATTATACCAAATCAATAATTATCTCGAAACATTATTTCGGTAGAGTAACTAAAAAAAATTAACATTTTAAACCTATAGTCGACGATCCATTTCTTCGTATTCCATTTAGTAATCAGGCTCAACACCCACATTACGTTTCAAAACGTTGTTTCAGAAATATATAGCCCATCGATTGTCATCCAAGAACGGAAATTATGTACCTTTCCAAATCGAGTTTTGTCTTTATCACTCGTTATTTCGGATGTAAAAAACAATATATTACGTTGAATTGTACCGGTTCGTGGGGTCTCCGCTGTTTGTATTATCTGTGCGACTGGTAGTAGCTGTCCGTACATGAGGTGAATGTGAATGGCTAATTTTGCAACTCAAAACGTTTTTTCTCGAATGGGACTTAGCTTCGTATTTCAATTGTATAGTTTTAATTATTTTTTAACTTCACAGACATCAAGTCAAAAATTAATAAGTATGTGACGACTTAAAAACACTGCATGTTTTGGTTTATTTACGTAGATAAGCCTTGACTTTAAATATCTGAAATACTAAAGCAACGTTTTTTTCTTCGCCACGAAAGATACCTACAAAATCCACAGAGGACTTTTTTTTTACATGAATAAATAGTGAATAGAGATTGACTAAAATTTAACAAAATTTATCACATAAAATTTATGAACTTCGATTAGATTTTGAGCATTGGAAAAACTTTCTCGTGATCAACAAATGTGGTAGAGTCTGGCTAACGAAAGTTGATACTGACAAAGCGCGGTAAATTTAAAATATATCAGCATGGCATCCCTAAACTGAAAATCTCGTCAAAAATAAACACATGCCAGGTACTACGAAACCTCAAAAACACGCCATTTTGTTGCGTCAGAGATAGGGGATACTATACACTGATTCTGATTCTACCAAATCTTTCGGATAATAGCCGAAAATTAATTTCTTAAAAATGAAATTGCACAAGCTTTTCTCTATTAAATAGCGTAATTAATGAATATATTCATTAGGGCAACTAAAGGCTTAATGTTGCTCTTGAAATAATCGCTAAAACGTACATACGTCGTACTTATTTTTGATGAATACAATTTTAGAACACGTTCGAATTGTTACAACTTATTTCTTATAATGTTTAAATCAGTTTGTTTTAAAAATGCATTTTTGGAAAAAAATGTCCCTAAGTATTTTCTGTTTAAAATATCCCAATTCGTAGGGTAAATACCCGTTGGTAGGAACATTTAAGTGTTGTCATGTAAAAAGTTTGCAAAAAAATCCAGTATCTACTTTCGTTGGCCAGACTCTACTAAACATTTGTCAGTTTTTAGTATGTATATCTACTTACTGAAAATAGGGTCAAATACATAATGTGGAACGTTTAGCTTGAGTAGATAATCTCTGATCTAAGTGTCTACAAGCCGAGATTCTACATACTCGTATTTTATGTAAGCACTTTTTATCGTTACTGAACATCAGGCACGATGGCGGCCAAATACATTGTATAGGTAGATATCGGAAAATTAGAATTAATTTAGGTATGGGACGTTTGTGAAAAAATAAAAAAAATCCGTGAGCCTCTAAATAAGTAACCAATTATAATACATTGTTAATGAATTCGAAGTCAGTATGAAGCAATTTTCAATATTGTACTGACTACAATGGTTTTTACAAAATCAATCTGAGCGCATGTAGGTAGGTACTTACCTATTAGTGCCAGCTTGTTTGATAATTAAAAATCATGCTGTAGTTATACCTACCTAAAATTAACTTTGAATTATTATATATTTCTAATAATTCACACAAATTTATTAAGTAATAGCTGTACCCTGCCACGCTTTGCTGTGGCACATATGTGACTGATGCAAAAATTGGATAAAAACATTCCTTGATGCGGATTATTTATCATTGTGAAATTTCAGCTCGATCGGTGCAGAACTTTTTGAGTTTTTGAAGCGTACACAAACCAACATAACATTTTTATATATAAATATTTGTATGGCATTTCTAAAACACACTCTGTATACCTAATATTGTTTGGATTAAAATTTGCCAATGGTAAAAATAGTGGTTTGTTTTAACGTTTTACCGCAGTGTTAAATTTCCAATTTATTCTATTTTTCATATACCTAAATGTAACGTTATAATTATTAGCAAACGGTTGACAGTAGACATGGATCAGTTATATATTTTAAATCTATTTTTATTGAAAAGTAAGTACAAATCGTGATCTATTTTTAGGTTCTTCAAAATTTTGAGCAAAATGAGTAGGTATATAATTTACTTAAGATATCACCAAAGTCCAATACATATAAGACCACTAACATAATTATTATAACTGCTATTTTTCTAACTTGCACATTGCCATAAAATTGTCTATCCGAATACTTCTATCTTAGTTTTTGTTATTTCTTTATTTTACTCAAATTTTAATCATAAACTTTAAAGATCAGTGAATAAATAAACTTTAAACAATCAGTAACTATTTTTATTGAAAAAAACCTAGGTATATCTTACCTATATATTACTTGTCTTAAAAGGTTTTTAAAAAATCAAAGTGCAATTTAAAGCAATAAAACTAATTATAATTCGTAAAATTTTACTAGCAATTAAAATTTTCATAATTTTAATTATTTTTTAAGCATAAAACCAATACGTACACAATGATCTCCTCGTTTCGATTCCTAATCCGAGTCCCCAAGCCGCATCGTCTTGTGTACTACCGGCCTTATTTACATATGATTATTTATTTATATGCAAATATATTTTCGTTTGAAAGCTTCTAAGAGAAAAATGAGCTATTTAGAAATAGTCAATACTGATGTTTAAAATGTTAATTGAAACAGTTATTTTAAGAAAACTCAATCTTAATGTCGGGTGAACAATCTCGTCATGGAACAAACACTTTATATTTTATTTGTAAATTAATCGCTATATTACAAAACTTGGCTTAAACTTTTGGATTTAAGGTTGTTGACTTCACAAATTTTGACTATTTCCATACCAAGGTATTTAATAATAATGTACTCAAAAAAAAATGTGTGTATATAAATATGATAAATGTTTGAAATTTGACATTAATAGAATCATTCAGATTGCATTTATAATTCTAAAATTAGATTGAAAGTGTAAATAATATATAGGTATTATTTATATTATACAAATTATTGAAAATAATATAAATGTGTAGGTATTAAACTAAGCCTATTTTATGTGTGAGGTCCAAAAAATAACACTTAATTAATCGAGTACCTATTTGTGTGCAAATTAAACCTGTTTAAAATTTTATTATGATTAGTCTGTATACCTAATAGGTATTTAGTTGTTTACTATTTATTTAAATCTACCTACCTAATTTAAAACCCACGGATCTGCCTGCGTGATTTATAGGTATTATATTATATATATTCAGGCATTCTTTTCTTCAAAGGATTTTTTCCCCTCAAACATTTTCATCGTAAATTGATTTCCACATAAAGTACCTAAATATTAAATATCTATGTTTAATTTTAAGGCTCTTATGATTGAATATTCTGTAACACTGAGCCTGACTGTCAATGAATGCAGTAATCACTTGAATTTCTCACTTTATGGGTACCTACATAGATTTTATTCCATAAAAAATTTAGAGTCTGAATTCCGTTTCTATTATGAAATATGATTTAGTAAATATATCCTCGTTATTGAAATAATAAAACTATTTAGCATTAGTTGGGGAAAGTTACCAATTAATTAAGACATTTTTCCCACAAGAACTGTTATTATATCCACTGCCAAATTCACATTTAAAACACCCCGCTACGTTAATTAAGTCTATTTACATACATTCTGGTATAAAAAGATATAACATAAATTACAAACAACCAAAAAATTATTAATAATCATGTCAAAAAAATAACGACGTCCCGTCAATAGAAACGACAAGTTCTTTCATGTAAAAACTCCACGCACGTTAATTATGCCTAATTTCTTAATTCCTAATACAGTAATCAGTTACTGGCAATGCAATTATCATATTTTTCGAAAAAATATTCCACGGATAATTATCCAACCGACATCACAGACCGAAAACAAAATTAATGTCTAACTTAAAACGAAACCGCTTAAAATACTAACCTAATAAATTTCCGAAACGACTTTATGTCTTACGTATCTATTTAAAATGTCTATTATATACTATGATAAATAGCCCGGCCCGATATCAGCTATCTAAAAGCCTAATTAAGGGACCCTATACATACGCGCGTATATAAAATACGAAATCTCATTAATCCCTAGGAAGTTAAAAGGCCACACGTAAGCTTACGTAAGTCGTTCTGTCTCTTTCGTAAACAGGTCAAATTTGGGGAAGGAAAAGAGACAGGTATTAAGTAGGCTGCGCGTCCTTCTAGAGGCTTTACTGGGGAAACTGGTTTCCACCGAATGCTTCGGGACTTCGTCGTTCTGTGAATTTGCTAAAAATATTTTTTTTTACTTTGATTTAGACCAATTCTTTTTACAAGTAATATTTAAATATTATTCTGTTTAAAAATTGAGTAATTGATAAAGCTAAAGTTTTGTTTATAAATAACACTGAAAAGCTCGTTGGGATACTCCGATATATTTTTTACATACCTAATGTGTTAAAATGAAGTTTTTATACAATTATTAATCCAATTATTTTATTTTTTCCTTATAGGTAGGTAGGTTTAAACAAAAGTGTAAGCATTTTTTTATATCCCTAGGTTTGGAGTAGGTACCTTAGTTGCTTGAATAGAAGGTAGGTACCTACTATAGTTTCTTAATATACTGCGATATTAATATAATGCTATACGTTTTTAGTGAAACACCTAATAAAGTAAGTAAAAATACTATTCAGTCAGAATAGCATCTTTCTATTTTTTTAAATACTACCTACATAAGTTTCCTCAAGAGTTATTGAACTTAAATTTTAAAATGTCGATTACTATTAAAATTAACACAGATGAATTTTTGTATGCGTATACGTATTACTAAAATTGAGAAACTGTTTATTATCTACTGTTTACTACTTTTTCATTAATGCTCCTGGCTTATTAACTAGTTTTGTTTCAGTGTACTACGTCTACCTAGATATATAGGTAGATATAAATTGAACTACAATCTCATAGAGAGTCTTAATATAATACGCGTAGGTACCTATTTCATTTATTTGAATTCGTTCACGCCGTTATGTAAAAAATGACACCTTCAAAAAGTTATCTAACCTAAGATAAATTAAGAAAATTGTTCAAAATCTGATAGGTGTGGTGCAAATGACATTTTTTCTAAGTACACAACACAATTTATCAATGAAGAATTATCCCAAATTTTTTTTTGCTTGTTGAAAAAAATAGTTAGAAATATTATTCAATAACACAACAACAAAAAAAAGTACAGAATATAAATTAACACCACCGACCACAGACATAAAATAAAATTTTGTAACATTTTTTATGACGAATAGGCCTTACAAAAGGAATAGCAAAAAAGTAAACATCAGAGAATTATAACCGGAACCAAAACGCCTTTCTGCGTCCCGAAGCATTCGGTCGAGTTTGGAAAAGCCTCCGAGGATTTTGGATAGATGGCGTTAGGAAGCGCGTAATGGCTTCCTTCAAGGATTCCCAGCGAAAATTTCTAAATCCACTTTTATTTAAAATTTTCGACGCAAACCCTAACTTTGGAAAACCTTGCCTGAAAACTTTGAAGCCTTTTTCAAGAAATTTCGAAAGAGGATTAAGTCTTACAAGACTCGCTGGAATAAATTTAAATAAGAATTTTGTAAGAATCGTCGTCTCCTTATCTCATCGGATAACTTGACGCTTTACGTATGTAGCCCGAAGCAGTAATTTTAACTTGAAAAAGCTTGTGTAATACCACACAGGCTTTGATTTAAATTATGTATTCGGTAATATTGAAATCGTGAACTTTTAAATCGATTGGGTATCAGCTTACACGAAATTTTTGTTCATTTTGAAATGGTAGAAGTGACGTGGGTGAAACTTTTGAGCGTAATATATTCTATTCTAGTTAGATTGTGATTTCCAACTGCAATGGGTATTTGTTAAAAACTATTTGTGTAAATGAGTAAGTATATTTAGAATCTGATTAGAGAGATATAAAAAGGGGGTCATTCTCGAAATCGACGCTCCAACTTACACGACGGTTCAATCTATTATTGGAAGTTATTTTAGTGTAGAAGTTTTCCTTATGATCGGCGCGATATATTTGGATGTTTCTGGATCAAATGTTGTTGCATAACGGAGGGTGGCTGGGCGTCGGGACTTCGTATTTATCTGGGTTCGAGCGTCTCGCGCATGCGTGCGACTGGCTCCCCCATTTGTTGATAAACACGGTCCCGCTGTGTGGTCGATATTTCGACATTTTGTGCACATCGTAGGAAATAATTTAGCTCCATAATAGAGCCCTGTAGGGAGGCGATGTGCTGTGTAACAAAGATAGGCACAATTTGATCGCTCCACTGGCAATATTTGTGTTTTCCTGCGACGATGTTTTGCGGTTACATTATATTTTGGAGGCTGAGGGTTTTCTATGTAACTTGCGTTTTTACTTCGATCGGCGCATGCGCTTTAGTTTTATCTCTCAATTTCCTTATTCTTGCAAACGGTTTTAGAAAAAATGTTATGCAAAGCTATAAGCCACAGTTCATGCTCTCCACGATGTGCTTTCAGGCTAACACGTTCGCGAAACGTAATCTTTATATACAATCTATTCATAAATGGGTTTTTGCTTTTAGAAAGATTGAAATATCTACTAAAATAACATTTCAAAACTCATTTTTATCAAATTATAGTCATATTTGCTGTCATTATAAGTTGGTAACACATGCTCTGCGGTCATGGCACCGATATTTAAATAAATAAATGATAAAATCTACACATTTATCTACTAAAAATAATCTGACAAAAATATGTTAAATAGCTCAAAATGATATATAAAAAGGAAAAAATACAACGATTACGTACACAACGATTGATTTGCCAGAAACTCATATTTTCAGCAAACGCGGGCTTTAAATTATTGAGCAATTTATAATCATATATTTATCAGCGGTTTTCTGAAAAATGTTGCGTATATACGCTCCATCCACTGTTGATTGAAGCACGTCAACAATCGTATTTTCCCAATTCACGTTTACTGTAAAAATTTAACGTTCCAGCCATATTCCTTGTGCAGAAGGTTGCGAATTCGACGTAGTTAACTTTCCCATCTGCAATGGTAAAATTGTGAAAACGTACGTACGATATCTTCAATCAGTAGTCGTGCTAATGGGTATGTTTTTGACGCGTGCTGAAGTTAGACATGACCTGAATATGCATTTCGCGTGAATTACGCTACAACTTATCGAAATTTGTTTCGTTTTCGACTTTCCAGAAATACAAAAAGAACATTTTGAAAAAACGCTTTCGTGTAATTCGATACCCAGATATTTATGTTTATTGTGACTTTATTACGTAATATGTAAAAAAAACATAAACATGTTCTGAATTCTTAATCAATTTGCCATGTGTAAGCAAATGATGCTCATAAAATAGAAACAAAAAACAAGAATAACTAAATCAGTTAGTCATTTCACCGGAATCAATCTAACTTCGTTTCATATGGTGTAATAAATATTTTTGTTTCTCGTTTTACTCAAAGTTACAAGTAATATTACCGACGTATTGCTCACATTACCTATTTAAAAGTTCCACAAGAAAAAAACAACAGCAGTATTATTTTAATACAGTCAAGTTGGTGTATAAGTTTTAATTTGTGCGACATCAAATTTACTAAAACGGCCAAATTGAGTTTTTTTTAATTTATTTAAATATCCTTTCTGTTAAAATACTTCAGTATTTATAAGCCAATATATATCACAAAATATTTTTTATCGCCAATTTCGTACGTTGAATACCTACCAATAGGTATGTGTTGTGTCTACTGATATCACATGTTCTATCAATAAACGTATAATGTTCTCGTAAAACCCTACATTCGTAGCAATAACCTTGAGTTTAAATCAAATATTTAACATGTCATTAAAACTAACTCTCTATTAATCAAAGTAGAGTAATTAAAATAATATTTCGAAACCCACCCCATCTAAAGGAGGTGTAAATCGTAATAATTGTTTCTGTTAAAAGTCTCTTTGAATTATCACAGACTTGTCAACAAGCTGACAGCTAAAACAAAATGTAAAAGAAGTCTAAAAGCCAAGTCACGTAGTCAGCGATAACACATGATAGTAACAATCACAGAATACATACAAAACACACTATTTCAATACACTGATATCGTTTGTCGGCACCTTTCTACGGAGCGCCCTATCTTACAAAACAGGTATAGTATATACATAAAGTATAGATGGGGATAAGCTTTCTGTGTCTCCACTTGCTTTCCACCCTAGGGGTGAGGGCTTTTGTTTTGGCAGAAACAAACGCCGGCTAGTAAGAAACTTGTTACTGCCAGCTAACTAAGCACTTTGAGAAAAAGAAACAGCTTTTAGAAGATTACAGGCGTAATTAACGATGGCTACCTTCGTACCTACTCCAAAATTTTACTAGAGCACAATTTTTGTTTAGTTGAGTTTATTTTCACAAATGTTAAACATTTTGTTTTCTTGATGTCTTGATAATTCAAAATGAGACAATGAGAGAGTCAGGGCCCTAATCCAGCCAGTGCGGGTTTGTTTGTTTAATACTCATTATAATAAAAAAATACTTCCAATAATAAAAATTTTGTTTAATGATTTTCTGTAAATGTTAAGGTGAGGTGTTATTCACCATCATACCATTACTTTCGTATTGATAAATGTTTTGACAGCCTTAGGGTTGTGTGCCTAAATCTTGGAAGTATATCAAAATATTTTGAACTCTGCGATTAATTAAAAAAGTACGAATAACGATACGTATTTAAGTAGGTACTTGAGATTTTTGGGCTTCAAATTCTATAATTCCAGTTCAGTGAATTTTAACTCCATATTTTGTAAGAAATATCATGAAAGCGATAATTTCCATGATTGTAAAAAAATATCTACAGATTTTAAATAAAATAAAGGATTCCAATAAAACAAGTCTCATTTCGCTAATCCCTGTTTTAATATAAAATGCAAATGAGCATAACTAAGGCATGTTCTGTTTCGTACAAGCACTCATAGCCGGGGCCGGAATTAATCCCTTAAACCCAAACATTTTGAAGCGGACAAAACATTGTTTCGCAAAATACCTACTTATCAAGCCTGCGAATTAAGCCACCGTAGCAAACAAACATCCCTTCGTTAGGGGGGCGCCACCTGCCACCCTCTGCAGGGCTTCATTATGTCTTAGACAGACTTATCCCCGTATTCCGAAATAGTAGATACCTGTGGGTACTCTCGAGAAATGTAGCGTTGTTTTTACTAAGAAAATGCTAGGGTTTAACTCAATCATTGCGTCGTCTAGTTTTGTCACAGAAGTTTTATACGTCAAAGATAACAGTTTTCAAGGCATTTAAAGTTCAGTTCAGTGAAATTCAGTTTTCTTGGTTGAGGCAAAATTGTAACTCAAATATTAGGATAACGTTTCCTAAAGAACTATTATACATTTAATTTTGATGACTTGAATTTTGTTTTGATTGCCTATTCTTACTGCTATGCTAAGCGTTTTGCTTTTCATCAGATTTCTGCCTCGTTCATGCTGCCACGCAATAAAAAAAACCAAAGCTAGTGAAATGGTAGTAAGTAAGTATCGCATAAATTCGTTGGTTTAACTTTTTTTCAGAGAAGTAGATATTCTTTTTATATAACAACTTTTTAGGTTATAATTAAATACGTTCACAACGTTATTAATTTTAATTTAAAAAAAGCGTATTTCAAATATTTTATCAATGCTTTCGACCTACCTATAGGTATTTTATTCTTGAGAAAAGTAAAAAATCAGTACCTACATACATTTCAATGTTTCTGAATTCAAAATAACTCAAAGACACGTGAGCACGAAGGTAAAATTTCTTCGAATCAATTTACCTAAACAATGTTATTTTTATGTTTGGCAAATATGGGAATACGTTGCTTACTAAAGACTAGTTAAGCTTCAACCTCAGTTGCAAGCCACGAATAAGATCTGCATGCAAATATTCACATTTACAAAATCTCGATTGTAAAACGGCATGGAATCTTTGTTCGGGCGAGTGTCCTCAAGTCTTCAGACTAGATGAGATTTTGATGGAGAGCGTTCGGTTAGCGATATCGTGATAGAATGCATTCGGATAGAACGTGTCTGGTTTGTATAATACACTGATTGAAGCCTTAGATTTGTCTGAACACGATCTAAGAGTTACGGATTGTGAATACTGATAAGGAATTATCAAAATAAATTGGCTCGGTCTCAATTCTTGGGAAAAATATGTAGAAAATAACTTATAAGGTCATACTTTATAAAACACGCGTCTGTAAGTCAAGTAATAATAATACCATAAAATATCCCAAAAAAACTACAGTGGCATAGAGGCCAGTAAGTTTCAGAATCGTAAAGTCATGTTGGGAAAAACTTCGTAAAAACCGGTATTTTACAAAAAAAACATGATCATAGTACCTACGCTAATCCGTACTTGACCAGCGTGGTAACTCTCCTACTTAGAGAAGGCCCCAAAGCCCAGCAGTGGGATCATATAGTGGGCTATTTCTGTTTCTGATATAACTCACGGTTGGATATACCGATACCTATACATCCGGATATGGGTATATCCAACAGTCCGATACAGTCCATCAGGATATATGCACATAGGTATATATCCCTTTTTGATTTTTGTACTAGTAGGATTGGATGCAAGGTTGCATCTAGGTCTACTAGTTGTGGTTTACTAAATTTACTCGTTGATATAATTTGTGGCGTCACTAATCACGGTACTTACCTAGGTAAGTACCTATTTTGTTCTAAATTTAAAAAATCTAAAAAATGCTTTTATCATACAAAATAATTTAAAACCGTATTCTGATAATGTTAATAAATAGATTTTTAAAAACAAATATCTAACACTATTACCTATGTCAAAATACCTATCTTGTTCAAAATTTAAAAAATCTAAAAAAATGCTTTTATCACACAAAATAATTTAAAACCGTATTCTGATAATGTTAATAAATAGATTTTTAAAAACAAATATCTAACACTATTATATCAAAATTATACAATGTAATCAATAATTGCGCTATTTTCTAGACAACGGCTACATAATCTTGCATTATTTAAAAATTCCAAAAAATTTGCCACCATTAATGTTTATTTATTAACTTAAATAGTCACTTATAATATTAGCCACATAATATAGACGCATAACATATGATTATTTTCGTCAATCTTGATACTCTAAATAAATTAAACAAATTTCGTGTAATATATACCTAAGTTTTGTTCGCTTTTGTGGTAACAGTTAATTTAGAATATTAATACCACCTCAAATTGACACTTTCATGGTTATTTATTTTATTAAATTGAATTTAATGATGTACAAAAACCGACTAGATCATAACTAATTGTTATGTTAATGTAGCGTTTGCGATTTCGCGCCATTTAAATAAATTAGGAACGAATAGTACTGTGCCGTGTCTTTAAGTGGAATCAAATAGACGTCTTATTATTTTTCTATTTTTCACAATCATATAATGTAAAATTATCACACATTTTCAATGAAATTATGTAAAGCTGAGTTGAATAGTTGTGTTCAGTATAATTTTACTATTTCAACATTTGTACCAGTTCTCAGGTGGTGTATGGTATCTATTTGTACTTAGTGTATTTAATATCAGGATATTAGGAAATTCGTGCTCTTAACTACATAGTGTAAAAAAGTCACTTTCCGAGTCTGTCCGTCCCTATGATTCGATCTTTAAAACTACTAAACATAAAATAGTAAAACTAAACACTGAAAACTTTAAAGGTTTCTTAAACACTTTTTTTGCACTTACATTGCAACATATGAGCTAGATCAAAATAATGTTCTGCAGTATTGTACCCCTTCAAAAGTTCTACAAAAAGTCTGCAATAGCATATGTCTATCTCTTAGGAATAACCCACAATAACTATTTTTATTAGTAAATTTAGTGTCTGCATTAGGTTGTCTGCATTTAGTGTAGGCACATGGGTTGTAGGAACCTTCCTACAACCCATGTGCAGCCGGGGCGGGTCGCTAGTTATTAAATAAATAAAAGTTTATGATAATCAACTTAAAAAAATATTTTCAATTCACTGTAACTATACCTACCTATTTCTTGTTCCTTTATATCGTTTCTAGGTCTTTTAATTAAGATCCAAGTGTACCAATTTATTGAGTTGAAATTCTCATCTTATGTTCAGTTCATAATTTATACGGATTTTAAACCGAAACGGTTTGGTCCTTTTCATATTTAGGTGATGCAGTGATTTCATCGGCGTCGAAGGGTAGAGAGACATTGTAAAAAACCCAAATTCAGATCATAAGCCGGCGCGTAGGTAGCATTATCTTAGAATAGAAAATAATATCACTAAAGTGTATTTTTTACTGCATCAAAACAACACATTTTTTCTTTAATCTGACAAGAAACTAATTTTTCCAAATTAATGACACCATTTATGTTTCTTGAATTCTTTAATTATTACCTCCATATTTGCTTAAATATCCTTCGAAAAGATTTTATCAATATACTAATTAATTAGAATTCTGTAAATCTGAACTTTACATCGTCATATAAAAAAAAGGAAATACCTAAGCGCTATTGTTTAGATTTTAATTTTACCTAACCTTCGTTGTCGTAGACATTCACGTAGGTGTCTTATAGGTAACTAAATAATAACATCGCGTTTTTTATTCTGCTTGTAAGATTCGAATAAATACTTATATTTATTTGCAAGTTGGTACCTACCTACTACAAGCGGCCGTCAGCTTGGTTGCCCTTTCTTAATAAAAAAAACCAGCTGGTGTTCACCATTCCTTGTGCGTCTATTGGTTAAGATTTCTTTTTATTCTCTCCTGAGCATTCAAAAATATTTCTCTCTCTATTTATTATATTAAATCTCTATTGAGTTAGAAAAAACTTTGTAAGTTTTTTTCAACTCAGATTATTGAGCTTTTATTGCTCAGATTGTAGCTGAAATACTTTGTATCAAAATTCATCATTCAGTCCTTAAATACAATTTTTGCATTAAATAATTATAATATACATATAGGTATATAATATTATATAACGCTATTTACTTTCCTGAGTAAATTGTTAGTGATAAGACCGGCTTTTAAAAAAAAAGTGCAAATGTAATTTAATAAAAATGCCCAATTTGATTTGTCCATATTTCTATTCACAAAATTATTTTTTTGAGAAAAGCATGTTTTACTTAAGTAGTTAGGTGAGTATAGGTAGTAAGTTACTCAAGATTAAATGAGATTTCTTTGACATATAGTCTTCGGACCCAAAATGGACCCGAGTATAAGTGAAGTAGGATATTATTAAATCCATCCAGACGGTACGGACCGTTGGGTTAAAGTTTAGCGTACTGAACCCTTGAAGGAATGTTAACCCTTCAACATACGTACCGCTAAACAAGTCTGAGTGGCTTAACGGATGGTCTGTGGTGCAAATAATTAAGTGATAGCGAATTAATCACTTCGCCTAGTGCTCGATTGAATGTAAACCAATAGAGATATTTTGGTGTACCGCAAACAGATTTTCAGTAAGCTGTGAATTGAACTCAAGCATCACGTCACTAAATTAAAAAAATGTGGACATGGTCGTGGCCATGTCTTCCTCTTTCGCCCGCGTAATTTTCAAAGTGTGATACCAAATTCTGAGTTACTTATAAGTTTTCACTTCTATCGGCAGTCCCTATGACTGTGCTATTTTTTTTAATTCGTTTTGAATAACGGGACGAGTAGAAAGATGCTTTTCGCCCTTTTTTATCTATATATATATAGACACATAGTAACAACTTATACACATAGTACAACAACGACAGTAGCTTTCAGAAAAATTATAAAAAAAAGAAAAATTGTAAAATTAATGCAAAAGCTGTTGCATTAATTTTACAATTTTTCAACGCTCACACTAAAAATACAGTTTGATTAGGCAGTATTAAAAGCAACCTACTAAACTTCGTATTGTAATGGGACTTTTTTAATTTCATTTAAAGTGATTTCATGTATCCTTTTTCATATTAGAGACCAGCAAAGATGTATGTAGGTAGGTATTTATGTCGAAAAAATTGCGATAGTTTTAAATCAATAAATAAAACGCAAAAATACGGAAGAGGTTCAACAAAAAAGGATTGCCTTAAAAAGAACTCACTGCTTTAATATGACTTCGAAAATTGAATTGTTTGTATTTTATTTTTCTATATACAATTCATAGTCTGTATGTATACCTATTGAATTTTGTTGAGAAAATAATGTCGTTTAGTTACCACGTATATTTTTTTAATATAGTAGGTATCTATTTTCATGTTGAATAGGTTTTAATACAAGTAAAAAAACAACGACAAGTATTAATTACTCGCGGTAAATTAAAATCAATTTGGGCGCTATAGAACCTTTCTTAAAAAAAATCCATAAAAAGACACATGTAGGTATAGGTACATACACATATCAAACTTATAACACTCCTATTTTCAATACGGACCTAAAAAGCTAAACGCTTCTGACACAGGCTGTTTATTTCTTCAAAGAAAACGTCTTTATACAGTCGAGTCGGCATCTAGTTACGTCTATACCTTGAAGGAGGAAAACGTCGAACTTTAGACGAGAACATCTTAAAAAGAAGCTTAGCATTTCAGCTACCTACCCTTTATCGTTCCACCCTCTATTTGCATTTCTTTTATAACTCTGTCGAAACTTAACAGACTGTTTTCACCTCTGTACCTACTATGTTTGTATACAAAAGCCTCAGTAATAAGCAAGTGTAATTTTCAGAAGTTCAAGTTAAAACACAGGAAGGCGTCTATTACGGGGCATTTACATTCACAAGTAACAAACATTTTGCTAAACATTTTGCTAATTGTTGGCCGAATTACTTAATTTCCTTAACACCAGTGCTGTGAGCAAATTAAACGAGCCCAAAGCCCCGTTTTCGTCGAATCAGGCGTCCATTAACTGAATAATTAACAAAATAATTATCCGACAATTATTTCAGCACGATAACGTTTGATAAAACGCCAAAGATCGTTCGGGCCATCTGTTCCTTGCCCACAAGTGAACAAGTGAATGCCTAGCCTGTGTTATTACAAACTTGAGATTCTCACCCATAGCCAGTTGTGATAGCTTATAACTGCAAGAAATACAGTCTACTTTACCTTGAACTTTTATTTAAGGGTAACGAAATACGTTTGGTGAAGTGGCCTCTTGTTGTTTCGTTCTTAAAATTAATTTGGGCCTCTTGAGACTGTACTTGGCTTTTACTCGAGATTAAATCTATCTCAAGATAATGAAATTGGAATCGCAACAGGATAGAAAGTCGAAACAAGAGGTAGGTAACTTCATGTTTTCTTAAAACACACGACCACATATAGTTTAAATCTCTCGTATTAATTCATCAAACTATCATTTATAATCAAACCACGTTGGCTTTTGATTTTGTAGCACAATAAACGAAGAGCAAACCTGATTTTTTTGTAAAAACTTATGTCTCTGAAACCCTAAAAAGCAGGATTAGCTTAGTTTGGGGTAGATACCTCAACCTAAGCTAATTCTGCTTTTCTTTTTGATCTTTTTCAGCTAATTTATTAATATAATTAATAGTTACTACGCTGGAAAAGACATATCAATTGGTAATATTTACTCTATTTTTAAAGTAATATTAAAATGGGTACTTACTGCACCACATTTATTATTGTCTAACTTTGTGAGTGTCGATAAAAATAAATCAATATTGAATTTGATTTTTTCAACATACATCCAAATTAAAATACCTACAAATACCTACGAGTATGTAGGTACCTGGCAGTACCATGTAGGTAGGTAGGTATCTTCTTAATTTACTGAATTCGAAAAATGAAATAAATATCGGATTACAGTAAAATCTTGTATCGCCATGTTTATAAATACATTCCCTGAGCCACCTTAATAAGGAGCATTCGCACGGTCGTATATTTTAATTAAAATTTCTGTAACTTGAACATTTCAGAAAATTATATGAAAAATACCTGCTTTAATTCGATACGTATTATAAAAACTGTGAATTTATTCGCGATCGGACGGCTTTGCCGTACATAAAATGGGTGTTCGTATGTCCATGTGTCAAGCAGGTGGCCCTGAAATACGCTTACGAGATGGTATCTGTTCATCGTTTCACTTCACGCTGAGAACCTTTTAACAGAATCGCGATTTTGCAATGCATTTAAGTGTAAGCATATACGATACGACCCCGTCTCTTCTTACCTAACAACTTCAATTTGTTTTCATCGTTAATAAAGTTATTAGATTATGAAATAAGCCACCAAAGTACTTCCACCTCTATGGCTCGTAAATCTCGTAACAAGTATTTGACAGCAAAGAGTGCAATACTTAGTTGAAAAAAAAAACAACAACAAAATTAAAACATGTACGATACTGGCCATGAAATCTCAAACGAGAAAAAAAAGTACTTAAAACGTCGGCCATTTTCGAATCGATCCGAGTTCGATTTTCAAATATGGTGCCGAGTGCACCGAACCCCGATTCGATGGCCAGATTATAATCGGCTGTTATAAATTGAGCTTTGGAGTTATCTGCGTTTCCGCCTTGTGGTTTGGCTGGTTCGAGGGTCGGGCGAGGGGTGGCGGGTATTATTAGATTGGTCGGGATCGCTCTGCCCGGGGTAGTGGGGACGGAACGGTTCGGCCGACACGCGAGGGCTTGCCGATGTCAACATTTATCATACATTTTATGGCAGAGAGGCTTGAAAACCGACCGCTTACCTACATGCAAGTTTCATCTATCTACCCTTGTTTCAGTATTATAATTTGTGTGTCGAATTATTGAAATTTTGAGTACCGTCACGCTCGCTTTCCTATTCAAAGATATTAATCGTTTTAAATTTTTGGCTGTCATAAATAATTTATTAATATCCAACCTGGCTATCAGAAAGGAAAGAATGTTATATCTGTCATATTTTGGCTAATAAACCTGTCATTTTATTTCCATAAAAATATTATTTATATGTCGGTGTGTATGTGAATTTTATATTTTTTGCTTGTTATAAGAACACGGCAACGGATGAGTTTTTTTAAATAGTCTATTAAAATATCTTTCGTTGCAAAAAAGTGAAAAATGGTTTTGAGAAAAAGGAGCAAAAACAAAATTAACAAAATTCTAGATTAAACCGAAAACGACTTTGGCAGAGACGATAATTTTCTAACTCCGCCTTTTCATCCAGATACAAAATGTAACTCATTCCACTCGTTTACATAAAACAACTAACTCAATCTGTTAAATTGGGATTCCTCAACTTCCAAGATTTTGATTGGCCGCCGTCGTCGTGAACTTAAGACCGTTATCAAAACTTTGGCACTTGAGCCGGAACGTTTCCAGGAAAGCCAAACCGCCTTACCTCATCTTCATATCCAATTCGCATATTATCACAAATCCTACTCTAAATTGAGGTTCGCGAATTTTCGAATTTCGAACGCTGGGTGCATGTCACCCCGCAAATACCGTCATATTTTACAACAACCGACCTCATATGAAACGTCCTGAAATCTTCACAAATTCAAGCCATTTTCCATCCTATTCTCACAGCGTTTAGGTATAAATTAAAATACATATGCAAACCTGTTTGTTACTTTTCTCATTTAGGCAGTAAGATCAGTGACTGGTTGGTAAAAGTTTGAATCCCTGTTCAATTTTGGGAGACTCAATTTGCATCTATACTTGTATTTAGTAAAGGGCCGTTTTAAACTTTCCTCTTTTACAAAATTCCTCTTTCAACTTTGAGGTTTTTGAAATTTTCCTTTTGGGGAAAATGCAAATGGTACCTACAATTTTAAGTTAGCGAGATAAATGAGTTGGTAGAGTTGAGCAAGCATTCCACTGGAATGGAAATGTTTAACTGTTTTGAACATTCTTTTTGAAAATTTGTTGGTTTTAGTATAGATTATAGTACTTGAGTCTCGTATTTAAAAGTGCCTATTTATTCTAAAATCTTTTTGTTACATAATTATGTATAAAAATTACTTGAATTAACATTTTGGGAACATACTAAAATAAATGCATTGCCTAATACTTCTACATAGGTACGTATATTTCGCTTACTACTGTGTGCTACACATTCAATGAATAAGAAGCTATTTTCTTACAGAAAATATTAAGTCTCTTCAAATGTTTAATTTCTAATAATTTCTATTATTTCAAAATAAATCATTCTTAACGTAGGTACTAACCTATATAATTTAAAATAAATAGATGTTATGTGTAGAAATACTACGCCACATAGCACTGATCTATACCTAAACGTTTTTGAAAATGTGGTTATAGTTTTATTATAAAAAATTCGGCCGATTTCATACGAAAAAAAAATTATGTACTCAGCACATTTTTATATTTGTTTTTTACAATGCTCATAAGACATTCCCGCCTTTCCCATGTAGTACGAGTATATGTAAATTTCCTCAATCAATCTAATACGATTTACATAATCACACGGACAGACGCGATGTGTGTGTTCTCGTCTCATTATCATTAGATAAAAGGAACAACGACCTTTACTTCCATTAACAGCTAGTACATCACCGTGTTTTTAATTAATTAGATTGATTTAATTCTATTCTATTGGAAACCAAAGCTAGTATTTATAATTCAGAACTCAGTAGCACAGCTATTTAGAGCTATTGTTTTTATAGGTTGGCACTTGACCGCTATTTCGTCTGATGTTAAGTGACGATGTGATGTACGGTGGAGCGTGTTTACCTAAAAGAAACCGATTCATTCTCGATTTGAAGACACCAAGCTTGTAAATATTGGATAACCCCATTCAGGTAATGCATTCCACAGCCTAAACGTTCTTATCACAAATTGTTCGTGGCTTTGGAACATCAGCCATGAAACGATGTCGCTTTTTCGAGCTACGAGCAGTTCCATAGCAAAAAAAGGTATACCTAAGTAAGGATAGCTATTGGTGAGAACATCCGAATTTACGATCGTGAGGTCGTAGGTTCCAGTCCCGTTCGCAACTCTATGTATTTTTTCGATTTGCAGTTTCACTAGTTTGACGGTAAAGGAAAACACCGTGAGAAAACCGGTATGTTTCTTGTGAATTAGTTTTCGAGAACATGCATCAATGTCTGACCCACGCTAGACCAGCGTGGTAGATTATGACCTTAACTCTGTCTATGTGGGAGAAAGCCAAGAGTAAATTTGCGACACAGAATATAGCTTAAATTAGCATATAAGTTATTTTTATCCCGTAAAATAACGACAACGGGAACCACGCGGGTAAAACCGCAGGGCTACCTAATATGTGTATACGTAAGTAAAACCGCGGGCACTTCTAGTATTGATATTAATGCGAGAAATTGTTTACCAGCATTTTTTTTTATAAATCTTGTGTGGCAAGTGAAGCGCTTAGGGATTTGGGTTGCCCTTCACTTAGATGTCGTTGACACCGATGTGGGATGGATGCAGACAAGTGATACAAGTCTCATGATATATCACAGACTTTTTTCAAGTGTTACCACATACAGCTTTAAGTTTCGGAACAATTAACATTTGAAATTTTCAGTTGAGAAAATCTAAGGCGATGAGAATTTATCACTTCGTGTCTATGAATCTTTTCATGAAATTGTTCTTAGTCGTTGTGACTTTTTAAATCGTAAAATGGTTTGTCTCTATTATCAACTTGCAGATTTTGATGGATTTTAAATATCTGTATACATTGTGCTCTCATGTCTCTTAATTTTCTGAATATCAACATGAATAGTTTTATGACGCCATCTTGCCTTAATGGTAAGTAAATGGCAATGAGATCTATGCTGGAGCGCGCTAAAAATTAAGGATATTTAGCTGTGTAAGTTTTGTTTAATAAGGAAGGAACATTACTTCTGAATTTCCTTGAATCCTATTACTTCTTGGAGCGGCAAACAGCAAACCATATTAGCCCGTGTGTCAACACACCTAAATTGCGCTATCGGCACCCCACAGGCCTATTGCGTCCCAAATGCCAATTGCCGCCGCGTCTTGCTGTAATCAACTCTTTATTACAAAAGAAAAAGCCTGGATAATATCACACGCAATAACAACGTGTCATTCACAACGTGTCACGCTTAGATACGTTCTATTTGACACGACGTTTGACACGTTTCACAAATATTGTGCCACACAGCAAATACGCAGAAATGGGCGTATGGAACAAACATGGGGCATACTCAGTATGAACTGAGTAAATAAGTCGATGTGAAATTGCAAGTTGTCGACGATTGTCTCTGTTCTGTGGAAATAGGCACGTACGAGTATTATCGCCTGTGTATTTTTTCGCACGTTTTGTCGATTTTTCCGTTATTGCTGTGTGCTTTATCACCGTTTTGGTTGTTCAGCGTAGCGATTATACTAGACTAGTGATTGTTGGCAAAAGTATGTACTCGTATACCTGTACGGGTAGGTACAAACATCAATACTTTGCAATCGCACTCTTTGAATAGGGTAACTGTGTAATGAGTATGGTAAGTAGGTAGTATGTGTTTGGGTTATCTCTCTCAGGTTGTGGTCTACATATTATTTGGTTAAGTGTAGTTAAGTGTAAGGCTTACTAATCAAGTGGAATTTTATACCTTCTGCGTTAGGGCAAAGTTTGGTAAGTAGGCAGAAGACGCCAACTGCCATAGGTTAATTTAAAATTCCTACAAAATTAAATAAATTTTGCCGTCTGAAAATTTTATTATTTTTTAAATCTTATCGCAATAGGTACCTGTTTCTTTGTGTAAAGATTAATAATATGATAATACATTTTAAGTAACTTGTAATCTTTCATCATTACTAAGAACTTTGAATGAGTCTGAAATGAGTTAAAGTCAGTTTTTCTCAGCACAAAAGGATTTAATTTTGTAAAATTTGAATACGTATTTCAATATTTTGAGTTAACCTTAATTTACATATTCTGAACGTAAAGGAAATATATGACGAATAAACAGCATAATATTAATTCTGATGTTAAAAATTTACTTACATTTATATTTTAATCGAAAAAAAAAACAATGCAATGATAATAATTTTATGTTTAATAAATGTTCATGAAAATGGTAAAAGATACCATCAGCGTTTTCGTTTTGTTTCTGCCTAGTTACCTCAAGAATTGTACAACAAGTTTAAGATTCATACCTGTTATTGTATTTTTGCCACTCTCACTGACCGCGGCTGTAAATCAATGATTACAAATGAAAGAAAGCTATTAATGTCACGGCGGAGACAATACACCACATTATTACTCTCAACACAAACCACCTTCACTATTTCACCTGTAATTTCAAACTGATTCTTACCTCGCATACAACAATTGTCGCAACGCGGAAGGGTTCCTACTTTTTTGTTTATGCTCTAAATTTTTACGACTCTACAAAAAGTGAACTTTACAATCAAACAATACACTTTCAGTTTCTTTATAAAAGCGGCAACAAAAGCCCAAAGAACAGGGCAAGGTGTTTTTCGATATGCCGAAAACAATAGAATTGTTACGCAACTTTTGTTGAAATGAATGCAAAGTGTTTTTTACGCCGGCATCCGTTGCATGTGATAGATATTGCTTCCAGTCATTCTCGGAATGTACAGTGAGCTGTCGAGTTAAAAACCGAGTTTTTTGATAACAGAAAAAAAGAGTAATTTTAAATGTGTCTTCGGTGTTTTATCGTCGAGATAACTTCGCTCAAAGCCGAGCCGTCGCTTGCAATAGGGAAGCGTGACTCCGAACCTCGAGGTAAATTTGACGAAAAATATTACGAAAACAAGCCGATAAACTTACCGAAAAGATTTGCTTCATTATGCAGGCGCGGAACTATGCTAAAGTAAACAAAGATTCTGGGACATATTTCACGTGAACACGAGAAGCGGGAAGAGGAGACGTTCAAGAAAATGTCTGCATTTATTAGGTTTATCTGTGATTGTCATTTGTTTCTTGGAAGAAATTCCTTGAGCTGTCGGAATCAATATTTTTGTCTATCGCATAATTCCGACGTTGAGAGACGTTCGTACATATTTCATGCTACTGTCGGCCACCATGGGACGCTATTTGGCAACGGTCCCGTCGAAGTCCATACTCGTAAGTGAACACAAATCAAGTAGTCATCTTATCATATTTCTTGATGGAATGAGTAAGATATTCCGCTAGTAGAGCATTTTCTTTAGCTCGAGGCAATGACTGTAACTTACGCCCAAGAAAGACATATTATCGTGCTTACTTTGTTGTAGTACATTATTCGTAGCGCCGAAGTAAGCAAATAGCTTTTTTCCACTCGATGAATCTTTTCATTTAGTTTTTTTTTATCAACATCATTAAATTTTTGTGTGTTGAAATCTGTTAAAATGTACAATTGTGATAATTTTAGGTATTTTGTCGACGTAATGTCCTTTTTTTTAATGTTCACCTTGTAATGTGTCGAGAACTATTTGTCCTAGACAAAACTTGTACAGGCTTAAAGGGCGATTTTATTACCTAATACCTGTAACAGTTATTGTGGTTTTGAAATGAACAAAAAAAACCCCTAAGATCATAAATATTTTAGTTCTAAGTGGGTATACTGTATGTATCTTCTATGTAAACGTGCTACATTATGTACATAAGAAAAGGTATTTCTTTACCTTTTCATTTCATCATGAAAATGGTTCTAAACACAAATGCCTTCCTAATTTTATGATTTTGTAAATAGGTCTTACAAAATCGATAGATACTCGGAGGTAGTTTTATTTGCGTAACAAAAACTCGATTCCAACCAATGTAAGGAGTTCCTATCATTTGTCCAATATGTTCAATTTATTATCATAGTCATTGATAAATATTTTTTCAAATTTTGTTCCATCAAAATCATTGAAGAAGACAACATTTTGCATTGTTTTGGAATATTGATTTTAGATCTGAATTATGCTTTGAACAAATCATAAATATAGTTTGTATTAATATTTGAACAGCAAAAATGGATTTGTATGTTATTATATACATACAATGTATACATACAATAGGTAAAGGCTACTTTTCATCTCGTAAAACTAAGTAATTGGTTAAACCAAGTGTTATGTTACGGGGGCAGCTAGTTCTGATATTAAGACATGTTCAACAGTAAATCGTTTTCACAAAAACCTATCATTCCGTGTTAAGGTCAAAAGTACGTATCAAAACACGTTGTTTTCGAGAAAAACAAATACCCCATCAAGAAAGTCGTATCGTCCATTCTCTGATCAAATGACGCTACCATAGCTTCCCATTTCGTTACCCAATTTACTCGGAAAATTCCATTACCTACTATTTGTTTTCGAGTAGAAATGACACTCGTCACGTATCTATCGGTTATTGTTCCACAAATTAGTAGTGTCCTCATGTCCAGGCCTGAGAACACGAAAATTTACTTGTTTTGTGAGAACTGTGTGTTATTTACAAGTTTAATGCCCACACGTCGTCGATGTTACTTTAGTTTTTATTTATCTATTCTGTATTTGACTCAGGTATGAAATAAAGGTGACTTATGTTATTCATTAGTCACTTATATTGATGAACGTTAAACAACGCAGTTCGAAATGCATTTTTAGAAGAAATACTTGGTTGTTACTTAGTCATACTAATAACAATGTGTGATTGTTCCATAGACTTACAGAAGTGTTAAAGTTTAGGAAAAATAATAGGTGTAAATAGAATAGTGGTTAGGAGACAAAATTACCTAAGTCTTGGTTAGCAACACAAGCTAACATTTTTAAATGTAGAGTAATTAAAGCGATAATGTCTTTAGCGATTTTGTTTGTTGATAGAGTACCCTCAAAACGTGAACAGTAAACAATCAGAGAATCAGACCACCGGCATGGTAATTAGGTAAGATACCGCTGTATCCGAGCTCAAAAGTCTTAAAATTTTTATGAGAAGTCTAATGCTGCAAAAATTTATCGAAGTTTGTGAAAATGATGAACAACTAGATGAACAAATTGACAGTAAAGTATTGATGCCAATCTTGTAGACTTTTATAGAAGTAAAAAAAATACCTATACTAGGTATAATTGTGTTGTGGATTACAACTTATTAGTTAAAAATGTTTTAAGCAGTAAGTAAGAGAAACATTAAATGCAAAAATATTGCAAAATTGTGTTTACAAATATACGTAGGTAATGTTTCTTTAATAGTATTTCTCAGTACTACTTAGAATGACTTCGTTTATTATGCGATATTAAATAGGTTTACTGTATTTAATAGTGTTTATTACTTGATTAAGTTACATTGTCGTACTATTTATGCCTCATATCTTATCTCGTTACTTTACTGGTTTTGTATCCAATTGTTATATGATTCTTATCTCCGCTTAGTTGTATAAAACGAGAATACTTACAAAGGTATTTCTCAATATCGCAAAGCCACTATGGAGGTTGTTACTTAGAATATGAATAACTCCAATATTAGATCACAGGGCGGAATCTACTCTTAAGCCGATAAACTATGGAATTTATTGTCATTCTAGCTTTACATAATATACGGCAAAAGTCAATTTAAAATGTAGGTTATCCACAGATAAAACAACATTTAAAAATTATGACCTATTAACGTTTCCACTGTGACATGTGGATGTCATTTATCTGTACTAATTAGGTTTAAATAATGTTCTGTCTATGCGATATTCTTTTGAGAAAGATGGTTTCGGCGTGGCGTGTAAAATATTGGTCTGGTGGTTTGGATTGTGAAAAATGTCGGTGCCAACTTGGAAAATAGCCAATGGATCTAAAGATCGGAAGAACTTGATCTCTTTAGTTTCAGTTCCATTTCAATGAAATCTCTGTTACATTAAATGTAGGTATTCGAAGAAACAGCCAAGCAAACTAATTAGGACTGAAGTACCTTTTGAAAGCTTTATCGGTTCGATTAAAAAGTCGGCTGATTGGTCTTTGCCAATGCCTACAGAAACAAATGAAACGTCTCATATGTGCGTGACTTTTCGAAGTGAATAGTTTTCAATCAGTTCGTTTTTATTTTAATTTATATTTTTAATACAAGCCAAAGTACAAATATGTCAGGTAAATTATGTTTTTAAATATTATTAAATTAAATAGCCAATGTAGTATGAGTTTGGGACTCTATTTTTCCTGTTTTCGGAAAAGAGTTCAAAATCTTGAATATCGCCGCAAAGTTGTGAGTTTATTTGGATTGTATTGAGTGCAGATCTGCAAGATGTAACACTAATTTGCCCTTTTTATTGGACAATACTTTGTCACATGGTTGAGAACGCTTTGACCCCAATTTCGTAATAATGTCTAATACACGCGTAGCACTTTACTGTTATGGGCAGGACTGGCAGCTTACAATCAGACACATGTCCTATCACCTATCCTCATCATGCTATACACATTTGAAACTCTTGAATACGGTGCCTGAGTAAGTATTCGCATCATGGATATAATCTGAGTGCCTTGAGTAGAAAATTAATCAGAATTTTCAAGGTGATTGATCCATCGTAGATCACATCGTCGCGATGGCGGCCAATTGCAATCCTGTAATCAATAAAAACATTTGCATTTTAAGCTATTTTTTAGTGAAACAACTGATAAAACCGTATCTTACAATATAAACAAATGTTGTGGTGTTCTAAATATTCTCTCCTAAAATCTTGATCAACTTAATGTCGTCTATAAATTTACTTTGAAACGTTATTCCACTATCTGTACCTACCCACCCAGATACATCCGAAATATCCTCATGTTTTCAACATTTTTAGATAAGCCTCTACGCTCATGTTTTGACACCCCGCATTCATAAATAAGATCAGCTCTAAATACGTCCGCTATAAGAGATTTAAAATGAGTAAATTGTACGGTGAGAAAATAGATTTTCGACATTAATTCGTATGTGTACTTTGGCTTATAATCTACCGACCCTAAGCCATTTTTACATAGTCATAGTTGATCACTAGCTACTTAAAATCAGGAACATTGCTCCCTTGCAGTATCTATCATGACTTCAGTGACTGCGGACTTAGGATAATACAGCAAAGAAGTACTTAGGTACCTTTACTCGTAAAACTTATCAGTTGTCTTTCTTTATATTTTATGTAGTATATAGGTACCCTATGTACTTCTTTATGTACATACATATAATATGGTTATGTTTATAGAAGTATCTTAAACGTTCTCTCCTGCCTACAAATCTTTATAAATTAATTTCTACTTGTATATATAAGTCCACAAACGCTGTCTTTATTGTTCTAGATTATTATTCTTTATATTACGTGTACCTATAAAAAAACACACAAAATAAACCATTAGGGGTTCTAGAAGAGCAAGCACATAATATTGTTGCAAGATATAGGTACCTAATATACGACAAAGTAAAAATCCAGTCATAATCATACGTGTATTTATATAAAGATATAATTTGGAAACATATAAATTATTATAGAAACTCGAATATATTATTAAATATCGAAACCTATAAGTACCTATACCTAATACTAGCGACTCGTTCCGGCTTCGCTCGTATATTGTCATAAGCCTACCGACTATTAACCAAAATATAAACTATCCTTTCTTTTAACTTGGTTCTAAAAGAGCACGGTGTGCAAAATTGATTAAAATTGGTTACCTAAATAGTTTAGGAATCCATCGCGGACGAACAACGTGACGCCTAATTTATATAAACTAAGATAATATAGAAGAATAATTGTTATATAAACCTATATAATTGATGATAATATTTGTACAAACCACTAATTTATACCCCACATGTCCGACAAAACAGTATTACAAACATGACACAATGGCTTTCACCAATCATTCGTCAAATGAAAATATACTCATGTTCAAACCTTAACCAGTCACACCGTTCATATCTAATTGGACCGTTGCCAAGTCAATGCTCCGCATTTAATATAGAAACCTATATTAACAAGGTACCTTGTTATATTTCAAAAGCTTCTATAACGCCACTCTATTTCTAACAGGGCGCCATTGTTTTAGTTTCTAACAAGCTCCCTTTGAGTCCACAGATCTTGTTAGCTGAAACTGAACATTACGTTTCTTGTTTATGACATCTATAAATTATAAGTATGTGTTTAATGCCATGTTTTTATTTGAATTATGGACACTTTGGGTGTTTTGTATGTTGGGCGCTTTGTGGCGTTGCCAGTTGTTTCAGGTTTTATATCAAAAATACTTATTTACAATTTCGTTCAAAATTTGTCAAATATATTTTTGTTTATTTCACGTTTATTTCGTTGTTGTGGTGTAATATGAATGTAATTTGTACAAATTTGGATTTGCGTCCTTTTTGGTGTGTTTTATTGTACCTATTGTGATGGCAAGAAATTGAGATTTATTTGCTTTTGTACATTATTGTTTTTATATTTGTAGATATTCAGTACCAATAATGTCAGTTAAGGTTCGTTGATTTACCGAAATTTATTCCAACCATGTAGGTACGGTACTCGAATGTTGCGCAAGTAAAATTTTTGAGAAAGTTTATCCTATAAGTAGATATATGTACTTAGATTTTATTTTCCGGCAAACCTGCAAACACGTTTTTAGTTGGATTTTAGGTGGTTTAGTTTTTAGTTGGTTTTTATAATACATATGTACATTAGGTATTTCACCTATAGTTTTAGTGCTCTGTAAAGTTGACCTCAAACTACTTTTTAAAATGTCAGCAGCTTAAGCATGCTCTGTAAGATTTTTTGACTCGACTAACTCAGAAATAAAATTGTGCAAACTTATATTTCGTAATACTGCCGTTAGAATATAAAAAATGAGATCAACCTTCCACAAATCTATTGTATCCAAAAAACGAAACAAAAGAGTAGCAAAAAATTACAAACCATATCCACAGTAGGTACCTACACGTAAGTTCATCTGTCCCATTGTCTCGAATATTCCGAAATAACAAAAGTACAGACGCTACTCAGCAAAAACGATGATCAAAGAAATAAGCATCGATGCAAAAACTAAGCACGTAGAAAAACTAAACAGTTTATTTACTAAAACTGCCCCGTCTGGCACAAAAACCCTTTACTTAGCAGAAATACGGCAAAACAGAAAAGACAATTCATTTAAGGGTTAGATAGACTGTTCTTTTCAACCGACTTCAAAAAAGAAGGAGGTTATCAATTCGGTTGTATGGTTTTTTGTGAAAAAAAAATACGCAATTTTTTTTCCAATTATTATGAATCGATTTTTTTTTTGTTTGACAGAAAATATTTCAGAAATGGTTCCTTATAAATTTTATCGAAATCGGTGTGGAGGTTTTTGAAAAATTTAGTTTATTATCGGAATTTAGTTTCAAATTGAAGTTGCTTGTTGATTTTTTGGAGAAAATTAGGTTATTATATAATGTAGAGTGATGGGGCGACCATGACAAAGTACATCGTAGCTATTTGAGCATGAAGAGTCCATTAGTGCGTTACTGCTCTGCGCTCGTCACTCGGAAATATGAGGTGATTAATTTCTTAATCCTGTATTTCTTAAAAAATCTTTTCCAAGGGGAACATGTTTTTGGACTAGTAGTACTGTGCAAAAGTAATGGTACTTTCCCAGGCGGCCTCTGCGAAGAACGAAAGAAAGTACCTCAACTGTACCAACTAAAATTTGGTACCTATTACACTATCTAATAGCTACTTAGTTGAAATATGTTACTGTAACTTTAATTTCACCTCAAAATCCAAATAACAAGTTCTTTTAAGGTCGCGTAAGTGTGTTGTTACCCCCAAGGATACAGGATGAAATAGGTGGGTATAGAAACTGTGTAATAATCGGAAAAAGCTTTCAACCCCCAAGGTGCATACCCTATTCCGTTGAGAGTTGAATCTATGTAGCATGCGAATGTCGTGTTCATTTCCCGATGTGAGACGAAGTTGCATTTCCTGCAGTTTTCTTGTAACGATAGCAGAAACATTTGTAAATTTTTCAAGTAAATAATATTTATAAAATTTTTATTTCACAATAGAACAAATGGCTCATTACAGTTGGTCAAAACTTAGTCAACTGAATTTAGAAACAAGGTTTGTCGGCTGAATTCAGAAGCAAGTTAATTCAAGCAATTCTTCTAAATTTATTATGCTACCATATTGAATACGAATAGTATTCATAATGGTAGCTATTAACACTGGCCTAGTGGCTTAGTTGGTAGTAGCTCTGCCTGCGAAGCCGAGGATCGTGGGTTCGATCCCTACCCCAAATTCATCACACAAATATTTGCACTGTGTCTGGGTGTTTCTATGTATAATAAGTATGTATTTAAAACTATATAAGAATTACATCAGCTATCTGGCTGCCATCACACAAGCTTTGCTTAGTTTGGGGTCAGATGGTGTTGTGTGTGAATTGTCCACCAATATTTATTTATTTATTCACATTAGTTGCGACTCAATTCAGTCGTCTTAATTTATCCAAGCGTAATAAGCCTTCAAATGTTCTAACAATAGGTACCAAATTTAGTCAAAACTATGATTATTTACTGATTCGTTGTATATTTGTAGATGTAATATCAGTATAAGGATACTTTCGCATAAGCGGCCCACTTGATTTTCCCAGTGCAAGTCACTTTCAGAAGGAGAGAGTAGACTCTCTGAGAGTGAGAAAAAATGCTCACTTTCTTAGAAAATATACATGTAAGAATATCTAAGAATTATAATTCGTATAACTCAAAATAGACTAAAATTTTAGTTGAAGACAATATAGGCACACCATTTAAAAAAAAATCTTTTTTGATTTATCTTGATCACCATCTCACATTAATGTAAGTGATTAGGGTCTTCGATGGATCACGTTCGCCTAAAAGAACCAACTCACACACAACTTGAACACGTCAACATTGCACACATCGGTAGAACCTGCTCATGCAGCGCATTTCACAATTTAGTGTCGCGTTTTTTTTTTGTACTACAAAAAAGTTCTTCGTTCAAGCCTAGAGAACACTAACGATAAAAGGGTGGCCTTTTTTGAGCTCTGAACATTCCGATAGAAAAAAAAAGTTTGTTGAAGTAGATCACATTGTACCAGTAGCACGCCGCCGCCGCTAAGTATTCGTTTAAAACCCCGATATAATGACACCCTATGTTTAGTTTCGAATCCAAAGTTTAAATTAGTGGGTACTAAGCCGATTAGTGTCAAAGAAAGAACTTTCCGAAAATGGGAGGATTTTCTACCGAACTAGTGTTTACTTACGTGTTTTGTATGTACTGTTTTTTTTCACTGGCTATTGTGAGTGTACGTTCTTATATACACAAAATCCTGCTTTTATTATCTTTTGTAGCATAGGTGATACGTATCAATACACAAATTATTCTTTTGAAAAGCGCTTAAATATAAGTGGTCCTAACGTTCTATTTAACGAGGGTTTGGAGGGCTTCAATCGTTCTCTAAAAGGAGCTTAAAAGCATTGTTAGACTCAACGAAACGTTAAAATTACTTCGCCGAAGTAAATTTTACTAGTGTCTGGTATTTCGGTCTCAAAACAACTCCATTTTAAAATAGTTCTTTCACAGAAATTACTTACTAAATTCTTACACACAGTCCAAATATCTCGAAAACATAAACATACAGTTGAAAAGTGATATAACATGTCTATCGCAAGTTCTATGAATAGTTAAGCCCAATAGGGTTCCGTGGGAAAATAACGAAGCCACATGGCCGAAGACTCGCTGATAGAGAATGTCATGGATACCGGATTAAAACAGAATATAAAGTAGGTAGGTAATGCCCTCGAGTTACTCAATACACTCTTATATCGAGTGCTCCGAGAAAGTAAAGTGACGGGACAAAAAAATGTGGTAAATAAACATCGCGTAGGCAGATACTATGCCCAATCATAAGATTACTAAATAACCGTATGCGTCCGCATCCTATGTGGATAATCTTACGTAGATTAAAATGTGAATGGGTTGTGGGCGGGGGCGTCATTAGATACTAGTTTTATTTACCAAATCTGACATTTAGTAAAAACTCCGGGCAACAGACCCGTATGAGAAAATGCCGGAGGTACGACGCCGATCATAAACATTCTAAATTTCCTTTTTTATCGATACCTGTTTCGAGCCAGTGGACGGAGATAACCCACCCATATCCCAATTATTTTGGGGCCAAAAGATTAAGATATTCACTTCGGACTATGGGAGTTAATTAAAGCACAGTCGATGCCCAATTAAACCGGAGATCAGAGAGCGTAGCAGCTTTCATCTGGATTGACTCATTTAAATAGACAGGAACGCTTCAAAGACAGATTTACGAAGAACGACTTCAAATAAATATCCAAAACCCCAAAAAATAAGACGTCGTGAGGTAAACATTGATTGAAGAAGATGGTGCGTGCGTAATTTGAGTTTGGGGAGGTATATATTTTCGAACGCGGGACGAAAAAAGTTTGAAACGTTTTTTTTTCTGTCAGTCCCGCCCTGCTGAACTCTTTGGTAGCAATCTCGGCGCCCCATCACGCCAGATAACATTACGCCGTCTGGTTAAAATACGAAACAAACAACCGACCGAAAAGTGGCTAATGAACGTCGAATTTTATTCGCCATTCCTGTTTCCAAAAGTCAAGAGACTCGAAGTAAGGTCATGTGGGGTGCTGTCACATAATGTATGCGATTTTATCCGCACATTTCGCCGGAATTTGGCGCTGCACGTAATGCACGAACGGTGTTAATATTGCACTTTATGCATTTAGAGAGTTCGCGACGGTTGATTAAAAATTTCTTAAGCGAAAATCTTTTCGATATTCTTTTCGAGGCTATCTCGTAGGTTCTACGAATTTATTTTTTGACAGCTACTCATTTTAATACCGAATTTATTTTTATGAGGTTGCGGTCACGGCTTCTTTTAGAGTTGATTTCTTGAAATAATATTCGTATTTATGTATGCAATATACCTGTTTATCTGCTTGAGATTCGGCACCTGAAGTTGACTTTTGTAATGTCGGTACATAATTCATTTTAAATGACTATAATAATAAATTTAACTCACTTGGGAGAAAGAGTTTTATCAGTAAGTTCTCAGGTTATCTGTTTGCTTTAGAAAGGCTTATTACATTTAATCTGATTTTTATGAAAATCTACTAGCTTCTGCTGTGAAATAATTTGTGTAAAACAATGGTCGGTAATATTTTTATTTTAAATTCTAATATTTGCGTGTTAGGTATAATGACAGTTATATTTTAATTAAATATTATTTTTTTCTTTACTTACCTACTAAATTTCCATATTCGGTTCAAGTCTTCTGACTTGTCCACATATTAATACCTAAATATATAAATAAAGTGTGTATATATCTATCAAAGATACACACTTTATTAGCAGTAAACACTATCCTATCAGATAAAATCTACGTATCTTTACATAATTAAATAACATCAGAAATGAACTTGTTGAGTCAATATTTCAAAAGTTTTCAAAACACGAATTTTACAAAAAGTTTGAAGTTTACAATTCACATCACATTATTATTTAGAACGTTTTCCTGTTGTTGCCCGTTTTCGTTGGCGCAAAGTTTGGTAAAATAAAAATTATGTTGCTGACCTTTTTTGTACTCTGGAAACTCCTCATTACGTATGATATATGTATGTAGATTATGGATTACATAGTTGAAAACATGACCTTACTAATCAAATACAGGTAAATCCCCCAAGTACGCAAACAACCCAACAAGAAGCAAAAGAAGAGTCATCAATAATGCACGGGTTACTTATCCAATTCCCTAATAGAAAGAAATGAGAAGGTACGTCGAAAAATGCGGACTGGCCCGGGGGAGGCATAAGCCAATAACAAAAATATTTACGGAAACTCCAGTCGAATAAAAAGATGTCCCTTAATGCGGCCCCAGATGCACACGATCTATTATTTGTTTCTTCAGAAAAGTTTACCTTGGAAATATATGAAAACGTAATGCAAATTCGGGGTCGGGAGAGCGTAACACTATTTTCTTTTCCCAACCCTTATTATTCTCCCAAAGGGTACCTTCGGGAACAATGTTTTTTAAAAAGATAAGTGAGGTGAAGGCATCGTGTCAATTCCACTTATCGTTTTTCGATGTGAGTGTACAAATAGGTTCTGGAGATGCGAGGGTCGAAAGGTAGCTTGATGAAACTTGTGTCTGGTTCAACGAACTACTGACCGTAAATTTCCATATCGGTGTTGTGTTTTGGACAACTGTGTAGTTACGAGTGAGTGCTACCTTACATAACTTTTATTTACAAAGTAGGTATATTGTCTGCATTCCCTGATTCACTTGCGAGAACTAAGTAGGTACGTCGCTGTGAATAAGTTAAAGTGTGTTGCGGATTGACTGATCTATCAACCGTACTTTAAAAAAATGCCTTACGCAAGCCTAGAAATGTGTCAAGTTTTTAAGTAAGTTAAATTGGTATAGAAATGTTACGTGGAACCAACTTAAAGATATCAGATCGAGTTTAAGTTAAGTTTTGTAAAACCACCGTATTACAAAAAGTGGTTGTATGTTCGTAGATGTTAAACCTTAGTTACTGTACTATGTATTTTATGACTTTTATGTTTTTAATCTTGCATTTAACTCAATTGTAATAATTATGCAGCCTTTCTATCTAATGGTACGTTTCATCGCAGATTCCGCTTAGGAAAGGACAATAGTAGTAGGTACAATTGTGCTAATGTTACTATGTCATGTTTTCATGGGTAATATTTCCAAGGAAACTACTTAGGTATAAGGCAATTAGATAAATCATTACGTAACTCTGGGTGGCGAGCACAATACAGTATAGGTACTTTGCTATGATCTGGAGTCTTCTTTCAAACCTGCTTCCTTGCTGTTACGAACAAACACGTTGTCTACTTTTAAGCGTACAAATTACTCGTCCCGTCACTTTAAACTTCATATATATTTAAAAATAAGTAGGTATCAATTTAACACAAAATGGCATTTGGTACCTTTGTGCTTTTTCATATATATATTTAAAAACATAATGAGGTAAATAGGTAAGACGATTTACGAACGATTTTTTGTGTATTACTACTAGTAGTAGTATTTGGTAATGATACACATTATGGTAATGATGGCTTTGTAAAAGCACAGATTAAGACGATGATACTGTAATTCATACGTGAAAATACCAAAAATGTAACCGTTTATTTTTTAAACGTTAAATAGTTAAAAAAAGTCAATGTTCATCCAATTGAATCACATCAGACGATTAGCCTACTACGCTACTATTACCACGCCGTCCGAGATTCGGATATAAAACTTAATTTAACAGCCGAATCGCGTGCAACGCGAATTGTAAACTATACGAAACGGAAAGTTTACATTCAAATGATGCACGCGTCACAGTGTAGTAGGTACAGAGTTATAAACCACGTCACAGATTACGAGGGGCTCGTAAAACATCGTCGTCCATTCACCAGAACAATAAAACACGATTCGGATCAAACGGTGTCACTAGCCTCAAGTTCAAGTGTGCTATTAAGTTGCACAAGAGGCTATAAACGTTTGAAATAAAAACGTGAATATTTGCGTTCGTAAAACGTGTATCAGTAGGGTTGCCATGTATTCAGATAACGTACGGAATTATTTTAACGTAGTTGTAAACTCAAACAAACTTTTGAAGCTTAAGATCTACAATAGCGACATCACTATGGTAGATAAATTTAGCAAATATCAATGCCATTTTTACAGTAAAAAAATCTATCCATATAGGTATATGCTAACTACAAAAATTCCATACTTACCATTTAAATTTCATATAAACATATGACTTCACTAAAATGGTGAATAAATTTAGATATGTTGAAATGAGAAAAAAATGTTTGTGTTTTATTAAAATCAAATCCCTAAACCCTAATAAATTACATTTTGAAAATATTGAAGTGTAATTTTACAACAAGCAGTTTAGCAACATTTTAATATCTTCCTTTAATTGTACTCACCTCAAGGCAATTAGTAATAACTGCTTATCAATGTATTAAATCACTGTGGCCTTGCATGCAAGTTTATGATTAATTGCAATAGCTTGCTCCTAGTAATTTAGGTAGGTTCATGGATATTATTATCTTGTTTCAATTATTTATACCTATTCGTTATATAGTACTTACCTATTGCATTGAGCGATTTTTTAAACATGTATAGGCTTACACTTGTCCGCCACCTCCACTAATGTTAAGCGACGATGCGGTTTAAGCGTGCTTACCTAGAAGAAACCGATTCACTCTCGACTTGAAGACCCTAAGATTATAACTATCGGGGAAACCCCTCAGGTAGCGCATTCCACAGCCTAGACGTTTGATTATACGAATATAGATCCGACAGCTCGGATATATGAATCTATTGTGCTACATCGCAAGGACTGAACAGAGGCAAATTTTCTAAATTCTGCCTCACATGATACTTGACCAAGTTTTTGTAATATAGTATTCAAATACATAGTAAAAGTTAGTTGCTCATTTAGCTTAGTTAGTTATACCTACTTAGCACGAATATTTGTGCTGTTAGTTTTTTTTAATTTCGGAGCTTAATAATTAATTCAAATAGCGACACGTTTAAATAAAAATATTAAATGTATGGCAAAATAAAACACATCAGTCTGTGACACTTAATGAAAACATAACTATAGACCAGTCTCAATTTTTCAGTCAATCATGGCAGCCCTACTCTGTGTATCATTTGTAATAATAGCGGTGGTGCATGGTTTATTTTTACGCGATCGTTCGCTCGTAAACGGAGTAGACAAGCTGCAGACGAGGTTTACTGCCCGCGCCAGGTGACGGGTTATAGACTATCAGCTCTGGACGAGCCTTCCGACACCATTGTCTACCCTCTTTACAGGCCTTGCTGGGGATACACTTTGGCAAACTTCCGTAAAAACAAAGGAGAGACAGGGAAAGAGTGTACAAAGACAGGGGTTTCGTTAGCTATAGAAGATGAGATGCTATTTATTTTATGTAGGTATAGGCAGGTGTTCAATAACCATTCGGAATTAAAATTATTAAAAAAATTCGTAACAATAAAGAGTACGTAGGTACCTAGTGTCTATTGATAAATTAGCTTCCATAGTCCAAAACTGATTTAGTACATTTTTTTTCTTAAGTTGAGTTTTTTATGTCACAAACGTGGAGGACAATTTGTATAGCAGGTAGCTACTCAATATAATTTTACTCCATATTTTAGTTGTTTAGCTCGCGGAAGCATTGAGTATTTGGAATGTGGCAGTTAGTTAGGCTGAAGCCTAAATACGAGTAGCGCCATTTCTTTAGGCGCGTAATTTACTACGGCTAGTTTCATAGTAAATCTAATTTGTGATATGTGTTGACACAGCAAGTTTTTTTATTTCAAAACATTAGACTATTTGAACATATAGAACCGTGTGCGATATTAACAGACATGAGCAATGAAAAGATACGAATACACATGAGAAATATTCTAATTGTATTATTTATCTTACGAAGCTTATATCCAACTATTAGTCCACCTCCCGTAGTCAGCACCTGTTCACGAGTAAACGCACGTGCCAGCCATCGAACTTTTTAATCATATTTCAGGGAAGAGGGTGACCCGACACAAGTTGCCCTCGCAAAAAGGAGACTTGCGGCGAGCGCAAGTGCAGAAGAAATATGTGTAAAGCGAATACTTCGAAATTAATATTTAAAAAAAAAATGTTGGATATTGCTATTGATGTATGACTTGGAAGCAAATTCTAGACAAGCAGACCCACCGCGGGTTGCTCTTCGCTTTACCATGAGTCACCAGCCCACGGCTACTGAGTCCCCCGTCTCTTCATACGGGAGCACTTCAGGGGGGCTGTTGGACATACCTCACACAACACTAGGGCCAAACTAAACAAAGCTTTTATTGTCAGACCTTGATAGCTGATATACTACTAATATTATTCTAATTCTAACTCAGAACAGACTCGACAAATATTTCTTTGTTGGTAACCTATTCAACCTGTTCATCACACAATTATTTGTCCTGGGTGGGAATAGAAATCTCGACCTCTGTCTCAGTGCCAACTCAGCTACAAAGCCAGTTACATAATTATAATATTTACTTGCTATGTTTTCACATGCACACTGTAGCAGCTTAATAAATATAAAAAAGAAATTTGATAACTTCAGCTGCTTTGTTTGAGGCAAAATAACTGAACCCGTGCACGCAATCTTTGAGATAAACGATTTTCTGGAATATTTTTATATAATTATCTCATTTCGGTTGCTTTTATACGATATTAAGTAAATTCGCTACTCACATACAAAAGGTATCGTAAAATTAACATTTTTTCAATCTGAAATTTCTTTTTTAAAAACAGTGTTTCCTTTAAAACAATGAAGCATATCTTATAGTGATATAAATACCTACATCATAATATCGAATTATGTAGCTATCAATACAAGAAAAAACAATTCCACAATATGGCGGGCACCATGCACTCACCCAATATCCGAACCTATCACAGAAGATGTATCTATAGTACTACGAGTTGGCAAAGACAACTTGAAACACGGTTGTGGGCACCAACAGATGGATACCTTAAAATAGATACCTACAGAACCCGACGTGGGTAGCCGTGGTCGGGATAATTTTAGCATGGATCTACGCACGAACCCATTTCGAGCCGTTTAGAACTTTGGACGGGCCTCGGGGATTGGGTTAAATTTGTAATGTATAAATTAATTTCATTTAGTGTGAATATAATTACCTACATATATATTTTCGGTAGTATAATAGCTATATTCTTACTACGGGGTCCGAAATTATTTATTATAAATATTTGCTCAAGGGTACGTACTTACAGGCGCTAAAAATCTATCAAAGTTTGAGGCTATACCGTGTGAGAATATGGTGATATATACCTACCTACCTATTACGCTTCACAATATCTTTCTCATGATAAGTAAACTGGGTATATAGGTACTTATACAAAAATAGTTACACTTCGGGAGTGTCAACAGAAGTGACAGAAGAGCATATTTAAAATTCTACATAATTTTAGAAATAAATTATTTGACGTATTGGTATATAGTGTCAATATTTTTATTGATTTTTCCAAATCTCAAAAAGTTTACAATGGCGCCTAAAAAGTTTTTGTTTTTCAAAAAATATCTATGTAAAAGTGTTTTTAAAAAGTTAATTGTAAAATATTAAATATTTATCACATTTTTAAACAAAGGAATTTTTTTTAGAGATGCTTGTGGTAAGAATAGAAATAGCTTCTATTTCTCATAATATTCTATTCCAATATTTTTTCATACACAATGTTTTCTTTAACTTCGTTTAACATCACAAACGTCTACATTTTATATACCTATTTGAGTCAACTCAAAAATGTGACTGATTTCTGGATAACATAAGTCTTGAGTAAATAGTCGCATTACAGCGGATAGAGTAACCCACAGGTTATGTCATTGACTCAGATAAGGCTTGCTGTTAATTCCCGATAAAAATCATACAGCAATATTATGCCAAATCAGTTATAGAGATTTTACAATAATAATCATCAAATGACCATAAAATTTAATATTTATGAAGTGGTATTCAATGTGGTTTTCTATGAATAATATTTCATATACCCATTATTTCTTAGAAAAATACAGTTTTATACTACCTAAAAAGCACAGCAATTCTTAAGCAGGTATTTTCTATTGTATTCTTACACATTTTTCAGACTTAGATATAAAATTATAAATTTAAGTAGGTTCGATTTTATTAAAACGTTATCATATTTTAATCTAAAAATTGTTTGAATTCATAAATTTCATATGCTTGAATAATTTTTATTTTAATACGAAGCGTCGTTAACTAAAATTTAAATCAAAAACTGATATATATGTATTTATGATCGTTTTAAATTCATGGAATACATAAACTTTGATAAACATTAAAATTGTGTTAGTATAAGATTAAGTATCCATTTTGTTGGAACGAAATTCTGCAAGAGATTTTGAATCATTACAGCCCACAGACTTTTAACTTGGCTATTTAGACTAGTTTAACGATATCTATACTTCTTTTTTATATAAAAAAATGCAGTAATAAAACGAATTAAGTGTGGTTCAGTTTTATTACTAAATTCACTTAGGAATACTTTAATTTTTATGAACAGTACCCCTAACACTCGCGATGTTAACGGTTCTAAATACGAGTAGGTAGGTAGGTATATTGTTTTGTAGTAAAAAGTTTGCAGTGTGATGTTGAGTAGTCTTGGCTTTTTTAAACAATTGGCTATCAAACAAATATTGTTATAAATTAAACTGACAATTTCTCAGATTAGTGCATTCAAACCAGCATACTAATAAAAATATTCATTTATTAGTACCTATTAGATACGAATTACCATAACTCAGTGTCTAAGCACCGTTTTACTAAACAACTAGGTACTCTAAACTAATATGCGTCAAAAACGTTACTAACTTGTTGATAGGTTCGATGAAAACAGTTCAAGCATATTCAAAGTTTAATGTGACAAATAGAAAATAGAAAAAACTTAGTCAATATCCTGGTATTGAGCCTAATCTAAACCTATTTAATGTTTATACGTTTCCCATTAGTTGGTTTATGGGTACAATATTGGGAGATTAAATAAGTAAAAATTCTGAAAACGCCACAAGTTTTAAATTATATTATTGTCCGTTTAAAATTAATAAATCAATTGTTTGTTTCAGATGAATAAGGAGTACGGATGACGCACAAAAATCTTGCTGTAAGTAAGTCTACAAAGACATTGAGCTATTTTCGAAAAACTTAGGAGGAACATTTTATTATGGTGGATTTATGCTAAGCACCCCGCCGAAGTGGGCCGCACTGCCTTTGGGCCGTGGGGACATTATGCCGCTGGCATGGGCTGCGTCGAGCCCACGGCCCATTTATATCCTGTGGGCTGATGGGCCGTGGGTGTGTTTCTCTAAAGGTTTGAAAGTTGGATCTCTATAATATCTAAGTAGGTAACTAGGTATTATCTTTCAGCTGACAGAGACTGGGAGATACAAAAAATTTGGTGAGATAATATTTCCGTCTCGTGTTTTAATTTAAGACTTTCAACTTATTTAAAAAGTGTTACTGTAAAGCTTTCAGCTAATACGAAAAGATAAAAGTAAATAATTTTTCCAGAAGTCAACATAGTGATTTTAACTAAATATCAAATATCAGCTGTGTCTTTACTCGTATTATAATTGTATTTCATGTCTTCTAGGCGTTTGCTCAATGAAATATTTTATATTTTTATTTTAAATTGTGAAGTAATCTACCTATTTGGTAAATTTTCTGAAAAAAATAATATAGGTATCCTAGGTGTATAAAACTGGAATAAGTTTTTGGTCTGCATAAGTCTTGAGCTCTCGAGTATAAAGGTACCTACATATTTACTCGGCGGTAAAATAGCAGTGATATTTGATAAATCAAAATCACGAAGTTTAGAATATTAAATTATTGTTATGTTAGCGATTGCTAAGGTTGCATTTTATCAACATTTCCTAAGCCCCAGACAAAACAAAATTTACATTCTCAAGTGAAAAAATACCGTCTAGAACATAAAAATGGTAAGGTAACAACTTGAATATCAAAGTATAAACAACAGAAAGAGGCGCTCTTTTAACCTTTCAAGAACTGGCTAAGGTTATCAGTTAAGTATGCCCGGCCGACGACGTTTTATCTTTCGACCGAGCTCTTCGGCCACGATGGGACAGCTCTGATTTTAATTATCAAAATACGAATATAGACACCTATACAGCTATAGGTAATGTCACAAGATATCAAATAACCTTCCTGTCCTCCCTTTGTCGTTTCACAAACGCAAAGGGCAACGAAGAAGTACAGTCGCATCCAACACCACTAACTTTACTGTATTCGAAACTTTTACTCAAGACTTACGCGAGCCAAAAACCTTTCAATAATGTAATGAATACCTAAATAAAACCAAATCGCGATAGAAATTATGCAACATTAGTTATGTCGATCAAACTTAAAGATATGGATAGGTAACATTAAGTTTAAATCAGTATTTTAATATTAACGAAAATCTGTTTTTTTATAAGTACTTATATTTGGGTAGAATTAAATCGGTAAGTAGAGTAACTTTCGAGGGTTTTGCGAAATACCAACCCAATGAGATGATGTTGAGCTTAATTCTGTTTCTGCGTTTGATATCACAAGCGCCGAAAATAGTGAAACATTGTAACTCCAGCATAAAACCATAGTAAATGTACTGTAATTAATAACCATGATGTAGAGACAATATCTATGTATTGGTTTGACTTGGCTCAAACATTCGACAACTTTTTGCCTCATAGTATAAGTCTTGTACAAATGGTGAGTCCAATTTATAACAGGTAAACGGTAAAAAGATGGATTTTGAAATCTGGGTTGGTGCATACATAAGTATAAGTAGTAGGTACAATGACGCATCTTTAAAGTACTAGATATGTGTAGTATGTTTCTGCTGATAAAATCAGAAGTAAAATGTACGATAACAAGTCCGCAATCGCAAATGAGACAAAGTGGTCACATTTCCTTCTGTCTAGAGTGCGTCTAGGCAGTTACATTGCTACTTTTATTACCCAACTACGTCATCCCATTTTATTGAGGCGCCTACTTAAACAAAATGACATAAAACTAAACACGTCATTGAGACAACTATAATGTTCTATTAGGGGCGATTTAAACAGCTCTTACGATTTTACGATTTCAACGCTGGTTTATGACACGGCACGCGCCTGAGTTTGCTCGTAAAACCTACGGTCACCTGTTGTATGTTATCCATCCTACACTGTGTCAATAAAATTTTGTCAATGGACGACATTTTAATGTGCCAATTATGGGTGGATGTTTCATTCAAGAGTTAGTTTTACGACTTGACGGGCGGGGCGCCACTTGACTTCCGTACTAAAAATCCCACGGGGATGTTTTTTCGACCATAAACTGGGTCATAAACGAGCCGATACGAAACTAAAGTTTTGTGAAACATTTTGGTAATGAGTCATTATTGTTTTTTATAGATTTCGTTCGTCTAGACTTGAGTTTATGCGAACAAGTTTCAACGTGGCCATGTAATCGTTAACTTATTGCCTTGTTGAGTGTTTTTCTGCAAATTGAATAAAAAAAACAATATTATTTTCTCTAATCATTACAGCAAGTAACTATTTATTGTTAGGTATATTTTTAATTTATATGTTTCTATACCTACCTATTATGATTGACATACCTATATCTAATTAAGGCCTTTATCTAGCTAAGTTAAATAGGGTACCAGATTTACATACCTAGGTATCGTAAGATCTGACTGAAACTATCTGTTTCAGTTCATGTCACAACACAGGCATGGTTTTTTCTGCACCGATTTGACCTTACTGAATAATTTGTCAGGTTTTTGGTTAGCGACTAGCGTAAGTGTTTTTTGGAATACGGTGTTTATATAATTGGAAATAATTATAAACATTTTTATAAAATAACTAGCTGACCCGGCAAACGTTGTTTTGCCATATAAATAATTTCCTAATAAAATAAGGGTCGATCGTAGAAGGGTGAAAATTGAGGATTGTATGTAATTTTTCTATTTTTTTATGATACAACATACAAAAATAGAAATTAAAAATTTTGTCTAAAAAATAAAAAAATAAATTTAGGGGTGGACTACCCCTAACATTTAGGGGGATGAAAAATAGATGTTGGCCGATTCTCATAGATACCGGATAAGCACAAAAAATTTCATCAAAATCGGTCAAGCCGTTTCGGAGGAGTATGGCAACGAAAACTGTGACACGAGAATTTTATATATTAGATATGGGTATTATTTCTATCTAAACGGACTTAGGAATAAACTCGCCAATTTAGAGTTTATACCTATCTAATAGGTAGTTTATAGGTACCTCTACTCATAATTTTTCTGTACCTACATTTTTATCAAATATCAGAATGTGCATTTTTTTATTAAAAAAAAAGAGCCAGAGACGTTCTTGTAGGTACAAGTAAGCAAAATGGCGGTCAAGCATAACGCCGTCATGGACCGCCATCTTGTCTGATGTTAAGCGACTTTTTTACTAAGTAGGAAAGTATCAACGTTCTTAACTAAAAAAAACAAGCAAATTTGATAAACAACAATAAATAGGTAATATTTGTTTGGTTTAGGTAATAAAAAAGTGTAAGTAATTCTTTTTTTACATTGTGAGTATAGGTACCTACTTACGTACCTACTTATTGATAATTGACGTTCAAACGTGTAACCATGTAGGTAACTAAGTAGATACCTACCTATATAATAAAGTGATGAATGAGTATCCACATGATTGAATTGTCATAAATGCTTACTTGTGTGAAACTCATGTAGGTAACCTACTTACATGAGTTATTTAGAATTTTGTAAAGATTTTTTTACCTACCTACCGTAAGACATATGTTTGTAAATTATTGTATTATATAAAATATTAGGTATAAGATTTGATTAAATAAAAAAAGTAACCTACAACGTAGGTATGCCACAACACCTACCTACATTCAACCTTTTTAAAACGAGATTATAAATAAACTCTGACAAAATCGAACCCTTTTTGTTCCACCTGTACTCACCCAAATAAATGTTAACGATTCGGTCCCTTCACCTTAGCAGGTAGTGGGTCTCAGCCTATCTTATTATAATTTTTGTCCGTGACCGTACCTACCAACCTACCATCAAACCTTGGCGAGTTTATGAATTTATTCCCTTTTTACGCGGCTTCCTCTCGTTTCACAAATTGTTTTTCTCGAGTTTTCCTTATAATCCACTCTTCTGTAACTAAAGAGTCCTTGAAAATCGACTGCCGTAAGTATTCAAAACATTTACTCAAGCTTTACTTACTTAGCTACTACTCATGTCAAAAAAGTGTACCTACTTAAACTTTCGTTAAAAAAAAAAAACTTTTATGGCCACATTTTTTTACGCTGTAGAGTGACAAAACGAACAAGGCGTGCGCCTGATGGTAAGCAAAACGCCCGTCTATAACAACACAGAGCCACGCAGCTCTTTAAAGTTGAAGAGTTCAAATCACTACATTGTACCTTCTACCTGCTAAAAAAATACTCAAAGAGAGAAAATTGAGCTTAAGTCACGTTTTGAAATATGACTGTTTGTGTTCGAAGTTAGAGTTAGGTACATAAGCATCTACTTACCTATTTATTTATTCTCCCTTCTAAAGTCATACCAGTCGGTGACAGGCCGCATATTTTACCAATGATCGGGTCGGCGAATGTTCGATTTTTCCGTGTTGGGCTTGACTCAGCTCTAAATATAACTCTACCTTTAGATTTTAGGTATGTCGATTGGTATGAGCTTATGTACGGATATAGGTAGGTATATCTACCGATTGGAGCTGACAGTATTGTAGGTACCTACGTCTATTTAGGTTAATATTTTGATGCTTTAGTGATTTAGGTAGGTACGGGAATACGTAATAAATATCTGTAACAAATATTTAAGTGTGCATAGGTACCTACTTATAGGTTACCTACCTACTTATATATTGACAAGTTATAGGTTTTTTTTTTGATATTTGTTTTTACAATCAAAACTTAATTCGTCCAAATTTCAATTATCTGTATTAAGAAATAGACAAATAAAAAATAGGGTGTCACAATTTTTTGTACTAAGGAAGAAAAATATTTCAACTCGTCCAAATAATGCCGTTCAGTTAGCAGCCTACTCGCTGATCGCTCTTCATAATATTTTCCCTAAATATTCTAGAAAAAGGAAATTCTGAGGATCTTTTAAAAATACACGTAGGCTTACGCCATAGGTCATAACTCAAATGGCTGCATACGTCAGGAATATAAAGGAGGTTCTTAGCATCGGCTCCACCTAAAATAGCATGGCTGTCTTCTCCCGTACGCCTGCACCGCTCTCATTGGTGTGTTCGCCTGAAAACTAGTTTATCCTCTCCCGCGTTGACCAATCAACAGCCTGCATTTTAAAAACTCAATTTAGAAGACATCTTGGGTGGTATTCTTATCTCACTCATTACGTATGCGAGCGAGCGAGTTGCAACACGTGTCAATGTAGTGGTGCGATATTTGCGCTGTGTAGGAAGCTGCGACGTAGAGGGCGCTGTTGACTACGTAGTTCGGCCATTCAATACTAGATGGCGTGACTATCAAGCAGTTCCAATGGGAGTCAGCTGGTAATAATGGGGTCTTAATGGAATTGGGTTCCTAACAATCTTCCGGAATGGGAAGGAAAAGGTTGCTATGAGAAAGCTTTGGCCTAAAGCCATGATATTTTTTTCGTCTCATAATTCGGCCTTGTTGTCTAAACTTGCAGAACTGATTCCGTAGAAATATTCAAGGAATGTCAAGGTCGTCTATCTAGTTTTCTAGGCTACAATTATTTTGCGCGAAATAAAAACAATTAGACGCTTACGTTGTTGCTAATTGAAACAATAAAGTAGGTGAGTAGTGGGTCGATTTATCAGACGAGTAGCGTTTGATAACCCTCTTGCACTATATTATCGTACTTATTACTATCTTATTAATAGGTAGGTATAGCGTACCTAGGTATATAATTATGTTCTCTGACTACCTGCTATTTTTAGTTGTCTAGGACGGTATTTTTTTTTCAAATGGGAAGACGTTAGCTTTTCTGATTGAAAATCGAGCTATTGTCAAAGGTGTCTTCTGCAGTAGTAGGTAGGTATAGGTAAGTAGCTACCTATTCAAAGGTAGGTACTGCCAATTATTTGACTGGCAAGCAGTAGCGCTAACGTTCCAGTATGAAGGGCAATGTTTCCAGATGAATTACAGTGAAATAAGGTGAATAATTTTAGATGTCAGGGTGACGAGCGTAGTACAATGCTAAGCTGTAATTTCATCGCTTACCATCATTTTTGGGGTAGGGATTTTGTTTCCCATCATAAATGTTTTCCAATATCTTGCTCATTCCCTTACTCTACTACCTGTTTAAAAAAAATGGCTAGTTTTTGTTTCGTAATATTACAACAAAATTGCCAGTAGGTAAGTATTAAGTACTTACGTCCTTATTAGTAAGCATCTCTCATTACAAGGTCGAAGTCTTCCCATTTACTTTTTGTAAGGTCGTATCTGTCTTGTAACCGGAAAATGAAATTCTTATTGTGACGATCTCAGGGGACAGCAAACAATCGTTATTTTTTTGTTTTTGTTAATTCTTTTTTGTCGGTACAAAAAAGTTACTACAAATGTTGCCATAAACGTGTCTAGTTATATGTAGGTGAAGGTTAGATAAACTAATAGTTGATTGAGGTCGTACAATTGTTATTAAAATTAGGTAGGTAGAGTAGGTATAGGCAATTTAGTTTTTACGCTTTTTAGCTCAGAAATAGTTTTTTTTTTTTTTGAAGTATAGCCTCTAGGTACATACTGCTCACAGAATAATTTTATACGTCGATATATCAGATAGGAAGATATAGTATGTAGGTAGATAGGTAGGTGTGTAGATGTAGCAAATTTATTAGTAAAATCGTTAATAAAAAACGATTACGTAAAATCTCACGTTAAATTCATTTTAAAAAAATCGAAAGACCTAAAATTGATTCCCGGTTAATAAAGCTTTTTTATCATAAATAAATGTACTTATTATTTATTGATAATACTTTACACGTTTTAGGTAACACGGTTGCACAGTTACATGCGATTATTTGAAATTAAAGCACCCAAATAAAGAAAAAAAGGCTACTATGTACTTACTACACTGTGCCCATCACCCGGAGATATAAAATGCAACGTTATCGATAAACATGTATCTATTTTCTGAAATGAAAAAAAAAAGTATTATTTTGGACCATTTTGAAGGACTCAAAAGTAATTTCTGGCTTATTTTAACTACTTATACTACTATATTTAATTTATTTAACTCTTATTGTGATAAAATAAAATGTTTTTTTTGAACTTATAAAACAAACTGATTTTTATGTCCTTCTATCCTATACCTGTTATTGTTTTACAAAATCCGTGTGGAATTACCCTACATCACTCAAACGTGAAGAACTACCACTTGTGTTCCGGTTTGAAGGGTTTACAGCTAAATTACTGGGCAAAGAGATGTAGATCCGTTTTATACATCCGGAACGAGCACAGTGTAATGTCAAATAGGGGTTGAAACTGTTTAGCACGATATACTGTCAGATAATGTGGTTACAGCGTTAGGTATTTATCTACCAAATTATGTATTTATATTTAAAAACTTGGTTGCCTGTAATGTCGGTATACGGGCGAAAGTTTTACGTGACAACGACTATGAGTGGTAAAATAATTTTACGGAAGGGACGCGTGCCTTTCACTTTTTATGTCTGTCTCTCTCGCTCTTAGGCGGGCTAACCATGCCCGAGTGGAAGGGACGCGTGCCTCTCACTCGCTCTCGTTGTGAGCGCATAACGTAAGCGGAGCGTAACGCAGTTTCTTGAAGTGTCACCCGGCAAACCAATTTATAAGACGTTGTCACGTCAAAATCTTCCATATAAACCATTGGACGTGCCCTGAGCACCTTGAAATTGGTAATAAACTGCGTTTCTGTGTGTAGCGTAAGTGGCTTACACACAACCAATCTACTTGAACCCCTAGAATCGCTAACTGCGAGATATGTTGAATGTTTTTTTTATTAAAATAATAAGTGACGAGACGAGCATGACATGTGCCTGATGGTAACCAACATGCCTGCCACAAAACAGCACAGTGACACGCAGCTATTGGAACATGAAGATGAGTCCAAAATTACCTAGAACTGCACTGCGCTCATCACCCATAGATCTCTAAGCCCTGTAATTTCTCTGGAAACATTGCCCTTCAAACCGGAACACAGTAATGTTTTCACATTACTGTTCTACTTATGTTGGTTATTGACAACGAATAGTGATAGGTAAAAACGTCCAGCGCTCACCGCTTCCTGCAACCGACAAGAACGGAAAGAGTGAGCTCACTCTTCCCAACGATGACATAATTCCGGGCGCATAAAGTTTGGGAGGGCACATCCAGTGGTTTATATCGATGAATAAAATAAAATAATTGTACAACGCGATTTTTTAAATTCATTTTTTTTTAACTTTTATTGGCTTAGGAACACTTGACCACAATCTCCTCTGTTGTTACACGACGATGTGGTCTTGGATGGTACTACGTGTTTGTACCTATAAGATAGGTACTTATACTGATTTACCTACTGTAGATTTGAAAATACCTAGATCAAGATTGATCAGGACGTTCTTATCACAAATGTAGAATTAAATCTCTTCGTCCTATAATAATACTTAATTAACAACACTTTGATGATATTAATCAATACTTTATTATTAGAAATATTTTATTAGATTGTGTGGAACCGCTTTTGAAACAAAAAAAAACTGCAAAACTGTTTCCTAACTGCATGCAATATACCTACATGGATGTAGTGTTTTTTTTACCTACCTACATGACTATCTCCACTGGTTTTAACGTTGTAGGAAAACATCGTGAGGAAACTGGTGTGTTCTGAAAACATCCCATATTCGCCGACCCGCACTGCGCCAGCTTGGTGAATGATAGCTTTCAAACTCTCCTCATAAGAGAAGGCCCCGATTCCCAGTACTGGGACCATAACATTAATAAAATCGTTCTTTATATTGTATAATACTAAATGAATGTCAATTAGTGCCAGTAGACAGTGGCTTATGTCAGTAGTTCAGTAAGAAATTGTCACTAAGAATTTGCCCTAATTTCGTTAGTCCATTTTTCCAACTCATTTAGTTCAAGGTTGGTTGGGCACATGAAATAACTATGAAGGAAAAGTATTCCCATTTGGTCAGGTCTTTCATTAAGTTGAAGTACCTACCTTCTTATCTGTTTATTTAGGACGTAACAATTAGTTTATTTTTTGTTTTATAGACACACAAAAGATATTGTCGTGGGGCAGTGACGTCAGATTTCAAAATTAAAATAAAATAGGTGTATCTGGAATTGTGCACATATCTGTATGACAAAAATACAGTGTCATAATGTTGGTTCCCAATGAATTATTTGCCAATTTAATCGATATTCACGAAGGATAACTTTTCTGTGTAATTTAGTTCAAATTGACAAATAGTTTAGTTTTTATTTCGATTAATCACTTATCACGACACTGTATTTTTTTGATGTTAAATTAGGCAACTTTGTATTTTGGTTGTGAGTACTAGTACGGTTTAACGGTATAGAAAAGCGTGGTGAAGAAACTGTTCCCCAACAAAGGTATAAAGAAATATTTTCAGGAAGTATGACAGTGAATTACACCTACGTGTACCTACCAGCATTGTAGGAACGTCTCCGTTGTGCAAGATCTCGTTTCCCAGCAGTGGTAACAACATTAATGCCCTCAGGAAAAGTTCACCATACAGGAATAAACGTATTGTTTCCAACAGTATACATTATTACCATAATTTTAATCATATACCTACCTATTGTTGTTTTTAGTCTTCCTCTTCGCCCTTTACCTGTTCTTTACTTCCTTCCTACTCACATTTCCTTCTTTTCGGTTGCCTGTAAGAAAGAATTTTAAGCACCAAATCGCCATTTTCTTCATTTATTCTAATAATGTGTAGGTATTTTATTTACAACTATTTTTCAGTTTTATAGCTTTTTTATCTGCAGTAGGCCAGCGTAGTGCGTTTGGGGCTAACTCTCTTCTTGCGAGAGAAGGACCCATGTACCCGCTGTGGGAACATTTAGTGAGCCACTGAAGTTGTGTGCGGAGCTTTTTTTTTTAAAAAGGTCTAATATTTGTTATTGACGTAGGTAATCTGGTTTAGATTGTGAATAAACCATTCATCTGTCTAGTCAAAAAGTTTAACACGTGTAACATTATTAACGAAATTTATAGAAATAGAAATATAAATAAATAAGATTTGTATCTTTCTTTATCTTTTGAAATATTTAAGCTTTAATTTAGTGACGTTTAGGTATTTATACGTACGCCTCTAAATTATACTTTACATTCAGATCAGGCTAAAACATTAGAACAGGCGCGGTCATTCACATCTGCTATGCATGAACTAAAATTATTCTAATCTCGGTGTCAAATCTTAACCTATTAGTCCTAAAATTATGTTCCTATTTCCATAAATTATTATCTATATAATTATTTTTATCTGAATTAAACAAACAAATTTGAGATGGTGTATGTGTCTATTATCACTCACCATCTATGGAGCCACTATCGAAAATCAATAAGTAATCACGCCATATGCCAGGTAGTCAATCGTCCATAAAAACTATTCTGTTACCGATTATACTTACACGTTCCAACTTGTAAATCGATTTTTACGTTTTCGATGTAAACTTATTGACAGTAGTAGAGCTTCTTCATTTATTGGACAAAGGTTCTTCAAATCAGTACATAGAAACGTAGACTCGGTATCCTCCTGAATGAGTGAAAATAAATTTTACCTCGTTAAGTACAGCTCGGTTCTATGCAAGATAATGAGAGTACATAGGTATCATACTAATATACTCACTATATTTGTACTAAGGGTTACATGAATTAACAGAGTCTCTAAGTAGTATTTTTTTCTTTGTTTTTCTTTTGCCAACAGCAAATAAGTACTTACACTCCGCGAGGCATAAGCTGAGCTTTGCATTTGTGTGAGTGTACATGGATAGTGTAGGTGTGACAACCGGCCTTAGGCGCGGCGCCATTCTGTCTCGCCGAGCTCCTGCCTGATTGGTGATCACTCACACTAATGCAAAGCTCTGCCTATACCCCGCGGACAAAATTTCAAGCTCCTGCCTGATTGGTGATCACTCACACTAATGCAAAGCTCAGCTTATACCTCGCGGAGTGTACCAAATTGTAAAATAGCGTGGTGGGTTTACCGCCTAACTAATATATTTTTCTTCTGGTCTGGTTTGGGTCTGATCTTGCTTTCTCTTTTTTACTTGGGATCACATATACAGCAATAGCAAAGACAGAGGCCATTTACGGTACGGGACTAAACATTATTTTACAGCTCAGCTACATGTGCTTCTACCATTGATTTTCTTTGTATGTTCCTAGTAGTATTAATCACTCTAGTTTATACATCCACTACGTAATTCCTTTCTGTACAGCTTCTTTGAACATCTTTGGTAGGTGTTCTATTTAACGGGTGTTGTAACTAGGTCTTTTTGAAAGAAAGTTTTCATTCACGTACGTCGTACATGACATGATACGTATCTTATATTATCACACACTTAGCATGTAATTTTTTTTAAATATTTAGTGTGAAATATTTAATTAGGTACCTACATGATACACGGTCAAGTTAATTAACGTAGGTTTCTTAAAAGTAAACATTTCTGTAGTAATTTTGTAGATAGGTCTAGAAAGTTATTTTTGTGTCGCTTTTATTACACCTCTGTACTAAATTAAACTTAGGTAGACAATTATGCTTACGCACCAGAATAACCTGAAAGGCAACTCGTTAGTCCTGTAATAACATTGCTTGAGTGACTAAAGGACTAAATACATTAAAAAATATCATACATTTTCAAATCCAACTGAAGTCACAGTAATATTGTCACATTTTAATTTTAAAAGACAGATAAGCAGCTATTGTCAAATCATTACAGTTTTAAATCTGTATTTCAGAATTTGGTCTGAAATTCAATACAAACATTTTCGTTTAGAAAACAGTACATTTGAGTCTAAAAAAGTTATTTTTTCATCGACATCTACAAAAGTGAAAGCTTTAGTACTGACATTGCATTCTACGTTGCTGAAATGATGAAATCTATAGCTTATAACAACATTGTGCCTTTCCAGGCTTCATTTAAATGAGTTGTGGCGACGCAGGCCGACAGCATCGTTCAATACGATTCCTGTCACCTACATAGTTCCTTAAAACGTCTACTATCAGTCGGTAATCAATTTGATACTTAATTTGGTCATTACGTACGGTGGAATGTTTGAATTAATTATATGTAAATGGTAGAATTAACATCGATGTTTCGAGCTAATTGTAATATTGAATTTCTTGGATTTCTAAGGAAGAAGTTTTTCTCGGAATTACTCGAAATCTTTTTGAAACGTTTGAGAATTGAAAATAAAAGTGAAAAACGAATACGTTGCGTAAAACCGTAAACGAAGTGGGTCCTCTTTTTCATTTGAAATAGTCTAAATAAGTAATCATCACAAGTAGATAAAACATTCACTAGGATAATCAAAGTTTTAAAAATTCCTGTTTTTACGAAATATTACTTAAACGCTACTTTCTAGGATCTATAAAATATGGAATATGGAGTAGGGGAGAATTTCACAAAAAAAAATCGTTATGTAAAATTAAGAAACAGTCTTTGAAATGTATAGGTAATTGTAGGTTTCAATAATAGGTTTTCCATTTTTCGATAATAGGTTTACACTTGACCGCCATCTTACCTAATGTTACGCCATGATGTGGTGTAGGTACGAGTAAGTACCTACAATGGACCGAGTTTATGTTTAGTAGAAATTCCTCTAACACCCTCTAACCTCAGTACCTATAATCAGTAAAATCAAAGTGCTTCGTTCGAGTCGTTATATTACCAATCATGAAACGACGTCGCCTTTTCTAATTACAGTATCAATAAAAAATTGTTTTTTGTAAGAATAATTGAATTATTAAAAGAAAACATTGGCTGGTCTATTCTTTTGTCACCTATGACATTAAACACCTACCTATCCTGATCTTGAAATAGATATCTTTTACACCCATCATGTAAATACAAACGACAAACCCACAAGTTCCTCCACGGTATCACGCAATATCTGTAATTTAAACCACAAAATCTCGAGTTTTATCATAGTAGACAACGCGTACAACGCACTTCTATATCTCTCGACATAAAGTCACCGATGTAAGTACTAGGTAACAACGCGAATAGTCAATAATGCCCTTAAATTATTGTCTTTACTATCGTGTTACTTGGACCTACGTATGTAAAAGCAGTACAATCAAGTTAACTGTCTATTACACAATTTTAAGTTTTCCCGCTTCGATAATAAGATTAGTTTTCCTTTGGTTTTTTAGCTCGCGTGATTGCTCCGGAGTCGCGAATTCGTATTCAAATGATACCTACAATGGAAGTATGCAATAATCGTAAAATGAACAATTTAAACTCTGATTTTGTCGAGTTTCGAATATCGTTGTACCATCGGAACAGTAAATAAGTATAAACAACGTTCAGAACCCACCACGTATGAAACAATAGGTTAAATAAGGCACCCACATTGAAAGTAGCCCTACTTGACAATTTTTGTAAGTTTAAATACGAAATGAACATTGTAGTACCTACATGGTGGCCTTGACTTAATCTTGTCTTATCCTGAGTTCTAGCTGTGGGAAGATTACATAAGCTGTTTATGCTAACTACAAAAAATATCCTTGTCTGAATAATACTCAAGTAGGTACTATTTTTTTATTCGCTCTTAACGATATAGTCGACATTACTTCACTAATTATAAGAATGTGTATTTTTGTTTATTTATATTTGCGTAGTTGACAATACCTAACTAGAACTCTAGAGTTTATCTAGTTCAAACTTAAATAAAACCAGCAGAAGCTTTTGGATACACATAATTAAGGCTAAGGCGGTTTAATGCCGTTTCAAACAGTTATTCGAAGTTACCTATCCGTGAATCAAATTGTGTTTTGTATTTTTTTTTTATTGCACATTTTTTTGGAAATGATTAAATGAGAAAAAGTGCAGAGAATCATTTTTATCGATAGTAGATTTACACTTGACCGCCTTACTATGCGGTCATTAATAGATGGAACCGCTAACCTATCGTAGAAGAAACCGATACATTCTTGGCCAATTAACTCAAAATAAATAACTACTCAGAGAATGCAATCCAAAGTTTAGATTTTGTTATGACGAAAAAGTGATTATATGAGTGAAGTCAAACTTCACCAGGACCCACCACAGATAGTAAGTAGGTACCTATTAACTGATGTCCATATATATACCTACAGAACATGACCAGACTTATAGAGGTGACGTGATCAGAATTTGCATTGCGAATGTTGGCCTATTCGATATTATTTTCGACCACCTGATTATGATATTTGAATAAATTTAGTGCTAAATCAATTTGAATTAAAAATACTTAATCATTAAACTTATGACTGAGGAATAAGTAAAAATATATGAATTTGCAAAGAATAACAATCAAATTAAATATCCCATAAAACATAAAAGTCATTCTGTCGACCGATTTGAGACTCAAAATTTGTTAGTAAGTACCAGGTCATGCATAAATGAGACCATTACAGATTCGATAAACATATGTAGTGTCTGCAAAGAGAGACCTCTTCTCAATACGATCACGGGCTATATAGTAGGCTGATAAAAATATACTTAGATACAATATTATACATTTTAGAATATGTCTCATTATCGTAACATACTTATATTTAATTATTAAGTACGTTCAAATCACATATTGGTATTTACTTACAATTCATATAACGTACATTTTCTTAATAACATATTTATTGTCACTTGTCGAATGACAGTAAGTGAATAGGTAAAATAGTTATGTAAATATGTATTGTTTTAGAACTTTCGCGATTTCAGTTCATATTGAAAACATTACACAGCACTTACCTAATTGCTTTTAATACAATTTTGTAAACATTTCATTTTCCTCCGTACTCACAACCTACTTATTCTTACAGTTATTGTGACTACTCTATGGATAGTTGAGATAAAAACGTTGTGGGTTTACAGGCCAATAAGTTTGTACGAGGATAAATTATTTGATTAGCAGAAGTACAAACAGGGATCTCGCTAACCATTCGCTACTCTTGTACAAACTGTTTTACAAAAAAGTTTTCAATTAAATTATTTTCATTTACATACAAGGCAAATGATCTTCAATTTAAGGTGGTACAGTCTCTGTTACAGTATATAGTCAACAGTATAATTTAAACATTTAGCTACATATTGGAACAGTCTTTGGCTGCAGTTATTTGATTGTTAAAATCTATGGAGGAAATTGGGCACCATTCTTTTAGAATCAATTTAAGATTTAGTAAATATCTACGAGACTTTATTAAATAAGAGTTTTACAAACACACATGTCACAAATACTATGATAAGTAACTGATAATTAGCAAATAAAACATAAACCAACACAAAAAAGTTTATTCAAAAACTAAATAAAGTTTAATTATCCACTAAAATATAACATATCTTACAGCTTCTTTAACGATTACAATTACATAACATACCATACATATTTAAAGCAGTACTTTATAAAAAGCAATCTCATAATATGAGTGTTGTTCACTACCATTGTCTAATCGTACACTTCTCACATATAAAGTCGAAAGCGACCCGATTTGACTTTAAGAGTCCTCGAATCTGTGCGCGTTTTCAGTATAAGATAAAAATGAATTGGCATGGTATCAAGCCTACTATAAAACTATGAAAATATTGCCGCTTGTACATTTGCAATGAGAATAAAGCCAATTTATTGTTATGTAGTTTACTTAAGTATGCTGATGAGGATTCTTGGAGTGCTCATACGATTGGGTCTTATACACGTCTTTCTTACGTCCCCCTAGAACAATAAAAAACATGATTTTAGTATACATAAAGTAAGCGAGCGAACGATAATGATGTACGAAAAATATCTTCATTCTTTTCGTCATACTTTCATTCGTATAAAATCACAATTAGCTTGCAAACATAATTGAGTTGCACGTTCTTTTGTTTAGTAAATTTAATTAAGTGTCGTATACAATTAGAATATCATTTAGAAATAAATGGGGTCATATACATTCACACCTTCAAATAATCAGTTTTATACATCTAGAATATGTAAAACAGCGAGATAACTGAAGTAATCGTAACAGTACATAAGTAGGATCCGTTTTAATAGTCTATGAATTAATAGACATTTCATAAGAGACGGCAAAGGAAAAAGTCACTGGGCAGTTTTAATTGCAAATTTAATGTTAATGTAATGCAGTTGGATATTTAAAGTCGTCGTTAACGATTCTAATTTGCAAGTTTTCAAATGCCGCCTTTTATGTTTTCTGCGTAAAAATGCTTGTAGGCACTTTATAACTTAAATTAAACGTATAATTATATTTGTTTTGTAAAAATTAGGCGATTATACTTCTAATTAAGTGAGCGGTTGCTCTTATTTTTGATCCTTCTAGGTATATATTTTGTATTTCTTTAATGTGATTAATTATAATTTAAACGTTTCCATGAATATAATGATTACGAAAAAATTTAAATGCTTCCATTAGTAGAAAATAAAGTGATCTTATTTTTTTCAATTTGCATTTAAGTTACTCATTAAGTTATTTGTTCTTTCTAAATTTTCTAGAATAATTTTAAAATTTGAAATTGTTGTCTAGAAATCAATCCATTACGTTTTGTCGTTGACCTTGTGTCGCTTATTATTCATGTTAAGTACTTATACTCAAACCGTTTTATAAAAAGTACCTACATAAAAATAACTAAAGCTCATTTTTTTAAAAGTAAACGTAAAATTAAAAGAAAAACTGTCAGATTATCTAACGACATCAGGTTAGGCATAAACTAACATCACCAAACCTATCGTAAGATTATAATCTTATGCAATAGATAATAATCTGAAGATTTTTGGTTAGATTATCATTTTACGGTAACATAAGTAGGTACTAAGCAGGAAGAGACAAAGATTTTCATCCCGAAGCGACAGCCGATTCAAAATGCCTATCGGAACAGAATATTTTAGAGTTACCTACGTACATGCAGTAAATATAGGGCACGATGTTCGCCTAAAACATACGTTACGTGTTCCGAATACGAGTGGCGTATACACAACTCATACTGAGACTAGGGAGGAAATTCTGGTTTTCCTCGACAAAATTCGAGCGAGTTACGTTATTACATTTAGATATTTTTATCTGCTTTGTTTAATGTCTAGACTTTGACCTATTTGCCCAACTTTTTATTGCTCTTTGCCACTGTCTTTATCTAATCTAATAAATAACTTTGAGCGTTTTTTAAACAACTTTGGTGTGATTGTTTTGAAATAATCCCAAAATAAAAATATCTTAATGAATATACAATTTTCCGCTTGATTGCGTAAATATTACAGTTTATTTGTCGTTACGTTATCAGAATTTCACTTTTAAGATGGTAAAATAAATGTTTACCTAGTTTGCTTCAATACAACAAACACTTAAAAATACGATTATCTCAAAAGTCTGAAAGTCAAAGTTATTAGTGTTAGTTATTAATTTACATACAATGTCTTAATTAAGCCGATATCTTTTAAATTGTTAAAAAAACACCATTTGTAACACTATTTATATGTCTTGGTAAAAGTGTTTCTATAGCTTTGTCTAATTTTCGCATTACTGTCAGGAACACAGATGTTGTACGGAATTTGATGGATTTCTGATTAAAAACCGTAGCAATCCGAACATAAAGGAAAAGTGGCTTCATGTCAAAAAACCTGAAAAATTATTGAGCAGAGTCAAATTACAAAAAAAAACATTTCTTCCGACGCGACGTCCTTAAACTCAAAAAGACAAAATTGAGTTAAACCATGCCAATATAATAAATATTGGTGGACAATTCACACACAACACCATCTGACCCCAAACTAAGCAAAGCTTGTACTATGGCGGCCAGATAGCTGATATAATACTTATATAGTTTTAAATACATACTTATTATAAATAGAAACACCCAGACACAGTGCAAACATTTGAATTCATCACACAAATATTTGCACTGGGTGGGAATCGAACCCACGACCCTCGGCTTCGCTTGCCTGCGCAGGCAAGCGAAGCCGAGGGTCGTGGGTTCGATTCGTTTGTATTGCTCACTTAATACAACGATATAACAAAACTGAAGTATTTGTAAGTAGATATTGAAAAGTGGTTTTGGCCCGCACTGTCTTGATTAAGGTTTCTGTTCCAGCGATTCTTTTAACATTTCGCCCGAAGGTACTATAACCTTTCTACCACGTATATAGTGTTTTAAAAGAGAACCTTTTACAAACAAACTCACCGTTCAATATACATGGAGACTGTGTATTATACATGCCGGTCGGGAGCTCTGAAGTGCAGTTTGGGAATACCGCACCGACTGATATGCTATAAAGTACGGGGACGGGAGCACACGGTGTTTTCGTGTAAGGATATATCGATGGACTATGTCGATGGATGGAGTAAGAAAATTACAGGATAAAGGAATTAAAGAAATATGAGGAATAATTCTTTTAAATCAAATAATACTATTTTTTTCGAGCTAATTAGCGTTAGTGAAATAACGAACCATTGCAAAACGCTTTAAAGGGTGCTGTCATTAGATGTTTTCGTAACAATTGCTTTTAAGGTGATCTAATTTCGGATTCAATTATTTATACCTACCTTATTTTCATTGTAGTTTGACTAAAACAAAAATAGGCGATGTTGAATTATTGCGAAGTTACTACTGTATTGTCAATATACCTAATTATTATTATGTTGAAAGGGCGGAAAACCTGTAACATTTTTGAGTAGAGCCAAATAAGTACCTAGTACCAACTTATTTTAAATATTTCGAATTTTGCGCCGCCAACCTTCACTACCTTCTCAATGCGAAAAAAGACCTTTAGTCATATTTTGCAATACGACAGCCATGCAATTTGTATGTCGTCAACAATAATTTATTATGTTAAGTGTATTTTAAGATTTTAACGTTTGTTTATAGTTAAGTTATAGTAGGTTTATCACAAAAAGAATTACACAACTCACATTAAATAAAAATTACAATACTTATACCTATTACACAAAAAAATGATTGCATAAATTTCAAAACCTCAATAATTTTAAAGAATCTTATAAGTTTATCTAGGTAAAGTAAAACATAATTTTGTTCGCTATTATTCCCCAACTTTTATATTCAAAATCGTGCTTAATCCTAATCATTTATTAATTAAAATCGAAAAATTTATGTGCAGAGATATAATCACTTAATATTTTACTTATTATCTAATTTTTAACCTCATACTTTATACGGAAATGTTGAAGATATCTTCAGATGTGTCCCTGTATCGTTTTCCCGTCTGCGTCGGACAGGGTCAATAAAATATGTAGGTAGACGCGACGTGTGAGCCCAAGCCCTCTGCCTTTCCTATAACAAGAAAGAATTTTTCTATGCATTTATTTTGTCACTGAAAATTCTTAAGCAGGCTTTTTGTATTTTTTATACAGTAACAAGCTTTCTCTGCGCTTGTTTTGATCGTAAAACATTGGGTACATTGTCTGTGCAATCAAATATTGATAGAAATTTGGGGCGCCACAGATATCAAAGGTTTTTTTTAATGTTAAAAGGTAGCTAGGCGAAATGTCGCCTATTTAAGGTCGCCTATTACTAACGTCGATGCAGTCTGTGATGGAGTGCGCTTGCATAACAAGCCGAAACCGATTCACGATCGTTTCGAAGACATTAAGAGTAATTTCATCGATAAACACACACTCAGGCAAAGCAATACACTGCTTATACTTAGGTACGTTCACACTACGAAAGTGGCATCAAACCTCTTAAATTCAAGTCTTTGAAACGTTAGAAAATCATAAAGCTATGTCGTATTTTCGAGTTACTTACGAGCTATGACTATGACATGGAAACAAGGGAAAAATAACAATTTTTTCCTCTCAATTTAAAGTTCCACCAGTTTATCTGTTATGATAACTGTTGCTTTTATAGCGCAAACAATTCAAATTCGTAATTAATTACGAATTAAAACCTAACTTTTATCTTAGAAAATGTTATGAAGCCATTGTTTTTCTTAACGTGCGACTGCAGTAACAGACGTATCTTTAAAATAACTAACTAAAGTGTAATAAAATAATCACACCATAAAAGTAACGTTAGTCGCAAACAACGAATCACAAATGTGCCAAAACGAAAATGGGTTCCTCAAAAGAAAGCTCAATTTCCTGATACGATCTCTAAAAAAAAAAGGAAATCGCCGAGACGGCGGAATTGCCAGGCCATCTTTTATAAAGCAATTCGGAATCGAGCTACCGGACCATTAGCGGGAGGCCACTATCGAATTCTATCCCTTGAGTCGATCCCACCCTCACGAGGTAAGTTACTGTGCACAGTGGGCAGTGTTTGCCAATCAAGTGTCGTACTTTACTGCTCTCGGCTGCCAGTAAGTTACCACAACGACGTAGGACTCCCACTAATGAGACAGCAGTTTCTGTGCTGCCCGTTCGTGTCAAATATTGTACGGCACAATACTTGTGGTGACATCGCCCATATTATTTGTCAGTTGTCGAATTAGTGACGGTAAACCTCATGCGATGCCAATTCTTCTCGAAATTCTTTGCAATTTACAGACGTGAAAGATAATATTGCTGTTGACAGTATTGTGTTTTGTTTGTTTGAAAGCTTGGTGTCGAATGAGTTTCAATATACTCGTATGTTGATCACTCTGGTCGTTAAGAAAATTTGTTGTTACGAAAAGAATTTTACGTAGAGAAACACAGAGCGAAAGTAATGTATGTAGGTACTCGTATCAATTTGTATGCAACGAAATACGTAACTAAGTAGGTACGCTGCGTTCAACTTTGTATTCTATGGAACTAACCTATCTCAATAGTTGTTATTTTTCGTTTTAGACTACATGTACCTAAGTAGCTAAGATTGTTTTGTGAGTAAATGTTTAACAAACTTAGATGTGATTTATGCACTATCATTTGTACATTTATATTATAACATAAAAAACATGCAGTTTTCATTCTTATCGTACTATATATAAGTGCTTGTGATATATTTTAAATATCTACTAAGACCTCAGAAAATTTCATATTTATACACTTCACAATGTTAGAATAATAATTATTTTTAGGTAGGCAGATAAAGTTTGCACATAAGCGTCATCTACTATGGTGATAAACTGACAGTAAGTATGTTTAATTAATTTAATTATTTTTTCTGTTATAATATTATTAATTCATATTTTCTATAGGTATATCGCACGTTTTTCGAACTGCGAAGTGTGACCACCATTCATGAACCGCGTCACAACACCAAATTGCAGGCTAAATAGACAGAACAGCCTCTAAATCAATTGAAACATTTCAGTAATAACATTGATACTTGACACTATATTTACGGCCATTCTGAACCGTATTTATATGGCGATAAAAATTACACTTTCATGTCATAAACACAAGAGCGAGCTGTTATGAAGCGATCTTTACGAACTTATCAGCAGTAAATAAATTGATATTGTTCTAGGACGTGAGACAATTTATTATGAATGGTTTCTGTCACATTAGATACCGCTTGAGGCCATTATTAAATTTTGTTTATTAGGATACTGTCAATTAATTTATTTTCTTGGACGCGACAGGGTTAGGAATGATAATGTGGAAGACTGAAATACTGATGAATTTATACCAAAGATGTGTTTACTTATTTTGCGATAAACCTAATTGACTGTTCGTATAAATTTAAATAGGTAGGTGTCGAAGTGGTTATCGAATAAAAGATAATTGCGTTTTTGGTCACGAAACTCTTTATAGCAAAAAGTTATAACGAAACTTGTGGATTTATAAACTTAGTAGTAGAAGCACATCGTTATTTATTTTTTTTGAAAACCAAATAATTTGGCGACTCTAAATTTTAATCTTAGACCTGCAAACTTAGTTCGAAACAATATTGTCTGGACTATGGACGTTAAAATACGCTATGGATAGAATAAAGATTATTTCGAGTCTACGCAATGCTTAATTTGCCTAGATCCTAATTTTGTTGATTCTAAAACTTATTTTTGAGTAAAACGGTTGACCTTTTCAAGTGGGTATATGCATAGGTATAAGGGTAAACTGTAACATAACACTGTAAAAGTTATTTACTTATATGAACTTACTATACTTTATACGACTGTATTAGTAAGCTTAACCGACATAGCTCAACGTATTAACATACTGAAGTGGCAATGGACCATCCATCTGTTGCAGAACTGATAACCGTTAAAGTGGACATGTTCTCGTGTGGAGACGTTGTTTTAGCGAATGTAGAGCACATGCTGGGACAACATAAAACTGAGTATGGGCTGCGTGATGACCAATAGGAGAGGCCTATGTCCAGCAGTGTATAAGGCTAATGATGATGATGTTTACAATTCTTGACTAGTAGATAACAATTCAAACCAATTCAATACCAAAAGTCAATTTAAATTCGCTAAACGTCACTAAATTTGATAATATACCGATTTAATTAATATTTTAAAACTATACAAGTATTTGGCTCATGTATAATACTTGAGGTAGGTACATTATACTATAATAATAATAAATATTGGTGGACAATTCACACACAATACCATATGACCCCAAACTAAGCAACGCTTGTGTGATGGTAGCCAGATAGCTGATATAATACTTATATAGTTTTAAATACATACTTATTGTACATAGAAACACCCAGACACAGTGCAAACATTTGAATTCATCACACAAATATTTGCACTGGGTGGGGATCAAACCCACGACCCTCGGCTTCGCAGGCAGAGCTACTACCAACTAAGCCACTAAGGCAGTCAAATACTATAATATATAGGTATATTATACACTCTGAAACTGAATTCAAATTTGATAACTCTCTACTTATTCCCTTAATATTAGTCTCGTAAGGCTTGCAAGACTTCAAAGTTAGTTAAAAGCGCCACAAATTAGATTATAGTTACCACAACGTCAGCTAAATTACCTCTTTTGGTAGCTTGAGGGACTTGTGGACTCTACGACTTGATATTGGGGGCTTGCGGTCGAGTTAAGCAACGTTTCACTACACTAGGGACCTTACTACGCAAATATTTGTCTAGTTAATAGTAGATAATTATTTCTCGTACACTCACAGGGCTGCGAAAATATTTTAGATTGATACTACCTCATCTCGTTCATATAAAATCAATTTACTAATGACAATTAGAAATTACAACAGAACAACGTACATTTGATAGGTACGTGGTAAAATAACTTTATACAATAATATTGTTTCTGGTGCATTGTAGAAGCCAGTTTGGACTACCATCAAATTTAACGAGCCGGAAAGGACATTTCGTTTTTAAAATAGAATTAACGGGTTATTAATGTGTGTCTTGGTTTATCGAGCTCAGCTTAAGTTTCAACCGCTTTCAGCGATCTATTTAAAAAGAAGTTCGTACTTTCGTACACGCGTCCGCGTCCAAGTTAATTAATTCAAAGTATGTACATCCGTATTAGTAGGCATTTTAGTCTTTTGCAAAGTGCTTAGGTATGTATTAAATAAATGTGCTTTGTACATTTTTTAATGAGAGTCACATACTGTTTAAAAACAATCACAGCATAAAACAAATCTTGAATTTAAAATAGAAACCTAACTGAGTAATTGATATGATAATACAATTAAAAAATATATATATATTGTCCCCGGATTTGGTGGAGACCCGATATCCGTGGTGGAGACCTTGAATTTGGAATATGTTATACTATTTTACTACAACAAGCCCTTTCATTAAATAACCTACAGTGGTCTATAGATAATTCAGGTGTGCTTAGTGTAAGTAGTTAGTTAGGTTTGTAGTGTAGTGTATGTAGTTCTCATTGTATTTTAGTTTTGTTAATAAAGGCTCTGCCCAGATAAAAAAAATTGAGAGAGTTGTTAAAAAACTATACTTATACGAGCCATTAACAAAATACACCAACTCCATATAATATAATATTTTCAATATTTTCTGTTCCACAAGAGCCCCCATTTACCTGTTCACACTTTCCGGAATGTAGTTGAACCCATTTTGTAGATAAAAAAAACGCCTTAGCCTATCTCGGACTACTTCCTCTATCTCGACATTCCCGACTATAGTATTCAATACGGTAGCGCCCCAGACATTTTAAAGAAACCCTTTGGAGTAACAAAGCCATAAGATTTCGCTTCGTCTCGAGGGGAAATCGCTGTCCCGTATACTTTCACATTTACGTAGTGGAAAGGAAACAATAGATGGTATTGTGCGGCGGAATACGGAACTTGCCGCTCTATTTTGAACTTCAGATGGCCTTTCAACAGATAAAAGAAGAAATAAACATTGGTATAGTCTCGGTGTGAAATAGGAACGTGGTGCGTTTTGTTTTAGATAACGGTGTGAAGCGAAACAGTCTACATTGCCAGTTAAGGTACTGATACGGAAGTGCGGCTTGGTTGTTTCATTACGTTTTAATTTAAAAATACCTATAAAATAAGCAAATAAAAATGATAAATTAAAACCTGCATCTTTATCAAATAAAGTACTATAATAATTATATTTTTTTAATAACAATTCATACGTAAAATGTATAATTTATAATACTTACCAAAATTTCCAACGTTTCAATGTATCGCTTTTCCGTCACAATATTTTTATTTATTTACTCTCAAACTTAGTAAATCCTGGTTATATAGGTACAGGTAGTTTGAATGATACGCGTATTATCGACCCATAAGTTTATTGAGAAATTAAGTAAAGTGAAATTGCATGTTAAACGAATATTAAAGAATCAGGATATGGCTAAATAGTAATTTCGCGAAATCAGGAAGCTCGTTTACCGCAGAGAGAAAATTAAAAAGTGAATTTAAGGCCCACTTCTTCCTCGGAATTGCTTATTTAGGGGCTTAATTTTATAATTTGGACGAAAAATGCTTAAATTAAAATAATCCGATAGGGAAACTGACTTAATGGCGGCCGGCTACTCTGAACCAGAAGGCAGGGCCTTCTTTGAATATTTCTGAGTCGTTATAAAGAACGAAAAATGCGAGATACCTGGCTTTACATAGAACGTTGTGTAATCAAGTTAGGGAATTTACACCACGGGATTTGCACTTAGCTCTACGTTGATAAGTGTCAAACGTAATCTTAATCTGTTGAAATACCTACGGGCTTCATGTGTGTTCGCTGCGGTTGAAAACTGGTCTGATAATACGCTTGGCAGTTAGATACCCATTTTACGAGACAACCCGAAGTAAACGCCTTTCGCCTCCCTACACTGAACCACGCACCGCGAGTTGTTATACTGTGCGGCTAAATATAAATTCGCCTGTCTTCCGCCTCCATAATATTCCTTATTTACAACTTTAAGGCTACTTAATATAAGTAATTATTTTGATTGAAATGTATTTTCATATTATAAATTTCGTAAATAGTTACGACACCTGACCTCGACCGTAAAAGCTTTCGAATACTCATTTACGGCTTTAAAAACAAATAATAAGATAATTGCAAAATAAAGAAGATTCTTATTTTAACATACGGTGGTATTAAAGAAGTTGTTATCATCGAAATCCGTGAAACAATTTCAGTTGCTCAACGTTGTGGCGAAATGACCTCTGCACGCAAACTTGAAATTAAGCTACTGGTAAAGTGGTGTTTTTCACTCGATAAGCCAAACTCAATTTAGCCGCTCAATCTTGAATAAATCCTCGATAATACACGTGAAATATTTACCTCGGGCGGGACGTAATGAATATGAATTTTTAATTTGACTCAAGGGAAACTCGAAAGAACGTTCTTTCTCTTGAAATTATTAACACATAATAATGTAATTTTATGGTTTCTTTTAATGGAACGCAGGGCTATCTGAGTGGTCGGGGTTCGAGATATAGCCTCAATAACGCTTCAAGTTAATGGATTCTCCCGATGGAGGTGTGCTATACTAGTTGTGTAATTGTATGTGTGTTTGCAGCTACGCAATGGGGTGATCCGATACCTAGGAATCGGTATCAAGTTTCGTTTTCTTCTTTTACGATAAATAATCTATCGACCGTGAACTTTATCTAAACCGGATCAACTGCACTAACGGCATCTTAAAAAACAAACTTTATTCATTTAAACTCCATTGGCTTCTAATTATTTCTCAGAACTACTCACCTTAAAAACTATTTACATGCATTTTGTGTGCAACATCGAGCAACTATTAAAAATACACATAAAACTATTATATCGCCCGCTTCATACCGTCATTAACACTTTATCTAACACGACTAAAATATCGACATGTTTTGTTGTTCTTTTAAACATCTATAATAATTCAAAGCTAGTGTGGCGCACCGCACAAATGGATCTTGAAAAACAACCAGTTATTTTGACAGCCGGCGCTGTAAAATAGGACCTAAACGCGAAAATACAGAAGCTGAAGTGTACCTTGTGTCTTTAGTGGAAGGTTTACTTTAATATATCAACGATATTCAAAATATAAGATCCTTTTCTTTGGTTACACTAGACCTTAATTTTAATTTAGAATGAGCTTTTTATAGAGGACTCTCTGTAGAGAAACGATTTTTCATAAGTGATGAGCCGGCACTGATTGTGTATTGGATAAATATTTTAAGAAAGCTTTGCTCACTTGAAAAATGTTAGGAAAAGTTTGGGATATAATAAAGAACGGGCAAATCCGCGTTGACACGTGTATCTAACTCGAAAATTATACGAATTCGAGATAAGCCCCTTTTCGGATAGAGCCATTGTTGATGGGGATTTAGAATTCACGTTTAGCGTTTTCCTTATCCCTCCCGTAAATAACGCAAAGTATTGATTACAAGCTTGAATTAAAAATTGCTGAGATTATCAGCAATGAAGAGGATTCTTGTCGGAATTAATTTGAATATTTGCGTCGGCGCAGTTTCTAACGATTTAATTCTGAGGATACCTTTTTATCTAATCTACATCGCAAAGATACTTGTTGTAAAAGTCCTTTTTTATAAAAAAAATCAAATAGATTTTCATCACAACATTTGTAATTTGGATAAAATACATGGCGTCATGTAAAAAAAATATGTCAAACCCAAGACATCTTCAGATATTATCCATTTGTAAACATCTACCTACGAGCACTTCTATATACTCTCGCTTCTTCAACTGACGCGACTTGCATCATGTAAGTAGGTACTTTAATGCAGATGCAATTATTATAAATATAGTAAAATTAACCTTACAATTTGCATTTTAATACGTTCAAAGTATTCTCACACATATTTCGCTAGAATTTACACGTATCGGATTGTCAACCGAAGGCAATTGAAAAGCAATAAAAAAGTTATAAAACCGCATCGTAAAAGAATTGTAATTCTTGTGCACATTTTAAAAATACAAATGTATCGGCTCTACGGTTGATCGAAATTAATAATTATTAGTGTTACATTTATGGAAAGTCGTAAAAATATAAAATTAGGTGGAGTTAGTTAAACCCGGGTGAACTGTTATGACTGTTTTATTTTTTCAAATTATTGTTGGTGGTTTAGAATGTCATAAAAACTATTTTTAAGGACAGAGCTTTCTGGTAAACCGTCGATACGATCGTAAAACTATTTTCAATCACAAGAAAACGATATACGATAATTAGTTACAAAATTTGAATATCAGGAATGAAAAAAATCATTTGAACTTGAAATACGTTTTGAAGTTAAAGTGAAATGAAAGTAGCAATATTCCCAAACCTGAAAAACTTTTCATTCAATTTCTCTCAGTTGGGTTCAGTTATCCCGAGAGTATTCCAAGAGAGGCTGTGGAAGTAATACAAGTTCCGCAAGAAATAGGTGCGTTATCAACGCAAAACTTTTAAGATTTTATTCAAGAAGACTCGTTGCGTCGAAACTTCGTCCACAATTTTGACTTTCTTACAGAAGCCCCGAATCTCTTTCGAGGTACCTAATTAGACATGTATTCTGTATTAGATCTCATCAAAGTTAATTAACTTGCTATAATGTTGATATTATCTGCTGAATTTTATTGCACTTACATTATTTATTGATTGACGAAATACCGGTCTTTATTATGTCTTTGATTGACAGTTTGGTTTTTATTGCTCTATCGAAAAAGATATTACCTACTAGTGCGCTATAAATTTATAAAATCTTTATAACATTAAAAATGTACGACTTATTTCGTATAAAATTTTTGAGTTAAAATTCATGGTGTAATTTTCATCCAAGCGGTCTCGTGTAATGTTATACGCATTTAGCCGCTCTCTTACAAACAGCGCCCGTGATTTTCATATATTACGTATTCAACGTTCACTCAAACGATGAGCTTCCTCAAATCCTCACATCACCGTCGGTTATTTTAAGCCAATAACCGTTCTGTTAATACTCAGCCGTGGCTTCAACGCATCAACATCTAATTCGGTTCATAGCTTTATAAAATATTCTACAAAAACAACGGCCACATCTTCAATTAAACTTACTCGTAAAATTTACTCAATTACCCACCTGGATCGATCACCGTACCGAAGAAATTACATTACGAACCCTAAACTTAGCCATTTCCATTAGTTTGATTAAGAAAAGATCCAACAACACGAGATACATGTTTGGTATTTAACTTTTAACTACCCATACACACATATCCACGCGAGTATCTACGCTTCCGTCTTTACACTCATAGGAGCGACGCAAACATTCTCAAGTCATCTACAGGGAATTTTATATCGTAAAGCGGGAAGATTGAGTTGAGTTTTGTTTGAAATGTGGCAGGATTTGTGGCTTAACGGGTCGAGAGCATCGCGTATCGATTGGTAGCGGTTCGAAGCCGATACAACCGCTTCTATTTACGCTCTTTACCTATTTATAAAGCGAGTTATCTGACTGCTTACCTGCGAGCCCCGGCATCCACTCTCCACTATGCACGCAGATATACCTATAAATATACCAGTGTATTGGAAGACACGATTGCTCGGATAAATGGATAAATGGGAAAACTTCGGGAACAAACAGGAATTGGAACGCGTCCTCAATATAAAGCTCCGTTATTTCTTATTTCGTCCGATGCAAGACTATTGTCTTTTGTTTTAAATTCCGTAAATTACACAGCTCTAATACACAGCACCAGTAGTCCGCAGAAGTTGCTTGCATGAGCAGTATGCGCAAGCTGCTGGCGTAAATTACGATTGATAGGTTTTATTTGAAGTGTGAGTTATTTACACTACTTTCATTTTACTGATCATTGTAACGCTATCTCATGGTATACACGTTCTACTACCGTAGTACTAAGTATCTTGGTCGATGCATTTTTGTTACCTACTGTACCACAAGATTAACACAGATTTTTCATTTAATATTGTTCTATATATTGTAAACAACCTTGGTGCAAGTAAAGAACTACACCTCAACTCGCGTTTGTAACCAAGAACAACTGCTCTGTGATTTAAAATATGTAGATTTTACATGGTTGGTAGACGGGAGCTCAAGGAGAAAGTTCGATGACACGGGTGCATTGATAGGATTCAAAACATCGCCTTCTAAATACAGAAAGGTTCTTAACCCTCGTTAGTATCTGTTAACTCGAAACTTTGAACGATAACAACGTATTTAATGTGTTATTTTAACGTTATGGCATTTTAATTCAACGGTCTGAATGAGTCCGCTATGTGAGTAAATTAAGAAATGTTGGCAGATATTTACTGTTATTACATTTTAAATCTATATAAAACATCGTTGCAGTGTTATGAAACGTTTTTATTTTAATTCCCGCTAACAAGCCACCTGTTTCAAACGAAAATTTATATTGGAAACCAGTGATACTGTTTTCCATAGATCGGCGACTGGACTAAATCTCGATTTCATCAAAGAACACAAGTGTCGCACAACCGAGGACACGTGCTTCTAACTTTACTGTCCATAAACCGGGCCGTTAGAGCTCATCTTTCTTCTTAACGATCTTCGGGAATTGTTTATAGTGTAAAAAGTGCCAAGATTTGTTCGGAACTCAGCGTATTAACGACCGAAAATATTTATGTTTAGTGCCTTTCAAAAATTACGGTAGCGGTTAACGCATCAGTGGAGCCGGTCCTAGCTATACTTTGTTCGATCCAACCACGCCCCGAGTTGATATTTGCACTGACATTCGCATAAGGCGAAACTGAAGTAGAATTACGCAACGCCCCATATATTATTAAAGTCGCTCGTAAAATGTTTGAGTTACAGATTCCATTGACGTTTACTGTGGAACAATTGAACGTTGTCGATGAGTCAGTCGGCGCCCGGGGACCGGCCGACGTCCAACTACGACTACTAATCGGAAAATATCCCTTACCACGTGTTATTAAAACAAACAGACCACCAGTGCACACGTAGACAACACCCGGGCGTAGGTGCCGATTACGGGTTAAAGTCACGCTCGATTCGAATTCATTAATAAATTTCGAGCTGATAGTACCGACCCAATCTCGAGGAAGAACAGTACACAATATTTGAATTTTAATTAGAATGATTCTGTTGGAAGCGTGGCTGTTCCGAAGAAGCGCTTGATAAAATCCCTCGAACAGATGGGACGTCTCGCAAGCCTGTTTCGCGGGAACCCTAATTAAGTATTTTAATATATTCGCTTTCATTCGTACTGCGTATTATTTAATTTACCTCGGTGTTATGTTAAATTAAAATGGTTTACGTTACAGGTACCACGTGGGATAATTTCCCCGCCTAATATAATCAGATTTTCTCACTCAATATGCTGTCTTACTGTATTAGATTCGCTATAAAAATGTAACAGACAAATTAAACTCCTAGATTACTAAGTATTTTATGCAACAATATTGCTCAACTCAAGTTCAAGGTCAAACGCAGATCTAGTTTGGTAAAAATTATAGCACAGATAATCGCCAAAGCGCCACCTAAAACTGACTTAGACGATTAAAATGTCGTAAAGTGGTTTCCCACGATGACGGGGAACTAAGCATTTACTATACGGCATAATAAACTCACCTCTCTTGCCGAACGTAAAACACACTTTTGTTCCATTTTATGACAACAATTACGACCTATAAAGCTTGTAGCGATTATGCCTTAGCAATTCTTGTGGTCGCGCTGTCATCAACCTGTGCTCTCGGCCACTACTTAGAAAAAACTTATCGACCCTCAATGCGTTATTGTAAATCATTCTTTATTTTATGGGTGATAAAGTTTAATTTATATTTGATAGGTGGTGCCTGGAGACATCTTCGTATGTATTTTGTACTTTGACCGATTTTGTCTTGAAACTTATCAGTATAATCGTATTCTATGCGCGTAAATATTCAAACTTGAACGGTGATCTATAGAGTTATATGAGTATATACGAATACTATCATAAATCTGTAGTATTATGAGTGGTAGGTGCCTCCTTCCATTCACGTCATGTGGGTATAAATACCTACGTAGCAACGGAGGGTACATACGTAATGGCGTTTGTTATTCGAAGTTTAAAATTTCATGCGTTGATTTTTTAATTAACTAGTGTTGATTTTTATATAGTAACATATCACGCTAAAATTACCTGCGGACAGATCGGTGGAAAAGCTTTTAAATTATTATTTTTATGGTTGAAACTACAATTACTATACGTAAAAAATATGTTCTTGATGTGGCGCTATCGAATTCGGTTTTCTAGTTGGAGTACGCTCGGGGTACGAACGAAGGGTATAGCCTGAATATTTCGTAAATAAAAATATTACTTGTGTCATTCTTAAAACCACACTTGATCGTGTGCGTGATGGAATAAGACTTTGACTCTCTCCTTGTGAGAGCAGTTCTAGTGGGGGGTAGATAATGTTATGTACCTATCTAATACATATTATACAAAGTATGATAATGTATGAAAACATGTTTCTGAGAAATATTGCGACCACGAATTTTGTTTTCGATTACATGCATGCGCGCCATTTGTATTAAGTGCATGATTTTTTTAGGCTTAAAAATCACTAATTGTTAATTTTTACCTACACTTTCCAGGCATAGCGCAATCAGGCTTCGCATTCGAGTAGGAGAGTACAATCGTCATTTGTTTTAAGTGATTTCACATTTTGCACTTCAGCGGAGGTTTCACAATGGCACAATAGGGTGTGTTCACAATGGTATCGTGTTACAATTTCGCGTGGTAATGTAACCAATTTGTCGGATGAAACAAGGGGTACAATTTGTGTTGATAGTTGTTATCTGTGCTATCCATCGCTCGGGTTTAAAAGTAGCGTTGGCAACGAAACTAAGCGATATCAATAAAATATCAAATGAATATAAAATCGATAGGTTGTGAATATAAACGACTTGATTCAGGCTATGCACGCCATACGTGGCTCGGTGCACGAGACCATGAATCTTCAGCCCTAAGGCTGTGTCAAGAGATAGGTATCGTTATGATTTATGAACTAGACGTTGTTGGGTTTACGTTTATTCAGGAATACTATAAAATATCAGTTTAAATTTAATTCTTAGTTTTAGCTAAAATAATGATTAATAAATAACAATCTTCTTGACAAATAATATTTTATGGGTATTATAAAAAAACGTACAAAATTAATAAAATTCGTGATTATTTTAATATATTATGTTTTGTGAATAGGCAAAAAAATGATAAACAATCGGGTGATTAGCTTTTTGGACATGCAAAATTCATTTTTGCAATCTTTGCAAGGTGTTATGTGACTACGGCGTAGACTGCGTACTACGTCGTAGCAAAAGAAAGCCGAGAAAAAAGTAGCAACGCAGTAACACAGTATTCCGTTGATTTTATTAGAAAACTACCTACTCGGATACTTGTTCTGACATATAAAACATCAAAGAAATTAAACAAAAGTGTGTAAAATGTCACAGTGAAACGCCACTTCATATGGCGTTGACTTTGCGTAATCAACGACGGATAAATTATTCAGATACATATCGTTCCTGCAAAAATTAGTCCTTACATATGGCAATACAGAAATTGCTAATAAAATGGAAAATTGACGCAAGAGGGTGAACAATCTGCACACGAAATTCTAATCTTATGTTAGCAAAATCAGAAAATTAATCATTGTAATCGGCCGTTTCGCAAGAGCAATGACCTCAAATACTGGTACTCGAAATGTATACTATTAGATGAAGATGTTGTATGATTATTAATAATAATTATTATAGCTGTAAACATAAAAAAAGACTGAAAAAAGGTAACCTTTTTTACATGTGTACTAAATAAATAATAAAAAGTACATTATTTATAGATACACGAATTCAACTCATTCATGTTGCAACCACGGTAGACAAGACAATATCGCCGGATACCGTCAACTAATACTCCGTCTGCCCTTTCGAAGGGCGTTGGCAAACATGTGGCATTTAATTCGATATTCATAGCGTTGTGTACTGCAGTTTGTTTTGTTAAATGTGAAGGGCGATGGTGTACACGGTATCGTGTAGTTTGTAGTTTGCGTAGGAGATGATAAATTTATGTATATAATTTATCGCTAGAATAGTTGATAGATAATGTATAAAGTTACTTGTAAATATTGAGTACTTGGTTAAACACACGTTTTAATTTTAAAGTTATACTTCAAACGCGCTTGGACATTGAATCGGTTTCTTCTAGGTAAACACGCTCCATCGTAGACCGCATCGTCGCTTCACATCAGGCAAGATGGCGGTCTAGTGTAAACCTATAAAAATAAAAAATAAAGGATTTTTTAACGTTTCGCACGAACGTGATGAAGTTTTCAGACAACTGGTCTCTTCGGAGTGAAGATTAAAATAAAATAGTATCAATCAGTTCAAATACAACCGTGAGGTTGTATCGATAATAAAAAATGATTGTAGTATAAGTAGTAAGATAAATTATATCATCGGTGTAATAAACAAGTCTAAATTGAAATTTGTAAACATTTAGCAGTAGGTACGCATTTTCTAACTTAAGTAAACTTAAAAAAGGATAGAAAGGAATGGGATGCGGATAAAATATTACATTTATTTTTAAATTTGAAATATTATTTTTATATTTTATCCTGGATTCTATGATAAGCCGAAATTAGATTAGCGATTATACCAAATGAAATATACTAAAATTTACCTGTTTTGTGTGGTTTTACAGAATAACATATAAACTAATACTTTAAACGTGAAGGTTTGTAAGTATGGATGGATGTTTATTACTCTTTTACTTACAAGATGAAGTTTGGTACATAGATAATGATCTGGAATAACACATAAGTTACTTTTTATCCCAAAAAACAACGGGATCGGGAAGTACGTAGTCGAAACCGCGGAGCGCTGCTTTTGTTTAAATTTCATTTTCATGTACACTATTATTTTAGTATTATACATGCTATATATTATGTATTATGCATGCTACAGACATATTTACCTATGCAGTCACCCTGCCACGTTTCGTTACCACGTAATCGATCATTTTAAAACACGCTTCCAACAACTACTAAATTTTCTTACTTTTTAGTTGGACCTTTTGTATACCTAAGCGTATTTTTTAATTCACTTAACTATTAATTTATTATCCCGGAAAACTACTAGGATCAGGACCACGTGGGTGAAACCGTGGGGGTGCTGCTAGTTCATAATAAATCATCCAACATAATCACATAACATCTCATTCCAGTGTTCTTATGTTTAATCTCAATATACAGCATGTATAGAAATTGTAGGTATGTTTTCACACCACTATAGGTATTTTACTCAAAGTTTGCGCGAGACATCTTTCAAAGTTTTGAGAAAAATCAAATCGATAAATTATTTTTCGACGTTTGTGTTATCAAACAATAAAATTCAGTAGGTAGTTCAACAATTTTTTTTTACTTCAGTAAACATACGAATAAATACTTATGATTAACATCTACTATAATCCTGTACTCGTATACGTGTTTTTTCTTTGTTTTTGGTGTGTACAATAAAGAGTATCTATCTATCTATCTAAATCGTCTGACTAGGTATACAACACTGATAAATGTAGTAAGAATAGGCATCGAAAAAAATACTTTAATCAGTTAAAAAAATCTGCAACAGAATTTATCTTATTACATTTTGCGAAAAAAATATTTTGTTAGAGTTAACAGTAACTACCTACTTGTACCTATGCCATAACCGCCATTTTACAAAAAATGACTAAAGCAAAATTTTTCCAATTTCACAAAAATACTTAACTTAATGTAATTGAGTAGGTAGTCGACTTACAAAACGCTTGAGTAAATTTTTGGAATAGATCGGTAGTCGCTTTTTCACGTTTATTCGTAACGAAAACGTTTTCGTATTTGTATGCGGACTCTACTTTGTTTCATATTCGCCTCGCTTCGTCTATATTTTGAATGAGACAGCCCCCAGACTAGCGCCTGACACACGTTCATTCCTCACCAAATACTGTTACGTTTAGCGTAGACACAATCCGTGCCAAGTATTTTCATAAAACACGAGAATTCACGAAAATCGCTGCAATCTCTTTATAAACATGACATGTTTTTAAATACACAATGCAAGGGTTTGTGAATTTTAAAACACGTTGTCATGATAAAATATAAAAATGTTGAATAATTTTCTGTCGAGGGACATGTCAAGAAAGGAAGGTCGGTAAATTTTTCAACGCTGTAGCAAAATTGGAATTTTTCAACCGCATTAGTGGAGTTTACAATTTAATTTACGTCGAATTTACGTAAATTTTAATCTCCTGTCATAGAATGTCGGCGCTTTTTATGTGTGTTGTATTTTTGGCGAGGTTTTAAATGTGATGCATAAAATATTTTTTTTGGATGTAGGTACCTACGCACTCTTAGCAACGTCTTAAATAGTCATGAATACATACTTGGACGTAAGTTGCTTCCTTGGATCGTTCCATAACACTGAAATGTTTTTGTCTTGTGAACAAAATTATTTACAATGACACTAAATGCTTTCAAATAAGGTCTAGCCAAGGGTGTATACAATTTGCGAACTGGGTATATTTGGGATAGGTACAGATAAACTTTACAGTAAATATTATTCATGAACATGAAGGTCGACAAGCCTTTATTTTCACTGACGATCCATGAAAAAGTGTTCGACAATTTGTGATTTAATATTTGCTCTGTATTCGTATTCCAAACTATTACTTCAGTACTTAAGTACAATTTTTTATCTTTAAGTTCGATCGATGTAACAGATAATAAGAACATTATTTTTTATTTGATTACGGTCACGATTTGATTTTATTTAAAGACCCGTAATTTTTTGCTTGGGATAACATTGAATCGTCTTAGTAACGGCATGACAGCAATGTTAATATTATGATTATGAGATTAAAGGTGATTTGAGGCTGATGCTTATACCTACTTATTAGTGAAAATCCGATATCTGTGGTGAAAATAGTACAGAATTGCTACACGAAGGTAATTAATTATCAATGGTTTCCAGAGATTTACTTGAATTTAACATATTAAATTTGAATAATTCGATATTTTAGGTAAAATACGTTAGGTATTTCTTTTGCATAAATTCTGCGCCTATGAACAAGAGATATATTCCTATCGTGATACATTAATACCTCTTTTAAGTCACTTAAAAAGTTGATCCCATCCATTATACGTGTTAATATGATAATTAAATTACTATATTATGTAGAGCTATAATATCCTATTTCTCAACATTATAACTGAAATTTATAATATTGACTTCTCAGAGAACAACACTTGCGATTCTGTTTTTGCCTGTGATTCTATTTTTCGGTATTTCTGATTTTTTACTGGCGTTTCATAAAACTTGATATAAACACGATGCATTTCTTTGAATTCACTAGATGTCTTAAACGTCAAAATTCAATTTCTATACCATTTTAATTTTGCTTAAAAAGAGAACATGTTTTTTTTCTCGTATTAATTTTGAATCAATCCTTGAAATACAAGATTTTTTATTATAAAACCATTCATTAAGATCGTTGATGATGCGTATAGTTTACATTTTAAAAATACGTTTTTGAGTAAAACAATATTTGCTATATTTATTAAAATCCTCGCTCAATTTAAATAGAAATGTGCAATTTATTCAGCATCTGATAAAGCGAAAATGTTTATTACAATGATCGGAATATTCTGTCAGCTCGTATATAAGGTCATTTAATCGATATCATTTATAACACTATCCCATCATTTAATTTGAATTTGAGATAAAGTCCCATAATCTGCTACTTTGTCATTAACCAATAAATTATTTGATTATGTATTTATTGAATGCATGATTTTAATTTCAAAGAAATTATGATGACAAATTAAATTTCAGTTTTCTAAATGTTTTAATAACCTCCCGAAGTCTAACTAATGTCTCAAAAGTTCAAACACCACCACCTTTTTCCAAACATCTACACAAAAGTCAAACGAACAAAAAACTTGCTTATTTATTGAGTGTAGTGAAAGCTGTACAGAATTTAACGACCTCTGTGACGTCAAAAGTTAAAGATAAAATTGACCTTTTAACCTTTGATTGATTTAAGTTCAAACTTTGTAGTACGACGATAAAATAGATAAAATTACCTACAAAACAGAGATTGAAATCGGTTTGGCTGTGTCGGAAATAATTGAAGGTGTGTCGCAACATATATCTATTTGCTGCATAACTGCTACAGGGCTGACAAAACCCAGCTAAAGTTAAAGTTGGTACCCTCGCAAGTATGGCAACACAACTTTATATTGTGATTAACATAATTATACAACAGCGACTGTTGTTTCATAGCCGTACAAATTCAGCCTTTATTTCGACGCCGAAAGTTACTCCTAATGTAATTATGAGATGAAAACAGGTGCCAATTTCGTTGATGAAAGAGTTGGGTTTGTTGCGAAAAATAAAGGGTCGCTAACAATAGGAAAATTTCACTTAGATGTTAGATTTTTGTGCTGGTACACGTTTGATTTGTTTTAATTCTTGATATAAAATAATAGTGTACAAATCTGCGAGTGCACGTAAAATGGTTTGTTTTGAAATTGCTCTCCTTTTCAGTTGAAATTTGAAAAAAATCTCGGTAGAGTATTCACTGTTTTAATTAAGCACTCTAATGTTTGGTTTGTTATTTAGTTCTTCACATAATAGTAGGTGGATAAAGGCAAAGAACAGTGAAGTACCTATTTAAACGAAATTATTACGTTACGTATTGTCTAATGTTAAGACTTAAATAGACGAATTCTATTTTCAACGTACATACCTAATTGAATTTGACAAAAACGTGATTCCATTACGAAATAAAAAAAACGAAGTGTACCATAATAAAATAATTATTTAGTGCGAATTAAAAAAAAAATTACATATTCAACAAAAAATCCAACAAAAACAAACATGGCTAAAATTATAACTCTGAAACCATATTTCTAATTAAAGAACGCCTATTCCACGAAAACAAAATAAGTTTAAACCGCGAAATTTGAACGAATCTCCCCGTACCTTTCATAACTCCACTTAATCCAAGCAAATTAAAAAATCCCCAGGCCCCCTGAAATTTTATCCAAAATCACGGGGCATCAGGTGTTGGAAACTGATCCGTAAGAATCGTATTATCCGGAACATATTTCCAAGCTGGGGTCTTGTACGACCCCACTCAGAATAAATTACTTATCTACATGGATTTTTTCGTATCGTATTTACATAGGCACTGCTTTTGAGAGTTCTGTATAAAATCAAAAGCACCCATACTGAATACTCTATGGATATACGGGTAGGTATTTATATTTATTTAGTTATCGTAACCGATGAACACTTTAATTTAATTCACCATTGTTCGAATAGTTTAAAAGAAAAAGTAATGTCAAAGTAAAAATGATTTATTGATAAACATTATGTATTTATTGTTTAAAAACCATAAATAATAACCATAATTTATGTCTCTGATTTTCATGCATGGTGTAAAATAAATTGTATATATCTATCTACAGTAAAAACAATGTGTAGATAAAAGTAATTTTCATTGTTCCATACATTATGTTATTATTTCAAATGCAATAGCTATAGGTTACCTCGGTTGTTTACCACCAAAGGCATGTCTGGCTCGTCTTCACATTGACATAAACAAAAAACTAATACGTGTAGGTATGTATTGTTTTAGTTTACTAGAAAATGAGATGGATAGCGTTTTTTCGTAAGAGTTTTCTGTCTACGCTGTCGTCCCCGTCTCGCTTTTTACTGTCTGGGGGGAACCTCCCGATTACTACTATTTAAATTTACGGCACAAATGACAAAATCTTCGTTATTTCTTTATAAATAAGTTAATGTATTTAAATTACTAATCGCATCATGTCATACTGTCTGTTCGTGATATTATATTATCACACTACAATTTAAAATAACTCATATGTCTAACTTTATACCGATATAAAGATGAATGTTTGTCTGTATGTCCTTTATAGAAGAGTAAACTATGAATTTACCTAATGATGTGATGTTCTTTAGCAAAGTTGTTGTGCATGAACCAAAGAAGGCCATACTCACACTGATAAATCTCTGCATAATAAAATCACACATTTAAATATATATATATATAATTAAAAAATTATGTATTAAATGCTATCTGGCTTCCACTACACGAGCTTTGATTGGATGGTGATGTGTGGAAAAATGTAGACCAATATGTCGACCAATGTTAATTCATATATTTCCTGATTATTCCGTGAACGTGAAGAAATAAATAAATGTAAAATTAGTTACGATAAAATATATGAAAATTAATTGCTGATCTTACATAACGTTAAACATTAAAACTTAAGATACTAACTAGAAGGTTAACTGTCCTCGCCTCAATTTTATTAACTGCAGTAGCCTGTTTAAATAGCGTAGCTCTGCCCATACTGTTATCACTCTGTATAACTTCCAGAGTATAGAATCTCGACGTAATCTTTTACTCCTATCGTATTGTAGATAGAGACGACTTAGGGTTAACACAGAAAGGTCAAGAATCCAATATTGCAATACCCAGCCACCCTTTTAAGATATCCATACTACACTATCTATATTTTGCTTAAAATAGCAATTACTTAATGCATTAAAAAACTGCCATAAAACGTCCCATATTAGAAAATATTCCCGGTTAGGTAAAGAGGAAAATTATCCATTTAAATTGCGTGATTAAAGTTTATGGGATTCGAAAATCTGAATTAATTGTAGATTAAAAAGTCGTAAAAGTGAACTGGATTGGAATGAACAAATTAGGTAATAAATTAATATGGACAGGTCCATGGGCTTTGGGTCGATTTGTAAATAGGGACCTGATTTTACGATTGGACTGAAATTAACAAAAAAACGTCCAAAAGAAGATTACCTCCTTCAAAATACATAGGTAATATTTCTACAATATGAAGTTATATATAGAGATATAAACAAATATAGTAAATAGTTCATGTCAATGAGTAAAATATAATTAAAGGTTCTAATCGTATAAAGCATAATGTTGTAAATATTAACTAAATATTTTAAATGTCCATAATTTCGTTGATATACCTACATAATGTCATGGAATTTCTTGCTGAATTTATTACATTTAAACTTCCAAGTATTTGATGTTTTTTTTCTGCTCGTAACCAATTTTTTAATAATAAACATTTGTGTTTGTTAACTTACTTTCCGCATTATATTATTATTTCATCCGCCTTATTATTTTTGCCATAACGGATAACACTGTTGATTCTACAAATAAACGAAACATCTTTGTTCACAATTTTATGCTATAGGTCCAGAATTCTGATTTATATGCAAAAATCTTCGTATACTAAAACAAAACGATATTATCAAATCTATTTTATTTTCAATTCGAAAAAGAATCCACTCGTAACACAAATCTTCAGTAATATGAAATCAACATTTTCCACCCATCCCTGAAGAACGCAAAATGAAAAATGCCAAAAATAACTCAATTTTCCCTTATGAAATAAGACGTCATTTAGGTGGTTCCCAATTTAATTCTGTCGCGAAAATAGAGAAAAGGCATCAGAAGGATATTTTCATTCAATTTTCGATGACCTTTCGTCCGGGCCTTTGACCGAGGAGAGAACCGACGAACCTCGTCTAGACGTCTTTGTGCAGCGCGCCGATAAACAGCCGAAAACTGCCGATAATGGACGAATTTTCCCGAACTCTCGTTCAGATTTTCCATCGAGAAATTAGTGAATTTTCTTATCTTTCAGCTAAGTCATTTAATTAAATCGTAGCCGCCATGTCGTAAGTATAAGAAAGATCATAGGTTCGATTCCATGAAACAACCAGTTCCAGAAGTTGGGAAATAGGCTGCTTATTCATTTTATATGTTGATGTATTCTGTATAGTTAATAAAAACAAAAGATTGTGTTCATAATAGGCACTTGTATGTACTTATACACGTAGACTAACAGACACGTAGCTTACCTATAATAAAAATATTATATAGGTACAATACCATCCAAAAACACTTTTTGATTTTACTTTTAGAATTTCAATAAAAACTTCAATAGCGAACAGAAGCAAATATTAAGAAATACCACATTATATTTATAAGAAACATAACAACCACAAAAAAAAAAACAAGTCCACATCGATTTGTAGGATATGCTGCATGCCTTTTATAATATCTGTGTTGAGAAAAAGAGCTGGTATTACGCGATCTAATCCCGTCTTCACTTTTTCTACAAAAGAACAAGTCGAAGGACGTATAAATACCCCTCTACAAAGTCGACCTGCCACCGACTCGTAAGCGGGATGCTTTCACATTTTTAATGCAAACGCCGAGAAAAGGGACTACAATATCAAACTTTTTAGTCCCTAAAACTGTACCTAGAGTTTTTTTAAGATCAAAAAACCTAGATTCTGAAGCCTAAATTTCTCTGTTTTTTTTATGTCAACGAATAGTAATCGATATTAATATCAAAGGGTAGGCATGGAGCATTAACACTGGTATGGCTTTGGGTAGAGTTGTATGGAATTTTGAACCTCTAATTTGTTAATTCTGTGTCTGTGTGTAAATAAAGTATCATGTTTAAATGTTCAGTTGACGAAACTTATTTAATTTATATTTGTTCGAGAATACAGAAAATGTTTAGTTTCATTATAATATTTCCATGATATTGTGATCGGAGTGCTGAGAAGCGGTCGATATCATCCAACGTCCGCTTCGTTCGTTCATATGAAAGCTTAACCCTTCCCAGGCCGGGATCTAACACTTTTATTTTACGACCACACTATCTGTATGAGATACATCTAAATGTGATATCCGAATTGTGTGAAACAAATACAAGTGCTATACCAGGGGACTGTGTATAATATAAATCGTGTCAAGAGCTCTTCAATGTTAGATAGGTACTACATCATATAAATTTTCACGTGGATGTATGTATTAGTAAGGAGTTCCCAAAGAAATCGTGAATGTATTATGAGAAAAATATATGTACATTATTAAGGAAAAAGGTGACCTATAACGAATATAGTGTATAGATATAATGAATGATAGAGATGCATGAAAAATCGATCGTGTCGAGTGATCGATCCCTTGTAATGGGATGAGAGAAGGTGAATGATATTTTATTTTAGTTCAACTTTTATTTTCATAGCGTTTAAATAAACAATGTCATGCCAATAATACGCCCTTACAATAAAACAAAATTATATGTAAAAGCTTCACCTAGTGGTTTTTAAGCCCATTTAGTTAATTAGAGGTATATATTGTTAAAATTATTGTAAACACATTAATGTGTGGTTTTATGTCTTGTATTCATAAGTGGTATTGCTTTGTTTCAGATCAGTCTTCATATAGCAGGCTACAAAATGATGGGATTAAAAAGGTTTGTTACGTAGAATCGAAACCATTTTTAATTTTAAATATGAAAGTGTGTGTGTATGTAGAGGCGTTTGTAACTCTTTCAACCACAAGTTTTTCTAGGATCTAGATGAAATTTTCGACATATATAGCTAATATTCTGGAATGTCAAATATGGTAGCTACTTTTTATCCAAAGAAAAAATATGTAACATAATCGGGAACTAGCTACGCGGGTGAAACCATAGAATACCATTAATCTTATATAAATAACAAATACGACACAAAAATGATTAAGGAACCCCAAAACAAATTTTAGCTCAGTGTAATATTAACTATCTAAATCACGACAGTTTTCAAACAAAACTCATAAAATTTAGTCAATTTGTTAAGTTACCTACCACAGACAGAATGAGAACCTTTTTTTACGGCACGGTTAAAAAATACTATAGCGATTGAGGTGTAGAACTGTATTTACCTACATTGATAATATTCTTGTTATTTGCATACTTAATAAGTTAATATCATTTCATGACAAAAAATATAATAGATGTGCGTAATTTAGTTCCCGTTAGGTACCTTCTATTTATTTTTAGGATATTCAAATGTTCAAATTGTATAGAAATATATTTTTCCAAAATACGGCTTCAGAAAATAGTTTTGGTAAACAAAATACATAGTAATCATATTTTTACAAATAAAATAGTTCACATTGCAACTGCTAGATTCACGCTTGAAATCAGCTGATAGACAGAGTTCGAGGTCAGTGATCTCTGTAGCCAGTTATGAAGGGCAGTTGCTCTACAAGAGTTGTATATAATTTATAATATTTTATGTGTATATTTATATATCATATATAATATTTTATCAATGCAAATGTGTATAGGTAGTGTAGGGCGTATAGAAATAAAAATATTCCGGCTTGAAAAGAGTTACGTTTTGCAAATATTTCTGATAATGCAAGATATTGATGTTCACAAAGGTACTTTTTTAGAAGGGAAGTCGTTTCATTGCCTACTTTTCAATTGAATAAATTAAACAGTAAGAACCTTATTTATTAAGATATGGAAAGAGATATGGATATGGATATTAAGAAAAGATATGGATACTATTTTACCGACTAGTAATAGGTACTCGAATCTAGGTAAAAGATGACGTATAGACGTCATCTTTTACCTAGATTCGAGTACCTATTAAGTATACCAAAACTTAAGTACAATTTTAGCATTTTTCAATTCTTGGTTTTTTACTCTTATGAACTTTGACAGAACGCTTGGAATACAATGATCAGTAAAATAAAATTACGCATAAGCCATTGTACCTAAATAACTCGTTATTCAACCGCGAAAAGAAAAGTTAATTGCACTGAATACCTATACCTATGTAGCTCTATCGAAATGATAAAATGTTGTTAGAAGAGCTCTAGAGAAGCTGGGGCCGCAATCGTTCACTTAAATGCATATGAAGGCAGATTAAACATGATTGTGTACCTATCTTATCCATATTTATATAAAAGCAAAAAAATATATTTGCTGAAAAATATGAAAAACACAATATTTTAAACGTAAAGAAAATCTAGTTTTACTGAATATAGCTAAATCGAGATGAGATCAAGACCGTGATCGTAAGTTAGGAGCTCTAGGGGATCTCGGGCCACAGTCGCACACTCTATCGATTGCGCAAAAGAGCAGACGAAACTTTGCCTAACTTTCGGAACTCTCCGGCTTATGAAAGAGGAAAATGTAGTTACATTATTTTCTGATGTAAGCTGCTAATAAAATGTTATGTTTAAGATGTTTTGGCGATGAAAATATTCGTGCTAATTTTGTGTAGGTAATAAGGAGGATTTTTCTTGAATTTCTCTGCAATGCATGATTGGATTAACCTCATAAAATGTTTTTGGTAAATAGGTAAATGAATGATTATTGATAGTTTTAATGCCATTTCGTGAAATTAAGGGAAAGGTATTATCAGGAAATTAACTAGTTTAAGACAAACCATAACCAACTCATAACATAACATAACTTTCAAAGACAAACCATATGAGACATCCACCAACACGCACTTGCTCAGCTCGATCGATTTCCATGATTCTCGTTAGAGCTCGAAACCAAGCTTTTGGGTCTTAAAGTGGACTGTTTGTACTCATGCTGATTTAGTAAAATATTGTTGACGTGACGTCTGATAAATCTATAAATGCCGGCTGCATGCACGAAAAAGTGTCCCGTTATGTTCCGTTACGCTTGCTCCGTATCTATCAATGTTTTGTAATGACGTTGTCACGTTAAACTATCGTCCGTAAGCCAACTGACTTTACAGACAACCAATCTTTTTTGACGTAAAAACGTCTAATAAATCAACGAACGCCAGCTGCTTGCACAAAAAGTATCCCGTTATGTCCCGTTACGCTCATTGTACGCTTGCGCCGTATCTATACATGGTTTGTTTTGACGTTGTCACGTTAAACTATCGTACGTAAACCAACCGACTTTACAGACAACCGATTTTTTAGGTAGGTACCTATACCTACACCTACAGTACATACATTCTTGAACTATTATTTCTATAATTAAATACAAAGTGTTAATTCAACGCTAAATTATTTCCAACATAGCTAGTTTAACTTTCAGGGGTAGGTAGGTGAGCATTTAAATTTTTACGCGATCAATAACAAAAAAAATCCTACCAACATAAATTTTGTCTTCATGTAGAAACGTTAATTTTAGACTGAAACATTTTTTGTCCATTTTAGACTGAAACTTTTTCGTCCATTTTAGTTTAGATTCGATTTTGATGTTCGAATAAAACGGTTTTGCTAAATTTATTTATCGATTGATTTGAATTAGCTATTTACTAAATATAGTTTTGTGTACCTACCTATTATGAACGTGCAATACTTAAAAATATTACGATAAAATAATAAATTTCTTGTAAAGCTTTGTGACCCTCTACCCTCACTTTTCAGCTAACCCCAGTGCGGGAGAAAAGTCTGATACAATTTAGGGTTCCTTGAACGACGCAACCTTGACTTCATTGCCTGGAGCTTGCACTATTTCATTGCTTGTCAAAAAGGCATTCCTTCCCTCCTTCTATTTATTTATCTTTTGATTTTGTGTCAGTCATTTGTTTTCTTTATTTTTCTTTTTTACTTTTGAATACCTATAACAGATTTTCTCCTCGCCGATATCGTAACTGTAATCAACAAAATCCGTCCCAACCACGTTCAAGAATGTAATATGAACTTCTAAATGGCTCTAATTATTATTAATCTACCTTATATAAGTGAGATATTATTATATAGTTAAAGTAGTCTAAATAAAAATACACAGAATTGAAAAAAAAACGTTATTAGTGTTTATTTATTATATCTAGTCACATTGCTATGGGTACCTAATTACTTAATTTTATCTTTTTTTAGAAAATAAAAAAACAACGAGCATTGACCAATTTTCAGATATAGGCATATAAAAGCCTAATTTCATCTGTGGCGTTCTTGATTTGACTTTAGTAATAGTAAACACTAAAATAGTAAAATATATAATTACGTAAAATTAACTGTGATAAATGAATTGCTTTGTAATTTTAAAATTAAAAATCATGTCTTTAAATAAGTTTACAGGTTTTTATATCGATACGGAACCCTAAAAGCAGCATAACTGAAATCCGTAGGTACTTATGTAATTTTACCGTTCGACAATTTTCAAATCCTTATATTTATTTTGTAACTTTATTTTTCATAATATGTGCAATATTTTACAAATTAAATTTTGATTACATTTTTGATACAACTCGAATTATAAACTCCATAAATTACTAAGCATAAAATTTCAAATAATATTTAAATAATTTATTTTGACCAATATTATGAGATAAACAAGAATAAACAGCTATTTACAAAAACTCTAAGAAGACGTAACCAGCTTTTTGCGTATCGCACACGAATTGGAGCCGAAAGGGAACTTCCAAACTGGAAACATGATTTTAAAGATGGCTGTCGCCTGCTTCCCCCGACCTCCCCCGCTATCTCCCTTCAACGCAGCCTAAAAATATTATGCACCCAAAATCCATTGTCTGTTACCATGACAACGGGCCGCTCGATACCGAAGACTCGACGCCAGACAATCGCTGTTATTGGCATCTCGCTCTCACCTACAGAACGCAGATGCTGATTCCGTATTTTGAAGTTACTTTCTATCTCACTATGGCTCTGTGCCAGAAAGTACCGTTGGCATAAAACTCTATACTCCGTAAGTCTTGTTGGAAAGGTTGGGTCGAACAAGAATGGCCCTGCTATGGGTATATAGTTGACCTATATACTGTCAAGCATTTAGAAGGTACCTAAGACGGGGAAGTTTGTACAGAACGTGACTGATACGTTTCTATGGTTATGTTGAGAAAACTTTAGCAGTAAAAACTTACCAGGCTTTATTGGAGGCAAATAGGTATCATGAATTTTGGCACAGATAAAGATGTAATCAATGACGTTGGAGGGCCTCATCCTCTTAACATTTTCCTCTCTGAAATTATCAGAGTTTCGGAAAATTGCTTTGATCCTTGCAGGATTTTACGATGTTTTATTTTTACGCTATATCACTTTTTTTGTGTTTTCACTATTTTGTCACGAAACTTTTTCCTGATAGCTATGTTTTGATCACTATTCAAAAATAAAAATATTACAATTAAAAAAAGACGTTCACTTCTAAAAATACTAGATAACTCAGTCACAAAGGCTACCGTGCAAGTGATCGAAAAATATGGCACAAATTCGAAATACAAATTAGAAAGTTACTTTGAAGCTCTCCCATTGGCCAGTTTGACAAAATATGCGTTTTTTCCACCACCTTTTGGCCAACTTTCTCTTTTTTGTTACAGTTTTATTTCTTCCTGGTTCGTACCTTGAACGCGGAAGGGTTGTTAACTTTCACTTACAAAGACAATGGTTTATTGTTTAGTCCTTTTTGAAAAGAAACGATGGGCAAGCGCATTGTTTGAGACATTTTAAACTAAAAATAAAGTGGAGCAAATATTTTTTAACTTTTTGTCTTTTATTCAAAAGTACATCGAGGTATATTTTTACTGACTGATTTTGAGATAAAAGTCAGATTGTTAAAATGTAGGACCTTTTTCAGTTGGTATACTTGATAGTAATATTTTGGTGATAGGTATTTGAAAAAGCGATGAAATGAAAAATACTTTATTAATATGTACTTACAAATTATATTAAAATTAATTGACTAACTGTACTGGACCCAGGATCACATTACCTACTGATAGATGTCTGAAAAAGTACCTACGTATTCTGATTGGTCACTAGTCACTATTCATTGTATGCTTTTTACGCGTAGCTTACACAATGAATAATGTAATTAAGAATGTTGAAAAGAAATTGAATTATGTTTTAAACAAATTTTAGTTATACCTATTTACCTCAAAACTAGTATCACACGTCTTACCTGCTCCATCAACTTGAATGAAAAAGCTTGCCTAAGCTTCAATGTGTCGTAAAAGTTCACGCGGTCGTACAGAGATGGCGCTGTTTAAAATCATAAAAGTTTTTTTTTATTTGTCTAAAGAAACTTTGTTTTTATTTGATAAAACATATGACAAGAAACTTAGCATAGATTTTCGAAAATTTAGGTTGTGAGTCAAAATTACTGGCTTTATTTCGCTAAAAATATGTACATATGTGGTGCGTTTACATCAAATTAAGCATTTGACTTTTTAATGATTTTAATGGTCTTACATTAAAATATTACAACGCAACCCTTATTTTTCTAAACAGCACATGTATTTTAAATAGATTTTAAAAGAAAAAAATACAAACAAACCAAAAAAAAACATCACGCAAAGAAAATTCTCCAGAACTTCCCCATCCCGAAAACAATCCAAAAAAACAACAGCCTTTGTTGAAATAACGCCGAATAATTTATTTCCTCTGTATATAGGTAGCATGGCTCCACGTCCTTTGCCGCCACTCGTAGGAAGCTATTTAAAAGCTATAAACTCAGAATTGCCACCGCCTGTACCCTGAATACCCATCTATTAGGCCGCTGTTTCAGTATACCCGAGATATGTATCTACGGAGCTGTGCTTAATGGAATTAACAATGGGTATGTATACAAAAAAATAACTATGGTGGTAACTACGTGGGAAAATATCGTTATTTACCTATGTACTTAAACATTTTAATATGCCTAAATGTAGAGCAGTCGCAACTCGTTGTTAAGTCGACTTAAATACTTCTTGGTTAATATAGTGTTATTTTGTTAAGGTAAATAACGTACAATTAAAAATAAAGTATTCTCTAACATGAAAACATTGATATCGATAAGATGTTTTTAATGAAAATAATACTACACCTATTTACCTACCTATTTACCTACTACACGGTAAGTTTTGTATGAAAGATATTTTATTATATATATATATAATAGTTGGAAAAATGAGTGACAAGTGACTTGGTGGGGTCGCACTTTAGCTGTCAGCTATGGACAGCAGCATCACAGAAACTTTCTGCGTCTCCCCAACTTGTTTAAACTCAGTACATACATACACCTATTTTATTCTTATTTGATGTGGAGACAGATAGCTCGACGTTTACCGTCATATAAATGAAGTCATCGTAATTTTATGATCCAAAAAAGTAATTATTTTAATTATTTATACTCTTAAAATGACGATGACTGTCGGCTGAATCAAAAAATGTACTTAATTATTTTCAGTTTTTATACTAAATATTATATTTAAATATGACGATGAATGTCGGCAATCATCAAAAATAATTTCAGCTTGACTTTTGTTTTAATGATAAAGATCTACCCTCATTTACATAAAACACCTTCTGTGTAGTTATAAGGCTTTGCTGAAAACCGCAGATACGTGTAGTTGGGTACTTTCCCTTCTGTAACATAACACGTGACTTTTCTTATTTCAAGAGAAAAACTCTGAGAAAAAGGTTTGAATTTATTCGACCTTATGTAAGATTTGAAAATTTAATCTTAGATCGAGGTGATTTCGCTCGAAAAGTCTAGATTCTGCTAGGTTTTAGTACAGCTCATTACGTAGACTCTTGTCCTAACTACTTGGCCTTAAGCTTCGGTATGCGAGCCTACTCTGTGACCTCAAAGTTTTTAGGCTTTTATCCTTTTTATCGTATTCTCTAAGTATTACAATATCTCAGCATATTTTTAATGAATTTGTAAGGTAGAGTGTAGGGTAAAATTTGTTGAGTCTACTTAGAGAATACGTTATATTTTATAAGTATTAATATTTCAGAAGTTGAGAAAAAAGTAAAACAATGGTAAATTCTGTTTTTATATTTATTGAAAAAGTTCTGTACCTATGTCTATGGCTCGACCTAAGTGAATGTACCTCACTTAGGTCGAGCCATAGACAAAATTGTAGTTAAAGCTAAGTAAGGTACAAACAAGAGAAAAGTTACGATCTAAGTTAGTGTGTTCGTTACATTATTAACGTCGTAAACTTATGAAATTAAGTCTTAATGAAATTAGTAATTAAGTAAGTTTCAAAGTCATTACGAGAAAAATTTGCATTATGTTAAGGATATTTATAATAATACCTTTTGTTTGTGTGAACTTTAGATTTAACAGAGAATTTATTTTGGTAATAATATGGTGACGATACATTTTCTGTCAGATACTTAATAAACTAAGTTTATACATGAATAGAATAGAAAGTATTGTATTTAACTATTTACAACAAACAATTTTAACAACTTTTTCACAATGATCGTAAATATGATTATAATGATGATGGTAATATGATAATGTTTATATAAACACAAAAAAAATTGTTTGATGTAAAATTGTAACAACCTAATTAAAATAACAGTGAGACGGTGAAAAAGAAGAACCAAGAACGAAGAATCTTCTCTCTTGACCGAAGACCGATGCAAGTGTCATCTTCTGTTACGTATACTGAAGGTATACCGGAAAGAATGACGCACTCAGGATACATTCAGTATACGTACAGAAGGCGACGCGAACTCTTCTCTTCGTGGCGGCAACAGTACCTGAAACACGGGAAACGACAAGTCACAAACAGGTAACATAAACTTCAGATTTGACCCCCTTTGTTTCAATTTCCCAGAAGTTCAGACATTATTAGGAGAATGCAGCAATAGACTACGATTTAAATGTGACGTTCTCACACCATATCGTGGACCCTCGCAATATCTTAAAAGCTCGCAGACCGATGTAACTCACAGGCCGACTCCCCGCTCCGCTGGGACCACCTCCTATAAAATAAAACAACCGATTTACTACACGCCTGGGTTTTCAAATCGAAAAGGGTAACACTGATAGCACATAAGTTCCGCTACCGTAACGCCACCAGTAAAACCAGAAAGTTATGTCCGATCGTAAATATGTAACCTTAACCGTCTAAGTACCTAAAACTTTACTCAAATGCCGTAACAATCTATTGTCTCCGAAGACCAATGAGGCTTCGGGGAGTTTGCGAATTCGTGCGATTGGTTTGCAAAAATTATTTTCGCAAACCTACGGACCGGTAGCGACGTGAGCTTTGTTTTTTACAGCCTAGCCTTCGGACGGTCGCCCGCGGTGCCTTTTGTCCACCGACCATTGTTGCACATAAAAGGATAAATTACAAAAGCGAAGACCACCACTCGTAAAGATGACTAAAGAATTCCAGTATGCACGATGAATTGAATAGAGCGACATGAAAGGGCGTAAGGGTGCATTATATTCGTAATTTACGACGCGAACGAACATCACACCGGGCTTGCATTATTGATTCCGATGCACAAACGAAAGGTTCTGTACGCGGATGAATCGTTCACTGAGTAGACGTGAGCGCGAAGCGTGGAATGGAGCGCGGTGCGCGGGAAAGCACGTGACTTACCGGTCCGGTCGGTCAGCTGTTCGCGTCGTCCGGTAAGTAAACATTGACGGATGACGGATGGGGTAGCGCGAGTCGGAGGGACGTGCGAGCGGGGTCGGCGTCGGCGGGCGTCTGCCGGTCTGGGCGACGCGTCGGGACGCTCGCCCCGACCCGCCATCGATTGCCGCCCTCGCGGCCGGCGCGCGCCGAACCACCCGCGCCGCGCGCCGATGCAAGATTTTCATTATATACGCCATGATCGTTGTTATTTGCACCCCGTAATGTTTTTTGATAGTTTGCTTAGGCCTCGCGGTCGTGTGCCGCTATTTACATGTTCAGATAGGCCGGTTATTAGAACGGCATGTGTGTGCGTGCTGATAAAAAGTCGGTATTAAGCCGGCAGTACGCGCCACCTGTTCCGGTTATCCTGATTGTCCGTGTTGCGGCATGCCTCCGCAGTTTTTAATACCGACGGCCAATTTATTCGCGCTCGCAACAGGATAAAATTAAAATATTTATCTTAATAAAAAGCTTCATTTTATTATTTTGTTCCGAAAAAAGACGGTGTTTTGGCTTGGAGTCACTAATTGTTATGATGCAATTTTTCACTAGTTACGAAGCTACGAACAGGTTCGCACGTTTCTCTATTTTCATGAGGAAACGTGTATAAATTACGATGTATAAACAATAACAGTCGTAAGACGACATTTGAATTAAGGTTAATTTAGTATTTCTGAAATTAAATTGCCACAAATTTCTTTAGCGATTTGACTTGGTTTAACCGTTTGACAGGGTTTTTTAGGCTCTAGTACAGTTTCAGAAATTGCTTGGAATGTGTAAGTAAAATTAAAAAACCGCACTACGTTCATCACCCGATTTTATAAATATGTCTCTCTATGTCTAAGTAAGTAGTTATCTATCTTAAAACATCACTCTTCAAATCACTACAGAGTGAAGTACCTATTATCATCACAAATTATTAAATAACTATTTCGAAGTACTATTTACAATTCTAGTCTGTCATAAGAAATTATAAAATCAAAATTTTATTGATTTAGTATTTCCTGAAGTATGTACTTTAACTATTTTTTTTTTTTTTGATCTTACAATGAAAAGCTTAATTTATAATTCACATCCTTATAGGATACGATGTAGCAAAACGAATTGCAATTTCGTAGCATTTTCGTAGCGTGCTACGCTTTGCATTATGACAGAATCGAGTAAAATGAATTATTGAAATAATAAATAATTATTAGCTGTTATATTTTTGCAATGTGTTCTTCGTAAAAAATAAAATAGAAAATTATTTACAAACGTAGTTCTAATTGGAAATTAATTTCTCACGGTCAGTTCTGATAAAAACCTAACAAAGATCAAGGCTTATAGTTGATTCTTAAACGATTCTCAATTGCTGTTATTTTATTATACTGCAAGCTGTGACTGTGGCCTTTTGCTAAATTGGTCAATTTTCCAATTATTGAACTTCTGTTTTTAAAAGGCGTAGGTGCCAACAATGCAATTTTATTAAATCGATTAAGCTTCGTAAAATATTGATTTTAAATTGTGAAACAAGTTTTGTTTTTAAATCGAATTAACTAGGTAAGCGTGTCAAATTTGCGGTGCAAAAAGTTCCAATTACACAGGTATCTTCAAGACAAAAGAGAGTGGGTTCCTTGCTTTCTTAACACGTCGCTAAGGCGATTTGTGGTCAAATTCTGGCTTATTTACTCTAAAAACTAAAATTGAATTACCACCTTTAAAAACATTTGATTTGAATTTGCGTCGTTAATTAGAAGAGTAAGACGTTAATGTTTTAAGTACCAAACAATAAACTTGCGATAAAAAATTGTTCCGTATCTGTATTGTAGAAAAAATACCAGGGGTCGAAAACTATTAGTCCATCGGTAACCTAACATGTAAAAACTTTTATTTACACCCGTATTTAAAATATTTCCGAGGGAAATGTATGTATAAAAGGTTTTCAGTAAAATTTTAATTGCAAATATGATAATGATAAAAAGAAACTGGAATACGAAAGTTAGTATCTAGGATTACCTACTCGATGTAAGGTTTTTTTAATCTATGGAGCATCGTCTTACCACCGAGCTATTGACAATCTGGTTTTATCATTCCGCTTCATACGAGGTTACTTTGTCGTAAGTGACGTAATTTTTTTTTAATAACATTTTAATAATAATAATCAACTAATTACCTACAATAATCAAATTTCAGAAGTCATTTCCGGTTAAGTAGTTTAACCCTTCAATACACACCTGATGAAAAAGATATCCTCCCCGTATCAAATTAAAAGACCTTATCTACCCATGTGCCGCTGAAACCTCTGGGTGCAATCTGAGACCGAAACGGAAAACTGTATGAAAATTATATGATTAAGTTAGGTAGGGTAATTTTGGCTTCATTACAAGTTCACTCTTTTTTTTTAATTCGTTTAATTTTCAGTAAAACTTCTGTTATACTGCACTGCTTTAAGAAAACATCATGGCTTAAACATGTAGGTAAGTGTTCAGTTACAAGTTTATGTATCAGTTTTTTATATGATACATTTTAGGACATAGAACTCGGAGAGTTCCAAAAAGATCTGCATGATCTAATACCTCTTTGGTTTTTGCATCATTGTTCGAGAAATCAAAATCGTTTCATGGTTAACCTCTTAAAAAATTACAAAATGGAGAGGTTTGCCTTCACTTTTGTAATAATGATGTTTAAACTTTGGAATGTCTTGCTTGAGTCGATAATTCTTCATGGAAATAGGTACTAACTAGTATGAGTCTTCAAGTTTAGGTTCCTAAGATGAATCGGTGTATTCTAGCTTCCGCGTTTCGTCATAGGCCGCATTGCAACTTAACATCAGATGGTAGTCAAGTTCATTTTTTTTTTACCATAAAATAAAAATCTGTAAAACAGGCACATTATCTTTTATTGTCTTATTTACCGTTGCGGAATGATCACAAACATGACTGAATGTCGAAAAAATGTTCATTGTGCAAGAAAGGGTTAACTAGCTTTTGTTGGCTCAGGTAAACTGTGGTTTAGTAAAAAATTGTATTTTTTACAGTAATCACCTGACAATTTAGAATTGCATTATTTGTCTTACAGTTTGTGATTTATTGTGATGGTTTTACTTTTGTTGTAATCTTTTTCTGTTTCAAAATTTATTACTTATTGGTGTTTGTATGCAATTTGATTGGAAACAGGTAATAAATTATTAAGTACCTACGTATTTAAAATTAAGTGACATGTTTTATTTTTTGTACAATGTTACTTATATTATAAGATAGGGTTAAAGCTATCACCGTTCTTCATAAGACTATAATTATTAATTAAGCTTTATTTACTGTGGTTATGTGGAGGACTATATACTTGTCTAATATTGAAGACACACTTCATCATGTGTTCACGATAAATTATTATAATTACATATAATTTATAGTACTTTTCTTTAGTGAGTCCAGTCCGATTCAAGTTTCGATCGCGTCCGGCGGCCTTTTTTCAAGGAGAGTGAGCGCGCGTGATCGCAACTAGTTTAGCTCGTGCTAAATATATTTTTATTTATATTATATAATATAATAAACTAAAAGAATGATATAGCTAAGAGATACATTACCTTTTCATTACTGTCCGAGTTTTATTCCCTTGTACCTAAAGAGCAGATTGATAGTTACTATAAAATGGCAGACCATAGTAGGCCACGCGAGAATTCCCTTGCATAAAAGGGGCGCGCTAACTCTAGTGCTAACTAACTATCTTGGTATCTTCGAGTCGAAAGTGAATTGGTTTCTTCTAGGTGAGTACTTACGATTTATCGTAGACCGTATCGTCGCTTAACATGAGGCGAAATGGCAGTTAAGAGTAAACCTATAGGTAATAGTAAAAAAACAAAGTATGCAAAAAAAATCAATGTAGATAGGTAATGTTTAAAAATATAATTACCTACTCACTATGACAATGAGCCTTGCGAGCGGGAAACGTGCATTATGGTAAGCAACCGCCTGCCCATAGCACCAGTTTCACGCAGCTATAAGTACATGAATAGTCCAAATCATTACTGTGCTGAACTGCGCTCGTCACCATCAGACATAAGATGATTTATCTATTTGCCCTGTTATGTCACTGGAAACATTGTCATTTGAACCAGAACACAGAGGTTTTTGCACATTTCTCCAGAGTTTTAATAGTAAATGTAAAAAGTTTTAAAATACAATTCAGAAATTAGCTGTAAATTTGTCTTTGATTGAAGTGACAGTTCATTAATGTTTCAATTATAAAACAAAACTATGAGCTAAATATATGTAAAATCAATGGTATTTAAGACCCTTACTGTAAGCACTAATTTCGAATGTTTTCTAACGATATTTGTTTTGGACTTTGCAACCTAGCCTGATATTTAGAGACGAAGCGGCCTACAATGGAGAGTGGTTGACTAGAAGAAACTAATTTCCTTTCGACTTGAAGATATCAAGATTGTAATCGGTAAGCCCCCACTCAGGCCACGAATTCCACTAGAAGTTTTTATTTCTTAGTTTTTGAAATATTGACCATGAAACGATGTCACCGTTTCGAGCTACGAGCGGTTCAACAAAAAAGAGTAAGTAAAACAAGGTTTCTGTGAAAAAAAATATAGAATTATGTACTTATACGGATTTTATTTACAAACCTCTCCATAGCTATCACTTAGTAGGTAAAATATAACTTTACTGTTACTTTCCGGTCTACTGCAGTGCTGTTCCTGCAATTCACATGGGACAAATAGAAAACAATTAAAAAAATAACTGTATTCAGGAGAACGGCGACTGGCGATCCAGAGACCCCGGGTTCGTAAGTGGTTCACTCACACCACTTTTCGGAGTCATGTGCGTAATGCCGCTAACTTAAAACGGTGAAGGGAAACATCGTGAGGAAACCAACATGCTCCTAGAATATTTCGAAGTCATGTGTCATCGACCAACTGAGCCGGCGTGGTGGATTATGGCCATGATTCTCTACTTGCGAGAGAAGGCCCCGAATCTCAACAGTGGCAACATTTAGCTGTGTATGCTATAAAAATAACCATATGATATCTTTTTATATTTTTGGATAGATAACTTTTTTAGCCACTTTAAATACTAGTTTCGGGTCACCTACATGCTTATGATGCGTTGTAGCGTCGCTCCAGTGCCGAAGCAGCGGAGTTGGACGTGCTAGTCGTACCCATTTTGGTTGAGATCTTGCCAGCTCGCATCACCGACATACATCATAGCAGTAGGTGTAATTATATAGGTACAGGTGACTTATTGTGCAACACCAGTGCTTTTGAAGTGAAAACTTTTGTTGACGCGGCACAGACTGATTTTTCGTGGGATGGGATGGGATAAATAAGAAATCTTTGGGTAAACTCGGGACCATGGCCATGCTGACGCATTTCTAGATGAATATACTCACGACCACGCACTCTGGTTTCACGTTCCGTGTTAGTTCCGGTTTCCATAGTTTCTAAAGTAAGCTATCAAATTCTGAGTTTATAAATGTTCACTTCTATCGGCAGTCCCTATGACTGCCATTTTTTTCAGTATAGGTACATTCTCTTGTGCTTGACCACTATCTATTCTGATATTAACCGATGATGCTATCTACGAAAGAACTCAGAACTCATAGTTTGCCGAAAACTAAAAACTAAAACATACATACGGTCGAATTGAGAAACCTTTTTTTGAAGTCGGTTAAAAATAACAAGATTTTAATTTGATTGAAATTACTTACCTGTTTATATTGTGTGTAGGTAAAAACTCTATTGATATTTATTGATTTAGTTTAAAGTAAAAATACCGTTATCGTACTTACTATATCGTAGCTGGTGTTACAGTGTCCAGAACGCTGCATTGAAGGGGTGGGACGAGGCAAAAAATGGGGTGGCACCGCATCCCCTGCAGGCAAAAAAATTAAGATTTATTCGTAAGGCCCATTTTGTAATAACAATAATGCTGGCATGATTACGACTCAGTCTCGGGAAAAGTGGAGATCGCGTACTGAATACCAATTGATATCGGAATACGAAATGTGGACACAATGTCAGTGCTGTGATGACCAAGTAGGTATCTGGCAAACATCTTAACCAAGTATACTTAAAAGTTAAATTGTCGACAAGATTAAGCCATGAGTTGCACGCAGCGCGTATAGATAAGATATATAAGTTCGGAAGAAGATGATGCATAATTCTGTATTCGAGAAGTTTGGCGGTAACTAAGAAAGTACCAAATTAGTTATTCCTATGAATGCAGGTAGGTACTTAACCATATAACTTTCAGATTGTTCAGGATTTGAATTTATTTCAAAGTGCTGTGGTAAAAATAATATTCTAAAATTAGTTACCTACCTACAACTAATTATTTTAAGTAGGTACCTATTCGATTAAGTAGCAGTAAGCAAGTTATTGTTAAGCGACCGCTATGGCGTTAACTTAATCTAAAAACAATTTAAAATGTATGAACTTAAGTCTTAGCTTAAGTATCTAACTTTTTAACTTAATATTATCACAATTAAATTAATAAGAGAGCTAACACGTTTTAAATGTAGATTACTTTCTTAGTAATGCAAATTAATTTTGAAACGTTCTGTTTAAAACCGTTAAAATCCTATTTTAAAACTTAAATGTATAATACTTTAATTGACAGTCATGTTAATAGATTTACAAATCACAAGTTACTAGACATAAAGGTGAAATAAAGGTCAGTAACTACATTAGTAATAACTTAAAATAATGAGGCAATTAAGCATAATTAATTAAGTGGTCAAAGAGGCGGAGACTATTTGGTTTATCAATTTAAAAGGAACAACCCACTGGACGGTAGGTATGTAAGTAACTTGCCTATACTAATCATTTGTCCTGTATAAACCTACAAGAGTAGGTAGGTACCTGTTATGTTTCTTTAAACTTTAATTAAAGTTTAATTGATATGACTAAAAATCGTAATAAAACAAATAGCAATATAACAGATTTACAAATTAAAGCACGTTTTACTAATACAATGGTAGATATTTTTTGCAATTTTAAAAGTTGGACCTAGAATCTAAAAAAGTCTTATTGGGAACACTCGAAAAATAATTACTAAACCAAAAGTTGAAAAAATATTTTTTTAGAATGAAAAAAATATCACATGCACTTTTAAATAACTTAAATCCCTTAAAAACTAATTTTAAAAACAAGAAAACTCACCTGTAATCCCTAAACAACAGCCGCTTTTCACTGTTTATAATACGTTTATCATTACAAAACCACTAGGAAAAAATTGAAATATTGTTACTTTATTCGATTCTTTTGTTTAAGTTTACCAAAAAAATGTTTTCAGCTGTAAAATTATAAAAAGAATAGAGTAGTTTAGGCCTAAACACAACAAAGCGGCGGCGATGTGCCGTCGGCAGCCATTTTGTGGCGCTGTAGTCGCGTCTCGGTTCACGCTTATTGGCTGAGTGACGTCAAGCGCGCCATGACAGTCCACCATTGCTACCGACTAGCCAAGACTAGCTACAACTTTGCTACTTCATTTTCACCCTTATGCAGTTGTGATAAAGTTAACATTGAATGAATATCAAGGTTTGTAAATGCAAACACGCGTCTAACCTCGTCGGCCCGCATTCTTGTGTTGTGAATTATAGCCTTAGAAGCTTTTAGGATGCACCCTAATCGGGCAAGGGGGAGCATTTAAAATTCAAGTGAGGAGACAGTGATAGGTTGAAAGATTTTAATTGGCCGTTGATCTTTGTTGTCTGCTTAATTTTGAATTTAGCTCTGCAGTAAACAGGTAGGCAACAAAATAATTAAATACATGTCAATTACAAACGTTTTTCAAATATTATTTTGTCTGAAAACATAGCTACTGTTTTTTGGAATTTAAATTGCTTTAATGTGATAGTTTCAATATGTACAGTTCAGTTATTTGCAAAATTATTATGTTTTTTTAATTTACCGTGCTATTACTTATGTATATACACAATAAAGTCAAAAATAACTGGCGTAAAGTAAACAGAGTCATCTAACATTCGCTACAAGCATTATTTTCTGTAAAATTAGCTAACTGAGTTGGTTTTTGTTTTAAAAATAACTAATGAATAAATTCTAATGCTATTTAGATGCGTATCGGGTGGATCATCGTTGTTTAGGAAACTGTGTAGATGGCGCTAGTTGGGTCAGGTTTGTTTAAATTTTTTTGCTAAGAAATTTAGAAATACATCAGTTTCAGGTACAAACGTTAGAGGTTACTTTATTAGACATTCTTCGATTTTTTTTCATTTGTAAAGGTACCTACTCAGAAACTTGACAGACTCGAGTTAATCTTAAACGAAGGTTTGGGATTCACTTAGTAGGTAAGTACTTAGATATCAATTTGCAATTGTAACAAGAGCATTCCAATATTTTTATTCCAAATTTACAATATTGACTTGTCATAAAGACAGATTGATAGTCAGCCTACAATTCATTACGAACGTTTTGCATTTCTTCAAAAGGTGTTATAGGTACTTAGAATAGAAAGATACGCCTGACCAAACACAGCCAGAAATGTTTGACCTGAGTACATATAAAAGTTATTAGGTACTTATAATAGTCTTCTGCTGGATATTAAAAAAAAACTGAAAAAGTCTATGGCTACAATAAACACTTACTTACCTATAATTATTACATTCATTATGTTACTGTGGCTGTACATTCATTATGTGCTGTGGCACATTGTGACGCAAAAATTGCAAAAAATGCGGATTACATATCATTCTAAAATTTCAGCTCGATCGGTGCAGAACTTTTTGAGTTTTTGAAGCGTAGACAAACCGACGTAACATTTTTATATATAGAGATTTATCACCCTTGGAATACCTGCAAAGCAATGTTGAACAATATTTAACAGTAAGTAACGAATAACATTGTATGTGGCCTACCTTCATAATATCTTCTGGATGGGACCCTACAGAAAGGAATTTATGTAGGTACGTACCTTTACAGGGTATGTGCTTATTTTAAATGATATAGCCTAGTTTGGTGGGCATCAAGTAAAGTTATTGAGGTCGTTTTATTTTACAAGGCCCTTTTCAGTTGCAAAAAGCTTTTGGGACGTTTGCGTAACGGTGAGCAAAGGGTTTTTAGAATTATGCTCGTTTTGATAGGTTAGTAGCCTATCGTTATTTGTTGGATAAGATGTTATTTTAAAAAGGGTTCTTTTTTGTAGATGTCTGCAAATTCAAGTAACATTGTCATACTTGTAGGTACAAAAAGAACAATAAAAAAGTAAAGAGTTGATCTCTACCCATACCTAAATAGGTAAGTATTCCAAGCCACAATTACGATTTAAATTAAACAATGCGATAATTGGTAATCGATTCTTAGTGAGTATTTTTAATCATATTTATTTTGAATTACCTAATTCTGAAAACTTTTAGTTTCTCCGACGAAAGTGACGCGACGAACTGTAATCACATGTTAAAGACTGGACCATTGAACCCTATCTGGAGCTATCTCGGGCTATCTGGCGGGAAGAGAGACCTTTGCCCAGTAGTGGGACAATTTAGGCTAGTAATAAATGATAATATTTTTAAGTCATTACTGATGAGTCGATAATACCTACTTGTCGTTATAAGGAGAGTTTTGTTTCGCTTCTGTCTGCATGCGAATTCAACGCCAGTGCTGATTTAATAATTATTTATTCTCTGAAAAATTATGCATTTTTCGCGAGGGGCGGATAAGTATGAAACGATGCAAATATGTGTATTTGTATGTATGTATGGGCTATTATGATGTAGGTATTATTACTAAGTGTTATTCTAGACTATAAACATAGGAAGGTATTTACGTTTCAAATTTAAGAAGGTATATTCTGATTAAATCATACGACGTGATTGAACAACAAACAATCAAACGTTTGCAATGTATATTAATAGAGTTAGCAAGCAACTTGATTAAAAAGTAAGTATCTGATATTAGCAATTTTGCTTGATGCAATAAACCCTACCCCTAATTTACTTAGCTGAACATCAAAGTTCGAATAAATTGTTTTTTTTTGTTTCCGTTAAATACAATTTCAACCTACTTAGTTGTTAGTCATATTTATTAATGGACCGAGTAGAATACTCCCACTCAAATAAACAAAAAACTAATCATTTTTCATGCTTCAATAATTAAAATTACTACTTTTAACATAAAATCCCGTAATAAATGAACACGTCAACATCGGTTATTATTTAAAATGAGTTTCGAATGGCTTATAATTATGATATTACTAATTATAATATTTTTTCTCTTATAATAAGGACCACCGGTTTGACAAGTTTATTTGTATATTTTTAAGAATACGTGCCTAAAAGGGTGCCAGATGATCCTTCCAAATTACTATAAGTTTTCCGACAGACCGTTTTGATAACCAACTTCAAAAAAGGTCATTATTTCGATACGAAATAGTTGTGAAAGTCTAAAATACCCACATTTTTTTAATTTAAAGCTTCATAATGTAATAGTTCTTCCCAAAAACATAGATATAAAGATGTATACCTAATTAATTAAAATCATACGTTGTGAATATAATAATAGGTAGGTATGTAGGCGTGTTCTTTACATACATATAGGTACCTACTCTTAATATTTATTAAGGAACAAATGATGATAAATGATTACCTGTATGGTAGGTACTATTTATGTATTTAGATTACATACATTATTCGTTCCAAGCTACGAATAATTTTACGAGAACTTAACTTTTTTTTTAATTTTAGAAGAACAAATGTTTGGTACAGATCCCCGCAGTGCCCGTCTCCATCTTGCACATGGCGTTTTTATTGTATAAAAGGTAAATTTAAACATTCTTGTAATTTATTGGTGTAAAATATTAAAATTGGAATAATCACGTAGTTTCTGAGTGTGCACCGTCTGTTACTCCCCTTTGTTGGGGACTGAAATGTATTGTAGGGACCAAAATATGTTCTTTAATAAAATAAACAATAGCCTTATATTAGGTATATTTTATATGAAAGATGACTACACAATTAGTAGAAAAACAGATTTTCTCTCCTACTTTCTGTAAAATTTTACAAAAAATAGCCAGTACCTACTACTGACCTTCTATTCCTGGGTCAGTAGGTACTTAGGTAGTAGGTAGCTGTACCCTATGTTAACATACTCGTAGATAGGTAAAACTGTGTTTTTTAAAGAATTTTGGATTTATATGGGAACAATATATTTTTTAGACATAACAATCAAAATAACAGTATGATAAATTAAATAATTGACTATGGATTTGGCATCAATGTTAGTAATAATTTTTTCGCTTCGTTTCTGAAACATGATATAAGCAGAGTATCTATTTGTCTTTTTGAGTTATTCTAATTTCAGAAACATCAAATACTTCTTTGCCGATTTCATTTTACAAAATGATATGACTCGTGACATCCTTGAGTAATAGGATAAAATCAGTACACTATTTAATTTAGAGATAGCTATTCATCTAGGATCAAATTCCAAGAAGATTCTAAGATAAACAAAACTCTAAATATAATTCTGTTTTCGTTATTCTTGGCGCACAACGCACAACTTACGTCATTACACACCAAAAAATGTGGCATTTTTTCCATAACCATACCTAACATTATCTGCATCAAAATACCAACGAAAGTAACACGTTAAAGTCAAACGTTTCTTATGGAAGAGGGTCATTGCACCAACTATTTTGAGCCAGCTTTAAGGCAAAGGCATAGAGTTCGCAATCCGAGTACATGTTTGTATCAATGTGGACGATCACGGGCGTTGTAGACTTTTTAACAGTAACTACGTTTGAGACAAATGAAATCATATTCTCTATAATTTTATCGTACAATTATTGAAGGATTTAAAGCGATAGCAAATATTTTGTATGTTCGAAGCAATTTTCAGAATTGTTGTACTTACTGTAAAAATTAATTCACATATTTATATGACACATTAGCCCATGTTGTCATAGCTTATTCGTATAATTTGTCTTCTTAAATATGACATCAAAATAGTGATTAAAATAGTCCATAAAATAGAGTTTTAGGGTACTTTTTCGAAATTTCATTTTTTCGACTGATTCATCTGGCCAAAATTTTATTTCACTTTCAGCTCTGCCACACATGTTCATATGTAAAAAAGGTAACTAAAGAACACATATTTTAATGAGGGACTTATTTTTATAAAGTAGTTTTCAAGATATCTATCTACGTTCAAATATTTCGTGCCCAGATGATTCAGAATTTGTATTATAGATGATTCAGAATCCGAAGTAAAAATGAAAAACTTTATGTAATTTGGCTCTTTATTGACGAAAATATCATATTCACACACATAAAATATTTTTTATTTATGACAACAATTATCAATGATCTTGAGCAAACGTAAATCTGATACGCTTGGTGATCCAAGCGCAGATGAATCAGATATTTACCTTTGTAACTCCGGGATCCAAGTGAACCAGCCCCATGTCCACCTTCTGGTGCATCTGTTACACGTCTGGCTTCCCCCCATGGGGGAAGTCAGGCTCTCAATATTATCACCCGACCCAGCACGGTCAAGCGCAGTTTATGCCAGATTAATCAGTATTATATCCCCCGGACACTTCTTATTTGCCTATTTATAAACAAACTAAGGTAGGTATAACAATTTTTTTTTTTATATAAAAGCGCAATTAATTTTGTGATATAATTATAATTCATAATGATTTATCAAAGGGGAAAATGCGGTAGCGACTCTTTTCTTCCGGAAAATGGCAAGCGGACGCGCCATATGAATCAGAAGAACATACAGACTTCAAATATTTTTAATTTATACTTAGACTGCAATTATTTGAAAAATATCGCTTATCCCAGTTAGAGTTAAAGTTAAACTGTATAAAAAATAAACATCACGTCATTTTGTTTGTTAGTTTCGGAAATAAGCCCATAGAACTCCAAAATTTTGTCTTTGAAGAAGTACCCTTTAACGATTTTTCCACTATAAGTGTTGTTAGATAGTTTTGCTTTGCTTTGCCATGGAAAAGACAAGCGGATTTAGGATGTGTCGATAGTTACCTTTTGATATGTAGATATACCTAATAAGTAGACTATGCTCTGTACGGGTCCAATTCAGTTTTCAGATTTTGAAATTTGAATAAATGGTTGCTCAACTTCATCGTATGATTTTTAAACAGTCAATGTTTTGGGAGAATTCACCAGAAATAGAGATACATTGTTTCAAATCTTTGGCTCAAAAGTACGAAGCAATACTTGCCCAGAACTGTACTAAGTAGGTACTAGGTATTTTGCTTTCTCTGAGGCTTATTTACACTTGACTGTCATTATTAAAAAAAACCAAAGAGGTTGGGAAAATAGTTTGAAACCATGAGAATTATCTATTTAACAATTTGTGTGGCGAAACAACAATTTAAAATATGCATTTATGTTGTTTCTACATGTTTGGCTTTTTTTTCTATAGAGGAAATTACTCGTATCTGTATGAGTGCACGGTCCACATAAAAGGGGCGGGTGAATTACGTATAACTCCACGTTTTATGCCCCAGCCGTCTAAACCTCCACAGGGTTTTTCTACCTTAGCCTCATATGGTGGGCACCCTCTCAAATTCTGCAGCGCGCCTATCGTATTCTGCTAGTTTCTGGTCCGCCTCAGAGACAATGCCCCATCACCTGAACCCAAGGCATGTCGTCACCACCTCCAACCAACCAACTAACTATCACCACCTGCAACCAACTAACCATCACCACCAACCAACCTGTAAATGGTTGCCAGACGCTTCTCTTTTGGACGCCTTTGGGCCATGGCGAAGGACCAGATGTTCGGCTCCGTCGTCTACCACCATCTAACTGCAAAAAACAGGGAGAGCGACGCACTGATATAACAGCACTCATCTTCCCCTACACTCACCGCGTTCGCCATCAAACATTGACGACCACGCCAGGCCACACTCCTTCTCCCACCAAGGTATATCCTCTACCATCGTGATGCCTACCGCCAAGCATTGCTGCCCTTTTCAATCATGCCGCACGACTCTCTCCTGTCCGCATCGCCATCGGCTTGGAGCACATAATCCTGGTGAATGCCCCACCTCAGGCCTGTGGTAATAACTTTGGACTGTTATTCGGCCAGATAAATCAATCAGCCGAGTAACGTTCCAAATCATTGAATCAATCATTTTGTAATTCTAATTCAGGGTGGGGGTGATTGACCTGCACTGACGTCCCGCTAGGGATGTATGTGCATTTAACCCCGGCCAGCCTACCCCAACCAGCCAAGCTCCTTGAAATAGCGGAGCACGGCCTTGGGTCGCTGGCATACTAGTTCCATTCCCATTTCGTCAGATGTTGTTTCTCTGCATACTTGATTTGGATTTCCTTCAAAGAGTCCTGATCCTAATCTTATACTTTTTGTAGCCTCACAGCGTAGCAACACGTGCTCCATAGTTTCATTCTCCCGCAAACAGCCCCTGCATAGGGGGCTATCAGTGGATCCTATTTTGTGAAGATGGTAGTTTAACTCACAGTGACCTGTGATTAAACCTTAATTCCAGTCTTCTACGTGGTAGCAAACTTCAACGCGTGCTCTTCGAAAAGCGAAGTTTACGTGTAAAGGTTCGTCCCTTCCCGGCCGGGATAAGCCATCACACAAAAAAATGTCACCGAGACAATTTGTTGTGTGATGCACAGGGTGCACCATGTGAGGGTTCTCGAGCCTTGTACTCCAAATATGCACAAATCTCACTTCTCTGGCCGCAACATTATGGAACTGTTTTTTAAATTAAATTATGTTGTGTATGTTGTGAAATATTGTAATTAGATTTTCATCATATTTAATGATTTTGAAAGTAAACTTTTGTTACGATAAATTTTCCCAACAAAGTAACAAGTTTTTGTTCAAAACAACAAAGTAAAAGCTTTATTTACGTAGCTCAGTATTTGGCACCAACTCTATGTAACTGGAGTACAGTCACGCCCCAAACTCAGGTACTGCCTACACTGCGTACGATCACAGATGCAGAATGTGACGAGTGACGTAGTGACATGAGCCGAGGTGACCTTGAACCGAGGATGACGAATTCCGGCCTTGCGAGGTCGGCAACCCCAAGATATGTAGGTTGCTTACTTAACATCTAGCCGACATCTGTACGCATAGATATTCCACTACGTATGACGCGTTGATATACTAACATTGCTTTGTACGATAAAGCCACTTTAAAAAGATAAAGCATTATCTTTATGCGCTTAATGTTTCGGAACTTTTTGCCGCAAAGAACACTCGGTGATTGATTTAGGGAAACTAGATAGAAAATACCAAGTAACAAAAAATACTTAATGTGAAATTTGTAATCTTCAACTTCTATATCTTTATCTACAGAGTATACTTATGTTTGAAAATAGGCAATAATCGTAGATATCTAATTTTGTGGGGCTACTGCTAAATGGTAATGAGATGAATAAATTTCGGACACCAAGACGTTTATAGGTATTATTGATGCTAATTGCGGAGAGAAAAATCATCGTCTCCCCGAAAAATATGTTAAAAAGCACTCCGTACTTTAGACGTAATTGAATGAAATACATTGACTTTTAAATGTAATACACTCTTTGTTGTCTTAAACTACCCACATAAAAGCAAATGAATAATTTGCAGACGATAATAATCTTGTCAGATTATTTCATTTGTGAGTTTTTACGCTACCAAAAGTAAGCTTTATTTAAGTTGGTTTCTACGACTACTGAGGATATAATTAAATATGCAGGGATAATGGGTAGCGTTTATCACTGGTTTGATATCGGCATTTTATCCACTTGAAATGTGGATCGTAAATTATGTTCAAAGACGTGGAGTAGCAATCGTATGAGTTTGTGCAATCGAAGTAGTTCAGCGGACCAACGAAGCATGAATCCACGAAACACCCATTCAACCACTAAATTATTTATTAGTCCTAACAAAGGAGCCGTTTTGGCCGAACAAATCGCGCCCTCGTAAATTGCATTTGATTTAAAATACAGGTATTTGACCGCCTCTGTACAATAAGGTAGTGACTGATCGAAGCTTCGGTTTCGGCAAGCTTCGGTAAAAAATTGGTACGGCATCAGTTTTGGTTTCGGAAGAAAAGTGCTGAACCTTAACTGTGCCGAAATTTTGCGTTCATGCGTTACATATGTCTTTTGGCAGATTTCGAGAGATTTTGTGACTCGTGCGTCGCGTCGGTCGATACCGCAACTGTCACAGTCAGCGTGATATTGTAGTTTACGTGTCATTTCTCACGCATAGTGATCCTATTAAAATTATAAATACAAAAGTTTGGATTTTTAGATCTTTGGTGCTTCACGTTGGAAAGGGTCGGGTTAAAAATTAGAAACAAAGATTACATTACCTATTGCCTAGTCTGACTATTTATAACACAGGCTATTTTTGATCCCGAAAAAAATGGATACTTACGGGAACTACGCGGGTACATTAGTGGAACGGTGCTTGTTATTAAGTACATACCTAAACCTAAAGGTAATAATTTTAGCATTTTAAAAAGATTCGGTTTCGGTCAAAACTGTGACAGTTACCAAAGATTCGGTTTCGGTAGAAAGTCTTGTTTCGGCCGGACAATAATAATAAGCTTATTTACGACTATAGAGGCGACCGACGAGCTTCATTGGCATGATTAGTTCGAATCTCCCACAATTGATCGAGCAAATTTTAAGTACGTAACAAATGGGGCGTTATTTATACAGACGTTACTGTTATTTGCGCAATATTTTTTATTAATTCGACTATTTTATTTGCCACAAACTGGGCGAAGTGCAATCGAGTTAATTTACAGAAGCATCGCACTGGTGTATAAATCAGTGCACTCAAAATACTTTAGCGTGTATTTCTGTCTGAGGATCGGTGATGCCTTGCGTAATGTATGTCGTTAATTGCGCTGTAAATTTGCCGAGTCGTCAACAACTCAGGGGTTTGGCTTGAAGTTGGTGCGTGTGAGATCCAGGAGTAACCGCGGGATTTGTCCCCTTGCCAAATGCCGCAGCTGTGGACAGAAGCGGCGCGGACTGAATACTGATTTAATCTGCGTTATTGTTTTCGTTTTTTTTTTACTTTCGTTATATGGATACTTATTGAATTTTTCATGTGACTTCTATATAAGCATAGCTTTTTATGTCTTACTGATAACAACTCTAGAATGTAACGACACTTCAGGAAGTATCGTAAAATATACCAACGCAGAGGCGACATTAGCATACATTCCGTGTTCAATTCGACGGTCTTTAGGCGTCGGAATTGCCTTAATTTGCAAAATAAAAATAAATGGGACTTTATTAATAACACCGATAGCAGTTGAGAAACGAAATTGAAGATAAAATTTTATTTGTACGCTAAATACTAACCATCGCACAAACTCCGCTGGAGCATGTCTAAGATCAAACATCTGTGTCGGATTAGCGCAGTGTTTGAAAACAAACAGTTACTTTGAAGTAGATTTTCGCCATTTACAATACATAAAACCGTCATAACATTGTCGAATAAACATACATTTACATGACAATGCTGATACGGAATCACGTTAAAGCTTTAGAATAGTATCGACAAAAAGCACTAAAAATTTCAATTAATAGAAAATTTCAAGCATTGTGACTCTTGCCATATCACCTTTAAAATACGCGAGGGAATGGAACCTTGAATTAACGAAATATCTGTGTCTCCCTCCCTCTCGCGGAGGGTTGCCGTAAAGGGAAAGAACAAAACATGTGCAGTTTCGTTTATCTACGAAAACGCATCTGTACTAGTAAACTAGATTACTTTATGATGGTTTCAATGCACATTTTTACGAGGGGCGAAAAGGGCGTAATCGATTTATTCATGTTGAACTCAGCCGTAACATTGCACGACACACATTTCGAACTATCAGGAATAAGTTACCTACATACGGAGACGTAAATAATTGTAAATTCAAAGTTGTTTACTCAATCCCAACGTAGCGAATGTAACTAAAATAAATCTGCATTAGAAAATTTAAAGTGAGGCGCTATGAACAATAAACATCTTTATAAAAGCTCGTAAAGATACGAAACATGTTGTATTGAATGTTTGAGTGCATAAGCGTTTTAAACAGGTCTGGAGATACGGGTTACACCTGTGCAGTACCTCTGAAACTCGTAGAACAATCGAGTGAAAAATTCGTAGAAAGTCGGTCTGTTTAAATTCGCATTTTTAGAAAAAACTGCTCTAGAGAGGGATCCGAATTTACAGATACGGCGGAATGTAAGTTTAAGCGTGGAGACTTTTAACAATATCGCAATTGAAGTTTTCGTAACACGCGAATTTGTATCGTATGGTTATGGTTATTCGATTTATTTTCGTATGTTAATGGGCATGGTTTTAAGCCCTTGTTACAGGTTTAGTGAACTGATGTAGGACGTGCAAATAAATACAGTATTTTTATAGCCGCAAACCTTTATATAGCTGCGGTCGATTTCTCCTCTTTATCTGCTTCGAGCGGCGTTTGCTTTATCTTGAGTAAGGGAAGGTGTGCGTCAAAGGATACGTAATGTATTTTAACTATGATATCTGATACTTTTCAATAGATAAAATTTAATGCAAGTGGTATGATGAAACATTATGGTATCTTGGTTATTATTTACCATTGTCGAAGAGTAGGCATTGCGGTGCTTAGTCAAATAAGCCCGTAGCCCGACGATGAAAAGCTTCAGTAGCCACATATGTACCTACTTAAACATTTTGTATTGATTAGGTAGGTACAATAGGTTATGGCTTGTTAATGGTATTTAAAGAGAGTAGCTGAGTTGGCAGACAATGCCCTGCATAAACACTCGATAATATGACATAATTAGGTTTGTTAACTTACCACCGTATTCCAAGCTATTAATCATAATTAAGGCGTGCTAAAATCCAAAAACATCATTGCTTACATGGACTTTCACCCCCATTGCAAAAAGTGTTTCAAGTTTGACGTGTATTAGTGTCTATGTGAGTGTGTATGTCTGTAGCATCGTAGCTTCAGAACAGACAAACAGTTATTTTTTCCAAAATTAGTTAGGCAGAAACCGATATTACCAATTCTGATGCAGCATAGCTAAGAAATGTTACATCAAAATGGGTGTAAGACTTAGACGATGTAATCAGCCCTTTTGTTAGAAATTTTAGACACAGAACAGGTATTTTCTTTACTTCTACTACAACACAACACGTCTGACGTACAATTTGTTACAATTTGAAGTGTTTCGGTTCTTGTAATATGTAATTATATGTACCTATGCTTCTTTCTATGGCCGTTGGCCTATGACACTTTCTACACTCTGTCGAACATTGAGCTCGCGCAAAAAGAACAAGTAATTGAAACAAAAATATTTACTTCGAAATGATTTCAGGTTGTTATTTAGTATCTTACAAATTAAAGCATACAAAATATATCTTCTATTCTATTAATAAATTGAAATGAAACAATTCTGGAATTGTCACATAAGTAGCAATAAACCTGCTATCCTTTGATCGCTCACATCAACCGAGTTTTATGATAAGACTTGAATGTTTTATTAGCAGTAAAATTTAAAGATTAAACAAACATTATTAACAATGCAAATCTACCGTGATTCACACGTTATAAAAAGATAATATAATCTGATACGTGTGGAGAGTAGGCTTTAAGGAAATGGTTTATTGTCTTACCTCATTTCAAAACGCTTCAGCTAAATTTAGTTTCTTTTAGTTATAAGTATTGATGTCAAAAACTTTAAAATTTCTTTACTATTTTGATTTGATTCAAAAACTTTACAGTTTTTTTGCCTTGAGACAACGCTTGGAAAATCGCAGTTACTTATTATGGTTAATTTTAAATTTTGTATTGGACAAGGCATTAAACTAGATGCATATGATGAGTCAATTGTAAGACAGATAAGTGATAATAGTTCTTTTTTTAATAAAAACTTACGGTGCCATTTACGACTGCCTACTGACTTAAGCTAGCATAAAACACCCAGGCTATTTATGTATTTGTCCTATTTTTTTCCTGTACCTAGTGGCCGTTGATTAGATTGTACTCGTACTGCATCTTAACGACAAGTTATTGGTTATGTTTTTATTTTTTAGTGTTTTACTGTCTCCCCACTTAGAGAAGTGGGGTGACAGTAAAACACAGTAAAACAAGTTGTGTGGGGATGGAGCTCTCTCCATCCCCACACAACTTAAATTGATAAGGAAAAAATAACAACTTACATTCGTTTCAATTTTAAAACAACGTGAATGTATTTGCAGGTTAAATCACATTTAACCAATAAGATGACCAAAAAATATAGCCAAAATATTTAGCTAAGATATTCTTTCTATACTTATGGCTTACTTTAGCTATAAAAAGTCAGAAACTAAACCGATATTTCTCCTCAGCAACAAACAGAAAAAGTAACGAGAGATTCTATCATGTACTTGTAATTCAAATTAGCTCTTTATGGAAGTTACACATTTGTTTGTTCTGAGGAAAATTTTCGATTCGTTAAAAGATCGTAAAAACACTGGCCCTTGTGTCATAAAATCGGCTTCAGTTCTTGTCATGCCAAAACAGCCTTTTTAACCAGGTGTTATATAACTTCTGAACATTTTTTTTTGCCTGCATTGTTTTACGTCTTCGGAAGGGTTACCGAGTTACGTAATGTAACAATAAACGTTTTGAGGTAGTAAATTTTAATAGAGCAGAAATTTATTACCGATTTGTGGAGGCATTTACAGCTGATGAACGAAAAAATGGTTCTTTTTGTCCGCTTTTTGTGTGAGTAAATCTTGGTATTGACTTAGTCACAAGTTTGACCTTAATTCAACGAAAAATAAAATCGTGACTTCGCTTTGACTGTGCAAACTTTATGAAATACGCATATTTTAGTTATAACAAATACTTGCAGCGAATACCAAGTTTTACTGCTTTCGAAAGTATTTCTTATTCTTCAAGAGCAGTATACCCACAGGTACAAACGCAATCGCTTCAAATAGAACGACATTATACATGATTTCACGAGAATACGCACTCGTACTATTGCCGAAAAGAAAACACAGCGTGTGGCAAAACGAACGCTACTAATCCAATATATTGAAATTGCAATACAGACCAAGCAAGTTCTTTCATTAGGGTTGCAAAATAAAAACAATACAAGTGAAAAGGGTATCGGATACTGCGCGCATATTCGCCAGAGAAAATTCCCTATTATGATCCCTTTTCCTAAAGTCAACTCCGTATAGGTACAGACTTGTGTAGCGATTGTCTACCGTCCACTGCATTAGAGACGAGACAAAAATATCGATATCAATAAAATACAACGCAAATAACCTTGTACCTTTCCAATTAGTCGAAAAAGAGTTTGGAACGTTTTAATCCGTACATAATGGTAGATTAATGATGTCCCAAAGTCGGGAGTCCATAAAAACGACGTAAAAACGAATTTATCGCATTTAAATTGTCAATTTATTGCCGAAGTTGTGATAAAGGGCAATTATAAACACGTTTATCGATAACAATGTTTTTGGCGACGCGACATCTCTATGCCACCCGCGTACTATCACACCGGTAGAGGAACAGATAGAGCACACAAACAAACCCACTTTTATACAAAGCTTAAGGTACGTATTTAGAGACATAGTTTCATCCGCGACCAAGAGTGGAAATTTCAATAAAAATGCAAATTTTTCCCAAGCAATTTCCTTCTCACTACCGCCGCCTCGGTTATTGGGTCCTACCGCGTTATGTTCGGGTTTGGTTCGTTATTATAACATACCTACCTACAGTTGGATTATCTGTAATCTAACGTTGTACATCGTGGCAATTTACTTGTTAATGTTATAACCCATCAAATTACTGTTATCACGCGCGCAAGAATGAAGCGTAATCTCTCGAAACTGACACTGTTCAGAGGCAGGTAATTGCACCTTCTATTCTCCTTCTGTTTTCCTTTATAAGCGACGCTTCTTTAGCTGCATTTGTTTTCTGGAATAATCTAACGTGTTAAAGTAATAGACAGACAGTATCTTTCATTTATTAATTTTAATACCATTATCTACTATTTCACCTGTGCATACATACATATATGTATGTATCTACAAAATGCAGCAGTATTACGGACTTGATTGATTGGATTGTATTATGGACTTTATTTACGGTTAATATCTCATAATTTATTATAATAGTGTAGTGTATATAGTTATGGCAATACCTGATTATAGGTAGGTTTACCTAATTAATTAGCATGACATAAGTAAGTCACTTCATGTTCCCATTACTGTTACTCGGGGCTTTTTCTCATAAGGAGAGAGTAAAAGCCATATCCACCACGCGACAAGTGCGGGTTGACGGAAATATAATGTGTCGGTTTCGTCGGTTTCCTCACGATGTTTTTCTTCATAATTAAAACCAGTGGTGATGACTCACTTGTAAGTGCAACTGCACTCGAAAATATACAAAAAGGTGTGAGATGGGATTCGAACCCACAACGTCACGATTATGAGTACGACGCGACGGTCCTACCACTTGGCCACCATGGCTCTTATCATTTAATTATTTAAATGAATTTGGCAAAGTTATTTGATCAATGTAATAAAAATTCTTAAAGGTAAACCCTAACCTTGCCATAAATAAATCGACGTACCTTTTCTTACAACAAGACATCTATAAAGGCGAAATTCTCCAGCTATCGAAGACTTCCTCGATCCTTAATTAAAAAGATAAATTCCCCGAAAGGTACCGTAATCACCTTATCTACCTAATTTGCGCAATAAAAGCAAGTGACTTTAAATCTGCATAAATACGGTATTTTAAAAGTTTCCGCTAAGTTGAGACGCGGCGGGCGTGGGGTGGTCGAGAAGGGTGGAGCAAACAGGCCAGATTAAGGACGCAACGAGGAAAGAATACACAATTAGTTCTGTCCTACCTGCTGTAGATAACGTATCCAATTTACCAAGATCCCCATCTCCACTTATCCCGGACGAATTTAAACCTGGACGATGATACGTTGGGTGCAAAGTTACGCTGGACGGATTTCAGTCTGGGGATTTTAAAAACTTGGGATTCCGTTGCGACCGGAACAAGGGGACCTGAATCGATCGGAACCTCGTTGCTATTGTTGAAAAATCAAAATGAGGTAGTTAGTATTCACGTATTTTAACACGGCTTGCTGTTAAGTGGGGGATGTCGTAATGGTTGTTTGTATAGGTGCGATATCCTCGAAATTAAGTGAGCCTTCCTCTCTGTTGTTTAGAGTTTTGGGCGGTTTATAATTAAGTTTGTTTTTATGTAACGTCTCGGACAAAGGGAAATATTTAAACCTACAAATAAGATGGAACTGCGTTTGTATAATATGCATTGTTCGTTTTGTTTTACAAAGGTAAAACGCATATTATTAACCTGGTTAGTATACCTTTGTGTAAACAAATAACAATAATTACTATGTACATACCATATTTATGCTATTTGGAAGAAAGTCTTTATTATATAACTATAATTAGCTTATTAGAAAATTTATTGGATATATTTGGGGTTTATTTATAAAGATTCGGGAACGGTTCATCGCTAATGGAGTAACGCTAATTTGGAGCTTTCGCAGCTCAGAAAGAAATTTCTATAGATTTTTTTCTTTTTATTTGTGGCAATGACAATTCTTACTTTCATTGATATCTTGATCTGTATTACCTACCAACTATAAAAAGTTGTATTTTACAAAGAGTATGATAGATAATATGTACCAACAATTATCAGTGGTATATCGCCGTACCTATTCCAAACATGGTCTTCTTGTTAAAGTGAGTCCAAAACTTGTAACATTTTTGAGAGTAGTTTAAAATTGAAATAGAAATGTATGACAAATGTATCATCATCAAACCAATTTATAGGGACAAAGTAGAGTTCATAGTATTATTTTTGACAAAAATAGCAGAATGCAACGAACATTAAGAGAGCATGCTACTAATCGGTGTAAATTTTGCTTTTTAATTGTTATTAATTATCGTTTCATGATAGCTCATGAAACGGACACGGTGAGATTAACGAAAAAGCCGTACACGCCAAGAAATGAGCCTGAACTATTACATGGATGTTGTGTCAGTTATTAGATATAAAAACCTACTATGTTGCTAACTACGTAATACAACAATCACTGAAAAAAGCAAGTAATGGTGGCTAAACAAAACGGCAAAACCAGCGTTTTGCCATAAAACTGCGAGCTCACACACAACATTACACACTGGGACCCTATGTTTGCCAGTAATACTTTACAACGCCCCTCCAAGCGCCAACACATGGCCTTATCACCGACGCGATAAAGTCTAAACTCCGGCCAAAAAACCTTTCAGAGAATGCAAATTGTATGTAAATATTTTGAGTTTATTTTCAGCGTTGTAGCAACAAGATAAAATTCGCGGTTGTAAAATAATATACTTAGGGAAGAAAGAGCTTATTGTTTGAACTATCGTAACGAAACTCAATTCGCATGTTACTAACTTGAGTTGAATAGTCTTGTATTTATGACTGAAGAGCTAAAGGTGATTATATTTTATGATTTGTGAAAGGCAGGCCTAATTGCGTAGACTCAGTTCATTGGTATTTATATGGGTTTATGGATCCAACGAAGGCTGGCAAGAGAAAGGGTTGAACATGACTTTAAATACTTACATAAGTATATATGAAACCAATAAATAAACGGATAAGGTATACGTTGTGATGCTTATTTACACATTTGAAACAAGCTAACTTGAGCAAAAAACTTGTCAAGTTCTTGACCAGACTCGAATCAAGATAGAGTTTTTCTACGTTTATGACGTCGAAAATTTAATTTCGTTGAAGAGTGTAGAGTTTAATTTAATTTTGGTATACAGCGGTTAGATAGGTCAATTTCATCAGACATTAAAATATTTGGTTACAAATACGAAATTAAACAAAAAACAATCTACGTAGGTACATATTAATTTATATACATCCTCCAAACAATTAGCCGTCCTCTGAAGGAAAAAGTGCATTTAAACTGGCGTCCACCTGCTTTTGGCGTCCGCATACTGGACGCCACTTTTATAGCCATTGCCATTTACGTCCTATCGGTCCTGACTAGCCGTAGGACAAATATCGATAGAAGCCAAAAACACGCTAAAATGGATTCAATAATATATTAAAAAGTTCGTGACGAAATCTCAGCGCAGGTGAGGCGCTGCTGTCGCCTGTATATTCACAGCCGTATAACTCGGAGATTTCCTGACTATGGATCCGCGTATTTGGCGTCCGCAACTGCGACGTTGCCAGCTCGCAACAATAGACCACATAATATTTATCACGGCATGAAATCAAAAAAATAATATTCGCTGTAGGTGGCGTTGTACGCGTTGCGTATTATTAGAAGTCCGACTATATTTAAACTTTCAAAAAGTTGCAAAAAATAAATGATGTGTTATTGGAATGTATTAGATGTAGATAGTAGATGAATTATCGAGGACTTCGGAGAAGAAAAATAATATCATATACGGACGCTCAATAGCTATATATGGACGTCCAATTGCCATTTTTTTATTATTTAATAGGTCTGCACTTGATCACCATCTCGCCTGATGTTAAGTAACGATGCAATCTACAATGGAGCGTGCTTACCTAGAAGAAAACGATTCACTCTCGATTTGAAGACACCAATATTGTAACTATAAGGGAAAACCCACTGAGGCAACGCATTCCACAACCTAGACGTTCTGGTCACAAACTTGGAGTCAAATCTCTTCGTTGGTGTTTTCGGAACATCAACCATGGAACGATGTCGCTTTTTTGAGATACGAGAAGTCTGATAGAAAAAAGGACAAGGTGGTATTAGATCATGTAGATCAATTGCACACTCTCCGAAGTATAACCGGTATAAAACCGATAAGCTAGCAATTTTGCGGCGATGATCAAGACTTTGGAGTCTTTTACGCACAAGAGTGTCATTGCCTATGAGCCTTTCGGCACGTCTCTCAATCGATTCCAAAGTCTCCAGCTGATGCTTAGCCGATCCATCCCAAAGGTGGGAACAGTACTCCATACAGGAGCGTATCTGTGCTTTATTTAACGTGAGCAACTGTTCAGAATTGAATCTGTATTTCTATCTGAATTGTATCTTCGCACCTTTGAGAGAATACCTAGGTTTTGGTGACTAATTTAGCCTTAGACTCGATATACGTGCTAAAATTGACGATAAAGAGAAGAAATATACGGACGCTCAATAGCTATATACGGACGTCCAATTACTATATACGGACGCTCAAAAGCTATATACGGACGTTCAATTACTATATACGGACGCTCAATAGCTATATACGGACGTTCAATTACTATATACGGACGCTCAATAGCTATATACGGACGTTCAATTACTATATACGGACGCTCAATAGCTATATACGGACGTTGAATTACTATATACGGATATAGCTGTATACAGACGTCCAATTGCTATATATGGATGTCCAATTCAAATCCAGTGAGATATTTTCCCACCGGGGACGTCAAGAGAAATTGTTAAAAAATATTTCTTCATACTGCCAGTAATTCCCATTTGTCCCTCGTGATCTCTCATCATCATCAGCCGCAAGACGTCCACTGCTGAACATAGGCCTCCCCCCTAGATTTCCACAACAAACGGTCCTGCGCAACCTGCAACCAGCGGTTTCCAGCGACCTTTGTGAGGTCATCTGTCCATATAGTGGGAGTCCGTCCAACACTGTGCCTTCCGGTTCGTGGTCGCCACTCGAGAAACTTTCTTCCCCATCGGTTGTCAGTTTTGCGAGCGATGTAGCCAGCCCATTGCCACTTCAGCTTTCTTATTCTGAGCTATGTCGGCCACTTTCGTTCTTTTGCGAACATCCTCAATACGGATTCTGTCGCGTAGAGAGACTCTAAACATAGCTCTCTCCAAAGCTCGCTGTGTAACTTTGAGTTTCGTGTTGAGGCCCACAGTTAAGGACCACGTCTCAGTTCCATAAGCCATCACGGGCAACAAGCACTACTTAAATACTTTTGTCTTTAGCAATTGGGGTATTTTGGACTCAAAGACGGGCAGAAGTTTCCCGAACGCTGCCCATCCGAGTTGGATCCTTCGCTGGATCTCTTTGTCGAAGTTGGATCTACCTATTTAGATCTTTTGACCTAGGTAAACGTATTCGCCAATAACTTCGAGTGTTGTATTGCCAACAATAACCGGTACAGGTGTAAACAGTTTCGGAGATATAACATCTCCCTGCCGCACGCCTTTCTGTAGCTGGATATGTTTTGTGCACTGATCCTGTAATCGGACAGACATTGTGGCTTTACAGCAAAGCCACAATGTCTGTCAAATACACTTTAACGCTGGAAAAACTGAAGCACTGCCCAGGTTTCGATGAAATCGAAGGCTTTCTCATAGCCCATATACGCTATACATCATCATCTGCAGCCTGCTCATTGCCACTTCAACTTGCTAATTTTAAAAGCTATGACGATGACCTTCGTTCTTCTGCGGATTTCCTCGTTGCGGGTTTTGTCACGCAGTGAAATTCCAAGCATAGCTCTCTCCATTGCCCGTTGCGCAACTTTGAGTTTGCATATCATGCCAATATGCAATAGTTGGCGACCACGTCTCAGTACCACATATCATCACTGGTAACACACACTGATTGTAAACTTTCGCCTTGAGAGTTTGTGATATTTCTGACGAGAAGATGTGATGCCAAACACTGCCCATCCGAGTTGGATTCGTCGGCTGACCTCATTGTCAAAGTTTGATCTGCCTAACTGGATCATCTGACCTAGATAAGCGTAATGGTCGCCACTTTCGATACTGCCGTTTCAAACATGGACCGGTATGGGTGCAACATGGGCATTTGACATGATTTTGTGTCTTACCCATGTTCATTTTTAGCCCTACCTGTTGAGAGACAGTATTGAGGTCTCTGAGCACTGACCCAAAGTCATCTAGCGATTGAGCCATAATGACTATATCGTCGGCAAATCGAAGGTGGGTGTATTTGCCATTAATGTTGATACCATATCCATTCTAGTTTAAAAGCTTAAAAGTGTCCTCCAATACAGAGGTGATGTGATGATGATATGGTCTGTGGTACTCGTACTATAGTATTTTATAAGTATTATATCAGCTATCTGGCCGCCATAGCTTTGCTTAGTTTGGGTTCAGATGGTGTTGTGTGGGTGAATTGTCTACCAATATTTTCGGAAACCGGCTTGTTTGGGTGGCTGGAAGTCGTCAAACCTGCGTGCGAGACGATTCGTGATTACTTATAAACGTGGCTCAGAAGTGAGATGGTTCTTCAACAAAGTGATGTCACCTTTTTTGTAGAAGAGCACCACCACACTTCAGCTCCACGCTTCTGACGTATTACCGTCAAGTATGACGGAGTAGAACAGCTTCTGAAGGACTTTAAGTAACCGTTTTCCACCCGCTCTCAGAAACTCAGCACCCGTTTGTTTCTACTGGAGATAAATGTGTGGAGACAAATGGGAATAATCCAGTATGGCGAAACACGATTGGCAGCATTTCTACCATACAGTAGCTCGTTGCCAAACATAACTGCTTCACATAGTGCCGTATTTTTATAATTAAAGTGGCCAGGCTATTGAACATCCGTATATTATAACTATTAGGCGTCCGTATATAGATATTGGACGTCCGTATAACATATTGGACGTCCGTATATTACATTAGACGTCTATATATAATATTGGTTCAGTCCATGGCAGGATACAATCCCGATTTTGTCTTATCTACATTTGTGTTGATCCACAAATGAGGTTATTACATACCTACTTGTCTTAAATTAATAAGAAATATGACTAAACAAACATGTACATCTACATTTATGCTTGTTATTCTAGATACTACCTGCGATTATTGGTGTAAAAATCTCATAAATAGGAGCTTATTTTTTTTTATCTTATTAAGTAATTGTTTACTAAACTTTGTCAAAATCATTTGCCAAAATCAATCAAGAATGGACACTTACGTGGAAGTGTGATATACATTTATCACACAATTTATTCATCTGTGATCATTCACAACAAGACGCCTTATAACAATTTCAATACCTTAACATTGTGAGAATAAATTTTTAGATAGATAATAATAAAGAATATAAAAATATCGGGCATCCGTATAACTATAGATCTTACGAAATTGAAGTAAAAGAAAGAGAAAGTAAATCTATACGAGCTGGCAACGTCGCACTCACAAATGCCGTTCATCCTATGCAGACGCTAAATAGTCGATGCCATTGGTAAATCAAGATCAATATATCCAGGACGTTTATAATTAATGACCATGGTTCGGGGTTCAAAAATGTTGCGGCACGAACGTAAGAGGAATATCGCGAAAAATAAAACTATCAGAAAACGATGTATCCCACGGAGCTGGCAATCGAAAAACTAAGCAATATTCATTAAGAAATGTTAAAATAAGCAAGAGGAACCGGAGGACGTCGTAATGATGCACGACGTGCATGACGCCAAAAATGTTGTATGATGTAAATATATAAATAGATACTTGTATACGTATATACGACATAGTAGCAAGATGGTTCGACAATATTGTCGCTATGTCGAAATGAAATTCTACTCGATAACTGTTGAGCCATAGTAGATTACTTGAAGATCTATACCATAGCCAAGACCTAAAAAGATATTAATAGTAAAATTAATCGTTATTGACAATGATGTTGACGCATAAATCTACACTTATGCAGCACACATTTAGCTTAACACTAGCAGCGCCCCACGTTTTTACCCGCGTAGTTCTCGGTCCTCATTGCTCTCGTTATTTTTTCGGGATAAAAAGCAGCCTTTGTGTTAATCAGCTAACTCCATACCAAATTTTATTAAAATCGCTTCAGCCTTTTAGATTTGAAGAAGTAACAAACATATACCTACACTCACAAACTTTCGGCTTTATTTTATTATATTATTTTAACATTAAATATCACTAGTGGCACATTGTATACCTAGTAAGGATAAAATTGATATTGTGTACAATAATGTAGGTTCAAGGCAGTTTAACATTCAAATTCTTTTAAACGTAAACAAAAATACCGTGTCTATTTGTTTCCACAGGTAATACCATACCCATGCCTATTTACGTATTTATGCCTATAAATTTCTTAATACCGGCTCCCCAGTAATAAGACCGTACCCCAGGGAGGATCTACAAGTTATTTAAGAGATTGTCAGTTAATGAGTCTGTGTGAGCCACAAATTCAGCCCTTTTCTTGTTTCTCGGACGGTAAGGACGTTTTATTTATGTCGCTTATTTTGTAGTTTTTGTATTGAACAGGAAATTTAAACTAAGGAAAGTAATCGTTATAGTATCGTTATCGTCTCTTGTTTTAAATATTCTGTTAAAACCGATACACTTTATTACCGTTTTAATGTTGTTTGTCTAGTGTAACACTCGACAAACAATCTGGTAATTTGTAATAAATCTGGTAATAACGTAATTTGTACCTAAAGATACTTTAGCTAACTTCCGTTATTTCGAAGCCACTTCGTACATACTCTAGTAAATCTAGATTCGAAAAGCCACATGAGTCTTGCCTGGAAGAGATTTGATAATCTAATCCAGGCAAGACCCATGTGACTACACAGGAGCAAGAAAAATAACGCACACAAAACACTAAAGAGGTCTATGGTCAGAAATGCGACACTCGTGTGTCGCACTTCAAAGTCTTGAACATCGCCGAAAAATTGCTATGTTATCGGTTTTTTATCGGATACACTTCGGAAAATGTGCAACTGATCTGCATAATCTGTATGGCCACCTTAGTCTTTTTTCTATCGGAACGCTCGCTGTTTGAAAAAGCGACATTATTTCATGGTTGTTGTTTCAAAAACACCAACGAAGAGGTTTGACTCGACTTTTGTGATAACGCTGTGAAATACGTTGCCTGAGTGGGTTTTACCGATGGTTACAATTTACTTTTTGTCTTCAAATCGAAAGTGAATCGTTATTTTCTAGGTAAACACGGTCCATCGTAGACCGCATCATCGGTTAACATCAGGCGAAAAGAAATAATAAATAAAATAAATATTTGTGGACAATTCACACACAACACCATCTGAAATATTTTAAAAATGCGAGAATCCCGGTTAATACTAATGGTGTTGAACACGTATTCTGTGGTCGTAATAAAGACCAAAAAAACTTGTTAATTAACGATAAAACTGTTCTTTGTCTAACATAGATTTTTTTAAACGTATACAAATAAATCAAAATTCGCATTTAAAAAACGAAATCGATTGAAAGTTAGATAGATAATAATATTAATTATTATTTGAATACACACTTACATAATAAAGAAATAGGTATGTGTTTGCACATTCTTATATCACCATAGAAAACACGTGAAGATTTCAACACGCATCTAAATAAATTATTTAAATTATGGACATTTTCACATTGGTTTGCATTTACAAAATGGAGAGATAGCATCAGTAACCCAATAAATTACATTAATCACCAATCGAATACAATAAATAAGCACATATAACGATTTAAAACTGACTTTTAAATATGACGCATACTTACAATAAATTAAGATACGTTTTAAATTATATATTACTCGATAATCTTTCGTATATGGTATCGACCCATAAATTGGTGAAATGTACGCTTAGAGTGCTCCGCAAACTCAAGACATTCAAAGCCATTTAATATGGATTTTAAATGAGAAATAAAATTGCTTGGTATCTACTCATAATAATCCAAGTAAAAAGCTTGATGCAAAGAATAGTATGGTAATCTTTGAGTGGGTTGGGAATTAAAACACAAAAGTAATTACCTGTCCTGAGGTAGCCTAAGGTTGGATGTGAATTCCTAGGATCTACATAACAAGTTATATTACGTACAAGCAATGTGTGTTTTAATGTCACTAGTATAGGTACAAAACGTAGATATTCTTGTATTTATTACTTACTGTTTATCTTACACCAATATTATTATTTTTAAATTCGTTAACCACAATAAATAATTCAAAATTGAATTTATTTCTTATTTGTATACTATGTAGAGGTTTACGAGTACTAAACTTTGACTCACAGTGTGACAACTGAGGACTAAAAAAAACAATACGGAATGAGAAACCTTATGACTTTTCACTTTTCAAGAAATATTTATGTAATAAAGTAGGTATGTGTAAGTTTTCGCTTAGTTAATATAAGTACGCGTACCTACTTACCATAAGAAAAAAAACTCACAAAGATAAAATTAAAGTAATGACAAATAATATAAAACATAAATTTGTATTTTGAATGATCATTCTTTTGAGAACTCAGTTCTGGTCAGAAGTCATTCTATCTTAGAGTACGTATATAATATAAACTCTTGATAAATAATTAGCGTACACAAAGAGAGGACCTCTCTAACGTAATACAACGAACAAGCTGCAAACCATTCTTCAAAAAAGAAAAATTACTGACATTGCCATGCATACACATCTACGAAACCGCGAAATTTATGAGACAAAATCCTGATCTATATACACCCGAAACAAATCCACGCAGACAATACAACCTAAAATTACCAGAACCACGTCTCGAAATGTACAAAAATGGTCCTTTATACACGTCAATTAAAATCAACAATAATATTCCAGTAGTCATAAGGAAAGAAACAAGTAAAGCTAACTTCCAAAATAAACTACATCACTTTCTAGTACAAAAATGTTATTATGATCTAAAAGATTTTTTTTCACACGATATTTAGACCTAACTTTGCTTTGTTTGATAAGAACTACTAGATTTTATATTGTTAATACCTACTAAGTATGTTGTAAATAATTCGAATACTTAATTTAGATTCTTGTAATAATGATTTATGCAAACCAAATATTTAAAGACCTTAATTGTTAATTTTCTGTAATTTAATTAACTGTAATTTTGTGAAGCTACCTAGATTTAATACAAACTACTGTTTGGAACACTCTTAATTCAGGGTATGTACAAGTATTTTAAATATGTTGTATATGTGCAATTAAACAATAAACAATAAACCTATACAGTACACAGCATGGGCTGAGAATTATGATGGAGGAATATAATTATGTTTGCGAATAAAAACTACAACTGGATAATTATTAATTAAATTAGAAATATTCGGGTGCGTTTAAATTTCTTTATCGTTTTGCAATACCTAAAATAGCATAAAAGTGGACGAAAAGATAAGTGAATAACTTGCGAAGTTGTTATTTAACTTCTTAGAAATCAACGTAAAATATTATAGTTAAATATACGTACTAATACCTCTTCGGGACGCAGTAAAAATTAATGGGTAGCGTGCACAAGTTTCTTATTGAAACATGTTAAGAATAAGATTATAATCACACCTTTTTCAAATGAATAGAAGGTATTTTATGGGAGCAGAGGCCACTACTTGTTTTTTTTTTGCAATTTTCTGTATATAACATATTATATTTTTGAATAAACATGTGCTTAACAACTTAAGAGTTAAGGATCAAAGAGATAATATCATTAAAATAGTTCCTAAATGAACGTTATTTATACTTATTGAAAACAGCTTAATTACGAATACAGTACATTATAGGTGATATTTGAAAACAGGATAGTATGATCGTTAGTGGCAATTAAATTTTGTTATATCTTAATTCGATTTTGGATCTGAGACAATTGGAAATTTATTTAAAATAATCTGGCAAGTGTGTAGATGGTAGATATGTGGACACATTTAGATAATATCGCGTATTACTATCATGTTTCCAAAATCATGAAACAAAATACAGGATTCTGTTGCTTATTGCTAAGATTTTCGTATTCATATAGGTCATTAAAGAATACTTAATATCAAAATATAAAACGGGGTGACTCAATGAGAGAGACTCCGATTTTCCTTGCGTAGATACCTATGGTTCAAACCCTATCTTTGGCCCAGTTCAAGGATCGAGCGTAGGAAGTGTACGATTTTATTTTTGGATTGTAGTGAACCTACATAGGTAATATGTAAAGTATTGTTATTAGGCAGGCACTAGCTTAAACAAATATATAAAACCACGAGGAAATTAAGTACCTTATATATTGAAAGAATGACATCCTTCAATGCGTATAATAAATTATTGTTATATAATTTCCTCGACTTAGATCGTGATTATAATTATTTCATGTGTTAAACTTAAAATACCTGCAAATCCTGAAACTTTAAAATTTTTGTCTTCTAATGCATAGAAATGTGAAGGACTGTTTATCGTCAAGTACCTACTTAAGTAACAGTATTGTTGATTTTGAATTGTGAAATAAAAATCCCTACACTGAAATTAAAACAAAACCTATATTCATTTATCAAATTCAATTACATTCTCAAACATTGGCTTATCTACTCTTGAAATCCATCTTACCTGATGTTAAGTGACTATGCGGTCTATTATGAGACGCATTTATCTAACAGAAATTAATTTACTCTCGACTAAATAACATGAAGTTTGTATCTATTGGAAAAATCCACTCAGGCAACGCTTTTCAAAATAAGGGCAAAGCTGTTGGTATAACAAAATAGTTAAATTTAAAAAACCTGGCATATATTAAAAGCCAATTTACCATTAACTACAAGCACAGAATTAACTTATTAAAGGGTTTTATTTTGTGACTTCTGCGTAAATAACGCTAAAAAGAGCCGTTACAAGATATATTACAATATCAATAACGCCATAACAAACAGTTATTTCTTATTAACATTACGACATCCGGACAAAAAGTTTCGTAGTATAACTGTACACACCATCGAAAACCAATCGCAATCTGACGACTTCTACCTGTTTCCAATATCAACAAGATTACAAAAAAACACATGCACCAAAACGCTTTCGTTCGGCATAAAGGATAAAGCTATCCAATGTTACGTTCTATTTGAGCACTGATGGCTGTTATGAATCGAATTAATGTCATAATTGCAGCTGTTTCGGATAAAATAAATCGATACTTACATAATACCGCCCGCAGTTTAGACCGATATAACCATTCTATATCGAACTCAATAGATCCATTGAACTACGCTCATCTCTATAAGATTTACAAACAATCTCTCCGATCCAGAGCTCTCAGTAGGAGAACAGAATGGTTTTTATTCACAAGAGTATTTTTGATCTCAATTTGATAAACGAATGCATGTTTTATTCAATTATCATAATCTAGGTGCTCTATTTAAATATGTCCGTTTTCTTATTTATCTGTATTTGTAGCTAGTCGTTAGGCAAATCACCATATGGTGAACGGAAAACGATAAATATCGACGCGTTTTAATTAAGCATACAACAGGTTCGAGATTACTTTGAGGTATTTTAACTAAGTGTTGAATATTTTAAAGCGTACTTTTAAAATAGCGGAAGCTTAATACACTCTAGAGAGTATTTCTAATTGAGACTGGCTATTTCAGTCTGGTGTGAGATGTCCATTTATTGTAGATCTTTCTGTACACATTCGATGTATTAATTTGGTGTTTCTTGAGGGGTCATTGTAGCTTGGTCGTGTGTATGCGGATACAACAGACAATAGGTATAGGTGTGTATCGCTTTGCTAAATTGCGAAGGAGCTTAGAATATTCCCGTTGCACTCTGGGGAAGACGTCTGAGCTAACACCTCGTTTTATCTTTGCTTTTATGGATCTCGGTCTTAATACCCAGACGATACAAGCGTTTTTGCGTTAACTAAGAATACAAAATATAGAATAGGTTCAAAAATGATAACAGAGAGTTGTTGTATAAAATATCTACCAAGATGTTTCCCTAAAAGTAATGAAGTATGTAGTTATGAAAACTTAATCGTTTTTAATACGTCGAATATTATGCAGATAGCCAATTACCATAACGTTACTTATGAACGACTTTTAATAGCTTCATTTCGTAAAATCTGTCAGTATTTTTCATTAAAATATCCTATATTGGACAATAAATAGCTTATAATCTACAGATAAAATTTTATTTATATACTAGATCTCTAACAATAAAAAGCATGGACTTACTGTTTGTCTCGTAAAGTCGCAAACTTTGCGTTCGGATTTCACATTTAAAATCGTGGAATTATTATAATGTTACGCAGTTTATTGTGTTTTTTCTGACAGAAAATTTTATGAGAAATTTAAACCACTACTGCCTGCTGATCTTATTTTCAATAACTTGAATTTAAAATGGTCTACAAGTTGAAAGTCAGCCCACCATCATACACTTTGGATTTTCGTAGGATCCTAATTCGGTCTACTAAACCTTGTATTTCTTAAATGAAAAACATTAACGGATAGATTAATAAATTCTTTTTGGAAGTTTTAAAACTATCTCACAGTTAAAAAATGTAAATTGGAATGGGATTTCAGTTTTTCTTCGATAGTAGACAGTATACATACGTATAACTAAGTAACTTTGCTGTGAGTAGTATACGGCTCATTAAGCAGTGAGTCTGCTACAAAATTAGCCGATTAATAATTTGTTTTTAAAATATATTCATGTATGTATTTGACGTAATTAGGAATATATTTTAATACGTTTTTCGCCTTTGCATTTACTCATAGCATCAATGACTACGTACGGATAAATACACGCAGCTGGTCAAACCAGTTTGAAATTTAACTGTACTTATCAAATCTTGACCACAACATGACCCTCAATGAAACCTTTTTACCTAGACTACAAAAGAAATCTCCCTGATCTCTGCAGAATAGGATTAAGGGCCGTTAAATATAATATATATTGTGACACCTTTTCAAAAATGGCAATTTGCATTTATAAATTATCTTTATAGGTAGGAGAAAATCCAGTTGAAATGCATATTATTGAATAAATTACCACAACGTTGGGTAGATACGTACATGGTGTTGCCATTGGGTGAAAAATTACCTACATGTTTTTTTTCCTTAATTGGTAAATTGATAACTTTGCCGAACAAAATGTTTATTTACATTCGAAAATGTAAAATTGCCTTTTCGAATTTATTTATAATTAGCAACATATATTTTATTTATTCGTAGATACGCTTGCGCTTATGGCCATCTGGCCTAATGTAAATAAACCCTCTAAGATAGATTGCGTTCTGATTTACGCAACAATTTTCTAGTAAAGCCAAGATTCATTACAGGTTATAAGTATGTCAAATTGGCTTGATTTTTCCTGGATATCTATTATACTATAAATAGTTCTCGTTACAGATTGAGTCATGAATGTTAATGGTATAAGTATATACCTAGTAACCGGTATATGTTGATTTTGGCTTCTTAGAATCAACCGGAATATAAGACGACTTCAGAGAACGAATCTGAAAGATTACCTTGAAATCTGGACTTAGTATTTTGATTTTCCTGGCAGAATTTACACTGAGATATTTATTCAAAGACATTTCAGCATGGGCTATTAATTTTTTCTACTTAATTAACATTTAAAATATGTTTCAATAAAAACTTTGAAAGTCGTTGAAATGAAATTATGTAGGTACATTAATAAACAAATGAATAACATCCTTTCATAGAAACATTTGCACACCAAGTGTCTTTGTCAATTCTTGTCATCAACGAAAGTAGAAATTTCTATAACATTATAATGTTCTGCTTCCAACAGCCAACATCAAACAAAAGCGCACTTCGAAATGTTTGCAGAGGAATATAATAACTACTATCACACATAACTGCGTCACTTCAAGTACAGCCATCAACAGAATCGCCGACCATAAAGCTCGTTACGATCCTTTCCTACCCATAATTATTGTCCACACAATTGCACCATCCCTGCTCGAGCTAACATTAGCAGCTCTCATAACACTATATCTGCTATGAAATATGCGTTTAACTGTACCGTGTTGACATCGCGAACCGCGCACGCAATTTTAGCTGGAGATGAGAGGAAACAAAGGTGAGAATGCTGTGGGTGTTGCAGGGTCGGTTTTAAACGCGAGGGTTCTATTCTAATGTCCGGTTCAGAGTCCCGCTTGACCATAGGGGTAATTTGAAGGCAGACAGCAGACTCATTTGCATTACAATGAGAGTCGGATCTCCACGAAGGGGAGCTTCCGTCCGTAGGATAAGCCCGCATTTTGTATGTATAAAAGTGTGTGAGTTTGCCTGTCTGGCCACGGAATACTTGAATATTAATTGTTCTTAGAATTGTAGATAACTATTACCATAAGGTTAATATTCATCATTTTATTGGAAACCTAGTTTGATATTGTATCTGTGAGTCCCGTAAACAGTGATTTTTATTGCGGCGTGGGCGTATGCTTTCTAAATACATTTACTTATTTGTCTAGACGACGTTCTAATCAATTTTTGCAGCCAATTGGGAATTCTTTTTATTTTGGTACTGGCAAGTATGCGGAGCGAGTTTTGCTACAATTTAGAACTCTTTTGTTAGACTTTCAGTTACTGGACTGCTTCAGTTTGTAAGTTTTATTTGTTTTTTCAGTTTGTGAAGTAGAATTAATGGAATCGAATTCTATTTTCGAAATTAAATTATTTAAAAATATATTAAGATAAAGTGTTTTTATTGTTTAGACGTGGCTGATTTGTGTGTGATATAAAATGACCTTGAAAACAATCAATTCTTAATTGAATACAATATAGCAATAATAAATAAATAAATAACTTTCTTTATATGCGAAAATGGGTAATTACAATAATGATAATATTAAGTAATAGTGGAATTGTTTATTTATTATTTTTTCAAATATATAAATAACCCATCATACACTATCAACATTCAAATCATACTAGTACTAAGAACGTCTGCTGTGGCTCATTGTCTTCTAAATCCATTCTCATCACGTTGTTCGATGCACTAGACTGGCCAACTTATCTTAACAGTCGTTCAAATAATGTTACTAAAACATTCTCTGTTCCTTTGTCACTGATTACTGAAAATACGATGATATAGAATTTCTGAAACCGCAAACATAAGGTGGTTGTGCGTGAAATTGATATTTTCAAGTAGGTGGAGTGATGGCGCCCTGTAGAATGATCTCTTCGTAATCGGCCCTACGCGGTATATTTTATTAATGAAAATGTACGCAGTTCTCACAGTAATGTACCATTTAATATGTGTTTTTCATCTCAGAGGAGAATGTTAAACTACTCGTCTGGAGCGTAGTTACCTATACAATTCTAAATTTACGTGTAAACGTTTTTAATTTATTATAGTTTCTTAAGTTTTACAAACCAAAGTAAGGATTTACGACAAACTTTATGCTGCATCCAGAAGTAGTCCCCATACTTTTTTAAATTGTTATCTATAGGTTTACACTTGACAGCCATATCACTTGATGTTAATCGACGATGCGGTCTACAATGGAGCGTATTTACCTAGAAGAAATTGCTTCACTCTGGATTTGACGACACTAATACTGTAACTATAGAGAAAAACCCACTCAGGCAACGCATTTCACAGCCTAGATGTTCTTATCAGAAATGTAGAGTTCGATTCTTTGGAACGTCAACCATAAAACGATGTCGCTTTTTCGAGCTACAAGCAGTCTGATAGAAAAAAATGCAAGACGCAATTAGATTACGCAGCTCAGTTGTACACTCACCGAAATGTATCCGATAAGCTAGAAATTTTGCAGCGTTGTTCAAGACTTTGAAGTCTTTTTCGCACAAGTGTGTCATCAATGATAATGTTTGCAAACTAAAATAATCACCCCATATTATGTTCTCACTGCTAGAACTCAGGGACTTCTCTCACAATGAGACAAACCAGCCCATAGTAGTACACCACGGTGGCCAAGTGAGAGCTGACGGATAACAAGTGCCCTCTGCATGTTTTGGAACATACCGGTTCCCTCACGATATTTTACTTCACTGTTACAACCAGTGTTGATGAGAAATTCGTACATCTTCATTTGGAGAAAACCCCAAGCAGGGGTTCGAATTTGCGACCTTACGAGTGGGAATTAAACATCCACTAGTCAACGATGACCTCATGCTAAAGGTACAAGTTCGCGCTAAGACCGCAACACGAGAACGCGACAGGAGACCGCGACCGGAGACCGCGACAGACACTTGACATTATGAAATTGTGTGGGCGCCAGTTCGCACCGAGACCGAGACACTTGTCGCGAGACCTGTTTGTGTCGGGGTCTCGGCGCGAATTGGCGCCCATACAATTATATAGAGTCAAGTGCCTGTCGCGCCCAATAAAAATAAATAATTTAATTAACCTAATTTAGTTAGAAAATATTGTAAAATGTCCGACACAACGAAACCCTCCGCCACAATAAAAATAAATAATTTAATTAATCTAATTTAGTTAGAAAATATTGTAAAATGTCCGACACAACGAAAAAAGCCTTAGCCTCCACATCTGCCTGCCGCACATCTGGTCCTGCCAATGCACCCAGACGACCAAGGGTGCTTTCTGTAAGGTCAGTAGCGTCAAGCTTACATAAGCGCATATTAAAAAAAAATGTTAGAACCAGCGCGTCAGACGTGGTGCTGCCAACGCAACATCGGGAGGGGTACCCCGGCGTGCCCGTAGATGATCCCGAGGTGGAGTCCCGCTGCGCTCAGGTACTCGATAAAGTCCCATCGCCACCGCGCTCACAAACAGTAAGCGAAATCTCTGTGCCGGTAACATCAGTGCCAGAGTCGAGCCCAGAACACCTGGCCGCAATAGATAGAGTCGAGAACTGGAAACAGTGTGGAATATCACCTCCAAAGGAGTTGACGATGGATGAGGAAACGGACAGTGTGTCAGAATCGTCTTTCCCGACCTCCGCCCGGTGCAAAAAGACCAGTATGCTAATCGCACACTGCTCTAAGCGGACGGGGATCGAGATGGACAGCGCCACGAAAGTGGCAAATGACGCACTACCCGGGGAAAGGACGCTCTCGAACAATCCACTAACCAAAGACGGATTTAAAACAAACCGCGATCGAGAGTCTCCAGACGCTCTTCGAGATAGTCCTTTCCTTGGCCGAGTCCAGGCATCGACACATCGCCTCACTCGAACAGGAGCGGACTCGACACGCCGTGGAGCTGCTCTCGGTGGAAAGGGCCCACATTAAGTCAGTACAACAAATTCATTACGATCTTACAAAGGAGGTAGCTTTGGCCAGGGAAACACTATTCGAACTCCAGAAAGAGTTAAGAGTCATTAGAGACTGGCAGAGCTTTGAATCGAGAGAGCCCCACCAACAAATTAAAGCAACGGCCGAAGCGGTGAAGGACATCAGTGGTTTTCTTAAATCGCCTGCTCCAATTCGAAACGCCCCGTTGACCTGACTCCACTGCAGAATGACTATCTTGGCCTAAAAACCGGTATTGAAATTCTTCGGAGGCAGGTCGACGAGCTCCGGAGGGACTCAAACGCAGAAAGGACGAAAACCATCGAGGTCCTCCACCAAAACGCTGAAATGCTGAAAGAACTCGCCTCGACTCCACCACCTCCTACGCCCCCTAACTATTCGGATAAGCTAAGTATAATTGAAAACATGCTGACAAAACAAACAGCACCCCCATCCTCTGTCCCAATTAAAATAAACATCGACGAGCACGTGCTGCCTATTACAGAACGTCTAGAAGCTGTATCGTCAGAAATCCGGACAATGCGCCAGGAAAACTGACTCTTCCCCACCAGCCCTAAGCATCGAGGCCGAAATCTGCAAGCGGAGACGGGCAAGCCACCAAAGCCTAACTACGCAAAATGGCGGCTAAGCCAATCGTGCCAAAACCGAACCACACTCTTATCGTGACAACAGCGAATCCCACATCCCCACGACCGCCGAAAATTTAATAGACAGGATAGCGTTAGCTCTGGACACGAAAAGACTGGAGCAAGAGTTGACCGAGTGCGAAAAGCTCGAAACAGGAAAGTCATCCTGAGTTGCAGCACAGAGGAAGACCTTGGTCTGGTCAGAAATCGTGTGCAGCAGGACAAGTCTTTAAAGGTGGAAACTGCGAAAGCGGGTAATCCACTGATTATCATACGAGACGTCCTGTCTTATCACAAAGACAACGAAATAGTAGAAAACCTTTTGGCGCAGAATAAACATTTGCTACAGGGGTCAATTTGCAAGAAAGCGCGATCAGAGTGCGGTACAGAAAAAAGCACGTAACCCTCATGAGTGCCATCCGGTGATCGAGGTCTCACCTCGCATTCACAGAGCGTTTTGGATGCCGAAAAAGTCTACATAGGACTTCAGAGGAGACCAGTGGCAGACCACTCGCCCTTGGTGCAATGCTCGAAGTGTCTAGGTTTTGGTCACACAAAGGCGATCTGCCGGGAGAGGGATGAGTACTGCAGTCACTGCGGGAAAACCCACTCTTGGACTCAATGCAAGGCAAGGAAAGAAGACCTGCCCCCCAAATGCAAGAACTGCGCGACTGCTCATCCCAACAGACCCCAAAAAGAACTCGAACACAATGCGTTTAGTAGCGAGTGCCCTGAAAGGTTAAAATGGGATGGGATAGCGCGGTCTCGAATATCTTATTGCTAAAGGCACTCATGAGGAACGTGGCTCAATCTCCCAAAGAGTAGGCGAACCAGGTATGCGTTTCATTCAAGCAAACCTGCAGCGCTCCCAGAATGCAACAGCAGAACTCCTGAAGGTCGCGAGAGAAAGGGGGGTTTCAGTTGCCCTTGTTCAAGAACCCTATGTGGGAAACAAAGGCGTAATGAAACAATATCCTGGAACTCGTGTTATTCAGTGCAGTTTAAATAGGCAAAACCAGTTAAGGCAGCCATAATAGTCTTCGGTGACAAACTGAGGTAATCCATGACCCCAACTTGTTACCGAAACGGAAGCGGCTGTCCTGTTGGTCGGCACAGGCCTAAGACTGGGAGTTATTTCTGTCTACTTAGAAGGAGACCAAATAGTCGACCCCTACCTCAGCAGGATTAAAGCATTCAGTGAAAAACTAGCGACAAAAGACCTGATTGTTGCCGGTGACGTGAATGCGTGGTCCCACTGGTGGGGAAGTACATCCCAAAATGAGAGAGGAGAAGCCGTAAACTCTTTCTTCAACGAAATGGACTTATTTATTCTCAACTCTGGCGATACACCAACCTTCGAGATCGTTAGGGAAGGTAGACTTTGCACAAGCATAGTAGATGTAACAACGTGCAGCGAGTCTCTCCTGGGAAAAATCGAGGGATGGAATGTTGACAAAAGTATTACAACATCAGACCACAACGCAATTACCTTCACTTTGCGCCTAGTTAAAGCTCTCGAACAACAGAGACCAATAACAACACGCAAATACAACACCAAGAAGGCACAATGGTCAAACTTTATGTCACAGTTAAAATCCTCCCTTGTAGAAGGAAACATCTCGCCGGAGTCAGTGGAGAAATGTGAAAGTCCATTGGAACTCGAGTCGATGATTACGAGCTACACAGCTAATATACATGAAGCCTGCGAACAGACCATCCCACTGGTAAGCTCGCCGAAGGGAAATCCAACCCCCCCATGGTATACGAAAACGCTCGATAATCTGAAAAAGGAAGTTCTCAGAAGAAAGAGACGGATCAGGAATGCCGCCCCCGACAGAGTTGAACTTGTAGTCGAACAGTATCAAATTGCTCGGCAAGACTACAAGTCAAAAGTCAAACAAGCTCAGACGGTAAGTTGGAAGGAGTTCTGCACGAATCAGGAGAAAGAAAGCATGTGGGACAAGATCTACAGAGTGATGAAACAAACTTCGACAAGACAGGAAGAAATACTCCTAAGAGACACAGAAGGTAACACTCTATCCCCGCAGCTATCTGCAGAACTACTTGCCAAAACTTTCTATCCGACGACTCTGAGAGCACAGACCAACCTTGTCATACAGAGCTACGGGAGCGAACGACAGAAATGCCTATGGGCTTACCGGAAAATGACCCACCATTCACATCAGCGGAACTGGAATCAGTACTGAGAACTCTGAATCCGAAAAAAGCTCCCGGTACAGACGGGCTAACCGCTGATATCTGTGCAGCAGCCATACGTTGCGAATGGAAGGTTTTCTTGGCCATAGCAAACAAATGCTTGTCGCTGAAATACTTCCCCAAGCAATGGAAAGAAGCGCACGTGGTCATACTACGCAAACCCGGTAAGACAGATTACACATCCAAAATCATACCGCCCCATAGGTCTTCTGTCCGTTCTAGGAAAAATTGTCGAAAAGCTTCTGGTAAACCGTCTCCAATGGCATCTCCTCCCAACTATTAGTAGGAAACAGTACGGTTTCATGCCCCAGCGAGGCACTGAAGACGCCCTCTATGACCTGGTAGAGCACATCAAAAAAGGAGTAGACAGTAAAGATACCGTACTATTAATCTCCTGGATATAGAAGGCGCCTTCGACAATGCATGGTGGCCCACCCTCAAAAATCAATTAGCGAAGAAGAGGTGCCCAACAAACCTCTACGACATGGTAAACTCTTACCTCAGCGACCGTAAAATCAAGGTCAACTATGCAAGAGCAGTCTACGAGAAGGAAACAACCAAGGGATGTGTCCAAGGGTCCATCTGCGGACCGACCTTTTGGAATGTGATCCTAGACTCGTTACTGCGAATGCTAGAAGCAGAGGGAGTGTACTGTCAAGCGTTCGCAGACGACGTCGTTCTCGTGTTTACAGGCAACTCGAATATCATCGAACAGCAGGCGAGCAGGGCGCTGAGCATGACAGTGCAATGGGGTAACACTAACAAACTCAACTTTGCAGCGCATAAAACCAACGCGATGCTTTTCACAAAAAAATTGAAATACGAAACTCCAAACATAGTCATGTCCGGCGTCCGGCTAAATCTGGTCGAGGAAGTTAAACTGCTAGGCCTACTGATCGACCGCCGGCTCAACTTTAAAGCACATGTGACCGCCCAATGTAAAAAAGTGGCGAACATTTATAAACAGCTCGCATGTGCAGCGAAGGTGAACTGGGGATTAAATGGCGAAATCACGAGAACTATCTACGTCGCGGTGGTGGAACCTATCATCATGTATGCCTCAAGTGTATGGGCGCAAGCGGCAGACTTCGAGGAAAACAAGTCTCAGTTGAACGCTATCCAAAGAGGTTTTGCCCAGAAAATCTGTAAGTCGTACCGTACTGTTTCTCTAAAAGCATCACTTGCCCTTTCCGGTCTGCTCCCCCTGGATCTGAGAATACAGGAAGCGGCAAATTTGTACAGAGTAAAAAAGAACCTCTCCCAAGACTACCTCCCACCAGAAGTGGAGCTCGAACAAAATGTTAACTGCCTAGACCAACCCCATCCGTCCACGCAGTTATCCGTAGAGTACGAGCTCCTAGAAGACACCTCCAATCTTCCACAAGGGCCTCAAATTTATACTGATGGCAGTAAAATTGAAGGTAAAGTTGAGCTGCTCTAACATGGTGGGAGAATGGCAGAGAGGTCAAGAACTCGACCTTCAAGCTCCACTCCGAATGCACAGTCTTTCAATCGGAACTTTATGCTCTGTACCGGGCAACTCAAATGGCGTTAAAGAGCAAGGACCCAGAAGTCAATGTCCTGAGTGACTCCCGATCTTCACTCGAACTGCTAAGTAACCCAAAACGAGCCACCCCTTGGTTAAGTGCGTAAAGGAAAACATTGAACAGATAAATGCTGAAGGAGATCTCTTCGTCTTTTCTGGGTGAGAGCGCATGTTGGCACCGTCGGCAATGAAAGAGCCGACGAATTGGCCAAATCGGCGGCACTCACGGAGTCACCCAGGGACTACGAAGGATCCCTTGTCCTACGTCAAAAGGAAAATCCGCGAAGAATCGGTCAAGAAATGGCAGGATCGATATGAGACCTCGGACACCGGAAAAGTCACCCAGACGTTCCTCCCTGATATAGCAAACGCATATCGGGTGATGAGAACCACGAAACTGACTCCTTCCAGGTACAAGCGTTGACGGGACACGGAGGAATAGCAAATTACCTGTACAGATTTAAGCTCAAGAGCAGTCCGGCATGCGAGTGTGACCCCGACCAACCCGAAACGATCTGGCACGTGCTAGTCGATTGTCCCCGATTCATGGTCGCAAGACATGAGCTCGAATCTATGATCGACAGAAGACTGGTTGTCTCGGATCTCCACAACATCTTAGTAGATCCAGATAACAGAACACGGCTCCTGTCCTTCATGGAGAGCTCATTCCGCATAGCGGCCATGAGAAACTCCACTAAATCAAATACGCGCCCCCATCACCACCACACTCTGCCCCGCTGTCTGTGGACGCCGCGCGGCATGCGGTTCCCGCTCAACATAACTCCTCGAAGAGCATCTCCGTCAAACAACTACTGGAGAACGCAGACCGAGGAGAAGCAGGGATCCGTATCCGCGGAGTGGCTCTCTTCATGGACAGCAACAAAGAAAGATTCGGAATAAGCTTTTGCTTCGCTTGGGAACGGAAACGAGCCCGTTTGTCGCCTGGATTGTCTCGCCTGCTCAATGGGAGTACCGCAAAAGTCACGATGAAGCGGAAAACCTACGACGCCATGCCGGTGTGCGAGTTAGACGGCCACCGATTTCGGTTGGTGCGATCGAAGAACAAAACGATTGCACTAATAGAGTACTCGGAAGGTCGGACGCCTTTCACACAGGCAAGTGCGCTGCTCGCACATCTGAGCAGAAATGCAGGTGAAACACCCGGGTGATAAGCGTGGATGCGATGGCAATCGAATATTCAAGAGCGAGAGTCGCAGACCGGCTGGGTTGCATTGAGGCCTCTAAACATCATGAGGTTGTCGTATACGAAGACAGGGAGAAAATCTGAGCTTCCTCAGAACCCCTTCGCACGACCAAACAAATGCAACTGACAGCTGGGGACATCCTGTTCCTAGTTCGACCATCCAAACCGGCTCCGAAAGAGTACAGCAGAGGGCAGCCGCGGAAAAAGCCTCAGCCAATCTAACTGGCAGCCGAGGCACCAACACGGCGTTCGTGACTGCTTTCAACGCAGCGGCAAGGAGCGTACTCCGAATCACATCCCATTCATCACCCCTCGACGTCAAAGACCCCAAAGCAGCTTCACAGCAACAAACAGCCCGAACGAGAGCCGACATGGGACAGGTTGAACCGCCCCGCTATGTCACGGCTTCGGAGCCGCGGAGCCATGCACGTAACGCCTTCATCGAATTCATAGCCACACTGAGCGCGACACGACAAGTCAACCTTAAGACCTGCGAAAACATCATGCAGTCCTATAGGCTAGGAAGTGAAAGCCTTTTAAAGGTGAAACTCGAGGAGGCCGAAGCAGCCATTTACAATAATGTCACTTCCCGGGTCATCAAGGGAACCATGACAGGACAGTATATGGCAGCTTACAGTGCTGAAAATGGCTTCGTGACACTGAACGAGAGAGAGACAGAGCGCGCGGGAGTGCCTGTTTATGCGACACCACCAAACGACCCAATTGTAGTTACTGCCCGATGCACCAAGATTATGCTGGACGATAAGATCCTAGAGATGGCCAAGACCATCGAAGGGAACGGAAACGTCAAAGCAGATTGGGAAAATTGGGAGGTACCGAGAATACAGTGGGTCAACGGAGTTCCAGGATGTGGAAAAACAACATGGGTGATTAGACACTTCGACGTGGACAAGGACGCCATCATTACTACAACAACTGAGGCAGCAAAAGATCTAAGAGAAAAGCTATCGCACCGAATCGGAAACCTGGTCAAAACCAGAGTGCGAACCATGGCTTCTGCTCTGGTAAATGGTTTCGGTAGAGAAAGTTTCAGCCGCCTCATGGTGGACGAAGCTCTCATGAACCATTTTGGAGCCATTGTGATGGCTTCAAGGCTGTCTGGTGTTGGCGAAATTGTCCTCATTGGAGACGTCAATCAGTTGCCTTATATCGACAGGGAAAATCTCTTCGAAATGAGGTATCATCGCCCGAACCTGGTAACAAAGATCAGCCAGGAGTTGCTCTGCACACCTCGAAACCCAATGGACGTCGCATATGCACTGAGGGAAATATACTCCGGTATGTACTCCTCAGCGTCCCGTATAAAGTCCCTAGAGCAGAGAAGATATAAGGGAGCGCAAATACCCAACACCCAACCAAACACCCTCTTCTTAGTTCACACTCAAGAGGAGAAGGAGACCCTGACAAACCAGGGTTATGGGTCAGGCACCGGGTCACGCATCCTTACCATCCATGAAGCTCAGGGACCAACATACGAGTCGGTAATCGTAATCAAAACCAAGGCAAACATGAAGCTGCACGAGAGCGTGCCCCATGCGGTAGTTGCAATCTCACGGCACACGGGGACCTTCACATACTACGCTGACGACACCGACGACGCCATCGGTCGGTTCGTGCGGCGAGCGTGGGCTGCATCATCGAAGACCATCCGCGATTTCAACCTACAGATGGCCATCAGGGACAGAAATGCGGCCGTTGTGGAGGCTCTGGGCCGGGAGGAGGCAGCTTAGGCAAATGGCAAAAGGCAATTAGGCAAACACTCGATGTCGAGTCGATTACTAGCGGAATCCCAACTGGTAGTGATCGGCTCTACAGACGAGCACTAGAATTAGATTTTAAATGTGCCCAAATCCCTTCTATTTTCCTCTTCTCCTTATCCAAGAAATGTGTAAAAAAAAAGATTATTGTAATGACAAAGATCACGGACCCCGGAGTCTGTGGAGTGGATAATTTAAATAAAAAAAAAAAAAAAAAAAAAAAAAAAAAAAGTGCCTGTCGCGATCTCCGGTCGCGGTCTCCGGTCGCGGTCTCCGGTCGCGGTCTCCGGTCGCGGTCTCCTGTCGCGTTCTCGTGTTGCGGTCTTAGGGCGAACTTGTACCTTAATGCAGCACTTAGAATTATTATCTCTTTCGTTACTTGTTTTTTTTAATTGACCGACTTTTCATAAATAAAATTGAATAACAATGAGACCTACACTAGGTATATACCTAAGTACATATACTAAGTAGGTAAACCGGGTATCCTAACACCAATGAAGTCTCAAGACGATCAATGATCAAGCCTCCTACTAGTCGGTTCGTGCCCAGCATGCTGGCTGCATTACCACGCTGAACACGCTGAACGACAATGTTTACACGTTAAGCTAAATAAGCACCAGAATTTATATGGAGGAGCGAGTCCCCGATACTTCGATACAGTTTCATGCACCATGCTTAGACGTAAACTGACGATTGGAAAGATTTGACCTGTGTCAGCTGTAGTGTTTGAAGTACTCATAATAAATAAATGATATACCATGTTCTGTCCTTGGACAGTAGCCTGGTAGAGATCTCTGCTCTAAGCGTCTAAACGATAAGGTTGCCAATTAAAGTGCTTAAGTATTTTTTTTTTGTATGTTAGCCATTCTGTCATTTGTATGTTTATGCCATATAGGTAGAATGAGTCATGTCTTGCGTCTTAGTACGGCTTTGCGTAACATTTTTACATCCAAGTTCCTTCCATATCTCCTAGCATATAACATAGGTAGTCAGTTTACAAAGTTTCCACTAGTCCGATTTTCTGCTCTGAAACTTAATTTAACAACAAAATAACGTATTAACTGTTTAATAGTTTGCAGCGAATAACCGTTTCTCGAAACCGACGCATATTATAATCAGCGTGGCAAATTTTATATGCCACCTCGGCTCAGGTACGTAATTATGATGCAAAACCGAAGGCACTTACTCATGTATACAGCATCATGTGATATTAACAACATTGTAGCCTCGTCCTTAATCAATGCAGCCAACGTCTACAATCACTCGTAATAGACTGATATAGTACTTGAATGCAGTGAGTAAGCTTCATTATCGAAACAGCAAAGGAAATTTAACTTTGTAGGCGAAATGCTAAGGTTGATTTTTGGAATGTCAGTGTAGTGTATAATATTGCGCGATGTGAAGGCACAACGCGGATGCAATTGCGATTGTCCCTTGCAATTGAACGTGGGTTCGGGAGCTCGAATTAACACGTATAGGTATAGGAGTGTGTGGAAAAATGGTGTCTGGCGTTCATTGCCATGGCTTTGGAAGGGTAGACAAATTGATTGTTTTGATTAAACAATTGTTGTTAGTCAGGATAATGGAGATTAGTTTTTCGTTGCTACGACTTTGCTACGAATTTACTGCGATAAATTAATTGCGATTGGTTGGACGTTTCGATATCGAAAATTGTCCTACTAATATTAATAATGCGAAGGTTTCGATGTAAGATGCTCAATCACGTCGGTACGGCAAAACGGATCGGATTGTAATTCAGAATACATTAGTTTTGAATGTGCAAAGATAACTGTGTTCCAATTTTATAGGGTATATTTCCCAAACTAAGAACAGAAAAAAAGTGATTAATTTTAATCATCTTTTATCTTCGCGGTTTCAATTCAATACATAAGGTATTAAAGTAAGAATGACTAAATTCTGGACTCATAATTTTCAAACTTTGTTACACTGTACTATGAAAAATAGAAATGTCACTTACTATCATGCGCACGCATTGTACTATCACTCTATCTGATATTTATAGGAAGAAGTCTTATCAATCTCTTAAAAACGATTTTCAAGAGACCGACACACTATTCAAGGAAGACAACATTTTAAAATAAATGACTCGAGCTTAAAAATAGCTAACCAAACATATTCATTTAGACACGCACTGATTCAGAACAAAAAACACTCGAATATCACCAAAAACAAGCAATAAAAGTTTTGTCTTCCAGACAATGGACAGCAACAATGGACTTACGCGTTAAACAATGAAGAACTAAAAAAATAATGTACAATATACAATTTAACCCTTTCGTCAAAATATGTCGAATCGACACTTCCTTATTGCGTCGTAAATTTTAGAAAGACAAGTCTTTTAGACAATAACAGCGTTTTTTACTGGCGGAGTACTGTCGCCAGTCGTTTGAGAATCTTTGCGGGAATATGAGTTGAAATTATGGACTAGACTGTGAAGTTAAAATATTGTTTTGTGACAAATTCCAACAAAAGTCATAAAAAATTGACTTCGGAGTCCTGGAGAGAAAACCAAATGAACGTTCCAGCTGGACGACGAGTGAGTGTACGAGTATTGTATAGTTTTACCAGTTCACCCGACATATTTTTTTTTCTTAAATTATTCTCCAAGTTTCCTTGGATCCTAATACTTATTACAATCTAGCCTAATTTAGACCCGACATATGCCGTTCTATTATTTAAATTTTTTCGAAATAATCCAGCTTAAGTAGTTTAAATCGAAATTGGAACATTAAAGTTGAAACGTCAAAGGGATGTAAATTACTAGAATGGTTTTTACAAAAATATGTTAATCCGAAAATGTTAAACACTTGGTATAAACATTTATTTCATGGGAAGGAGAAATTTGCAAAATGATCTATTGAAAAAAAAACACTAGGTACCATTGTGAGTACAAATTGAAAAACGCTCATGCAATTGTTTCAGTTTGAACTTCGATCGCAAGTCAAGCACATACCCATTTCATATATTAAAAATACATAGGTTAATGGTTATTATAAGCGCTACTCACTCATCTATTTGAAGTCGGTGCCAGTCAGGTTCAAAAATTAGAAGATTGATGCTATATAGGCACACGGTAAGCAATATCTATCCACTACCTGTTAGATTTGGCTGGCACCGACTTCAAATAGATGAGTGAGTAGCGCTTATAACAATGATTTTAGTTTATGTCATAGTCATCTTGGTGTTACTAAGTTCAGAGTGAATTTTTTGACGTGACAACGTCTTATAAATTGGTTTGCCGGGTGACACTTCAAGAAACTGCGTTACGCTCCGCTCACGTTATGCGCTCACAACGAGAGCGAGTGAGAGGCACGCGTCCCTTCCACTCGGGCATGGTTAGCCCGCCTAAGAGCGAGAGAGACAGATATAAAAAGTGAAAGGCACGCGTCCCTTCCGTAAAATTATTTTACTACTCAAAGTCGTTGTCACGTAAAACTTTCGCCCGTATACTTTGCAGGCAACCAATTTTTTTTTTAAGTAAGTGCGCTCGATCGTAGACCATTTCCTCGCTTAACATTATACGAGACGGCGGTTAAGTGCAGGCCTATTGTTGTTACAAAAAGCCTTATTCTGAAAATAGGAATTTAACTGAGTCAAAACAACGCCAATGTAAAAAAACACTACTGAATCTTTTTAACTTGACAAGAGTCTGTCGAGACATAAAAATAATAATACTTATCGATATATCTCTTGGTAACTTTCGCGCATATTAAATAAGGTTACCTCTTTCAGTCGAGGCATTCAGAGGTGACCTAAAACTCTGGAACTGCAATATACATGCGACAGAACGGGTGCAAGTGACATACATACAGATCCAGGTCAGAGCACTTTGGAGGAAACGATTACGGAGAACGAAGCTGGACGTTCTCATGAGACTACAGTTTTTAAGTTTTGATAAGAAAGGACTATGCTGGTTGTCGAGTTCGCTCTGAATATTTCTTTACTTCTATCATAATTCTTACCAAAGAGATTAACAAATAAAGTAGACTTGTAATAATGTACTTACATTATAATCACTCTGTTATTTTCTTATCCTTCTAGGTCCTAATTTAAAAACACAGTTAAAATATAGCCTGAAATAGCACAGACCCTACTATTTTATCCTGGAAAAATCCACGTTTGGATACGTTCTAGTTTGGGGCGATTGAGCAATACACATCCAACCTTTGATACGAGTACGTGTATCATTAGTAGGATTATCATCAATGTCATAAGCTTTAACATCCTTACAATTTAGATGTATATTTCATTCGTGTATTACCATTACACCTACGTATTTCACTCTAATCTGCTCCGTATAATGCTAGGGAATTATTTCCGAATTTACTCGTAGAATATCAAAAATCTATAATAGTCTATTACAGTACAATCTTATGACTAACTTTACAATTGTAAAAAAAATATTGTAAAGTATACTATAATTTTCTTCACAAACCTGATTTGGCAGCTGTAGAAATGTCGAAACTTATCAAAAAACAAAAACAAGTAATTTTGTTCCCGTCACCCATCATTGAGCCGTACTGTAGAAAGACACGATTAAAATTAGTATTTAAACCTAAAAGTAAGTTTAAATCCCATTCTGATCGCGTAGTTTCCGTCAATCCTCAAGTATTCTCATAAATATTTATTAGTATTGGAATTAGCGTTTCGAACAAAAGATGTCTGCTTACAATGTTGTATGTAAGCAATAACTGAGTCTGCTTTGAACTTAACGTGAGTATATTTTAAAAGCTGTCAGGGCAATATGACGCCGGGAGTATGTTCGCATCACCCCCAGCCCTGTACAAGCGAGAGCACAACACTTAAGACCCGATCATTTCTCCGTATTTCGAAATTGTACTGAGCACAGTCTTTATGCCTTTGAGTTCTTTTGACTTCAGAAATGGGCAAATACATAGTTATTTTACGTTAGAAAAACTTTTGACAAAAAAAAACAACTTTTAAACAACTTAAAAAAACAAATTATCGATTCGACGATCCTTTAGTCTAAGATGCTTAAACCAATTTTTTTAAAGAGTGTAAATGTGTGCATTTTTTTTTATAATGTTAACTTTCGCGATTTGAACACATAATTTAAACACTCATACTTTACAGGACTTAATCACGATCAAAACTATCATTCAATGACCTCTACGTAATAAGTCCTGTAAAGTGCTTAAACTTTTTGAAAAGTTAACAACATAATCTAAAATATGTCAAATTTTGGATTGAGTTGCTTGTACGTCTTTCTTTTAGGAAATGTTTAGTATCCCTACGATATTTTAAAACCTCTACTGTCAATTTGTTTGTCTAACAAAGAGTTTGTTTGGTTGAGAAGAAACAACTTTGTATGATATTAACCTACCTTGACTGGCTAGTTTTACCTAGCCACTGTTTTAGAAAATCATTATCAATCAATTTTATCGAGAGAAAAAAGAGCATTTTCATCAAAATTCTGGCTTAGACTGTACTGCTTCTGTACAGTATAATAGCAAACTAAGCTGAAACTTAAATTGCGGGTGCCTCTACCGTAGTTGTAGTAGGTATTTAGTAATTTAGTGCAATGCGAAATTGTTGTAAATTTAGTGTAGGTACTGTTTTAGTAATGGGTTATAATACATTATGATCTCGCATTTCGTACAGGTAGCTCTAATTTTAGAACTCTATTTTCAAGATTAGAAATAAGAGATGTGTAAGCTGCTTCTATTCTTTGGGGTTCTGTAAGCGTCAGAAAAGTCCTATAAGAGTTTTAATATTTAAGGGTGATGGGATGAGTTAACAACTTGTTATTATTGGGAGCTGATAGTGTTGATTCAAAAAACTGTAGTAACTGTTACTTATGGATCTGCATTTTCTTCATTAGCCCAACATTTGGCTGGAATGTGAGACCAATTTCCCTAAGTATAATTATGCTGACCTGTAAAAAACTGTCTAATTTGGTACTTTCAAGAGCTTATGCTAAAAAAATTAATCAAAACTGTAAACTGGAAAACATTAACGTAACATTCTGTCTTACTTTATCAATGGTTAACTCAATACTAAACACGTTTCACAGTTTAACCTTATTTCGAATACTCAAAGGAAACCTGACTAACGTATGCAAGTGTTGTTAATATTCATTTATTTTAATGGACTCTTGAATGGGTCATAAAAATTAAAAACGTCTTATAAATTACTGTAAACTTTTATTGCGAAGTGTAAAATCGGAGGCCTAGAAACACTGCTGTAAAACTGATGACCACTCCTTTATTTTAAGAACATAATCTTTGAAATCGTCTCGGCGCAACATTTTATTTGAATTCCGATCATGGAGTAAATCAAATTAATCCCCACAGTTTTTGAGAAAATATTTTTTTGTGTTGACACGACGCCAGTTGTTTTAAGATTATGTGTGTAGAGGAAATTAGTATATTTCTGCCACTTTGACATTATAAAAGAATTGAACAAAAATGTTGTGTATTCGCATTTCTATGATATTTCTATTATTCAGATCTTATTAAACCGACATGACTGTGACATGACCGATTTTAAGTTTTTTTAGAATTAGGTATAGATAAGGCTAGTTCCAAATTCGGCAGGTGCATTGTTTTCATCATTGTAAACAAATTACTTTTTTCTATTTTCCTAATATTTTTACAACACTGCACTCCGAAATCGAAATTGCAGATGTTTGTCTCAAAGCAGGATAGTTGAAATGTGACAGACCATCACAGATTTGGAACCAACACCTAAAAACGAAATCCGGGTCCTTTCAGACGTATGTGGCGTGAAGAACAGATTTTTTCTTTAAATAAAGAGTGATGAGACGAGCAGGACATGTGCCTGATGGTAAGTAACATGCCTGCCACATAGCAGCACAGTGACACGCAGATATTGGAACATGAAGATTCCAAATCATTACCTACCACAGTACTGCGCTCTAAGATGTTATATGTCTAAGCCCTGAAATTTCTCTGGAAACATTGGTCTTCAAATCGGAAAACAGTAATTGCACGATTTAGAATGATCTGCCATTTTTTTCGGTAACAGGCTTGCACTTCACCGTCATCTTACCAGATGTTAGCTATGCAGTCTAAGATGGAACGCACTAACCTAAAAAAACCGATTGAATTTACTTGAAGATTATATCCAGCAGATATTATATCCAGCAAGAAATTTACTAGTTTTAAGTAACAATTCAGATATTTTTATAACGAAAGTAGAATAAATCCTCTTCGTTCTCTTCGGAACATACTCGTTAACCATGAAACGTTGTCACTTTGCGAAGCTATGAGCAGTCATATAGAAATAAGAGCAAGGTGGTGGAACCAAAAAATTACGTTCTCTTTCCAGAATTAACGCTGATCCGGTAAATTTGCAAAGTTAGACAATTTAATAGTGTAGAATTCTGCCAAGTTGCCGTCACTTAATTACATTTTGGCGAAATTGAAAGTTTGCCGAGAGCTTATCGCGTCTGCAAGACGTGGGCAAAGTTTCGGAACCCATTATTGTATGAATATTAGTATCTAGAAGTCTAATACAAAGGATTCTGGCACTTAGGGAGTTTTGAAACAGTAGCGTGCAATTTCTTTTATTACCTCCTATTTGCGTTTCGTTTTAATTGAATTTTTAACTCAGAAAACCAATATTTTATTATCATGGTGAATACATTAATGACTCATAATTTTCGGTCCTGGAATAAATAGCGGGGTAATGCCAGTGTGCCAGTGCTGTGCGTGCTTTTGTCGTCATTTCAGTCGTCAATAGATTATTTGAATCATTTCAAAATATACTTTTTTTACCAACTTCTAAAATTTATTTTCACAGTATACCAAATTTTACAGTAACACACCGTCTATGGTTGATTTTATTTTAAATACTGGTTACTTTAAAAAATTTCATGTTTGATTTAGAATACAACACCCAAATTGTGTTACGGTCGAGAGAAAGACGAGGATCGAAAAATTGTCTAATATTACTCGTACTTTCATTAAAAGTTCTAGTTTTTGTATATCAGTATGTTAGGTAACAAATGAGCTAGCAGCTTCCGTCTTGAAGAAAAATGCAGCAGTGTGAATAAGAAATGTGACTCTAGGCCCTGTTCTGGCGAATAAGTTTTTGTCAAATAGAGAATAAAATATTTTTTTTCAAACAAGAAGACAATCCAGTGGATGTGGAGTATCTGACGTTTTATATGATTTAACAACCATCCAAATAGAAAGTTATGCTTGTTAACTTCTCGTGTTGAATTAAAATTAGTTTAATGTATGATGATATTTCTTTAATTCTTTCTCCTTGAAGAACTCCACAAGTTTAGACCTAATTCAGAAAAGATGAAATATGAATGATGAAGATGATGAATGTATACGTAACTTTTTAAAAGTCACAATTTTTTTCTATGTGGCTCGAAATACGACTAGGTACCTAAACCTACATAAAATATGGTTGATGGGACCTACTGCTACTGGTACACGTTTCATTACTTTATTGTCATAAAGTAATGATAAATTGGTACATTGACAAGAATACTTTTTGTCCAACATAAATAAAATTGAAACAAACAAAAGTGTTACAAATGCAAATAAACAAAATTTCATCCAAACACATGGGTAGGCGCGGGATTAACGTAAAATCTCTTCTTTTTGTAGTACGGCACGCTTGCCCCTTCTATAAATATCTTAATACTTACTGAACCTTGCGGTACTTGCTGTTATATAAGAACTGTATGTTTTGGTAAACAAAGAATCCAAAAGTATCAAAGTTGGGGACTGAATATCGTGGGTCAGCATGCATCACCTTGAAACACCCCGCACCTTACCATTAAATAAATTAGTATTAAATACGGACCTATGAACAAAAAGTACCTAACTCAATTAAATTTTAGATTTTTTATAAAAGTGTAAAAAGAATATAAAATTCGTTCAAATTTGGAAATATGTGGATAATATGTATTCCTAACTAAAAATTTGTTGGATTCTATACCAACACACACAGTGATACATACATTTATACTTTTAATTTTGTAAGAGTGCTTCTATGTCTAATTTCTGTGCTCCGCTAAATGTCACCGAGAAAGTTCCAAACTCATTAATTTGGGGCCGGCATCTTAATCGCTGTTTAAAGTTCACTGATTAACATTACACGGTAACTATGGCCGCGGACCGTTTGCGAACGGTGGCCGGTAGTCTTAAAACTTTTCTAATCATCCTTAATTACAGTCGGTTAATGTAATGTCTGTGAATGTTGACGTGTCTAGAATATTTTGTAAGCAATTTGGACAACACCCCTCTTACATGTAAATGCATGTTTTGGCGGCGGTTAGTTCGGGTTGGGAGCCTTGTATCTGATCAAAACATGCATCATTAAACAAATTATGATTACTCTATTTAAATATTGTTTAATATATACTGCCAGTATTTAACTCTTTTGATGAAAATACGATAAATGAAGCAAATAAGAGCCATTTAATATTTTTATTTTTTAACATTTTTTTCTAAATTATATGCTGTGTTGTATGTTGTACTTTCAGCTCATGATCCTGAAGTCGTAGCTACGAGTTCTGCCTGACTATTTTTCAAAGTGCAGATGGAAGAGCCTCCGCTTTCCACTTATGATCCAGCAGTGAGAACATAAAGTGAACTGCCTATGCTTATATTATGTGCTTCCTGTTAGTGTTTTATCATAAAGATACTGACCAAAGATATGTTCACAAGTGCTAATAAAACCTGAAAGCCAACATTTTATTATCGGAAACAGTGAATAGTACGGCTTAATACTCAATCGCCTGAATTTTAGTAGCTTTAAAATCATAACCTGATTATTTATCTCGTTTACAACAAATTTCTTCGCTTAATGACTAAATAGATGAAAATTTGCAACAAACAGACCTTTAGTTTTCTCTAGTTTCAGCATAAGCTGAGCCTGTTTTCATGATAATACAAAAACGCATACACGATACCGATTTTTTAACCCGACGTTGTCGTTTCTTGCACGTGCGTCCACCCATACGGACCGTTGCTTATGAATATATAAATTGGGGTAACCGGGCCCACAATTGTTCTGATACAACTGTGATTCCTAGCAATATCATGTGGTTTTACTTGCAAACTGAATGATGTAGGACGTATTGTAAAATATTGACATGTATGATAAATAAGTAGGTAATCGTTTGTTTTTGTAAGTTCTAAAAACTTACGAACACGAAACACTCACCGTATTACAACAAAACAATCTTAGCACCAAAATTAAACATAACAGTAAATAATAACAGACACCTATAGCATCAAAAATGTTTATGCACAAAAGGCGAGCTCATCACTATGTGTACTTAATTACATGTTCCCTATCTTTTAGTTATCAAACCGCTCCGTAAGTTTCAGTTCAAGATCGGTTTCTCAAGAAAAAAATATGTGACTCGATCAACATTCGTATAACCTACTTGTAGAGTGTGTTTCTATGTGATAGAACTAAATTTTGTTTTTATCATAACAGAGACTTTTTTAGAGACTAACAGGTTTTACAAACGTATTGTTTTGACTATATTGTGCGAAAAAAATGAACACATGAAAATGTACGAACACACAAATTGTCGCATCAATATTATAGTAACAAATTTGAGGTAACCGGGCCCACGATTGTTCTGATTCCTTGTATTATGGAAATCAGTACGATCATTCTCATACTTAATCAGCCGTGAAACTCATTGTATTTTTATGTAACTTTTGTGGTTATTTACCTTGATTATACCTAGACGTGAGCTTTGTCATCGAATTAATTTAAATGTGAATAAAATTTCAGATATTGAACGTTTTATATGAAAAGGATTTATTGTTATTTTATGTTACTCTTATGCTGGTCTGGAAGGAAATATAACATAGTATAGAATTTACTTGCCAATACACCAGCAGCTTTTGGTTGACGTACTGTTAGTAAATTAGTAGGTATAGTTTTACCATAAGCTGTAGGTACAACTAGACTGAGAATTTTCCCAATTGATACAATCTTGAAGTCTTCGATCGAATCAATTTCTTCTAAGATTAGGTACACGTTCCATCGTAAAATGCATAGCTAGTTGCATAACATCAAAAGAGATGGTTAAACGTAAACTAATATAAAAAAGTTATCAAAAATAATTGATTCAACAAAACAGATCTAGTAAAGATATATTGCCATTGAGAAGCAGACATGACATGTCAATGCATGTATGATAAATAATTACCTACTCATGTCGTAAGTCTTGCAGAATGATAGCCATAACTTGGTGGCTAATATTTAGCTGACACTTATTACGATCTTCTTCTTCTTGTCGTGTCAGCGACTTTGCGATTTTGGGCTGGCTACATCAAAAACTTTTGTTATTAGTTTCAAAATTTTAAAAATTTTGTCTTTTTAGTCTAAGATCCCGCAATACAACGACCTTCACCGAGCTGTTTATTGGATGAAAAGGGTTTTATGTGTAATTGAATATATCAACAAATATATTGCAAATGGGTTGCCTAAAACATTTCAGTCCAGAATATGATTAAATAACAATTTTTTTTTTCAGTACATCACTTCAATTGATTGAATTTTAGATTAAACTGTATTAAGTACATAACTTATTATTTTGGCTTTACTCAGTGCTACGAAATTTCATGCAAATATTTTCAAACAATAAAAAGTTTCATACAAACATTCATACCGTATTTTACCCCTTTGGAGGTTGAGTTTTGAAAAATTCTGTACTACATTATTCATTATTTTGATTATGCTCAATTCGTGCGAAATTTTATGCGAATATATTTAAGAAATAATTTTTTTCATGCAACTTCCATTCCCTATTTCATACCCTTAGGGGTTGAATTTCGGTATGAGATTTCGTAAGCATTGAGTAAAGCCAAAATAATAAGTTATGTTAAACAGTTTTTCTAAAATTCAATCAATTTAAGTGAAGTATTTAAAAAAAAATTAATTGTTATTTATTCATATTCTGGACTGATTTTTTTTAGGCAACCCATTTGCAATATATTTGTTGACATATTAAACACTTTCCATCTAATAAACAGCTCGGTGAAGATCGGTGTATAGCGGGATCTCCTACTATTTGTTTTTACATTTTTGTAGCTTATTACGATGGTTAAAATATATTTGAAAGACTAGCCAAAATAAATCTATACTTATTTACAAAAAAAACTAGCAGCAACCTATAGTTTTACCTGCATAGTTACTAGATATTCCCGTTATTTTATGAACAAAAAGTACCGTACATATATGTGCTACGCCGGCCTGTATTAATTATAAGTATACCTAAGTATACATAGGTACTGCATTCTTAATTTCAACACGACTCGATCAGCCGTGCCATCGTGATAGATAGAAGAACAAACATCGAAATATGTTTTATATTCATATTTAAAATAGCCTCATACAAAGAGTGAATATGTATGCAGGTTTGTCTATCTTTTAGGGAGACGCGCTACGTCTAAACCAAGTTTTATCAATACCGTGAGATATACAAAGTCCAATTTAAAAAAAATAATTAGGTAGCGCAAATTAATAATAGCTAACGAAAGAAGGAGCCTTAAGTAAGTCGAATACGTTGGAGTAGTTGTAAATAATTAAGCAATACTTGTTGGCCAAGACAAAAGTCAATATTTGCTTAGTTTCTCGCTTATATATTCTAATAAAATTAACACATTACTTATCCATTTAATTCACTTTGCAATTCACAAACATTTCTCGATATGCCCATATTTAAGCGAATACGCAATCATGTTGTAAAAATCTTTATGTATATTGCAAGATTTAATTACTGTATATATAATTAACAAGATGTAATTAAGTAAGCACTGTACTAGATTCGTATACAATGAACGTACGAAGTTCTGCAATTATGTAGGATACCGACCATCTGAGGTTTGCTTATATCCTTAGTACGCGCAGCCACAAAAGTGTTATGAAAGATAGTAACCACAGAAACAGCTGAATGATTTCTAACTGAATTATCTATACTAATATTATAAAGCTGAAGAGTTTGTTTGTTTGTTTGTTTGCTTGAACGCTAGGATCTCGGGAAGTACTGGTCCGAATTGAAAGATTATTTTTCTATTGGATAGTCCATTTATCGAGGAAGGCTTTAGGCTATAGAAAATAACTCTACTATTTATTGAAGCGGAGCATGAAACAAGAATGTAACAAAATCGGGAAAAAATATTCCCCTTTAGAGAGTTTTCGTACGTTTCGTACTTTGACATGACACATGACAGCATGTGTCAAAGATTGCGTCATTGAATTTCAGTAATCTGTGCCTTGAATTTAAACCTTTGCTAATTTTTTTTTCTAAATCTGAGTTGGTACGACCAATTTCCGACAGGTGGCGTAGCAGGTTGCTGAAGAGGTTTTTTGTTTGAAATCGATATTCTCAGGAATGAGTGAACCGATTTCAGTCATTCTTTCACCGTTGGATATGTACGGGATCCCGATGAGTGCTATATAATATACCACGGGCGAAGCCGGGGCGGGCATCTAGTAATGATATAAAATTGAATTTGAACTGTTGTGTTTAAAACCGTTGTTTATTCAAATTAAACTAAATTTATTTCTATTAAATTCCAACAAATAAAATTTAATTTCAAAGCTGTGTTTTTGTATTCAAGGAAGACAAAATAATACACAACATTTTATTCCAAGAGAAACACAAAAACATACATTTCAAGACTTCATCGCCCTTAATGAGGCATTCATACATCAACTACAATTGACGAGACAGTTGACTTGTCAATTGCTGTAGGACATAAACTGGAATTTTAAATGTCGTCTTTCATCCAATCATATATGTTTGTTAGCTTGTAAATAAATCTAAAATTTATTGAGGAATTTAAATTACACCCAAATGTTTGTACCATCATTTTATAGAGATCATCCATTTAGCTCTATCTAGTCGTTATTTATTAACAGAGTAATATCATAAATGGGAAATAAACAATGATTTGCAAGTTTTATCCGAGCCTAATGTCATCGAGAAAATAGATTTTCGTAAAATATTAACTTAGTCGAGCTCAAAAGCTCATCATTTTTATGTCCGCTCGCTAAACGCTAGATCATAAAATCGCTGGAATTTCGCAAGTTAGCTGGAAAACTTTCTTGTAATAAAATATTATTGGTGACTGTACCGCGTTTGGCCGGGCTTCGCATCCCAGCGATGGCGGACCGGTCGTAAAGGGCTGGCGTTATAAAATAAGTAAAAAAGGGCTCGCCGACGGCTATACGGGTAAAGTTCAAAGGAACTTTTGCTTTTTAACCAGTCGGACGCAAACTTTAAATTGGTTTCCACGTTTCCATCTACGTTGCGAATGGGGGAACTAGTAACGAGAATTTGCTACCTACGGACCTAACTTTGGTGATATTAGGTACCCGAGATAATTTACCGATGCGCTGCGACTATCACTTGAATAGTTTGCTCTTAATACCGTCTTATTATGTTTTATAGTAGGTAACACTTTTATTGGAAATATTATAAAACATATATAGGTAACACTATAAAATAGGTTTTACTGGATTCAAACTACGTTTGAAAAATGTTACAAAAGATAAGAGTTTATCCTACTAAAATTTTGTATGTGTGCATGGAAGTTTGTCACTCTATCAAACAGAAACGACTGAAAGTATGCAGATAAAATTTAGTACATTGCTAGATAGTCTGAAATAGCTAGCATAGGTTATTTTTCATTCTGAGACAAAAACGGGAAATCGCGAAATGCTACTAGTTAATCTATAGCTAGAAAATGTACCTATGGCCTAAAAGCTTAAAAGAGAGTTTTTGTAATTTTGGTTTCGTTTGTTTTTAAATTTTATGATAATTGATAAAAAAACATAAATTACAATAATTAGCCCAATACCAGTAGACATTTCTTATTATTTTTACAACATAATTACCACAATTTTAGAAGTATGTACGTAGAATCCTAATCCATGCAAGACTTGTGCTAAGGGCGCTCGATAGAGTATAGTTATCAGACAATAATGGCGTCTGTGCGAGAGATAGAGGTGGGACCATAAGGGTACGCCCAACAACAAAAAAAGCGATGACAAATGACATGTCCCGAGTGCTTAGTCACTATGCCCCCGACAAAACATGGTGTGATATGATATATACATCAATAATTTGTTTATTTAAGTAAGTACCTGTTTTTAAACTCATTGCAAAAAAATTTGGTGATAGAATAAAATAGTATGCAGTACCAACACCTACTTACTAACGTAAAGAAAATTTACTTGAATTTAGTTTCCAAAAAGAAAAAGATTTAGTTAAGAAGAAAGAAAAAGTATTGAACATTGCCGCCAAATTGCTAGCTTATCGGGTTTTTAATCGGATACATTTCGGAGAGTGTGAACTGATCTGTTCAGTTCTGATAACACAACCATGTAATTGGCACTCGCGCATAGGTAATAGGTACCTGCTCTTTTGATTATTGTTAAAGTCTATGTGCAAATTTAGAATAGTTAATGTATTCTATGAATTTATGAACGAATTTAGGCAGTTTGGCGACCACTAGTTTATTTTTATTACACTATTAAATTGCAATAAAGACTACACTACTAATTTTTTACACTACTACTAATCTCTTACACTAAACATAAGAAGTACTTAAAACTTTTAACAGCGCTTTAACAAGATTAAATGATACCTAATCTTGTTAATTTTTCGACAATTTTAGCACCTAAGCAAAGCATTTCTTTTGATCTTTGATAAAAGTCGTAAAAAGTATTGTCATCAATATTATCATTAGTAGTTTTGAAGTTGTAAATGTGATTTTTATATTTGTGTATTTTAATAAAATTCTTCTTTCAATAATTATTGATTTATTCATACCTATACGTCATTTTATTGTTATTGCCATTATGTAGTGTTTTATTAAGGAAGTTTAGTTTTTATACTTATGACGCGTAAGTAGGTACCTATGTTATTAAGATGATCTGTACTAAGCCGAAACAACAAGGAGAGAGTCAAGGCAGCAATCAACTATGCTCTATGTTGGCCGTGTGTTGGCGGATTAGGTATGTTCTTGAAAGGTGGCGGTCTAGTGTCTAGATTATTCCATTCCTATTCTAGATCATTCCATTGCACAATTGATTATTTATTATATCGCAGGTTCAAATCCCTACAGTACCTACCTACCTCTATGTAGTTTTACAAGTGTACACATACCAATTTATCATCGCTACAGTACTGGCTTAAGCGGTAAGGGAAAACGTCGTAAAACCCAGCGTTCGCCACGCGCCGCTTTTTCGAGTCAAAAGTTTCTGAAAGACATTTTTCACCAACCCGTATTTCACTAAAATGACGGATTATAATTTTGAATGTCTCCTTGTGTGTTAACTATAGGGTTCCAGCAGTGTGGACAAAAAGGGCGTTGATTATGTTTATCTTTAATTTACGTATAGTTAAGTCTAAAAAAGGTAAATCTGCTGTGCATGTGTTTGTAATTAAAATCTACCTAAACAGCTGTACCTATTTCTTTGAATTATTTTGTGTATGTTTCAAGTAGATTCATTCAAGATTATCAAATCCTTTGACGAAATAAGTTCTCAAAATTTCATACACCAAAACACGTCCTTGTTGTAAAACTAACTTTTCATGCGATTATCGCCCCTAACACAAGGTGTGAAGACTGAAATTGAAACCCCGGACTTTTAACACATGTTTTCTCTCGACCTGTAATTCCTGTGAATGACCGTGGACTTTATTTTTAGACAGTTTAATGGCCTCTTATCACTTCATAGCGTAGGACTTCCATAAGTTAATTGGGAAGGCGCCTCGTTGGACGCAAATCATTCACTCGTCAAGCAAATTTATTGTAATAGATATGATAACGACAATGTATTGTGTAATTTAAAACTATAAGGAAATATAAATCTTAAATGGAGTGAAATTGATTTATACTTGCAACGTATCTTATGCTGCTTCCTCCTGATATCGTAAATGTGGAAGTTTCTATGTTTAGACGTTTGGATTGATTCAATTACGTCGGAATAGCTGAGTATATTCAATTATAAATTGAAAACATAACTGATTATAGTAAAACATACAGCAAAAATTGTAGGTAAGTACATAAGCTGAAATACCTATATGCCTAGGTAAGCTCGCTCTATCGTAGACCTCATCGTCGTTTAACATCAGGCTAGATGGCGGTCCATCATTAACCTATAAGATTTAAAAAAAATGACAATGTGCATGAATATTACGTATGCAATAGTTATTGACCCTAAACAACCCCTTTTAAATTCCCACTGCTGGGACTCAGTGCCTCTTTTAAGGAGTGTCAAGCGCATAATCCACTTGAGCTGGCCAAGTGCAGGTTGACGGATGACACATGTCCTCGAAAATGTCTTTCTTGGTTTTTTGTTATTTTATGATGATTTCCTTGACTCATAATAATACTGTGTCACGTAATTATTGGAACATGAAGAGTCCAAATCATTTCGTGGCACAGCACTACGCTCGTCATCCAGAGATTTGAGAATATTTATCTCTATGTCCTGTAATTTGTCTGAAAGCATTGCTCTTCAAATCGAAACAAGTATCGTTCATGCATATTGTTGCTTGGGGTAAAATAACTGGTATGGTATGGTAAGGTATGGTAATTCCTTAGGCGGGCTCTGCAAAGAGTCTTACTACCACAAAACCAGATTTTTTGTTTAGTAGTACTGTTAAAAAAGGACCATTGACGTAGAATTTAAAAATCATTTTTTTGCATAGTATTATTAGACTGGTCTCGTGGCTTTGTAGGTACTAACTCTGCCTTCGAAGCCGATGGTCGTGGGTTCGATTCCCACCCAGTGCCAATATTTGTGTGATGAGTTCAAATATTTGTACTGTGTCTGGGTGTTTCTATGTATAATAAGTATGTATTTCCAACTGTAAGTATAAGTTTTGTATCAGCTATCTGACCGCCATACTATGGCGGTCAGATAGCTTTGCTTAGGTTGGGGATCAGATGGTATTTGGTTATGAATTGTCCACCAATATTTATTTATTTATTAGAGAAGAAACTGTACAAGCTGAAAAATGCAACACATAAACAGTAAGACTGTTAGTAACTATAAAATTCGCACAAGACAATTCCAAAGCCGTAAAACGTCATAAAATTATTTACTCAAGACGAACCCTTGCCGTGTTTTGTTTATAACATGTATTAATGATGATTTATAGTAATACATATCGGTTTAATGTGTGTATGTATGGATCGTAAAAACTTTTATGGGACAGTTAACGGCGGTGCAACCTCAGAGAGCGTTTTATAGGTAAAAGAGCGATGCGATTCGAGGTGGGTTGAGAGGTACAAATCTCTGACGTGCTATGAAAACCGAGGACCGTTTTGGTGGTAATAAAGTTGATTACCGGTCTTTTTAAACGCGAGACCAATGCTTGGAAAATTTGTCGAAGTCACGAGCTAGGCGCCGCGTACAAGATTTTAATTGATCAGAGTCATTTATGTTTGTTTATTGTTTTTACTGTCGATAACTACAATTTAATAGAACTATTAGCAAAAAAATCCACTGTTGTAAATGTTTGGATATTTATTATTTTATTTAAATCGATAAATAACAATGAAATTACAGCCTTTGTTAAGTTAAAATTACGAAGTTAGAAACGATAAAAACTTATGATTTACTATTGCCTATAACGAACGATTAGGTACACAATCGTGAAATATATTAAGAAGATATAAATAGTACAATTCAAAAATGCAAAAGTGGCGTCGTGTTTTTATAGCACATAGATAACCTATATAATTTTATATGATATCGTTTTATAAATTTACGTTGTTTTTGACCTCATATGATGAATCAACATTTCGTTTAGTAATAATTTCGAATAAAGAAGATAAATCTCAGATGAAGATCGTAGAGTTTTCGTTAACGTAACGTCAAAGAGTATAGTAGTTAAACATCTTCGTTTACATTGTACTAGTCCTCTTGCCTAACCTACTTTATGTTTTTTTGGCGTGACAACCTCTAATAAATCGATGAACGCCGACTGCATGCATGAAAAAGTGTCCCGTTGTGTCCCGTTATGTCCCGTTATCTCCCGTTACGCTCATCTTCTCAGCTCAGCTCTTGTGCCTCATCTATCAATGTTTTGTTATGACGTTGTCACGTTAAACTATCGTCCGTAAACCAACGACTTTCCAGACAACCAATTTTTTTTGTATTAGCTATACTCGTAAGTGAAGACAAGCAAAATATATATGCATAGGTACACACACATATGCTACACACCTGTCTGTCTATAACAGTACAGTATCACGTTTTTATTACGATGAGTCCAAATCACTGCCTAGCACTAACACTGCACTGCGTTCGTCATTCGAACACGTATATCATGAATGACACAAAGAATTATCTCTTCGCCCTGTTATTTTTCTGCAAATGTTGCCTTTCAAATCTGAATAGTTACAGTAATATTTATGTGCACCATACTGCTTGGCGATAGAATAACTGGTACGGATGTAGTAGGTACTTCCCAAGTCGATTTCATTATAGATTCTTACCATTAATACGACTCTATTATGTGTCTAAGATATTTACATAGAGCGTATACGATGCCGTGAAAACACATTTTCATTGTAAATTTGGGAACCACTATTTTTCTAGTATTAAAACTGTCCGTGTTTCACTTACATTTCAAATATTTCCACACTCCATGAAAGGAATCGCCACAAAATAACTGTACACCTCTACACTTATACCTGCACTGCACTTTAAATTGCACTGTGAGGCATTCTCTCTTTAACCTGTGATGATTGCTTTTACCTTAAGCCTTTGTTGTATAATTACTTTTACGATCATGTTTCACAAAACAACGAATATTGTTTTCGCGAAATTAACTTTACTCACTTCGTATAGAGTTGAAATTCAAGAAAAGTTTGACAGAAGGTAACGATTTATAGCATGTCCAAAGGGTTGGAGGATGGTTTTATGGTTTTCTGTTGTACAATTTTCATGTATTATTCGGTGTCTGTGGTACCGACAAATAGTCTTGATACTTTCATTGATTATTAGTAATTCACTTTTTTGTCAAATGTACCTATTTGTTTAAATTAAATTAATTAATTATTTTTATACCTATTAGTTCGTGTGATGAAAATTATGTCAAATTTCTTTGTCATAGGTATGTCAACTATGAAACGATATCGCTTTTCTAAGTCTAGGTAAATGTAAAAATTGTCTTTCAAACAAACCGGTGGCATCAAAATCAGTTTATTTATGTAAGAGCTATGGGAGCTACTATAGATCTATACTACTATACTAGGTATAGGTAACAGACAATAGTATACTTATGTAGTAGGTAGGTACCTATATACCTACTACAGAAATAGTGGCAAAAGGTCTAATAAATATCTATGTATAAACATGTTATGTTGGTTTGTGTACGCTTCAAAAACTCAAAAAGTTCTCCACCGATCGAGCTGAAAGCTTAGAATGAAATATAATCCGCATCAAGGACTGTTTTTATCTAATTTTTACATCACAATGTGCCACCGCAAAGCGTGGCAGGGTTGCTAATAAGTATAATCAAGTGGTATAAAGCCTGTTATGAGCCCGCCTAGCAACGTATCTAACCAAATTTCTTCTGCATCTTCTTTGTCTACCAAACATATATAGGTACGTATCTCGTACGTACGTACTCTAATTTATCTGTAAATGTTGCCCTACAAATGGTAACATATTACATTTGCACAAATATTATAGTCTGGCGATAGAATACTCGTAATTGTCAAAGGTATGATAGATTTCTATTTCTATTCCCTTTTCGTTACATTTTCGCTTATCATTAAGTAGACTATACCTACCTAAGTTTATTACTAATGTTCCCATAAACAAATCCTTTCTACCGTTTTTAAAATCTGTTTTATTACCCAAGTATCTAATAAAACATAACTTTGAATTAATTAAATTCGCCAGTTACTAAGTATTATTTTCGCATAACGATAACGTTAAGTATCTAAAGCGTCATTAAAGTAATAAAACATTCATAAAATGAAACAATACTGATATAAAAAGCTTGATAACACATATTACCGTTTAAATTAATTCACTTATAAAACGTTATCTGTTTTATTTATAATAAATTTTCTTATATAATATTCACACAGACTGTGAATATAAACAATGAATTTATTAACCCAAGGACGAAGTAAGCGTGATTTGACATTTATGACCTAGTATTTTAACGCAAAAACTCAGTAATGTAGTTGAGATATCACATTCTTCAAGCCTAAATCATTTCAACGAACGTAGCCACGTTCATTGAAATAATAAATAACTTTTCTTAAAAAACTCATCTAGACGAATGCGCTTTTCTAGTTATAAAGTTTGTTTATTAGTTTATATGATACCCACGTACCTAGGTATAACAATTTTAGGAACATTTATTTGATTTAGGAAATTTATATGTACTATTTTCTGGGTAAATTATGACCTACAGTTATAAAGTTTGGTTATTAGCTTATATAAAAACTCGTACACATGTAGGATAATAATTTTACAAATAAACATTTGATTTTGGTACTTTTATAGGTATACCTACCTACCTATTATTTTACTAGCAAATTATGTCATATATCATAATACTTTTAAGTTTGTTTATTAGCTTAGTTTATATGATACCCACGTACATAGGTGCAACAACTTTAAAAACATAGGTATATTTATTTACCTACTTTATTATGAGTAGGTATGTAGGTATGCCATTTTTTGCCTAAACTATTTTGTTCATTAAGAGAGAGGGACCAATTTTATTTTACTCTGTTTTTCTTGTTGAATTACATTGTGATACTTTCCTCACAATTTCAATTCGTTTGATTCCACGATTAAGTATAACAATTGAACTGAACACATTGAATGAAGTTGAATCGAAATGTTGCGAATCACTCCGCCATATAACCACGATAAATGTTTTGTAATTAATGATGAGGAACAGCCGAGATTACCTAAAACAATATAATGAAATAAACTAACATAAAGTGTAAAACTTCTCTTGCTCTAGTCTACAATATAAATGTTAGATTATTGTGTAAGGGATACCAAAAAAAGCAATCTGTTTGCTGCCAACCGAATAAAATTTAAATGTGAGAACTTTTGATAAAAAGCCTCCAAAAGAGTAAAAATAAGTTTTTTTAACCCTAGTTTACTAAAAAAATAAACCAGTATACCTAAAACTAACAATTACGCAAATATCGATTAAAACCTTAATAAATCTAAAAAACAACAATGTGCTTTAATTAAGACTTTAAATACCAATTAAGATTACGGATATAATTTATAAAAAAAATGTTTACGCATAACATGATAATATTATTAATACAACGGTCCCTTATCAACAGAGTCGGTCAAATGTTCATGAACAACGCTAAAAGAATGCCAGTTTGTTTGTCCCACTGGCTGATATACTGTTACAAGCACGAAATTGGGGCTAACAAAGAATCTATTGTTAACCCTTTACGCAATAAACGGTTTATTTTAGAAAGGTGCCAATAATAATCCTTTTACGTAGGAAACAGTTAGAAGGAACGGTGTTAATAAAACGGAACTTCGAGTGAGCCCTTTGTTGCCTTTGAGTTACCTGAGAATAAGTGATCACGCAGACGTGTTTTTTTACTTCGAAATGGGCCAGTATTTTAAAAAACCAAAGACGTGGTCTAAGACCGCCAAGATGAGTTTTTTTAAAGTGACCTATGGTAGGATACCTCAGGTGGCATTTACTGCCTACGGAACTTTGAACTAGCGTAGACAGTGTATCTAATTCCCTACTGACCTAAAACCCATAAGGCATTACTCTTATCTTGAGTTGAAAAGACAAGTGGGTCTACTGCCTAACTACCCTGCTTTCTGCTATGCTTTTATTTGTGATGTCATCGTGCAATGTGATAGGACCGATTGAAGCTTACAACTACATCTGCTTTCAGTTCCGCTGTATACGGAAAGCAGACTCGTAGTTGTCCGCTTTCTTCGGCGTTATCAAGTTGGCAGATGACTGCACAAATGAACCCATAACAGAAAGCAGGAGAGTTAGGCGATAGACATAAAGGATTGATTTTTCCTTTTTTTTGGATTTGAGAACCTTGGTGCTTCTCTTTGTTAAAATATTGTTAAAATATTACTTAACTCACATTGTAATGAAGTAAAAATCTAGGTATATCGATATCTTGTGTCAGTCAGAGAGTTACCCACATCCAAGCAATTTCCATGAATTTGAATCCATTCCCACATCATGACAAAAAAATCATTATTGGACTGTTCTGATACACAAATATGTACCTAATAAAATAAACGGTGTTGTTTTGAGTGTTTCTGGGACAGGACTACGATTTTAATGCTGAAACCTAAATACCCATTGCCACTATTTTTGGGTTAGTGCAAGCTTTCTGAATAATCTTAGAGAATTATAGAGTTTTAAATATTAATTGACAATGTAACACTTGTATTGTTTGAGAGTTATCTGGTCTTACAAAACTTAAAAACGAGTTCGTAGGTACGCTGAGCAAAAAAGGAATTTGCAAATGCATTTGAAAACGCATTTTCATTACGCACTGCATCGATCGGCTGTAAATGCCTTTCTTTGTAGCTTGTGGAAAAGCGATTAAAAATTGATAAAAAAAAAAAAAAAAATTGCAAAAAATTTGCAAATGCAGTTGTGCATAACACCATCTATGCATCAAAAGAAGAACTAGCAACTGCGCTCTGCACAGTAGCCCCATCTTTGTGGGCAGACAGTATTTGCAATACAATGCGCCACCCCTCTCTGCAACCCCTGTCTGCATGGCTGGGTGACAAACATGTGACATTATTACGTGTTTGACTGCAATTTCCATGAAACGATTTCTATCTAATAAAAACTTACCAGAAAAAAAACAATATTTTGTAATATTTTAAAGTGAAATCATTAAGTTCCGGGGATGATTTTCGTTTAGTAAATGATATCTTATTTTCTTTGCCCGTGTTTTTATTAATCATTTTCCAGTCTTATTCTAAAATAGATGTTACTGTTGCTAAATAATACATTCGGACAAATCTTAGCACCAGTATTATTTTGTTTGTTTTATTTGCTATTTTAATACCCGTGTCATTCACACAGCGATAAAGTAATTTTTAAGTAGATAATAAAATTTAAAATTAGCACAAATTTTGTGTAAAATGCGGAACTATAAAAATAACGTAGTTAAAACAATGAATTTTAATAGCGTTAGTAAGAAATGTCTCACAATTTCATGATAGTGTTTTAAATTTAGACTATTTTTTGTATGGAAACAATGTATTGTGGTGAAAAAGTTCACATTTCAATTGTTTTCTTCATCAACAATACCATTTCTGGCCATAAAAGGCATATCTTGCAGGTTGTACCTCTGCAATCAAGTCAGTAGAAAAGACTGTTTAACGAAACGACGAAAAGAATTTTTAAAGACACTTTATTGAAAAATACATAGATTTAATAAGTGTTTCTATCACTTTTGTTACACACTTCCTGTTTGTAATATCTTAGTATAATGTACGACAGTCTTATGACGCAATTTAATAATTCCATATACCAAACATCAAGGTACTTAAGATTTTCTCAACCAAAACCAAATATGTAGCTGTAAATTTTTAAGTTTCTAGTCAATGAGAACTAGAACAAATACTAAAAAAACAGCTCAATTCTATCAAAACATCAATTTTAATGTAACAATCGAACAACAATAGTTACAAATAAACATGTCAAACTTAAACCTTGTTTATAAATCTTTAATGAAAAATGTTATTTGTTGTGTTCAAGTAAAACGTGTTAATATAATAATAAAATAAACTTTTTGCAACTAATAAAATTAACTTTTACGATTTTCCTTGCAACTGTGTAGGGCACCAGAACATAAGTTTCAAATTATGCCATATATTTGTGTATTTATCATTATTTTATGTGCGGAGTGACCATTTGCTGTCTCGTATTTTTTCATTATGATAGTAAGCTTAACTATGTTGCAGTATTTAAATAAACAAGAGATTTCTCATTCACAAAACTCCAGCCTATTTTTTCGTACTCAAGTATGAAAAATTAGAAAATAAAGGTTTGAAAGGTTTTAACATTTAAAAGAGCGTGTTCGATGTTTACTTTTAGCTCAAGCACTGAATAAATTGTGTTAAAATTCAGAACGCAGATTGATTATATTCTAAATAAAAATAATATACCCCGAACACCAGATAAATGCTAGTGAATATATACGTATCTATAGTGTAGTATATAGATATTTTTTTTCAATTCTACGCAGAATAGCAGGGAACTTCTAGTTTTAGTTTGTAATTAGTTAGTTGGTTTGAAACTAGTAGTTTAATTTATAAAACGATCAAATATTTTTAGCTATTTTATTGCTATGAAACATCGTATCATAGAAATCGTTCAGAACAAACAATACGTATTAGAGCAGCAGCTAGCCACACACGTTATTGGACGTTTAGCGCGAGCCAGACTCATAGACCTCAGGGTTAATCTCCTCTGTTATATTGAGGTATGCTTTTGGATTAAATTCTTGTAAAATACAAACAATAAAGTATAGTAAAATACAAACAATATGAAAAATGATCAAAAATCGAGTAAATAGGAAAAGTTAATTAGTTTTTATGTTCCTATTCAGGGTTAAAATCTTTGGCTATTTTAATTCCAAGACGTAAAAAGAGAAATAATAGGTATTATTATTTTGACTTACCTATATGTATATGATAATTTAGCGCATCCGTAGTGTCGTAATGCGTAAATACTGATTTTTTTTTAATAGCACTGCACTTTTTTTACCGCTGTCAAACAGTAATATGGAAATATTTCTGTGTTCCACTTTGAAGGTCAATGTTTTAAAAGAAGTCCCGGGGAAAAACAGTAAATTACCTTATGCCACTAGGTAACAAATCCAGTGCAGGCATTTATGTGAAGTCTCCGTTTTTAAATGGATGCAGATCATTATATGTGTTACTTAGTACTTATCAACAGACAAATGTCTCGTTTGTGGCATATCTCTAACACTAACATATAAAAAAATACTCACTATCTATTGTAAGTAGTGGGTAACCAACGCAAACAGTGTTGATTTAAATTAATTTGGGAATTACTTTCCAAAATGAGTAAATTTAAAATTAGAAAATGAATTGCGCAAAAACTGTATCTCATCTAGTGTAGGTAGGTAATTTTGAAATGTAGTGAATAGTAAGCAGATAGGTATCTCTATAATATATTTCACCGTTTACAATCACTAACATTTATTTATAATTACTCGATTTGTTTGAAGTTGTAAATGTATTTTAAACCTTATTTCTGATGAGGTAGAATTTAATTTACTAACAGTTTATTTTGGTTCTGTCTTGATACATACTTGGTGAAGCACCAATGTGAAATGCACTTACTTGATAGCAGCACCGTATACTCGTTGCAGATTTTAATCAGTGTTGTACTCATTAAACTTGTTCTTGCTCGAGATAATAGTGGAGCTAACTAACTGGTACTATCCTCTTGTAGGATACAATTCTCTAATACCTTTAGAGAATAGTTTAGTTTAATTTTAGGATCCTGAAAATACTTTATAAGTTTTTTTTTACTTATTAATTTACTAAGGGTTACTTACGTGTTATGAGGCCTTTTTTCATCTTTTTTTATGTTAATCATTCTTTAGCTGCGAAGAGCAGTCTTTTGTAGGAAAAAGTATGGTCCTAGCGGCGTAGCGTCCGAAAGGTGGTGGAGCAATGAAAAAAGATGTGCGCGTTCGAAATTTTATGGATTGATGGGTACTATCTTGTAAGGTAGCGTATTCAACATGAGTACTTAATAGCAATGTAACTCTATAGGTTGGTGACGTATTGTCTCATAATTTGTGCTGTTCAATTCGAAAATTATCAGTTAATAGTTTTCACTTCCATCGACATACCCTATGACTTTTTTTTTTAATAAAAAAGTGACGAGACATTCAGGTCATGTGCCTGATGGTAAGCAACATGCCTACCACATTACAGCACAGTGACACGCAGCTATTGGAACATGTTATATCTCTAAGCCCTGTAATTGCTCTGGAAACATTGCCCTTCAAACCGGAACACAGTAATGTTTGCCCATTACTGCTTGGCGGTAGAATAACTGGCAAAGGTGTGGTACTTCCCCAGGCGGTCCCTGGCAAGAGTCCTACCATTACAACAAAACTTCTACTCTTACTTCTCTTACTACTCTTATACTCTTATTGAAAAAGACCGCAAGTTGCGTTTGAAACTTAGCAGGACTGAACCAACCATACCACACTTGAATAACGTAATATGTTAATGTGTGGTATGTATTAATTAAAAAACTTTCAACCTTTTGTGAATATTAATTGTCAGTGATGCCAGATTTTATTTCTACCATTTTTTCAGAAAAAATGCTGATCAAAGAGACAAATTTTCTTATGGCCTCGGGTCACGGGCGCAGTGCAGTACTAAGTAGAGTTGTTGATTCGTTCATATTCATGTAACTGTACTGTGCTCTGCGTGTTGCTATCACTTGCATGCCTCCATCCCGGAACTGTATGATATGTAATAGGTACTTATGTATGTATGTATTTTATTACATCAAATTATAAGCACGTAATGGGCTAAAAGTCTTCAACTTTCCAAACAATAACGTTTTCGGGCTAAACTAAACCAACAATTTTCCAAAGTGTTGTAAAGTGTTCAGCCACATTAGTGACGTTTTTTGTGACATTGTTGACGTCGAAATGAAATAGATACAAGACTAAGCTGAAGTCAAATTTTATAACATAACGGGAAGGGAAATTGCATAGTTTATGCCTATTGATGATCCAGATTTGAAGCAATACACAAGAGTTTTAATGTTTACAAATAACAGTTTTGTCGTAATTATAAGTCTTTACACATGTACCTTCTCATTGTACTTATTCCAACGAACAATTAATTGCGTTAAAACTCGATCATTAAATCAGACCTCAGACAGTTTAAAAAGGCAAAAACACGGTTAAGAACGTCCCACGCAACCCCATTAAAGATAAATCAACACCATAACAGCTACAACTTCTAACGTGCTTTTGTCAAATAAATTCGATACAATAGAGTCACTATTGGTTTCACAAATTTCCAAACAAAACGAACTATGAAAATTCGGAATCCACCCGCGCCGAAATTGCGTGACTGAAATAAATACAAACCCATATACACAGAATATATAAACACGTGTTCGTGAGGATACGACTGGTGTGTACAGAATGACAATAGGGATTTCCCTTTCAAGCGGAAAATTTACGTGATAAAAATTCTAAATCAATGCGTGTGAAAAAAATTGTGTATGGTCCAAAAACATAAGCTGCGGTAGGTGTTATTTTGTAGTCTTATAGCAGGGTAGTGTGGCGTAGTAAATCAGGGAGGACGTGAGAACGATCCATTATTCAAGCAATATACTGCTTACGTGCTATATTCGCGGTTTCAATGTTAGTAAAGAAATTCTTGTTTGTTTGTTTACGGAGAGCGTTTACATCATGACTGTACTGTTGATGTAGCTTGCTGGATAATAACATTGTTTTTAACTCTGCCTGTACATCTGAGTGTTTTTTCAAATGCATGTACTGCTTGTCGTTACTACTGTACTAAAGGGTTAAATGTTATTAGAGGGTAAAGGGTAATATGACAAGAAAATTGTCAAATTCCAAGAATAGCACAGTTTGGAAATATAGGTATGATATTCACTAGTTCTGACTTGGGTAGCGTGGTGGATTAGAGCTTAGCTACCTTTGTGAGAGAAAGCCCCAAGTACCAGCAATGAGCAACGAATAAATATTATAGTACTAATACTGGTATTGAGGTATCCGTAATGCTTGTGAAAATTGTGAAATACCCTTGTATATCAATTTGAAAGAAACATTTAAACAAATTTTTACAATGTTACCTAATCCTTAAATGTGTACAAGTGTACCAGAGACTGCATCATAGCTTACCACCACGCAAAATGATAAAAACAAATCTATTTACATTGGAAAAAATATTTATATTTAGGTAGGGACTTAAATATCTCATTGTTCAGCTATGTGTTATTTCAAGCGTGAGTAGTTTAGATTTAAAGACGTGAGGTCAGAGTTTAGAGCAAATTAGTTGGGCATACACAATAGTTATAAATTACTACCTACAAACCTACATCCCACAATTTTTTTGATTCATTCTTTCACGCATGACGCCTAATATATTTTTGAGTTGGTTCCATTGTTCCGTGCGTCGAAATCATAAGCAGCTGTCATAGGATTCATATTTATTGAATTGGTTTCGGACGGTTGTAAATTGTTTAATTATTTATGGTATCCCGTGTGTTTTTTCGTTATAAATTATCTGAGTAATATACGTATTTATGAATTATCAATTTCAGTTTTAAATAATACGTTCTACTTTGGTGCATTAATTAATTAAGATTGTGGATTTTTTTTCGTACTTCGTATTATTAGATAGTAGTAAATTATTTAACTACTATTCTAACCTAAACAAACATTTTACGAACAAAAACGAGTTACATAATCTCTGAAAAAATCCACTGAGGGCGCAACATGCACTCACATCAAATGCAGTTGTCAACCCTTTTAATAAATAGTTATAACTCCCTATCAAAGATGGCGCTGAAAATATTTTTTTGAAATCGTAAATAATAAGTAATGTAGTATGAGTATTAGATCTTGTGTCAATTTACTTTTTTAACGTTCAAGTAAAATGTAAGCTACATTTTATATTAATTTTGAGTATTATTTACATCATAATTTTAAAATAGTCTGGAGAAAATTACAATGTAAGTTTTTCAAGAGGTTCAAGCTTATAGTTTGAGCAAGTAGTTCAGTAATATTTCTAGAGATGGCACTTTTATAAGTCTTGGTATTATTTGTGATTTAATAAAATAAGCTGAAACGTTATTACTTTTGATATTTTTTTAGAATTATAACGTAAAGAAAGATATATATCTCCAACTAATATCAATAATACCGTAGTATTTAATTCACAATACACGTAATAATAATTATTTTCTGTCTATTTTGTATTATTATTTTCTTCTCTATTTCCTACTCTGAAATATAGTTCAATGTCTATCTAAATTTTAAGTCATTGCACATTGCGTGACTTAGCAATTCAATTGAATCACAGCGCCACTACTTTGTTTTGGAACAGACGGAATTCGAACTCTTTGAATAAACTGAATGTCTCTGATTTCACCAGGCTTACAGGTTAAGTTGGTCGTAAAGTTGGTACTACCAATAACATTGGTTGCGTCGATTTGAGTACTTAGAGCAGTAAATATTTGCGGTAGAGCAGTAGTTTACGAGCACCTAGGTACTCTACATTTCTGACGATGAACAATAAAAGTATGCACGTGAACTAAATCGTACCTATACCGAAAGTTCTACGTGCTAACCTCTTTCTGACTCAGACTTAAGTCAAATGGTTCTTGATTTACGGCTTATTCAAATTGCTACGGTCTTGAGTGTAATATTTCTATGCTTCATCGAGTTTTGAACCGCGAAAATCCATATTAATTTTTAAATTACCCAGTGTAACTATAGTTTTGTGGACATCAGGAATTACTTACCCATACGTAGCCCATAATTACGATAACGATAGACTTTCAATTTTGTAAGGCCTCAGTTTAAATCTCACGACATGAGTTCGATCTTTCTCCTACCATAAAATTCAAGAGGGAAAGAATTAAGATAAAATTTATGATGAGACAATAACTACCAATGTATCTGAGATACTACCAACCTACTGACGAACTAAATTTGATACATATTCTAATTTGAAGACACGCCATTTCATTGATAAACATAAATCTCTCTATATATAAAAATGTTATGTTGGTTTGTGTACGCTTCAAAAACTCAAAAAGTTCGGCACCGATCGAGCTCAAATTTTACAATGATATGATCCGCATCAAGAATTGTTTTTATCTAATTTTGGCATCACAGTGTGCCACAGCGAAGCGTGGCAGGGCACAGCTAGTAGGTAATAAAGTTTAAGTAAATGTAGGATGAAACGCAAAGTGTAAAGTAGGTACTTGTTTTTTTAGTAGGTATAGAGTGACGAGATGAACAGGAAATATGCATACCTATCCATACCAGAGGGTATACCGCCTTACTAAAACTGCCTTAGCTTTGATATGCTTAGCTTTTCTTTTCCCTTTAAATGATAGAGACAGCAATAGCAAAGCTATAGCCGATTCAGTTAGGCCGTAGAAGGGTTGGTTTCCTTGATGGTAAACAATACCCCTGCCGATAATCGCAGTGTATCACACCTTTGAGGATAATAATAATAGTTTTTCTGAGTATTACACAGCTATTGGTACAAGAAGAGTCCAAATCATTACCTAGCATTGCACTGCGCTTGTCAACCATATATGTAAGATCTTTCAACTGTGTGCAGTAAAATTTCTCTAGAATCATTGTTCTTCCCACCGACTATGATGTTTGCACATTAGTACTTGGCAATAGAATAACTGGTAAAAGTGTGGTACTTCCCCAAGGCGGACTCTGCAAAGAGCCCTTCTGCTACAAAATTTATTTAATTTCTTATAACTTAGTAGGTATGTATGCTAAGTGAAATGAGTAAGCGATGCATTTTTTTTTATTTACAACAAGGTCGTTTTAACACAACACAGGTTTGTTGGCAATTAAAATTCCCAAAATTAAGACGCCGAAGCACAATTTGTATATTCTGTTATCACCAACAAAACATCGCAATAACGGGCCATGGCATTCACAACCGCAATATTATTCATATAAAAAACAATTTCAATTTGTTTCCAAATTGAAACAGAGAGCAGGCGCCGTGTTATTACATTTGGGCGGAGGTTAGCGGCGGCAGAGCGTGTAAAGTGCCTATAGAGATACTTCCATAGCCCTGCTATAGCCCTTTGTAGCTCCCTCTGCCCAGCCATTGCCTATAACGCCAACATCAAGCAACTTTTCAGCTTTGAATCTACCTACATTAAAAATATTTGACTGGCATCGTCGCTTAATGGGTAGTAACTCTGCCTGTGAAGCTAAGAGTCGTGGTTTCGATTCCCACCCAGTGCAAATATTTGTGTGATGAATCAAAATATTTGTGCTGTACCTGGGTGATTCTACGAGTATGTATTTACACCTATATAAGTATTGTATCAGCTATCTGGTCGCCATAGTACAAGTTTTGCTTAGTTTGGGTTCAGATGGTGTTGTGTGTGAATTGTCCACCAAAATTTATGTATTTATTATTAATTTATTTATTTACCTAACTTAAACTGGGGGGTCTAGTGTGATGTTACTTACCATCAGGAATCGGGCACATGTCCTTTGTCCCATTACTCTATATATCCAAATACTCTCTCATTCTACATTCTATATCTAGAAAAAAGACTTCTATAGGCAAAATCCTAATGTCAATTTTTCTTTTATAACAGAGCTATAAAAACAATAGCTATAGCTAGGTAAACACGCTCCATCGTAGACCGCATCGTCGCTTAACATCAGCCGAGATGGCGGTCAAGTGTAAACCTATAAGTAAGTATAAAACAAAAAAAAATAAGAAATTTTTAGGTCTACCAATATTATAAATGTGAAAATAATGTTTGGCGATTTTTTTTTTGTTGCTCAATTACGTCAGAACACTTCAACTAAAGGGGTTGAAATTTGGAATAGGTACAGTAAGATTATAGTCCGACAAATCACATGGGTTAAGGAAACTAGAACTACACAGCTAAAACTGCGAGGCAGCTAGTATAATATAATTAAAATAAAACTAAAACGTCCATATTTTATTGCATAAACGGATAACTCACGAGTAATATGGTCAGTCAATCCAACTTGAGTTTCGGCCGCATCCCGCGGTCTTTTTCAAGGAGAGTGCATGATTGTGATGGCTGCCCGTTTGGCACATGTTCTGGTATTTCCATGTTTATATTGGCAGTAGGAACTATAATGGCCTAGTGGTAAGAACATCAAATTTCACAGCACAGAGGTAGTACGTAGGTTCTAACCTCGCCTTCGATCTTCCTTACCTTCGAATATGTTTGTCAGTGTACACCGTTACTGGCTGCGTAGCAGCAGTCCGGCACTGCTGCAAATTGTCCTCAAAAATTAAATTAATGGCGAAAATATTAAGATCATATACGAGTATAGGTAAGTATTCTCTGCCTAACATACATCAACTCGCACTTGGACAGAGATACTTACGGAAAATACTTCTATAGTATATCTCTAAATCAATAAAACTCTTGTTGAATGTATGTAAATTTGTTCCATGAAAACACGTGGACCGATCGTTTCAAAATTTACTTCAAGTTTCAACCTACATATACTTGAGAAATTAAATCATGTTTCTGCTAACCCTACTAATAGGGATTATACATGTCAATAATTGGGTGTTTGTTGCTCAATCACGTCGGAACGTCTAAACGGATCGGGTTGAAATTTATGTGGAACATAGTCAGATTATAGTCTGGAATAAATACACGTACTTAGTCTTCAAATCAACTTCAGACTTGTGTTTTGTCAAAATATGATAATTGTTTTTTTTTTCAGAATATATTTTGTTAAATAAGTTCCTAATAGAAAATTACTTAGTGTTGTTGGCTTAGTATACGTCCTCTGAGAAAGGAATTTTGACAGTAAGCAACCAGTATAAAACAGCTCATCCCTACATTTACAAACTACGGAGAGTTATTCTTATTAATAAAATTATTATAAACGGGACCCATTGTTACATAATTCCAGCGTGCTTGAATGTGCTTCGTCTTGCTTTTGGGAGGAAGCTGCATCCTTTGGCGAGGGGAGGGGAGAGAGAGGGGAGAAGCTGGAAAAATTGCACATAAATATTGAAGCTGCCACTTACACGTGCGCCCACCGATGGTTGCGAGTTTAGGGTGGATACGCCTAAATCATTGAATAATTTTTTGATTATTTTGACGTAGTTTTCAAACTACACTTTGAGAGTCAATCATATTTATCATCAGTAATCATAATATTTGGAAAGCTGCGTCGTTATTGTATCAGATTAGATTAAATGTAGTTACCAAACTTGTTAAAAGCGCCATGATTTTGGGTGAATAATTTCTGAGAGCACAAATTTAGAATGTCTGGTTCAGTTAGAAACTCTGACGTGTGATAGACTACAAACTGATAAATAAACTTAAATTTTGTGTACCTGACAGTAGTTGATTTTAATAATCTACGTATTGCCGCTTAAGCATTCATATTATGATTTGGTTTCCAACTTTTTAATGCGTAGACTATCATATACCTACATACCATTCAATAGGTACTTAAGTATGCATAATTTTTCATTGTATTCAATCACAGATTGTTTGACCCACTTCCTTTGTTTGATCACTTGGGGTTTTCTTCTTTTGCCATCGTAAAGGTATTGAATCTGTATTTTATTCATGCAAATATACTTTTGAAGTTCCCAAGTTGGTTTTCAGCAAATATTTAAATTAAAATACTTTTTCTAATTTCCAGATAAATTATCATCGTAACAAATGCTCCAAGTATTATGTACAGAAAATACACCCGTTTATGGCGAACAAACCAATATGGAATCTGCATCGATATAGGTAGATAAAGGCAGAAAAATGACATCACACAGAAATATAATTTTGATCGATGGCTAGTAATACTATCTATCGAAGAAGCTATCCGTAACAACAAGATGTTTTCAACGTAATTCACAAAATATGCCCATCAAATAAATAAATATTGGTTAACACTATCACACATCACCATCTGGCCCCATACAAAGGAATGGTTGTAGGATAAGAGCCAGGTACAATACTTACGGAATATTAAATTCCACCTTATTATGTAAAGAAAAAAACCAGCAGACGAAATTATATTTACGCTCATCACACAAATGTTTGCCAGGGGTCGCAACTAAGCGCACGACCAAGTGGTTAGTGAACAAAAAAACGCAGTCATATATGGACTGACGATAGAATTGAAAACTTAATACTTAGAATTTGCACTAATGTTGTAAAACAGTTACCTGTATAGCTTCAGATATACCTACCTTCTGGTATTACACATGTGGGCGAAGTGAACATGGACGTGAAGATGTCTTCCTTTCAAAAAGTTTCTAACGTGCACATTTCGCTACGCTGCTCCATTCACGTATGGGAGGCAAACCCATAAATAATCCGCAGCCAAAAAGTGTTCACCGTGACAACAGAAATTTTCACTTCAATAAGATCGCATATCAATAAACAAAAACTCTTCAGCTTTACCTAGTCGCATAAATAAATATATGAGTAGTGAGATGGAAGCACGTCCATACTAGTCCCATCTCCTATGCGATGCCAGCCCTCGTTCTTTTTCTTGTAGCAAATTTCGCAACAATCTCACTTATTATGCCACACAAATTTCCTTACCCCGCCTGCCCTCCAACGCGAAATTAAAATTTCCTACTCGCGGCCGGGGTACGATATGCCCCGAATTGCTTAATAAATATTGCTACTTAAGGACCTTTAGTTGCTGTGGGGTATCATTTTTGAGGATACGGTGATCAATATCCTGGAACCTAAACGTGCCTTATTTATTCCATTGATTTTGTTGGAACGAAATTATTTTGGTCCATGACACAGTCTTACTGTATTTTGTCACTTTGAATTTGGTTAATACTCCAAGAGCAGACACCAATTTTTCGGTAGGTTTTTGAAACAAGTTAAAAACTTGTTACATACAATACCTCTCTTATCCCTTACCACCACTAGTAGATAACCTAAATTGGCCGATTCATTCCGGGTCTGAAGTTCCGTTTTTGGGTATAATAGGAGAGGTACCTATGTGATAAGTTTTTAGCTTACCTCAAATACCTACCCAAAAATTGGTGCCACCTCTGGGAATTGTGTCATAAATATTGACAATGTCCTAACAGCACGACATTTTTACTAGTTTTTGGCTGGACTAAGACTAAGTAGGTACATTTTCGAAATAGAGTACTAGTTAGCATTTAAAACAGAGAGTCTTTAGTTGAAGGGATGTTATTATTGAGATAACGGTGTTTTTTTTCGTAATTGCAGTTTTCTTATGACATTTAATCTCAAGTGACCTCTGCTGTCACCCGAATTTCGAACCTTCTAACCTAATCTTTCTAACCATACTTACGCACATACGTATCCAAATCCAGGGAGGCCTCCATGGCCCTCCCTGGGCTGTGTGCCCAGAACCTAGATAGATCACTAATAAAATACACGCACGCACTTCTTTTGGTTTTTTGGCACTTAACCACGAATATGTGATCCCCCCTAACGTCAAAACTGGATCCGCCTGTGCCTAGAGCATACCATGTACCTTTTTATACTTATACCTACTTACCGTATGTGTTTCGATTGAAGATTGTTGTAGCGTATCACCACTAAATTAAATAATTAAGGGAAACATTGTGTGAAAACTAACATGGTTAAAAATATTGAATGTGCCTAGTAATCACGTGATATCCGCCATACCGTAATTAGCCAGCATTGAGGTTATGACCAGCATTAAGGTTGTGACAGAAACACTCGATTCATTTAAAAATGGCTTATTTTTCTTGAGACTGATCACAAACTCATTTACGTTGATTGAATTTACTCGATTAGGTACGTTGGTAAAAGTCAGTACAGCCAAAGATGATCAATGCAGACTTAGAAAGTATTCACTTTGACCTTAAAAATCCTAGCCTATGTGTTGTTTTTCTGGTGTGCATAATAAAGTGTTTCTGTCTGTCTGTCTCTATAACTTGAATGAAATAAACTAGCCGCCAATTTGATCCATTTTTTGGTCGTACAGATGTGTAACTTTGAACGTGGAATAAACTATCATATTAAATAGATATTATGGAACGGGAAAATAACTGAAACGAGAACTGTGCTGTTAAAATCGCAGCGCGCCTCTAGTATTTTACCTTCATACGATTATGCTTCTATTTTTAACAATGTGAAAACCTGCATTTTTCTGTTTGTTATGTGTCTGGAAATATTGGCTTTTAAGGGTATTGCTTACATACCTACGTGAAAATCAGTTTAGAAGAAATTACGTGAAATATTTTTTTTACGTAAGTTCCTTCATTATCTGATATCTCAAAATTGGACATTTTTTCGTCAGAAAAAAAACATACAGCCAAATAGAGAATCTCCTTCTTTTTGCAAGTCGGTTAAAATTACGTGACGTCTGGCGGCCCTGGGATCTTACTGTATTAGCAATCTATAAATACTTAATAATCTATTAAGGTGAAGATTTATTGTCTAGCCACTTTACGTAACAATGTTACCATTTGGTATACATTAATATGTACGAAATTGCCGATGTTGAATTGATTTAGACTTATTGTGTAATGACCGAATCTGGGAAAAGTACCTACAAATTCAATTTTTTTGGCTCTGATTTTAAATGATAACTAGATGATGGAAAACACTTCAACGCCTTGAACACTGCCGCAAGATACAAGTTTTTTTTACTTTTTAATTTCTGTTACTAGAAGAAGCGTCACCGGTTCACTGTTGATTTTCTAAGAAGATTGACTCTACTTTCGAAACAAGCGCTTCTAAACTGTGGAATAGGTGAATAAATATAATATGGGTACATTCAAACTCATACTGAATCAGTCAAGAGCAAACAAATAACAAAACAAAAAATTCCAAAAAAAATATAGGTACTCAAATAGAAAATATAATTTAAAGAAAATAGATACATACCTAAACATATTGGCATAATCAGTTTTCTCTCTTCATATATTTGTGTAAAGATATTTATCACTTTAATATTGTAAGTTTTTATTTAAATAAAATTTGTATCTTTACATAACTATGTCTGATATTTTAAATCAGCTATTATATATTTAGAATAAATTTAAATTTAAAAAAAAGAAAACATACAATTAAGGAGATTTATTATTGACACTTGATGTTTTGGTTTGCAAATGAGTAATATATTTGTGTAATCGCCCATTTGTCCTCAAGGTCAATCATTTTACCGATTTATTATTACCTAATGATCCAATTTAACATTATAATAACGGATCGATAATGTGGGTAACCTATCCATTATAAATATTTTTATAAAAGATACTAGCTTATTACGCTAATGCTAATCTAGAATGATCAAAAACGGTTAGGACTTACTGACATACTTACTGACTTCGATTCAATTTCGTTTACATACTTACATTCAGTCAGAAACATACGTGACCGTAAAAAAACTATTTTTTTTCTGCTTTGGCTCGTTTGCCAACGTCAAAAGTTACGTGACACTGTGATATTACTATGACGTGTTGCTTACCATTTTAGGTGCGTGCTTTTCTCGTCCTTTTTCTCTATAATATAAAAACACTACTTTAAAAACGAGCACCAGTCGGAACCAAGGACAACTTTGTTCAGTACCATATTGACTTTTTTCAAACCTTTTAACATTTTTTGGAAAATGGCACAATACATAGATAGTCGTATTTACCTGCAAAGACCACAGCAGCATCATAGCAAATGTAGTTACATATGAGTAGTAATAACAATCCACAAAATATTCTAAAGTTTGCCAACATTTTCTGAAAATTGAAAAATTATTCCAAAAATGACATGAGAATTTTGACGGTTTAAAATATTTCTGCCAAGGATTATCGTAACTAAATTAGTTTTATGGAAATGTGTATCAGCTAAGTATCGACCTCGGTTGCCGTTTGTCAGGAATAAATATTGTCTTGAGAAGAACACCAAATCGTCACACGATTTCATAGAACAAGTAGCAAACGTAATGAATTTTAAATAATAACGCTAAAATTGTCTTACTTAGCCTGATGATACCAGATATGACAGTCAAGTTTAAACTTACTATTGCTAAAAGACTTTTGAATCAGCACAGAAAATGCAAATTAGGTATCAGTAATGCCTTAAAAATTGTGGTTTTACATTTTCATGATTGATGATTGATGGGGAAGTACCACGACTTTGCCAGTTATTCTATCGCCAAACTTCGAACCGGAAACCAGTAATGTTTCCACATTACTGGTTTCCGGTTTGAAGGGCAAAGTCACCAGAAAAAATACAGGGCAACAAGCCTTAAGTAGCGCAGTGCAGTGCTAGTTACCTAATGATTTGGACTCTTCACGTTCCAATAGCTGTGTGTCACTACACGCAGCACACAGTGGTGCTGCTATGTGGCAGGCACGTTGCTTACCATTAGGGACACGTCCTGTTCATATCGTCACACTATATTAAAAAAAATTGCACACTGTAGCACACATTGAAAAAACTAAAGATGTTATGTGCTTGTTTAAAGACAAATTCCCTGTGCACAAATGGCTCTATAGCTTTATAGCAAACAACACATTATTTTAAATCAAAACTTATTCCATCGTAGTTGAACTCTTTTCCAGGTCGTTAAATTCTACGTACAAAATTACGCTTTACGTCTTTGAAATAAAGTTCGAATTCGGTGCGCTAGAAAAGATACATTTAAAATTGAGTTGAATCTGAAATCTAGAAATCGTGCTATGATCTCAATTGGACCATGTGCATTAAATACAAATACATTAAATACCTATAAATACATGAACAAAAAAATATTCCAAAAGTATATAAATTGGTACAAATATTTACCTCCCTAAATTACCTACGATTAAAAAACCTATAACAGAAAATATCGCTTTCCAACTCGAAATTTTATTTCAACCCGAGCTCCTATCTTAGTCAATGAGAGTTTTTTAAGTTTAATAGTTTAAAATTGTCACAGATGACGTAAAATTAAACAAAAAATTTACCTCCATGTTATTGACATTCATAATTTTTAACGCCATCTATTGGAAACCATGAAAACAAAAATCATCTACCTTTTTTATTTTTTATCTTTCTTTGTAAATCAGAATCTATAAAATAAATTAGCAGTCTTATGAATATGTTTTTTTCTTCTTCTTTCAGGTGACGATGATCTAACTGGAGGTAAGTCTCGATATGACCGCTGCGCCTGCTGCATGGCCAGTCTAACTTGAGCTGCCTTACCCTGGGCCGCTTTGTGCTTGGGAGATCTTACATCATTTGTTAAGGTGATGGATCAAAATTACCTATTTCGCAACCGAAATTCATAAAAGCTTATCTACTCCTATTATATCTACCTACTGTTTTTAACAGTATAACACTAGAGCGAATATTAAAAATATTTTGTTTCCAATAAACCTGTGGTTTTTATCTACATTAAATGACTCCTTTTTATCATTAAAAAAATAGTATATCCCCAATATTTTATATACCAATTATGAGATTAGGTAAGTACTATAGGTATATATACGTAGCTTACATTATTTAAGTACCTACCTAAATAACCTAAACAATTTTAGCGTACCTATTCTGCAACTTTCATCCAAAAATGTTGTCAAACGTATGCCACTACTTTTGACATTGCTTAGGTATATTATTTGACCTAAGTGGTTTCAATCAATTATAATTTCCAAAATGCCGAACTTAAATAAATAATCAGAAGAACAAAAAAAATCATCTGATCGAAATATTTTATTAGATAATAACGAATTACCAAGTGTAGCTTGGCGACAAAATACCAAAACAAAAATACCGGAACCTTTATCGGAAATGTGTACCTTGAAACTTACCTGCGTTTACAGATTGACGCAGATTGACGCTATTAAACCTAAGTATTCTTTAGATTTTATAGACAAGGAACAATATACCTACCTAATAACGATTTATCCTTAACATAAGTATTATATGAATACGTTTGACGTCATAAACTTCAAAAATATATACCTACTTACCTATACCGATTTGACTTTGTACAAAAGTTTTACAGATGCTAGATTCTCGTACCTAAGTATGTCTTGAGTAGGTAAAAAGATTTGGAACACGGCAATAAGTTCCTTTTAAATTTTTTATCAACCTATAGAAATTCCAAACTATACAGTTACGCTATTTAGATCACAAACAAAAGAATGTTAACTGCTGTATTTTTCCGCCATTTCTATACTCGTTTAAGTACGGAAATTTCTCGAAAGAATTCCAACTATTTATATTGATGCAAGTGTTACGACAGATTTCCAATAAGAAAGTGCCATTTCGCTCACTTTGGGCACCTTATTTATATGACAAGATACTTTACCAAATTAATTTTGAAAGCTTTTCTTAGTATATTTAACAATTAGCAGAATTAAATTATGCTGTTAATTGGTTTGCTAAAAGCAACCGTAGACTAATTCAGTTACCTATAGCCTTGAAAGTATTCCTGTTCTGTGAAAATACATTTTTCTTTGCTGATTGACTTCTTATTGGCTAGTACCGATTGGTAAAAGAATGTCTGGTGGTAGGTACTTGCCTACTGTAGTTCGTATGATTTTTTAAAGAACAATTCGTAATCTTTTAAGTAGCATTCATATTATTCTCAGTTGCATTACACACCCTCCAAAATGTATCCGATAAGTTTGTGGCATGGATCAAGACTTTTCAGTCTTTTTAGAACAATGATATGGTTGCATCTGAGCCTTTTAGCTTGTTTCTTTATCGATTCTAGAGCCTCCAGCTCATATTTAGACAAAGTACGAAATACCTACTCAGCCATCCCAAAGGTACTAACATTAGCTACTTACTCCATACATACTCCATGCGACTTTGTGCGTGGTAAACATAAGTGTATTCAGACTTGAAGTACCTTGGCACCTTCGAGAGGATACCTAGTTTTTGGCAGCTATGGTACACAAAACAGAAAATGTACAAAATATTACAAAGATTGAAAACATAATTGTTTTGAGCAGGTAAATATCCCTAAGCATGTGAACACAGCAAGATTACACAGTTATTTAGCTTTGGACTCGAAAAAAGAGCTATAGTTAAGCGTAGATGTCAAAGTAGCGTTCAAAAAATCGAGATGGTCAGTAATCGGAACAGATACACCTCGAAAAGTAGGAGTCAGTTAAAATTGACTCCTTTTTTAAAGAGAACAGGCTTCTTTCCCTCGTTAAACTTACATGTAGAGACTGTGTCAAGGGTCAAGTTCAGACGTTCGATCATGCTTTCTCTTTCTCAGTGCCTGAGTTTGTTGACCACTGGCTCTCTCACTAGATAGGTATGGAGCTATCATCTGCATACCCAAATATACCACCAGGCTTCAACAAATCGTTGATATGTAGCAGAAAGAGTATCGCAGAGAGCACCGATCCTTGAGGGACTTCGGCGTTGTTTGCTATTTCATCTAGCAAACAGCCATCAATGTATGCATCGGTCCCTCAAAAAGTCTAATATTTACCCTATAAAACCAGCAGACAAACAAAAACAGAAAGCTTGCTTGGCCATCATGCCATACTCTGTCGAAAGCTTTCGTGATATCCAGTGAAACTGTAAGTGTTTCTGCGTGCTTCTCGATAGTTTCACTGCAAATGTGGGTGATGTAAGAGTAATATGAGTACCTACTCGCATTATTCGATATCCCTGGTTGACCAATTATGGTGAAACCTGTATTGCCGGTCCTTAGATAGATACTAGGTACATCAGGAGTTCAGGAGCCTGTGGTTTAATACTTTGTATAGTCTTGCAGAGTATGGGATTTTCCATATTTTTACAGAGTGTAGACGTAACCGATAAATAGGCTTATCATTGGCAGGGTTGGTCAGGCAGATTGGTCAGCATGACTTCCGTTTTTGAGTCTGATCGCGCGTTAGCAATCTTCCACAACTTCGGTTATTAAACAGTTTAAAAAGCAAAAATCTCAATAGGTGCGTCACTACAGCGACAAATCAGGCGTACAAAAAGAATTTTAACAAAAGTGGCTTTACTAGGTAAGCGCGTATTAATCGAAGTAATCATTATGATTCAATCATTACTTTCTATGGAATGATACAGGTAGAGTTGATCTTTCCATGACAAAAAACTATACCTACACCCTCGCCGTTAAAGCATTTGGCCTAACGATTATGAAGTCAGACGGTTTTGCCGCTAGACCAGCACGAATTCAAGATACCTATGGCAAATGTACCATAAACGACGATAAGTCACATGTATGTGTGTCTGAAACAAGTTCGTAGCACACGCCTCAAACATGTGCAAGGCGCCTCTGCACAAAAAACATTTTTATAACTCCAATCACAGCCGGTCATCAAACACGAAATGACCCAATAACCGAACCTCAATGGTCACATAATTCACCATAAACATCACATTTGTCACATTGATGTCCTTTTCATTGAGACAAAGCGACTTTATAACGAATTTAAAAGCTTTGTATCTATAAAGAGGGTGTTAAAGTGTTAAATCTTGCAAGCGATAGCTGTAAATTTGCTGTACTGCAGTTCAGTTTTACGATGGACAGTGGGAGGAGCACCTGAGACTTTGTGGATGCATAACGATTTGTATTGATCGTAAAATGGGGTGCGCAGGAGTTTGATTTATTTTTGTACCATACTAAAATTCGGTATGCAAGGGCTGTGTTATGTACCTTCTAATCTTTGATTTTATTTTTTTTCTAATGAGAAAGAAATGACGTAGTGGCTACAACGTAATAATATGTAGGTACATTTTTGCAAAATTGTTTCCTTATTTGGATAGCAAATAGATACTGACGTAATCGGGCTATTAATGTCTAAATGCCAACATAATTGATCTAATTTCAATTATTAATAAAAAAAATAATGGCGAAATTCATTTCGGCGTACGCGCGTACCTAATCGCCGAACGACTGCACTAAATTGGATGATTATTTCTTTTTTTTTTTCATACTTCTTAGTGAATGAGATAGAAGACTGTGAGAGCTTCAATATAGGACAAACAACTGGTTGAATATAGTACAATGGGTTATTATTCTATGTTAACAAAAAAAAGCGATATTAAGTTCACCTGATTAAGAACGTATTTTAAGATATAAATAATATTTATATTTGATTGAAATCTTATAGGTATGTTCTAATTATAGGCACTCAGTAGGTACCTATAAGTACCTATATTATAGGTATAAGAATACATTTTGGTACCTACGTCTGAATAGAATAATTTCTTATAAGAAATTGCGTTCCTGTTTGTGTTCTTATAAGTTTTTTTTTCATGTTTGAAATTGTTTGAGATATTTTTTTTTTCATAAGACCTATAAGAGTCAGTTTCCCAGTAGCCTTCTGCTACCTACCAAAGTTTGAGCTAGCGTAGAAGATATAGGGCCCTACTAACGTAATCTTACGGAACTTAACGAGCTCTACGTCTCGTACGAAGAGTCGGTAACTATGGCACCTTAGACGGGACGGCCACGGCTTGGGTTGCCGCTGGTAGTAGGTAAAGTTCAAGGATTGACCTGGCACCCCAAAACTCTACTCTACGGGGTACCTACACGGATCTTCTATAGAAAGGGGTACTGGGTACGAGTCTTCTTTATAAAAGGGTACGGTTCTAGTGGCCAATATCAAGCACCTGACGACTTGTAGCCGCTATGTAGAGCTAATAAAATATTAGATTTCGCTAATGGTTATTATTATATGCCGTCGACTGACTTATTTTCGAGATTGCGCAACAGTATCTTAGTCGGCTTAGCTTAGTTTTAAATATACTTTTTTTATCTGCTTTGCTTGGATGCTCGTAGAAAAGTCACAGCTTCACTATGAACGAAAATATTTGACGCCGTTTTTATTTAAATTATACTCAAACATTTTTAATACGGAACATGTCGCTAGAGTGGGTGCTCTCTAATTGATACAGTTTGGAGTCTTAGAAGTTGATAGTAACTCTTGGTTTTTTTCTGGGTAACACATAATACCATCAAGCGAAATAAAGATAATAATGACATATTCATTGAAATACTACACTTGTTGCTTACAATATGTAAAATAATAATTGAATTTACTTTTATAAATGGATATTCAGAGAGTGAAAAATTATAAAAGTGAACTTTTAACGACGTGCGCGCAGACCGACAGTCTAAAAACGACGTGTTGAAGTTGGCTGACAACTGTCTCTTAAAAGTGAATTTTTAGGATGCGCGCGCACACCGACTCCCGAATTCGAAACGCTGAAATTAGATGCGTGTTTTTTAATGGGATTTATGGCAAGTGGTCTCAAGCCATTCAAGTCATCTACTGCCTATTAACTAACTAAGCCAACTTTGAGGTAGCATAAAAGGAGGACTAAGTTAATGCCTGTTTCTTTAAAGTTAAAACCCACATACATCTTTTTTAATGTCGAATATTTACACTTAAGTTATCGCCTACCTACTACCTACTAATTACCTACTCAAGAATAAGCCTTGCTGAAACTAAAGTGTAGCCAACTGTAACTTAGCCAAAATCCTGTAAAATAATAAAGTAGAGACTTAGATAGGTATAACGCAAAGTCAAATTGGTATAAAACTTGCCATTTGTTATTTGCCACGTCAAATGCAGCCACAGAGACAAATTTAAATTTTGTCATACGAAAGTCTATTTAAAAAAATATTTGAAGTACCTAATTCATAGAAAGTAAGTTTATTTTTATGTAAAATAGTACCTAAACAATTAAAAATAGCTCAACCTTTAAACAAAAAAATATTTGTCTTAATTTAAAATGCGCTACTAAGTAAATAGAGCAGTTTTTGCTTCAATTATAAGTCTTTATCTACAAAAACGCATAATACTCCTATCTGTAATTAAAACGCCGAGTTAAACGACCTCATAAACATCAACCTTCAATGAACAAATCAATAGCATAATAGACTCGACCTCATCAAATTTAATAAGAAAAATTACAAAAAAATGTGTTTATCGCTACATAAACGGTCCCAACTGTCCATATCGTGAATTCCATACGTTTATAGCAAAAACATCACAATAACAACATAAAACCCATACTTATGCAATGCTCTACCACACCGTTCTACCGCAGACCTGATAAAGCTGAAACGGCAAGTTTAAGCCTATAAAAACCATGCACTAAACGCGCGTAACAATCTAAAGTGTAATAAATAAATAAAGTTTGCAGGCAATAAACGATTTTATTTTAATAGTCGTAAAGATTGTTATTGCACGTGCTTCCCGTGTGGTTACGGCTCGTAAGCATGAATGAAATGTGCGCAAGAGAAAGATATAGCGGTAGAAGTGAGACGGGAAATACTCGTCGGTCCACGTGGTCGGCGTAACACAGTTTCGTGCAATTCAGTTAAAAGTAGATAGGTCAACATTTTTTTTATAGAATTGTTATTACCATGACCTACAAAGTGATGTTTGTGTGTCTGTAAGTTGTGAGACTTAGTAGATATTATACATAGCACAACACACACACACAATGATTTAACATGCGCTTTGAAAAAAAAATGTTTATTTTAAAATGTCTATGGAAACCTAGAAAAGGGTATTTAGGTATAGCAATTCTTCTGAAACAATAATTAAAATGGTGATGATAAAAGTTAATCATAAATGTACAAATGTTTCGTTTTAAAAGATTAAATTAACTAAATAGTTAATAATTTTTTTAAGTCTGATTTTATTAATTGTTAAACGTTAAGGTACGGTAATGTTGCTCATAAAATGTACAACCGGGGTTTTTAGAAAAATTCATATATGCATAAAACTAATTAATTCACATTTTAAAAGAAGTTTGGTTCTCCATTTTACGGGATAGGTACCTAATTAGTTTCCAATATGCATTGTACCTATTCTTCAAAATTGTATTTATTGTAAGTGAGTACTTATTAATTTATAACAAATACTTCAAAATAAAATGACCAGTTATGTGTGTGTAAAATATCTGTGAGGGACACGTTTATTCCTTTAAATCCTTGAAAAAGACACATATAAATAAAATACTAAATCAATCACTCAACTTTTTATACCTAAATCGAAACTATTTACCGATATTTTTTTTTTCAGTCATTTAACAATAAAGTTTTAATAATATTTTAAACATGTAAGTTAAAAGTTTTGACATAATTTTGACTTATTTTATTATTTTCAATGACTTGATGAGACACTTAAACGTAATTTTAATTATCTGAATGTTACAATATCGTGTAAAGCCGTTCAATTTGACAGCTAGAAGTGCCGGAATGGTTTGTGATTGGCGGTGAATGTTCTGCACCGGATCACTATTGGCGTAGACGATGTCTGCGCGGGGGGAGCGCGGAACCGGGCGCCATTACGAACAATGGCCGTCAGAATGGTCGTTAGCGAATAGCTTTTATCTCTTTCTAATATAAGCCACGCAGGTAGGAATTAATGAGACGGAGAGGGTTCCGGCGGGTCGCCCCTCTCGGTGTTTGCGTCCCGCTCGCACGCACGTGGTGTGTTTCGCTGTCTCGAGCGCGGCGCGCGGCAGCGGTAACGCTCGCCACGACGGGGAATTCGGAGTCGTAGAGCCTCATACGCGGGTCATAAACGATCCGCGGCCATAGTAGAGGTGCACGCGCGAGAATCGATCCGAATCGCCGGCGATAAACGCATCTCCCGCGAGGCGACCGTCGCGCGCCGCGTCGCCGCCGAGCGATGAGTTCCAAGTTCATCATCGATAGCATGCTCCCGAAGTACCACCAGCAGTTCCACCATCAAAATCTGTTCGCGGGTGCTGGGGCGTCGCCGATAGAGGCGTCGCTTTCCTCGTCGTTGTCGTCGTCGCTTTCGACGTCGCTTTCGAGCTCGCTTTCCGGCGGGCTGGGGGCTGCGGCGCTGGGAGCAGGGTCGCCAGGAGCTGGCAGCCCGCAACGGTCATCTTCCTCGTCTTCGGCGTCCCCGGGGGCGCCGGCCAGGATGTACCCGTACGTGTCTCATCACCAGCAGTTCGGGGGCACGGTGCCGTTCCCGTCTGCCGGAGGACTGTCGGCGGCGGACGACAAGAGTTGCCGCTACCCTACAGCTGTGAGCGGAGACCCGATGGTGAACTACGCTTTGGGGCAGCACAATGGAGGCGCGGCGGTGTCTGCGGCCTCAGCCAGCATGGCGGCCGCGGCGCAGTTCTACCACCAAGCAGCGGCCTCGGCAGCCTCCGCTGCGTCTGCCGCATCCGTGGACGCCATGGGAGGGGGCTGCACACAATCCCCAGCTCAACCCTTACCAGACATACCGCGATATCCTTGGATGTCCATCACTGGTAAATGTTTTTATTCATGTCTGCATGATGGTTTGCCATTTGTTTTGCATTTCCTGAAACGAAAAATATCCTATTTAGAAAATGTTCCATTAAAAAATGAGCTAGATTTATTTTATAGCTAGATTTATTTTATTTGCTTTTATGTAGGTAGTTCATTTTTGTTTGACCTTATTTTAAGATCCTACATCTAATATGAATCAAAATGTGTCAAACTTTCACCTTAAACATTTTAATATGTTTGTGTTTCCAAGGCGCTTTTTGTCTGCTATCATTATTTTATTATCTATATTAATTACCGTAGAGTAGAAACATAATTAAAATACTCATAACTAGTAATCCAATTAAATAATGATTACCTACTCCCAGTTTATATTCGAGAACAAAAATTAATAATATCGCAATCTAATTAGAATCCTTGTTTCACCTATTTACTGCGAATTCTATTATTCGTCATTCGGCGACCATTTATCTCACAATAAAACGTTTTAACGGCACCAATATAAATGCAATAAAATCTGTGTTATTGTTTTTATAGACAATGAATCATTATAATAACCAATTTACGTACTTAATAAAAATTTGATAGGTAGTTTATTGGGTCATAATCGTTATTATTATAATTTGTCTCAATAAAAACATTACAACTACATAATTAAGCAAGCATTAAATAAATAAAATAATTTAATTATTTCGTTTTTGTTCTACTTGGCAACATGGTGCGTCGGCCATTTTGGATGTGAAAAAGGCGCCGACGGGCGGCGAATACAACCTAACAAAAAATATTTAGGTACTATTGTTAAAAACTTTATGAACTTATGGGAACCTAATTATTAACTACTAATAATAACTCATAAATAAATGTTTTCTTAAATAATTAATTTAAAATTAAACAATTATTGATAATTATGTAGGTGTTCATTAAAACACATTTATTTATTTACAAAATATTTATAAACATATGAGGTAGCTACTTATGTAATTTAGTATGTACTATATATTATGTATTAGATAGAGTATGTAGGTAGGTACTTGTGTTTAGCAAATTGTATTATACATAATTAAAATTAATTGCGTATTGTTTATTTCTATAGATCTATCTACATTTAATTGTCTCATGGCAGTATTGATCACAATATTAAATTTTATAGTCAATTGAATTCAATAGGTAATTAATGCAATAAATAATTTCCATATTTTAATAACAGAGTAAGCAATAAGTAGGTAGATGGTAGATGGTAGTACTTCTAGCCTTGAAGATAATATTATTTAGATACATAGGTATTTATGAAATCATATAGGTAGTAAGTAGGTATTTTTATGGTTGTAATTAATTATAATTGTTTAATCTCATCTCTAAATTAATAGTTTACGGCTACTTATGATAATAAAATTTTATTCTTTTGATTAATTAAATTTATCTTTAAGCTTTGATTAATTTTGATAAATTTTAAATAGGAACGTATAATTTTATGATATTTAGTCATATGTCAAAATGTTGATACATCAAATTATGAGATTAACTCAAAACTCAATAGGTATTTAGGTACCTATACAAGATGATAATTTTCAGTTTCAAATCAATTACGTATTTAATATTTATGCCAAAAATAAATAAAATGTCTAATGTTCAACATAACGAATTAGGTACCCATAGGTTTTCTAAGTTAGGTAACATAGGTATTATTATTTATAGTTCTTATCTATGAAAACAAACCTACCCTATACCTATTGCAATGTTTCTAGTTAAATTATTTGGCAAACATATAAAGCGTCTCATATCTCCGGGTCAGAATTCCGACAGATGTTAATTGTAGAGTCAATTGAATGTGTAATCCTAAACATATAACTTTAATGTTTAGATTATTTATTAACTATGATAATATACTAAATAAGTAGGTAATAGGTACACCTAGTTTAGGTATTTGCTTACAAAGTAACTATTTACTTACCATTTCAATTTTGATTTGACAACTAATTGATATCAAGAAAATGCAATTATTTTCTTAACCAACCTATATAGGTATCAAAGTTTAAGTCTTGTCTATAATTTTGTCAAATAGTTTATAGCACAAAATTTTTATCATTTGAATTAGTCATATACTGTCGTATTTCATTATTCATTAATTTGCAAAAAAATATAAAAAATTTGAGGAAAGTACCTATTAATCGGTTTTTAATTTACGACGTTGCGTTGAGACGTTAAACGAAGTGAAAAAGTTAGACTTTCAAAAGTTTATTAAAATAGTAGGTAATTAGACTAATTAATATTAAGTAAACATGTATTAAATCTATCATAATAAACACCTATTTTAAATATACATATTATAAAAATACTGAACTCAACTATATTATTAAAAAAGACTTTAAATGTGTATTTTATTTAGTATATTATTAGGTACAGGAATGGTATATATATATATATATATATGTAATATTTAAAACATTTAGAACGCAGTTAGCTTTACACAGTTTTAAGTCATAGATTATTATTGATACTCACAGAAGCTCCATAGAGCCGAGTATCTGCCCATCACGCCTACTATACGCTACGCACACATTCTTCTGTGAGGTCTATTTAGTACACAAAAAAGGCAAACCATTACAGAGCTAAAGTGCCTGTATGTTTAGCATACAATAGTTCAATTATATTTTATTCGCGATTTTATTGCTCTGCAATCAATTATTTTGCGTAGGTGTTATTAAGGATAGTAAATGCCTTGAGATTATGGGGGCACCATTGAATGGTTTGATCATACTGATGATCAGACTTATATTTATACTGATAAAAGACATATTGACATACCAAAGATAATACTAGATAATTAAGTAGATAGATACTATTCTAAAGTTGACATATATAATCAACAAGATTGTGTAAATATTAGTAATTTTATAACATAATATGTCCATATGTAGTTTGTTGGGTAAGGACGATGTTGATGAATGCCAAATTCAATGACAGTATGCACAAAATGAATTGATTAGGTACTTACTCAATTATTTTAGTTTAGAAAAGAGCAAACTCTACATAATGACAAAATATGTACATATATGCAAACTACAAAAAAAGATTAATAAAAATCTATTACAAAAATATTTTGCTTTCAAATGCAAATTGATTGAGGCATATAAATATATATATTTATATAGGGTAAGGTTGCCAGGATTGGACCACTTAACTTTAAATTGTCATAACTGCTGAAAAATTATAAGAAGCGACAAAGTGATTTATGATTTTAATAATCCTTACCTATAAGAACTTACAGGTGTCATTTGAGATATTTTTTCCAAACCAAAAAGCGCCAAACTATAAAAATCCACCTTTGTAATGGTTGCTTTCTTTGGACCGCTGTTTCTTTGATTGAACCAGTCAGTTGCTATCATTGGACTTAGAATTTCTTCTCTACTGGTCCATTCGACGCGCCAATGAGAATTCAAATAAATAAGAGAACAATAATTTTTCATTCTTTATTTACTTATAATTTTCTTACACAATTGCAACGTTAGGAACATTAATGAGTCTTAAATTTTTAAATTCACATATTATATTAGTATTAATTCTTATTTTTAATTGCAACAAAACAATTATATATTGTAACATAACATTAATGTAAAAAATTCTTAATCTTAAATTCTCAGATAATGATAGGTTTCCAGACCCTAATATAAAATAAAAATAGAGCATCATACTTAGGTATTACAAAAAAAAAACTTTAACAAAATGTTTTTAATATTAAGTTTTTAGCAAATTAATGCAAGTATAATCATTCGAAAAATATTATTTAATTTAAAAAAGGGCAGAAAAAGTATTATGTAAGTAAAGCTACATAGCTTTTTTGATCTGTCTTGTTTCATGATGTGTTGTGGCTGCGGAATAAGATAGAAATATTAGTCGTTATTGAATCTGAGAATCACAAGAATCTGATATGCGTCTTTAAATTGACTATCAGAGCTAGAGCCCATATAAGGGTGGTTTTGGTGAGATTTGGCCTCATTTAGACCAACTTCTGGTTTACTTAAAGCTTCTTAGGCAAGTTTCATACTTTCTTCGTTCCATGCATAATATTCTCCGCGTTTCGCCATGCTGAAATAAAAAAATAAACAATGAAAAATTTTATTTTAGAATTTGCTATGATTGGACCAGTCCAATCATAGAACTTCACACCGGTCCATTGATAGCAATTCACTGATCAAACACAAACATGATAATAGAACAAAAACTGTTAAGTATTCAGGTAAATATTAATAAAATCTAGTAGGACACATGAATAAGGTGTGCAATTATTAATAAACCATATTCAAAACCTTAGTAAAATTGTACTTACATGGTACAGTATGTCGCAAGATTTTAACATCGAGAGCGCGAGAAACACTTCTTAGTGCATCCTTCCCAAACGACGCTCTTAGGCGGCACTGGCGGGAGCGGGGGGTGGGTATTGGTTCAAATAGGCACCGTTTCGGCACAACGGTTGATTAGTGAAGCTGTTCGTTGCCAAGCGACCGAAGTGGTCCAATAAAAGAGCTGGTCCAATCATCGCAACCTTACCCTACTTACATTAATTTGTTTAATATGTTATTTTAAGATTAATTTCATTCGATGTTTAAAACTCAAATACTCTAAAATACGCAAATGATAGATGAATCTGCATTCACACACACATAATTCTTACAATTTATCAAATTTAATAAAACAGCCCAAAAATGGCTAGACCGGTGTCTCCGAGTTATTCTACAACATTTAGGTGACTTCATTTCCCTATAAAAATGTAAGTCGTTGCTTGAATCACATTGATTTCCAATGTCAAAGAACGCGCCAACCTTGTTGGCACATGACTGCAATGAATAAAGATGACAAGAAGAGAAAAAAAACTCGAATTATCAAAGCCGAAGTGTTCACTCGTAGCTCACAAAAATTATTCAAAATGGGCTATAATCATCTTGTTTGTTGTTTAGGAATGGACTATTCCCCTGATTTGTCGCCAATGCGGGCTTATAAAAGTGTCCGTTATAATCGAGGCGAGAATCCGTCTCGTCGGTACGAAAATAACGCGCCTAGGTGTATCTGCGCGCACGCACACGAAAATAAAATGGTAGAGAATCAGTGAGCCGACAGTTATGCCTCGTAATGCGCAAGAGTTTGACAGTGAACGGCGTATTACTCCAACACTGCTCTAATGTTAGTTTGAATGAATTTTCAAGTGCGATTCAATGTTTGTTATTCTTTTATCTAGCAGTTGCCAAAATGTTGTGTATTTATATGTTTTTTCCGCAAAGTTAATGACGAGCTCGTATTCTGATTATTTACACATTTACTATTTTATAACTCAAAAACCTCAACATGCAGGTATGCGCTACTCGTATATGCGGATGTTGATATACATTTTTTCTATAGGTATTCACTATGCAGTACACTTTTGTTGATTTTTATCTACTTAAGTATCTTACCAAATTTGTTGTAAAGAAATACAATATTTATTTAGGTAGGTACTTTGTTACTTAAAACAATTATAGGTAAAAACTCAGTAGGTTAGCTCCTACAGTGATAAATTAATCTAAGATCTAAGAGGTATCTACAATAATCATGTTGTACATTTTCCTAGTTAAAATGCAGTTACATTATTGAAATACCGGTAATATGTTTTGTGTTACTATAAGTAGGTAACATATTACCGGTAGGACCTAATCTCAGAAAAAATAAGCATCCGGTAATCATTTCCAACTATTATAATTATTAAATTAATTCGCGTAATAAATCCACTAGGTCTTAAAACTATAAATCACACTTGACGCTTGTATTGTGTGCCGGTGTAGAGAACCAGTCACATGTGCGTGGTAAGCCGAGCGCATGCGCGCATCCAATATGGCCGTCGCGTCCAGCCAATCAGAACGCACCGCCGGCAATCGGAACCCACATGCCATCAAATGCCCTTTATTCTATTGATTGCTATTTGTAGCTCGTTATTAATTTAAACTGTGGCGGTTTTAAGGTGTTGTTTTGGTGGTTATAAATATTTTCGTCAAATAAAATTGCACATTGCAATACCGTTAATTCCTAACTGTACCACCTTTTCTCGGTAGAATCTGGGCACGTTAAAGCTATCTAACATTATTAGAATGCGGTATCTATCTACCTACTTAAAATCAAAAACTATCAATAACGTCTAAGTAAGTGCCCTCAGTAGATATATCCTAGATCAGGTAATATACAAACAATCAAGCGTCAGCTCATTTAAGTTATTTAATTATCGTTATTTAATTCGATAGGCATATTTTTTGAGAGGAAAACGTTGTGTCCCTCTGATTTTAAGGCGTGTTTTTCTATTAATCTTTGCTGTATTCAAAAGCAAAACGGTGACCCGGTCCCTGAGACTGTGCTTTGTTATTCAAATTTAAGCTTATGTAGTCGATTTTCGTAAATTAATTTTACGTGTTCTCTCGAACAATGTTTAAAGATGCCCAAATAAAAGGAAAATATTAAGATAAAAAAACAAGTTACATCATTATCTTACCGCTGTGAAATATGGTTCTGATAATACAATCTTAACCTTTTCCATTTGGGGGTAAAGCCACTTTTCGAATGTTTTTTTTGTCATTATTTCAACCTGCTGTTATCAGGGTTTGCCACGAGTGGATAAATTTGAGACGTATCAACGTATCGCTCACTTTAATGAATAATTGATGTGCTTAATCAATCAATTAACGATTGCAGTTTATCGAACAATTTCGAGGTTTCCGGTGGAATTAATTCGTCGGAAAATGATTGTAGTTGTTGAAGAAGATAATAGGTATATTTAGTTACTTATTTATTTACCTAATATCCTACAGTACAAAAACAAACACATAATATGCGCTAGATACGTCTAATTAAGTTCACACTTAAATAATATACCTAACATTGCTATTGTTTTTTTCAAATAGGTACCTCTAAGTGAAAATACAGTTAAATATATAGCAGATCAAAATCAATTCTGCCTAAAAAGAATAATTACAAAGGTATTTTATTATTATTAGGTAATTACAATATATCTGATTTTTCCTTTTTTTCGTTAGTAATCCAAAATGTGCATGAAATTACGTCGAAATATCGTGCATTTATTGCAGAATAAAAACACGCTACAAATCTCGTAATTAGTTTAAATTTTAAAGATACTTAAATACCTTATAGAATTACCTACATATTAAATAATACAGTAGGTTCCGCTGATAATGAATAAAATAGAATAAAAATCATAGATCCAAAAAAAGATTCCTACTAATATTAGGTAGGTAGATATATCCTAAATAAATGATTAAACGAACTAACAAAACCCGCATTTAAAAAACCATCACATACTTAGATAAAAACTACTAAACCTATTTCTTAATACGTATACGTATCGACTAAACAGAAGTCAAGTGTACGAACTCCATAAAACAATGATTCGACATATGCAATCAACAATGTTGCTTCGTTCGCGGCAGTAAAACTCAAAGAACTGTATTTAATTGATTGATAAATGCAATTAGAAATGTTCTAGTCGTAAAGACTTTTAGATTTACGATAAAAACTAAATAAGTGGCAATTGTTTAGACTTCACAAGCTGTATGTGAATCGTTGTACGGCTACGTTTTCGTTTGATTTTTATTGCAAAGTAATCATTATTGTTCTGTTCAAACGATTACAGTAAATGGAAGCATATTTAATTGTATTAATCATCGCTGTTTTTTCTTTTACCGTTTAGGCTTCTCATTCAATAATTATAAATTCACTAGCAATGCCCCGCGGTTTTATAAGCGTAGTTCCCGCTATTTGCCGGGATACAAAGCCTATGTGCTATTTCAACCTATTATTGGTAATCAAACAGTATTTCAATAATCAAATTTTAGCCCAATCCATTCAGCCGTTTGACGTGATTAACATCAAAACTTCTAAACATCCAAAACATTCGAATTCATATTAGGAATATTAGTAGGTACAATATACGTACGTGAAAGTAATAATAGGTACTGATATAATTCCATAACATATTATAGGCCAGGCTCACCTGTACCTTATAATAGATACCGGTGTATTTCAAATATTTACTCAAACTAAGCCAAAAATCTCTAAAAAATTTGAGTACAATCAAATTTGTACTGAATTTTCGTTATTTGTGACACGAAACCAATAATTGAAATAGGCAAAAAATTCTAATTTAGCAATACTGCGGCTAGAATCTGTATAGCCGTTTTGTTTTGAGATAGATTAACATAGGTAACTGGTAAACCAAACCCATGTATGTACCTATTTAAAAAGCTCGTAAAATATGTAGGTTCAATTTATTTTAAAGTGAAACTCGCGAGTTACATTGATACATGATTCTAATATTTCTTAGTTTACAGGATAAATTCAAACGCAGTAAATTACATTTGTCAAACTGTTTTAAAAAGTATAGGTATTCATAACGTTTTATTTATTATGGACAGAAATTTTGATTTTCACTTTCACACGAGCGACTTATTATTTAGTTCAAACTACCATTAAGTATGTTATTTGTCGCCATTATTGTAAAACTATACCTAGTCCTAGAAGCGTGCACTCGCTTTAATTTCAGTGGCTTAACAGCTATGCATGTGATTTGGCCGAAACAATGTACTTTCAATACGATTGATAATAGATTTTCCATTTCCAGATTGGATGAGCCCCTTCGACCGCGTGGTCTGCGGTGAGTTCAATGGTATTTATCGTTTCAAATTTATTTTCTTTTAGTTTTAAGTATTTGGTTTAGGTTTTTAGTCTTGGCATACTTGCAGCATTGAGGTCTTAGCGATATTTTGGATGTGAACTATCTCTTTTCAGAGGAAATTAAGATATTTTTAACCGATTTCCAAACAGGAAGAGGTTCTCAATTCGGTAGTATGATTTTATCAAGCAATATTGTTATCAAGAGAAGAATATTGAAAATGTTACGACCTCAAATCTTTATAACTTTTATGTTATTGTTACTTACAATTTTAATTGATACTTCATAGACTCATTGTGGATAAATGTACCGTTTTTAATGTCAGTTAAGTGTATGAAAGGAAAAGAAAAATATAATAGGTATACCTATTATTGCAATTTTCCTTTCATTGTCGCATGAAATAAATACACGTGTTGAAAGGCAACAAAGTAATAAACGTTTAAAAAACTATTGTCATGTTCACTGCTTACCATTTATAGAGTATTGAACTTGTTCTAAGTAAATAGATAACTAATGCCATAAAGCTGGATTCACAGAATGCAATTGGAAATGTCGCTCACGTTAATACTTGACAACATGCCAAGAGCTGACAAAATTTCCTGATTTTGCTGTCTGTCTAGTCACTAATGAAATCAGTTACAATGTAACACTGTCTTTTTCGCTGCGACAAAATGTCGCATTGTCTCATAGCTGGTCGCAAGTTTGCCGAGACCAAAGGCTGAATAACCTTAAGAAATCATTTGCAATGTGTTAATTTAAAAATGGCTTCATTAAGCTGATTTTTAGTAAACAATTTTTATTTGATATTTTTTTAGAATGAACTTTTAATTTGATATTTATTATATCAAATAGTTTCGTCATGTGAAAATTGTTTACTTAACTATTGTGTATTTCAGGTACTTCAATTTTGTGTGAGATTTTCAGGGATTTTGATATTTTTAATTATAAAGTTCTGCATGCCTAGGTAAATAAAAACAGTTTTTTAAAATCATATTTTTAACCAGATACCTACTTGTATCTAGGTAAATTGTCCCGAAAGTCTTTCATAAATGTAACGAGAGTAATATTTTACACTTACAAGCACAAGCTACCTGTTATTTATTGCATCATATAATAAAAAAAACAGCTTCGAATGGGTTTGCAACAAAAATTGCCTTTTGCGTTGGACACAATCAAAACAACTGTTTGTTGTTTTTAGGGTATTTGCAAAAATGGTCCCAACAATAAGTGAGTATTTCGCAAAAAAATGTTAAAAAAGGGTTTAGAAATTTGGCAACGCCAACTTTCTCCAGGAACAATGGATATTTTGTAGGTCAATGTCACGGTTATAAACAATGCATTAAGGTAAGTTTTTGCCCTGAAAGGGTTGCTTTGTTATGGTTTTGCGCAACTTTCTAAGTTTTTTTCTATTGGCACTGTGCAACTCACAGTGTTCACTCACTTTTTTGATGTCTTTGTTATGAAGGTGTAGTTAATCGAATTGATGCTACTATACTATAAAACCATGCTATCTCCCTTATTGAATATTTACACAAGTTTTCAGGAAATTTAATTTTATTGGTAGAAATAGGTACCTAGCAAGAATTAAATTGTAACAATAAATGGATGCAGTCAACTAAAGTCCTTGTAATCAGAAAGTATTCAAAGTTTTTCTGTGTCAGAATGCGGAATATATTCGTTCACATGAATTTATACATACACACATTTTGATATTAACGTTGCATAATTTTCAAATAATACAGCATTGTTACACACCAACGTAATACTGAATCAGAGTTATTATCAATTATTTGTTAATTATACAAATCACAAGCTTCAGGTATCCGTTATGCTTAGGGATGCCACACGGTTCGTTAGCATTCGAGAAATCAAACAATATCCATAGGGTTGTATAAGTTCATCGTTTTTTAGCAAAAAAACATCGATCCTTTGTACGCTCAAGATGTTTACAAATAAGGTAAAAACCAAAGGGTTTTAAATCACAGTGTCGAAAGATTTTAAAACAAGCTTAGAACAGCGTTCCATTGTTATGTTGGCACGTCTGCAAATTGCTTTATTACGACCCCAATGGAACGGTTGTATGAAATTTGATCGAGCCAAAACTGTAGTCAAAACATGGGTGTTATCACACGTAAGTACTCGTACTCTACGAATGACGGTCAAATCAAGGAGAAGTCTAAACTCAATTTGTATGAACTTATAGGTACCTATGTTAGATCAGTAAAATAACAATGAATTCGCATTATTAAAAAAAACTAGACGTTGATTGAATTAGAATAAGACCACAAAAAAATCAGCTTGTACAAAAAGTGGCAAAATGGTTTTACTCAGAGGAAATATATGTAGTACCATAAACAACAGTACAGCTAAATTAAGAACTTCTTCCTTTTTTGAAGTCCGCTAAAATGTTATTTTATTAATAAACGGCGAAACTAGAAGCGTTCGTAAATAAATAATAATTTACAGCATTTGTATTCAAACACATTACCCACCTACTAAAACTAGATAAACATATAATTTACTGATAAGAGTTTGTCGTGCACTTTACAACAAACGCCCGACCGGAAATAATCATAACACTTGGAGATAGCAAAAAAACTTTATAGCTCAATAACAATTAAGGCTTAATCACTGTCAATCGTAACTCCACCGCTATAGATTGGCGCTAGCTGTAAAAAAAAGTTTGTCCGCGAACAATAACCGCTTTGAATTGACCATAAAGTGGCGACCTTGCAGCAATAAAAATTTAACGAGCCAAGCCCGCGGCGTGCTGTAGTCATAGTACTACAAACACATTGTCAAGATTTGACGACGTGACTGACATAGGAACAGCCGGCGACACATCTGGGGTGTGCGGCGACGACACACCACCCAAACCGATTGAAACAGTAAAGAGTTAAGGAAACAAACTGATGATTTACGATCTACAGTTAAGTTTTTTCGGAGTTGTTCCACTATGATTTACACCTAAACGAGCCTTTGAACTGTGAATATAATTACGTCTGTCTTGTGGGAGGCAAAATTTATGATGGGTTTACGCATTTTAAAATAGCCTCATAGTCGTTTATGGGTGTTTATCGACGACTATGTCTTGTAGCCGGAAGTTACAATCTCCATAGTGATGTATGTGTTCGACGCGACAAGGCGAGAATAGCTAAAGGTACCATCTTCGCGTCGCCTCGTATAAGTTAATTCGGAACATGCAAAGTAGATATCGTGTCCTTACATAGTTTATCGCGCTCGAGCTACGAACCACGGTTTTGTATTTTTAGTTCCAGAAAGATAAATGTAAATAAAAGAAAACGTCTTATTCCGCTGTGAGTAGGGTAACTTTTTGTTTATAACTCAAAAAGTCAGAACTTGGCACATAATTTGAGTTTCGCGCTGTTTCATAAATGATTCGTTCTCGAATTGGGGGAGTTCGGGCTTTATTTAAGACGCGAGATTCAAATTAACTTTGTATCGGACCTCATCTGTCTTTATCCTGGGCATCTTTCCAACGCATCAATAAAGAACATTCAAGTTCAACTTATTTTTATTTCAAGTTCATTTGATGAATAATGTCAGTGTCATCGTATATTCAGGACATAAGGATCCCCTCACGCATCATCATATTAGTTGATGGACTCTAACCCTTTGTCATAGAGGCGAAAATCTGTGAGTGATTCTACAGCCCGTGCGCAAACGCATGTACTAGTATATGAATGTACGTGTGTACGCGTACGCGTGTACTCACACATGCATGGAGTCATATGCGTGTTCATTAGGAAGGGCGATCAAGACAATTGAGCATAATCTTGGCTACCAACGTTTCAAGGCTTTAACTGTGGATCCGCTTTTTAATTACGTCATAGGTTATTTTTGGTCAACAACCGTATGCTATTTTATAGTTACGTAGCCAGTGGCTACGTCACACGTAGTGCTTATTATTATCATATTCATGAATGAATGAGGCCATGAAATAAAGTTTATTAAGCTAATCTGAACCAAAAGTCGTAGTTTAGAGCTATTATTTTAGAATAACTAGTTTTGTTTCATCATTTTTCCCCAACCATCTAATATCTACGTACCTATACGTATCAAAACCTGTTTCACCAATAGCTACACATACCTACATAAACTTGTTGATTTATAGAATCGTCCCGAAAAAGTACTACTTACACCTTTCTCAGTTATTCTACCGCTAAATAACCAAGCAATATACAAACATTAATGTATTCCAGTTTGAAGGGCAATGTTTTCAGAGAAATTACTGCGAAAAGATATACCTACATAAATAATATTTTAGCTCTGAGTGATAATGAGTGCAGTGTATTATGAAACACAATTATATCTTTGAGCTCGTTTGACGACTACAACGTCAAACATTTCTATACTGGCTATACTTGTATGACTTTACTCAAAAACTAAAGAGTTTTTTTTTGGTTCACCTAAGCTCTTAGTGAAATGTTTGAAATATGTCGGCTATTTTCTTTAGGATAATCACAGTCATTTGTTATGATAGTTAATTTTCTCATTTCTTGTTTAGGTTTGTACCAGTTTTCCGCCTAACCTCCAACATCAATGATATATTGTGTGATTACTATAAAATCAATACATTAAATCAGGCCTCTTAAACTCTCATAGGTACATATAACAGCAATCATTTTATTAGTGATTTATCACATCCGATTTTATTTAACTTCCTTCGTAGTTAATACCTAAAGAAAACTCCCATGATCAATTTTATGACTGTGTATGAATGAAACTCGTTTGATGTTAGTACGGACATAAAACACATCTTTGCTCTATTCTGCGTAGTGGATTGGCAGATGTTTTCTGATTGATCGGAAGATCGAAACTGCTTGGATTACTGTCACACTGTTTTGTGTTTAGCTGAAAGAAATAGATCACTCATTATTATTAACTAAACGTTTCTCTCCCAATGCACTGTTTGTATTAATCATTGTCATGATCACAGCATTCCTGATTTTACTACTGATAGGACTCTCAAGTCTACTACTGTCTCGTCTCATACCACCTACCGTCTTCAGCCCTGTGCCATTTGAGTCCAGTTTTTTGACCGTATGCTTTCTCTCTTTCGAAATACTCTGTCTTTCAAAAGTCAAAGTAATATCAAAGTCATTATTGTTACATAAATAAATATATTTAGTTAATCTGCACAACATAATTCTAACAAAATTTAAGGGAGCCAAATAGCTGATGTTATACTTGCGCGAGAATCATTCCTAATATATTATGTATGTATTTGAATGATAATACGAGTACATAGAAAACGCCTAGATACACCTCTAGAATAAATATTTTAGTATGTACGCAGGAGATACCTAGGTTGATCCGCTATTGTAACTATTTCTAACTGTCACTTTTTTCAGCGCAACTCGTCAGAAAAATGCGTTACAACTTTATATTCTGAAGACATATGATAGACAACTGTATAATTGACATAGGTAAGCTAACTAAATGGACACATCCCAAATTATTATTTGTCGTTGGCACTGCAGGGCTCCGTGATATTCGATCCTTAACAGAGCCTTATTTAATGTAAGTAATACGGTTGATAAAATAAATCAAAAAAAATAATTATACTTATTACTCTTATTACTCATAGCACAGTATTCCAAAATATCACATTTTTTTAAAAATAAGTAGTCCTGTTTTTCCGAGTTATGTAAAGTGCATCTATTATCTCAGAAGTCATTACACAAGTAAAAAAATTCGTAGCCGGTCATGTGATATGACTTTCAAACAAGTTCGTGGAAATAACTAATGGTCTTCATGCGGCAAGCTAACCACGTAGGTCAGGTTTGAATTGAAGATTGTTTCTTAGAAGTTGGGCTTGAGAGAAAAGTCAGGAACCCGTAAAGGGAATGAGGTAAATACTCGTAGCTCAATGAGGTAAACTTTTTTTTTGTTGATTTTCCGTTTATCGATAATAATTTTGAAAAATCCATTGTTTTATGTACCTATATGTATAAATGTGTTTACACTAGGTAGTATCTATGGTTAATTACGGATACTCACCGTTTATATATCCTGGAGTGAGTCTCATTTCAAACTGCGGTCCACTTACATTTTTTCAAATTAACCTCTATCGTTTTCTACAGTACTTCGTCACAACTATCAAGTATATATAACCTGTAATTTTTAGGTCATTAGAGTAGATTTAGCTTGTTTGAAATGTCTATAATAATATGTCTTATTATTTTAATATTCTACCTAAGACCTCTGTATTCCAAGTACCTTTTTCTCTGTTTGAGGTCTTTGACGTCACAAATGATAAAATATTCTACACCGTTTTGCCCCTACAAAACGAGAATAGATGTTCAAAATATCGACCATTGTAAAAAAGCCCGCGCGTAGTCGTAGCTATAAGTAAGTAAACATACGAAATTCTTACTACCTTTCTAGGGACAAATATGACACCAGCTTGAAAACTGATTTCCTCCAGTCAACAATACTAAAATCAAATAAAGCATAAGAACTCCCCCTTTGCAATGAGAAAACTCAACGGCACTAAAGTTATAAGTATCCTGTTGTAATAAAACTGAAATTTTACGACTCGGCTATCGATCAACGTGATTTCACTCGAAATTGCGCATTTTGCAGAAATCTCCTATGGAATAACTCCTTTGAATAGGTAATAGATTATGTAAAATCATTGGTGACATTTGTGATGGAGGCTATGACTAATTTCATGTGTGTCAGCTAATGCCCGATGGTATGAGGAATATATGGATCTTCTTCAGTGTTTAAAAGTTATACTATCGGCTTGTGTCAACTTTGTTTGTTTGTTTGGACCTTTTTGTAAAATCTTAGGTACCGCTGTGTTCCGAACATCAATTCAAGATGCGAGCCAAAAAGCTGTACATTTTATAAGGAATGTTAAACATTTGATAGAATACTGTTTCAATCGAATTGTCATAGGTTTTGTCAGGCAACACTAGGTACAGGTTTCAAATATTAATTAAAATAAGTACATTCAATAAACTTTAATTAAAACTTTAAGTATTATGAGAGGTCAAGCGTAAGCCCCCTAATATTAAAAATTACATCTTAACACGAGTTAGCGATCTACCTACTTATCTAGAGGTAGGTTTCTAGTCTTTGAAGAATGAGGTCTGCTTTTAAAACCTGATTTTTTACAATATTTATTATCACCGTTAGATGGCCATAAATAAAATAATAATATAAAAACATAGTTTTGATTTCTACATGCTCACTAGGTATTTTTAAAAATTAATAAATATCTAGTTTATCTGTTCAAAATAATGCCGATGTAAAGAAATTAGACCGTAATGTAAATTCAATACTACTTGCCTTTAAAATATGGCCGTGCCATTAAATGACAACATAGATGACTGATTTAAAAAAATAAGCAAATTGATAGTACCTACCTGATGAAAATTTCTATTAATGTCATAGAAATATAACGCTATTTTAGTATTTACGTTTTAATGCTCTTTCTTAGCTGCGCGAGTTTGAAGAGAAACACCTAGACACATTACAACACTTCTATTTGTCACACAATTATTTATGGTGTTTTTTTAATCTTCTATTTATTCTGAAATACATTAAGTACAAAGTTCCTTCAAACCTACGACCTACGGTTCCACAGACTTATTACCAATTAAGCCACTAAGCCAGTCTAATATTTTGAATGAGCCATTTAGACACAAAACGAACATCCGTGTTCAAAACATGAATATCTGTCCTGGGTGAAATGACTTTATCAATTTGACTTTGCTCAAAAATGTGGTAGTTTCCTGCTTTAAATACCTATAACCTTTAAGTAAATGTTTGGAATATAGTCAAATCGATGTGGAAATTCTTGATGTTTGCAAAGGAAACTAATTGAAAGAGATATATTTATGCATACGCATCGATTTCGAAAACCAAAAGGAATGCCCGAAAACCCAATGACCTCTAAGAAGTCTTCATGAACCCAGTCTTCACTCACAACAGGATACAAAAATCGATCATTTCCTCTGTTTCAAAATACTTCATCCATTTAAATTATGCCCATTAACAACGATAGAACAATCATCAGTTTATAAAGAACACTTGAATCATATTGACGATCGATTTTACATATCGTTATAGCAATTCCGTTTGTTCATTCATCGATAGGTATAGAAATAATTGAATGTTGCATCGAATTAGTATGTATGGTATTGACTTTGAATGTTAAATAGAATCGATTCTACAGATTGAATTATGTGTTAATCGATAAATGATGTTAAGTACTTGAGGTTATTCAATTACCTATTGATTTTCTATGTTAAATTACTTGTTGAAAATGCATATATGGTCATTTATTTATTAATATTTATAAATACCAATTTATATCAATAATACAATTTTTAATGCAGATATGTGTTTGTATAATTATCGAGTGAATCATATTTTACATCTCCGAGTAGGTAATGAGCGCAATGCAGTGCAACACAGGCAATACTTTTTAAGTGAAAGTCTTGGTAGTCTCGTCACTCTAGTGATGGGACAACATAAGACATTGGTCCGATGAAAAGCTAGACCTGTCTTTTTTGGTGAAGCGATTGAATGCAGTTTCATTCGTCATATTCAAACCTCGTGGGCAAACCACGGTAAATATCCATTAAACGATAGTCTCTGTACTATGTAATCGTATCATGTTAGCTTGGAACAATATTACTCATTATCCCTCTACATTTGTTGTTGCGTGTAGAACCTATAGGTTTATTTATACAAGCCTTAATAAGCCAACTCTGGCGTTAACGCAAGAAAAACAAGCAATAAGGACATTATACAAAATATAACAGCGCTGTAAATATAGCATAAGCAATAGACCGTAATATTAGCTGCTGGTATACAAGAGCGACGTGACTCAATAGCGTTGAGAATGCGCAAGGCATTGTTCAATAGTACGTCGAACTTTGGAAAGCTCGCGACTAAAGCAGGGTCTACAATCTACATGACGCGTCGTGGAGTCGACGCGACGACGCGACATGTAGTGTGGCTGAGATTTTAATGAATATGGATAAGGCTAGCTGATAGCTTACACACTTACATTTAAATATTGTGATAGTGGATTCAATTTTATAAACAAGCCGGATCTTAAACGGAAGAATGAATGGAAGACATGAAATTTAGAACATACCATAAAAATTATGCCAGGTCTATATCTTCAACAAAAAAAAAGATAACATTAAATAAGATCATCTATACAAACTTATCTCAGAACTCTACAAAAACAATATGGCAATATATTTGAATGATTCCGCAAGCTAAAACAACTTGCCAAATGAATGAGCAAATTCAAATGGGTAGAGAAATTTTCGGCGTTTGTGACGTCAGACGAACTAAAAAAAAACAAAACAAGGATTCAGTCAAGGTCACAACCTAGAAATCAGGAACAAGCCAATACTGTAACGGAAGAATAAACATAATGAGACTTCGCTCGTTATTTTCCCACAATTGACATGAACAATAGGCGGCAACATTAAGTAAAATACTCTTCAAGATAAGACGTATCTATAGATAAACAACTAACTGCATTTAAACAATAATTATCTTAAAATTCTTACATTCGAATTCTTAAATTTGTTTATACTGAATTTACACTTATTTTAGCTAAATGTAAAAAGAGAGAGGCGTAGACCAGAAACTGGATCTAATGCAAACCAAATGTTGTTTCATTTTAATTTCAATTACTTTCAATTTTATTCTACTCAATTTTATGAATTTAATTTAGATAAAGTAATAATGCAAATGTGTTTTGACGTCAATTGCGACGAGAGTCACATGGTAAGCACCTACCTTAACTCGGGCTGGCTTATGCCGCCAACGTTATGCTAATATTGATACGATGTCGTCTGCCAAAGCTCTACGGATCCATATTATTCGTCTGCCACGAATTTTGGCTGCGGACTAATGCTAATGCTACCATCTTCCATCTACACAATTTATTCCGTGACATTCCACGCTATTACTAACTTTGAGTCAAGTATTGCCACCTTAAATTTTGCTACTACAAATTGTGTTGGTATTACACAACGTATGTGTGTTTAGCGGCCCTGTTTCGTACGATAAGCAATTTACGTAAGGTGTCGATCGATACTCAAAGGGATTAAATGGAATGAGTACAATTTATATCTCTATTAACGTATAGTATTGTTTACATACGTCTGACCGCGGCCTCTGGAGCGAAACTCGGAGCTTGTGAAAACATTCGTTTCGAGATTAAAGGTAGGCATGGCCGCAAACACCAGCGTATCTCGATCCCTGAGTTTGAACAGTTAGGTATTGCGTAGGTGGCCAGTAAGAGTGGTCGCGTTTAAGTTTGTTTACAGCGAGCTCAGCGTTTCCGAACAGTTTGCATAACTTGAGGGTAGTCTCAATAAAAACAAATTGGCACGCTGACCAGAGTTGCGCATTATACACGTACGAGGAAACCCGCCGACACGCCCCGCGATGATTAACGAACATTCTAGATCTATAACCAGCATACAGGCCACTGTAAATTCGGTTACATAAAAACTTCCTCTCAAAATTCCTACCGCAAAACTAAATTTGTTAGAGCTGTGTACAAAGCTCTATATTTCAAAATTAGTAAAGCACAACTTTGTTTCTTTTCAGAATACCCATTCCGAAAACATACTATCAACTTATTTAAATGGTAGGAGTCTTTGCAGAGTCCGCCTGGGGAAGTACACCTTTGCTAATTATTATTTAGCCGCTAAGTCAGAGGGTGCAAACATTACTGTGTTCCGGTTTAAAGGGCAATATTTCCAGAGAAATTACTCGGCTAAGAAATAAAACTCTTTATATTTCTGGGTAACGAGCGCAGTGCGGTGCTAGGTAATAATTTGGATTCTTCGTGCCCCAATAGCTGCGTGTCACTGTGTTGTTATCGGCGGGCATATTGCTTACCATCAGGCATATGCCCCGCTTATTTTGTCATTCTATACCTACTATAAAAAAAAGTAAAAAAACGTACTTTTTGCCTAAGCTTTACGTGATCTAAAATCAAGTCAAATTTTGAGCAAATACAAACGGGTTTTTAACCCCCGACCAAAAAAAGGGGTGTTATAAGTTTGACGTCGATGTCTGTCTGTCTGTCTGTCTGTCTGTCTGTCTATCTGTCTGTCTGTCTGTCAGTCTGTCTGTCTGTCTGTGTGTGTGTCTGTCTGTGGCACCGTAGAGCTCAAACGGATGGGCCGATTACAATGCGGTTTTTTTATTCGAAGGTTGATATCCGTGCGGATGTTCTTAGTTATGTTTGGTTAATATCGATTCAAGATGGCCGCCACCACAAAATGGCGGACAAAATATTTCTTCACAACCTACCTCAATATGTGTATCAAATGAAAGGGCTTGACCAGTAGAATACAATACATAATAACAAATTTCAAATCCAAGATGGCCGCCACCACAAAATCGCGAATTATATAATTTTTTTTTCACTACTACCACAATATGGGTATCAAATGAAAGGGCTTGACTAGTAGAATACTTTGCACTATGACAAATTTCAAATCCAAGATGGTCGCTACCACAAAATGGCGAAATACATTTATTTTTTCACAACTCCCTTAATATGGGTTTCAAATGAAAGGGCTTGACTAGTAGAATGTTGTACAGATAACAAATCCGACGTAGTCGGAGGTTAATCAAAATTTTTAATTTCGTTCTTGTAAAATGTTCAACGTATTTGAAAGTACTTTTTCAAAGTTTTTTGACTGATGGAAGAGTCGTGAAGCAAATTGGTACTAAGAAGAAAACAAAAGTTGAATAACTGATGAGACGTATTCGAAATTCAAAATTTAATTTTATAACTACATAGATTAAAGTATGAATGTCTAACCTTTTTAGCAACTCAAGTGAGGTTGAAAATCAACGTTTAATGACTTTACATATTTCACTTCAATAATTTACATGTTTATACTCGACAGATGCCATAGGTACAGAGTTAGATACGCAGATTGCCGTCTGTAAACTGTAATTGGCTTTCAACATAAACTGTTTTCGTTACAAAACGCAACCTGAAGTCACAAATGAAAAAATCAACGCACAAAAAAAACGTTGATATCTGTAAAATACTCATATGGAATAAGTTATTATGCTTAGACGTATTTTCATGGTTTTGTTTCAAATAATTATGTTAATGGGTTTATTTCATATTCATAATGCATCTCTTTGGATAGGTTAGTAGTGGTGTTCTAATGTATCTTTTAAGTACTTATATTAATTTGTGCACAGCTAAACAAAAATAATAATTCCAATTTAAAAAGCTAACAAGTACGTAATCAGATTTCACACTTGATAATCCTTTATTCCAAAAAATGTTTATTATATTTAATAGAGAGTACGAAAACTACAAGTAAAAATGAACGAAAAAATTACGAAAACGAAAAATAATTAAATACTACCTTGTGTTTCAAAATTTTTCTTTAATTTCACAAATATATAACATCTCGAAAATACGTTATTCTTGAAAAGCGCGAAAAACCGACGACCAAAACAAAATATGATAAACATCAAAGGCTTAGGTTAAATGTGCAATTAAAATTGAACCTTGATGTCCTGTATATAAGTAAATTAATTGCTTATAGAAAAGGAAACACCAGGTAAATGGTAACGTTACCTACAGTCAGTTAACCTCGCGACTCCACGCATTAATCTCTCAGATACAATCGCGGTCAAAAGCGTCGTGTAAATCTCTGATACGGATCTTGATATACAGTCTTGCCAAATGCTTTACGAATATCTACCTAACATCACTAGCAATAGGGTTAAAAATTAAAATAGTTTATTTCTGTTTTGATACTTGAGGCGATACAAGGACATAAGACTCGATAAGGGTTGAGCATTGTAATGTTCAGTTCGAGATTTGGAATGTAAATAATGTACTTACTTATAGAATTGTATTATTTTTCTGTAATCAAAAGAAAGAAAGTGTAAAACTTTAAATTTTGTTTCATTATTTAGAAGCTCTTAAATCATTTTTCACAAGACAGAAAATAATAATTTAACTTTCAGCGTAGCGATAGCAATAAAGTTAAAAAAGTTTCACGCTTCTATATTTATGAGTCTGAAGTTCTCTTGCATGTTTTATTTGAAAATAAATCAATGAAAACATAGTAACATTTTGTTTTCAGATTATTATTATATCAGATAACTTTGAAATGTGATCGGAACCTAGACATTTTTTTCCTGTGATTTTGATCATCTATCATAAAATGAAATGTTATTTTTTTCTTTTATACAATACACAATTATTATTTTTACTTTTGATAATAATAACATTTTGCTACATAAATAATTTTACATACTCTCTGTTCAGAAAAACAATTATACTATTCGATACCTGGTCACCACTTTTTATTACTTTAGAAAATCTTCGAACATTTAAGTACCTAATTAAATAACAACATCTGGTTTTCGATGCAATAATGCTCATAAATAGACGCATTATAAGTATTGATTTATCATAAAAACTGATGTTGTTGCTACATCTTGATTTATCCTTGGTTTTGAGGCACTAAAACAAAAATTAACACATATCTTGCGCCCGCGCTTATTTGTTCTCAAAACACCCATGCCGAGCCTGCGAGAGAACTGCGGCCTGATGGAAGAAGGCGACCAAAGTCAATCCAAGATACTGAAACTAACCATTAAAATACACACTACAAATGTATCAATTAACTACATTACTACAAATTATTCGCGCTGGCTGCATGCCTTGTGGAATGTTTATCGATGTTTCATTTTGATTATTAAATATCAAAAATTCTAGATCGATATAGTGACTACCTATTAGAAAACTTGAATAGTTGTCAATCTTGTCTTTGTGAGTTTATTTTCGTCACAAACATCAAAAAATTGCATCCCAATTTGATCTGCTTAAAAACTTGACAGATTTCTGGCTATCGTAAGCCACACCTACTATGTTTAGAATACGGTTGTAAATCTAAGTATCTAACTACTCGAGATTAGATATAAGTACTATACTTAAGAGCAACACCATTAAGCTCTTAACATAGAGGATGTTACTATACGATACATCTAAATACGTTGGTACATTTAAGATGCTATCGCAAAGCTTTCCTGTGCCTACTTATCTATAAGAAATCAAAATGCCGCTGATATCACACAACTAAACACTATTTTTATGATATTTTCACACAATCAAACTAGTCGACTTGCTCGTTACGTATAATAAACGAGCCCATAATTAACTACATTTCGTGTGTGCCAGAAATTCACATCCCTACGCAATTCACACATAGTAGAGTTAGCGCCACTTCTCGTTATCGTCGATCTGAGACGCCTCTATCGAAATATTAAGGCTTTTGTAAAATAGTTGCGTAGTTCAAGTCGTTCGGCAAAGTATTTCAGTTGTGGTGTGAAGTCTTGTATCGATTTTTTAAAGGAAACTTTTTGTTGCGCCCTACAAAAGGTACGAAAGGGATCGGCGCGCAGCGACCAATTACGGTGACATTTTGAAAGCAATTTAATCGTTGCTAATAAGAAATTAAAAAGTGATTTTATTGTATAGAAGCTTAATTATGTGGGACGAAGAGTTTTGACGTGCCTTTTGAGGTCAACCGACTTCGCAGCGCGTATGGCATTCACGGTGTTTTATGCTATTGCCTCGTATTAATATAGTTTTTATAACTTTATCTAGGTCAAAGTTTCTCAAACCGATAATTATGTATCCCCAAGAAATCAAAGTTATAGTAGTAAAGTTAAAGTCAAGTAGGTAGGTCGGTCGTTTTTGGAGCAAAATCTCACTTTTCATTAATTATTAACTATATACCAAAAGTACGTTTATGGTTAAAAAAGTCGCTAACTACGTGAATTTTGCAGGAGCAGATTACTTTGGGCCGCGTGTCATCCTTACACTTTTCATTGGTCTTTTTATATAAGTAGGTACAGGTTATTTGTCTAACAATTATGGTTAGTAGATACTTAAGCTTATTTGAATAGTTAGTATATTTCCGACCAATATTTATGGATGTAAATATATGTATCTGCTTAATACTTTAGAGAATTTGGCTCCTGCATTCCAAATACATGTCAAATTCCAACCAAAAACCTGTACAATTTAATGAATACAGTCAAATCTGTTCAGAAACTTTCGACGTTGGCAACGTCAAATAACTCAAACGAGACAAGACTGAGCATAAGCTAAGTTTTGTAATAATGCGGTATATAAGTAGCTATCTGAATAAAGGGCGTAGGCCTCAAAGTTTGGGAAATCCTGTGTTGTGTGGCATTTGCGATGTCGCTCCTATGTTGCAGTGCCTATATTCGTGTCGCGGGCATGAATAATGGATTTAATCTAGACTTGCTCGTTTTGCCTGCGGTTTATGGAAATGAGGCTCGAAAAACTGTAATCTAGGATTGTTAATTACTTACCTCAGTTACTGCAGCTACCACCCACGACTTCATACTATGGCATTAAATATTATTTGTGTGCAAGCTACGTGTATAAGTTGCTTGATTCATTGAGTTTTCATGGTTTGAAGAATATTTAAAGTTGAAACCAAATAAAATGTTGCTCTAGTCACTAATTGATCTTAGTAAAATGAAAGCTTGTTTTACTAAAAATTACTATATAAACATTGTGAAAAATACAATTTCCGCCGCTAAAATTAATAAATGAGTAAAAGTTTTGGTATTTCTAAAGTGAAAAACATCTTCACAAAAATGTTTAGAGAATGTTTTGCTTACTATTATGTAACTACGTACTTATCAGAATAACCAAACAATTTACGTAAAAGCACGCCTTCGTACAGCGGGTAGCGAAAACGCGTCCAATTTGTGTTCTTACGCCGTTACGATAAGGTTTATTTTTTTCAGTACTTGTAAGGATTACTGTACCTTCACCGTATTTTCATCAAGAACAGTCAAACATGATACGCATGTAACAGCTCAATCGTTTAGTATAAATAGTATGTAGTAAAGCTTACGTCTGTAATCTTTAAATACGCACCGTTTAATAAATCGATGAAGTGAATCTTTATAAGAACAGTTACATATTAACGTAATTATATTCTCAATAACTATATTTGTCAACTCGTTATTTTAACATGCAAATATCGAGTCCTGAATTGTGGTAAATTCCTTGTTTATTTATTATTTTTGTACTCGTATCAATCTACATATATGTTACGGGCGACATGGTTTCAATATGCCGACAGAGAGACTTTGTAGTGAGAAAAACTATTAGCAATCCTTACAACCAAACTACCATGTTACAGAACCTTGATTAGACTCAATAATGTCATATATAAATATATGACTTAGCTTAGCGTCACAATTTTCGAAAATTAGGTACAGCATCGATTTGATTTTCCGCAACATTTGTGAGATTTTTGGTTTGCGTATGCTTTGTGAAAATGTAACTTACATTTGCTATTGTTTGTTGGATTTATATAAAATTGTGAGTTTCAAGTCTTGAATGCATTGATTTCTTCTAAGTAAGTGCGCAACAATGTATACCGCATTGTCCCCTAACATCAAGTGAGATGGTGTCCAAATTTACAAAGAATTAATAAGGTACAAAAAAAATGTTTTTTTTTATTATTGAAATTAACCCTGGTAACGACACATACAAGTGATATAATATGGATTTCGTATTACTTACAGATTTGTATTTGTCACAAAATTGAATACATTAAAAAAGTCAAGAGCTTTTCTCAAAGATTATTTTAATACGATGTCGAAATAACCAACTAATTTTAATGTCTTTGATGCAAACATTAAATCTCAAGTTGTAATTTGATAATAAAATTGATATAATTTTGTTAGAATTCGAGTGGTGTTGTGTAATGTATGTCGGAGGGATCGGAAGGGGCATCAGGGGCTCAGGGGTTTAGGGAACAGGCACAGGGTGCGACTGACATTGAAGAAGTGCCAATAACAGAGGTATAAATAGCAGGGGCCGGCGGCATAGGGCGTTACTTCTGTACGAGATCGGAATATTTTGTTAGTTCGTCCTAAACAACGGATTACAATGCGGGAAGGCGACTGCTAAACGATATCGATCCGTGTCTGCTTGATAAATTGTAAACTCGATTCTTATTTATTGAACTTACGTGAAGCCTGTTGTTCTAACATCAACCTATCTTTAAATGTTTCTATAATTGTTAATAAAAAGCACGGATCTAGGAACTATGCAGAGTAAAGTTCCACAGTAAAAAAAACACCAACCACCACATTCCGAGCAATTGAAGGCTACGAACACCAAAAACCTGTAAATTATTTGAGTAAAGTGAAATTAGTACAAAAACCGTCGACGTCTGTAGTATCTATCAAACGTTAGTTCTTATTCGACTATACAGAATTGAGCTTAATCCAAAATTTTAGTGTAAAATCAACACAATCAATTTAGACGTTACTACTAGATATTTGAAGCACTCACTTGATTGTAGATTATTGAATATATTCCCGAAACTTATAGATTCAAATCAAAGTAGCCCGATACCGACGCTACAGGATATAATAATCCGAAAAAGACTCATAGTTCATAAATACAGAATATTACTGAATAAACAGTCGTAAAGTAACGATTTTCTTTTAAAGAACTGGTCACACTAACATATCAAAGTGGCATTAGCACCAAAAAAGACATAGAAATCGTAAATTCTCCCCTTAAAATTGGTCACCCTCGTAGACAAAAATGACCAGAATAAATTGGGATGGCAGTGGCAGCCGATAAAACATTCAGTTTATGGGGTGTCATATTTACATTCGGGAAGATATCGACATGGGAATACTGATAAATAGCTTATTGTAGTTGCCGTGCATCTGTGTCTGACGGTACATTTACTAACTGTCCTTGACTGCCCAATTTGGGTTCTGTCATCAATCTAAGATTGTGGTTAGTGAACGATAACGTAATTCTCTGTTTGCTTAACTAACGACAATACATAGATTTTTATTAAATATTTTAGTAAACACGGTAGTAAAATTAATAATTCTCGATCCGAAACAACTTAAGCAAAAAATTACTATAGAAAATGCTCTAGTGTTTTGGTATCTTTAAATAAAATATGAAGGTTTTTCTAAGTAAACGCCCTCGTAAATTGAAGTTTGCATCATTTAGCATTTAGCATCAGGATGGCGGTCGAGCCTATCAATTATTATTTATAAAAGTGAAATTTAAAATTACTATGAATGTTCATAGTAAATTTACTTCCACATAATAGATTACACATATAAAGATTTAGTAGGTAAATGCAATTTGTGGCTAAATAAAAATGAACTAAACTCTAAACACGAACAAATCTAGCACACAATCAATTTGATACTGTTACTACGGTTTGTGAGATGTTATGTGACTCTTGATTAGGTGTTAGAAATATTTAGTAGAACTATCTTTATATGCTCCCATGCACAAGTAGAAAAGCAATTGCTGCATAAATCATATAAAAAGCAATTTTAATCACAACACGAAATGAACTTCATCAAGTTTCGACTTTTACCACCCAGCGGCTAATCTCTTAACAGCTTACAGTCTAAGCCGCTGTATAGGGTGCATGAAATTATGCGCTCACCGGTCGAATACCAATTTATAGCATATCGATTACCAACAGAGAGCTTTGTTTAATTGAAGTACGGTTGATTGGATTAACAGGCTGTAGGCAAGCCCTCGTAGCTTTCGTAAGTAATGAAATAAACGTGAACATCAAAGTAAATTTGCACGAGAGATTTAACCGTAGGGTGCTTTCGCGCGGTCATTTTGACCAAATTGCTAATTTATTTAAAATTTCGTATTATATTCAAACAAATTTAGACCTTTACTTTAACTCGGATAATTAAACTGATGAAAGAGGTAAAATGTGCAATGCAACAAAATAAAAAAAAACAAATCCAATATATTGATAAAAGAAAAAAACAAAACACCTTACATTTGCAGATGTAGTAGGTACTTAAAACCTTTATATACATATACTAACTAACTATCCTAGTTATTTAAGTATTTGTTTACCCTATCTATTTGTTTAGACGTTAAAACTCTAAGTAATGTAACATATGTCGCCAAATTACTCATTAAGTTATATCTAAAATGTCTTTACAATTTGGACAGCTACACTATAAAAAATACAGTTTTTAAATTTACACGAGCAAAAAAATAGCAATTAGTTTTGCAATACAGCGGAAAATCTGCGGAAAATAAAAGACACTACCTACATGTGCAATTAGCGATGCACAAAATACAAGCAGCCAAATCCAACAAGCAAAGCCATCGCATCTAGCAGCTCAAATCCCCCACGTACGTGTGTAATCTCCAGCGATATTTATACGAAAAACGCGCGAAAACACCCCTCAAATGGGGGCTCAAGATTAGTCGACGCAATTCCGCCACGTTACGCGAATAGCAAAGCTACGAAATAAAATGTTTAGGGTCATTTTGACCGACAACGAGCGGTCTCGGCGCTAGCTCATCCCGCTCACACAAACGCCAATAGGTCTATTTTACCCCCACGCCCTCTGGGGGAAAGTATAGCCATCATAAATTGTCCGAGGCAAATTTGCAATCCTATCTTTTTGGGACGGTGAGGGAGGGCAACATTAACATAACTGTATGTTGGGCATTCTTGTACCTTTATGAATATAACAATTCACCTGACATCGTACGAGAGCTCACTTGGGGTTCTTAGGGTATTTGAAACGAGTTTGTTATTTAAATTTATGTTTTTTGTGCAGTTTAGCTAATTTATTTTAGTGTAATGTTTTTACACTTACCATAGTACCGTTTTTACTGTCTTTGTTATGTGTTTGACTGGTAAAACATTTGAGCCTGTAAAATCTAAATACAGGTAGGTACTTAGGTACTACTTATATTTTTGATTCTTACTTATTTACAACGTCAAATTAAAGTAGGCATGGCATTTGAACAAATCGTTAATAGGTATAACATTTTATTTTTACTTTTTTGCCTCATGAACCAAAAAAATACTAAAGAGCTTTAGAAGATTGACATCTGAAATTCTGAACATAAAAATCACACTTTATGTAAAAAGTCTGCATGGATAAAACGACCATAATTTGAAAATATTGTACTAAGTGATGTTTGTAAATTGTTATTATAGAGAACGGAGACAAATTTAGAACATCTACGGCAGCTACTTTTCTTTCCAAGCATAATTTAAAGCCAGTAAAAGATTAATGGAAATTTTCATCAAGTACTACACAATAACAACACTGTCTTAAAAGTATACGATCTGAAAACCATCTAAATTTCTTCATGTATGACACCAACTGCTTAAAACATCGATCTTGGGTGTCCTATCTACTTCTACAGCTATAATTTGTATATAATTAAACATTTGGTGACACGCGATACCACGAAAGCTTTGCGACTCCATGTCTTATAGCAAGATTATGGATTTAACAATAACAGCGTTCTGGTTCTGAAAATTATCCCCGGAAATTTTTAATGAAACACTCGCATCCCGGATTAATTTTTAATTATAATTGTGGCGTAGCGAACGGAGGTCTTTCAACGAATTCACCGTTAGAATGCGTGAGTGGCGCGATTTAATCACCGACTTATAACGATGGAGGGGGGGAGAAAGAGGGGGAGAATATTAAGCATTCTTGACTTATAAAGACTCCCTTAATTGAGCTTAGATATTTTCTGCCATATTAAATAGACCCTCACAATTTATATGGCACTTAGAATGAACGGGAACGAAAGCGTGACTGGACTGCTTTACCTTTTTAAAAGCCGACACCCATTTTGGCTGTTAATAATTTCTTAATGATGTGACGTTGTTGCTATAAAGATAAGCAAATCATTTTTACTTAACACATCGTTAACTTCATTACTGAGTTGGGTTTGGTTGAATACTTGCAACGACCCCTTAGGTACTCATTAGAGGTTCACATTTGTATATAGGATTCGAGCGTTAACCGTATTCCTATTTAACAAAGAATAAATGTGTGATCCCATAATTATGTTTGTAATAAAATTTATAAACGGTAGTAGGTACAGTTTTTTTTATAAATTTACAAGGAATTTATTTTTTATTTATTTATTACTCAAATTACAATAATGTAGCATAACATCGGAAATTTCTTGACCAATTTGACTTTACTCAAAAATTTGTTAGTCTTTTGGCTCATGTATGAATTGAGTAAATGCTTCCAACACAGTGGTTAGTAAGTCTTATAATACATCGGTTACGTTCTACTTGTAAATAAATGTATAGGTAACAAAATGCTTGTAAAGTATACAAAATACTTAGTAAATAGTAACAAGTTACAAGCAACAAAAAATTAAGTTTTATCCGTTAACAAATTACGTTAAACGTTACAAAAGCATTATAACGTGTAGGTACGTTATTTTAACCGTTACTAATATAGCTAAGTGGATAACTGCAGTAATAGTTTAACGCGGCAATGTTCAGTATGAAATTGTCCGTTTAAAGTTCTTACTGCGGCCCTATCGTAGTTTACAAGCGCAGGCGGCGGCCTAAGAGCCCTTATACCCTCCGAATAGGGTCTTTGTAATTAAAACGCCCTAAACTGACTATTATGAAGCACCTATGAACATCGCGGTCGACGGAGTTTGCAACAAATTAAAGAGGTCGTCCTGATGTTTGCTACAGCGTTGGTAATAGTTACCAAGTCCTTCGTCTGTACGTAACCCAATTTTGTTTCGTTGAATGAAATTTGAAACAGCACTAGAACAGCTCTCTTGCTCTAGCTTTGATCTGCTCATGGAATATATACTTTTAAATCAGCGTATTCAAAACCTTTTTTTAGTCTGACATCATTATCCAATATCTAAATGTATCCCAAAACCAAAATGTGTTTAAAATTACACGTTGAAATTATATTTCAACATAATATTCAATGCTGAGCTGTAATACTTACTAGCCGAGTCAAATTAATTATTTTTGAGGACGTAAATCTTAGAATTGGGTTAAATGGCGTGTAATGAGAGAAACCTATGTTCAGCTATAGACTAATGTAAATATAGACTGATGATGGTAGGAGTACAATTATAGTTAAGTAGGAATATTTTAGGACATTGAAGTCTTTATTAATACTCGATCCAAACGTAGCTGGAAAACACTTTATATGAAAATACAGTGGCGAAACAAACAAGACATGGAAATAGTATGTAGTAAGCAACACGCCTGTCGATAACATCAGCGTCACGTAGCTATTTGAACATGAAGAACCCAAATTAGGTACTCACTAGCACAAACTGAATTCATTTTAATTGCACAGTAAAACTATTGTGCAATAAATCATTTTATGAATAATTAATATTCATCGTCTGATGTGCCTTTGCGCTAATTGTCGTACAAGATACGCAAAGGCAGTACTCATTGTAGACGGTAAGTGAGCATGGTAATTAGGTAGGCAGATGAAAAGGTTTCAGTTATGCTTTACGTATGTGCGAAGGTATAATTAGTAAGATTACTTTAGTAGGGTCCTATGTCTTGTGCGGTAGCCCAAAGTTCCTTAGATAGTATAGTTAGTACAATTGAGGCAAAATACCAGATTTTTTAAAAGGACTTTTTCGTAAAAGGACAAACCCAAAGAGTTTATATATCCTATGTCCAGAGTTGGAACAAACGCTTTACACCGAAAGCACGGGTCTGATCGCTCTTGCCTTGTCGCTCTTGTGGAAGTGTCATGCTTTTGTCGCGGCATATGTTTCCATAGCAAGTGCGCACGTCATTTCTTTACGATTGGTACAAGGGTACCGTGCGAAAAACCTGATCCAATTACTTATTTTCTATCTAAGAACTCTATCTTAGGACATGCCCTTTACAAAAATTAAAAAACCCTCTAATATCTAAAGACATTAATTACATGAGTATAAGTTTTAATACAGCAACTACCGATATTTTTTCGTTATGAGCTCGTTCCGTAAACCTTGCATGACTTTAGAATTGGCGTGTACAGAAATAGATATGAGTTTAACCGTGCCTATTTTAAATTACTCATACGACTCATAAATAAATTGAGCATCTTTGACATTTAACCACCACGACCACTATCGTTTTCATCTAAAACCACTGCCCATATCTCGTATCGAATTATTTATCTCTTTGCGTATCTCGAAGCACACACATCTTGCCCGCATTAACTTTCAATTACAACAATTTATGCACCCGGACTAACGCACAGTGGTCTGATACCAATATTGTTGGACAATAAATTATATGCTTGAATTAATAAGTTTACTGTAGAAGCTAACTAGCGCAGAAGGCGGTCGCCGCCTGCGTTCGTAACAAATTAAATTTGCATGTTTTGCAACCCCTGCTGCATTTGCCCCTTCTCCCCACCCTGTCCGGTTAGGACGCCATTTTTGTCCGGTTTTCCACGTGGTTCACCCCACTCTGCGGTTTCGGCAATATGTTTTCGGGATCCGCAATTGTAATTTATTTCAATGCTACCCCGTAAATATATATCTATTTATTTTGAGACTCGTCATGAGACTATGTTATCGATTGTATGTAGCCCTTTTTGCTTGTAAGCTGTTTACGTTTCAAATTAATGTTTTCATTAAAATCATCCTTTTTTCGTGGTATTTACATTAGGTAGGTACTTTTTCTACAAATACCAGTTCTGATTGAATAGTACCTACCTACCTAGCAAAACCTTCTATTGTAATTTTTCTAGAACAAATTCTTCTTATCAATTTGTGAAAGTGTGATACTCATTTGTACCAAAAACAGAGAGTTGATTTTATGCTTTGGCCAAAATAATAACAAGCGTGTATCCAAAAATTAATTTATTGAAATTCTAACCTAACCGGAGGTCTGGGCTGGCTCAACAAATACCTACTAAACAGAACCTATAAGATCTAATCATCTACTCTTATTCATTATCGGTTAGGTATCTATCAGCTAAGTGTAGGAACCTTTTACTGTAACGCTAATACTCTTTCCTAAACACTATCAGACGAAAAGCCAATTTTTCCCGAGATAAAAGCCGCCATTTTTCGCAAGAGCTCTCCAGCTAAAACATTACCGTACATTAGGGTGTCTATTCTAAAAAAATATCGCGTATCTCACTACCGTTGGGGAGGGACGAAATTATAAAATATTACAACGGCCCTCCCTTTGTTTTCAAAGGTGTACCCCATTCGATAGGGCGCGAGTATTCAGTATTCAAATTTAGACCCTTGCAGGGGTAAACTAATTCGTTTTAAATTACGTTACGATATTGCGTTCACGATGTAAAATATAGCCGATATAAACATCGTTGAGATGGGCTGAATAAAATATCGGGAGGCGTAATTAGATTACCTATTAGACACGGTCTCGCGATTCGCAATTTGTTGCTGCAACAAATTTGGATGTTATCTATCTGTGAGTCGCGTCGTGAATGGAGAAAGGGTTATTAAAGTGATGTATTACTAATTATGTTTTATTAAATCTATAAGTTTGATACTAATAATGCTTCTATTCAAAACGTTTACTCAAATTCAGAAAGCTGACACTTTAAGTAAAGCAAAATCAGTGCAGAAATTTTCAAATTTTTCGACATCAAAAAATCTACAAGAAACAAAAATTGTGCCTAACCCGTATCATTAAATTATACCTACTTAAGCTAAAACTATAAAGTTCATTGTCGTCACTTACGTCGGAAATTTTGACACAGATTTGACATTACCAATGATGCGACAGTTTTTATGCTCGCGTAAGTCTTATTAAGTAAATACATATTTGAAATGCGGCGTTTTAAATTACGGAGCTAAGGCTTAAGAAACATATCATATATATAATAAATATAAAATATATGGCATTCAACTCCTCTAAAAAAAATTCGTAGTAGAAATGCCGTAGTTGTAGTACGAGTGAGTATGTCTACGGATATTTTCATTTACCTAAGCTCTTCGTTTGTACGGAAGTATAACGTAGTTAGTGAGTTAAAGTTAATAGGGGCTTCTACGCATCCCCAAAATTCGGTAGGCAGTAGGATCCATCTGAGGCCATATCCATCTACATACAATACCAGATATTTAATTAAAAAAGAATCGATGCTTCTGTTTACAGTTAAATAGGCAATGATTGATTTCATTGACACAACTCGTGATTTAAATAAGAAGCCTCACGCATGCGCGGTCCGAGGGGGGGGGGTCACGGGGGACATGACCCCCCCCAAAATCGTATACGTCGAACAAAAAATCTAAGAAAATTAAAAATATCTAATAGTACATAGACTATTTTTTAACGCGGGAAAACAACTAGAACGGGAACTACGAGGGTAAAACCTTGGGGGACTACTAGTAAAGTATTTTTTTGCTCGATTTATTGTATGCCTACTTGTGACCCCCCCCAAAACCTGAGGCTGCGTACTGGTGACCCCCTCCAAAATTCGAGGCTGGGACCGCGCCTGGCCTCACGTGAGGATCTAAAATTAGTTTGGCGGCTAGACACAAATCGAAGTGGAATCAATGTTTCATTAGAATTATCTCAACGTTGTATCTGTTTATTACTTTCACTTCAGATTAATTTAAACTGGCTACAACGAAATTTGTGTTACGATAGCTTGATTTTATCACTGAATGTAGGTAAATGAACGCGCATAAGTTTTGTGCTAATAATTTGTATGTATTATTTATATAAATAATAAATAAATAAAATAAATAAATAAATAAATAAATATTGGTGGACAATTCACACACAACACCATCTGACCCCAAACTAAGCAAAGCTTGTGTGATGGCAGCCAGATAGCTGATATAATACTTATATAGTTTTTAAATACATACTTATTATACATAGAAACACCCAGACACAGTGCAAACATTTGCACTGTTTTCATCACACAAATATTTGCACTGGGTGAGGATCGAACCCACGACCCTCGGCTTCGCAGGCAGAGCTACTACCAACTAAGCTACTAGGTCAGTCAATTATATGACGTTACAGTTCAAATTCTAAGCGTCGTATTGCTTATACATATTACGCATTTCTTGTTTTATGGCTTAAATGAACCAAAAAATGCCAAATGTTTGATCAAAGTCAAATCGGAAAAGAAAGTTAAGATGTTTCTTACGTCAAAAGTTCATATCGTACAAAGATAAATATAGATATAGCATCCTACTTTTTGCTCCGACCGCTGGGACTCAGGGGCATTATGTCACAAGGAGAGAGTTAAGATCATAATCCACCATTTTGGCCAAGTGCGGGTTGACAGATGAAGTATGTCCTCAAAGATGTTTTGTTATCATGTCGCTTTCCCCTTGATGATTTCTTTCACTGTTAAACGTAGTGATAATAAATAAACTTGTAGTTACAAGTGCACTTGAAAAACATATCAGAAAGTAGGCAGGACTTGAACCGACGACTTCTTAATTGTGATTGTGAAATAAGATTTTCTCGGCACTAGGACACAATGGCTTTAAAAGACATGATTGAGCTAAATCATGTGTTATAAGATGGCTAGATCCAGTTATAAATGTACAGATGTTGGTCGCTTCATTGACCATCGCGAAACTTAGACAGTCTCGACTCTCCCAGGAACACAGCTCTCGTGAATTTGTAACAAAGTTTAATGATATACCTGCAATAAACTGTTACCCGCTGTGCTTACACATAAACTGCGTCTGAAGATTCAGCGATTGAACACGAGCTTATAAGACGCTACAATTTCTCAATTTCAAAATTTTAAACATCAAGTTACACCCACGAGGATAATTTACAGCTCCGAGAGAGCGGAACCCTGTTATCGCAACACGTTCGCAAAGATATTTATTAGACAGGTGCATATTTTATTAGCTTTCGAACGTAAAACAACGCGTAAGAACTATCACTCGCGAGTTCGAACGAGTCTCGAGCACAAATCTTATTCGCAATAAACGAGACGAACGGAACGTTAATAAAGTTATATTATAATAAATACTGGGTGGAACCTTTCGGGATTCGAATTAAAGTGAGGGTAGGAAAATTGCGCGAGTCCCAGGAGAAGGTAGGGCGGGAAAGCGGCAGCTGCCGAGCCTAATGTCCTATCTATTTATCTGCGATCGGGAAAACGATCGCAGATGTACATGTACGGCTTCGTATCTTACCTACACTCATTTTCAATACACGATTGTGCGTTACGACGCCATAAACGCCAGTGATATCGTCAACGTAACATCACAATCGACGTATGAATGCGTTTTCTATTTTAAGCTCGGAGCGTGTCTCCGTGCGTGCCAATTTCAAGAAATCTCCAGATATTCATAGAACACATCCGGTGCTAATGATTTATAGGTGATAAAAGCCATTCAGCAAACAGAAACGAATTAATACAACACGATGGCCAGTGTATAGAGTTGGTTATTGCGCAAGGCGCGATGACAATCTCTGTTTTATGGTGGAGACCTCGTAAATGTCTATTAATATGAATGGGCTCCAATTACTTTTATTATTCGCGTTTTGTTGGGAGAGTTCTAAAAAAAGTTTACGATCTTCCGCGCTCCTGGTCTGTGACTTTATGTGTGAGGGTCGGGGATCGAAGCTCGGTCGATTGATCGCAACGCCAGATGGGACACGGAATCTCCCTCTCACCTGTCTCCTTGACTTTGAAAATCTGAATCTAACTTGGTCAAACATTGAATTGACTAGGCAACTTTTAATCTGTCTTGAACGGACTTTGAAAAGAAGTTAACGTTGGGCGGTGAAGAGGATTAGTTTTTTTACATTTTAATTTAAAGTAACTAAGAGTTTTCGAATAAACTATTGAAATGACTATCTTGTTTAACGTAATTTTATGGTTATTTTATAGTTGGTATAGCTAGGCTTTCAAAATTCGAACCTTATCAATCATAAAAGTGTGATGATAAAGTCTTTTAAATTGAAAATCACCTCTTTAATGTAATCAAAGCGATTTATTGTTATTATTATGGAGAAAAATGGTGAAAGATATACCATACGTACAAAAGATACTTCCGTTGGTAAGATGTTTTAAAACGGAAACTTGGTATATCGAGCACACTGATTCAAATAAGTATTCCACAAAGCGTCGATGAAGCAATTACGATGCGTACACGCTCCCCAGAGATCCGCGGAACGATCCAGTACCAATTTAAATTTCACATTTATTCACCTAAATGAATTATTTTATTCGCGGTATAACTTCATCGTACTGCAGATTTGCAACTGTTTATAATAAACGGAGCACCTAACGGCGCATGAATCAGGACCATCGACTTAGATATTAGGTGTTAATATTGATTCTCAAGCGCATAAAACAAACAATGCCGACATTCGAAATGCACAGAATTATGCTTTTACAGGGCCGTAAAGCTCAATTCAATGCATCAGAATGCGTTGAATGGGTACAAGCCAATAACGCGTAACTTCCTCTAGTATAAGCCAGCGGGCCGGGCGCTGTCTGTCACATCGTATGACCTGCTGAATGCGTCTTATTACACTTTTATCGGTCGTATCACTCATAAAATGCTAATGAACGGCCGTTTCGGACCAAACATCCGAGCTAAAGATTCGAATGACGGTATAAAACGTAACCCGAAGACGACACTTCGTCGGAACCGTAATCGTAAGGTCTACCCGCTTTCAAAACACAACGTAACTCGATTCTATACAGCCGCCGTGATACCTCGATGTTTTTAAAAGCTCCTTTATTGTGCGCCCGATATACCTATTTAGTTATCTACCAATGTAGTTTATGCTCTATCACATGAACAATAGGGTGTTTGTTTCTTTGGTCGGGCGCGTACTCACGTACAGAAATAACTGCCACGTATCTCGCGTATTCGTGATTCATAACTTATTCGAGATTTAAAAAACAGTTTTCGGTATTTAATCGGTAATACCGTTTAACATATGCGCGCATTTGTTACTTGATAATAATTATAAGGCTGTTAAAATTGACTCCTACATCAGCTATTCAGTTTTGTAGGTTAGAACAGATTATAATAAAATATATGGCTCATTTTAAATTAGATATTACAAAAATAAATACATTTTTAATTTGAAATAAATTTGAAAAATGAGTCGTTTGAGAACTTTTTAGAACGAAAAGAATATTAATTATAATACCGTGCATCTGCCAAGACTGTTGCAAAATAGGAATTATTAAAATAGTAGTCTGTCTAGCGTGATATGTCATATTTATAGTGCGAGTGTCGTTTATAAAAAGATTAATATTTGAATGGATCATTTCATTAGTCGTTAAGCATTGAGAATATTATGTAAATTTTAAATCGATAAATTCGAAACGTAAAACACCGTTTTTTCGATCTAATGGAAATCTAGTTTAATCAAAATATCGTAAAAAGCAACCATTTAATAATCGTATTATTTCCGACAAAATGAAACAATCGTGCAATATTATGAAACCTGTCATCAGTGATCAAATTTAGTACGCGTAGTTTAATTTAACTAAACGGTTTCAAAGTACCTACGACCACTGTACACTGTAGGTACTAAAGGTAGAGCCACGATCGGTATTGCGATATTCTTAATTACAGAAATCGATAACAAATGGCCTTATGTAAGTCATAAGAGTAACAGTATCAAATTACCCACCTCAGATCATCTGCACGTTATTACACTTACCTTATTTAAAATATTGACCAATGATTTCTGTAAGCCAAAAATTATAAAAAATTCGTCATCAATCAAGAACTTGCACCCGCACTTGGTATGGTGGCATTGGTATGGCAGTAGTCGATTATGGCTTTTACTCTCTTGTCTCGTGAAAAGCTTCGGATACCAATACTGGAAACAAAAAAAGAGGCTAGTTATACACCGGTTGGGAAATCCCCGATTCCTACTCAACATTTGATAGACATTACTCTCCGTCTATTTAGTCACTATGAGATCGTACGTGACATTTTACACCCGTTAAATATTTTTTCTGACGCCCCGTTAGCGTTGTCTGTGACTGATGGTGTCATTTCGAAAATAAACTGTCCGCTCCGGACAGGAATATACGATCACTTGGTTTAAATATGTCTGTCGAAGCTAGCTGCGACCAGCGACTTTAGTCAGTATCTCATAAAATTATATTTAAAAAATCTGTCTAATCTTGTTTGTTAGATTTTTTTGAATTTATGGATCAGGACAAGTGACGTACATAAAGAGACTTGTGCTCAGATTTGGCCAATAACAGGATGGAATTAGAATAATAGCAAATGTTTTGTTTTTATACCTAGTAAACATCTTCATGTACTTAAATCATCACGATTATTGTCCTTCTATTCTAGTAGCTACTAGTGATGGCCTTTTCTCATGGCTCACCTCTCAACTCAATTCTCAGTTCTACATCCACTGCCCATCATACAAACAACGTAATATACTTACCTACATATAGCCGTATTCCAAACATTATCATATAAAATACTATATCTGGGTGATGAGAGCAGTGCAGTGCTATACAATTTCAGGTTTTCGCAGTCTAATAGCTCAGACTCGATCGGATGTCAGTTTATTATAGGAGACATATCTTGTGAGTCCAGTGAAATAGAGTTCAACAAAATCAAATCTCTAGATATATTGTCGACATTAATTTATGACGTCAAACGAACTCAAATAGACAAAAGCATAAGTCAATATTTGTAGCACGGCGGTAAAACATACCAACTTTTGTGTTTGGTGTCAAGCTTCTCCTCTTCTAAGATTAACATTAAGATTATACAAATAATACTAAGTAGGAAACGAAGTACGTACTTAGAAGGGCAATTTGATCTTTCTAACATCCTGTTATAGAATTAACACGTGGGTTCATATGTAAACATTGACGAAAAAACTTGAGTAAGCTGATTATTTCCGGAGCTCTGGTGCCTGAGCCTGAATGAACACTTCACTGTAATCAGTTTGGAGTTCTATGAATCGAAGTTGAAACAACGCCGCATACATTTTTGAGTTAATAGATTCAGTAATATAGGTAAACAACTTGTACTTTACGAAACTACTTATATATAGGTAATCTTAAGACCTATCAGGTCATTGCTGAAACCAAGTATCTCTCTCGTGTAGTTCAGGATTCTAAGTGAAAAGTGTAAAGTCCCAGATTTCAGTACTTTTTTTACTTTCTTTTGTTTTTAGGTTTCGTTTCTTTCTTCTGATTCTTTTTGAATAATTATAGTTCAGGTTACTTAGGTAAGCACTGAATGTTTAGATCTCGATTATTCGTATCGTTCGTATGTAGTATTTTTAAACCAATCAGTATAAAAATACTAAATGTAATTAAGGGTTTCTGCTTACGTGCAGTTTTAAAAAGCAAACAAAAATTAATGCAAACAAAAACCTAATTGAAACGTCAGTGCAAAGCCAAGTCGGTTCTGTGGGCGGTAGACTGCAGTTATTTTGTTCACGTCGCTAAAATAGTTAAACTCTGCTAAAAGGAAACGGTTTGAACTGGTACCCTGAAATGGACTTTAACTCGTATCAAATACTGTACAAAATCCTATTTGTTTTCGGCCGATTTTGAACTTTGAGCATTTGAGGGTAGTTGGATATCCTGTCCAGACTTTGTATAATTAGAGTCGGGCATATGAGCATTGTTGCAATACAATTATAACTTCTCCACTTGTACTGCAGTTGTATATTTTTAGAACTATGTATTTAAATTCAAACAGAGTTTGGTATAATAAATTGGAAGACTAATTGTTTTTGGTTTTGGCAATATTTATAGGTGTAATTTGTAATTAGTCAGGATTACCTCGAAGAAAATATGTTCTTCGAGAATGACATTCATTTTATTCAGAGCGGTATTATTTTGGTTGAACAATAAATAAATGCTCAGAGAACAATTCACATTTTACAGAGATAATAACGTTGGGTGAAAATTATGAATTAAAATTTAACGATTTTAGACTAAAGTCACTCATAATACAAAGTTTGTGGCGTGAAATCAACTAATGAATTTAGTTTAATAAAGAATCCATTTTGATAAAATTTTGATAATTTTATAAGCACATTAAAAAAGAAAATTAAAATACAACACTCTTTAAAATCTTACGATTTTGGTCAAAATATATATGTAGGTAGGTGTGCTGAGTTATATACTATAACGTTTGATATATTTCTTCTGAAAATTCAGTAAATTTTAGATAATGAAATATTTTTTACAGCAAAACCACAACGTACACTTTTAGAGTTCATAAACAATTAATTAATTAGTTTAATAAACAATTCATTTGTCTTCGGCATGTTTTCTTTAATTAAAATTGTTAAATTTACTATACATAGTTACACGAGGAAGAAAATAGAGCAAAACAATTGAGGATGCCTTTATTTGTAAGTTGCAAAATCAAAATGTAAATGAAAATTTTTTTTTCATTTAATTTTATTTATTTATTTTTTTTTTAAGGATGCCAACAAAACTCGGAAATCGAATATTTGCTTGAAACTTTGAGGCGTTTGTAAAATGTGATTTATGCAAAGTTTAGACCGTGTTTACATCGTTAAATGCAAAACGTGACTCTACAATAAAAGCTATATAAATAAGGCCCATGCATGCAAACTCGTTTCGGCCAGCTACTGGGAATGTTTTTATTACACTGACAACGATCTACCTCTGATTGTAGTACTCAGTTGAAAGTAAAGTAGTTTGGCAGTAACTGTACTTTTTTATCACACGCGGAAGCTATTGACCGATTTATATTGGATACATTTTAATTAAAATTGGATTTGTTTATACGTAAGTTAATAAGTTCATATTTATTGATATTGTACTGTTATAATAAAGGATGCTAATAAAACTGAAATTGTGTGAACTGAATGAGTTTTATCTGTAAGTTTTTGTGCTATAATTACTTCAGAAAAATTATATTGTCATAAAAATATTGGTATTTGACCGATTATGGAATTGCTGAAATCTTACGAGATTTTCGATGAGAAACGTTTATTCAATCTTCATTGATAAATATCTAAACAAAACAGTAATAGTTACTTATTATTAAATAGTTAAATATTAATCTAACCTGTTAACATTAATCCAACTTATTACTATTTAGTAAAATAACTAGGTCATAGCTTAACGTGTTGATTGAAATAGATTTGCACTAAGCACCACTAGAAGCTACATCAGTCTATGACATCTTCCGACATTTTGCCGATGATGTAAATATGGCGTATAGTTATCAGAGAGAATCCTATTAAAAATAGCATAATATACAATATTGTTTAGAAGTTCAAAGGTAAATAAAACTAACCAATAGCTCCCGTACTATATACGATTGTAGGCAAGTTTAGTTTATCTTTGCTTTGTTGCCGTGATGTACAAACTGCATTGTTTGATGCTTTTATTTATCTATGCCCTTTGAAGTCCGTGAAACGACGTGTATTTCTCTCAGACACGACGCGAAGTGGACGAAGACATTTTAATGATCTTTATGGTGAAGAAAATAGCAACCTTTGCGATAGCAAACGATTTAGCAATCGTTTCAAAATAAACATTTTAAAAGTTTTGTGGTAGCTATGATTATCTTACATTTTTTTGTTTCAAAATAGAACTTTGTAAAATTGATCATTCACTGTAGGTATTTTTTTAAAGGTAGAAAAAGACGTAGCTTTTAGTGAAAAAAATTATCGATCCTCCCGAAACTAAGTAATTACAATGCATAACAAAAACGTAGTAATTTACATTATAGGATTCGCACCTGCTCAGACGGCCTTTTAATTGAGCAAACAATCTTAATAATCCTAATATGCATCTTTTTTGAGAATATAAACTCATAATTTGGTCATGGGATCTGCGTTTTTTTAATTGTTTATTTTATCATTTTTTATACAAAACAGCTTAAATTATAACACTAACGCTGCATAATTATCTACATATTACGTTTGATAACGCCTTCGTAATGAGCTTCATACGGAAACTCAATAAATATAGGTAGATACGTTTCGGACTTTTTTATAAAACATAATTTTTGTTCCGAAATTCTAAAAATGTTTGCACCATGTTTAACTATAATAAGTATTAAATACATTATAACATCTTTAGCATTTGCATACGATACCCAGTTTAGGTGTATTAATATTTAAAATAGAAGCATTTAGCAACAAAGATAAAAGTTGTTGAGGAGTATAATGTAAAAGTGAAGCAATAACATAAATAATCTTCTAGCAAGTATTAAGCTATAACGCATACATTCAGACTAATTAAATCGAGCATTAAAAGTTATTCATGATACCATTTGACCTATTTTATCTCATATAAAGTCATACATTTCAATATGATCATAATAATGGTCACAAAGATGGTCATTTATTATTTAATCTATGTCACAATGTTATAATGAATGCTATTTATTATCCATCTATACTAATTATTGTACCTTGTGGTAAATAATATACTTTTAACAGTAATTATGATAGGGTAATTATTATTAAAATGGTTTTAGATTATATTTATGAATGATTGCAGATTAAGGTTATTAATTGTAGTTATTAGGTCTTCATGTTATCAAAGACAGACTCACACGTGAATGCTATCTCGTCAAATGTAAGATGGAGCTTCTCGTGGACTCGTCATTGAACTTTTTGAATTGTTGAATTACTCTCAGTTTTAAGTATCCAGAATGAAATTGTTCAATAGGGAATGCCCACTCGGGTAGCATACTGCATTTTTTGCAGCAAAAGTTAAACGAAATGTCGATTATCTCACTCTCCTCAACTATAGATTTGTGTCTAGATTTAATATGTTCCTTTCATGGTGAGAAAGGGTGAGAAGTACTTACAGATAAACCAAAAAAAATATAATTGACGTATAATTTGGCTTGTCTATATGTAGAGTATTTACCGCATTTAGTATTCATCGTTCAATGTGGAACTGTAGCACGCGGCATGGTAATATTGCTCCATTTGCCTATCAACCCATTACAATATACTGGTCACGCATACGCATCAAAGAAAATCATGAGTGATCTTAATACGGCATTTAGATAATTTCACGAACATTCGAACAGTGGCGAAGTATTACTGATAGCTTTAAAAAAAAACGCATTTTTGTGATATACGTCGTTGTAATGCGTAATGTATGCAAATTTGCGATCAGTCTAGCTCATTCGTTTTTTTTTTCAGAAGGAAAGAAACCATTGGAATTTTACTCAAATAGCCTCTACCAAGCTTTGAGCTAGCGTATACAACGCTAAAGACGCATTTATTATCCAGCACAATAAGTACTAAGTATATCTTGAACGACGTCTAAAGCTCGTCAGTAGGTTATTTAGCACTCAACGCGTTCTGTTCAAAGATTCGTATTAAACATCAATTTTTATTGTGATTTTTAGGGCCGTATTCATGCTAAAAGTTTTTCATACTGACGTGTACCTATAACGTATATCTTTCGACTTTCAGACGGTCTACGTAACTCGTGATTGCTTAAGTTGTCTATTGTTCGTACCTGTTTACCAAACTTTTTACTTATTTTTTTTAAATTTAGTATAAATATTAAGCATAATTGTTACTTTTTTACTTGCATTATAAATCAGACTATACAAGTACACGAGCTATCAAATACTCAACTATAGATTTGAAGAACATTGAAGGACACGTAAAATAAAAAACCGATATTTTACTGTATTAAATCGCATAGCACAAGAATAAGGTCCCGGGCCTCTCAGGCCAATGAACTTGGTGCTTTAAATCAGGTTGTCTGTAGTTAGTGCGTCCCTCACTGTATCCCGCAAGCCCGCAATGCAGCTGCGCGGACCATTACCGAACGCACACATGCATAGATTGCATAGACGCAACGTACAGTCAGGGTTGTCACTGCACGTCGAACATGATAATTTTAACACGTAGGTACTACATTTTTGAAGAAATATTTAATTTTTGGCAAAATTAAATAAATTTTTTGTTTCAATTACGTTTCAAAATGCTTGCGTCAATTTTGTTTAACCTCTCCACACAATTTTAACGTCAGGGTATTTATCAAAACAAATATTTTAAGATAATATAGTTTGTCACCGGCTTTCACTGATAAATAATTGAAGAAATGGAACGATATTCTGAGTTTTCACACAAACAGTTTTTTTATTTAGATGATTTTGACAACCATTACGTTTGTTTAGGTATGTGTGCATTGGTGAGCATAAGTCATTTTACATACACTTCGAGAATTGCAATTTTAGAGGCATAAATGCTGCTATTTGTCACGGTCAAGTACATACCTAAGTATTGAAACTGAAATGTAAAGGAGTTAGAAAACACTTAGTTTTGTGCTTCAAAATAGCGAATTTAAATATAAAATTGGTAATCCATATTTTTTTTTTTTTAACTATAATAGGTTCGCTCTTGACCACCATCTCGCCTGATGTTAAGCGATGATGAGATCTACGATGGAGCGTGCTTACCTAGAAAAAACCGATTCACTCTCGATTTGAAGACACCAAGATTGTAACCATCAGGGAAAACCCACTCAGGCAACGCATTCCACAACCTAGACGTTCTTATCACAAACGTGGAGTCAAATCTCTTCGTTCGCGTTTTTGGAATATCAACCATGAAACGATGCCGCCCTTTTGTGGAACGAGAATTCCGATAGAAGAAAGGGCAAGGTGGTATTAGATCATGCAGATCAGTTGCACACTCTCCGAAGTGTATCCGATAAAAACCCGATAAGCTGGCGATTTTGCGGCGATGATCAAGACTTTGAAGTCTTTTACACACAAGAGCGTCATTGCCTATGAGTCTTTTGGCACGTCTCTCAATCGATTCCAGAGTCCCCAGCTGATACTTAGCCGATCCATCCCAAAGGTGCGAACAGTACTCCATACAGGAGCGAATCTGTGCTTTGTATAACGTGAGCAACTGTTCAGAGTTGAAGTATCTTCGCACCTTTGAGAGGACACCTAGTTTTTTGGCGGCTAATTTAGCCTTAGACTCAATATATGTGCCAAAGATGAGCGTCGATGACAGAGAAACGCCCAAAAGCTCGAGATGGTCAGTAACCGGCACGGACACGCCTCGAAAAGTAGGAGCCAGTTGGAACGGACTCCTTTTAGCGGAGAACAAACACGCCTGTGTCTTTCCTTCGTTAAACCTGGCCAAATTGGCATCGCCCCATTTAGAGACTGCCTCAAGGGCCAAGTTCAACCGCTCGATCATATTCTCTCTCAATAGCTGAGTTTGTTGCCCACTGGCTCTTGCGCTAGATATATAACTCTCTACGACTGTGCTATCATCTGCGTACCCAAAAATACCGGGCTTCAACAGATCGTTGAAAATATCATTCTATGTAACTTAAAGTTTGGCTCTTGAAATAAGTACACTTCAGCTAGCAAAGCACAAATGCTACAGCATTCTTCAAGATCGCGAAAACGAAACAATTGTATGAAAAGTTAGAACAGCGTATCTAACGGCTATACATTTAGGAATATGCGTAAGTGTTGTTAGTTACTAAGTTTTGGTTAATTAGGCTCCTTGTAGGCTAGCCAAAAACATTGGTTATCTTAATGAAACCCCCGGAAAAAGAATCTTATTTCCCGTACGTTTTTCATCGCTTATGCGTTGACTTCGGCACTGCTGTGCATACCTTAGTGATTGAGTCCTAGAGTGCCTGGGGAAATATTTTTTAACGAAAATAGGTTTTCACTTGACCGCCATTGAAGTTTAGCGACGACGCGGTATACGATGAAACTCGCTGGCTCTGCTTGCTTTTAATGACTTCTTGTAACAACTGCATTATAACTAGACTTGACTATAACCAGATTATATAAAACAAGTAACATCATCTCAGGCAATCTTTTTCACACTTTAGCTCTTTTTAGGAAAGTGGAGTCTTGTTGAAATACACCGTATAGTATCAACTTCTAAAATACTGTTATTCCACCTAGTTAAAACCGTTTTATGCAGTTTCCATCCATATCAATGGCAATGAGACCATCCCACTATATTTCTGTTAGTCATCGACAACATTCTAGATGTCACCTACATGGATACTGTAATTAAATCAAATAACAACATAATTAACTGGTCATTTTACTATGTATCTGTTTTCTGTACACATTAACGCAGTTTTAAATAGGTAAAATACCTAATTGAGCAAGTTGAGCTGACTACCTGCGTATTTATTGCAACATAATATGGCGTATCGCGCAAATAGTAGTACCTGATATCGAATAATTTGTTCGAATATCGAATCGAATAAATTAGATTGGAAGCTTATCCAGTTGTCAGCGAATACTATAAATAATAAGGTGTCATGATTAGCAACCCAAATTTTAGCTTTGGTTCGATTTCTAAGCTATTCTAGTGTGTTGTGTACCTATAAAATTTGTGTCACACAAACGGGGTTTTTAGTACGTGATTCTGAACACAAATGGGTGTGTTAAATTACGTCCTAACTACGCTTTTCCATATTTTCTGACCTAATCATCCGGCAAAACTAACATTGTATGGTTTTGATAACGTTTAGGTAGGTACTTGTTTATGAGTCTATATTGTACGAGATCAGGGATAGAGTAACTGTGACTATGTTATAGTGACGTTACGTCATTCCAGACTGCTTGGTACAGTGCTGTCATAAACAGGCGTGTGGCTTACCATCAGGCACACATCTTTCTCGTCCCATCACTCTGTTTGTTCAATAAAGGTTTTGATGGGGTCCATTTTTTATAATATATCCATGACATACCTACTTAAAATTAAAAATAAATTTATAAAACTTTTTATAAAGAATTTAAAAACCTATAAAACGTTTATTTTGATACCATTGACCTGATTCTAGACTAGACTATCAATATGTGTATCGCACCTTCTCCATCTTACATCAAACTTGTAACGAGTCGCATGTGATAAAATTTTATCTATTGCCCAAGGACAATATAACTCTGCATCAGTTTAACTGTCATTCGTTTTTTTTTAAGAATTTACTATCATAAAGATGTAATTTACAGATAAATAGAGGGTGTTTTGAAAATAGATTTTAATACCACATTAACGATTCGTTGAAATTATTTTAATGTCGCAGTTGTGTCGTCTAAATAAGGTATTTTACATTCTTACTCCTTATTATCTTTACAATCGAGCCACTGTTTACAAAACCTTTTTTTTATATAAAGGACAGCTGTTATTTTTTACATTAGCTATATGACATTAGCCACCTGCTTCGCTTAGCTTCCCGCCTTGTTGGCGTAACCAATATTCTGTTTTGTTGGTCTGAGTTTTTGTTTTGTGACACTTCAAAAACTCGATAGATATTTTAATTTGATCATTGATTATGGTATTATCTAATTTAAATTATTTATGATTTCCTTACATAGCGGTGCCATGTCATTAAAATGTAATTTAGTTTTGTAGCTTTTTGATAATGGAAATATATTGATAAAATTTGATTGTTAAGATTATCAAATTAGTTCTCGTTCGCGTAAGTTTCCCACAATCAAAATAAATTAGTGATCTGAACTGAAACTGTATTCTAACTTTTCACTCATGATTACAACTTGTTTTGCCAGTGTGATGGGACCCTAAGGCACGTTAAAAATTCCGTCCAATCGTAGATCTAACTATTCTAGAGTATCTTTGCTGGAGTTGATTTTGTAACAATATGAATATAGCATCCCAGTTGACATGAATGAATCACGATTACGCAATAGGACGTTGCTTGATCTGTGTTTTTCTGTTTTTGCTTAGGGTTGCCATAATAAAAGAAAATTTGCGAAGCGAAACTTCCAGAATATAAATTGCCCTTATATTGAGAACGGAAATATTTTAAAAACAAATTAAATGCACGATTAACTGCTATTAAATAATTTCCATAGAACATAAGTAAATTACTCATTGATTGAATTTCTCAGTTTTCGAAACATGTTTTATTATTATTTTAGAGTTTTATTTATATTTTAGAGTTATACTCTACGTGAAACAATACCATTGTCATAAGAAATCAAATTAATGCATTGAGGAAATCCGTGTGCCAGTTCTGTTTAAAGTGACTGATTGATTCCGTACGCATAAGTCAGTGCTATACGTGATTATAATATAATTATAATAATGTCTACTGCTTATTTTATTTGTTGACTCTATTCTATATGCAATCAATAACTTTTAACGCTAAATATAAAAAATCTTCTTATTGCAAATTTTTTTTTACGAAACTTAATACATATGTATTCAGAAAGCTAGGCCTAGAAAAATGTAAACAGTCAAGCTTTACACAAACAACAAGGCATTATTCACTATTACTTTTTTTTAATAGCTGGCCTTTGCTCAGCTTTGGGACAAGACAGACTATTAGTAAAAAAAACATTTGTTTTTCGCAAATAAAACAGCACGAGAACAAAAGTTCAGTTCATTAAAAGTTAATTTTCCCATAATACTAACGGCGTCAGCTCGAACCGTTATTGTAATTCTCAAACAACTAATCCAGCTGAGACATTTGAATACAAGAACTTTGGTACTTGAACATAATATAATATTATGTTAGGAATTTTCTATCGTTTCGGCAACCCTAAGTCAACGGCAATGGCCAACTGCACGGCATTGATGATTTAAGATTCGTACAACGAACGGAATTCCCGTTCTCGTTTAAATCTTTGACAAAATGGGATTCCGCCTTCATCATACATGACTATGGAATACTCTGGCCGTTTCTGTTTCTCAGTGTGAACTACGTTCTGTATTACTTATCTTAAAATTTAGAGAACACGGTTTGTTCTTGTAAAACTCGCCTAATTTGAAACGATGCCATTGCTTGACATCAACTAAATGTTGAAACTTTACGTTTCTTTTATAATCATATTATAAAATTATGTATTTTTACTTGCGTGATTATAAAAGAAACGTACATAGACGTTTGAGAAACAGAAACGGCCAGAGTATTCCATAGTCATGTATGATGAAGGCGGAATCCCATTTGCTAGGGTTTTGATATAAAATTGTGACCAAATACGAGTACGTAGTGAAAACTCATTCGTTCTATAGCCAATATTCACTTATAGTAAATTAGTTTCCAATGACATCCCTTAGTGACGTTTTTCTATTTTAATTTACAAGCACTATGAGGCAGTTAATTTCTCGATACGTGTTCATACTTGGGCTACATTTACATAATTATACTAAATAACAATTAAAAAAGATGGATCCCAGTCCCAACTTTCCCAAACTTTAACAAAGATAGCGCTATAGTTTGAAAGCTTATTTATCTTACAATGTCGCAGTGCAGCTAAGTAGGTATGTAACTACTCAACAATTCTAAAGATAATTCTTCCTAATCGTGGTCATTGTAAAGAGTTCGAACATCGCGAGACAATTAAAAAGTATTTAGATCACTATCAAGTCCTATTTATGTAGGTAGTATTTTCAACATGAGATCATATCGCACAATTTTAAAAGTTATTTGTATAGAAGTACCTAGTTACAAATGTAGCGACAACATTGGAAAACTTCGATTTCCCAACTTTCTCGGTAAATACCCAGTTTGCAACATTTGTCAAGTTAATTACGTTTAATTAACCAGCTAACTAGATAACCTGTACAATGTTGTGTTGAGACTTGTTTAACTATTGATTAGGTATTTTCATGCTGCAAGCAAGCCGAGACGTGAGAGAGCAATGCGATGGTTTAGCCAGCTTTCCATTCATCTGCGTATTTCTGACTGTAAAAGTTAATTTGATTGGTTATTTATTTTGAGAAATTATGTGCTGTTGTTTTGTATTTTACGTCTATAATTTGGAAACAGTAGCGTCATAGGCAATGATTAGTTTCGATAAAACCTAACTAGGTATCTCATATTTTTTTTTTTAACTTTTAAAGGTTTACACTTGACCGCCATCTCGCCTGATGTTAAACGATGATGCGGTCTACGATGAAGTGTGTTTACCTAGAAGAAACCGATTCACTCTCGATTTGAAGACACAAAGATTGTAACTATCGGGAAAAACCCTCTCAGGCAATTGGCGTCTATACTCTAACTATTTTGTTTTAAAACATAGTTTTATTTAGTTTGGAATTTTATCAATACTGGCGAAACTACTATTATTCCACACTATGTAAAAAAGAAGTAAAAACTGTATTTTTCAGATAAAAAAGGGATGTTTATTGTATGTACTTGCAAAATATAACTGTGTGACACTTTGCTATGCATGTCTTGTTTATACATTCACTCTACAAACTCTACATTATAAAAAAACTCTGTATTGCAATTGTTTTTGTAAGTCTTGCCTACCACAAACCAAATTCTCAATTTTTGTGGAAATTTGACATTATACTTAATGGAAAGAAAATTTCGATGTACATAACATCAACACGTTTAAAAGGCAAAAATAATGAATCTATATCAAGTTTTAGAAAAAGTTAGTGTGTGTATTGTATGTACTTACCTATGTATGATCACTGTGTATGAGTACTAGCCTTCATTGTGTGTGTTGCTTTAAGGGATCTGCCAACAAATTTATTCACCCAGAATTACGTCGAGCTCACAGTAACATTTCAAATGCGTGTGCAAGCCATTCAAATTAAGAGCCTCATACAAATTATTCAAGTCACTGGCGCCAGCAACTGTCAACGTGTATCTAAAGAGAAAATCATAGAGATCAAATAATCAAATATTAATACACAGTCTAAGCTCTCAATCCGTGATTAAATTTAAAATTTCACTTAAAAATTTAAATAAAATTAAATTGAAATGTAAGCGGCGTGACATTAAATAACTTATACCTACCATGTAAATCGATGTCGAATGTAAAACAAGTTTGATATGCGTAATAGAGATTTTTCCGCTCGTGCGTGCTTCGTCACATTTTTTCTTACAAAGATGTATTGTTCAATCGTGATTTATGTGTAAAACTTTGGTAACTTTATTAGAAACGGTTAACACGTGTCTTGAGTTTTATCTTTACAGTCTGTTTCAAATCATTTTGATACGTATACGTCATTTCACGGAGTGACATAATCATTCTATCCGCCAATATTAGCAAGATATACATGCAATTGTTTTTATGTTCGAATGTTTGTTGCTCAATCATGGCGAAACGACTCAACGGATCAGGTTGAAATTGCTGGATATAGTCTAGAATAGCATGTAGTGTTGTAGGGTACCTACATACTATTTACTGCGGAAAAATTAAGGTAACTGGCAGTTAGTACCTATTATAGAACTGCTAGTGAGTTATAAATCTAACAAGTGAGTTAATTAAATCTTCGCCATACTTTTGCTTAAAAATACTTAATTTATTATATTTCAACCCCTGCTGGCTATCATCTCACGAAGTTGTACCACTTTAGCAAAAAAATAAAAATAAAACCAGTGACAAACCACATGAAAAACAATGACAATTCAGCGTTTCGAAATTTGGACGCGAACTATTTTAAGATGGCGTCTCCCGAACGTTCCCGAGTATTTACGAGGACTGGCGAAATACGATCCAATAAAACGCGGTGTCGGTGACATGCAGTTATGGCCCTTAAGAACTTTTAATGTCGGTATAATTGATTTAAGCTATACATTATACTTAGTGCTATTAATTACGCTTATGTCCTCTTTTATGGCTGAGAAACTGAATTAGCACGTCTGAGGACGCATTTACTTTTGTCCAAAGACAAGCGTAATTCCGAATATTTGACGTTTACTATTTTGTAAGTAGAAACACAAGTAGACATATCATAAAGGATCAGACCACCCGTACGTACACCTATATTTTTGAAAATCTTTTTGTCATACCGTACCTACGATGCCCAACTATAGGATAGGTAGGTATTTTAGGGATAAATAAGGGGTTTTGAAGAAAATTATAAGTTCGCTTTGACAATATCATCATCATGATAATGTGTTAAGAAAAATTGTTAATGTTTCATCTCACTGCTTGATTGTTAGGTATAGTTATGCTTAATTTTTTATTAATTTTTTTTTGTTTGTTGAACTTATTTAGCGAATTTTATTTTAAAATAACTAAATTTTATTTTGCTGTCAACCTTCTTGTAGGATAATTCATTCGTTGCTTTAGTTTTCATCAACTAAACTTAATAAGTAGGTACACTATATCGGTGGTATAGAAAGTAATTGTTACAAAAGTCCTCCACGGTTCGAAGTTACCTACACCAAAAAGTCCCCTTTACGTTCGCGGTGCGCCACCCTGAATCAAAAGGTCGTATGTGTGTAATTATAGTTTGTAAGTTTAGATTAATAAGGCCCTGCGCCTGCGCAAGCCAAAAGTTAAGTAGGCATTAGACGTCAACTGCCATAAGTACCTTTTAAAAAATCAGGATCGTCCGGGGAGTTTGTAGGGTAACAAACTGTATTTGAAATTATAACATTTATTTTTGTCTTTCTCTTACATAACAAATATAAATTAATCTGTTGCGATACGCACTTACAAACATATTAGTTGTTAGAAGTAGACATCAACTGTGTCGAAAGTGCGGTCTAAGGGATGTACTTGCCACATATTTCAGTCTCCATCTATCTCACTATTTACTTTGTGCTTAAGACCGTACTGAATCCCTCTCGCCCTACCATATTTTCTCAGCATTAACTGGATCTCGGCCACAAATCTCGTACGCAGGCTTATTCGTAGCATAAATTACGTTCTTAGTGGACAAAAATTTGTGTTATAATTCACAATCAGACCTCTGGTAGAGCGGTTGAGCATTAATCAAATATATGGAACTGGTTTGTATAAAGGCGGGTTAAATAAAATAATAAATAAGGAGTGGAATTCCGTGAGATTTATTTTGGGGGAAAAAGCGAGTCGGGGTAAGAGGCAGATCATGTAGCGGTGTGTTTATAGCGCGATGGTGTCGGCTCACAATGTACGAGTCTAATTAATGCGGTGCCCTTGGGCGGAGATATATTTGTGGCTGTATCTTCAATCCTTTTTGGTTTTGAGAAATGAATTCTTTGTGGGCGACGTGAGGCGAGATTGGAATTAGTTGGTTTGTTCGTATGTACCTTGGTTGGACTCACTTGAGATCAAAGGAATGTTTGAATATTTTTGATTGGCTTAGGTGGTAGCAAGTATATTAAAGAGAAATTACCGAGTTTAGAGATATAAGATCTTAGATCTCTGAGTGACGAGCGCAGTGCAGTGCTAGATAATGATTTAGACTCTTCATGTTCCATTAGCTGCGTGTCACTGTGGTGTTATGTGCCAGGCATGTTGCTTACCATCAGGCACATGTTCTGATTGTCTCGTCAATATTAATTTAAAAAAAAAAAGTGTGCTCGCGAATCCGGATGTCTTTTTTTCTATTCCCAGTTAAGGCAAATATTTATGTGATGAGTACAAATATTTGTTCTGTAAGCGTAGGTACCTAAGTATTATATCAGCTATTTGGCTTCTATGGTACAAGAGATTTGCTAACTTTATTTAGTTTAGTATACTTACCCACTATTAATTTGCTGATTACAATAACCGACCTATAGGTACGGGTATAGGTGAGGGGCAAGTTCGTTTTATGTGAGGAATGTCCACCAATATAATAAATAGTACCTATCTATATTTGTGCATTTTGTGGCACGACTGATACAATATTTTAAAATTAGAATGAAAATTATATTAACTGCTTTTCAAAGTTAGGCATATACTTTAAGAAACAAAATAAAACAACAATTTTGATCTGAGACTTCGAGAAATCAGTACCTTCAAGATTTTAACTACATGGGCTCTACAGGAGGAGTGTTTCAAGAAAAAGAATGTCGATACTTGAAAGAGATGTTCTCGCAAATTTAATGAGTTTTTATAATATAGCAATTATCTACTGACGTTTCTTTTTTTTCCTAGTTTTTTTTAACGGACAGAGCCTGTACCTATTAATATGTAGGTTAGTCATTACACATTACAATGAAAACTAAACTGTATACCTCACTACTTACTTCCATTAAACACATCCGTAGACCTATGAAGGTCTAGACATAATGAAGCATGATGCTGGTGACATTATCACACTGAATGACAATGCTTATAAACGTCAGCGTTTTGGTTACGTCTCGCGTCGTCCAATAGCTCGATAAGGTTTCTGAAACTGAGATGATCATTGGTAGGTTAAGTAAATATGTGTATTCGACACACAGCCCGAAAAATAACTTAATTTATCCGTAATAAACAAACTTTTATCAGATCGGTCAATTACAATAAAACAATGCGAACGTGATGTACTTTACATCCTGAGCAACAAATCTGATCTTTATCTCGGCATGGGAAAGGTAAAGCAGATGCCATTAAAAAAGATGAGCCCTACAGGTACAAAGGTGACAGTATAACTCCTCAGCACAATACGGGCGGGGTATAATATGGCAGACATAGCAACCAGCTGACGGGAGGCGCCTTAACGTTGTCATGGCTACGCGAAGGGTGGCTAACCTGCCGACATACACCGACCCCGACAAAAAAAGGGCGCTTTCAACCTCTAATCTCACACGGATTTAGACTCTACCCCATAAACCGGAAGGTACAATTTGACGCGCCATCAAACATCGCTTACGACCTTTCTCCTTTATGACATTATCGGGATGCGTGTATTGTGTTTCGGGTTCCATCTTTGCTTTTTAAAATTAGAATGGGTATCCCTGTCTCCCTCTCGGGTCTCGGATTTATCTACTCTAACCGCACTTGTGTAATTATTCCTTTCTCTTTTTACGAGATTTTAAACAGTTTAAAAGTTTTTTGTTGAAATAAGAACGTCCATAAATGTTATTGCGGCAGTAAAAGAGCAGTTTTGGTAATTTATCGCTCGTGTATACGCGGCATTGGACTTTTGGTCGAGTTGGTTGATTTACTGTTTGCTGTTTTAGTAACTTTGTAACACGTCAAATGAAACATAGCAGGTGCTGGCACGTCTTGATGACTCTGTTACAAAAAATATACTATGTAACACATTTTTCATTTCAGGGTCAAACAAAATACCTATGCTTGTGCCCCAATAAAAGTATAATAAGCAAAAGTACATATGGTAAATTAAAGTTTTGTCGTATAAAAAATAAGAGCAATGCGACAGCTAACGCCTTATGTCAAGTACCTCTATTCATACTGTTGTGTATTATAGGCACCGGTATCTAAATATGTGCCTTCAGAAGTCGCTTTCTAAGAAATTAGCCTTTATGTATCCCTATTATTTTAAATTACAATTATTGTTGGTAACATAATAATTATATGTTTAACTATAGACTGAGTGTCATTTCTTAGACAATAACATGACGCCACTTTTAGCTCACTATAGATCTGGTTTGGTTGTATTTAGATCTAAACTTTTCTACAGTCTTATAATAGTAGGTACCTACTAACATCAATCACCCTACCTAGTTATAGAAATAACATATCGATATCTGAATCAGAAATTAAGTTGAACAACCCTACTTCTGTACCTACAGCACTGCCAAAGATAATAAAGCAAATTTACAAAATTGAATTAAATCTCTTTTTTTGAAAACCGAATCGTTCAAAAATTATTTTAAATCGATTATATCGTAATTGAGACGCATCAGTGAGGCGCCTTTTTATGTGAATCGACGGCTATTCTTCACAAATCAAATCAATGTGAGTTTTAACTATTGATACCCAAATATAGATAGGTATCGCCCACATTTGAATGGTAAATGACACACCCGTGGTCAGCATTCAGCTGAATTAACATTTTAATTCAACGAATTGGTATGTATTGTATTTAAGTAAGAGAACAAAATCAGTGATTTTATCGATACAGGAACCTTTAATTGAATTCGACACTTAACTATTTTATTTAATTATCGGTACATACAGAATTGTCTTTTTTAATTTTGTAATGAACTTTTTAAATCATAAATTAATATAATTATTTTGTTGTAACCTAGTGGTCTGTCCCGACTTTGCTCGAGTCAAAATTTTGTATTTACCTCTATACCTAGTTATAAATGTAGGTATTTTTATATGACCTACAGCCATCTGTAAAACTGTACCTGCCATTTTAATGGTGTCAAATATTGGTGCATTAGTTACCAAGGTCGTCTGACAAATTCGACATTTTCTTTTCATAATATCAGTATCTGTATACAAAAGCTTACGACCTAAATCAAAGATTACAAAATAAATTGATGCTTAAAACAGGACATAGTTATTTTTTACTAATTTTAATCTACAAAATAGTTCTAAGCTTCAAATAAACATTATCGTATATCGTATACTTACTATCATATTTATTTATAAGAAAGGCAATTAAATGAAATGACGTCATATTTTTACAAGCTCAATAGGATATAAATCGCATTCAAGGGTTAATAAACGAGAAAAAAAAATGATTCAACGATTTAAAAGCGTCTAAGTTAGACTCTACAATTTTAAGTGTCCACAACATCAATTAAAATAATCCATTAGTCGTATCTATACCTTTTCGACTTGGCCAGGTAAGGTCCAGCCTACACGCTCGGGCATTCCAACACTCGGTTGGGCCGCTATCAATTTTATACACGATGGGTAGGCTATTTATCTTACCTTATTTATTGGCTGACTCGAAAACCAGTCCTGAGACCCGATCGCTTTGTGAACTCGGCATTCACCTATGTATACTGGGTTTAATGTGTATGTGAATTGTGAGAAGACTTTGTATGTTTGCGCTGAGTAATCCAGGCTAAATGAACCGGTAACTTTTTAAAATATCCACGTATGAGTCTTGAAAGGGTTTACAACTTTCACGAGTTCTCAGAAAGCGTCGCTCGCAGCAGCATAAATAAATGGACACCTTACAAAGAATTAGAAAGTTGCGCAACCCTTCTTTTACGCATCCCTGACTTTTTTGTAGCGATTCTTTTTTAGAAAGGACACTATTGTTCGCGGACCGTTTGCTTCTAACCCTTTCCGTTACTCTCTGCTTTGATTATATTGTTTTACTTATTTTTGTTACACGAACAATCTCGGTCCGGCCGACTTCAGATCTGACCGCTCCGAAGAAACAGTTTCTCTCGTACTGCAATTAATCTAGTTCAGTCGGCAGTAGCGGATACCTCGAGAATTAACTTTAGTGCGGCTATAAAATATTAATGATCCATTAAAATCTAAAATGGTATAAAAGTGAAAATTTAATGGGTTTTACTCGAAGGCTCTCGCGAATCCGTGCCGCGGGATAGTGATATATGATGCAATAAATCGATCACAAAACGTTAATGTAACTGTAAATTTTAATTTATAGCGAATAATCGCATATAAATAGAAGTTTATGTGTTGTATAATGTGAATAATATGGTTTAATGTTTGGTTCCAGGTCCGAACGGATGTCCGCGGCGGCGGGGGAGGCAGACATACACGAGGTTCCAGACCCTGGAGTTGGAGAAGGAGTTCCACTTCAACCACTACCTGACCCGTCGGCGCAGGATAGAGATCGCGCATGCACTTTGCTTGACGGAGAGACAGATCAAAATCTGGTTCCAGAATCGACGCATGAAGTTAAAGAAAGAACTACGCGCCGTGAAAGAAATAAACGAACAGGCTCGCAGGGAAAGAGAAGAGCAGGACAGAATGAAACAACAGCAACAAGAGAAACAGGCCAAGCTGGAAGGACAACACCACGGCCATCACGTAACCCACCACCACGACCCGATGAAGATGCCCATCGACAAGGGCTCCAACGACCTTATAAAAGTGAACAAGGTCCCGACGTAAGGTGCCCGCAGCGGGCAGGCAATCATGACTGATTCTGTATCATATAGTGTGAATGGAAGTGTTGCGTCCACTGGGACCTGCGGCGGCGTTAGTCGATTCGTGTATCCACTAGTTTTATGTTTGCGGCTGGTTTGAGTGGCCTCGCGTCGAGGCGTTCGGTGACTTTTATTTTAGTAATGTTCCTTTAGTGCGAAGGACTTGCCTCCGTGTCGTCGGCTGGTTGGACAAGTTGGTGATGTGCTTTAAGCATTTATATTTTGTTGCCATAACCACACCCTTGTATTGCAATAATATTTTTACTAAAATTTACAAAAGTTAGTATCGCTGTAAGGTAAAATAGGAGCCCGATTCAACTTCGGTGTTGTTAGTTAAGATTTTAAATCTGTGAATCTCATAGTATTTATTGCTACCACTTACTCTAATCCATTATGTTATATTATTTTATAATTGATAGATATTATATTATGTACATTTTGATGTATATTTTATTATTTGTTCGCTTTTAGCGGACTGGTTATGTTTTGTGGTCATATTTTTTATGATTGTAAACTTTGTTGTATTTTATCAGTTGACTTCAAAATGGCTTCTTTTTTATGGTTTCGATCAGATTGTGATTCGGTTCAAATAGCATTTAAGTCAGTCAATTGTTGTTTTGGTTGAAATTTATCATTTTCAAATAGATTATTATTATCGTGCAAAATTAAAATAAACCTACATTGCTAATGTAATAAGAACTTAATGAGTAATTAAAAAAAACAAAATACGTATGGAAGTACAATTGCGGATAGATCTTCGTCGTAACTAAGGTTTATGTTTTATATTTCTCTCTTCGAAAGTAATTCATATTATATAAATGTAGAAGGTATTTTTTGATATTTCTAAGATGAAATACCGTGTCCATAGTTATCGAAATAGATTGAATCAATATGAACAAAATAACGGAGTGGAGCGACGATTGGCGTGTCCAAGAATCTCGAGTCATCTCATGTTCAAAATTATATACGTAACGATGATACATATAATTAATTAACAATAATGTGACTAAATATAAATTTTACACGTAATATTAAAAGTTGAGTAGAATAAGTGTATTATATTATCTACATAGATTGATAGGTTCGACTTTGTATGAAGTAAGCTAAGAGTTAGTTTAACTGCATAAACTAGTTTCCAATTGAAGAAATCACACGCTATTTTGTGCATGTATAAATACAGTTAGTTCCTTTTGCGATACTTGAACAATAATTTCGCGTTTTATTCCAAGTCGAAACAACGACGGATTTATGTTTCCTGCAAATTTTAAGTGCACATTTCAGTTTACCGGTTCAATAATTTTGCTTAAACAAAACGCTTACGAACTACGCTCAAAACTTTTGCAAAACTCAAGTTTATAATGTACTTTTTAATTTTAACTAAAAATATTCGCTTTCAATTCCGTATTGTGCCAAATATTTATTAATATCACATTTTTTATCAAATTTCTTGCTTCCTATTAAAGCGCGACCAAAATTATTTTCTAAAAACCTGAATACGTAATCCGAACAAAAATTATAATAAATCTTAGTGTTGATAGTCACCATTATACGTAAATTAATGTCAGGGTAGAATTAAAAAGTAAATTCTATAAATTAAATGATAAAATTGAAATTCGCTTGATTTTTGGTCGATCACGTCTCGGAATCTGTCCACTGTGTTATTCAATGATCTGTAGCTACTTAACATACCTATACATCGGGTTAACGTTAGGAGAATTGATTCAAATTTTAACCTTGTTTTAATTTGAATATGTTCTCAAGTCATAAGCAATAATTAAAAACTAGAAAATAAATTAAATTAGATATTACATTGTCCGCAAAATTTGAAGTCACTAATAATTTTGTTCATAAATTAACAAATAAGTACAAGATACGTACAATTGAACAAGTTTATTTTCTTAGAAATAAAAATCGCTGAGGTGTACTGTAATTTACTCAAACGAGTCATTATCAGATTTCCCTCTATTTATTCCACATTTTTCCCTCCATTGTATTGAAATTTTCATTACACCATGTACGTGCAATATTTCTTCATATACACTTTCGCAGAAGCCATATTTCTCATAGGATTACATAAGATAAGGTTGTCGTTAGAATAAAACCCTTATCCGATGTTATTTTAAAAATAAAAAATGGTAATCGAGAATTGAAAATCGAACAAAATGTACTTAAGTAACTTTGTTTATAAGTAGGCTTTATAAATTATAAAACGCATAGTTAAATCGTAGGCACATGTAATAAACGTTAAGCGTAAAGTCAGATGTTAGTATTGAATTAAATACCCGCTTTAATAATTTAGTGTTGTTTGTAGATGTTCTCAATGGGAAGTTCATTATCTAATACTTCGGTCACGTTAGGAAGGATCGTTCGCATTAAGGAAATTCGGTCGAATCATGAAAATTCGTTCGCAAATAAAATTCAAATAGAGTGATGCTTTCACTGTAAGGGACGTACACACTGAGCTTTTGGTTGAATTATAAATTTTAGCGTTGAGTTTAATTTTGATCACATTGTGTGTATACGAATTTAAATTGTTGTTACATTTTAACGTTTTTCTTCTGTCGCTTTGTTGGGAAAGTGCAAATCTGAAAGACAACAATGAAAATATTGAACTACTATTTTGATAGTAGTACATCAAACGTAGCTCATTGAACATAAGTCAGAAAATGTTATTAAGATTCTGGTGGCAAAAAAGTTCTCTTAAGATGATGTTTTACGTTTAACAAATAACTAGTAAGTATGTAACTTGTTTGAACAAAAAAGAATCAAATCTGCAGTGTATCATTTTTACAGAGAACTTCTTTGAAACCTTTGCATAAAAACGGCTCAAACTGAAACCTATCATTTGCCGCTGCAACCTTCAACAAACATATTGGAGCAGGTGGCAATTTACCTAAATATTCGTGGCATACTTTTAGCAGCCAAAACCCAATTAAAAATTAGCGCTATTGGAAAAGTGTGCTTCTGATTACAGATGCTAAATGTTACAGAATTTACCGACCAACTGACATCATTTCAAAAATGAGCTCTACGTAGGTACTAACTAATCAGATTCTTTTCAGCGTAACATAATCCACAACAATTCCACATAATTGGTCAGCACACACAAGAAAAAAACGCTGCACGTATTATTTCAAGCAAACGTTGGCTTAGCCTTAACATTTGGTTTCTAAAACAATGGCTTACAAGTAAAGTGCTTGTAACATAGTACCTAATACCATCTGTACATGCATGTATGTACGTCCACTGATTTATGGCAGGTTTCTTTATAGTTTCTTAGTCGTAAAGAACTATAATTCACTAGAAAACAATGAGCAATTCGCCAAATAGATTATATACGTCCTCCATCCATATTGCTGTCTTGCCATATTGCTAGTGTTTTGTAGACTGTAGGTAATGAACCTTAACTGAGCATTAAATAAATATCAGTAATGTTAATTAACACTCGGTGTAAAAGCAATTTTACGTCGTAAAATTTTAGAAGTATTGAAATATTTTAATAAAAATATTTTCCACCTACCGCCGTTTTTCGAATATGTATTTACAAATGGTTTACGCTAGCTAAAACCCAAATTTTGTCTATTTTTTGAGCAAAGATAAAATGAATCGTCTGTCTCGTTTTTGACATAATTTGTCATATGTTATGTGACGTCAAACGAACTCAAAGAGACAAAATTGAGTTTTAGTTGAGTTTCGTAATTCTGCGGATTTTGTTCGATAAATCAGCTATATGAATAACAACTGAAAACAAAACCAGTACTTTTAATATAATTATTTTTCTTATTATCCTGCCGCTCATTTTTGGTCTCTCGTTGTATTTTTTTTGAAAAATATATTCTTAGGTAGTTTAAAAAAAATTGTAGTTTTAATTTTTGAGTTTTTATTATAGAGTAGACGTATTATTGCTTACATCGTGTTTATAAGTATCTATTACTTTATGTTCAATTTAAATGCAATTCCGTTGTGAAATTCTATTTAAGTTTACTCAATGTTATGTTAGTGTTAACTTCATAAGATTTTCATTTTCATGTTTAACTATAAAATTAACAAGACTTCCGCTCTTATGTTTTAATCTATTGAAATAATTAATCGATCAATTTTTATCTTTAACGGTAGCTATATATCTATGGTACCTATATCTATATTTTTGAATATAGTAAATATAGGTCATCTTAACTTTAAGTAACTGTAAATAGTTGTGGAAGTTTTATGTGGCGAATTATTTTTGTTTATTTTTTTGTTTACGTTATGTATTTATGTATTTACATGGTCGTGTATGTATGTGGCGTTAAACCACTGTAACAAGACCTAGTATATGATAGTTTTTGTGCTGGATTTTATTCAGAGTGACGACAGTCGGTTAATTTTGAAACAAGGTTGTGAATATGCGGTTACAATATATAAGTAATTTCGCAACTCTTACTGACCGTCGTTACTTGAGCTCTGTCCATAGATGATTTCAAAAGATTTCAAGGTATCGTTACAGTGGTAGTTGTCATAAAATAAATGTGACTGTGTCGTGGTATATAAGCAAATAGTTGGGTGATTGTATATGAAGCCCGCATTCAATATTGTAATATTAATTTCAAAAATTCAAGAGAATAAAGAGTTAATAAAATGTATGGATATTTTGATTTTCCAGAACAATAATCTCCCTTTTTTGTTTTTGTACAATGAACTTTGTTTTGTAATCAGAATCTACCATTATTCTACTACTACCACTACTATCCTATTTATTTTGGTATCTCACGCAAACGACAAATTTTCTGAATGAAAAGAAACCTGAGCTCCAAGATTGTATTGAGGTACGCTGAATTTAAAACCTAAATTGACAATACAGTAATTTTTCCTTTTTTTAAACTCTATAAATAAAAAACGTTTTGTTGGTTTGTGTACGCTTCAAAAACTCAAAAAGTTCTGCACCGATCGCGCTGAAATTTTAGAATGATATATAATCCGCATCAAGGATTGTTTTTACATAATTTTTGCATCACAATGTGCCACAGCGAAGCGTGGCAGGGTACAGCTACCTATATAACCAGATACATATATAAAAAAAATGAAGTAATTTTGCTTGTTTGCTTGCTGTCCTTGCTTTTAGGATTATTAGGCATGTATTGATAATCTCATAAGCAAAACGTACCTATGCGGTAATGTAAACCTCTGAGCCTCAGAATAAAATTATCTCTTTCTCTTCCTCTCTCTCTGTTTCCCTAGCTAGAGATATTCCAAAAGACGTTGGGTGTCGTGTTTTTACAGAAGGTACACTTTGCTCTGTCAGTGTCATCGTTTTTGTATAGCACGCTCCCTTTTTCTATGTCCCTACTCGCCACGCAAAACGGCTTTATATTTTATTTTGGATCAGCCCCATGAATTTTTACCAGGGTGAAAGCTTGATAGAGTGAGTCATGTTTCCCACTTAGCCTGGTAATCATTTTTTACATGGAGGAAATGCATTTACACGTACCGTTCCGTCTAGGGTAGATAGTCCTCCTTAATGCCACGGCCAGACATGGTGCTCCTACCTCCTTCACGATACTAAGACCCAGCTTTGATGCTTATGGCGGATATTCTTCTCCAAACCGCCATGGCTTGGCCGTCTCCGAGCCCTCCTATGGGGCACACCCCCGTCACCGGCGTACCTGAATCCAAGATACGCTGTGATCACCTCGGGGAATAATCAGGAAATGCAGTGCTACGTCTGGACAGTCTTGATTTCCCGCGAAGGGTCAGATCTGTTGTCTGATAACCTTCTAATAGTGAATAGTACTACATGCAATGCAATTTAATGAGTATATTATTAACTTATATGAGTAATGTAAACAAGATTATGTGTTTTAATTATTTTTACTATTTATTTTTTCCTAAAATTTAAGTCCCAATCCTTACAATAATTGCAACTAAATAATTTTAATTCCATAGTAGGTACGTAGGTAGGTACGCGTTTGACCACCAACTCGCTTGATGGTAAGCGACGGTATGGTCGAAGATAACGCACGCTGGCCTAGAAAGTAACTATTCACTCTGCCCTTGAAAAGTTCTAGATCGTACCGCTCCACAGCCTTATCCCACTGCTGTGTTTGTGCCACCTTATTACAGTGACGAAACAATGATGATGCAATGACGAAACGATGACGATGCAATGACGACTTCGTTTTTTTTAACTTTTATATGTTAACATTGACCACCATCTCGGCTACGATGCGGTCTACGATGGAGCGCGCTTACCTAGCAGAAACCGATTCACTGTCGATTTGAAGACACCAAGATAATAGTCGTAGGGAAATACTCACTCAGGCAACGTATTTCACAGCCTAGACGTTCTTATCACAAAAGTAGAGTCAAACCTCAACGTTGTGTCTATAGACCATCAAGCATCAAACGATGTTGCTTTTTAGAGCTACGAGAAGTCCAATAGAAAAAAGATCATGGTAGTAGTAGATCATGCAATATCAGTTGCACACTCTCCAAAATGTATCCGATAAAAAACCGATAAGCTAGCAATTTCGCGACGATGTTCAAGACTTTGAAACGAAAAATCGCACTAGAGTGTCGTTACCTATGAGCCTTTAGGCACGCCTCCCGATTGATTCCAGAACCTCAAGCTGATACATAACCAATCTATCTCAAAGGTGCGAAACTAGGTATAATTACAAATACTATTAAAAGTTTCCGGGTACATACCTAGTAGCCATTGGTTTCACTATATGGTATGAACATCGCATTCGGTGTACGGTTTTGAACTCAGAAAAGCGTGCAGATTATGATTCTAAATGTTGCCTGGAGCTATGGAGTAATTCTAGAGGAAGGTTTATAATAATAGATGCATAAAATAGTAGCAGAACACTGTTAATTTTAAAGTATTTAATGTGATATCATCGAATCACAGATTTTTTGCGCTTACATCGCAAACGCTGGCTAAACCCCACAAGATAGATCAAAATATTGTACTTCAATATCGTACCCTTAAAAAGGTGTACCGAAAATTCACAAAAGTATATATAAATCTCTTAAGTATAACTCACAATAACGATTTTAAGTATATTTATCATATCTGGAAATCTTTGCATATTATGTAGGTACACTCCGCGAGGCATAAGCTGAGCTTTGCATTTGTGTGAGTGTACATGGATAGTGTAGGTGTGACAACCGGCCTTAGGCGCGGCGCCATTCTGTCTCGCCGCGCTCCTGCCTGATTGGTGATCACTCACACTAATGCAAAGCTCAGCCTATACCTCGCGGACAAAATTTCAAGCTCCTGCCTGATTGGTGATCACTCACACTAATGCAAAGCTCAGCTTATACCTCGCGGAGTGCATAGTATGAGCAAGGCTCCAAGTGCAAAACTGAGGTGGGTCGCTAGTTGATTATAAAAACAATTTCATGTTGTGACTAAAACCATTATTATGATGATAGATACTAAATCATGTGACTTCGTAGGGGCCACCCCCTGTAAAAAAGAAATGGACTTAATACACCTCCTGGAAACGTCCAGAATCATAATCCACATTTTTTGAGTCCAAAACGTACACCAAGTTCAATCTTGATATTACACACACTCAACTCCTTTTGGTACCGGGGCTAATAGGCATGACGACTCATTCAAAAGGCTAGCTGAAATACAGGTGAAATAATTACTTTGTTATCTTAAAAACTTCCCGTGATATCCCGTAATCACACATTGGGACTTTCCTAAAAATCACTTCTTACAAAAACACTACTACAGCGTGACGTCACTGTCTGGTACTTTCTATGCGTCGCGCTTAAAGTTTGTGTGTTAGCTATATTAAATATTGCATTTATGAATCTGGGTTCATAACAAAAGTAACTTTAAATATAATGAGTTATTCAATTGTAAAAATAGATTTTCCAACAAAAATGGAGTAAATAGTAAAAAAATACTTATATAATAAAATTAACTTGCCCATCCAGCTTTGAATGGTCATAAAGTAAGTAAAACAAACAGATATCATAATTAAAGTTGATACATAATATTTTAATCCATTTAAATAATTTAATCAAATCAAATTATCTTTATTGCTATAGGTATTGGCTACAGATCTAAAATAATAAATTTAAGCAAGGTATCACTATATCCGAACCCATGTTACTGTCATTGTATCAAATAATTTAATATAATTTCAGGATTTTCAGGATCAGTCGTCATGCCTATTGTCATCAAGGATAGTTCCTGAATATCGGAAAACAAAAGAAAACTTTCAGTTGTAGGTACCCATTTAGACTTAATCATTGAGGCATTTGCACATAGAGTACTTATTTATTACATTACACACATTACATTTATGACATTGGCTTTCAATGGTCATCATTATCTACAAAACAAAATTTATTAAATAACTACGTAGTTACCGTTCCAGTTATTTTTTCGGTATTAAAAACCTATGTGTTCTTCCAGATTATAATCTCAAATTAAAAATATTAATAAATAAATATAAATTATTAAAATAAAATAAGTTCCGAATTTCAAATTTCGAATTCGATCCGTTCATACGTTACGACATAATTGAGCAAGAAACATCCAAACGTTGAGATTTAGGTACCTATAACATCAATAAGGATGTAGTTAAAGCACACACAAACAATAAATAATTGATATTACTAATTTTAATAATCACTATATACATAAAGTGTTACGTTATTTATAGAAAATTAATTATAATTTGTCATTCTGTTTAAATTAACAATAATTTTGTTGCAACATAGGTACCTACAATACTTCAAGCTTTGTTTTGTATGCTATGTATATATCTGGAGCTAAGATTTTAAGTTAACAACTACATAGAAAAACTTAACTGGGTTTCAACCGCCGTACACAATTTACTTTCATTTACCGTCGTTACATACCTATTCAAAATCACTATGAAGTTAGACTAAGAACCGAAAAATTCCATCCCAGAACATCACTAAAACCATTTTTGTATACATTTTCGAATTTCACATAATAACAAAATAATGGAGTTATCTCAAGTAGGTACGTATCTATTCCAATCTTGTTAGTTTGTTGTCAACCATGTTGCTTGTTGCCCTTACGTTTTGGAACACTCAAGTGCCTCTCGAGAACTTTCTTATCTTCCTTCAGGCGTCGCAATACTTAGAACAATATTAATTCCCACCGTAACTAATGAATTTGCTGTCGGCATCTCATTCTTACAGCATTTCGCTGTCACATATATCATTATAACAAAAAAATCATGGCCCCTGATAGTTAAATGTCCCTAAATACCAATAACGCTTGTCGCAGCCCCGTCAAAAACAAACCGTGAGTTATATCCATAATGTATTCCGCCATTGCCATTTTCCATTCTCCGCAGACACTGGCGCTGTCAAATAAATATCAGACCCACGGAATTCACAATAGGTGGGACCTCACTACGCTGGACCGAAAATCGCTTAGCAATCCACTCTCTCTTGCAAACAAAAAGCTAGAAGGCACGATAGAGTGGCTCAAGCGATTCCCGTTCTATCCTCGAAGCAATTTTTTGTCCCGACCTTTCGTCTAATACTTTGCTTTTATAGTTTTTGTTGATAGTTTTTTTTTATCGGCATTACCTTTATGGCGCCTGATATCTAGGGAACTATCATGGCAAATTCTAATGGCTGTTAAAATCGCCGAAATGGCTTGTTATTACCAAAACAAATGCGACTATTTTGTTAACTGTTTTGGGAAGCGGAATTGACCTTACTGGAGATTGAAAGATTAAAAGTTCACAATTTTTAGAAAAGCTACGGTATGATCCTGAAGAATCAATTTCTTGTTCAATTGCTGTATTTTTGGCAACAAAAATGAGTTTTTGAGACGTAGCGAACTTTCAGTAAACGTACTTTTTTTTTAGTAAAAATTGACGACACGAGGATGACATGTGCCTGATGGTAAGCAACATACCTGCCACATATCAGCACAGTGACACGCAGCTATGGGAACATGAAGAGTCCAAATCATTACCTAGCACTGCATTGCGCTCGTCACCCAGAGATCTAAGATGTTATATCTCTAAGCCCTGTAATTATCTGGAAACATTGCCCTTCAAACCGGAACACAGTAATGTTTGCACTTTACTGCTTGGCGGTAGAATAACTGGCAAAGGTGTGGTACTTCCCCGGCAGACTCTTCCACTCTTCCAAGTTACAAATGTAAATTGCCATTTGTAACATTTTGTCCAATGTATTTTTAACGGTTATTTAATAGGCCTGGAGTTGACAGCCATACCGGCTGGTGTGAAACGATGTTGTTGTCAGGACAATGGCTAGGAGACACAAAGCTGGAAAACTAGGTAGGTTCTGTGATGTATTTTTTTCAGTTGCTTGGAAAAATTTATATTAATTTTTCCTGATGCAATACAGACTACTTATTGGCATCTATATTCTATACTGAAAATCTTTAAATGTAATACACGATGAATGTATAAAAACTATACTCTAGGACCGTACACTTACCTGTTGTAGGTTTTGCGGTTTAGACTATCTATTGTTATATTGATGGTTACCTACCTACTCCCACAATCAATTATTTCTTGTTTTTAAAGTATAGGGTGACAAGACGAGCAAAACATGTACCTGATGGTAAGCAGCATGCCTGCCCATAACAGCACAGTTACACGCAGCTATTGGAACATGTAGAATCCAAATCACCGCATTGCGCTCTTCACCCGAAATTATAAGGTGTTTCACCTCTTTCTCTAGTAATTTCTCTGGAAACATTGCCTTTCAAACCTTGGCTTGGCTTGGCGGCAGAATAGCTGGAAAAAGTGTTGTACTTCCCCAGGTGGTCTCTGCAAAGAGCTTTGCATACTTACGTTGCTTGCAATCTTGATCTACCAAGTGGCTGTGTATGTCTGAAATACTCGTAACTTAGACTCATACAATACGCGAGGAGAGAGACATTCGCGAAATATACGTAACGCTGACAAGCTGGACAGTATACCTCTCTACTCTTTCGCGAGATCGCAAAAACTGACTCACGTTATGGGACCGGAAGTTTATAACACTCTTCCTAATGGTTAAATCTACATCAAGTTCGGGTAGCTTTAAAAACCGATTAAAAAGCTTGCTTATCGATCAAACTTTTTATTGTTACAGCGAGTTTTCATATAGTGATAGCAAACTCATAATAAAATTGTACAAAAAAATAACTTTGTTCATTACGATTGTAATAAATACTTATACATGTATTTTAATATTTGACACTTATTTGTACGATACTTATTGTCGTACAATAGAATGTTCAATTTAAACCTTTAAAAATGTAAGTATAATATTTGTATGCTCTTATTTTGTTTTTTTTCTAAAATTGACGTGTAAATTTTACATTTATCAATAAAGAACGTTGACTTTGACTTTACTCTACCCCTACAAAACTTCTTTATAATGTGGTATTACTGGTATCATCATCATCATCTCTGCAATACGAGTAAGAGTTTAGGACATTTATCGTTGATTATTTATTTATTGTGAGCCAGACTGATATTCAATTTATTAATATTTAGTTTTCTGTACATATTTCGATCAAGAATACTTACATTACCTATTAGTAAAATTTCAAAGCTTTCATGCTAACGAAGGTTCTTAAAAAAAAACCAGACAAGATTTTTCTGGAAGAGCTAACTCTTTTTGAATAAAATACTTATCTTACCTATATCAATATGTTTTACTATGTAGCTAATTATTAGTCAATCTTAAAATCCCATCTATTTAACCTGATGGTTAGAATTGTAGTAATTAAGTAGATGGATAGATAAATAATAAAAGTAGATAATAATATAGGTAGGTACATAATTATAATCGTTTTATGGAGATGGCATTCCAAATTAGTCCTCATTAAAGATAAACAATTTAGATTTACCTACCGCGAAGAATTAATACCCATAGAGGTGTAGTTTAAAGTTCTTATTTATGAAAATAGCTGAAATCTCATCTAGCCGTCTGCCATTAAGCGCCGATGCGTCCTGGGGCATAGACTGGGCCAATTTCATGGTCTAACGCTCCCACCCTGCATCACAATCACTTAATACGTGTCACTTATTTCGGATGCTATGTCTATTGCTATTCAAAAGGGAATTTCAAAAATTTGTAGATAATGAAAAAACCTCAACATTGATGTGATTGAAATAATTTGATATATTTACACTAACTTGAAGACATGTTTCTGTGGTAGGTACCTACGTATTGAGCTGTAACTTCAAATAATATTATTTTCTTGTAATGACAACTAGAGACGATCTTCTTAGCATTCCATGGATTCACCGTGCGGGTGCCGGGTCCATCGTGTGGCAGAGAGAGAAAAACTCGAGTAGTTCCCGAGACTTGTGACTCAGGCGTAGGTTTAAGGGGCCCCTTTCTGACGTACATCAACACTCACATTCACCACTCGTTTTTCTCTCCCTGCCCAGCCAAATCTGATATGAGCCTACTAGTGCAGCTTTAGATACTCGTTCTAGTATAGAACTTACTGTACTTCTAGATAAGCCAAGGTCTTTCAGTAGGTTATAGAGAGATTTTGCTGGTATACCTCTCGCTCCCACTTCTACAGCGTATAAACTAACTACATAGCCGTTTTTTGTTAATTCGTTTAGGAGGTCGTAATACTTATTTTGTTTCATCGCGTGGTCTTTAGGTATATTAGTTTCCCACGGTACGGTAAGTTCTACAAGGACTATGCGTTTCGTAGCTCTAGAAAAAAGGAAAATGTCCGGTCTGGATGACGAAACACCCACATCCTCTGGGATTTTGTAGTGCTTTTCATACGTGTCCATTAAAATAGTCCAATCAGGTGCTGTACCCAGGACCTTTTGTTTGTCGTCAATCCCTTTTGGGCTCTAGCTACTGAAAGGCTCATTGTTTCACGTATGATTTCAAGTACTCTGTCATGACGCCGTGAATAATGACCCCCCATTAAGGAGCACCTTGCACCCCACCAATATGTGCTTTGCTGTACATATCGCCTCTCCACAAGTATAGCAACATTTTTCAGAGGCTTTTCCCCACCTTACCAAGTTACTCTGGTCAGGGAGGGTCATTTGGAATGCATTCAGATAAAATTTTAATAAGGCAGGAGACCAGTCATAGATCAAGGTGCGCCACTTTAGAGCTAATGGGATACAGAACTCACCTATGATTAACCACTCACTTTGCATTTCTAAATTCATAGCGTGCACTTTGTAACCGTTATTTTCGTCTTGTTGTAGAAAGGTTTTTACCATGTCTCGGTCTTCCCTTTTCCTTCTCGCACCCAACCCAGCAGTATTTACTTGTGCACCTGCCATAAATTGTTTATGGAATTGAAGTCTAGATTCCAGGTCTGAAGCAGTTTTGTCTTTTGGGAGAGATGTAATTAAGTCGTCTTGCGACTTTCCCAAAACATGCGTTTTTGTAACTCTTAGATGTTTGTAAAGTTTTAACGTTTTTATACGTAAAATTTTAAATGTAATTTATTATTTTCCGGTTACTCTGTTGTTTATATCTGGTTACTCTATAATGTATAATCTGAGCTATATAAGTTTAACGTCATTTATATACTTAATTTTTATAAACTGCCAGAATCATAGGTGAAACCTGCTGATTTTCATAATGAAAATGAATGAAATTCAGTGTGCGAGAGATGTTATATAATTTATCTAGTTATTGAATGAGCATACGAAACTGAATGTAATAAACACATATTGTAACATTGGAGTAAACTGTACAGAAATGTATTATATTCCAAACTATGCGGGCCTAGAAACGATTTATATTAAAACAGTGGTTTAGTAGTAATTTAGCGGTAATACATAAATTAATACATAATTTAATTACTAAGCAAAGAGTACTTATGGCCAAAAATCAATTCAATGCCTACTCAAGAAAAATCTGTCAAACTTTTGAACTCAACAAAATGATATAACTTTTTTTAGAAGTTTGCGTTGTCAAACAAACTCTGAAAGACAAAATTTTGACCTTTTCCACAAAAGTGGTAAGCTACAACAAATCAACAAACATGGCATTTCTAATACCTGTAAACATATTTGCCCTTATTGTAATTTATATGACTCTATGTGTTAATACAAATATTATTAGGTAACATTATCATTATCACTTCAAAGAAAACAATTGAAGTAAATCAATTGCTTTCTTGGCTTTTTTTCAGAATACGTAATAGAAACATCTGAATTGAACATGGCGACTGCGATCCGCTTGCAAACTATTCCGGATGCGATAGAAAACTCCATCCTTTTATTTTATTCCCTCTTTTTGCTTTTATTCTATCGAGAAAATTGTTTCGTTCCATTGTGGAGAAGGTTACCTATCTGGAATAAGCTAAGAAAAATTACAGGTCCTCAATATTTTTCGGATATAGTGAAACCTGTCACATTGATTCAAACTAGTACATTTATTTAAATACAAGCAGCACCCTGCGGCTTTACCTGCGTAGTTATTTGTCAGTTATTTTACCGCCGCCGCAAAAAGTTAGATACAAGGTAAAGAAAGATTTCATTTCTGTACTAACCATCATAATCAGCCTCTGTTCGTCCACTGTTGGATATAGGCCTCTCCCACAAAACGCGACTCAGGCCGATCCTCGATCTTACGTTTCCAACCGCAACTAGCCGTCTTTCGTATATCGTCACTTCATCTAGTTTCAGGCCGTCTTATACTACGTTTGCGGATTCGCGTTCGGCACTCCAGAACTCGTCTACCCCATCGGTTATCAGGTCTAAGGCTAATCTATGAGATTCGATGAAGTTTCCCAAACCCTGTCCATCCGAACAGGATTATTCTCATGACCTCACTCTTGTCTTAACACTGTAGCATAAAAAAAACTATTTGTGTATTTCGGGAAATTAATAAATAGTAATGAGTAACAAATAATTTTAAATAATAACTGAATATTTTCAGGGATAAGTTTTAAAATGCCTGCATATTTTGTTACACATAATTATGTAGGTAAGTAGCTACAGTATTACGTAGGTACCAAAAGACGAAAAAGGTGAAAATTATTTTGATGAGTACTATCGAAATTTAAAACGGTTTTGCTAAGCTATTTACATCGTGTTCAACCAGGTTTATGTATGCTTTGCGTGATATTTATACCACACTTTACATTTATTACTAAATCACTTTATTACAATTCAAATCTATGGTAAAAATCTTAGAGTTTTCAGAAACTAGCTTCAAATCCATGTTTGAATTTACTGACGACACTAGAAAAATAAACACAATAAACTTTCTATAATCTGAGAACTTGCATCATAGCTGCCTTATCAATCATCATCATCATTCTTAGTCTTCTGCTGGACATATGCCTCTCTCATGGCTTGCCGCTCAGCCCTATCCTCAGCTATACGTCTCCATCCACTGCTTGCTTGCTGACTTCCGTATATAGTCACTCCATCTAGTCTCAAATCATCCTACACTACGTTTGCCGATTCAAGGTCTCCACTCAAAAAAACGTCTACTCAAACGGTTATCGGTTCTGCGACAGATATGACCGGCCCATTGCCTCTTATCAATCATCATAATTTCATAACATATTATAGAGTTCACAGGTTTTTGTACTTTCTTGTTCAAAGTGCTTTAAGGCTGTACCCCGAGCTAATAACCTTGAGTAATTCTTACCTCACACACGCACATCGCAAGAAAGAGCAAGAGAGAAACAATAGGACTTGTCGCTGTTTTACGCTCAAATTTTAGAATAAACTCTTAATAAAATCAGCTTTTGGTCTTTCTTTTGGTGTCAGTACAAAATCTAAATAATGGTGGGTTTTCGAGTAGATACATGATTATTACAATTATTTCTATTTATATGGTTTCGTTGTGAGGAGTTTATTTAAACAATAAATTCATTACCAAAAAAGAAACTACCATTTTGAAGCCAAGAAATTGTAGAAATTTCATGTACCTAAGTATTTTTTACCAGTTGATATTTATTTTAGCTAATTAGTAGATAATAGCTCCGAAAACTAAACAAAAAACTCGTTTTGCTGGGGGACGCACCTTAAGTGACAATTCTAATAGAAATATATAGGATCGGCGATAAGGTCATTTTTTGGATCACTAGTCTTACCGTTTTCCTAAGTTGTACATAGGTATGTAATATTTGTACGTTACGAACAGTAAATATTCATTAATTCAACTCTTGTATCCTTTTAAAATATCTTGTAAGATTTTAAAGTGAAAATTAGTTTTTGATTACCAGATTCAAACAGGAATCGGTCAACTTAAACTTGTCGTAAGATTTATTAATTTTAGTTTTTTTCTGATTTTTTGGCAACAATATACCTATACTTAATGGTCGATGCGGAGTCTTACACCATAATCTCATTTAAGTATTGCCGTGATTCGGTAGCAAAAATAAATCATTTCAATAATTAAATAGCCTTGTGGCTCAGTTGGTAGTTGGAAATTGATGAATATAAACACAAATTTTAATCGTTTCAGTTATCCAGTGTTAGCGTAACGAGCAGTATACATTGATATATATAACAGACTATGGTACGATTCGAAACGCCCCTGCAGTATCGATTTAAAGCGTTTATCGGCCCTCATCCCTCCTCCGGCCTTCAGCTACACGAATCCAAGTTGAAGTTATACACTCGCTTCTATTTGTGAGATATTGAAGAGAAAAATAGCACACGCTAGTTATGTAATGAAGAGTAGTTCTAATTCTAATTTAGTTTTGTTAATAAAGACTGCCTGTTTAACAAGAACAAAATTAAAAATTTTGATTAACCCCCGATCGGATCTCGGATTATGTGTATAACGTTCTACTAGTCAAGCCCTTTCATTTGATACCCATGTTAAGGGAGATGTGAAAAAATAAATGTATTTCGCCATTTTGTGGTAGCGGCCATCTTGGATTTAAATTTGTCATAGTGCAAAGTACTCTACTAGCCAAGCCCTTTCATTTGATACCCATATTGAGTTAGTAGTGTAAAAAATAATACAATTCGGCATTTTGTGGTGGCGGCCATCTTGGATTTGAAATTTGTTATAGTACTCTACTAGTTAAGCCCTTTCATTTGAAACCCATATTGAGGTAGGTTGTGAAGAAATATTTTATCCGCCATTTTGTGGAGGCGGCCATTTTGAATCGATATTAACCAAACATAGCTAAGAATACCCGCACGGTAATTAACTTTCAAATAAAGAAAACCGCATCGAAATCGGCCCATCCGTTTGAGCTCTACGGTGCCACAGACAGACACACACACACACAGACAGACAGACAGACAGACAGACAGACAGACAGACAGACAGACAGACAGACAGACAGACAGACAGACAGACAGATAGACAGACAGACAGACATCGACGTCAAACTTATAACACCCCTTTGGTCGGGGGTTAAAAATCGAACTACAAGAACTTTTATATTATGTTACTTGCTGCTACGGAAGCCTTCATGGGCGAGTCCGACTCTCACTTGCCCACTTACCACTCGCTAGTTATGTAATGAAGAGTAGTTCTAATTCTAACTTAGTTTTGTTAATAAAGACTGCCTGTTAAAAATCACGATCACGATCTAAAACTTATCAACTGCCTATTTATTCATTAGCTGTGGCTTTAATTACTCTTATTTATATGTTTTTTATGTAGAAATCAAGATTATTTTAAATCTAATGTAAGAAAATGTGGCTTAATCAAGTTGATAGATAGTTCAAAATTAAATAATTACTAGGAACATGTAAGTAGGTAACATCTATAAAATTGTTTTACATATCAGATCATTGTTTGATTTATTTATTAGTTTGTCCATTAATAAAAGTAAAATCTGTAATCATGAGACTTTTGTTCCAATGTTTGTATCGGTTTGCTTAATTATAAAAAGTTTATAGTCACAGCTGTTAATTTAATAAATTTTAATTAATGATTTAAATAAAATTAGTCAAAAAATGCAAATTTTATGACACGTTTGACGCATTTTATATTTACACAGTTTTATTTTAGCGGCCAGGACATATGTACCTACCTCATCCTGTCAAAAGTTATTGACCTATTTCAGTCCAATCGAAAATATTTACATCGATTGACGTCGAATGTTTCACATCTATATTTGTATGAGAAATGAAAATCTTTTTTTAAATTTTCCTAGCAATTTTTACTTTTAGTCTATCTTGGGCTTTAAAGCAAATTAAAAAATAACTCGAGTTTTCTGTTTAGCAACACATTTCGCGACATCATTCATGGCCCTCAAACGCAAAACGACAAGGTATGTATTCGTATATAACTCGTCGTTTTTGCGTAGGGGTTAAAAGTACGCAAAGTTAAATATATAATAATAGGTAGTTAAAGTTATAACGGACAGCTAATACACCTAATTACCCACGCAAAATAAAAATCCGTATTCATTACACAAATACTTTTCCGGGGTGGAGAACGAACCCACAATCTAAGGAGTTGTAGACTAGACTACTCATAATTCGCTACCAAATGAGTCAACGTCTTCAGTCTATAAATCAATGTATATTTACAACAGTCGCTAAGATAAATCGTCGTTCAATTTGCTTGTCAGAAAAGAACAAGATGGAGAATATTCCACTTGCCTAGTTTACCAACAAAACATTTTGGGAGCGTAACTCAATTGGGTAAAACATAAGTTCCCTTACAAACACTCCCTAAATATGACAGAAAGAAACTTTGGCAATCATGTAGCAAGTTCGTAGAACGCCGCATTTCGGGAACAAACGAGAAAACTGCTTGCGAAGCACAAATATTAGCATTTTTATCGGCACAAACAACTCGACACCTAAAACCGTAAGATTAAAATAAAGCCAGCGATTTTTTGTAAATTCATTTACGATGCTCCGTACAATGTAATCGAATTAAAATTGTTGAAATCAATGTCAGTTATTAAATTTGTCGAATAGTTAGTGAAAAATTGTGGAAGTCGAAAATTTCGTTGTAAAAAGTCGTATCTGCATCGCGGAATGGGAAGATACAAGCGGCGGTAACTCCTGACCGGTAGCGTTTCGGGAACGTTATGCGACTGCGCGAAAACTTGCTAATAGCCACATTGATTTTGCAGATAGGAGCCAGGTCGGAGCGCACAAACCTACCTCCACTACAAGCACACAATCCAACGAGCGCCAACCATTGTTACCCGTCTATTGAACCGATGGCGCCGCACTGCAACTCAACGACCTCTTTATAACACGCAATGTAACTCGCAACCCCAATATCGACCAATCTACGAAAGTCTCTGAATACGAGAACCGAGGTAGCTCGGAGGTAGGTATAACAATAACTATATTATTATTACTTACATTCGTTTCAACTGAAGCCGCCTTTTTACTTAACGTTCAATAACGACGAATTGCCGTCGGAAAGGAGAATCGTTATTATATAACAAAATATAATATTACTGTCCTCGGTCGATTACATTTCCCGGGCCAAGATACAGGAATATTGAAAGAAACGGTCGAATTGTCCTTTTCCTATTGGGATCGTAATAATTTGAGGACTGAAGCAGTTTTATACAGTGTGGAATAGATTTGACTGTATGGGCGTGAAACAGGAGACCCTGTTTTGGGAATTGCTGATGCTCTCCCAAGTTTGCTCCGTAAGCAAAAGCTCCTAAACAAACAATGCAGGTGATGTTAAAACGCTATTTTACGATAACTGCTTCTAATTAATTAAGTTTTCACATAACTTTGTTTTCTTGATATTAAAATGTTAATTTAGAACTTTTCCTATTACATAGTTATGGTTATAAATTATACTATTGAGATCATAAATTACAATTTCTAATGACCTAACCTTACGCAACTTAATACCTTAATATATTATACATCTGAATGTATTGTAACGGTAAAGTTTCGAACAGTGTCTGACTCATCAAAAAGCTTGACACTAAATTAAAAAAAAAAAACAGTTTAATGATATTAGTTCGATACTTACTTGTAATTTAGTTTTCCAGTTTTTATTAAGGTTACACATATTATTCATTTATGGAAGAAATCGAGCTCCTGAAACTATTGACTATAACTATTTTTTTTTTAATGGCAACAAGTTTTTTTTTCAAAGTCACAGAAAAAGTAATGCAGCAGATTATATATATCTCTCCGGATAGTAAGCAATACGCATGCCCAAGCGCAGTAAGTGTTTCGAACACAAAAACTACTGTTTTGGAGGTGTGCATTATGCTAAATAAATAATACAAAATAAACACTACGCACACTACCATGTATTTGACATACGCCCTCTTATGTTTATTTTAATCATAAACAAACTTTCTAGTGTGCGAAGCTCGAGAATTCTCCATATGGTGCACCCTGGGCATGTCAACAACTTACCTCGGTAGCATCTTGTGTGATGACGCATCCCGGCCGGGGAGGGACCTTCTACGCTGCTCTCCCCCTTGAGCAAGCAGTACGTGCAAAAGATAAGGAAATGTCCTGAAAGACTTGAGAAAGTTACTCCGCTGATACTCCTATCGGCCTAGAGAAATTCTTAAGTCTTCCAGAGACTCGTGGGGGACCCTCCACGAGTACTATGATTAGCAGAGTGCTTATCATAGGATGTTGTGATGTACCCATAGAGACCAAATAAATCGTGGCTATCCTTGGCCACGATCGTGACGGTGGGCCTCTCGCTGCCGACCATCGTAGCCAAGATGCTTGCCAGTGAGAGGTTATGTGAGAAGCGAAAGTTGGAAACATCTCGCTCATCCACTACGGCGAGAGCAGACACGGAACTAAACCTAGAGGGGCACTCTGGCTAGCATCCCGTTTGTAGAACCATGGATAGAATTTCTCGAGAAGATGACGCGCCGCTGGTTCCGACGCGTCACTGGAGCCAAACCGCGTTACGCCGCGATGTGGGTCTGCAAGGGCAAAGGCAGTGGGAAAGTCACGGTTGGATGTTATAGCGGTACCGTGACTCTGCCTACAAGCCACGACTGTAGAATCCACTGGGGGGTTTTAGTCGGTAGAGGCACCAACGATCCGTGATGTCGAAATTGACATACCCCGCCGTGTCCCTGCACAGTGGACAATGTGTAAATGCATTTTTCCCGCAAAAAAAATGATGTAACTTTCTAGTGAAAACTAATAGGATCCAGTAGCTAAACTCTGAGTTCTATGCATCAGCATAGAACTCAGAGTTTAGTTGAGTTGCGATTCATTTATCAAAATGAATCGCAGCCAATTTCAGGAACGTCTGTTTATTGTCTAAAGAAACGATATTTATACTTGGCATACTTAATTTGGTCATCTTGTTACATTGTTTCACAGAAATTGTGAAGAACTAACACAGCTAGTCACATAGAGCATATAAATTCCTTCAGTTTAATTGGATAGTATGTAGCAGGTAGTTGTGAGCCGCGAGAGCCATATTAAAACCATCCCTACATTTAATTGCTTCCCACAAGTTATGGTTCTACATGCGTAGAGCATTGCCGTGTGCTCTTTAGTTTTGTCTTTTTTTATTATTTCAGAAGCTAATAAAGTTTTAAGTACGTATATACCTATTTTTTTTTTATATTAAAATAACAAATCAATTATCTACCAATCCGCACTGGGGCAGCATGGTGAATTTTGATTTTTACTGGAGAGCGAACTTTCCTCCTTCTGGGGAAGGGCCCGAGTCCAAGCAGTGGGATCATTATTTAGTGGGCTACTCACGCTTAAGAAATTAATCGCTACTTATCGGTTATCTAAATTGAGTTAGCTAATGAACAATCTATCCATATCTAATATTAAAAAGAAATACTATAGTTTAGATTTTATGCTCAATCACGTTGGAACGACGAAACAGATCGGCTTAAAAGAAAAATAATAATTAATAAATACCTATTGATGGACATGGTGTTGTACCATGTGATTGTAGATAAAATGCAGAATTTACATAATAGTCTGGAATAGCCATCAAGTCTAACCAAACTTGATGGGAATATCACGTAGACAGCAGAAACAACTTTTTATTGCGGGAAAATGATATCAAGGTTAAAATTATATTATTTTACCAATATAACACAATAATGTCAAAAATGGACCCAGAGAATGCCATTATTATAAGAGCAATAGTAATGTCTAGTTTAATTGAAAAACCTCTTGCAGTAAACTTTAGAGATTGTCTACCGCATTAAAGGTGCTGTAAAAAGTTAAAAATATAAAATTGGTATGTCAGTTTGCTTCATGGTCATAAAGATTTTTAAAAGATAAATACAACTATCCCAGAGATAGAGATGGCAAGGACTTTCTAAAATCGGATTGCTGGAAGCAGGGCTATGTAGAAGAAACTTAGCACTATGGGAGAGTCACGTGCTGCATTTCACAAATAAAAACACATCATCACTGCTTTTATTTATCACCGTAAGTCGCTTTTCAAGGAAGTATTTTGACAAAATCAGTGCAAAGATCACAACGCTACAGCGTGGTCTTTGCCAATGTATACACCTGAGGTAACGTGTTAAAGGGGTATAAGTGCATTCCAACGGAGATTCCGATATTTTGACCTCAAGGAGAAATGTGGGACCCAAAAGGGTTAAATGAGTAATACATACAGTTCAAATACAGGTGCTTTGTAACTATGAAGGAGAATATACTTTAATGTAGAAATCTGGGAACCACCGCACAAAAACCTATACTTAAAATAGATGTACATTTAACGCAAAAGAAGAAACACCACGAAGTAGTTTTCTAAATAATAATATAATTTATTTGTTATTCCGTGTATGTGTAACTGCAATCTCTCCCAAGCTCTCGCACTAGGTATGACCATTAAAAATACAACTGTTCCATTTTAGCATCTATTGCAAGTAAGTAAATTGATTAAAAACTGGAACATTTCAAACGCATCACAAGCACTTTCTACACGACCAGTTAGTGTTGAACTGTGGATTCATAACGCAAAGCTCCATTGTTTTCTCCTATTGTATACATTTTTGGCGGCAGGGTGGGTCTTACTGAATGGTTTGATGGTATTTGTGTGTGGGGTGCAAATGTACGGCACAGGTAGGGATGTTAATTGTGAGGTATGGTTACACTTATTTTCTTAATACTGTCAATTGATTTTGTACAATCAGAATTCTAGCAAGACAACCAAGTTCGTAGACCCCACGGTAAATTTTGTCCACGGTAACATAAATATAAGTTGTCGTGTATGTATTTTCCTACGTGAAACTGCATTTAACTAAAACTTTATTTTAGTAGGTTCCTGAAATTCAGTTTCGTGTAGGAAAATATAACACGATATGTTATATGTTACCGTGAACAAAATTTACTTCGTTTCTGGTCTATTTTGTTACACGAATTAAATTATAGTTTAGAAAAAGAAAACAAATTCTTTATTATGTTCATCATCATCAGTCAGTATACATCTACTGCTCGACGTAGACCTCTACTTATAATACGTCACTCAGCCGCAGCAGCTTCTCGGTTTTACGTTTCCAACCGCCAACAGCCGTTTTTCGTATTTCGTCACTCCATCTAGTCTCAGGACGTCCTACTACGTTTACCGATTCGCGGTCTCTACTGCAAAATTATTATGCTCAACAACAAAGATTTTGCAGTAATCTAGTAGGTACCTACCTAATGTTGGAATGACTGCTCGAAGGGCGGCCTTATATTTATATTTACTTAATTTATACAAAGTTAATTGCCTTATTCGTGTAACTAGTAATAATTAAGTATAAGAATTGTATTTATATTGGAATATTTATTTGAAAGAATCCTTATAAGAATCCAAGAGGAAATAGCACAAACTGTCCTCCATACATTTTTATTCCAAAGTCTAAGTTACTGATACGAAACACAATACGAGTACGTGATACTTCTCAATGCAATTGTACAACGCTAGGGACCGTTCATCGAACGAGTTTCCTTTATCGGCACAAAAGGTCCTATATCCATTCAATTCTATCGCAAGTTAAGACTTTCTCGCTTTCGAAAACAAACCTAATTCTTCTCCACATACAAATGGTTCAACTCGCTTTTACCACTTTTATACTTGCGTCGTTTCAAATCTAAGCTCGCGAAATATTTCCTGGTCCAGAATAGGAAAGGCGTAAGTGAATATTGCCGTGCTAACTCTTGCGACTTTTTAGCAATGGTGTGCACAGTCTTATCTCGCCTGTAGCAAGGTGATTTACTATAATTAGAAAGATAGCGGTGGATGCCTTTTGTTATAATTTTCCAGGCTGGCTCACGAGCGCTTTCCCGCGCGAAACTCATGAAAATGGCGGCCATTTTGTAATGTGCCTTGTTTTTTGATAAGGGTATTAAAATAACGGCGTATTCGGACGGTTCTTTGCTTAACTATGGAAGGTACTTGTTTATATATTTGTGTAGGTGGTTAGGTACGTGAGCGCACATTTTGAATGCAAATTGGAAGAGTTGGTAATGAAATTTAAGGAAATTAACTATCCTGCCGACGCACTTGCCTCCGGCTATAGGCGTTGGTATCTCGCTATAACGATAGTGAAATTCCCTAATTTGAATATTATTCCTTTATCTAAACAAGGTGCTGAACATTCTCCGTTTTAAGGCTTATAAGATCCTGGCGTAGAAAGCTCAAATTTCGTTAAGCTTAACCTAACGTTTTAATTACGAAGTTTGGTAAATAATTTTGTAATAAGCTTGAGGATTATATCCAACAACTTAAATTAAATAAGCAAAAATCATGAAGAAAATAAATACCTAGTTAAAGGTAATACAGAAATAAGTTCTTAGTAACTTGATTCAAAGCGAAATAAAACAACCAACAAAAAGATAAAAATCACGTCGTATTTGAACTGGCACGGCGTAGTCGATAAACAAGCGCTACGCATTTCGTAGCTGTTACGAAAAACCGTAGCACGCCAAAGCAACTTAACCTTTCACACCGAACTCGTGTTAAAGTACGTTTTGTCGTAATAATATTAATGATACAAACATAGTAGTATTTATTCAGTAATATTTATACAGCAGTAGGTAGTTAATACCGCGATAATGCAAATACAGGCTGTGAATAGCGCCTGGGGTCGTTTCAGACGCCATTACTGAAAATTCCGCCACGTTTCAACTCTCGTGGGCTCAACATGTATTTTCGTGTTATCAAGTGCTTTCCGTTTTTAATTTTAATAAAATTTTATACGTAATTTTGTTAGGTGTGAAACATCCATTTGCTTTACTAGGCTTGTAAATGATGTTAAAGGGTGTGTATGAATGTTACGGTTGTACTGTTATCTTTTTTGTGTCTTTTTTGTTCATGACTTTGATTTTTTTTTAAACATCGTTAGATCCTGCTCTTTGACTGACATAGGTATATATTATGTAGATCAAATTGGTTAATACAGGTTTTCACGTTTTGTTTTTTTTTTAGGAAACACGATGAATAATTTTACAACAATATCGAGACGTGGTGGCCTTGATGGCTATCGTGGCCTGGTAGTTATAACGTGCTATTCACGATTATGAATTGGTAGGTTCAAATACTGCCTGCACCTCTGAATATTTTTCCAAGTGCACATGAATAAGTGTGTCATCATAACTGACGTGAAGAAAAACATCGTGAGGATACCGGCATGTTCCAATAAATATTTGAGGCCATGCGTCATCCACTAATCCAGCCAGCGTGGTGGAACATGAGCTTGAATATCACCTTGCAAGAGAAAGTCCCGAACATTTAGTGAACTGCTTGCCTATGCTTATGTTAAACAATGTCGGGAGTGAACTAATCATGTTTAGGTCTGAAAAGTCCAGTACCTTAAGTATTGGTATTTTTGTATTGTTTGAGACCTATGCCTCACTGTAGGTACAAAGATAAGTGCAGATATTCACATTCTATTATGATAGTACGAAAATACTTCTAAACGACAATATTCCCACACTGTCCTAAGACCGCATAAATTCAAAGAACCGTGTGCGCTATACTCATTACAATATATTTAAACCGTCGCCTAAACCCAGTAATTTGCAATTTCTAACCCCGTCTAGACTAAAACTATTTCTCTATTGCCCTCAATTACTAAATTTCCTTCCCTCTCTGTCAAGTAGCCCTTAGGCAAGAGTGAATGAGATGGGAGATCGGGAGGGTAGGTTGAAATCCCGTCGATTTTCCATGCAATTGAATAAGTAACGTTATGGTGTGAGGATGTCGGAAGTTTTTATCAGTAACGCTTCGGATGTCTGAATCAGTTTTGAGTATGGGGAATTCCTAGCAAGTACGAACTATACAGACAATATAGGATAAGGTAGGATACATTATAGGATATGTATGACCAACCAGAATTACATAGGTACCTACTTGTAGGCTAAGTTCTATAAGATCCACTATTCCCATAGTAGGCAAGATCATAATATAGATAGTTTGACAAGCTATAGAGTCGGACGACGGTGCGAGACATCGGAAAAGCGATCACTTCTCTCAAATGAAATTGGGCTGGACACATTGAGAGTGAAGACAGGTGGACTCAAGCGGTTACAGAAGCGTTGGGCGCCCACCGGCTAGATTAGATGGGTCGATGACATTCGAACAGTCACGGGTCATGCATGGATGAGACCAGCAAAGGAATGAGACAAGTGGGTACACGAAGAGGGCCTATGCTCAGCAGTGGACGATAACGGACTGAAGAAGAAGAAGAAAAGAGTATAGGTTAACTATATAACATAATTTATAAAAATGGTAATGGTTAATATCAGGTAATTCTTATCGTAAATATAACACTGGATTTGATGACGTTGTAAACGATTGACGTTGTTATATACTCGTAATTACCTCCAATTTTCGTATTGCATTGGATAATTCTTATTCCACTAAAAATATATTTATAAAAATTTTAATATTAGATACCTACCTTCCTATCTAAGTACCTACTACCAATATCTGACGTAAAGCGGTTAGGAGCTACCAAAACTTATTTTAAGTGCCGCATCCTGTATACAACTTGCAGGCATCTCACGAACTCGCAAATAGGCTGTAAAAGTACGCCATAATTTAAACATGGATCTCGTTATTTTTATGACATCCACCACAACGTTATAAATGCCGTCAAACGTTACAAGAATCACCTGCGGTCAACTTAAAACAAATACCCTGGTACTATATCCACCTGCCAATTTTATACCCCAATAAAAGAGCACAAGCACCCATAAAAGCATTATTACCTATTAATTTCACACCACATTAGCGGAACTCACAATAAAACTCCGATGTTTAGTTCTGTGACAGTGATTTCCCGTTTTTGAGTTTAGCGCCATCTATCCGCGGATGGCGGAGCCACGGAGGAAAAGATTATAGGCATTATACGACCGAGTTTACGACGTCGTAAAAGTGCGCCATAAAACCGAAGGGCACGCACGCCCTCTGTTAATCGTTCAGAAACCGATATTGCGGTGAGGCCTCGAGATAGATTACTTTTAGGAATGTTAGGAATAACCTCTTGGCGTTTGTCTATTTATGGGCCCGCTCTGAATTGGTACTTACCTACGTACCTTGGTTGCTCACCCCGCCTGCCGCAACTCCTGCCATAACTCACTCGGGCAGTAAAACTGTAATGGGTTGTTTATGTAATCTCGATGTATAAAATCAATCTTATTATCTCCTTTGGCTCGGATTACGGTTAACCGCAATGTATTACTTCCGAAATGACATCCGGTTGCTAGGTAGAGCTATTTTTGTGTGATGATCCACTTGTCCGCATATTTGACGCAAAGCGAAAATTGCCTACGAAGGTTTTGTTACATACCTAGGTATATACCTAATTATTTACATTCCGTAGGTACCCATACTCCTACTAATTTATATGCTACATTGATGTAATGTAGCCAATAACACATAGAGCGGAGCGCGAGTTTTAAATTGATTTGCAAGTTCTGGAAAGGTTCAGATTTTTTGGGAGAAATCGCTTCTGTGTTGACATAATTCATAAAAGTACTAAGTTTTCCAACATACTAAAACGCATCGGCAAAGCGTGGTACCAATAGGCCAGTCTGTCGTAGAACCGGTTGCCACTGCAGTAGATGGGTTCTAAAGTAGAGACAACGAACGACCAGATGGAGCGCAGATATGGCAAAACCAGTTAGTGACTATTAGAAATTAAAATCAGGCTAAGCGGCAAAGCGGTGTATCATACTTATAGACGTGTGTCCATCTCTCAATCTATGGACTAGTAGTGCACTTACGAGTATTATAGAATTAATATTATTATAATTATAATGATTGTAGCAAAACTATTGCATGACTGAGTATAAAGATTACGGTTTTACCACATGGTAGCAAGCTCTGTGGTGTTGAAATAATGATACGTTTAATAAGTTTATTTTCAGATCCTTTATCATTTTTCCTCTTTAATTGTTTTATTCATTTACGTAATCCAAAATTTTATTGATTACAATTTTGTCTGCGTGAGTGCTTTTGATGTTAACAACGTACTTAGAAATTAATTGTAGTTAAGTGAGCTCACTCAAAAATTGGACTGGTTTTTGACTCGAGTAAGGCTTCGGCAACCATTTAGCTTTTGCGGATCTTGATAATATGGTACCAGTCGAATTCAAACAAATATTTAATTGTCTTTATAATATTTGTCAGGTAAACTAAAATAAAATACAGTTTTTACATCCATTTTGCGTCAGTTGGAACCTCACATGAGTGTATGTAAGTAGATCAATTCTAATAAGAAACAAATTCAAGTAGAGGTGGTAGAGTTTAACTGTTGACGGTTTCCCGATGTCTACAAATTTTCCAGCAACACATCGACCACATAAACAAAAGATCGAAAAAATGGCGTAAGAAATTAATAATTACCTAGATCTATCACTATATCCTGCAGTAGACTGGGTAAGTGCTGCACCGTGCACTTACCCAGTCTACTGCAGGATATAGTAGTAGTAGTAGTAATGCAGATTCACGATCTTAACAAAATGTATTTACGTATAAAAGAGATAATCCCTAAAAATCTAGACACACGGCAGTGTGATCAGCCAAGTACATTCAAGTAAACTGGCAAGACGCACCATGTGTAATATTACATGAACCATTTGGAGCTACTTTTGTCCTCCTCATAACTTAAAAACGAATGCAAATTAATTTGTGAAATTGCTCATAAATTGAGACTTGCAGGATATCAATATGTGCTCCAAATTTCATAAACCTAACTCGAACGGTTATGTAAATATGCTCGTCCTAAGACCGTCATTATTATCACTGATTAAGATATAGACATAAAAGATTTTGTCCAGTACCAGATGATAAAGAAAGTTCAAATTTGGGACCCAAATAAGAAATTGGTGAGCACAAAGGAATTAATCAGAAACTAGTATTTTTTAATAATGCAATAAAATATAGTATCTCTATTTGGATGTGGACGTATACTCGTAGTGCCTTTAAAAAGAAAATAGCAATCGTAATTGAGGGCTGACGATATTTATAGTAGATTTAAAAATATGTGTCTCTATCTATATATATAAATAGAAAAACATAAAATTCTTTATGGTGGTACAACAAATTCAAAAAAATATTTTTTCCTTTTAATCGTTTTAATCCGAACATATTTTATTATGAGTTTTCGCATACGAGTTAAGTTAAGAGACGAAAAGAGGTTATCAATTCGACCACGATGTTTTTTAAATATGTTACTTTAATTGTGGTTTTAATAAATTAAAATTATTATTATAAGCGCTACTATGATACTATGTAGGCACGTGGTAAGTAGGCACAGGTAAGTAATATCTATCCATTGCCTGTTAGACTTGGCTGGCACCGACTTCAAATAGATGAGTGAGTAGCGCTTATAATAATGATTTTAATTTATTTTTCGCTTTTGAGTGCCTATTTTAGGTTTTGAAGTCTGTTTAATTTTTTGTACGAAAGTAGTTTATAGTACGTACTACTTAAGAAAATATAGTGTATGAGAACTACCCAAGTAAGATCTGAGGCTTTAATATGTTATGTTGAGTTATATGAAAACAAAAAAAATTAAGTTCTCACAAAATATGTTGTTTTAATCAATTGCAGGACTGGTCATTGAACTTGGCGCCCATTTACAACTCACTTCTTTTGTTGTTGAAGTTAACAATCAAGCCATTTATCATAGTATTGAATTTGGCTCTGACTGAAGACTGAAACATTTTCTTCATCGTCAAAGTTCTTGACGTGGTCTAAAAACTCAGACAAACTATAATCCTCAAATTATTTTAGACTTAAATATTATTTTAAACTAGGGCTGATTCACACCACATTCACGCCAGCACGCTACACAGCGTCAAGAACCAAAAACTAAGCCTATGATCAGAAGCACTTAGATTAGATTTAATATGATAACTTTGTTGTGATTATAATATGTGTATTGTTTTAATAGTAGGTACGTATTTTTTTAGTTGCAAAGTGCCTCTGTAACATTTGCAATGCTCCAAAAAAGGGTCTAACATCTAAAGTGTACGTTTGTAAGTACGTCCCCCTCCGCGCCATACAACTACATCCGCATGTCAATGACGCGAACCCATAAAATAATACTCTACAAAGAAGTACTAAAAAGATTTTATTTCAAAAATTATTTCTACAAGTACCCAATAGATAAATAATCGGATATAACTAGAGTCCGTTAAGCTAACCGCCCGTGCAACAATTTTATTGTGGCACCCTAACAATCGTTAAAGTTTTATTGACTCCAAACACAGGCACTTTAAAAATATACAAATTTACGGTCACTCAAACTGGTAACGATAATTCAACACGTCGTATAAACGTTTTATTGCAGTTCCAATGTAAACAAAACATCGATTTCGGAGCTTTTAAATGGCTACGAGTTTGGCTAGTTAGCATGTTTCGATGTTCATAAAGATATGACTATTTTTTCATCTATTCTAAGACGAAGGAAGTTCTCAATTCGGCTATTTCATGTGAGTTAAAAACTTCTTTAAGCACGTTGGTCTTTTTTTGAAATTTGTTTAGTGGTAAGGCCACGGGTGTACACCCTTGCCAGTGGTCTATCGCCAAGCAGGAACGTGATAGTACCACAGGGGTATTGCAAAACAACATAGCCCTTCAAAAACGGAACACAGTCAGTGACTGTGTTCGATTTTGAAGTTTTCAGTCAAATTACAGGGTATGGCGACAATACACCTTATACTTGTATCTCTGAGTGACGAGTGCAGCGCAGTCCTAGATTTATTATTTGGACTCAGGTAAATGTTTCAATACCCACAAATCCTTCTCATCCCGTCAGTTTATAGGTATGTCTATACTCTATACCATAGACAGTGCCCGTTTTAGCAGTACATGCGCCCTGGGCGAGATTAATTTCTTCTTTGACTTGACCTATCAATTTACACACAAAGGGGCGCCTGAGCTTGTGGCGCGGCGCCCCTTTATATCCGGCGCCCTGGGCGGTCGCCCTACCCTAACATCGGTACTGACCATAGAAGAAAAATACGTTAATTAAATCTTTAATATAAATTAAATGAGCTTTTGCCATAAAAAATATCAATCGTGATGCTCCATCTGATCCTTTTGAAGTGTCAGAATACCTGTTCGTCCATGTTAAACCACTTTAAAACCTTTTGATTGTATTGAAGTAAACAGATTAGGTAGGTAAGCTTTTAAGTCTTCCTGCATCCTACAATTTTTATCACTAATGCGAAAGTTTGTGAAGATTTGACCAATAAATTTACTGTATCACCATCAACCACAGCCTTCTTAATACCGCTGCCGATCGGAGCCAGCCGAATGGACTCACTGGATGTATGGCGATCTGGCGATCACGAGGCAGGCGCCCGTGACCTTACCCTACCTTTATGGTTGCCGCATGCTGCGCAAGCCAGCCCGCGCAGGCTAGGCCCCGGCTGGCAAATGCTATCTCGATTATACATATGACCAGTCTGAGGTTGGCTGGCTTGTTTTTTATCCCCTTATTTCCCACCAAGCTGCACTACTGGTATTGTCGTGTAGAATTATTTTTCCCTTCTGCACTATACATATAATAGCCAGTAGTATCACGGGGAATTTGTAAAAGGTCTAACGTCTTCGTTACCATCGACATAATTTATTACCTAGATCATTTGTTTTTATTATTTTGTAACTTTTGTAGTAATTTAGGTAGTACTAACGTGTAAATTCATATTTACGAAAATAACTTCGAGCCTTTATTGGAAAACAGAAGCGTTCCTATGAGATAACAGGTAAAATATCGCAGAGCGTAACCATAGAATAGATAATATAGATAGAACGGACACTCCCCAACCCCCGCCAATTTCAAGCTTCCTCACCCCTCAGGCCGTTTCGGATACGCTAGGAGCACTCAACGAAGGGCTGGTATCGAACATCTAATTCCTAACGAAGTATCATCATGGTGGGTTGCTGTACTGTTTACGGCTGTCCGTCAAATAAACGGGACAAGAATAAAAGCTTTATTTAATTTCCTAAGGATAAAGTAACGTAAGATTAGAAACTTTTAAATAACGTTGCTTTATAATAACGTAGTAATGTTTAACTCAAAGTTCGTAACTTACGCACATTGAGATAATATTATTTACGTAGTAATAATTTTTCAAAGCTTACACAGCCAGTTTTAGGCACGGATTGGTAATGCCTGGAGGAATAATTATGGTGACAAAATAAAGTTTCCTTCTTGGGTAAGTGTAAAATAATATGCGAATGTGTACCTACTAATAAAAATAGATATCTAGGTACCTATCGATCATCGGTTTCGTTTGATTTTACGCGGCAATACATACACACTTTTAATTATAATAGTATAACTTAGCGCCATTCTATTTATGTAACTCAACATTACAGCAAGTTTATAAACTACTTTACGTCACCAGGTGAACTCAAGGGGCATAACTATTCAATAAAATAATTCAGTAGCCCTAGCGCTAACGAACACATTCACGCGTGTGTACGAACAACATCTGCGTAGTTGTGTGAAGAGTATGTAGCTCCACAGCAGCGCTTGTATGGAGTTTTAGTGGAGTGTCCGGGGTGTGGCGTAACTAAGACAAAAAAACATGGAGTAGGAACATATAGGTAGGTACATTCTTCATACTTAATCTAGGCCTAGTGAAATACAAAAAATTACAACTAAAATTTTGGATAAACCAAAATTTTAGTTGTAATTTTTTGTAGGTATAGGTATAGGTATCTCTACTCTGGGAAACTGACAAGCTCCAGGAAAGACCTTCTAAAGACCAGACGCGATCCGAAGAGGATGGGGGGTCACAGGGGGCATGACAAATCGTATGGGTACGTTAAATTAAAAATCTAAAAATTAAAAATATCTAATAATACATTGACTATTTTTTAACGCGTGAAAACCACTGGAACGGCTACTATGCGGGTAATATTTTGGGGCGCTACTAGTAAAGTCTTTTTACTCGATTAATTGTTTTTCTACTGGTGACCCCCCTAAATTCACTACCCCCGGGCCCCCCAATCTGAGGCTGCGTACTGGTGACCCCCTCCAAAATTCGAGGCTGGGACCGCGCCTGTCATCAACCCGCACTTGCCCAGCGGTGTGAATAGGCACAGAATAAATTTTACTATTATACTAGCTACTCAAGCGCTTTTCATTTGAAATGCATATTGAAAGGGGTTGTGAAAAAAAATGTAAACGCACTTTTTATAGTGGCGGCCATCTTGGATTTGTAATGTATAATAATGTATAGTATTGTATTAGTCAAGCCCTTTCATTTGATACACTTATTGAGGGAGAGGATGTGAAAAAATATTTTATGCTCCATTTTGTGGAGGCGGTCATTTTGAATCCATATTTTAAAGCAAAAGCAAGGAAATTAACTATCATATAAAAAAACGCATTGAATCGGCAATCGGTCCATCCGTTTGAGAGCTAGCGACAGACTAAGTAGATGCCACAGTAAGACACACACACACTCACTTAGCCAGACAGATCGCTGTCATGGTGTCTCTGTGTGTAGGTATGTGACAAACATAAACATCGATGTCAAACTTATAACACCCCTCCTTTTGGTCGAGGGTTAAAAAAGCCCCGAGTCGCAGCTCTATGCTTACCTACGTAGGATGTTTATATTATTATACGTAATATGCTATACCAAGATTAGAAATTTGACAAGTTAAAAAACCCATTTTTTTATATATTTCATTTAAAAAATTGGTTAAGTAATTTTAAATTACTGTGCCTACACATTGAGCCTTCCACCGTACTTTCACCATAGAATAGATAGCTTCCCCTCCACGATCGCGCAACATTTTTGTTTTAGACATACCTGTTAATATAAGCTTTATCCTGTACTGTTAAGGTGCTTTTTCCATTTGAATGAAGTGCAAGAAAAACAGTTTTATTAGACTTCTAATTCTGTCTTTGATATATAGTGCTCATAAAAAGTGATAAACTAAATTAAATTTAGTAATCATGTAAAAAACATGATTTATCCCTAAAAACGAATAGGTAATTGTGAAATTAATAATAATATGAAAAATTACTACAATGGTAAAATTTATAATCACTACCTCTATCAATTTACTTCAAAACTAACATTAAAACTTGAAGTGCACGATGCTCCTTGCGTATTTAATGCATGCATAAGTTCATAGATGGCGATGTATGCAGTTTAGCGAAAGCGTAGTGACCACTCATCGTAAATTAGGTGTTTGCCAATAGATGGAGCTGTTTTAAACTATCGTTTTAGATAAAAGTTAACATAAAAATACTTGTTGCGTAACTTACCATCGTTTATGAATGCACGGAAATAAAAATAATCTTCTGCACTACATATCCAATATCCTTAAATCACAAAAACATACACTTGAAATTTTTCTTACAAAATGTAAATTCTAATTTGTTTGAAATTGAAAGATTCACGAAAACTCCTTTATTGCACTGTTTTTTTTTTAAATATTGACGAGGAAGTACTTGTTTAGTTTCAAATACTAAATTAGGAAAGACACACAAATAAATATAACGTACTTACTGTACTAAGCCAAAAAACGAAATGCCGACATGTAACAAAATAAAACTGAATTTAGAGAAAGTAACGGTTTTATGAAATTGTCTAAAAAAGAAGGGTTTGTTTATAGCTGAGCAATTTATTTTATTATCCATCACCTTTTAAGAATGCCGCTAAACAGTGGTGAAACTGGGAAAGTACCTACCTTTCAAATTGGTACATTTTATGATGAGTTGTAAAGAATGTATTATTTTTTGTTTCAGATACTTTTTGAAGAAAAAGGCTGCTTATGTTGGCAAATTGGTAAGTCGTTATAAAACTTTTTTTGTTTTCACAAAATACCACATTTGCTACTTTTTACGGTGGGAGTGAGTTATATTGCTATCTGTGTTTTGAATGCATGAATCAAATCAATAATTTAGTAAAATCATAAAAAAAGTTTTAGTTCTCGCCAACCAAAAATTTAATCGCTGACACGACAAGATGAAGAACTTAAATATTTAACCGACTTAAAAAAACGAGGAGGTTCTATGTTCGACTGTGTAGTTTAGAATTGAATGTTTGGAATAAGTAGACCCCAATAATTTGTTACCTTGTAGCTAATATTATCTAGTCTGCTTGTAGTATAAGAGGAACATACAGTCTTTACCATCATTCATGTCCATTTCTGTGCGGGGTTACTCTCGTAATTCTGTCTGATTCTAGGTAATTCTTCTTCATTAATGTGTAGTTCGAGATTTTCGCCAGTACCTACCTCTATGTATACCTCTATATGGCGCATGTACCTTTATTCGAATTAATTCATAGAGTGACTATTAGTTGTTGCCAAGTGCTAAAAAGTCGGCCATAAAGCTATTAATCTATTATCCATTTCACCACAGACTGTAATCATAAACAAAAGAGTTTTATACGTGTGTGTCAGATACAAGGTAGTTTACTTAATATTTATTGATTTAATGGATTTTGAACCGACTTCCAAAAAGGAGGTTGTCAATTCGACCACGCTGTTTTTTTTATGAATAGCTAAAACAATTGCTTTCTACACTCCTCAATAAAAACAATAGAAGTGTGCGAAAATTCAAACTCTTCGTAAAATGTATTTGGAAATTGTTCTTCCAACAAAATGTTAATGAAAAGTAGCCAATGTTAATGGTCATTTTGAAGGAGGACAACCATAAATACTAGTGTAAGTACTTAATTATTATACCAATATAATTTAATTATAATTTAGTAAGTAGTGGTAGGATTCTTTGCAAAGTCCGCCTGGGGAAGTACCACACATTTGTCAGTTATTTTACCGCCAAGGAGTAGTGTGAAAATGTTACTGTGTTCCGGTTTGAGGAGCAATGTTTTCAGAGAAATTACCGTGCTAAGAGATAAAACACTTTATAGATAAATCAGGGTGATGAGCGCAGTGGTGGTAGGTAATGATTTGGACTCTTCGTGTTCCAATAGCTGCGTGTCACTGTGCTGTTATGTGGCGGGCATGTTGCTTTCCTACAGCTACATGTCTTGCTCGTCTGTGATATGTCCGACATTTATGAATAAAGGGGCGATGTACTTCAGGAGCCAGTTTTTATCATATCCGCCATCTTGTCGAGCATTCAAGTTTTATCGGTTGATTAAATCGCTGTCAGCTACCCCTTTGCGAGTCAAGCTCAACCTTGTAAGGGTTGCCAGTTGCTTTAATTGTAATCGAATAAGTTGACTTTTCTTTTATTTTACCGTCAATCCAGCCAAATAGCTGTCAAATTTAAATTAATGTCGATCCAGTACAGAAATTGGTGCAAAAATTGTGCTTGTCAAAAGTCTTGCAATCTTTAGGCCAGTTTTTCGATTATTATTGTAGAAATAAAAGTGGTCAAGTGCGAGTCGGACTGGTCCATGAAGGTTTCCGTAGTAGCATCATCAATCATAACATCATATAAAACATCATAACATCAAATGAAACATCATATAAAAGTTTTTGTAGTTCGTTGTTACTTTAATGAGTGTTTTAACAATGGTGAATTTATGGCGTATTAAAATAACACTACTTACCAGATCTCATTCAAACTAACTTTCGTTGATAGTGTACATGGTAATGTACATCATACATATTTTTTAGTTTTGTCATTTTCTTATTTTAGAAGTTACAGGGGCAGGGACACACATTTTACCACTTTGGAAGAGTCTCTCGCGCAAGCTAGTTTAGAAAAATAGTATGTTAGAAACCTCAATATCATTTTTGAAGACCTATCCTTAGATAACCCACACGTATAGTTTTGATGGAATTTTTTTTTTTTTTGAGTTTCACTTCTAAGTATGGGACATCTCTAAAATTTATTGTTTTTTCTCTTTTTTGTATGAAAATATTTATGCGGTTCTTCACAAAATACATCTACTTATCAAGTTTCAATAGTATAGTTCTTATAGTTTCGGAGAAAAGTGGCTGTGACATACGGACGGACAGACAGACATGACGAATCTATAAGGGTCCCGTATTTTGCCGTTTGGCTACGGAACCCTATAAATTTTCAATACCATGGTTTTTTATCATCATTTAACTTTTTATTACTTATATAGTGCTTTTTTTAATGTTAAAGCTGCATTTTTATTTATAAAATCTCTAGAAAAAAAAAATTGGTTGCCTGTAAAGTCGGTATACGGGCGAAAGTTTTACGTGACAACGACTTTGAGTGGTAAAATAATTTTACGGAAGGGACGCGTGCCTTTCACTTTTTATGTCTGTCTCTCTCGCTCTTAGGCGGGCTAACCATGCCCGAGTGGAAGGGACGCGTGCCTCTCACTCGCTCTCGTTGTGAGCGCATAACGTGAGCGGAGCGTAACGCAGTTTCTTGAAGTGTCACCCGGCAAACCAATTTATAAGACGTCGTCACGTCAACAAGTTTTGGACTCGTCCTCTTTAAAGCAGGTGTTTGTAGGCTCACTGCTACTGATATGCTACGTATACTAGCGGGGGGAGACAGTCATGTGGGACTCTCTGTCACCACCGACCAACGGCCTACCCACTAAAAACACTGGGGAGATCCCTCAAACCAAATGGTACCTGTAATTCTTGACATTAATAAAAAAATAATTGAACACCTTTTTTACGTTAAAATCAAATACACAAAGTGGACGACGTGGGCGTTGTATGAAACTCTATTCTACGTTCTGTACATTTACTAGTGTAACACTAAGCGTTTAGGTTCCTAGACGAAGTCTAGCGGAGACCGTGAATCTGTAAACAACAGAAGGTGTAGGATTCTAGATAGATTGACGATATAAACAAGACAAATGGTGGTGGTGAAAAAATTAAGACCGAGGGTCGGGCTGATTGTAGCATTATGAGAAAGACCCAGCAGTAGAATAAAGGCTAAGAATTATGATTGATTATTGATTGTTACTTAATTTTAAAATAAGGACAGCTAACTTTTTATCACATTGCATTTGTTTCCCCTCATACGTTGTAGGATTATTATTTGGATTCCTGATAATTTTGGATGACAGCCCTGCGATCCCTACATTCTTGTTATGAATATCAGATAAAAATATGTAGGTGTCTTCAGATTCCTATCGCTTTGTTTGATCTATATTGTTTGTATATTATTCTTTTTTTCGTAGAAGAAATATAATGAAGAAAAGCTTTCTTTGTGTTGTTTTTTTGCTATTCGTTTTTTGTTTCTGTACGTCAAAAAATCTTCTTCTGTTTGCATGTTGCACAAATTATTTGATTAGTTTTGTTTTAGCTTTTTAATGTGTTTCTCTTTATTTTAATATGGCTACGGAACCCGTTAGTAAGCATATGTAATTGCTGTAAGTACGTAAATGGTAAGTTTAGTTGCGATAAGTGATGAAAAATGACGAATCATTAACTTAGTCATGATAATAATAAAAAAATTAGAACTAACTCTGTTGTAAAGGTGTTTAACCTACCTTTAGTTTAGGTTTAGAGAAACCCCTTCGCGGGTGCTAAGGTGACAGTGGACAGCAAACTAAGGTATTAAGAGAGCATAATCTAGCGTTTGAACTTGGCCCTTGAGGGCCCTGAAATCTCTTGAAGCCTCTGAATGGGGCGAAACCAATCTGCCCAAGTTCAAAGAGGGAAATACGCAACCTGTTCTCCGCAAAAAGGAGTCTATTTCAACAGACTCCTACTTTTCGAGGTGTATCCGTGCTGGTTACTGATCATCTTGAGCTTTTGGGCGTAACCTTGACATCTACGCTCAATTTTGGCTCGTACATCGAGTCCAAGGCTTAGCTGCCAAAAAACTAGGAGTTCTCTCAAAGGTACGAAAGTTCTTCAACTCCAAACAATTACTTTTGGTATTCAAAGCACAGATTCGCTCTTGTATGGAGTACTGTTCGCATCTTTGGTATGGATCGCCTAAGTTTCAGCTTGAGGCTTGAGCTGGAATCGATTGAGAGGCGATCCAAAAGGCTCACAGGCAAAAACACTCTTGTTCAAAAAAGACTTCAAGGTCTTGAACATCGCCGCGAAATTGCTAGCTTATCGGTTTTTTATCGAATACGCTTTGGAGAGTGTGTACCTGATATGGAGGATCTAACACCACTTTTCTCATTTTTCGAACGTACTTCTCGTAACTCGAAGAAGCGGCACCGTTTCATGGTAGATATTCCAAAGACTCGGACGAAGATGTTTGACTCTACGTTTGTGATAAGAACTTCTAGGCTGTGGAATGAGTTGCTTGAGTGGGTTTTCCCTATAGTTATAATCTTGGCGTCTTCAAATCGAGAGTGAATCGGTTTCTTCTAGGTAAACACGCTCCATTGTGGACCGCATCGTCGCTTAACATCAGGCGAGATGGCAGTTAAGTGTAATCCTATAACAGTAAAAAAAAATACTTTATTTTCTTTCCCAGTAGCAGCTCAAACCAAGGTCGCACGTAGGTACCATCCTAGGTACCTTGCACTAGTGGTCATACTATCTAGTAGTCCAGATCTTCTACTGCCTAAGTAAATCGGGTTTGGCTTTGCTATTGCCATCTCTATAATTTCAAACGAATAGGAAAGAGAGAGAAACATCAAAACTAAGACAGTTTCCGTTCGTCGGTAGACTCACAAATCCAGACGTAGTATACTTTACGAGTTGTTGAGTACGTTAAGTGAGAATGGTAAATATACGAAAGTGTCCAGCCCTTCTACCGCCTAACTAAATCAACTTTAGCTTTGCTAGTGCTGTCTCTATCATTTCAAATGAAAAGAAAAGAGAGGGCATTTTCAAAGCTAAGACAGTTTTCGTTAGGCGGTAGACCCCCCGGTATGCTTTACGTTCGTGTAAGTAGAATTTTAGTTACTTTATAATTAATTACTTTTAATACTATTACTTTACATTTATATATTTTACTTTTTAATAAATTATCCTACGTGAATAACTTTGACGGGACGAAAAGTAGACTATGTGTCAAACGAGAAAATTTGATAGTCTACAGTTGTTACACAGTTACAAGTCCACAAACTACATAGAGACGTGGAAACTTTCGCCCCTACAATGTAAGTTTGACAAAATCCTGTTCTTAAAATAATCCAACGAATAAAGACTTACTTACTATAATAATTTTGGTTATATTATTGCAAATTTGATCGTACCAAGTTTATTGCGATTTTTTTTATTGCTTTCATAAACGAAATCAGAGATGAGGAAACGGGCATTTTCCATGAACCTTACGAGGCCATACGTCTCATATAACCCACACTAGGCCAGCGTGGTGGATTATGGCATTGACCCTTTCATTGCGACAGTAAACTCAAGTTCCAGCAGTAGGAAGATTCAGAAGTGTGCTTATGCTACGCCTATGCTAACCATTACAGTTAAACAATCTGTTTTTAAAAAGCTCCTGTAATAATAACCTGACCTAGACATTGTTTTTCCCTGAGCATGTGAGATTTCTTACACAAACCATATATTTAACCAATAAAATCCCTGATCTACGTTCATCTCGTAACATCAATCGGCTATACACACCCCTACTTAAAATATTTGCAGGTAAAATTTAAAGCTCACGTATGTTAATATGAGTTGCCTAGTTTGTCTGTTAAAAAAATTAATAGCATAATTAAAAAACAAAGTTTGTTGTACGAGTAAAATTTCAGCTAGATACAATTTTATTTATCGTTACTTTCGGTCTTCGGTTTTACGGTTTTCATTTACTTGGCCGCCATCTCGGCTTATTACACTTGGCTAAATTTAGTCAACTGAATTTTAGTCACTACTGAATTCAGAAAATTGTAATAGCATTCAGTAAGCCAGCATTCTAAATTCAGAAGTGATGGTTGCTCGCATCTATCCTGCTGCTAAACTGGACTGTACTAAAAATAAAGGTTCCAAGTTGTATATTTTTACGAATTTAACAGTTTTTTGTATAATTTTAGTCGTATCTTTTCGTTTCAACTGAATTGATAAAAATCCGTTAGTACATTTTGGTAGCGCTCCACAGTTTTACCCGGGTACCCTTCATATTTTCAAGATAAAAAGTAGCTCTTAAGCTGTTTCAGGTCATAATCAGTATTCTGTGTTCCAAACTTTTACCTGACCCATTTAGCGGTTTTGATGTAACTGAGCAACAAATATAGAAACAGCAAAATTTTCACATTTATAATAAATACTTGTTAGTAGGATTATTGATAATACATTGATTATAGTAGAATGTGAAGATATTTTATTGCATTAAAAATAATCACGAAAAATAAAAACAGATAAAGTCGGAAGAAACAACTTGTTGTAAATACCACATCATGGATTGCGTATTCTCACAAAACATAGTATAAAAACATCGACGATGGGTGTTTGTCTGTACCCGATGAGTGAATTATATTACACGTAGAGCAGGAGCCACTTAGCGTAATCAAAATAAACGAGAGAAGCTAATGCAAATAGCTAGTGATGGAAATAATTCTTTTAAGTAGATATTTAATGGGTATGTAGGTGGAGTTACATCTCAATCAATGTTCTAAAGAAAAGTATTTTTGATTGTGCAAAAAGTTGTGGTGGCATAGTACTGGCAGGAGCCTGGCAGGAGCGGTCGATTTCGTAATCTCGAAGTCGTAGGTTCGAATCCAGATTTTACTTTTTGTGAGATTTTTTTCCTAGTGTAGAGTTAACGATTTCGTCTTACCATACACCTTTAAGATAAAATGAGAATACTTTTTCTTGAAAACCGTAAACAGAAAACTTAAAAACTTTTATATTTAACTGTTTTTTCACTTTTATAGGTGAACAAAAAACATTGTGTGGAAATAGGTGTGCCCGATATCTTTAGAGGACAAATTGGATTATAACTGTGACTATTGCCTTATGAGAGAAGGCCTTTATTTCCAGCTGTTAGAACATTAAGTGTTATGTTAAAGTTTATACTCATGTTTGTAATTGTAATAAACAAATCCAAGGTAGTCGGGGGTTAATCAACATTTTTAATTTTGTTCTTGTACACTAAAAAGAGTAAAATAAACTATTTTCGTACAAAAAATTAAACCGACTTCAAAACCACAAATAGGCACTCAAAAAGGGAAAAATAAACTAAAATCATTATTATAAGCGCTAGTCACTCATCTCATGTACAAGAACAAAATTAAAAATGTTGATTAACCCCCGACTACCTTGGATTTGTTATCTGTACAACATTCTACTAGTCAAGTCCTTTCATTTGATACCCATATAAAGGGAGTTGTGAAAAAAGAAATGTAATTCGGCATTTTGTGGAAGCAGCCATCTTGGATTTGAATTTTTTCATAGTGCAAAGTATTCTACTAGTCAAGCTCTTTCGTTTGATACCCAAATTGAAGTTGTAATGAAAAATATAATATAATTCGACATTTTGTCGTGGCGGCCATTTTGGATTTGAAATCTGTTATAGTACGTAGTATTCTACTAGTCAAGCCCTTTCATTTGATACCCAAATTGAGGTAGGTTGTGAAGAAATATTTTGTCCGCCAATTTGTGGAGGCGGCCATCTTAAATCGACATTAACCAGACATAGCTAAGAATATTTGCTATGGTATTAACCTTGAAATAAAAGAAACCGCATCGAAATCGGCCCATCTGTTTGAGTTCTACTACGGGCCACAGCAGACAGACAGACACACAGACAGACATCGACGTCACTTATCACACCCCTTTTTTGGCCGGGGGTTAAAAACAAGTTTTTATTAAAGCATTTACACAATTTCGTATTGACAGGGTCGAGATTCATAACTTTTGTGAAATCTACAACTACGTCATCCAGATAATTGTACGTCAAATTCATATTTCAAAAACTACTTGACCGATTTCGAAAAGATTTATATGGAACCATTCAGAAAGCATACCCATCCGAACACAAAAAGAAATTTTAAAATCGGTGTAGAGGTTCTCGAGAAATCAGGTAACACAAATAAAAAAAATAAAAAAAAACATAGGAGTCGAATTGATAACCTCCTCCTTTTTTTGGAAGTCGGTTAATAAACTCAAAAATACCAGACAGATTTTTAAAACTCTTACACTAACAGAATCCTATATTGTTACTAAGTAATTATGAACTATTTTGTTGATCAACTCAACGTTATGAACTCTACAAAACAACAATAAAGTAGCTCTTCCGGTTTGAAGGGTGATTCCAGGGATCCAGGTCTCTAGGTTATGAGCAAATGAGCATAGTGCATTTCTAGGTAATGAGTTGGACTCTTCATGTTCCTGTAGCTGTGTGATGATACTGTGCTGTTATGGGCAGGCGTGTTGGTTAACATCAGGCATATCGTGCTCGTCCTCTCACTCTATAAACTGTCTCACTCACTCACTCTATAACAGTACTGAAAAAAAAACGCTGAACAAACGAAGTCATCCCAATCCGCTAATTGATTACAAAAATCTGTTAGCAATCTACAGATAAAAAGTGATAATAAGTTTTGAAACAAGTAAGTACTTCTCGTGTCTATGTTTTAAGGCCAGGTAGTTCTGTCAAATTAGGCATTTAACGCTGTCTTGTTCTCGCGACCGTCACCGACCGCGGAATCGGTGCCACAGTGCAGAAATAACAGTCCAATATTTGGACTATGTAATTTAAACTCATTTTTTGTTCAAGATTTGTTTATACTGTTTATACCAGTGATAACAATTTTGTGAATTGTGAAGTGAAACGAAGAAATATTAAATTTATCTATACTCGTAGATTTACAAAACTCAACCTTCTCTTTTTGGTCACACTATAAGTTGAGAACGGCTTTTCCAATTTCCAATATTAACATTTTCATACAAAAAAAAAGAAAAAACAATAAATTTTGGTGGTGTCACAAACTTGGAAAAAATTTAAAATTCTAACAAAACCATACGTGTATCTATGGAAAGGTATTCAAAATTGAATTGAAGTTCCTAACATTTTTTTTCTAAACCGAATAGTTTGCGCGTGTCTCTTCCAAAGTGGTAAAATCTGTATGTGAGGACTTTTCTTCCAAGTACTAAGTACCTTACTACCAAGGAATTTACCTAAATGGCATATAAATGCAAGTTAGGTATCATTTATGATACCTAACTTGCATTTATATTAGGAGATTTACGCAGGGGATATCTCCCCTCTCATTATTTCCTTATCCCGATCTCTGATTTAACGGACGAATATTTTACCGATACTTATCTATTTTCCATTGCATCCGCATTGAATTTTTTACTGATGTGGTATCGACGTCAGTTTTTTGAGACTCCCTTTTTGGTCTACAACATAAAGTAAACAGCGTACTAATTAGTATCAGCGTCTATTTGCAATTCCGATGAAAACGGTATCAAAAATCAAGATCATAGCGTGCTTCACTTGTAATACCTACTGATATTGTTATACTGTGGCATTATAATCGTAATATTTAAAATTTATCGGTTGTCAAAATTGCAAAATCAAGCACAGGCCAGTCGTCCGTGAGCGCCGAAACGCGACTGATCAGGCTTGCCGAACGGCGCGCTATATATATGGTAGATATTAAAACATAGTGAATAACTGATACTTTTTATCAAGTCAAACTCTGCGAATGCATCTATAACTTTTTAGTGGCTTTCGTTGAGTACAAAAATTTTGTAAAAAAATTCATTAGTTTAGTCATAAACTTGAAAAAACTTTTTGAAAAGGGGTAACTTTGGGATTTTTTTCTATCAAGTAAAATTCATTAAATCGTGTTACTGACTGCGAATTACACTAGATTAGACCCTTAACTATTACATATATTTTTTTCAGAGTTTAATAAACTATTTTAAAGGTCTTAAAGTTGTTTTAAAAATTTAAAATTACGGCCCACACGCCCTTAAATTTTACGCGTGAAATTAACCGCCACTGTTTTTTTTAAAGCCTGACTTGAACTCAATTTTGTATCTTTGAATTCGTTTGAGGTCACAAATGTCGAAATTTTTTATAGGTTTTATATTGTGGTTTTATATTACACTCTATTTAATTCTCAAAAATTGACAGATTTTTTAGTCACGTAAGACCTTGGATTATGTATCCTCTTTCCGTAAGACTTTTAGGAATATTGGGAGGTCGGCTGCAAAGAGTTTACTACGTAAAGTAAACTCTTTGGTCAGTTGTCACTGCTAGAATTAATTTCTTACTCAGTTACTCTTTTATTGGTATCGAAAAACTACATGTAGGTAATTTTATTCAAATTATATGATATTAAATGGTACTTACTAGTACTAACTCCGTCGATTAGCTAAATACAGTCGTCCATGTTCAATCAGCTAATCAAGATCATTAATTAAATAAATACGAGATACTTCCATTAAGCCAATCAAAGACAAACTTCTCAGATACGGGATATGCCTGCAATATATCTGGCAATGGAAAAATCTTAATTTAATTCAAGATTTATGGGTTTTATTTACTGAAACACATACATCCTGTTTCCAACCAATTCGTAACAAAAAAGTACTAAATTAAACTCAGATTGACACGTAAACTGTTAATTGTATTACTTTGACAAAGTTCTTAAGTGTTAAGGTGTGTTTTAACTGCAGAGTAGCCATTAAGGAGCGTCTGTCGATTTACGACCAATTAAAATGTACAGGCGGACCAATTAAACAACAGTTTGTTTATTAGTATTGTGCTGTTTATCGGATGTTTGGACCGGCCAGGTAATGTACAGTAGGTAACTGCTTACAATGTATTTGTCGGTTTAGTTAATCACCTGTTAAATCGTTTTTGTACTTAGATCGAAGTTGTTAAATTGGTCTTAAATTTTGTGTACTTTTTTTACAGTATAAAGTGAGAGATGAACAGAACATGTAGCAGATGGTAAATACACGCCTGACATAACAGTACACTATCACACAATTATTTGATCATTAAGAGTCCAAATCATTACTTAGCACATCAGTCACCACCCAGAAATTAGATCTCTATACCTAGTTATTTATTTGGAAACAGTGTCTTTCGAATCGGAACAGAGTGATGTTTGCTTGTTACTGCTGACGGCAGAATCACTAGCAAATTATGGATTTAGGTACTTACCTATTTCATGGTTTACAGGGCGGACAAATAAGTAATTTTTATTTATTATCTGGGGGACAAACGCAGTGCAGTATTAGATCGTGATTTGGACTCCTCATGGTTAAATAGTTACGTGGCATTTTGCTGTTTTGTGAATGCGTGTTGGTTATTTTCAATCCCACCAAAAACATAAATGTAAAAAAGGAGAGCCAAGTTCAATACAAAAATGATGCTTGGTTGTGGGCTTCACCGCAAAAAATGGAGATCTAAATGTTCTATGCAAATATCAAAATTTGCATTTATAGGGGCAAAATAACTTTATGAACAAGTATTAAACTCTGTTTCTATGCTTTACTGGATGTCTAATAGGTATCCAATAAAGGTATAGGCACTAACTATAACAAAAGCTGTTATTAAAAAAAATTGGTTGCCTGTAAAGTCGGTATACGGGCGAAAGTTTTATGTGTCAACGACTTTGAGTGGTAAAATAATTTTACGGAAGGGACGCGTGCCTTTCACTTTTTATGTCTGTCTCTCTCGCTCTTAGGCGGGCTAACCATGCCCGAGTGGAAGGGACGCGTGCCTCTCACTCGCTCTCGTTGTGAGCGCATAACGTGAGCGGAGCGTAACGCAGTTTCTTGAAGTGTCACCCGGCAAACCAATTTATAAGACGTTGTCACGTCAAAATGTGAGATCTTAAAGTAGGTTAGATTTGACTCGGCCAGTTTTCATTACATGAAGTTATTCAAGATCGAAATATTAATTCTTATAACAACTGGCCAAGACTATGTTTTTCCTACGCTTACACACAATTACCGAGCTGGAGTCCAAATTTTTTCCAATTTCCAAAGTCATCTGTAAGTATAATATGTTTAGGTACTATTGTGTCAGTCAGTCAGTGCTAAAATTTATGACTTTTTGACCTTCATATTTTTATAACCGTTTGAGCTAACTTCATGAAATTTGGGCTTCTAGATGTCCTTATGAATATAATTAAATGCACGTAGCTTAATTTAATTACGTTAAAGAGGTGTTGAGTTATAGAAGGGCCAAAAGTGGCACCAAGTGGTTCGTGTAATATTACACACGACGCCAGTTCCTTTGGTTGAACTTGGCTTGACCGCTGCCGCGTGTCTAGATCATTCTAGTCTTGGTTGTTCATTCACTTTATTATAGTTTAAAAATATTGTTTCAAAATGTGTAAAAGAAAACGTAAAGATATTAGACATTCGTATGGTATTTCAATTTACTACGTTTCTTAGTTGATGTTCTCAAGACTTGACCGAAAATGTTCTAGTCCAATATAGCAATTAGAAATATAATTAAAGCATCTAAACTATGGAATGCGTTGCCTAAGTGAATATTTTGTGCTGGTTCTGAGTGTCTTTTCAAGCTGAGAGTTTCTCAAATAAGCGTAGTTCATCGTATACTTCTTCATCGCTTAACATCAACAGTAACTAGGTACAGTTAAGCTCCAGCGAAATGGTCAATGAAAACCAGTTTAGTTTGAAAATCTTAAGTACTTATATTAGTACTGTATACGCTACTGTAATAAATATGTTAAAAGAGACACATTTTCACGCGTAATCCTACTTAACCCCAAAAAGGTGTTCTTTAGTTTTCACAATCTTTTGAGTAGAATTTCTGATAGTTGTAACTAAATATGTATTAGGTAGGTATTATGAACAAATTAGTTTTTTTTCGTAATATCTTAATACTCAAATAATACAACGTTTTTGCCTATTTTCAATACAAATACATACATAAAGTTTATTGTTTTCTATACTAAAGTACATTTTTAATTTTGATAAACATATTGTCAAATTTTGATTTTGATATATTTGGTCTTTATAGAATAAAAAAGAAACAAACACAAACGCGGACGTACACAGCCATAGAGTGCGAGAGAGAAATGTAGAGTTACGCCAGGATGATCGGTTTCTTCTATGTAAGCACGTTTCGTCGTAGGCCGCATCATCGGTTAACATCAGGGTAGATGGCGGTTAAGTGTACGCCTATGAAGGTTAAAAAAGCCACTACTGTTCTAGAGATTGAAGTCGATATATTGACATAGGTATGTCAAAAAATAAAAGAACGTTGGTAATTTACAATTATTTTATTATTTCGTTCTGTTTTGTTCTAATGCACATTCTATAGTAATTTTGAAATGTCAAAACGGGCTAGCAATTTTTATAAGATTTTAGTGACCAAGCGCAGTAATAATACAATCTTGTTTCTTACAATACGAGTACAATTGACGTCGTAAATAGCGAGAATGTCTTATAAGATTTTGCCCTAGATAAAGTATGGATTTAGGTGTGCCGAGTTTGACGTGTTAAGTCATTTCTGTCATGAAATCGATAACCCTGGGGATTGAAGAATTCTGGAGCGGAGACCACAAATCGTTGAACGTAGTTTAGGACGCCTTGAGAGCTTGAGACTAGTTAGAGTGACGGTTTACGAAAGGCAGAGTAAAGTCGACGATCGGACCAAGTAGCGTATTATTCGAGTGAAAGGGAGAGTCCAGCCCTGCAGTGGACGAGTAGGTATAGGCTGAATAGGACGAAAAATTTGACAAGGTTTTGCCTAGTGTAAACCTAGAGAGAATCGACGTTATTCAAAGCCTTCTGTTATATTATGCGTAACTTTTTACTACTAAGAAAAGTTTTCACTTGGTCTCAATCTTTTAATGTCGGCATAATCATCGATTGCTCTTGAAGAAGTTGTCAGAATAAATTTAAATAATATTTTTTCAATGGTTTTTTAATGGAGTAGTTACTTCGATCACCTTGACCACCTTGGTCATGAGAATTGGTCAAGAGATGAGAAAAAAAAAATCTGGTTGTCTTTGAAGTCGGTTGGCTTACAGACGATAGTTTAACGCGACAACGCCATAACAAAACATTGATAGATACGGCATAAGCGTAACGGGACATAACAGGACACTTTTTCGTGCATGCAGCCGGCGTTCATCGATATATTAGACGTTGTCACGTAAAAATGTTTACTTAGTTTTACATTTACTTCCGGTATTTTTTCATTCAAGCTTCAGGATTCTCGTTTTCCAATTGGAGCACCGTACTTCATTGACCTACCTTTATCTTTAAAATCAATAAATTTTAATAAGCAAGTAGAGCGTTTGAGTTTCTTTTTTAATTCAAGTTTAGTTTCTCATTGAAAAAATATTTAGTTATGTTTTACTATCTTCCTCGGTAATGTCCTAACTTTTTTGTGTAATAATTATTTTCTCACTGGGTATATATTTTATTATTCATGGTATTTTTTTTTGTGACAAAAAATACAAAAACACACAATTAGATACCTAGAAAAATAACTCGAAAACTAATCACTTAAACCAATCGCCATCCGTAACGCTCCCGGGGGTCAATACAACAAATTTTCAATTACCCTCAATGGCAACAAATTCAGCTCAATGTAAATTATTTCAGTGTGTGCATTATAAATATAATTGTAGGTGTGTGTTGGGCGGAGAGTGTGTAGCCAATCGGAGAGAGGCTGGGAGGCTGGGCGGCGCTAGCTGTAAGAGTAATGTTGTTCCTTCGAAGCCTCCAAGCTGAACGGTCTGCTTCCAGAGGCGGAAGAAAAAGTTAGAACTTTCCGCCGTAATTCGAACTTGTACTCAAACCTGTCGCGAGTCTAAAGATGACAGACTATTGAGTAGTCTGATGGATATACATACACTCTTTTACATTTTTCATTTTTGAGACAACAAAGCGCTCAATAACACTAAATTTTACACAATTTTGTCGCTGCGAGTGTTGTTTATTTTCTTTTCTTTTTTAAAAAGTTATGAGTACGAGATTACATTGATGGCGATATTTTATGTCCTATTTAACAATCATGGATATGAGATTATGTTGATGACGATATTCATGTTGTCTATTCCAATTATTGTTGATATTTAACAACCAATTAGATTTTTTAGATCATTAGGTATACATATTTATTTTGAAGCCCAATTCTATCATGTTTTTTTTTTAAGTTAATGAATGAATAAATTTAATATTGTTTGTATGTAATCATAATGAAATGATACCGTAAAAACTAACTTAAGGCCTGAGAAATATAATTGTTAATCTAACTCTAACAAAACTAGGATTAAGTCCTTACGATAGACAAGAAGCGCTTTGCTTATGATATTTTCCCTGTTTGTATTAATAAATAAATATTGGCGGACAATTCACACACATCACTATCTGACCCCAAACTAAGCAAAGCTTGTACTATGGAAGCCAGATAGCTGATATAATACTTACATAGTTTTAAATATATACTTATTATACGTAGAATACAATAAAAATAATTTTTACTTGCACTTCACGAATTCGGTTTTTACTTTACTATACCTACGAGTAGGTACTCTACTTTTGCTACTCATTTATCTCTTTTTACCTGGCTATATATCTCACATGGTATTAGAATCAGCCATTTGCTTTGCCACATATAAATAATTTCAATTTAATCGAACATGCAATAATTATAAATAATTAACAAGCAATAATAATAATGACAATAGAAGTTAAATTTAAATTGTCGGCTACAATTTCAATCTACCTACTTATACAAAGCTGATTAAAGACCTTTTGCAATTTGTTAATGTTTATTGCACAAAAATCGATAATTTTTATTATTTGTGTAATAAATATTCTTAAAGAAATTATTAGGCATGCAGCTATTATTGCATTTAAATTAGCAAAATTTTTCTTTGCCTTTACCAACCAAACCTTAAGCATCCCACTCAATATGGGCTGGTACAATAATACGTCCACTTCCTCCATTAATCTGTATCGTACAAAATATCTGGGTGAACACATTTCCTAATCATTTCCACATTTTTAATCCGAAAAAATATATAAATCCGGAAAAATCAAATAAAATACTCAAATCGGAAAATAAAATCTTTCAACACCTTATCTAAACCTCAACATTGTCATTAGTTGGCCATAACAATCAGAAGGTGTAACTTTAAGCACCTTTCCTATACACAGCGACAGTAACTGCCACCAAATGAGTCATAAAATTGCCGAAACGTTCACAACAGATAAATTTATCGATGAAACTCATCGTGGAGCTCGTAAAATCTTCAAATGATTCCCCTACATCGAACACTCTCATGAGTTGTCAATCATTTGTGTCAAACAAATGGTATGAAATAGAATTTGAAACTGTAATAGTTGTAGGGATGTCGCGTTTCCGGATTTTTGTCGCGTCCGGCCATTTTGTGTTACCGGATTTATCTATAGCAATATCAGTTGTCGGTCAGAAAATGTTGCCATAAAAAAAATTTGATGCTACTGCAAACTTTTAGAGAATTGTTAAGAAATAGTAATAATATAGTTAACAATGAGGGCTAACTTCGCCAGGAAACTGAAATTTTGCAAGAAATAGATTTTTGACAGATTGTGGGGGCCGGTCAAAGATGTCGCACGCTACCTTAACTAAAATTACCAACCTACTGCATTATCGTCCAGCTCAAAATTTTAATTTACACTTATTTTAATAGACAATTTTCACGATTCTAACCATAATAAACGTATGATAATGTATGACAAACGAAAACGAATTACAAATAAAAAAATCAATCGACTCGCCAACACTTTGGCCAATAATTAACATGATTTTGGACACTCGGCTACACTTTTACCTATATATTTATAGAAAATCAGATAAATAAAAATTGTTCTCAGTTGCACGATGTCAATGTTAGCAAAGATACGTCAATTCGAGACACTGTTTCATATCTAATTCTTAGTAATTTTACTGAAAACTCTTTTTATACCTAATTTAATTGCATATTCCATTGGCCGCAAAAAAAATTGTTCCGTGGAAGAAAGATGGATAGATGGTTAAATTGATTAAGAATAATCCAAATTACTGTCTAACACTTCACTGTGCTTGTCATCCAGAGATATAGTCTATGTACCCTGAAATTTAATTGATAAAAAACCCTTTAAACCACAAACAAGTAATGTTTCACATTTCTGCTTAGCGATACATAAGTAATAAATAAAAATAAAATTATATATATATTATGTATATGTCAATGTTTAGATGTTTATTGCTCAATCACGTCGTAACGTCTGAATAGATCGGACTGAAATTTGGAACATATAATAGATCATAGTCTGGAAGAACAAATATGCTACTTTTTATCCCGAAAAAATAACGCGAACAACGGTAACGGGAACTACGCGGGCACTGACGCGGGGCGCAGCTAGTAAACAATAATTAGCCAAAGTATAGTACTTCCCCATGCAAACTCTCCCAAGAGCCGTACCATTATATTGGTGAATAGGTAATTTTAAAAGAATGTAGTTTAGGTATTTATTTTCTGGCAATAAATAACATTGTTACTTCCATTGATAAGGCAATTATTTTGATTAGTTTAAGATGAGAGTTTGAAAAGTTAAACAATATTAAAACACCTTTCTGAATGTGTTCCAATGTTCCAATAACCATACTTGCAGTTAGGGCACAAGGGTTTGGTATAAACTCTGAAAACCTGTGTATCCTGCTTCGAATGATACCATACAGGTACTCCTCGGTAGGCAGTAGAAGTCGTCTGAAACCAGTGGCAGTAGATCTCTTCACAGTCAAAAGTATGATAATTAACCTTCGGTTGCCTCAGATGGTTTTTCACACTAAAAAAAAAGTTACTTGTTTATAGTTATGATTTTAGCACTCTTGCAGTTAAAGTTGTCACACCCTCTTCAGCTGAAATGTACACCAATATATCTAATAGACAGAAAATCAATGGATATCGATTTTTCAGGATTTTTCCTTGGGCTAAATTGGACGACTGTACCTAAGGCCGTAAGCTCTATTATACCTTCGCTACTATTATTTATTTATAAGTGTATAAACATTATTGTTTAATAACAAAGTGCTCTGAAAGATATAATTTTCAGCATTAAGGTTGTCAGTTTTTCACTGGCATCTAGTGTAATTTAATAACGCTAATAATGAAAATTCAAATAAGGTAGGTAGTTACAAATAATAACTTGATAAGTAATTAACTCAAAACTAAGTCGGAATCTCTGCAAATTTTACTTCTAGATCATCACTATTACAAATACAAGGGAAAATACTTCATTACCACTCACTGTGACTATAAAAACGACTATAAGCCAGCACAATGACCCCAAATAATTTAATTCAAGATATCTCTATAATAATAATATGTTCATTGTTAATTCGTACTACGCTGAGCCTCGGAATAATAAATTTGCGATTAGATATAAAGCAAAAAGATGTCTACGAAGATTTATTATTGAAGGGAAGCCATTTTGTTTAGCTATTTACCTGGAGTGCGGCATTGTGTTATAGTTTTCGGGGTAATTTAAAATCGACCACAATGTAGCGTCACAAAAAATCGTATCTTTTTGTGTGTGAAATTTGATTCCGCACGTTTATTACGACCGTGGAACTTTCTTTTGTACACCGACAAAGGGAATAGAGAAAAATTCCCAATTTTTGTCCCGATGGTTGTAAAGGTGATATTATGATACCTTTGTTGAAGAAAGTATTTTTTAATGTTTCTCAACAATATTTTCAAAGCACTTATTGCGCAAAAATTATAAACAATACAAAACCTTTTATTCATATTTTGCTGGAACCCATATTTGCAAACCTAATTGTCAAAAAAAGATTGTCCGAGTAATGTTTTTATCTTAAAACTTTTTTGCTGTTCTTTTATATTTTTTGTTTGACAACGTTGACGATTTCCGCATAGCTTAAAAACATGTTCTACTAACGTTATCTACTTACAATAAATAAGTTTATATTGTAGTGGAATTATCTTTATTGGCCATAGAAATGGTTGTAACAGCTCCCCAATCAATAACAGAGACTTATGACTCAAAACACGTCAGGCACCAAGTTTCAAATATCATCATCCAATTCCAAACCAATTTTCGGTCGAGACAAAGACGGCACTAAAGCAATCCTTTCGATTTATTACGACTAAAACGACCATAGAGGCCTTACTTGAATTTCAACATAATCTTTATGTGACCATTAATATTTTTTCCGACTTATTTATCGAGTTCCTAAGGGCCGGGACCAAGCAGGTGGTCCCTACTTAATCAAGACGTTACCCAAAAAAGACTGGCACCCATATTTCGTTTTTTGCCTGAATTATAGTTTTGTTCAGCGTAAGTTATGCCCGAATAGGTTTTGTTTAGTTATTTATATAAGGTATTTTAATGCGATGGGAAAGACGTATGTTATAATGAATATATTAGCAATAAAGTTAGGGATACACAAGAGACTGGTTGTTGCAATAAAATAATCTTACGACATGTTAATAACGTGAACAAATGCATATTTAATAGGTACCCACCGGTTTTGAATTATAAATTGAGATGTGAGACAGACGGCGGCCGAGGTAACCCTAAGCTATTCGATATGGAACTTGAATATTGACCTTAATAAATAATTTGTTTTAGGGTCGCAAATGGAAAAATCATATTTTGGACCTAGAGTGCCTAGAAATGTTTATAGAATAATGAGTAGTATATAGTGATCTGTGGGCAGAAATAAAGAGAATTAACACAGATTACACACCTCAGAGTTTACAACGCAAAGATGTATAGATCACAGACTAAGTAGAGATGGTATAGATGTATAGATATTGTCACTTTAACGTATGCTAACTCTTTAATAGTCGCTGAATAAAAAAACCTTTCTGTTTCATAATGGCGCATGTTTTAAGAATAGTTTTGGTCTGAGTGCAGGTCAGATATAATTACTCCCAACCTCATTATTATTTAACTAAACATTTTAGACCATTACATGATTATGTTTCATTTTTTTATAATTAGGACATGAACAGATCGGCAAGTACTAAAAATTGCTATGAAATAAATCTTATAGTGAAATGGCTAAGATAATATGAAATCAACAGTGGTATAAAAATATTATCTGTTTTAACAGTGTTTGTCCCACAAACATTCCCGATAGAACAACAATCCCGTTTATCCTCTTGCAAGCAGCATAAACCATCTGCCTACACAGTCGATCGCAATCCCGATAGAGGCTTGATTTAGACATCTTGTCTCTCGGATTTATTTGCAAGAAATCACGAGTTTATGAAGGTGTTTGCTTGTGAGACATCATTATCGGCGGTTCTATACATAGAATCTGTTGTAATTACGTTTGTACTGCATTTAATAACTGTACTTTTACATAAATTCGAATTCGTATTTATTTGTAAACAATTTAGTCAACAAGGATTTGCCCAAATTATTTTTGATCATATTTCTGTTTATTTATATACTGTATTTCAATGCTATGAGTGACTCATAGATTTTGATTTCACATAACATGAATATGATTTTTTTTAAACGTTATAACTTCATCTATATCGGGGATTATTGCTCATTATCAATAAAAAATTTGCACTTGACAATCACGTGCAGTAGACGTTGGAGTACGCTTCTCTAGAAGAAACCGATTAATTCTAGACTCTGTTTTCTTAACACAAATGTTTGTCCTGAGTGGGAAACAGACCCAGGACAAACATTGTGTACCTACTCTCACTACCCACTAAACCACTAGTCAAATTTTGGTCGACACGTACATTGTACGAGTAGGTACACTGTTGTATTTCAGTTTCTTGTTTCCATTTTGTTTAGTCGCAGGGACTGCCGAAAGAAGTAAATAAATATAATAAATTAAATTTTGTACATGAGTCACCTGTACATATTTGTTACTAGCTGTGCTCGCGGTTTCACCCCCGTTTTAAGGGTTTTCTTTTTTTCACGTAGCCTTAATAATTTTCTTTGAGTAAAAGTAAATTATGTTTGCCTTATAAAATGAGCTATCTGGTCGTGAAAGTCTCGTCAAAATCGGTCCAGCCGTTGCGGAGATCAGCCGAAACTAACAAACAAACAAACATACAAAAAAAACAGTATTTTAGAAATAGGCACCGTGTGCTGCACTTTCATTTGAACTTATTAAAAAGCTATTACTTTGACATTACAGTTAGACACTCCAATTTTTATTTATTTGTATAGATTATGCATGTCTGTGACCCGACCTAACAAGATTTCACCAATCTAAAACTTGTTTAACGTGCGTGTCCCGATCCACTGCTCTTCTGCCGCTCCGAAGCTACGCTACATTAGCATGTCGATAACGCAGCCCATGAAACTTTCCTCAAACAATAAATGCTCAACAATACCGCAAGATACGACAAATTATTTACCTTCGCCCTTACCTCTCATAGTACAGCCACACCTCAGCTTATTCCCACATACGTACAACTAAAATAAATACCTCCTACGAGCAATAGAGTGCAATAACAGTGTATCACACATATAGAGATGTCCATTGTCGGTGTTCAGCGAGCCGGCGGCAGTTTCACGGACGGTCGCGTCGTTTCTATACTGTACTTACCTATTTATAGAGGTACATTGTTTTTGGGATGGAAAAAGGCTGTACATGGAGATCAATAAATATCTATGTGGATTAATAATAACTAGGCATTCAACTCTTATTGCAATTTTCATAAACATAGATACTATAGTAAATCACTTTTTTTTTAATGTAGTTTGACGGGTTCGCAATACATTCGTTCAAATACATTCGCCTGATGGTAAGCAAAATGTCGTCTCATCACCACGCCACTGCATTCTTCACCATGAGATTTTAATAATGTATTTTTTTAAACGTCCTTCAAACAGGAGAGACTTTAGTGCTTAGCGGTAGGATAACTGGCAAAGGTACACTCTGAAACAAAAATCTTTGCAGAATATTCTCCATATGGGAAATACCACTATGGGCTACGACAATGGAAAAAAACACAAACTAACACCACTAGTGACGACCCTATTGCTTAGAACAATTTAATGTACGTGTTAATTGTAATCCAAGATTATTTTATTATTACTTATACAATAGACACAAGAAAAAAGTACGATTTTATTAATTTAGGTACTTTCTAAGATAATTTGATTTTAGTAATGTAAAATGTGTAAAAAGGGGAAAAAAGTACAGATATTTTTCATTTACCTAGGTAAGGTAAAGGTAGGAAATAGGTACCTAGGTACTGCGCTAAAATAGTATATTTAAGTTTTGTTATTTTTGTTAAGGAAACCCGAAGCTTTTTAATGTGGTACATTGTTTAACAATCATATCATAATTACAATATACTCTTATCTACCCCCGTCTTCTCGCCTATCTATAGTCAAAACTCCATAACTCGAAAATTACAGCTTCATACGAAGGGTGGTCACTGGGGAAATTTAACAGCTATTCCGTATTTGCATGGATGCTGACCCTTCCATCTATAACTCTTAATATCTCCCTCTACAAACATTATTTGCATATAATTTTAATCCATTGTTGTATCATGGGAATGGACAGTGGTCAGTCTGCAGATAGAAGAGTTTGTTTTGCATTATGTACCTTATTTACCTATCATGTGGATAAGTACGTATGGTAAGTATATGAAATGGCTTCGGGTATTCTCTACGTATTTGAGTAAGTTTAAATAATATTGTACATTATGTCACCTGTATGGCTACACATATGCAAAGTCAAAGTTCATATGTAATGGATAAATATACAATTATACACGTCAATTAATAAAAAATTAAAACAAAAGCAAGAGCACACAATTTGTATACATTTTTAAAATTTTAAATAATTACTTCAAGGTACAAAGTTTGAAATATAGTACAGAAAACTGTCAACTGTATTGCGCATGTCAGTGCCGTGAACTCACAAGATTTCACGTATCCTAAATAGCGTTTAATGTACACGTCCTGTTACGCTACTCCGCTGCCGCTCTGACGCTACGCCGCCGCCGCCATCCAGCCTTAGTGTGTCAGTAATGCGAACCTACATCATTTTCCTCTACTATAAAGTGCTGAAAGCGAGTAAAGGTTTTTTTAATCAGTACTAAAAATATTTGTAATACTATTGAACATTCAAACATTCAGACTGAGTTCCGTAATGCAATTACCGTTTTGTAATTCAGTTATTAACGCAATATAACGAAATAAACTATATCTTTTGCTATCTAGAAATGAAAATATCTAGGAATATTCTACAGACGAAGTAACTAAAAACTTTTTTCTGAATATACTTTACATACTTCTGAATGTACCTACTTACTAAATCTTTCCATTTGAAGTACATAGGTAAATTCCTTTAAAAAAAAATAAGGCAGATTTTATATTTCTAAATCAAATGTGTTGCAATAGTCTAAAAGTCTTTTTGCTTTGTATCTAAAGACTATTCAAAATACGAATAATTAATTATTTATTGTATTTTCTCATTAATTTTTTTAAATAAAGGATGCCGCAAAATAATCTACCTACACGAAAATGTAAGATTTTATATAACTCTCTTTCAAATATTGAAACACCTGTGAGGTACGAAAATATTTTTATCTGATAGTTTTACATTATATAAAAATAAAATTTAATATAGACAACTAAATAAATTTAAATCTCACTTAAAAACCAAAAACTTAAGGACACCAGTTTCGAATCTCCAACAAAACCAATAACGAAGGTACCTATAGCTGCTGCTAAATTACTCACAACCGAAAAACACTCCACTATCGAGCCCTCCCATTTTATCCTATAAGGGCGAAAGGGCGAGCCAACAAAAGATAAAAGAGATATATAAGTGGCCCTTCGGCATCGCATCAAGTCGTTACAACAGCACTAAAATATTTCAAAATGTGCTCGATGTTGCGGAAAACGGAACTTGCGTATTTTCGTCCCTGGGAGCCGATCCGATAGCGCCATGACGTGTTTTTAATTTTGATATCGATTACGATAGCAGGAATGATACGCTGGCAATTTGGAAAACCAATTATAGCGGTGTTTGTTTTAGGGAAAATATCTATGAACTATAATTAACCAGTGCATTTTTAATGTGAACACTGTTTTAGAGCATTTTTGTGATGAGATAAAAAAAATAAACTCGAGACACTGATACTGTTCGATACTTTTGTTTGTTAGGTACATATAGTGTGCACGTACGTAGATTGCTATGTAATACACATTCACGTTTCATTATGATATCGATTACAATGGCAGGAATGAGATGCTAGTAGCTATTTGGAAAACCAATTATAACGGTGTTTATTTTAGGTATAAGATGTCTATGAACTATATACCTATAATTACCCAGTAGGTAATGTTTTTTTAAATAAAAACTAATTTAGTTACGTTTGGCATTTTTTGAAACGGGAGAAAAAAATTGAACTAGAATATAAATACTAGATAACATAACATTAAGTACATCCGAATCATCAATTTCTTACATTATGTCACATTATTTATTATCATCCAAAAACCGATAAAGATCTCGAAACATTAAAATATTTAAGCTCACTAACAGTTGGCAGTTCAGCATGCTGGCGGCATTACCACATTGAAAGTAGCAAAGCTCATAGCAACAAAATTGATAACTGAATTCCTTACATAAATTTGGAAACTAAAATGCTTAAAATAGAGAATTTGAAGATCGAAATCGATATTACATTCGACAATTTAAAGAAAGTTACCATTCCCTTCCACAGATGGCGTCAGTAGTACCGATTTCTACTTATAAATTTTATATCTATCTGTGTCAGGTCCACAAATCAAGGACATTTCATAAATTTACTAATTATAGAAATTACATGCCGTGATGGCCTAGTGGCGATATCGTCCGATACACAACCGGTATGTCATTGGTTTAAATCCCGCCCGCGTACGAATATTTTTTCATATTTACGATCATCAACATTGGCTATAACACTGAAGGAAAGTTGCGTATTTCAACAAATAAATCTTTCGATGTCGTATCTTTGTCATCTACCAACACGCACTTGACCAACGTGGTGGATTATGGTCTTGTCTCTCCCCTTGTGACAGAAAGCTCCGGGCATCAGCAGAGTGAACGTAAAGTAACTGCTTATGCATAAAATTATATAAATACAATAAATAAGCGGTTTATTATCATCTAACATTGGCTTACGATTTGCGCCATTACAATCATTCTAAGTAGGTTATAGGTATAATACATAACGGTATTGGGCAAAGATCGTTTAGTTTACGATTTCCCTTATTTATGTTGAAAACACCAAAAACTTGAGATTCCCACCATCAATTCCTTCTAACTTTACATCTAATACCTAATCATAATAACCTCTGAACTCCCATACATTTCGTATTCCTACATTATGTATGTAAATGTTTTTTAGGTGTTCGGGCGAAAATTATTCCAAGTAGGCATTCCTCGTGACGTTTATAGGCGTGTTGAAGAATGCTTTATTTTTATGGGTTACGTAACATGGTGCGGATGGAACGTGCATGATTCTGTGCTGGATGAGACTTGTTTAAATATGGGTTTTAAATTAGAGGTTCCTATACACACGGGTTATTTAAATTAGTCTGCTAGTTTACATTAAATAAATGCCTCTAACTAACGCAATTATTTATATTATTACAATTATTACAGGACTTAATGACGAAGTAAAGTTATTGTATACTCAATATACTCAATCATTTATTAACAAAACTAAGGCCGCTCCACACGTTAGTTCCAACGCTCGTACCAACGTTGGACTGCAAATTCGGTGAGGCGTACACACGTTGGCTAATCAAGTAGTTGTGTCCCATCAGGGCCAATGTGAGGACGTCCGATAAAGAAATTGAAACTACTCGGAGCGCTTTTATAGTACTGAGTGCAAATTTATATTTGTTTCTGAGAAAAAAATAAAAAGCCACGCCAAAGAAGATGGTGGATGCCGGATGATTTTATGATCCTTTCGAGTTGCGTCCCATATTATTGGATGCGCTTGATAAAGTTCAATAAATTCTATGACTTTTTTCATTTGTTCACGCCGGTGGCGATTTTGTGGATGAAGAAGCCATTCTCACTCGACGTACGCAGTCGCTGCGTGTTGCAACAGAACTGAGCAAAGCGCCAACGTGTGGACAGATCGCGAGCGTTGGCGCAGATTCCTTCGATGAAACCGACACGAGCCGGCCAACTACCAACGCTCGCCCCAACGTTGGGACCAATGTCATTTTCTTGATCCACACGTTGGACGAATAGCGTTGGAGCCTATCTTGGGACCAACGTGTGGAGCGGCGTAAAATGAGAACGAGAACTACACAACGCTACATACTTATCACTAGACCATATTTATTCATTTTTTGCTTCATTATGTTACAAAAATATGTTATTACCTCGACGTTTCGCCAGCGTTACAAATTACAACTTACAACTACCGTGGTCACGAGAAGTCTTCTCGAACAATATAAACAATATGTGATCAAATCCCGAAAGTAAAAAAAAATACAAAAGAAATTATATCAAATTTTAGGTCACACGTATGTATGTACCTATACAAATAAAGTAATTACCCATCCGTCTAACATTTCTACTGCAGCGAACAAGAAGAGTGCTGATAGCTTTTAAACGACATGTTCCCGATTCACGTTTAAAAAAAAAATGCTAGCTTTTCGGTTTTTATTCGGACACGCTTCGGTGACTTTTCGACTGATTTCCATGATGTTAATACCACTTTGTTCTATTTTATATCGGACTACTAAAAAGATTAGACGCAAGGTGTTGTGTGTGAATTGTCCACCAATATTTATTTATTATTATTTATTTATTTAATTTTTGTGATCGGAAGGCTTAGGATGTGGAATGCGTTGCCTAAGTTGGTTTCTGGATGGTTACAATCAATATTTTTTTTCACTTTTGCCCTAACGATTACGATTGTCAGGGGGTTTTACCATTTTCGATATATCTGGTTACAATCTTGGTGTCTTCAAATCGATAGCGAATCAATTTTTTTAGAGAAGTACGCTGCATCGTAGACTGCGTCGTCACTTAGCATCAGGTCTGAAAATAAATGAGTTCGGGAGTTCAATTCAATTATTCGAACCAATGGATACTCTTATGACTAGGCAATGTCACTTCTCAACCCAAAACTAGCTGGAAAATGAATTACTTCCCTGAACTACTCTTGTAATAAAACCCGATCTCAGAATCCAAATTTAGTGCCTCATGCTCTTCAACTGACTCTTCACTTCCACTCTTCCTCTCTACTGCCACTAGAACAAGAGTACTGACTGTCCAACGCCGCTAACTGCTACTTATTTTCAAACATATTGAAATCTGCAATCTTTTCCAGAACTTTCACACATCGTCGTCAAATTTTCAGGTAAAATACATAACAAGCGGGTTTCCTTTGTGCGTCTCTTGTTATTGAAATAAGGTGCGGCGCACATCCGATGATCGCTCCCGATATAGCCTTACCCATAAGCCTACGCGTTTATGTATCGACTTCCTTTTTCTTATGGCTTTGTTAAGTTCTGGTAACAACCTTTATGGTATCTGGAATCGTTGAAAAAAGTACAAGGTTATCCTTTCAATATTTCAGCAGATATAAGGTTTCTTCGTTTTATAAAAAGATTGCGTTGTTATCCATTCTGTATATTTTGATACAAAATTTTCTTTCCAGATTTGTTTGATGTTTTTGATGAACGTTACTCAAATTTTGAAACGGGGTGTTTTGGTACTGATAGACTACAGGCCCGTGAATAAAATTTATGGGTCAAATGATACACCATGAGACCTATATAGGATGATGGAGAAGGATATGAAGTAATAAGATTGAGCACTATGCCGTCACTTGTAAGCTGTCCAACTGAGTGCAGTTGGGGTTCTAATCCTCAATCATTTCTCCTTGTCGCATGATTTTTGTACGGCATTGCGAAATAATGTATTAGAAGAGGTATGGAAACTGTATAGAACCGAACATAATCAAATGACCAAATTTACTCCGTAAATCGTCGGAAAATCAAGTTTTTTTTATTTTTAATTTATAATTTTTATAGTTTCAGTACCTCTTCTAATCTATGATACCCATTCATGAGAACATAGCTTTGAAATCATCATCGTAAATCACTGCAAACAATTGTTTATAAAAACATAATTCTAATTTAAATTAATACTTACGATCCACTGCTTTGCACAAAGCATCAAGTCAGTCAACAAAAAAAACAAGGCATAGGAGTCGAAAATTCTACGAACTCAACTTTTTCTGCTGAGCTATATTTTTATAACGGTTTTTTAGCTCCACCAAACCTACTATGTGCGTCTGAAAAATGTGATCAAATCAAGTTTTATACTAGGGGCCTACCCAAATTACCAGAGTCAATCAGCGAAAGCATCATAATCATGTCATCAGAGTCCTGACGAAATTCACGTCATACAAACATACATACGCAATGTTTGCGTAATACTACAGGTAAATTCATAAAACCGAGCTAGTCGATACTATCCAATACCATAAAATACTCAATTTATTATCACTCATAGGGAATTTAAATAGAGTCATACATTTAGGAAATGTTTTAATGAATAGTAATTTTGAAACTATAGCACGCAGCAACGATGATTGAGGGGAAGTTATCACGCGATTTCGAATAATCTCCTAATGACCTGAATGCTTTTAGGTTATTTTATGAGTCCACGAGTATTTTTAGAACGTTAGTTATGTACTATTTTTACTTTTTCAGTGCTTCTACCTATACTAGAGATACATGTTGCAATATAACGCAAAAATGATGCACAATGTAACAGCTTTACTAATAAAATTACCAATTAAGCTGAACAATAATAATTAATTATTAACTAATAATAATTATAATAAAGTGAAAAATATGCTATTATATTACAAAATAAATGATACAAACAAGGTACTTACTATCGAAATAATCAAATAATCCGCTCTTATCGGTACCTGTCGCAAGTGTCCGTACCACCCGAGGGCATCCTGCATTAACGATAGGGGCTCAGTGCCCGTAGCCTAGCCACTCACGGTGAAGTTACGAGGAAACTGTGGTGGAGCCGTTCGTCTAGGCGTTTCCTCCAAGACGCCGACGATGTGCCTTCTGCCGCGGCCTTCGCCCAACAGTGGCGATGCTCCGAGATGTTGGGAGTGTGTGGGCATCACGGATCCAGAGGACCGCCGGCATTATGGTGCGCCGTTCTCCCTACCCGCCGCGGCCTGGAGGTGTCGATAGAATACGGGGAGCCTGCAGGGGAAGAAGAGTGCTAGTCTTGCGGTGCACCGGTCTCTCTGTCTTATGCATACGAAGGTGGTAAGCAGCAAGACCACAGAAATGACCCGTCGCGTCGTCGTCGATACCAAGGGTGACGCAGGAGCTTCCGGCGAAAGGCTATGAGTAAACGCATTTTCACCACGTAGAATGGTGCCAATAATGCTGGCGGTATTAACCCGTTGAACGGCGATGACAATTTTTAATAAATACATAACTACTTACTACTAAAGCAAACTCTAAAACCAAGAATATTATAACTATGAATGTATACAAAAGGGAAGGTGATGACGTTCTATAAACAAACGCGAAAATGTACAAACTTATGGACCCTCATAAAATTCTAGGCAACTTACCTAATTGATTATTCCATATCGAACATTATTATGATTCCACTCGCGACCCAAGCAATTGCGCAACAAAACTAACACGGCAATACGGCAATACCGCAAGTTAAGGGCCCAGCAATTCAGGTCCACGAGTTACAGCAATACGCGTACCGAAATACGGTTTTCGGCAATAACCGGGCAACGTTCTAGCAATTTAATACGGCATAAACAATACGAACATTGTTGGTTGTACGCGCTTCGGTATTGTAGGTCCCGAATTTACATCTTTCCGTATTAAAGAGCCGAATAGAAGTTCCAAGAAAGATAGATCTAAATAACAGGCTGCATTTTGAAGCTGTGTAGTGTGTAAGCGAGTGGTTGGTAATGCCTTACCTTCTTGAAAAAAGAAAATAACCATTATAATAAAATAAGAAAGGAAGATTACCATTTAAATCTACTGAAGCAAAAAAAAAAAGAATGGTGATGTATACCATTACAATAAATTATTCTATAATATCCTACCCTTGTATGGCTATGTGGTCTTTCTTTTTGCCAGGTGATCTAAATTTAGGGACTCATTTTACCCCGCTACTAACCATCCAAGTCTGCAGCTCTGTGTTGTTATGTGGCTGGCATGTTGCTTACCATCAGGCACATGTACAGGTCGTCTCGTCACTCTAAATTAAAAAAAAATATAAGAGTACCTACCATGTAACAAGTTTTCAGCCTCAAACCCCTGCCCAAAACTTGGTATCTGTTCTCGAAATATTAAACATGGTATCTAGCTTTGTTTTAAGCTGCTCCCAGCGACTCACTACGCTAGCTAGTATTTGCTTCAAGATATTTACCGTGGTGTCATGGTGGAGCCAGTCCCCGATATTTCTATGCTGTTCTTGGATAAGCTGAATGAACATGGTGTATAAAACCAAAATATCGAGGACCCACTCCATTATAAAATCAAGGCGAATATCATGTAATTAAGAATATCAGTGGTAACTATTACCTACTTAATTTTCTTTCAATTTAGTTTCAACTTTATACCTACTAAAAACGTTGATGTTCATCTTTTTCAACTACCATATTCACCAGATTGTGATGTGGCACTATGTGGGCTCCATTCCAATCAAATCGTGATCCTCCTATGTTTTCGTGTCTTACTTACCATTTTCAAGAACTTTTCTTTAAGTCTTTCTATGACTGTTGCCCTACCCGAAATTGGTCTATCAGCATTCATACCTAAGTGCTCTTGCTATCTGTATATTTAGCATACAGGCACATGTAGCCGTATTGGCGTACAATACAACTGTATTTATTGCAGGGTATTGTGGCGCGGCAGTTACCGTATATCTGCGCGGGTGGTGTGGGAGCGTCCTATCATGAATCCTGATACGCGCCGACCGGTTTATAGGGAGCGGGGTTTTTAACTGCGTATAGAAAATGAGATTAGGTATTGTGGGTGGGTTTTTCGCTGAAAACCTGCTTTGTTGCTGAACCGGTGGAGTTATGAGCATTGTGGCGCGTAATCTGGCAAGTTCATTCGCTGTTATTAGGCCGAGAATTAGGTGTATTGTGTTAGCTAGAATACTTTCTTTACGAAATCGATTTCAGAAATGTAGGTAGCGCTTGCTTAACCCACTACGAATACACAGTGTTAAATCCTACGTTTTCTTTAGTTATTGTTTTGTTTAATAAATCAGCTTCAGGCATATTTTTTTAACTTTTTTGATTTTAATTCATATTGAAAACTTTACATAGGACATAATCACGTGAAAAAGTATTTTTTTGATTACGGCCGTTGTAAAGCTGCCGAAGCATCGAGGTAACAGGTGACCACAAAAATATTTAGTCCATCAGTACCCACTACGAATACACAGTGTTAAATCCTACGTTTTCTTTAGTTTTACTTGTTAGAAAAATCCGCCTCAGGCATATTTTTTTACGTTTTTTGATTTTAATTTATATTGAAAACATTACACAGGGCATAATCACGTGAAAAAGTATTTTCATGATCACGGCCGTTGTAACGCTGCCGAAGCATCGAGGTAACAGGCATGGTGACCAAACAAATATGTAGTCCATCAGTAAATAATTAAAGATATTGTACACGTAAGTTTTCTTTTTATTCAAAAACAAAAACAAAATGAAGATATAGTATTGTACGAAGAAGTTTCGACTGACGTCACATTTATATACGATTTTAATGTAGACTTGACGTCACAATCGGACTCCGGAAATGTAATGATTTATATTTTATCTCTGTCAATTTTTTATAATTTGATAAAACAAAAGAACTGTGTCCCGTACTTTTTCATAGTCTACCTGATGGACTAATTAGAATGGTATATTATTGGCCCAGTAATCATCCCTGTTAAACATAAATTTAATTAAGTCCGATGTAATAATTTCAATACTAGCTCAAGTCATGTTTTAGTATATTAATATTTGTGAGTGTACGTATGTTAAGTATATTGAGGCGAGGTATTTCGCCAAAGTAGGCATTTAACGCTGTCTCGCGCGCGCGGCTGCTCTCATGCGCCGCTCTGTGCGGAATCGCTGCCACAGTGCAGAAATAACACTGAATTGAACGAAGTAGTTTAAACATATTTTTTGTTCAAGATTTGTTTATAATTGTGATAAGAGTTTTGTTCCTACATAAACCAGGAAATATTTAGCTACACTCGTAGGTTTACTAAAATGAACGTTTTCTTTTTTTCTGACGCTATAAGATGAGAATGGCTTTACCAATTCCATTCATCTTTTTAAAATGTTGCCTTTTACTTCGTTCGTTCGTCAAAAATAAAAAATAAGAAAATGCGCAGAAACTTTTAGGTCAGTAAAAACAGCCTCCAGGCCACGTGGTTCGACAGCGTAGTTCGATCAATCGGACCACGTGAACTTTTTTTTCCTCTTGGTTCGATTTTAGAATCGCACCACGTGAACTACTAATTCTTGGGACCTCGTGGTTCGACTCCATTGTCGAACCACCATGACAAGTTCATCTGGTTCGATTCATCGAAGTATACTCACAGGCACAATTAACTCGGACTAAGAAAACTTGGGATTAAGTATGTGCCTGAGACTTTTTTTGGTAAACTTTGTACTAAATTTCAGTTTTGTACCAATTTTTTTTAAAGGGGTAACTTTGGGATTTTTTCCATCGAGTGAAACTCATTAAATCATGTTACTAACTGCAAATTGCACTAGATTAGATCCTGAACTAATACATATTTTTATTTCAGAGTTTAATATACTATTTTATAGGTCTCAAAGTTGTTTTAGAAACTAAAATTTATGGCCCACCGGGGAGGTTAATATTAAGGGGTTATTATTCAAAAACCGCAACTGAAAATTCATAATTTGTAAAGTCAAGGACATAACTCAATCACAATGTATAAAGTTCGAGAAATTTTCTGTAAACAATCTATGTATATAATTTGAATACTCGTAGTTTATACTCCTGAAATAAAACTTGTCTTCTCTCCTGTATAAGTGTTTTTTGTTTTGTTTTTGGTGTGTACATTAAAGAGTATCTATCTCTCTATAAATAAAACTTGTCAATGTTTAATGAATAGATTATTTACATTGTTCCTTGAAATACATTACAACTTTGAAATTCTTAATTTATTTCAGGTAAATACAAGTTAATAAAGTCTTTGGCAGGCTTGCAAGTCTTGTCTCGATACTGCAAACTAATTACACCTGAGCCCCACACCTGAAACAAAATAATATGTATATCAGACCTTTCCAGGGTCCAGGTATATTTTCATATATAACCTTCATTCCCATACATCTTCACCTTTATGCTCATACATCCACTAGATAGGGTTGTTGATTGGAGGGCCAGAGTCCCTCATGACCCCCGCATGTTAATGGTCTTAATCGACCGTACAGTCCGTTTTGTCAATTTATGTATCATTTTCGATCCTGTTATACGCGCTGGATTATGCGTGCGTGCTACCCTTAGGTACCATAGTGCTGGCAGTATGGAATGTTGAACTAAAATTCTTGTTTCACACCAAGTTGAAAATAATGTATAATATTTGATGAATATGTAGCATTAATTATGCAAAAATAAACAGATGATCGCAGTTATTATGCTCAAAGTAACAGTTTTTTAACGTGAGACATAAAAGCTAACTTTTTCCTTTTAAAATAGTATTCTCTGGTAAATACTTAGGCGTATGGCGTATAAGCATATGAACATGGATAACACATATTTTTTTGTTGTATTAAAATTTTGATGCTTGTAAATTTTGAGTTCCTCTTGGAATAAAAATTTTGATTTTGAATTAAAAATAAGTAACACCTATGTATATTGTTTTTACTTTTCTAAAAATAAGTAATACCTATGTGTATTGTTTTTATTTTACTATATTCTCACAAACATACTTCTGCCAGTTTTTGTATACATTTTATAATGTAACGCTTTGTCTCCTAATCTCTTGTTACAAAAACATGCAGGCAAAAACCTAGAGTTGTAAGTTGCGTTACTGTTGTACGTTTGCTGTGCTTCCTCGGCAGAATGGTGATAGGCAGATACGTGAATTTATAATGTTATTTCGTTCTGATGATTTGGGACGGTTGTTAGTTTTGGAGGGGCATTGTTTTTGGAAAATGTTTCAATATGCATGAGTGGACGAATAAAAGAGCAACGACTAGTATAGGGACATAAAGAGCGCTGTTCTTTCTTGTCTCGTCCGAAGTAATTTATTTAGACAATTAATTAGGTACTAATTTGTGAAGCATAAGATGTTACTATTTAAAAATACATATTTCTTGTACCTATTTGGTATGAACTAATTAAGTTTACTCTGAAATCACTCAATGAGGAAAATCAAATTTGCTTGACAAATTTTAAATAGATCTCATGCAAGTAAAAATTCTATAAATTGTGGGCGAAGTCAAATTGATTCAAATATTTAGGCTTCGAGAATGAATTGGTTTTTTGCTCCATTGCACGTCATTATTATCATACTATTATTTGTAGCTAATGTATAATATTATAGGACACTAACACTCAGTACAGAATCATACTCAGTGAGTATGTAAACCGAGCTCCTGTAAAAGGGATACTCGAAGTGAATAATACCACTCATTAAGGCTACGCATTCCAGGTGGTGGCTTTTATCAGAATTTAAAATAGGGATTATCACCGTACGGCCGGGCTGCATATCGCGCCCGCCACACCGGCTTCGCCCGGCTCCAACCGGATTTCGCAGGATTAAACCGGATCAAACCGGATCAGACCAGAACCGAGAGCCTCGCAGCGATATCGTATTGTTTATTCCACATTTAAAATTGCAAATTGGATTGTTATTTTCGTGAGGCATAGTTGGTTGTTAATTTTTGGCCGATTTAATTTATTTGCATTGTCGTGTCAATGTTCGGGGTTTTATTTATATTATAATGAATTATTTCTGTGCTATGCACACACCTTATATTTTAATAAAATGGACTATCACAAATTACGAACGAAAAAAACCGATGTTGAGATCATTCAACTAAAGAGCAACACAATAAATAACTATTTAATAAACCAATAACATACATTTTATTACCACAGAATATTGTCATTTAAAAATATTTAGTGATTAAAATTGATTAATGTCCAACTTTGTTAATATTTGTTCATAATTGAGAAACTGTATAAATAAATACATATCTACGTAAAATGTTGACAAAGCCATTCAGGCAAAAAGTTGTACACCAAACAAATAAAGCATTATAAAACCAACTCATATTCTATCTTCCGAATAAACCCCCACCCCGTAGACTCGCTACGGCGTAGCACTAACATATAATCCTTTTCGCTACAAAAGCAATTTCAAACTTCCTTAGGGGCTTTGGATAATCTTTCTTTATATCGCGCTACGAGCCGCAACTGCAAATATATCCCGTCTCACTTTTACGCAAATAAAATATTCGAGTGTGATAGAGAGGGCAGACAAAAGCCTGAAGAAACGCTCGAGTTCTCAATAAAGAGGGGCGAACAGTAATGTGTATTTAAATTTTGGTTCAAGTGTAATAATTTTGTTTTTTAATTTAATTTCTAATGGCATTCTAGATCTTAGGGTGAAGCTGAGTGGTATAAATCTTGAGAAGCAATTTTAAATGGCTTTTCTAGGGGAAGATTTGAATGGTAAATTAAAAGCATCGACCTTTTGCTGATGAATTGAGTTAAATTAAGACACGAACTAAAAAATATACATATATTTTATTCCTTACATTCCTACGATAATTTTGAAGTCAATATTATAAGTATTGTATTGCAATTATTATAGGTACAAGACTTAAACGCAATTAAATAATTTCTGAAACTGCGGTTAATTTATTTTGACGTTTTGTTTTTCGGAAACCAATTTTTTTTTGTTGTATTATTGTGTCAAACACATGAACTACTATGATGAGGTGTATAAATACTAATAACTTTGCAAATAAACTAATTCAACGATTCCCAGTAAAATAATTGTTTTGAATCGTGGTCTCCTGGAAAAATTCTAACGCTATCATAAAATATAGAGTTTTCAAGGCAAATTCGTTAATAGCTAAGAGTAAATATCTCTGGGAATAAATGATAGCCTTAGTTATTGTCACTTCGAAATTTGGCCGCCGCCATTATGGCCAGGGCCATAACGGGCCATAGAAGCTTGCCTACGCAGCGCGACCCAAAAATCTATATCAATTTCCTTATTAATTTCGCGAGTGGCAAAACCGTTACATTCATTGCCACTTTAATGGGCAATTTTCATAAACAAAGTTGAGAATCCCTGAAGATGGGGGAGGCAGGGGGAAAGTCGGTCGGGGGGTACGCTTCCGAGATAGAAAACAGCTCCAGTGCTGGTATAATGGGTTTTTCGAATGGCGTCGTCCGTCTTGGCACCCCCTCTCTTCACCGCCCCGCACCCCCCCGCCGTGCCCTCTTTCCCCTGGGCGAGAAAGGATGAATTCTTATTTCCTCATCTCGAGGCGTCCGGTACGAACCCTCCATGTAGATTGCCTCTTTCTGATGCCGTTCGTATAACATAACAATGGCATGTTTTCAATTTTACTCGTGTTATTTTTTTTCTTTGTTTTTGGACGCTCGCGAAAATTTATTGTAATGAAATACCTATTCAATATAAAAACATCCGGAGGGAAATATTGTAGCCGAAGTATTTCAAATATTTGATCATGGGTTAGAAAGCAAAAATTCTGTCAAATTTTATAGCGAAGTTTCATCAGTGTAGAATTTTTTCTTTAGTAACTTTTTTTAAATTTAATTAACAAATAATTATTTTGTATTTGAAGAATTATATTCAAATTCAAATTTTTTAACTAAAAAAGACAAGTGAGTAGATGGGAATACATTTTTATTATCACCTAATCGACGTTAAAAAGTTGCATTCGAAAATGGACAAACTGCAGAGAACAATATGTCTTTTCTCCAAACTTCTAGAAGCAATTTTACTATATCTATGCGAAAGAATGTCTATGCATTGATATATTGGTGGCTAATACATGCTAAAAAAACATCAGCCGCGCCAGCCGATAATATGAGTTGATGACATGAAAAAAAAACACGGTTCATACAAGGGTGAGATTAGCTCAGGATTGTGCAACCCACTGGTTGCATTTATATAAATAAAGAGAGGCGTGTATTTATTTACAGAGAAAGTTCCGTTCTTGACTCCTGCCTTGCCTAATATTAAGTGACAATACGGTCCATATAAACTAAAATAACTTGGAAGAAACTGATTTACTCTAGACCTCTAGAGCCTATGACTACGACACCCAAACTTTATCAATACATCAGGATATATGTATATATAAGTACACATTCAGGCAATGCATTCCGATGTTTAGATGTTTCTGTTACGATAATGCAGTCAAACCTTTTCGTTCCAGTTTTGGAACATCAACCATAAAACGGTATCACATTCTAGAACTTCGAGCAGTCTGGCAGAAAAAATGGCAAGGCCATGCAGAACAACTGATTTGCAAAGAAGAAAAAACTTGCTGAATAAAAAACTGTAATTTAAATCGCAAATAAAGTATACACTAACAAAGAAAACTCCATAAACAAGGCTAGTAAAATAAACCAACAAGAGGCATACAAGGTACCACCGTAATATATTTGAAACGGCACTAGCAACTGCATTCACGAAGTGGTGCCCGCGCCAAAAATACTTTGACACTCTGCCAGAACATGCAAAACATACACATAAAATACCGCAACTGTGCTGTGTTATGACATAGTTTTTAATTTAATACAGACACGAGTTTTTCGTCACTTGCGTCGAAAATCGTAAATTCACAGCGCTGTCATATGAGGCAACGTAAGAAATTTCCTACTTTTTATTTTAATCTACTAAGATAAAACTCCATTTAGCTTCTGCTTTATTTGAAGTTTGATGAAAATGCTATAATGCCGGTCGTGGAGGGAACTTCTACTCACAATCTTCTCTACGTTGAGAAGTTGGGGAAAGGAACTGAAAAACATAGGAAGGTTACTCGGATGATTTTCTTATCGGCCAAATAAACTTTCTAAGTCTTTCAAATGAGGGTATTCGTCGAGTACTCTGATTAGCAGAGTGCTCAGTGGAAAGACAAGGACCACGATCTTGTCCGCGATCCAACCAACCACCACGATCCACCACGATTGCAACCGCGGCTATCCCTAGCCGTGGTCGTGAAGGCGGCCAAGATGCACGACAATGAGAGGTGGCGTGAGATGGAGAAGAGAGAGAAGGCCAAAACCTCTCGCTTATCCACTGAGGCGGAAGTAGACACGGGAGCGAGTCTGGGGCAGTCTGACTCGTATCCTATCTCTACTTGAATGACTGGGGCGGCGGATGCTTAGAGCTGTTCTGCACCCCACCTTAGGTTAGATAGATCTTTTCGAGGAGGTGATGCGCCGCTGGTTTTCGGAACGTAACTTCAACCAAATATAGGAGTCCGTCACCCCGTAAGGTGTTTATCAGTGTTAGAGCCGCGATTTAAAGCGATAGTAATACCACGACTGTGTCGCCAAGCCGAAAAACCTGTAAAACTTTTAGTCAGTAGTTTTAGTTGAGAACTGCTTTCATGTGTAGCATTCGTTTATTTCTTTATAACATAGAGATATACACAGAAACGCCACCTGTCATCTTTCGTATAGGTAAGTAATTTAAAAAACTTTCAACATATTTAATTGTTTCAAACTGAAAATTATTTTTTTTGGTAATAATAATTGACCTAGGTATATCGTTACCATCATGAGTCAGGTCATCTCAAAAAAATTAGCTGGTACCTAGAAAGGAGAACTCTAGAAATCAGCGTGTTCAAATATTTAAAACAGCATCAACTTTCTAAAATGGAAAAGCTATTTAAAAATTGTGAAAAAAGTAAAGTGTTATCAGAATCTGTACTAATATTAGCCCTAGTAAAAAAACATCTGTATCAAATCCGGCGGAATAGATAATTGTTAATAAATTAGTTAATATTTGAATACTGACATATGCTATCATGATAATGAAGATTGTTGATAATCGACCATAAGGAATCAACAAGACAAATAACTGAATCCAAGCACGCCATAAAACTGGTAAACACAGCAAAACTAACGTTACACGCGTTCCAGACTCATTATCAGTTGCCGAAAATCTGCTTTCATTCGTAAAAGCTATTATGAGAACGCTTAGCAATACAACCATTATACTAAGAGCCAAGATTTCCAAAAACAATGGATAAGAACAAAAGCGAGATGGGGGTCTTGTTAGGGTGGCGATTATAGAGCAATCATGGCAGTTGTGTGAAATGAGAACTCTCCCTTAAAAGGATAAACAAGTAACGTGTGCGAGAAACAGCCAAGACGCGCTGAATTCATATTTTACTTGAGCCTCCCTACGGCCTCAGTTGCGCATGACGAAAGAAAAAGAAATATCTATAATGTTGCTCTACTTCATATTACTTGGATTACAAAAAAGTGGGTTACGTTTCATTATGAATCGTCTTTTACCCAATTCTCATTGTGCTAGAAACATGAACTTGCAAGAAAAACCTAATTTTAATACTAGCTGTTATTTTTTTAAATCAAATATATCAAGTTTTGGTTATTGATCTTTTAGCATGATGGAACTTTTATGTTACTTGTGAGAAATGATCACAATATACCGGTGAGATGCTTATATATGTATATTTTGTCCATCAATTTTAGCAGAATGATGGTGAAAAGAAATATGAATAGTTTCTAGACACAATACCCTCGATGATTTCCACCGTTACCTTGCGCAATCCATCATAAAGTTACAATAATATTTGGCTTATAGAGCTAAGAGAATCTACTTACTTTTACACTTATACCCATGTTGATTCATCACTGAAAAAATGTGCAAACTAAGCTAAAGATTTTTGGTTAGATATTAATAGGTACAAACAGCGTTTCAGCCACTTACTTCACAGATATCACAGCCAGAGAGGCTGTATGAAAAGTAGTCTTTACACATTAGCTATGTATTTAATTCTTATTTTAGGTAATGATCTATTTGTATTCCGCATTTCTAACTTATATGTTCAAGCGTTCCCACAATTGAATTCCCACGTGATTGAGCCACAAACATCCAAACGCATTTTTGATATTAGTAGGATAGTAGATTTGCGCTTGACCACCTTCTTGCCTGCTGCCAAGAATGATTTTGTCAATGTTCACATAAACAAACATAAAGTAAAACGCGCCAGCGACACCCTACCGTACCTACTTACCGTACCGTCTCGAAAGCTCGGCATCAGTGGCGGTGTGAGGAACCCCTGATTGGCAAGTGTGAAGAGACACTTTTCCCCTGATTCAAACATATCACTCACTCACTCGACTTTGATTTTTATTATAGAGTAGAGCAACTTTCCCGCCGAAACACAAGAAGGTAATGTACAAAAGCGCTCGAGTTCTGCGTTTCTACCATCAAAATTGCTTTCCTTATATCTTCAATAAATGTTTAAAACATTCCTGCAAGCATGTGTTTTATAGGTTTTAGGGCTTGTTATATTAATTTCACTGGTTTTTGAATTTATGTGAGGTGGTGCGATGGGAATTTGAATTTTATTCTAGTAAATTTCGAGACAGGTGCTCGAAATTTTTGAATTGTTCAAACATATGTAATATACATATTTGTTACCAGATATTAGCGTACTGTAGATTATTTCTAATAACAGCACAACATTTTGCCGTAAAACAAACGTAGGTACTCAAATCTCTATCTTCTATCAGGCAAACTTGCCTGAAGATGAAATAAAATACCAATACGTCACTTAACTTTTTTTAATTAACTTACAAACAATGTTGATTTTTGAACTAAAAATGGTATTTTAACATATTCAATCAGAGATTCATAAATTTATGAATAAAATATATGGAATAAAATACAAACAAAATAGGGTTTATTTAAACTTTAACTGAAAAGACGTACTGAAATTACAAGAGTTAATATCAGTATTGTTCCACCATCTACAGATGAGATATAAGTAGCGACGTTTTTGAAAACTACAGATCCATTGATGGCTAGCTAAGAAGATAAATAAACGATCTTCTTCAGTGAATGCAAACGACATCCCTACATTACCTACCCCAAAATAACTCAGCGCCTTTAGAGAAAAACTAATCAATAATCATTAATAAAGAATAAAACGAAATGTTTGGTACATTGCAGATAAATCCATCGACAGGGCTATAGTTTCAATTACAAAATTTGACTCTAGGAACAGGCATACCAAGCTAAATATTTGTTTACTTAAATATCTTACTTATCTATATTTTCTTATATGACAGTTGAAACCTGTCTAAAAATAACTTAATTACTTTTTGAGGGCACTATATAAATAAAATCAGTAACTGAATTCAAATTACCAACTTTACTTTACTCAAATTAAATAAAATTGAGTTAAAAAACGAAAATATGTATTTTGTAAAATATAGTAAACACAAAAAGCAGTTAAACAATGAATATCCTCTATCAGTACGTCGCAGACTATTCATAACATTGAACTGTGTTACAATAAAGCGGGTAGAGATACACGGCGGTCCGCCTACGGCGAGATTTATGCTTATCTCTAGACTATAAACCGGTATTAATGCATATAAATATATCAAGAGTGAGAGAAAACCGGGCAACCACGCTGTGAGAAAATGTTGAGACTATTCAGCGCTGTATTACAAAACTTGACTTAAGCTCAATATTGACTCTTTGGATTCGTTTGACGTCACAAATGTGCAGAATTTTCATACTACAAAATGCTCTAAAAATTTTAAGAAAGTTATTTAAGTACTAAAGTGTTTTACAAACAAATGTTTACTCAAAGATGCATTTAAGATCTTTGAGTAAATATTTTGTTTTATTTTCTTTATTCAAAGTCTTAAATTATAAAATAAAATATAAAATCTCTTCTTAGTCTCATTTTATTGGTCAATGCGTGAAAAAGAATACTAAGAAGAATGTTTTGCACGACAATACAATTTTTGTCTATTTTTAATATTTTCTGTATTTCTGAAGGTCTGTAGAAATTCTTGTAGGCGAGAAAGTACGTCTCCGTACAAATGGTGTCTGCCCATTCCAAGTGTGTGATAATATTTCATTTGCATCTGGAACAAACAAACACAGCATATTAATATTTATATGAAAGAGCTATTGATTTATTCATCTAACTACTTATTTATGTCCTTTATTTTTATAACATAAATTGACGGAACAAAGTACTTGATAGCTAACAACACGCCGGCCAAAATACTTGGACTAATTATTTGACCATGAAGACTAGGTAAAATAAATAGGCATTCATAGGAACTGCCTATAGAAGTGAAAACGTGTAACTTAGAGTTTTATAGCTTACTTTAGAAACTACGCGGGTGAATCCGGAGAGCGTGGCCGTAAGCATTGCATCTAGGCTATCTATAATGGTCAATGGAAACTACTGACGCATTTCTAGATGATCAATGACCATTGTCCCGAGTTTACCCAAAGATTTCTTATTATTCCCGAGCATGACGCTAAAATTCAATTCACAGCCGAAAAATCTGTCTGTGCGCGCCAATAGAAGTTTTCTCTTAAAAAATCACTGCCTATCACTACACTACGTCCGTGATTCTGATATGATTTATCAAACATTGTAATTCAAACCGGAACACAGTTAAAGTTTGCATATTACCTACAACTTAGCGGGAGAAAAATTTGCAAAGTTGTTTCCCCAGGAAGACTTTGTAAGAAGTCCAATCACTACAAAAACTGCCGTGAGCTAAAATTAATACAATTGCGATAGCAAATGTATTACGCATTAATTCCAAACCGCTTTAGTATCTTACGAGTACATGAAATCATTCGTACAATATATTGTTTGTATTTTAATCTCACTAATCTTATAAATCTCAACGTTCAAATGTTTGGATATCTGGATGTTTGTTGCTCAATCTCTTAAAGATATCCCCAAAAACAGAACGTATAGTCACCCTCAGCACACAGGATACCGTTCTCCCTTTTCCCGGCTCGACGGGAAAGTTCGCCAGATCCGTTTCCTGTGTTGCCATTACCCCGACCCCTGCAGCCCCGGGCCCCTGACGTACAGCTCCACAAATAAATACGTACGACGTACATCGGAAATAAATCGGCCATTCGAAAAATAACCTTTATTTTGTGTGGCCTATCTTTGTGACCCTCCCCGCGAACTGTGATTGAACTTTTTAAAATTGCAAGCTTTGTTTTGGGAGGAAATAAGAGAGTCACATGCAGGTAACTTATTTGAATGTTTCATGAAGTTAACAATTTTATGGAACAACATACATTTTGTCCATAATTAGTTTACCAAACTTCTGATAAGGGAATAAAACCGCCGAACGTGGTTAACCCTACAAAAATTATAAACGCAAAAGTAAGTTTGTTTGTTACGCTTTAACGCGAAAACTCCTCTACCGATCATCATGAAACTTTTACACGTTTTTTTATTTTTTATTTGAAGGTATTAGAAGTTACATAGGCTACTCTATATTCTGAAAAAATACGGGATCAGATACCATTCGGCTAAAACCGTAGGGCACTGCTAGTATTAAATAATTATTATGCAAATACCGGAAAACTAAGAACCGTGACAAGGAACGGCCTCCCATCCCGCCCCAAACACTAACAAAGTGTCAAATACCTTTGTATTAAAAAAATGGACGTAGAATAATTCTGCTTTAATTAAAATTCTTCATAATTATAATATTTACAACTGCCTAATTAAAACCTAGTCTATATCAGAACCCCTATAGGCTTCTCACATTAACATTCAAATTACAGTAAAGATTAAAACGTTATCAAGAGTTATGATCAAGACTATTCTATGATTAAACTACTCTTGATTAAGTTAAGCCCATTTCCGTAGAGCTGGGCCCTCATTAGACGTGTTAAGTCGTCTTCAACGGCGCATTAATATAATTTTATCGGCAATTTAATATTTTTCCTTTTTTGATAATTTCCTTATCATGTAAGGAGATCAAAAGATGCCGTGGAACATAAAAATTAATGGTTACAAACACTCCATTTCAGAGACACATAATTTGGAGGCAAATCTCTACAGTCGAGCTGGCTGACAAAGATGAGTTTTTTTCTAGATGTGACTTCATTAGTTTACTTGCCTATATACATATAATAACTTAAATTTGAAAGACCCGACTGCAAAAATCAAGGGATGAAAGACACTCGGGTAATGAAGACGAATGTAATGCTATATTAACTGTCGAAATCCATCCAGGCGGTTGGAAGATACGTGGGAATAAAGAAAATTATAAACATATAAGATACGGTCGAAAAATATTTTTTTTTTTAAATAAGGAGTGACGAGACGATCAGGACATGTGCCTGATGGTAAGCAACATGCCTGACACATAACAGCACAGTGACACGCAGCTATTGGAACACGAAGAGTCCAAATCATTACCTAGCACTGCACTGCGCTCGTCACCCAGAGATCTAAGATCTTATATCTCTAAGCCCTGTAATTTCTCTGTAATTATAAACACATTAAGAAAATGGCTGTCTTAGGGACTGTAGATAGAAGTAAAAACCAATAATGTTGAACAAAACGTAACCTGTATAGGTATAGCGAAATATATACTGATATTACGCATGTGGGTAATACGAACTAACAAGACAAAAAAGACCCATACAAAAAGCGTCTAACGCACACGTCCCGCTCCGCCGCCACTCTGACGCTACGCTGCTGTATTAACATGTTGGTAAGGCGAATCCATCCAATTTTCCACTGAAAAACAGATATTACAGGAAAAAAATTAATAAAAAGATCTGAACAAACGCAAAGTAAATTAAATGACTAAGTTAATCGTTAAATTGTGATCTTTTATGATATTTCGAGTTATTATTATTACAAAATTAGGACAGGCATAGCATGAACAGCTCATTTAATGTTCACACTTCTGGAATTCGAGTCAAGGCCATAATTCTGCAGACTGGCCACGTGGAAAGTGGTAGATATCGTCAAAAGAATCAATTCTTGGAGTTTGTCAATTTCTTTACAGTACGGTTTCTTTACGGTCAAAGCAAATGATTAAAAGAATTTTGAAAACACAAACATTGGAACAATTGGAAAAATAATAGGCAGTGTTTGAACCTCGAGCTCGGAGTTCTCGCTAATTAGCTCCTACGAATTAAAAAAAAGTTAGACCTTCTACAAAACGCCACATCTTTGCTCCAAAAGCCACGTTGCAGTCAACAATGGAGCCCGATAGTGGCACAATAAACCGCCTCAAATGGCCCGGAACTTTTTCTCTAATGGTTTATTTAAAAATCTCACAATTTTCATTCCGAGTTTCCTTTGGGAGAATCGAATAAATCTATTTTATGCCCCGTCTGAGACATTAAGCTTTTGATCGGAATTGCTTTTATGCGATGTTTGTTCTCAGTATCTTTGTGATTTAATGTTATGTTCTGAAAGACGTGTCTCTTTTATCTGAGGCCTTTTTGGAGTTGGGCAATGCGTCATGTACAATGTCTTTGGTAGGCTTGGATTCGATATTAATAGACTTGTGTTTTGTGACAGGTACGTGAATGTATTGGGTCATTTTATTATTTTGGTACTATGCGAAGATATAAGAGTTTGTTTGTCATTTTTTAGATTTGTTTCTGCCGTGATCAGATTAAAACAATACTCAAGGTTTACGCGAGCCAAAACTTGTCGATTTTTTTGCGTAAAGACAAATTCGTTTGAAGTTGTCTTCGCGTGCACGCGCGTTCTCTTTGACTTTGCACTAAATTGTCATAGATTTTTTTTTAACTCACATAATATTGTTGTAGTATAGTATGAGAGATGAGTTAACATTTGGAATACCTATAGACCTATAGTATCATATTTACGTCTAATAGCACATTTTAGAGAAATGTAATCAGCGTAGGTATCTAGAAATAACCGGTTCAATCGCGATTTCAAAACACTGAGATTAATGTTAAGGATTATTTTTATGTGATGTGAACCGTTAGAGGATTATTGTTATGTGATGCTTAGAGATTATTCTTACAACAATTACCAACGATTTATTTGTAATAAAACGAAGACAGTAATTACCTAAACTAATTCTTAATTATCATCATAATCACTTCAACATGTGTCTCGTCAAATTCCTTTAGTTCAAAATTTATAGACGCACATTCGTGGTAAAGTAGTCCCGAGATTCCTCTGAACATTCGCCGTATTGCACCCCCACAGTATCGAAGTCGTCAGGGTCGACAGACAATCGCGTTTACGACGCATAAAAGTTAGTCTTTATAGACTCTTGGTATATAAAAGTGGCGTTTATGCCTTTTTAATTAATTGTCGTGCCGTTAAAGGCCATATCAGCTTTGTAGCTGATGCTTACGGCTGGAAAATGGTTAACCAAGTAGTGATTTAATAATAAAATGTGTTTGATGGCCGAACACTTCATAAAAACATCGTAAAGTGTCGCTTGTAAATCTTTAGCTATTTGTGAATGATTTTTAGCTGAGTTTTAAACCATTACTTGTTCTATTAAAAAGCTGGTCGTACCCTGTGGGCTTATACTCGTTTTATTGAATTGTTATGTTTTTGTTTTATTTGACAATAAAGTTAATTTTTACCCATGATAAAAACAATGATTAGGTAAGTACGCTCCATCGTAGATCTCATCATCGCTTAACATCAGGCGAGATGGTGGTCAAGTGCGAACCTATTATAGTTAAAAAAAAAGGTTAAAAAAATATTTATTAGTCTAGTAATATTATAAGTACAATTTAGGTATTTTGAAAATATTTATCTGTATAAATAAACGGGTGTATTTTACGAGGTTTATTACTCTTTCGTGCAAAAATTAATGGCTGTGGTTGATGACCTACATGAAATAATTAGTAATGATATAGATTATAGTCTGCAATAACGTATAGGCTGTTTTTTATCGCGATTTTTTTTGTAGAACAGGAACTACTTACAATAAAAGCGTGGTCTTTCTACTAAAAGAGCCAAGAAGAAAATCTAAGTCAAGTGGGTAATTGGAATAATTATAAACAAATTTAACATATAATATGTGTATTTAAAATCATTAAAAATACATTTATTCCGTTCAAAAATACTTAATTTATATTGTGATAAAATGTTACAAACACTTAATTTTTACAGTTCATTTTAAAATTTTGTAAAGAAGAAAAATGATGCAAAAGAAAACATGCCTTTTGATCAATCAATTTTAGTACGACTTTTCTGCGTAATCCTAAAACTTTCGCATAGTCTTCGATTATGAAACAAGGGAATTGTTCCAGCTATAAATAGTATTTAACGCTTCCAATAGATATTAAACATTATCATAAATACTGAGCTTTGAGCACACTTATTTATGAATAAAAAACAGATTTTGAATAGTTTCTCACATGAATACGAAATCGTACTCGACCTAAACATTCAAATTTATGCTAACAGGATACTAACCGTTTAAAAATTCCTATTGTTTTATTCAATGGAATGGCTTAATTAATATTCAAAATATTCAATAGATGCTTATCGAATGTATCGCTATAAATAACGCCATCGGCAGTTAAAACATAGATTTTAAGAATAAACACTCAATTAGCTATTTCGAGTGGGCGGGGTTTCAAATGTCTTCATAATCTCTGTCCATTATAAATTAAATTTAATGTTATTTCATACAAGTTTGTGTGAAAGCACCGGCCGTTAATCACAGCATGAAGCCACATCTATTCTTATTTACTAGCCATTCCAGAGCCATGATAAATAATAGGATTCTTAAAATAATTTCCCTAAAACCAACTCCTGGTATACCTGTAACTACAACTCTATTTTTAACGCTGTAAAGGTGTTATTCGGGGAACTGTTGCGAAGGCGTTGTAAGATTAATGTTTAATAAAAACAGCTTCTAACTGAGAGTTATTAATTATGATAACGTACACTCTCAAACGCCCGTATGCACGTGTCATCTTTATAAAATAAATCCATTGGGAAAACATATTTTATATTTATTAAACATTTCCGTCTTAAACGCGTTTTAACATCGAAATTTCTGTTATAAAAATGTAAAATATTACGTGGTTAAGAAATGAGCGTTAAAATGAAGCGTGCAAAAATTCAACCCTGTAATACCTGCAGGGGTATTTATGATCGCGCAAATTAATTTTTCTCGTTTTTTTACACCGTCAACAGTAAAGAGCCGGGAATGGCCATAGATACAAATACAAGTGGCTATAAAGCGAACGTAGCTGAGTCAGTGCCGAGTAGGAGTCCCACTGCGCATGTGCCGTACATTCCGGCACTTTTATTGATTTCAGTAGCACTAACGGTCCATAAACCCGGCGTGCTGAACTGGAACCTCCACTCTATGCCCCTTATTAGGTACTCACAATTTCCACAAGCGCTACTTGTTAACTTTTGAAATAGTTACGGAATGCTCAAGTTTTTCTATTGGAGTTTCTCTTGGCCGGCTCATTGGGTCAAGCGTTTTGTAAAATGCGTTTTGTTTAACGTAAATGTGGATGAAATATAACATCCGCTTTTATGAGTAGGTTCGTACAAACATTTGTTATGATTACTTTGTATTTTTTTTATCTGAAGTAATTGTTGCATTTGGCAGGCCTATTGGCTTAGTTGAAAGTAAGTTTACTTGCGAAGCCAGAAGTCGTGGGTTCGATTCCCACCCAGTGCAAATATTTGTGTGATGAATACAAACGTTTGTTTTCTCCTGGGTGTGGTCCGGTCTATGTATAAGAAATATGTAATTACAGTTATCTATATACATAAGTACCATATCAGCTATCTAGTACCGACAGTATAAGCTTTGCTTAGTTTGGGCCTAGACGGTGTTGTGTAAAAAAATTACCACCAATAAATTTATTTACTTAATTTTGTTTAGTGTTTTATGTAGTACTTTTCTGTTTACATAAATATAGTTTTTCAAGTTCCGAGATTTTAACTCATATTTAAAATATTATCCATGCATTGATTGCCGAAACTCTGAGGTAACTAAATATTACCTAATTCGATTAGAAATCGATCTTTTCTCTATCTATAGAATAAATAATGAACTTAATTAAATATATTTTTTTTAATAGTTTAAGATTATTTGAAATTGAACGAACACATTTTTTTTTTGTAATTTGGCGACGGGATGTAATACATGCACCTGATGGTAAGCAACGTATATGTCCATGAGTCAATAACGTGGTGCCATGCAACTATTTAATAATAAATAGTTCATATCACTGCCTAGCATCACAATGCGCTTGTCATTCAGAGATTAAAAGATATTTTGCACTGTTTTTGTACTGCACTTTTTTTTAAAAACCAGAACACAGCACGTGTCTCCACGTAGATTCTAAATAAACATGACAATAAAAAAATTATAGATACGAGTACGAAGTACGAATATATCTTAACATTCACTAAGTAAGAAAAAGGGAAAATAGAGCCCCCCATAAAATGAAATAGAACATAAAGATACATTTATTTTAAAATTTTAGTGACTCGATAAAAACGATTATTTCAAAGCTTTTACATTTAACCTGTCCAGTGCCGACTAAGCACCGAAACGGGACCCTATCCAAAACAAACTAACCCGTGAACAGCAGTCAATAAACACCCAACGCACGTATTTTCGGATTAACTGCGTAGGGAGTCGCCAATCTTAATTGCTTTCTACCACAGTTTATGTACCTCCTAACTATTAACTAATTCTTCGGTTGCGGTCATTTATACCCGTGAACTGGGACTGTATTATTTCACCAACATGCCTCATTTAGGGTTAATTGTATAGAAATTCAAACTATAATTTATAGATTACAAAATAGTACGTTTTCTTTCGTGTTTCAAAACTTAAATTTGGTAATATGTTTGCTCAATCAATTTTTGTTCTGACAAACGTTGAAGATTTTTCTATCGATTTGATTTTACTCAAATGATAGCTGTTTTGACAATGACAATGAAAAATGGCATGGCATATGTCTGTCACTTGATTATCATGCCGTTGCTTTGGTCTAAAAGTTTGTTGTTCACGATTTTGTGGGTATCACATCACTACTTCCGTAATTATCTCTTAACAGACATGCTAAACACATTGTTAAATAAAATAATAAAATAATAATTAAATAATTTAAATACATAGTCACATTTTATGTTCAAATAAATACACAGAAAATATTAGGATGGCAGACATCTTATATTGTCAAGTGCTGGTTATTAACCCCCGACCAAAAAAAGGGGTTTTATAAATTTTACGTCGATGTCTGTCTGTCTGTCTGTCTGTCTGTGTGTTGTCTGTCTGTGGCACCGTAGAGCTCAAACGGATGGGCCGATTTCGATGGGTTTTTTTATTTGAAGGTTAATATCCCTGCGGATGTTCTTAGCTATGTTTGGTTAATATCGATTCAAGATGGCCGCCTCCACAAAATATTTATTCACTACCTACCTCAATATGGGTATCAAATGAAAGGGCTTGACTAGTAGAATACTTTGCATTATGACACATTTCAAATCCAAGATGGCCGCTACCACAAAATTGCGAAATACATTTCTTTTTTCACAATTTCTTTAATATGGGTATCAAATGAACGGGCTTTACTAGTAGAAACACGAAGAAGAAGAAGAAGAAGAAGAAGAAGAAGAAGAAGAAGAAGAAGAAGAAGTAGAATGTTGTACAGATAACAAATCCGAGGTAGTCGGGGGTCAAAATTTTTAATTTTGTTCTTGTTTTATATATTTCATAAACTTGTATCCTGCTTTCTACTAATTTAAAAATGTTATTGTTTGGATATTTGACTCAGTCGCAAAGTCAAGAAATTTTAGTCTTAAGAATGTAAGCATATAGGTACAAATATACATCATTGCGTTATTTATGAGTTTTAAAATTAAATTAAACTGTAATTGGGTTTATACGTCCTTCATCTTCTGTTTTTTGTATCAATTTAGGTGTAATAACAAATATATAAAACTACTAGCTGTACCCTGGCACGTTTCGCTGTGTCACATAGTGATATGTGACTGATGCAAAAATTAGATAAAAACAATCCTTGATGCGGATCATATATTTATCATTCTAAAATTTCCGCTCGATCGGTGCAGAACTTTTTGAGGTTTTGAAGCGTACACAAACTAGCATAACATTTTTGTATATAAAGATTTGTATTGAATTATGTTATCATATCGCTTTTTTAGCATTTAATTTATTTATGTTATTGTAGTTATTTACTAGTTTCTGAATCAAATTTGGTCCTCGAAAATATATAAGAGATATATCTCTAAGCACCACAAATATCTACCTATAAATAGAGGATAGTATTGAAATAAAGAACCTACATATACTTACAAATATTACGGACATCAGCAAATTTTTAAATTAAATGTTTTTATTAAATGTTTTTATTTTTTATTAAATGTAATTATTATGGCAAATAAAACATTTTTGTATTTTTTTGTATTTTTTTGTAAATATCAAAGAAATCTGAATAGAGGAAAGCTCTACAGAACAAATTTCTAGTAATACAGATAACAAAAAAATCAAGTAAACACGTCGAACAAAGTCATCAACAGCCCAGTAAATGCTTAAACACAGCATAAGCCAGAGATTGTCAGCCTGAAGCACGTCATAATGCTTCTCCGTAATATCAGAAGAGGGCGTTAGTGGGTGTCTCAACTGTAATATCAGCCGGCTGCGGTCGCATCGGGTCCTTTATTAAAACAAAATTTCTACCCGCAAAATGTCCACGAGCTTTGTTCGAGGGAATTCTCCTCGATTTTAATAAGTAAAATGTGTTTTACGGCTCTTCTTATACCTATTCCTGAGTTCTTTAGTTCGTAACTGTCAAAAGAATATATTTGTATACGCTACTAATGTTAGATATTTTATTTAGTTTACAACTTTCCTGAGTATAAAATATTATTGCAACTAAAAAAAGCGGCAAATGTAATCTTCTGCTCTGGATAGATCGATTTTATCTATACAGTCGCCAGTTTTAAGTGTCTTATTTAATTTTATGCCTCAGTAAGCACAAACAAAATTTAATCGGTGCGCAAAGAGGACTTTATTTAAGGACTTTTTTTAATACTCTCAAATATATAAACAATATTTAAATTTATCTTCAAAAATAACTGACGCAATTTTATGTTCTATCCGGTAAGTAGACACGTCAACAAAACTAATGTTTTTTTATGGGTCAGTATCACCTCCAACAACAACGTCGTATACTATCAAGAAAGAGTGTCCATCGTCTGAGCACGACAAACAATAACATAAATAAAATATAGCACATTGGATCACTTGAAGCGTCAACTAATACAGTAGAAACGGCCAAAAGAAGTTCCGAAATGCATTACGAACCATCTCAATTGATTCAGATTCGATAAAGAACACACAAGTGCGATTCGAAGTCCAAATTGAATCAAGCTCCCTATCTCCTTATTACAATCAGCTAGGTACCTTCAATATGTCGAAAGCACCGGCGGAGTGCGGCAGTGAAGCGATGATTTCGGTACATTTGCCGAGACCGTAACGATCCTCCGAATAGTCTTGATGGACGCCAAGAATGAGCTCTCACAACATAAAGAAATCCCCTTAAAAAGGGTAGCGTTGGGGAAACTCAAGCTCTAGTAGAAAATTAGGGAACGTTACAAGAAATTCCAGTTGTTTTTGCGTTTCTTATTTGAGCGTCGCAACGAAGTTTGTAGTAGGAGTCTTCTTGTAGTTTTTGTGACATATTCTGGCATTGGGGATATTATGTTGTCTCGATTCGTCTTATATGTTGTGTAACGTATTCATGTTATTCTATTACGATGACGCGTTTCCCTTTTATTTACATTCACAAGAAGGTTTGGAGAAAATACGTCAAGAAGTTTTGCTTAGGGAATTTATTACAGCGAATGTATTACAAAAGAGACTCTCCGATCAAAGACAAGGGATTCCAATCCTCAATAATATTTTAACGGTAAAATTTGAAGGTTTATATATCGTTGTAAATTTGATTTTGTTTGTTACGTGATTACTGAAAGATAATTAAAAACTGCTTTTTTACAACTAACAGTTTGACAACAAAATCATCTAAATAATTGTTCCATTTCTTTTAAATACAAATAACTACAATAAATTGATCATTGATTTGAGAAATAAATTTTCAGGTTTTATTTTCAAATTTTTTTCAATCGTCTCAAAAAAGTTGCATATATTTCGAAATTGCGTTTTACTTAATTAATATTAACCAAGCGTAAGAAACGAATACCCCATGTTCGAGGTATAAAAAGGCCTCGTCTCAGCTTCCATAACAAAAATTAAAAAAACAAAGGAGCAATCCGCCACAACTCAGGGAACTTTTATCAGCTTCGCGGATAGCGTTTATAAATTAGACTGAACTTTCTCGAAGCAGTCGGCATTACTTTAGCGGAATGGTAACTTCCAAAACAAGCAAACTATCTTCTTAGGTATCGTAATTCTGACCAGGTCACAGTAAAACTCAGTAAGAAGTAGGTTTTAGACAGCTAAAATACTCTGTTGATGATTACCTATTATACTCGTAAGCAATTTGTTCACGTAGCCATAGACAATAGAGTAACGTAGGAAATGTCTCATAGACCATCGACATCCGAACATTTTTTTGAATGGACTAATTTGCAATAAAAAATATCTTGTCTCAAAAATCAAAGTCCTATCAAATATTAAGTATACCTAATTGTAAAAGTTTGAATGTACTTGTATTTTGTATTGATATGGATGGATGTATGGTTAGATGGATGAATATGAAATGAAATATGGTTGTTTTTTTATCTTTCATACAAAACTTACTGAGTAGATCTGGATGAAATAAGATACAAAGATAAAATATAAAGTCTAGAATAATAGGTATTTACATAATACAAAATACCTACATGACCATGACATTGTGATACTTTGCGTAAAAATAACAGAAGCGGGTTCAATATCACTTATGTTTTCGAATATTTTTTCTTGGTTCTTTAACACACTATTGTATGTATAAGTTTATTATTCGTATTAACCTATACATATACTTAGATAATACAACAATTTTTTTATTTCTAGGTATGTTAATACAGTGATTATGTAGTATCGGAGATATGATTGAATGTAGAAGAAGTAGGTATATGATATAATACTCGTAAGTAGGTCCACACCTATCAACTAGTCCTTATTTGTACATCCCCGTCTTTCTATTTGCTCCTAGTTATAAAGGATAAGGTAGCCAATCGGTGTTTAGGTTTTAGGTATTTTATTGTTTATTTTAAATTAAGTGAAATAAAGGATTATTCTATTAATTTGTGCGGGTAAAGCGCGAAGTTTTACTATTAAATAGTAACCCACAAAGAAAGCATTACCAAACAGCCAAGACAGAGATTTGTTCGGGTGTTTGCTTCTGGCGTCTACTGTGCCATCGAGGGGAGTAAACAAAATAACATTTTTCCGTGCCGGATGAATAAATAAGACAAGGAGGGTCGCTCAGAGGGAAGCGGCCCTCCGACGATGGCTGCTTGTTTGATTTGCATGTTTTAATCCTTTAGCGATCTTGGACTCAGATGCTGAGTTGCCAAGTAATTGGTTACGCGATTGTTTTACTGCGGAATTAGACATTTATATTTTATGCATGCATATATCGTTATGCATTGCGTAATAATATGTGTTTTACCAGTACCTATACTTAGTTGTTATCATAAAGGAGTAATATAGAAAAATAATCCTAAAATTAGAGTTGTTTTTTATTTCCACTGTATGTTTTGAAGGTCATTTAGAATTTTACGGAAGTGTACCAACATGAAAAAATAAACGTGCGGCTTAAAGTAGGTATTGTTGCTGTTGATATGGTTACCTACATATACCTATTGAAAAAATATATCAATTTCATGTTTTCATTAACTTCTGATTATAATGTTGGCCTACTGCTATCTAAAGTGTTATATTGAAGAGTTACAGAAAAATGTTGTTTTATCAAAATTTTAAACAACTGCGGCAGGTACGTAGATACATAATGGCAATTTGTATCGGTAAGTATGTACATTTTATACGTTTGATGCTTCATTATCATCATCATCAGCCGCAAGGCGTCCACTGCTCCCCCCTAGATTTCTACAATGAACAGTCCTGCCCAAACTGCAACAAGCGGTTTCCGGCTACCTTTTTGAGGTCACCTGTTCATCTAATGGTAGGCCGTTCAACACTGCGTTTTCCGGTTCGTGGTCGCCACTCGAGAACCTTTCTTCCTCATCGATTGGCAGTTCTGCAAGCGATGTTACTTGCCCATTGCCACTTCAGCTTGCTTACTCTTTGAGCTATGTCGGCCACTTTCGTTCTTTTGCGAATATCCTCATGACTACTGATTTTCGTTTAATGCTTGCATGAGAAGTTTTCAGATTAACAGATTTAAGTGATACCTATACGAGTAGGTATACACATATATGAATAAATATGGGTCAAATTATATGTCTAATTATTGACAAATGTTTAACAAATTTCCTGCTTGTAAGATATATTTGCATTGATTTTTGAAAACGCAAAATTTCTACCACACGTCAACACAAGGAGTAGGTACAGTCGGAGCATCGCACAGCCTCGAACCAACCTTATACCTATATTTTTCTAACGGACATTATCCGATTTATTTCATTACTGAAAATGCAATTCTGCTTTTTGAATATACATATTTAAAGTAAAAAATAAAATCAAAAAATTCCATATCGATTCAACTTTAATCAAAAATTATCTGTTATCAGGCTAGCGTAAGCTTTGGAAAGCGGAAGTTATGTTTAATTTCATGAATACCGATTTATTACTCATGAATTATTTCCAGTTTCAAATTTCCTCCTCTCAAAGCCTCTGAGACACGAGGTCGGGTCTCCCAGACCCCAACCCGGCGATGAAACTAACAGCCCGGGGCATCAACAAAAGGGCAATAAGATATGCTTGGAAAAACTAGTGTATTCCTCCCACGGGAGTAATAGGGGCTTGTGAGACCCCGCTGCGTGGAGAGCGATTTCAGGGTTCAGTTTTCCGTAAACAAATGTCAGATGGGCGTTTTCACATCAGTTTTACTTATTTGTCAGAATTGACAATGTAGTCAAGTAAAAAATTTCACTTGTTTCATCTCCTAAAATAATCGAGAGGCAACATATTTATTTGTTAATTAACTGGTAGATGTTGTACGTAAAATAAAAACTTTAAAAAATGTAGTAACAATTGGCTCACTTATCGCTCAAAGCTCTTCCAGCTAAAGGTAGAATGGAAAATGATTACAAATCAGAGGAAGATGGGAGTATACAGACAAAGAGATAATACATACATTAATACATAATGCTAAAATAAATATGTACCTACATTCAAGTTTTAATAATTTTCGTATATTAATGTAAAATTAATAAAAGTGATAAGAATAATCATCATCAGCCTGCCATTCGTGCAGCTGCGTCTCCCATAATACGCCAATCAGCTCGATCGTAGGTCTTTTTTTAATATTATTTTGCCGCTCCACAGACTCTGGGGTCCGTGACCTTTGTCATTACAATTATCTTTTTTTACAAATTTCTTGGATTAGGAGAAAAAAAGGAAAATAGGGGATCTAGTCCGATTTCGTCTGTTGAGCCGATCTCTACCGGTTGGGATTCCGATAGTAATCGACTCGACATCGTCTTTTGCTTAAGCCGCCTCCTCCCGGCGCAGAGCCTCCACTACTGCCGCGTTTCTGTCTTTTAGGGCCATCTGTAGGTTGAACTCTCGGATGGAATTTGGTGATGCAGCTAACGCTCACCGTACGAACCGACCGATGGCGTCGTCGGTGTCGTCAGCGTAGTATCTGAATCGACCGTAGGTCTAACTTTCCCAATTGAATAAAACCGAATCATATTAATCATACATAAAAAATTATTTTGTCAAACTACCTAGCCTTTCAATTGAGTAGGAAATCGTTCAGTTTTGATCGTTGGACTGTGTAGTAAATAATATTGTAAAAAAAATCTGACATCTACCAGTAAATATAACTAATAATAATAGGTCTTACCGTTTTCCACAGCTTTACCCATTTAAACAATTCACGTTATTTTATAAAATTTATCCCATAAAAGCTTCAATATTACTAACAATTTTTTACAGTTTTTATGCGTGTAAGTCTTAAATAAACGTCTAGAATATGGCAGTTGGTTAAATAATAATTAACTTCTGAACTTTGACACGAATTTCGCATGCAGTCAGCGCCTTAAACGTATTCATGGTTATGTATGGGAAAATAAAGCATTAAGCTCATTAAAGCAGACGTGATGATTAATGATATCAACAAACATGAGTAACTTAATTTAAAGAAAACATTGCAATCTACTCTACATTCATCAAATGTATGTACCGCGTATTCACTATAAAGCTGGGATCGGTTATTTTCTTTGATACATTTTAGGTTGTCTTTGACTTTTATGAGCTTGCGATCATAAACTGTATCCTTCGAATGCGTCAACAGAGTTCCTCGATCTACTAATCCGTAATTAATTCCGTAAATAAACAATTAAAAGCGCCTTTGATGTCCGCTTCTAACATAATTTTTCCATAATTTTTGTCGAAGTAAACCGAAGAATACATTGCTAGGAGCAGTGATAATAGGCGGAGTAAAGTTAGGACCGAGTGGTAGTTGGAGCAAGGTACTCGTAAGCAGAGTGTAGGACAACGAAACACAAGAAACGATATCGTCTTCACTGAAGGTCGAACTTGCACTCGATGGGCATACGACTGAGGAAGACGGGGTGGCAAAGGCTTATTATACCCTACAGTGAGATAAAGAGAGCTGTGGATGATAAAGATAATTTTATTGAACAGATATACAAATTAATGGTGTAAACATGCTTGCGTTAATATAAATACTGTGATCCAAATAAATACTGTGGCTGCGTTTTTAATTTGTTCGCTTTTTTAAGAACAAAACATATGATAATGGCTCTGTGAACTACATTTTCAAATTGTTATAAATGAATAAACAAAACGCTAACGTAACACAGCGCACATAATACTCACAAACAAAAACAAACTATAGTTGAGTCGTTTTCCGATATTTATAACAATCGGGTAGGCTGCAATATGTATAATTGCAGGCGGTACCCGCCATCCCGGGACGGGGTAACACGTTACCGGGATTGCCGCGTATATCCCAGTAATTGGACCGAAACCCGGGATTCCACTTTCTTTATTGCAAATAAACTACTCTAGCTGCGGTGCTGTTGTTGCGAATCGGCGCACGTCACAAGCGGAAGAGATATAAAAAGAAGAAGAAGGAAAGAACAGAAGAGCAAAGAAGTAAAACTTGGCAGATATTTACATTGGCTAATATCTTAGTTTAGTTTTATAGGTATAGTTTGGTATATTTAAGAAGAGAGTGAAGCGGTTTCTTAACTTTACTTCTTTAAAGAACGAACTTCGATGAACTGACTAAAAAATGTGAAAAATTTTGATGTAAAGGTTAATACAACTCCTCAGTTGATTGATGTTAAAATTTTACTTTTCTTTTATTGGTTACACGTTTAGCAATGACATTACATTTTTTTATAAATACACGGGCAACTCACGTTTGATATAGCAGTCTAGTGCAACTCAAGTTTCGATCGCGTCCGGCGATCTTTTTCAAGCGAACGACCTGATCGAAACTTGAGTCGGACTGGGACTATATGAAACGTGAGTTGTACATGGTTGTACCTATTTATTTAAAATATGTAATAACTAATAATCCCGTTAGTTTTCATACGAAGTAATTAATTATAATAACGATTTGTTTTATTATTTAAATTATTTTTTCAATTTTATTTTAAACTAGTGACCCGCCCCAGCTTCGCACGGGTGCAATGCTGATACTAAAAATACGAATAAAAATGGTTATTGTGGGTTATCCCTAAGAGATAGACATATACCATTGTTGACCTTTTTAAGGGGTACAATACTGCAGTACATTATTTTGATTTATCTCGTAGGATCCAGCCAGCGTTTGCAAAGAAAGCGCAAAAAAATGTGTTTATTCATGACATCACATTAGAAGCGTTTAAAATTATTAGTATTTCTCTACTGTTGTATGCACATATTATACATATAAACCTTCCTCTTGAATCACGCTATTTATTTAAAAAACCCGCATCAAAATCTGTTTGGTATTTTTAAACATCTAAGCATACATAGGGATATAGGGACAGAGAAAGAGACTTTGTTTTATACAGTGACAACAAATCAAAAAAGTAATATTATGAATGTCAATCACTACCGCGATATCTTTTGGCAGATTTGACAACCCACGTACGACCGCCGCGCAGCGCCGTGCGTAGGTATGAAAAGTGAGGACCATTAACGGGCATCACTTCTGCACTCTGATTTATTCCCTTAGTGCAGCTTTGATACCCCGCTACACGCTATGCCCAAACATTATGGCAAACGCAAGCTAGATAGCATTTACGTAATTTACCGGTTGAACTTACGATCGGCCTCATTACTGGAAGTGTTTTGGAAACGATTCTTAATGTGGAATTTTATTTCCGAACATTTTGTTCGTGTAGGCGGGCTAAAATACACCGCATTAGTTCCCTTCATTATTACGTGTTTTTTTTCACACTTGATTGGATTGTCTCACTTGTGACTTCTTGAGTAGTTTTCACCTGTAGTAAGACGTGGTAGCTTGGTAATGATTTTACAATAGTGAGTTAGTAGGGTAGAATTCTGCCTGTACCTGATTGAATTATTTTCTCGAGTTCTATTGTAATAAGATGTCATTATCACTAGCGTGAACGTTTCAAGTTTATTGGGTTTGACAAGATACATTTAAGAGAGTGTATAGGTGGTCTGCGTTAAATCCATTTCTTTGTCTTTTTTTAATTTGACTGCTTGTTTTCTAAAAATATTCATTATATGTGTATCATGGCCACATCATCACTTAAAATCGGGAGAGATTGTGATGAAATACAGACTATAGATTAAAAAAGCCTAATAAGTTCGAAAAATTAGTTTCACTTACACTTTCACCTACAAAACGTATGGGCTAATATTCTAGGAAGATCTAGGTTCATATCGCAAAAAAAGTCAGTACTAAAGATAATATAACAATTACATACCACTATCATTTTATAATTGTCTTCTGCTAATATATGTAGTAGAAACACGACGTAATCAGTAAGGTTACGGAATACAGCAGTACCTATTCCGTAAATTTACTCAAAGCTTCCGTAAGCCAAACCGTGACACATATTTTTAGTACAGTAAAATCGCTATAGACATAAGTACTCCACAATTATGATGTCAAATGATTTTAAGGAAACATTGTACTATTGTGACTTTGGTGTATTCTTGGTTATGTCATGTCTTCGTTTTCAAAAATATGTGTGTAAAACTTACGTGTGTCGTTACCCCATTGAGTTTATATTCACCTACGCTGATTTAAATATTTAATTTTAAACTCATTTAATCTTACTTTTGTTTGTTGTATCTAAGTTATACGGTAATCGACTTTGTATTTTTCAAATTACAGACCAATTACTAAACCAGGAAGTGTAATAATTTGTAATTTTTATTCGATAGCCAGGGCAATTACAATAAGCTCGTGTACTTTATTGATATAAACAGGTGAACCGTAATGAAGCGGTTTTGTTTAAATATTTAATTGAGAAGGGAATAAATTGCTTTCATAGCAATATGTTTTCAGTTTTACTACAATAGTCGGCCCGAATTAGATTGTTTTAGCAACTTTATAAAGATTAATGCGGCATGTAGTACCATTTTGTAAGTTAATTTAAGTGATTGTGAATGTGTTTAAATATTTTCTTTTCAATAATTTGGTCCAAATGAAAGCATATCAAATAAACATTTCTATTTTATCTGTAGAACAAGATGTTTACTGACAGGTTACGGATACTAGAATTAACGAAATCACTTCTATGAGGTTGTTTAATGGTTATTTAGACATTCAGATCAAAAGTTTGATTCTTTGAATTTGGTGGGTTTTTACGAGTAAGTAAGTTTTTAATGTCTATAAGATTTATTTAATTATGTCATACATTTTTATTTGGTTATTTAAATTCTAGATGATGTTTTATTTAATTTGTCCACGTTAATTTCACAGAATACCTACCTAGAGAAGAAACCAACTACGTACTTAACTATTCAATAAAAACAAAATATTATTACTGTATAATTGAAACTGAAAAAAGTACATTGTTTCGGAAAGATTTTTTTCAAATCAACATGGATGAAATTGTCAGCAGATTTTAATAAATATACTCTACAGTTTTTTATAAATTTCCGAATCAATAAAGATGCCGTCGGCACCACCTAGACTCATTGTTATTAGGTACTACTTACCTTCTGCTTTATTTATGTTTATTTACATCAACTTATTTCTATGCTTAGTTGTTACATTAATTATCGTAATTAAATTTGTAGTACCTATCTTATGAGCAATTCTTTAGGATTTTAGAGTAGGATTTTCATTTTCCAAAGTGTGCCTTAGCACAATTTTGGCATTTGGATTTATTTTCACATCTATGCCACATATTTTTTACACCTGTAACTTGACTCACAAAACTGAAGCAGTTTACCTAGTAAATGCCTTGAGTGAACCGGTAATTGTCTGTATATACAATTTTGAAGTTAAAGTAAATATACTTATTTTGAATTATATTAGTAGCGCCGTAGTCCAAACATTTAGGTACTGAGGCTTACGTAAGCTCTTCGATCTCAAAAAACCTGCAAATATGTAGACCAAAGGCAATATTTTTTTAACACTACTTGATACTTGGTATACAAGTGTGAAGTCTTGTGACATTACACGACCCCAAACGAGACAAAATTGAGCTTGAGTCAGGTTTTTAATACTGCAAATAGTGTGTAAGAATCCGTATTGAAAATATTTTTTATGAAAAGAAAAAAAATACTGCTCGAGATCATTATTTGCAAAAAAATGCAATTTGCAATCGTGAGGTCGTAATTTCGAATCCTTTCTGCGTATTTTCCAAGTTCAGGTGGACAAGTTCGTCATCGTCACAGAATTTAAGCGTTGAAGGAAAACGGCAAATTCCAAGAATCTTTTGAGGTCATGCGTCATCCAAGTCGCACTGGGCAGCATCTATCCCGTAAGTTTTTGAAGTGAAAACTTCTTTTAACGAACTACAGACAGATTTTTGTGTGCTGTGAATTGAATTCTAGCGTCATGCTCGGGAATGATAAGAAATCTTCGGGCAAACTCGAGACTATGACTATGCTCATGGCCACGCCCTCCGGTTTCATTCCGTTTTCCAAAGTAAGCTCTATACTATTCTGAGCTTTCACTTCTATCGGCAGTTCCTATGATTGCCCATTTTTTTTACTAACGGTACTAAGACTAAGCATTCTTCTTCTGATTTCAAATGAAGTCCATTACCATTTCATTGTCATCATTACTCTGCATATTCTAGAGAAAGTTTAGTTGAACAAGGAGCATGCTCCAACTGAATGGCTCGCAATGAATAATAATTTATGTGCGATTAATGTAGCAAGCAATTAAACCGTCTGTTGAGAGTTTACTCAGAGACCTAGCGAAACTACATAAAGAAATACAAATATGCAATTAATGTAACACAAACTTTGCTGAGTGAAATTGAAAACCTAAAATTTGCCGCTCTTTTATTAATAGAGCAGTTGAATTTACAATGCATTTTTCAACTTAGATCAATTTAATTTACTAGGTACTAGTGTCTACCTGCTAATATTGGTTGAACCATTAACTCATAAACTTCTTGTGACCACGGTTATTTAAAAGCTGTGGAAACGCCGCGTCGGCAGGTAATTTTATTTATATGGATTTGAAACGCGATTAAGATAAGTTCCGATCGCCAAAGTTAAAAAAAATACATTAAAAATACTAGCGGTGATTTGCAGCTTTGGTGAAAAATATTAGGTAGGTAAGTACTTAAATTCAAACATACTAAACATATATAATCAATGTTCAATATCACCTACGTTAGGTACCTACCTAAGTACTCAGTCTCATAATTTTATTGTCAAGCCAGTAATTTTGTATCTATTCATTAACAAAGAAAAATACTAAGCTACCTTGATTCTATCACTACTGTGGTAGCAGAAATTTCAATAAATAGGTATACGTAAAGAAACAAATATGAAAACGTGGAAACTTAGACACGAAAACAACGAAACAATATTCCATCCATTTTAAAAAATAAAGGTAAGCTTGAATTTATTTGTAATGGCCGCCATACAACTGAGTCGGCATTACAAGAAAATACACTCACCGTTCCGAAAGTCACTGAACACATTCCGAAGCACCCTCAACAAAACCAGTACAGCGATTTAAAGGACAGACACGTTCCAGAAGTCGCTGTACGTTTTTAGTAGCGTAGACTTTAGGGTCGTGGCAAGGGAATTTTGGGACGGAGCAACCTCATATAGAGTTGTCAAGGGCGGGGTTTCGTGATGAATTGGTAACATTCTAGGGGAAGGGGGAATTTTTGAGGGGTGTGCGGGGTGTAGAGGGGGTGATTAATGGCCCCACCAGAGGGAGCCATGTTCATTATACCGACGGGACGATGTGTTACTTGCCTACTAATATATTTCGCTTAGGCCTAAGCCGGCTGTTATTAGCTCATTATTTTAGACATTTTTATTATGTTTAGGAGATAAAAGTGACGATCGATTATGTTTTCAAGAATGTATTGATTGCTATGAGTATTTCGAATACCTATTACATTTTTAACAACAGTTAACACAAAAATAGCAGTTAGTTCTTTTCCGATATTAATAATTTCGCAGAACAATTGAATGTCAAATAAAATAAATTTACAAAATATGCTTAGGTTTTTTGGGTTTTCCAAACAAAAACGAAACTTAATATACTCGTAGGTATTATAGATACTAATTATGTCAAATAACATATTTTTGATGCGTAAATTTACCTACTTTGCTTGAATAAAATTGTATTAGGTATAATGAAAAATGTACGCTGTTCTTTTATTTTATTCCATAGAAAAAAACAAGTTCATTTACATGGGTACATAGGTACTTAAACGTAATTCAAAGTTTGCTCTAAGTAAGTGTCTACATGACAACTCTACCAAGCCCTCTTTGCTATTATTGAGCTGTTCGGAGTTCGAAAATGCGACACCATTCCACGGTTGGCGTATCTACGAGCTAAACAAAGAGGTTTAATACCATTTTCGTTATACAAACTGCTAGACTATGAAATTCGTTGCTGAGTAGGTTTTTCCCGAGGATACTTAATGTCTTGAACTCAAGGGCAAATAAGTCTGTTTTAGATAAACGCGTTTTTTTGTAGACAGAATTTTACCATAAAATCATAGGAAATTGTGGACTCAATTTTGTGAAAGTCTGACAAAATTTACAACTGAATGTTTCAAAATTACTTGAAATTATTATTATACTCGTAGTTTAACAATTGTCAACAAAATGTCGAATCAATAGTTATGTATCTCGAAATAGAATTTAAATACAATATGGAAGTATTTTACGAAATGATAAATCCCCAAGCCTAAAGGTCACTGCACACTATCACACGTAATCGGATACTCCCGCACACGCACGCCCTCAGCGCGAATTATAAGTGAAATACTGCGCTAATATCACGGCGTAATACGCAGTAAAAACGCAGCTCGCGTGGAGGCGCGAGATAGGCGTTTATTCGCCTTCATGTTGTGTTTAGCTTGCTTTATGTTAATGAGAAATTGTGTTGGTTGAAACGCTGCGATGTCGCAGCTTTTTGCGTTGTTATTTGTGTTGTGTGACTGTTTTAAATTTTGATAATTAAAATTTACGTTCGTGTTCAGTTAATAAAACTTGTTTTGTTTTCTGTAGGTGTGATTGTTCTTGATTGTACTTGAAATGAAATGGCGTGAAGTTAAGCATCGGCGGGTTAGATTTTAGCGTTATTTGGACTTAACGCTTCTTTTATTTAATTTAATGCTAATATAAAAATACTTACTACTTACTTTTAAATACTTACTTATGTACTTAATGAAATTATTTCAAAAGGTTTAAACGCAAAAATAATAACCTAGGAATATCATAGCTACCTATGAAAAAATACGATTCAGTTAACAATATTTATTCTATTGCAAATGTCCCATATGTAAGATTTAATGGAGTATTTTTGCTAGGCACATACTTAGCCTTAGAAAAATCTGAGTTTACGTTGACAAAAATAACAAAGTCCTGTAACATGTTATACTCGTACGTTGGTTTGATCAGATTTTCACCGTGCTAGATATATCACACTAAAATACTGCACATCGCAGGAAATAGAGGATTTACATTACAAACGGCTCATTAAAAGTAATGAAAATTAGTCTACACTGCTTTAACACAATAACAAGTCAAAAAGAGAATTAACGATAAGCTGCATATTTTTTCATGGAACATCATGATATAACTTATACGCTTTATGTAAAAACATAGCTTTATCCTACTGAAAATTTTTTTAAATTTACAGCAAAACTAAGCCCTACACGTAGCATTAGGCGTTTAACGTCTACCATTATCGGTAAAACAGAAACGCAAAACCACACAAACAAAACGCGACATCTCCAAATTGCGTATTCCATTCGCACGCCGCGTTTAAAACAGAAACAACGACGCCATTAAAAATCCGCTCTTGGATATTTTCCGAGCGGATCCCGTAGCGCGCATAAATCGCCAGCTTTCCACCGAAGCTATTTCCAAAGAAGCGTTTTCTATTCCGAACCGTGCACCCGTTTTTCTTAGACGCCCATTATAAGACGGGTGTGCGCTCACCCTCACCTCACCTCACGCTTTCATATTAGACCTTTTAACTTGCGTGCTCCGGATTTGTGATTGCAGTTAATTGTCTCATTATTTTGATGTCAATAAAAGAAACGAAAAGCCAAGTCGGAGTTTCAAACTAAACAAGACCTAATTGTAGATCGATCAATCGATACAGAAGAGACTTGAGACAATTTTTTGCCATACGAACAGTTAAACTGTATTTTGTGTTAAGCCGTTTAGAAGGCAAATCCCGCTTAGGAACGCATTTAACCCAAACTAAAATGCTGTAAAAATCATATCAGAAGATAGATTAAAAAAAAAATATCTAATCATTATTTATGGTTCACATAAAATCACAATAGGCACAATATAGAGATCACACTCAAAATTTTGTTCACACATTGGCGTTTTAATATCATTTGTTTTTAAAAAGGTGTCATTAAGCAGCTGAGAGGTTTGAGAAAGCATCGTCACCGCCTTTGCTATTGCAGTTTTCCATAGGAAACAGTTACTAAGGGAGTAAGCACCACTGAGTGAGCCAGCTGTTTGACGAGTGAATCAAGAAATCACTCTGAAAGAGTGACAAAAATGGCTAAGAAATATCGAAATATAGAAAGAGGAAAAAACCTGCACTATAAATACCCTGTGTTACTTGGCAAAGTTAATCTAAGCCTAACTTACTATAAGGTAACATAAGAGCCCTTTCAGTATAAAAAAAATATTAAAATAAGAAGTGATCCGCTTGTATTTATTCCTCGAGGAGAAACAGGTATACAGTATGTAAATTTACTCTCAATAATGCATAAATATAGATTTCCAACTAACGAGTAAATTTAGAAATTCTATGAAGTATTCGAAAGTAAGCTAACGTTGAAAAAATCAACAAAATATTACAAAAGTATCCTTCGACAACGCTGAAGCAAGCTAATGCGAAAGTGCCCTAAGGGGGTAAGGCGCGGCCCCCAAAAGTAGCGCAGGCCGAGGCGACGTATAGGCCATTTTGAAAGTTTATAAGTAGAATGGATGATAATTATACAGGCTTTATGGATAAGGCGTGCTTTTTAAACGATATCACCTTAAAGAGTTCGCGAATTGCAAATTCGGGGATTCAAGATGAATATGTAGTTAGGAGGGTGGTTATGGCCACGATATTCAAAGATATGTTAAACATTGGATGTAAGCGTAAGTACGTGGAGAATCACAATATCTCCGAAACAGTAAAACTTATAATCGTAACACATTATAGTTAGCTTTAGGTTTTAGAAGCGTAGCAAGCGCGTCTAAAAACAACCTTGGTAACAAAAGTAGGTAAGTGGATTCTGTTACCTATTCCAAAAGATAGAAATAGATCCGAGTCTTCTACTACAGGTATACACATGCTTAAAATGAGACTCCAGAATACTTGTTTCGTAAGAATAGTTTTTTGAAGAACAAATATTTTGATTTTGATTTGATTTGATAAAAACTTGGATTTATGAATAACTAGCAATGTAACCCACGGTGTAATGATCACTAACGTTAACGAGATAAAAAGTATCCTGTAAGTTAATCCAGATAATGTTATTAATTAATTATGTTTTATTTATCAGGTGTAAAAGTTAAAACATAAAAATGTTTTAAACTATAAAAAATGGTCCGTTATAAGGTATCTAGAGTTTATATCTGTATTTTTAGATATGAACTAGTATTTGTTCCTTAAATGAACAGATACGATCGAAACCAAGTCAAAACTAACAACATAAAAATATCTCGTATTTTAATATTGACGGGTATGAAAAAATTGTCACAAAGAATATTAAAAAAAAATGAAAATCGTGACGTCTATGTCTGTCTGTTTGTAATGTAGATAAAAGACTACTGTTTCAAACTTCAAACTTCAAAAAACGTTTTTTCATAGATTATAATCAATTAATAAATCCAGAATCAAACGTGGAAGTCTATCTATGGCCCAGATAACACACAAGTTGGGACTCTATTTACATGTAAATACTTTGAAAAAGTAATTTGCGCGCCTCCTCTCCCGCCCTCGAGATTGCCAGGAGGAACATTAAGCTTCACCAGGTGATACATGGATACTGTTATAGTCGATATAATTTTCTGGCGAACCTCCCCCTTAATCCCCGCGAAGAGCCTACCGAATTATTCCTAAAGATATTTACAGTTTCGTGAATAAATAAAATTATGAGCGGGCAACTAAGACGGTACTGGGCCTTGTTTATTATTATGCCTATATTAAGTTGTTTATCTTTTTAATGGTTCTTGAGAGTTATGTGGGTCGTTGGGATTTACGCCGTACAGGATAAGTTGGATAAAGCTAAAGAATGTCGGGACGAGAACCGATTCGAGCGCGAGATTGGTTTTTAAATTTAGATGTGATGATACGTTTCCATTTTTGTTTTAGTTTGGCTGGTGATGGATGTTATGGGAAGTATTTCGGGATGATGTTACTCCGATCACCTGTGGCAGTTTAAGAAAGTATTTAGTTAAGAGAATAATCCTGTTGCTTTTTTACGTGCCAACATATTTCAAAATTTCTTTTGTTAAGAAAATAACACCTTAAACTAATAACAAAACCTAACCATACCTAGCTGATATTATGGAAGTAGAATATATTTAAGTATGTTTGGGTATAACATATAAGATTTGTAAAACCCTACGATTCAAAAACAGTTTTTAAAGTTTTAAATCAGTGATTATAACAATTTAAGAATAACCATACTATAAACATAATGTGGCGTTTTTTGAATGACAGGAGTGATAAGCAGAAACAAAAAGACGTGGTGTGATGAGACAACAGAACGTACCAATGACCGATTTATAACTTAATAATAGAGAACAACTTACCGATTTAATCTATCAGTTTATGTGTCCTATAGAATCAGCTTCACACAAATATTTCAAGTATTGCACACCCATAGTCCGCTTAAAATATTTATATTACACTACTATACTACACGAGAATTATACTTCAAATGACAAAATATTCTCAAATTCTAAAATGACCAAAAGGCAATTGCAACTTTTATCGCGTTGCAATGGTCAACACAAAACATACAAAACTATAAAACATAACGGAACTACACAAACTTACGCAATAAATCGCCAAAGAGAATAGACAAAGGGTAATACTCCTGGCCCTCGAACCCTTTTATTAGCTTTCGAAAGAAAAACAACCCTTTCATTGTCGTAACAAAGAACTTTTGTTTCCAAAGGTCCGTTATTTTGACGCAACACTAAAAGAAAGACTACAATTCTCAAAGAATGCAGCATTTTTTCAAAATTGCGTCAATTGTCCAAATTTTGTCTAGTTTTTTTATAGTAAAACAGGTAGGTACTTTTTTAAGATAACGGATGGTAATAAAGGGTTTGCAAACGGTATTTAGTTGTCTAACGCAAATTTTACCTGCATTTGCAGGTAAAATTTGTAGTATGGCTCTGCCATTATTAAAACATTTCTAGACAACTAAGGCTTTTTGAGAAGAAAGAGCTAGGAAAATGGCATTTGTACATGTAAATTAAGATGATTGAGAATCGCTAATGTAATTAAAAGTTCATATTGAATTTGTTATTTAAAATGTCAGCTAAAATCACCATAACCCGTTTTTTTTCATTAAATAAAATAAATAAATAAATAAATAAATAAATATTGGTGGACAATTCACACACAACGCCATCTGACCCCAAACTAAGCAAAGCTTGTGTGATGGCAGCCAGATAGTTGATATAATACTTATATAGTTTTAAATACATACTTATTATACATAGAAACACCCAGACACAGTGCAAACATTTGAATTCATCACACAAATATTTGCACTGGGTGGGGATCGAACCCACGACCCTCGGCTTCGCAGGCAGATTAATGTCCATTAATCACTTTTCATGAATTCTTAATTTTATTTTATGTAAATTTTGATAATAATTTTAGGTATTAACAAATCCAGATCACAACCTCTTAAAAACATTTATTTTAAATTTAAATAATTTATGAATATTTAGCGAAATGTTTTCCTAAATATAAATGTATGAAAGTTGTCAATAATTATTTTATAATACGATGTATTTAACTACATTTTTCGTAGTATATTTAAAGTATTTTACAAATTTTAAAGAACTAAACCTCAATATTGAATTCCAACAATCACTTCAAACATTTCTGTAAGCCTTAGTATGTTTAAAATAGTAACAATATCGTAAAAACATCTGCAATTCCCTTGAAATTTCATTGAGAAGCAATCTTCAAACACGTGGCCGTGTACCCTCTCATCATAACATCGTTGAATACTCCGTAACAGCTATAAACGGAGTGCAACGACCTCATTGCAGACCCTACTCAAGGTCGAGCTAGTAAAATGTTTATGGTCTATAAAAGAGCCGTCTGCACTGTGTCTGTATGTCAAGGACTCCAGACGAATTTTATTGTCCATTTTGTGACATGACGAGACGGGTTTACAACTGTCAAACGGTGACGATGCTGCCTTTTGTTTTTAGGCGGTTTGGTGACAAGATAAAGGACGGTCAACAGATGTTGTTTGGTCTACTGTATCCGTTTTGGGTTGAGTTTTTGCTGTTATCTTGTGGATACATTTATAGGGTATACACTTTTTTGATTTAACAGCGCATACATACCAATTATTGACTATTATTTATTTTGTGCATCTGTAACTACACAATCAAACTTTGTTTTGTTTAAAAAGTTTTGTCAATAAAGGCTCTGCCCCATCAAAAAAAAAAACAATACAAAAATCAAACTTGGACTAGAACATAATCAAACCTAAGCCACGATGAAATTCTCGTTATATAGTACTGATGATTAACAAGTCACTAGTATTGACCAAACTTGTCGAAACCATGATCAAAATTTTGCAAGTAACGGCTCTACCATCGGCTTTTGCATTTGATGTCGCTATTTTTGTTACGTTTTGATGATTTTTAATTGTACCTAATTATATTTCAACAGATGGATTCAAATCAAAATATTCGATCCCTCCCCCGATTGTCTTGTTTTTATATAAATAGCTGAGTTGATTTACAACTCAAACTGCACGAGTAGCGTTTTAATGAAACAATTTTTTTTGAACTTATATACCGTACCGCCCGTAAAAATTGCACGAAGACGGGGAGACTCTCAAATTAAATATTCCATAAAATCCGGCCAGTTCTAAAAGTAAAGCAATATCGGATACGCAACTGCCTAATGACAGTTTGATGCCGCGGAATGGCGCACTCGTAAAAAATCACTAGAAATGATCCCATTTTGATTAAAAAATCACGAGAGACCACCCTTGGAGTACCAAAACTTCCGAATGATTTAAAAGTTTTAATAACGGAATTCTAGTGAAATGACATTATACTTTCAAATTAGGAGTGAAAATTTAATTTAAAGGAGAGACAAGTCGACGCCGAGGGCGTCTGAGACGACCCATAAAAATGTACAAGCTCTTCTTTCGAGAGTGTCTTTTCAGCCTGTAGAATTTATACCGCTTAAATCTCTCGGAGGGAAATTAAGGGGGTCCTGTATTTATTAAAGTGGATGGTTCGCACTCGTTAAAGGAATTTTAATCGGTTAAGTTTTCCTTATGAATGCGGCTTTGGTATGACTTTCGAGTTAGCTTTTATTAGATTTCGTACTTCTAATTAGGGTTGTAAGGTTTCTGGATTAAATACTTCGACACTCTAAAAGTCGTAATTTTTGGAGTATCTTGTCAGAGAAAAGATTTTGAAAGAATTCACATTAATAACATTTAATACTATATTTTCTTCCGACTTGCAAGCATACCTAGTAGATCAGTTATATTTCACCAATCGCTTTTTCATATAATGCCACCTAGCCTCAAACTAAGCAAAGTTTTTATTGTGGAAGCCAGATGGCTAGTATAATACATTAACACTTTATATGAATGAAATTATACCAGCTTAAATAAGTTGTTGTCTGGAGTTACAAGCCCGATATATTTTTAATTTAAGCATGGTGGAGACTAAACGGTAAGTGTTACGGTGAGGGCGCATTTTAATTGTAAGTACGAGTATATTTGAAAGCATGCTAAATATTTATTGTCAACACTAATCAAAGAAAATACAGGGCTTAGATAAATAATATCTCAGATCTCTGGCTGACTAGCGCAGTGCAGTGCTAGGTAATAATTTGGACTTTTTCATGGTCCAATAACTGCGTGTCACTGTGCTGTTATGTGGCAGGCGTGTTGTTTACTATCAGGCACAGGTTCTGCTCATCTCGTCACTCCATACTATAAAGAAACCATTGCCAACATAGAACAAACAGATAAACGACTAAGTAGGCACCATCCACAGGCTAAGTAGGGAGATACTCTGTTCCCATCTAAAAGCGTCCGCACACGAGTCCTAAAATCAGAGGAAATGACGTAAAAGTAGTGGGGCAGAGCCTACATCGTAACATAAATCACCAATCATCAATCATCAATGGTGCGATGTAGGATATGATTGGTGATTTATGGTTCGATGTAGGCTCCGCCCCACTACTTTTACGTCATTTCCTCTGATTTTAGGACTCGTGTGTGGACGCTTTAAGTCAAATACAAAATAGGTTAAGTACTAATTACATACCTGTCTATAACTGAAACACAGGTACAAGTATATTAAAATACGTCGTAGCTAAGTAGGGTCATTGTGTCGTTACATCATTCAAGAATTTTTTTTTTTTTTTTTTAAATAAAGAGTGACGATACGATCAGGACATGTGCCTGATGGTAAGCAATATGCCTGACACATAACAGCACAGTGACACGCAGCTATTGGAACATGAAGAGTCCAAATCATTACCTAGCACTGCACTGCGCTCGTCACCCAGAGATCTAAGATCTTATATCTCTAAGCCCTGTAATTTCTCTGGAAACATTACAAATTACACAGTTTTTCCGTGCGTAAGTAAATGTTTCGAATATGAGGGTTAAACAATGTCACCTACCCTTAACTCATTTATATTGTATACCTACAACAAGACTTGTCGTAACACGAACAAGCTTTTTAACTTTTAATTTCAAATTAAGAATGAGCTTTTAGCGCGTAGGTATATAACCAAAGTTGTATACATAAGAGTGTATAACTGCACTTATAATTTTGCCACACAAACCCCCAGGCTGCAAACCTCTGAGTTTCAAAGCATTTTCGTGTATTGCTAATTAAAATACGCTGTCGCAACCGCAAATGGCGCGGCGGTCGCTTTACACTGCCAAATAATTATTTCGTGCCATATATGAAACGTTAATTTTTACGGTGTTAATTTTAAATAAATATGTTTATTAAAAATGTATCCCTATAACGCAATTTCGGAGCTGATTTCGCTCGTTCCTTTCCAAAATAAAATAAATATTGGGAATTGGCTTAAATTGATAAAATTTCGAAGCAAGTATAAATTAAGATGTTTCAATTAAGCAATGCTTTTACGTCCCGTTAGTGTGGAAGGAAATCGTAAAACGTGTGATAAGTGTATTTAAAAGTATCTTTAAGTATTTCCCACGGAACTTATTATTTAGGTTAATAATCCGGAAACTATCTACAATCGATTAATTAACAAAGATTATTGCGTTGAATTTGGATTTTTGTTCTGTCTTTGTAATCGATTTATATTATCATGCTAATATTATAAATATTAAAAATTTGATGATCGTTGCTCAATCACGTCGGAAAAGCTGATCAGATCGGATTGAAATTTAGAAGATATTCTAATTTAAATACATATTACATATATATATTAAAAGATTATGGGACCAGGGACTATGCAGGTTAAACCGCGAGATAGTGCTAGTTAGTTATTTGTAAGGGTGTGATTTTTTTAAACAGGCTTTTAGCATCTAGTTATTTAAGTAACTATAGTAGTTGACCTCTAATGGCTTCTACTAACTACCGGAGTTAGTATTTACCAATAAATAAGTTTTGTGCGAGTACTAACTAGCTAGCAGATAGTAGGAATCTACTGTTTAATTCCAAAGCTCAACAAAAGCCTACACACACATATTTACACAGTATGGTCATGGATTTAAAATGCAAAATTATGATAAATTTAGATTACGAAGTTTATTATCAATTATATAGTTTACTTTAATTTCTGAAATAATTTCATGCCTAAGGACTAACAGGGCGGCCTCATCAGCCACCGGTTAACGGTTACCATTAGCAACCGTTTAATCGTCGGCTGGACAAGTTGTCTCATAAAGATTGGCTCCTGGAGATTGGTTGTTCGCACTAAACTTGTTTTCTGCAGAAGTTTTTACGATAAGTTCTCGTGTTTTTAGTAAAAATATGAAGCTTTTTGGATAAGATGTTCAATTATGTACTAAAGCTACTGTTGAGCTGGATATGATATTTTAATTTAGTCCATTATAATAAAATAATCATCATTAAGAGTAAATGATGTTTGAAATCTACTTGTGATACAAACTGTTTGTTCTGTTCATGGCTTATTGGCTATAATCGTAATTGCTTACAGTTTTAAGCTAAATAAAGCTACCATTATTATTATGTATTTTTTTTTTTCGAATCTGAATGATACGAGTATTTCCGAGATATTAGCGAGATCAAATAAAAAACCAAAAACTAACACGTCACATTTACGTAAAACATCAATATGGTTTGTAAGAAAGATTTAATGAAAACCAAATTGATTGCTTTCCAAAACACATGAATTAAACTGGTTTTTCCTGATTAAATGTTTTATTGACAATTGAAAATGCAAGATGCAAATGGTTTTGCAGGAACTCAAATAAAAAACAAAGGAAAAGGTAGTCAAATGGGTAAATTGTATTTGTTTTAATCAGACGGAGAAGTATTGGTCCCTAAAACGTCACAGCATAATCATCGAGTAGACACAAGGGATATTTCAAAAAGTTGGCACTTGACTTATATGTGTCTAAATTATTCATTTAGGTAGGGTAGGTACCTATGGAGTAAAGTTATGGAGGTAAGGTAGTGGTAGGGCTCCTTGCAGCGTCCGCCTGGGGAAGTACCGCACCTTTGCCAGTTATTCTGCCGCCAAGCAGTAATGGGCAAACATTATTGTGTTCTAGTTTGAAGAGCAATGTTTCCAGACACATTACTGGGCTAAGAGACAAAACACCTTATATCTCCGGGTGACGCGCGCAGTGCAGTGCTAGGTAAAATCACTGTGTCACTGTGCTTTTATGGGCAAGCATGTTGCTTACCACCCAGGCACATGATCTGCTCGTCTCGTCATAAAAGGTTAAAAAATATACAAATTATCGAAGTATAAAAAACTTCGAACAATTTCAACAAACCAAATTGAGTTTTTCTTTTACGGTGTTAAAATGACGTATGATTATTCAAAACGCACAAACAAAAAAAGCGGCCAAATGCGAGTTGGACTCGACCATGAAGGGTTCCGTAGCAGCAAGTAACATAATACGAAAGTTCTTGTAGTTCGTTGTAAGTGATCGAAATTTTAATAATAGTGTATTTTTGACGTACTAATAAAAAACTACTTACCAGATAGAGCTTAAACCAATTTTCAGTAGAAGTTTCCATAATGTACATCACATATTTTTTTAGTTATTTTTTTAGGGAGACACATTTTACTACTTTGGAAGTGTCTCTCGCGCAAATTATTCAACATAGAGAAAAACATATTAGAAATGTCAACATCATTTTAAAGACCTATCCATAGACTATACATAGACGTATGGATTTGGCGAAGAAAAATTCAGTTCAGTTCAAAGTATGGGGCACCACCAAAATGTATTGTATTTTATATTATTGTATGAACATCTAAATGCGGTTCACAGAATACATCTACTTACCAAGTTTCAACAGTATAGTTCTTATAGTTTCGGGAAAATGGCTGTGACATACGGACGGACAGACAGACATGACGAATCTATAAGGGTTCCGTTTTTACGTTTTACGGAACCCTAAAAAAATGTTTGTTGAAGAAGAGTTAAACCATCAAAGTTGAATACCTAATACCTACCTTAATTAACGTAAGTAATAACAGTGCTTTATCTAAACTAGTATCAAATTAACCGTAGTTTGAAATTTTAATATTTAACGAACCTTCTTTGTTGCCGCTAATTAAGTTATGAAAATGCTTTAATTACTAAATATTTCATAGTTATACACTGCTTCAGGTATATATTTACATATGCGTATAATTTATGGTCATCATTTGTTATGCGCTTTGAAAATATTCTGTTTAAATTGATATGAATTGTGTGTGCACTGGTTACTATTTTCTTTCGATTGATCCATGGATGATAGAGGGTTATATTTTAATGGTAACAATGCTTATATGTTGTGTATTTTTATTTCTTTAAAGTGACAACTGAAACGAAAAAAAAAATGAGATGCGAACTAGCGCGCGCACTCTCCTTGAAAAAGATCGCCGGACGCGATTGAAATTTGAGTCAGACTGGACTGACTATATCAAACGTGACTTCCCCGTGTATTTATTTAAAAAAGTGAAATTTTATTTACACGCGTAGCATGTTTTGGTAGGGGAAATTCCTATGGCTTCGCGTCACCGACACCAGTCAGGATTGAGTGCGAGTTTTGTCGACTACAAAACGCGTTCTACCGTGAGCGCGTAAACATAACATTTTGTATGAAGAAGTGTATAGCGCGTCAAGCGGTGCTGGGGTTCTTCATATAAATATTTAGTTTACGCGCTAGAACGCGTCTTGTAGTCGACAAAACTGACACTCAGCAACAGCATACAGCAGCGTTGGGGCGACGGCGGGGCAGCGAAGCGGGAGCGTGGATGACGTTACATGCTTTTTGGATAGGTGAAATCGTGTGAATTCGTGTCATTGACACGGGTAATGTAAGTATATCTATAGCTACACAAGTGACGTATATGCCCGAGCGACACGAAGCTAGTGTTAGCAAGCTAGCAAGCTAGTACTTCTAGATTCGTATCGACAACGCAACGCTAGTTTTGTCTACACGAAGGTAAGCACTGAAATTCTGAGTTATAAGTTTTCTTTTAATAAGTTTTCTTTTTTATTTGCAGTCCATATGCATATGTTTTGTGGTTAAATTTTGTGTCTACTATTTGGGATTAGAGAGACGATCTTTTAGCATTCTATGGATTCACCGTGCGGGTGCCAGGTCCATCGTGTGACAGAGAGAGAAAACCCGAGTAGATCCCGAGACTTGTGACTCGGGCGTAGGTTTGTGACGTACATCAACACTCACCTTCACTACTCATTTTTCCCTCCCTGCCCAGCCAAATCTGATATGAGCCCACTAGCGCAGCCTTAGATACCCATTCTAGTATAGAACTTACTGAACTTCTGGATAAGCCAAGGTCTTTCAGCAGGTTATAGAGAGATTTTGCTGGTATACCTCTCGCTCCCACTTCTACTGCGTATAAACTAACTACATAGCCGTTTTTTGTTAATTCGTTTAGGAGGTCGTAATACTTATTTTGTTTCATCGCAAATAAAAGCAGAATAATTTTGACGTAATTAGTGATGACCTATGCAAATCATTCCTGGTAGTAGTATAAACCATCTGGGGTTAAAGTAGGCTAAATAGGTACTCTTGTATAAAATAAGACGGTCTTCCAAGCGGGTTCAAACCGCGTTTAAGGATTTAGAGGCGACTTCAACAAGCAAATGTTCAAATTTGTCACTATCACAAAATTGCTTAAACCATCCTTACGAGGTCGAGAAAAAGCTAACAGCCCTAGCAATGGATAGATTAAATAGATTGTTTGTGATTAAGAAACTAATTTATTGATAAATTTCTAATCTTGTGAAATTATTCATAAATATACCGACTACATTATTTTCTTAAATTTATGAATATAAATACAAAAATAAATCATCGAGCCATTCTCATGTAACGAACTCTTAAATTATAAAAAGAAAATATAGAAAAAGAGCGTAACCGGACTTTGACTTACATTCCACTTAATATTTTTATTCTACGAAACATTGGAATTTAAAAACTTCATGTTTTATCAGAAAGTTTATTTATAAATTCTGAAATATACTTACTTCCCTAGGCTGAACCTAATTAAATATAATAAACGTTTAAATTGCCTACTTAACCGCCGCGAAAACCAAAGCTTTTTATAAGTAGTTATGGTGTACATAAATTTATAAAGCATTAGCATACCGTGACGATGTTTTTAAATTATTCAGCAATCTAAATTACTGATAAATATGCGCATAAAATAACATTAATGTGCAATTTGTGCCAATAATTCGTATTTGAAAATAAAGCAACGGAACCGCGAAAATATAAAGTGGGATAAATTAATACTCGCTACAACTCTGAAACACAAACAAGTCTTATTGCCATCTGAAGTGTGATTTAATTGGCCTTTTGTTAAATTAATATCTATATTTATTATGTGAAGCGACAACTTCCATTGCCTTTTTAAACATACTACGCAGGTAGGTACTGAGATATTTTTTTGTTACAATAAAGAATATCCTATCAATATATTCTATATTACGAGTATCTTTGACTTCTTTGGTCCACAGGAAAAAGAGTTTAATTATATTATTCCTATAATATAATACCTACATACAGTAATACCTACAAGGAGGGGGAGTCAAGCTATAATCAACAACTCTGTTTCCAGTGGCCAAGTGCGGGTTGGCGCATGACGCATGACCTCGGTAGATTCATGTCAAATGCTGATTTCTTCGCGATGTTTTTCTTCGCCGCTAAAGCCAGTGGTGATGTTAAACTTGCACATCTGCATTTGAATAACTCAGAGGTGCAAACGGAATTCGAACCTACGACGTCATGATTGTGAATCGCATGGATTTTAACAAGTTAGATTAATTTTATATACCCTATTTCCCATGTAATTTACCTTCGTGCCCTTGCAAACCATATCTCAGACATGAAAAAGTGTGAAATTCAGCATACTTGCTTACTTCCCTAACTAAATTCACGCCTTAATTTTAATAAATAAACTCTTTAATATTTTACCTGTTTTTGACGATATTTTTCCCGCCAGAAAAATGTGGACGAAATGCAGTGTAGCTTAGATATGATTGTGAAAAAACCTCTAAATTTAATATAAAACGAGAACTAACATTAATTTAAAAATATATAATTAATTTATAACAAAAGTTTAATCTCCAACCGCTAAAACCACTAGTTTCAATAAAATACTATTCATGTTAAAATTTGCATCCAAAAATACATATTTAATTTATATTTACACAAATCAAGGATTATGCTCATTTATAGCCAATAATATATCACATATTATTACCAATATAAATTCATTGTTATATGTATAAATGTTTATCTGGATCATATTATACAGTCGTTGTACACATAATAAAATTATCTTTATGGATTGTTAAATCGCATGTAGAGGGCGGTTATTAGTTTATTTTTTGATAATTTAGTGGTTTACGAAATGTTTGAGTTATACCTAATTGTTATTACTATGGGTTTTCGATACGACTGCATAGTTTGATGGTTTATGATTCGATGTTAACAGTATCGCAAATTTTACTTCCATCTCCAAAGTTATCTGTATTTCAGTTAAATATAGCAGGATGTTTACAACATTAATTTGGGTATTTTAGAATTGCATTTATACACTCTTAAAACATACGAGTATAAAAGGTCCGTTTTGAAATTTGCGAAATACTCATAAAAATGTTTATATGTAAAACGTTAATGTTTAGTATTAGGTATATTATTTATGTGCCATTTTTTTAAGTTTCTTTTTAAGAAAGATAATATGAGCTCGTGATGATCTCAATACGAGACTTTTTTTTTAGGACTACAGTAAATTTTACATTATTTTAGTTGGTAATATAGCGACGTTGACGAAATTAGCCATTGAAGGAAGAACGTTTGATTTCATGTGTATGTGTATATTTATTTACGTGTAGGAAATGCATTAATGGATATCCTTCTGCTTAGGCTAGACGGGCGGGTTATGTCGGACTCGACACCGACTAAACTATCCACTAAAATCTCCACCGGGCTCCAAGTCTACCGCTGACGGTGGAAACACGGGACCGCACTCGATTACTCCGAGAACCAACCGCGGCTAGTGCGTCTTCGGGCTTTTTGGGGCATTCCCCGTCACCGGTGCACCTGAACCCAGGATACGCCGTAACCACCTCGGGGACCAACAAGTGAGTGGGTACCAGACGGCCCCGCGTTTGGACACCCCTGTTCCACCGTGATGGGTCAGGTTTGTGGTACCGCTGATGCCTACCACTTTTCGACTGCAGAGGATAGGGAGAGCGGTGCACCGCAATACCGGCAATCTTCTTCTCTTACAGCCCCACCGCGTTCACCATCAAACAGTGGTGCCCCCGTCGAGGCCGTGCCAGGCAGGGAGAGCGGCGCATCGTAATACCGACGATTCTCTCCTACCGCGTTCTTCTCCCCACAGCCGCAATTCTCCCCCCTGCTAATAGGCGAGCGGTCCCACCTCGGGATTCCTCTTCGCTTCATTGTGTATGTGTACCTTGTCGATCCTAATCAGGTTGCACGGATTATGTATGTGAACGAGCAATAGAACGCAGTGGTGTAGTGACGTATCCTTCTTTTTTTTTTTTTTTTGAAAATAGTTAACAGATTAATGAATGAAGAAAGAATATTAGAGGTTAGTACAAAATATAGTTTATTCGTATGCGTTATTAAATAATAATAATAAATAAATAAATAATAATAATAAATAAATAAATAATAAATAAATAAATATTGGTGGACAATTCACACACAACACCATCTGACCCCAAACTAAGCAAAGCTTCTAATATGGCGGCCAGATAGCTGATATAATACTTATATAGTTCTAAATACATACTTATTACACATAGAAACACCCAGACACAGTGCAAACATGTGAATTCATCACACAAATATTTGCACTGAGTGGGAATCGAACCCACGACCCTCGGCGTCGCAGGCAGAGTTACTACCCACTACGCCACGAGGCCAATCTGCCAAATATTCTAGACTATTTTCATTGCATCAAGTTTCATCCAGAGGTCTCTACTTGTTTTTGCTTAAAAGAGTAACAAACAACGATTTATACAAAGTTTAGCATTTAACTAAATAGTATTTATAGGATTTGATTTTTGAACTATTAGTATTCAGAAACCTGAATTTCCTCGTGCAGCAAAGTGAAAAGAAAAACTCCAGTAAAGTGAAGACTACCTTTAGCGGGCTTCGTTTTAGTCCAAAAATACCACACATCCCCATAAACCTCTCAGCATTCTAGAAATGCCGCCGTACAGGCCCCATAACGAATGCGAACGACCCCATTAGGGGCACCTTTTAACGTATTAAATCGAAACTTATCTCCGGAACTGTTCGCGACCTGACCTTAGGGGGCAAGAGGGGATGAAGGGGCTTATCAACGTGGCCACTCTTTGGAATGGGGGTGGACAACCTGAGGTCTATTTTGAGCTCGATAAGAAAATTTATTAAGCTTTGTATTATTGCAGAAGTGTTATTTTGAGCTGTCAATATTGTTTCACTTCCGTATTACATTTAATTTTAAGTACGAATGAGTACCAGGGAATCGTTCGTAATCTACTCAATCTTTTTATTTTCAAAAACATTTTCTTAGTGCTCAGTTTCATTGCTACTTATGAAATCCCTTCGCATTTGATAGTTTACTATAACTCATTGTTTATCAAAAAATATTAAATATCCTCTTACCAAAATAAATTAAGAATAGACTATTCAATCTTCAAATGTTCTGCAAAACTCGGCTTTGAAAATATTGTTCCTGATAAACTAAATTATTTACGATATACTACCACAAACCAACAAGTGTATTGCATGCTACAATAAAATATTGACCAATCCTGAATCAGCATAATTATTTTTGGCCTTAAGAATAATTTAGCTATACGTTTATGGGCATTATATGTACCTATAGGTATTCTTGTACTGGCTTACAGAATCAAAATCGCGTTTTGCTTAACATTTCCAATTCATATCAAAAGATGGTATTAAGCTTAATAAAATAACAACAATTTGTCAATTTAGGGGGAGCAGTTTCAATTTTCACATTCAAATGACAACATATTTTTACATAGGAAAATTATTACTTTTAAATTAGGATGACGTAGCTATTCAGCAATAAAATCCTGTAAACAAACAATAAAAAGGACATTACCCAAATTGTGTATCCCAAGATTATTATAAGTATATGTACAATACTTAGGTAGTTTTAAAATAGACCAAAGTAATGGCTTTATGACCAGTAAAACTAATTTAACCAACAGCCACGAAGTCAATAAAATCATTTTTAAATACAAACTCCATCCATTTTAATTGCTGAATTTAAAAACACAAGTCCCTGTATTTTAACCCTTTCGGTATAATCGTACAGCGAGCGCCACAAAGGTTCGTGTGTAAAATCAATTTGATTGCGTGGAAGCCTTCGCGTCTACGTAGTTCCAATAAACTTGCAGAGATGGAGTCACACGTATCAAAATAACATAACATATCTGTTCTATTTTTGTTTATCTACTTCACAGCGGAAATGCAGATAAATTCTTTGATCCGTATGTGACGTCACAAACGTTGAAGATTTTTATATAATTTAAATTTTGATTAAAAAATGTTGCCATAATTGGCTTGCGTTATGTCTTGAGGTACATAATTTTGTCAGATTTTGATAGAACGCAGTTAGAGGTTTTTTAAAAGATATATATATATATCAGTTAGCTTCGTATGCTCTTCCGCCTACCACCAGGCATAATTTATGTGGACTCTTGTTTGAGAATAACCCAACAACGTACAGGAACAGTTTATTGTAAAAAAAAACGGGAAAATAAATAATTTGTTAGAATTATGTACGCAGACATTCATATATCCATGTACTTTTCTTGGACTGAATCATAATTTGACCTTAGGTGGGTACCTATTTTATTTTCAGCTTCTGAGATAAAATAAGCTCTTTTATTTCTTATTTTGCAATAATTGGTAATTATAATGTTACAGTAGGTACTTAAGTAAATATTTGATTTGTGATGAATATGGAACACCAGATCATGCCAGCTGATCTTTTCTGGTCATCTTCCCAACGGGCTTAAACTTTTAAGGCTAAAGGCGAACACTTTCTAAATTATTTTGACTTCTATTTTAACTACCTACTTAAAAAAAAAACATTTTTGTATAATATCAGTAGAGCATCTTACCTGAACTGTACTCTGAAGTAAAATAACAAAGTACAGTTAAAACATTTATTTACTACTCACATACTTATACTTATACTTATACTCCAAAATGGTATAATACACCATTTTGGAGTATAAGTATTGAGAGACCGGCTAAATATTGTACAACAAGCGTTCTAAAGAACGCCAACCAACATACATTTCGAATATTTCGCAGCTGATCTTCATGACCTACAATCACTTTGTTCTATCTGACTGCTCATACCTCGAGAAAGTGATATCGTTTCATAATAGGCGTTCTATTGACTCTAACGAAAAGAAATCGACTAGGAAAGTGGAGCCAAACCCAATTACTAGTAAATTCATCTGAACTCTACACTTTGAAATACAGCGCTTGACTGGATACATAGGTACAATCTAAGGTTCGGAAATACGAGGGGTTTCCCTAAGTAACTGCACTCATCTACCTCACTATCGAAAACAAACAATTTATCCAATATTTACACAAATGTATCATTTAAAATACAAAGTCCAAAAAACATGACACATTATCTCGACGCGACCACACCATGGTGCTATATTATTTTGTAACTATCAGTTAAGCGCATCAACGGGCCCCTATACGGTCGCCATTTCACATTCGTTGCTAAATTGGTACGAAACATAAATTCTTCTCTTTAATTTAATCAACACCCGGGTACTTCATTTATTTATTTACAACACAACCACTTTACGTTGAGCCTCGCATTTACATTGTAACAACCCTATGACCAAACGAGTTGTAACGCACGAGGGCAGCGAGGAATGTCTACTGTTGCTGGTTAGTAGGTTGTCCATAATTTTAAATAATGTGGGAGCCCACGCGTTCGTTACGAAAGCACTTAACGGGAGTGAAAATTAAATTAGATCAAGATAAGGGCTTAAAAAGGATGGAGAGGTGGACCTTAAATTAGATTTTGTTGAACACAATGTCTAATTATTAATACATGCAAACAAACTATATAATTTTTTGTTTTTTTATACTGAACAATCAGATAAAACATTACTTAGGTACCACAAGTTTACAAAGGTCTATTTATGCCACAATAAGCAAATATGTCCATACCGATTTGACCAAAGTGGCTCAAAAATTTTACTATTGAAATTCATATTTTAATTTATTGTTTTCTTATTATATTATTTTATTTTATGCATTACTTAGTTAAGCACTATTTATTAAATTTAACTAAAAATTAAAAGAAAATAAAGTAACTTTTTGATTATTGCATGAACAGGACGTTTGTTAGCTGCCATCTTGTCTGATTTTAAGTAACAGAGCGATCTATTTAAATGTATTTATCTAGAACTTACCTTAGGTAGTTACCAAACCTAAAAACCAATAGATTCACACAAACAATATTCGTACAGTGTAAAAAAAAAAATATTTATTTATTCATAACACTTTCATGTACTACCGCTAAAAATGATTGAAAAATCAATCAAAAATATTTAATCGGCACATCAAAATAAAACATCAAATTCTTTATCGTCCATCATTATCATACAACAATAATGCCATTCAAATACCGAACTCAAGATGGCGGCGCACGCACGAGGGTGACTCCCCTACCGGATATACGTCGCTCGCTTCCGAAGCGCGAGCAATAATTTATTTTACAGAATATTTATGTCCACGTCATCGTATATTTATTTTATGTCCAAAATTCGATGACATGCTAATGTTTGTGGGATTGTAGTGAAGCCGAAATCACCGGCTCGTGTCAAGCGTATAATGGAATACAATTAGTTCCGAATTTGATGATGGAATTGAGTGATATAAGCTTTGAATGGAATTACACCTATTGTTGATCAAAATTATTATACAATGGTTAATAAGGTTTTTTTTGTATTTGTGTCCTTGAAAATAATAGATGCTATCTAATGGAAATTGCAAATTACGCAGAGGCTGATTGTTTTACAAAAAAAAAATGCAGGCAATTGGTAGCCATTTCCAAATCTGCTTAACTTGAATTAACGAAATCAAAGTGATACAGAAGTACTTACAAGATAACACCGTTTGAATGAATGCACATTGGATTTGAAATCTATCATAGTAAGTAATATTTATATGTGGAAAGAATTGTGCAGGTAATTTGCTATTTGATAGCGGCGGCCATATTGGACCAATTTTCATTAAAATTCAACTAAAAGATTATTCGAGAACATTTTCGACAAATTCACCGTTGAATAAAAAAATCCAAATCGTCCATACGTTTAGAAGCTACGTTTTCATAGAGCACAGACAAAACAAACAAACACGGATACACAGAAATACTGAGAGAGAGCGAGATATGTGAAACTTATAAGCCGCGTCGTTTTTGCGTCAGAAGTTAACAAGAACAAAATTAAAAATTTTGACTAACCCCCGACTACCTCAGATTTGTTATCCGTACAACATTCTACTAGTCAAGCCCTTTCATTTGATACCCATATTAGGGGGTTGTGAAAAAAGAAATGTATTTCGCCATTTTCTGGAAGCGGCCATCTTGGATTTGAAATTTGTCATAGTGCAATGTATTCTACTAGTCAAGGCCTTTCGTTTGAAACCCACATTGAGATAGTAGTGAAAAAAATAATGTAATTCGCCATTTTGTGGTGATCTTGGATTTGTTTTTTTTATAGTGTATATAGTATTCTACTAGTCAAGCCCTTTCATTTGATACCCATATTGTAGGTTGTGAAGAAATATTTTGTCCGCTATTTTGTGGTGGCGGCCATCTTGAATCTATATTAACCAAACATAGCTAAGAACATCCGCACGGATATTAACTTTCAAATAAAAAAACCGCATCGAAATCGGTCCATCTGTTTGAGCTCTACGGTGCCACTGACAGACACACAGACAGACAGACAGACAGACAGACAGACAGACAGACAGACATACAGACAGGCAGACAGACATCGACGTAAAACTTATAACACCCCTTTTTTTGGTCGGGGCTTAAAAATGGAGCCATAATTTCAGAGTGACGCTTGGTTTCAATAATTAATACTTCTTAAAAGTTGGTACCGTTGTGTCTATGATGGTTTAGTTTTATATATTTAGAAATGTGTTAAGATGTGCTTAAGCTTGTGGGTCAAAAGCACATTGCTGTGTAAATAAAGTTAAATAAAGCCACTGCGCAGATAATGTGGCGAGCAGCGAGGAGGAACGTAATGTGCCGCAGGAGAGCCGATACTTCCGCGCCATTGCGCCCTTTGTGCGCGCCGGCGAGACGAGCCGTGGCGAAAGGTTTTAGGGAAATGTTGAATAGAACGCGTTGTTTATTCAGTGTTGAAGATTGAAGGTCTATCAATCCATTCAACTTTAGTGAATGGAAAAAGTTTTCATGTAAAAAACGTTAACTCTATTCTGTTTAAAATTAAAAAAAAGCGTTTAACGAAGTACGCGATCAGGTATATTTTTTTTATTGCGTATAGTTCCGCGTTTGATCACCAACTCGCCTGATAAGGGTAAGCGACGGTGTGGTCGAAGATGACGCACATTGACCTAGAAGGTACCTATTCACTCTGACCTTGAAAAGTTCTAGATTGCATCTTCAGAGAACAAGGAGGACGACAACTTATTCCACTCCAAAGCTGTACGTACGAGAAAAGTGGATTCAAACCGTTTAGTACGGATTTTGGGAATATCCATAGTGTATATTCTTATATTAGGGTGGTAGTGAGCCTACTTACGACTTGTTCTGTAGTGGAAAGGGGAAGACAATATTAGGTCGTATAACTCCGCTGCACACTCTCCAAAATGTATCCTGTAAAACACTGTCAGACTAACCACTTTTCGACGACGTTCTAGGCTTAGCAGTGTTTTAGCAAGCGTATACGTGTAAACATATTCATATAGACTGATCGCTACGCATGTGACAGTCTGGTACACTCCGCGAGGTATAAGCTGAGCTTTGCATTTGTGTGAGTGTACATGGATAGTGTAGGTGTGACAACCGGCCTTAGGCGCGGCGCCATTCTGTCTCTCCTGCCTGATTGGTGATCACTCACACTAATGCAAAGCTCAGCCTATACCTCGCGGACAAAATTTCAAGCTCCTGCCTGATTGGTGATCACTCACACTAATGCAAAGCTCAGCTTATACCTCGCGGAGTGTATCTGTGTATACTACGATACACAATTAACATTGGCTTTTATTTAAAAATCACATTTACCTACACAATTTTCTCCTGCCAAAATTTGCACAACGAGCCTATGTGAGTTTTCATTTTAATACAATATCGTAGAATATGCCTCATACAATGGTATCGTAGCCTCAAACAAAATAGAACTAGTATTATGGAAGCTGGATAGCTGATACAATACTCATAGAGGTATACTTAGTACGTAGTAGACTATCATAAATATCATGGTTGTGAGTACGCTACTCTGTTCTTTTATGTACCCGAAATTTAATACTGTAAATTTAATTTTGGTTTAAGTAATTATTATTATTAATTAATTAATTATTAGAATTTTATTTTACATAAATTTGATTTGTTTAGCTTCCTGCTGAAGAGTATTTATTTATTGCAATGCGTGTATCTTGGGAAAAGGCCACCGGGCCCCGAAATACAGTTTTTAACTAGTTCGGGGACGGTGGATCCACATTATGTGTTATAAATTGGCAATAAAATAATTTGAGTTTTGAGTTTGAGTAGTGGTGAAGAAAAGTAGATACAATATTTATAACACATCGGTTCACATGGACACGGAACAAATATTTTAGTTCATCACGTAAATATATGTCCTGGGCCGGAATCGAACCGTCGTGGATTCATTCCTGTAGCTAACTTACACTAGGCCAGTTTAAGTACCTACGTGTTTAAAAAAATATTGTAATTGAATTAATTTTAACAATTTCTGTAATAATTCCGGGTAATTTAGCTAAGATATTGGCAGTATTCTCCCGTTGAATAGCGAAAGATACTCTTAGTGCCAAAAATGTGTCAAGTCTCTTATCAACTAAAATCGAACTAAGAAACACTCGAATTTCCTTTATTGTCATTTATCATTTACCAAGCTGAAACGTTTACTCAATATTAGTTATCATTGTTTTACTCGTAGTAATACTCGTATCAAACGTTTCTAGTGTCAAAAACAACTCAAAGCGCTTACAGTTAGATTACAGTCAGAAATAACATAAAATATAGGCTAGTTTTTATCTCTGTAAAATAACTACGGGGTTCAACCGCAAAGTACTGCTAGTTTGAAATAAAATTGGACACCAAAATAAATCATATTTTGTTCTCAGACAATCTTGACAAACAAAGATTATTATACATCTCTCTACAGACCAAATACCTAACATCGCAAGGGCGACCCCGCAATTGTTCCGAGCCATTGCGTGCTTTGTTGTTACCCTACTGTCACAGACATGCCAAGGCAGCGGGGAAGGAATGAAACACGACCTAAGCTGCTGAAATTCCTCTATTTTATCAGAACTGAGTTATTATTTTGCCAGACTTATAAAGCCATGGTTGCTTGAATATCCGATTTCATAATAACAAAGTCATAGGTTTGAATCCCGTCTGTAATTGAGAGTATTTTTCCAGTTTAATACAAGTATGTCTTCATTAACGCTTAAACGCTGAAGAATAACGTCGTGACGAAACCGATATGTACCAAGAAAAATACATATCTTAAGTATGTGTGTCACTCAGGCTAGGATGGTTGATTTTAGCCTTGACTATCGCCTTGTGAGAGAAGACCACAAGAAGTAATGTTCCCAGCAATGAGAATATGAATATAAAGTAGGTGGGGAATGTGAAGTATGATTTTTTGCTTAATGCTATTTTACCATATAAGCGCAAATCTATTCTTGATTATTATTACTCCTTCCATTTCTATTTCACTCATTTTTAACCCCCGACCAAAAAAGGGGTGTTATAAGTTTGACGTCGATGTCTGTCTGTCTGTCTGTCAGAGCTCAAACGGATGGGCCGATTTCGATGCGGTTTTTTATTTGAATGACCATTCGGAGATTACCATTCGGATGTTCTTAGCTATGTTTGGCAAATATCGATGCAAGATGGCCGCCTCCACAAAATGGTGGATAAAATATTTCTTCACAACCTACCTCATTATGGGTATCAAATGAAAGGGCTTGACTAGTAGAATAATATACAGTGTAACAAATTTCAAATCCAAGATGGCCGCCACCACAAAATGGCGAATTACGTTATTTTTTTCACACTATTACCTCAATATGGGTATCAAATGAAAGTGCTTAACTGGTAGAATTCTATGCACTATGACAATTTTCAAATCCAAGATGGCCGCCACCACAAAATGGCGAAGTACATTTCTTTTTTCACAACTCCCTCAATATGGGTATCAAATGAAAGGGCTTGACTAGTAGAATGTTGTACAAATTACAAATCCGAGGTAGTCGGGGGTTGGTCAAAATTTTTAATTTTGTTCTTGTGTAGTGGTAGGACTATTGGTAGAGTCCGCCTGGGGAAGTACCACATCTTTGCCAGTTATTCTACCACCAAGCAGTAATGTGCAAACATTACTGTGTTCCAGTTTGAAGGGCAATGTCTCCAGAGAAATTACGGGGCTTAGAGATACGACTTTGTCGGCGATATCAAACTAATCAATCTCTATTTATAAAAATGTTATGTTGGTTTGTGTATGCTTCAAAAACTCAAAAAGTTCTGCACCGATCGAGCTGAAATTTTAGAATGATATATAATCCGCATCAAGGATTGTTTTTAACTAAATTTTGCATCACAATGTGCTACAGCGAAGCGTGGCAGAGTACAGTTAGTGAAAAATAAAATTTGAATAGGTATATAATATGTACCTACTTAAAAACAACATTTACGCAACTCCCTGCTTTGTTTATTGGATATTTTATTTTTTTATTATACGTAGGCATTGTAAATAACTTAAGTATTATATTTATTTGTCGATATTAGAGGCATAATAAATTTTATTGGCTCAAAACAACAGAACATTACCCAGTATTGAACAAGACCACACACATTTCAGAAAACAAAAAATATTTAATTGTGGTGGCCGCAAAAAACCGAGCTACTTAAGATACCTACAACTAATACCTATCAGAGATAGGCAAATTATGTTGCGCATATGGAATGAGCTGAGTGAGGCCATTTGAATATTTTATACCAAACAAGGTGTTAGGCAGCTATGGGAGTCAATATAGATAAATTGTCGATTGACCCCTTTAAAAGAAATAAATGGATTTTACAAACTTTATGTTAGTATACGATTTTTTTCCAAATGTTTACGTTTACAAAGGTTGCGCTTGATTTATATTTTTCTGGTTTTTGGTTTGCTCGTATTTTGTTTGATCTTAAAGGATGAATTTCTTAATATTTCATCTATTTTACTCCCCCACAGGTAGCGAGCAACACGGAAGGGAGTAGGCATACACAGCGTTTCCTCTCTGTCAAAGTACAAGTCCGCGTGGACCATGGAGTTTGATAATATACTGTGGCTGAGGGCGGGGCTGGATTTGTGAATGGTGCTATATTTTTATCGGCAATGGATCGGTACAGGTATGTTTTGTATGTCATTACTGTAATAGTGCGGCTTTGTGCTAGTGTGCAACTTTCCCCTTCCACAAGAAATGACAGAAAGATTTGAACAATATTTATTAGCTAAGGCTACTAACGGCCTTCCGTGCTTTCGCTTCCGCGAAATCGAGTTGCTCGATGACCACAACAGCCAATCAGTACCTATATAACAAGCAAACATTACGGAGCTCAGGTTTGAAAGCTCAATGACAATGAGCCCAGAAAAAATACCGGAGCCCGGGGTCAAATCTCATGCGCACCACTAGGTGTCTTTTCGAAGCCATGTGCGTAACGCCACTAGCTTAAAAAAACGGCGAAGGAAAACATCGTGAGAAAACCGAAATCTACCAACCCCAGTGACAGTAGCAGAACATTTAGGGGCTGCTAATACTATGCACACTTATTTGTCTGAGTATGCACTCTGAAAATGAGCGCTAGAGCTAATTTTTTAACGTTATTCTTAAAATAAAAGCATTATTTGTAATGTTTTCTTTGCAAAAGTGTTTAAAACCAGAACCGACTAAATTTCTTGCTCGAGTATAACATCCACATAGAATATAACATGTTGTATTAGGACATTTTTGTAGTCGGGAAAACAATTTCACAGACTGACAACATCATACATTCCCATGCAACAACCTTTCCTGTGCTGCACATTGGATAACAAAGAGATTTATTAAAATTGTACGGTCGCATTTTATTAACATGTCAAGAGAAATTATTATAAAAGTGATTTACGCGTATGGTTTGCATGAAAATGCATGAAAGTCTGATGACTTTTGCGTAAAGCCACGCTCCTATTATCTGTGACCGAATGGTATAAGTTAACGTAAAACGAGAGTACATTGTGCAATCCAATCTTTATTAAGTACATCTTTCATTCTCATATTTTTGACCAACTTTAAAATAAATAAAAGTTGTAGTACTCCGGTAGTGCCGATGAAGTGATCACTTTTTCTTGTTAAAAAAAATTTTGTTGTCTGAGGCATCATTTCTTCCTTACTGTAGGTGTTTGAGCAAATTCACGGGGTAAGTAATCAGGCTTGATAAATTTAGCGAGCACATAACTAGGTGTCTTCAGTCAGTCTTTGTGTATTAAAGTACCGTGATCACGAACAAAGCAAATTTGTAAAATTCTTCATAATATGTAGTCGACTAAATGGCAAGATGTTATAGGAATTGGGATAGGGTAGCGTTAGTTGGTATTTTCAATTTGACAAAGTACATATGGTTTAGCAGACACATGCCACTTTAATTCAATAATGGCGCAAATATTTGTACTTTCATGGCGCCCCGTGAATGTACGAGTAAGTCAAATATTTACAAAGCAGCGGCACAATAATGTGGACATTTTGCACACAACATCATCTAGCCCTAGACAAAGCTAAACCAGATAGCTGATACAATACTTACATAAGTAATTGTAAAAAAAAAATTGTAGGAAAAAACACCCAGACACAAATCAAATTTGTATTCAATTTTTTTTTTGAACTTGAACCCGCGCCATTCGGTTCCGCGGGCCGGCTTACTATCAAGTAAACGAAAATTTGTAAACCAGTTACAGTAATATAAATAATACCTTGAAGTTCCAACTGAAAATAAAGCATCTCACTGAAATCAAACCAGCATGTCTCACCAGAGCAGGCGGAGCGAATTCCACCTACGAGTAATTTATCGCGTACAATATCTTTGGCAATAAAAATGTCAACGTCCTCCTGTACGACCGCCTATCGCCTCTCTATCGCTCGCGAGATCCCGACAAGCGTCTATCTCTTTTGAAATACGGCTCGAACATGATTGGGAATGCAGAGTCCGGGCCCGATAAGGCAGCGGTAGCAAATTTCGAGATATATTTTCAAGGTAGAGCAAGGCACGATGCGAGATCAAAGATGGTTTATCGGTCCGCACGTGCAAGTGAGAGCAACTATATTTATGGAGCATGTACTTGAACTGAAATAATATTTAATGTAACGAGCATTATTTTGCACTCTATACACAAATCGATGTTGTAATGTTGTAAAAGTGGTATATTATATAGATTTTGTAGAGGAAAAACTCTTTGTAGAGTCCTCCTATAGAGGAGTATCTCACCCTTTTAATCAATTAGTGTACCACCTAACAGTTATGTTTAAACGCTGCTGTATTTGGTTTGAAGGACAATGTTGACAGAAAAAATACAGAGCAAAGAGATAAATCATCATATATCTGTCAGTGACAAGATCAGTGTCACTTATTCAAAAGACGGCGTACGGGCTTATACAGAAACTGCAATGAGCCAAACCAAAGCCAAACATTTATAAAGATTTTGACAAACTCAAATCGGTTCAGAAATTCTCGCCGTATTTGAAATATAAAACGGCAAAATTGTTTTTACAGGTACATGACAGTTTTGAAATAGATAGATTTACGAAGGATTGCATTTCTCAGCGTAAAATTGTAATTAATTACCGTCCGTTTATAACACGGCATTTGATTTTAACTAAATTACCTAACTTGACCTGCCATGAGTTTGTACTCTCACGTGTTTTATGATAAATTGACGGTATTTATTATTTATACTTATACGGCAACACATACACAATATTGCAATTCTTCTACTTTCCAAATGAAACAGAATGAAATATAAACCAATCACAAGCAGCGCATGTTCAATTACAGTCGTTGATTTATCAGTGTTGCCTGATCAAATAATTAAAAATACTCCGGTAGATGGCACGGGATCATAAATTGTCAGCGTTCTCGTATTCAATTTACTGAATGGTAGATTCCGGCCGGCCTCGATGCGTGTGTGTACGAGAATTGCGGATTTATTACCAACCTCGTCGGGCGTTGTGAGATTTTAAGACAACAAAGTAAGATGAAAGAGAAATAGTAAGTAAACTTGTTAAAAAATATTTGTCGCTTAAGTTATATCAGTACATTGTGCAGTCTACAAAATATATTTTCGCTGCTAGGACTCGGGACTTTCTTGCACAAGGAGAGACTGAAGGCTATAATCCACCACGCTGACCCGTTGCATTTTGGCAGATGGCATGACGTCGAAAGATCGTAGGGCCAAGCGAGATTTTTTTTGCCATATTTTTTTCCGTGTGATGTACAACAGCATTTGGAAAATTGTACCTACTTACGCTATGCTAAACTATTTAATCAGTGTTCGATTTCGCGCCCGAAAAAATTGATCTTTGCTGTGAAAGTGATTTGAGACATATCTATCAAAGATTTTCAATTATATTGATTAATTTGACTCCAAGTTTATCATAGGTACATACTGTGAAGCTGTGCACCATCCTGCTCGAATCTGTGTTTCTTTGTAGTTGTATAGTTACAACTTGAGCGTCCACAAATGTACAGTATATTATAAGACCAACTTAACTAGAAATCGATCTCTACTATGTATGCGTGCTACATCCTTCGCCGTGTCATTGATTTCAAAACGTGAGTAACCACAAACCTTAAATTATAATAATGAATAAACGAGATAACCAACACAGTTACCTGAGTTTACAAGAATTTAATGAAATGCTTTATTTTCGTGATTTGCATCTCATTAAAAAAATACTATGGAAAAAACTGATAAGCCGTGGGTCATACCGCATCAGTTATTAATATACACTATCATTCAATTCAAGTCATTAACAGGCAATCTCCTAATAATTTGTGAGCTTTAAAGAAGCCAGCTAACAATAATGATGACTAATAACTGACCGACAAATACATGAATATCATGTATGGTAAGAACTGCGAGAGCATTGACTTCGAGATCAATTAATTTATCACAAAACGTTATTTACTGTGACTGGTAGGTATTGAGAGCTTGTACTTATCGTTGGAAACTACTTGACAATCAGTCATGTCTTTGTAACTGTTTCATTCAATCAATACCTACTTACTTAAACACAGTTTCATCAGAAAACTATCTGAACTTCGCAGTTTAACTCGCCGCTTGACAACCACTAACTTTAATGGGATAACAAGTATCATATGCGTTAAATCCAGGTAAACCATTGTATATGTTTATAATTTCATTCAAATCAAATTTTCTTTACATTGGGTTGCTTGGACGTGATCAATGTCAAAAACTTGAAAACCGCTTTAACATTACTCAAACATTTTAAAGATTTTTAGCCCCAGTATAAACCTTGAGGAAATGCTCTTAACACGTCACAAACTATCATTATAAACTATCACAAGTATTCTATTTCTCAATAACATATTAAACTCATTCGTATCTCAAACGTGTTTGGATTTAAAATAAATAAATAACGCAGGACATTTTACACACAACACCAAAATATGTAAGCAATTTAAATTATGCATTAAAGTAACATCGCCAACATTTATTCCTACAAACTATTTCTAAGCTGTTTTCTATTATACTTAGAAGATACAAGTAAATAACATTAGCTTGAGGCCAAATGCCAATTTCATAACTTCCCAGATGCATTCTTAGACACTAATTGACACGACCAAGCCCAAAATGATTTATCTAGATACCAGCACGCAATTTGCTAGAAAAATATTTATGATGGGACAATTCCATGCATATTTTAAGCCGATCTATACATATACTGAGTCATTCTATACATATTGCGCTTACACCATTAAATGCGTGACGCGAGAATTGAAATATGGCATTGGTGGCGATCGAATGCCGCGTTTTTAAGCTGAGTTTAGATGAGAATAGTAGTTCTTTCCAGTTACTAAAAGATAGCAGAGGAATACTATTTTACGCAAATACATAATTGGAGCCTTCAAGTCAAGGATATTAATGAAGGCAGCAATTAAATAAATACAAATTGGTGGTATTTTTTCCATGTCTCCACTTTCCACGTGGCTCCAACACTAAGCAAAGCTCGTATTACGGCAGCGAGTTATCTGATATACCTTATACTTAAATATTTGTATGTAAATACATACAAGTACTCGTAATACTTAAACTTCTAGACACATAACAAACACCCGTATTTAAACCACAAATATTTGTCCTTGGTGGGAATCGAACCCACGACCTAAGGTTCAGTGAGCCGACTTACTACCGTTTGAGCTACGAGGCCAGTCACTTGTGGTCCATACAGGAAGTTCATAGCTTACCTTTTATAAATCCAAACTGCAAATTCCCAAACAATTTTAAAAATAAATCTTTTTGTATGTTTGTAAGCTTTTGTTCAGCAATCAATCTTCTTACACACGACGGCGTTCCCTGAAATGATAAAAATGAACACTTCTTTAAATTAAGCCATAATCTGGTTTCATAATAAGAATTTCACCACATTTTTGTATAGGTTGAGTGAAAAAAAATAATTTGTATTAAAACTTAACCAATCTTATAAAACGCTATCTTAAAAAGGGCGAAGGAAAAAATCGGGAGGAAGCCAGTGTGTTCCAAAAATCTTTCGAGCTCATGTTTCATCCACGAACTCTGGACCAGCGTAGTTGATTATAGCCTTGCAGTGGAAACAGCTAGTTGGCTGCTATTATTACAATAATTATACTGTAAGATTTTGGGACCAATTGTACACTTAATTGGTGTAGCGCTGAAGTGTGAGAAAGAACTTCAAAAGTAGTGTAGGTACATGATCATTAAAATGAAAACATCCATGATGCATAAATTAGCCAGCACCTCAACGAAATACATTAGTTTTCAAATGTACCACAAAAATAATAGTGCATTCTTCATTGAAATGTGTAAACATTTTTAGTTTTTTTTTGTTTGTTTCTAGGTTGCAAGCGCACGCGCAGTTGGTGAAAATTGGGGCTAAAACGGCAATCATCACTAGTAGGTAAGTAATACTTCCTGCCAAGGTACATTACTTAAAGTACATGACGGTAGGTAGAATAACTGGTAAAAGTATTGTACGTTCCCAGGCGGGGCATAATTTGAAATTGATATACCATAACAATAGTTTAACGTTGCGTCTGCTAAAATCTATTATAATTTTCAATTTTTTTATTTTGGAATATGACAGTTATTTTGAGTGCTGTATTGATCATCAATAAAACATAGTCATAGAGCTTACCAACAGAAATGAAAACTAATAACTTAGAGTTTTATTAGACAACGGTGATATTTAGTAATACGTCACTTGTAGGTATAGCTACAGAAGATATGTATGTCGATGACGAGAACTCACATCATATATCCAAAATACATTTTAAAGCAACGCGAACTAGCACCTTAACCGGGACGGTTAAGGTTCTAGTTCGCCCTTCTAACGCCCAACTAAAACGGCTATGGCTTTGCTATTCCTGTCTCTATCATTTCAAACGAAAAGAAAAGAGAGACCAATATCAAAACTAAGACAGTTTTAGCTAGGCGGTCGGTCCTCTGCTCCTCTTCTCCACCAACCGACCGCTCCGACGCTATATTAACATGATGGTGAAGCGAATCTATGCGATATTCTCCTGTAAAAAGTGCTTAACGTGACTAAAAATATTTACTTTAAAAACGACTGACTCTCTTTGAAGTCAATTAATGGACTCGCCTAACTAAACGGACCATCAACGCCTATCTCAAGTGTTATGAATCGCAGGCGCATCGCTAAAGTACCTACAGCTTTTTAATCACAACCTTGAGGGCTCTGACCTTTATTAATCAGGCAATTGCTCGTCTTTGTGACGTGACTTTAAAAATACGAGCAATAAACCAAAACAAACTCCGTATGTTACTGCTTAATGTTTTCAATATGAATAAATACCAAAAAGATCCAAAGTTATAAATAAAACAGAGACTGTTCGTTTGGACAAATTTGAATATAGCCATATGAATTGCGTTCCGACATGTCTACCGCCTAACTCTCCTGCTTTCTGCTATGCTTCGATTTTTACGCTTTGCTACGAGATAATTTTTTTTATAACTCTAATATTATCTATTCTACGACTCTGTGGTATGCATGTTGCTTAACGTCAGGTGCATGCAAAGAGTTTACATATACTACGTATAGAGCTAGATTTTCCGCACGGTTCCTTTATGTCAATCGTAACAGATGACGTGCACGACGTCCACAAGAGCGACAAGGCAAGAAAGCTGCTACTTCTTCTCCAACTTCTTTGGCTGCTACCCATGCTTTCGGTGTTAAGCGTTTGTGCCAACTCACTGTACACGTAGTATATGTAAACTCTTTGGGTGCATGATTTGCTCGTTCCGTCTCTCTATGGTTTAAAAAAGAGATAGGTACATTGTAGAAAGTTCAAGGTTTAAGAAGTATTTTGCATTTATTCGGTATCAAATTATTTAATCATACTAGCAGCGCGCCACAGTTTTACCCGCGCTGTTCCCGTTCCCATTGATTTACCGTGATAAAAATAAAATAGCTATTCCAGATTAAAATTGAACTGGTGTTCCAAATTTCAACCCGATCTGTTCAAACGTTTCGATGTGATTGAGCCACAAATACCTAAAGTATTTAAAACATTAAAACTTTTGCCATTATCAGGTATTTATAAAGATAGATACATATGTATGTCACAGTCGAAATAAAAAAAAATATTTTATAATCGGAGGACTTTACATTATAAACTAACCTAACCTAACCGACCATGTGGTTATAGCTAATCTCATGCGTTATATTGTATCGTAATCAATATGTCAGATAATATTTCGATTTGTAGAATTTGAAGCAATCGAGAGATATTGTTTTTCACCCCCGGCCAAAAAAAGGGGTGTTATAAGTTTGACGTCGATGTCTGTCGGTCTGTCTGTCTGTCTGTGTGTGTGTCTGTCTATGGCACCGTAGAGCTCAAATGGATGGGCCGATTTCAATGCGGTTTTTTATTTGAAGGTTAATATCCGTAAGAATATCCTTCTTCGCTATGTTTGGTTAATGTCGATTCAAGATGGCCGCCTCCACAAAATGGCGGACAAAATATTTCTTCACAACCTACTTCAATATGGGTATCAAATGAAAGGGCTGGACTAGTACAATACTATCCATTATAATAAAATTCAAATTCAGGATGGCCACCACCACAAAATGGCGGATTAAATTATTTTTTTCACAACTACTTTAATATGGGTTTCAAATGAAAAGGCTTGACTAGTAGAATGTTGTACATATAACAAATGCGAAGTAGTTGAGGGTTAATCAAAATTTTTAATTTTTTCTTGTTAAACTTTCGTGATTTGAACATATAATATTCATAATGTACAGGACTTAATCACGATTCAATTCATTGTTTAAATACTATCGTAATAACATCGTAATTTCAACCAGGAGGATGGTTTTCGGTTATCGGCGTCGTGGAATCCAGTCATAAATTAATGTACGCATCGCGGAGTGAGTTCGGAGAAGCTTGGTGATACGGTTAGTGTTGTGTGTCGTGTTGGTAACCCTACGATTTTTGAAGACCAAATGAGGGTAGATCGAGATCCCCTCTTTTCGCAATGAGACGACCCGCAATTTCTTCAGTCTTCTCGTGACCACGGCGGTTGTAACGCTGCCGAAACGTCGAGGTATTTAAACAATGAATTAAATCGTGATTAAATCCTGTACATTATAAACAATCGAGGGATGTTTCTATCACTATTAGCTATTATGTAATGCGCCTACGAATTAAGTTCCAAACGAATAACTAAATCCATTCGTTACCGAAGGAATCTTGCCTCGGGGAACTTCCCTCAAACTTTTAACTAAAATAGACGAGCGCCCAGAACTTATGTTGCGGTGAAACTTACGGGACACTTGCAATAACTTAGCAGAAACTTCGTGGACGTACGGTATTCGCTAATGTTTACTGCCGGTGGTATGAGGAACTGCTTTACTAAGTTTGCGGCCGTGAAAATGGTCCTCGCTGATATGTTTATGTATTGATTCTGGTATTCTTAAAATAAACTCTTTTTGTTGCATCCAGTAAATACATTTGTCTGTGAATAATTTTGGTTTTTGGTCATGTGATAGAGTACGATAGTTGATAGGATTGGGATTTCACTTCAGATGTGTGAGGTAATTACTCGTAGCTATGCAACAAAAAAAGTAGGTGAGAATGGGTAGAGAAATTGTGAAATAGTGTGAGACTCCCTTCCAAATAAATATGCGCAATAAAACAGTGCTAGAATGTGCAAAACTGGGCAACGATATATAACTAAGCAGTATTAAGATGTGTAGCAAAACTGGGAAACAGTGTATGGCTAAGCAGTTCTATAATGTATGAGAAGACTGGGAAACAGTAAATAGCTGAGTAATACTAGGATCTGTAGTAAAATTGGAGAATAGTAAATAAATAACTAAACAATAAATACTAGGAGGTGTAGGAAAACTGGGGAGCGGAGGATAGTTTAAGCAATAATTAAAGGTGCAGCAAAATTCGAGACAATGAATAGCTAAGCAATGATAGGAGGTAGCTTCTCTATTCTTCAGACTAAACCCGTATATTGACCTGCTCAACAACATGTCCCAATAAATTAGCTCAATTATTTTTCGTTTCCTTATAGGTAAGCGTGCTACATCTTAGCTCGTATCGTTATTTTTTCTTCAAGTGAAAGGCAGTCAGGTGCAAGGCTTAGAAAAAGTGTAAGCGTAAGGTAACACGATACAAGTAATGATGAAATCTACTTTTTGTCATTTATAGCAACAAATATATTTTTGCCTTTGGCACTTACGAAGATTCGTGCAACTAAGACTGTAATATATCTAACGCTAATCAGTTTATTCAAATTAGATAGGACAGGAAACTAATCGAAAATGTAGTAACGGGTCATTAGCACGTAATTTATGTTACTAAGTGTTATAATTAATTTTTATATCAATTTTAATTATCTTGATTGTACATATTGTTAGTGAAGATGATGATATCTCCTATTCCCATCATCTTAAAGATGTAGATGAAAAAAGTCTGGGCTGAATGGTGTTGTATAAAAATATCGCTCAAAATTATACATTAACTAGCAGCATCCCTCGGTTTCACCACGTAGTTCCCAATCCCGTTTATTTTCCGAGATAAAAAGTAGCATATGTGTTACTTCAGACCATTATCTGTCTATGTACTAAATTTAATTTAAATCCCTTTAGTAGTTTTTACGTGAAAGAGTAACAAACTTCCATCCATCCATACTTATAAACTCTCGCATTTGTAGGTGATATTTTATTTATTAATATTACTTGTTTTATAAATTTTAAGTTATATACGAGTATTTTGTAACTTCCGTACCTACACCACAAAAATTTTCGTAATAATTGTATTTTTGTATAAGTCGTTTCAATTTCTGGTGAACCAGAGTTGTCTGGTCGCAGCGGTTGACATAAACAACAGGGTGTTCTAAACTTATTTGCATTTACACGGGCCGAGTAATTGCGTTGCGCTTCAGGGAGAACTTTAATTAAAGCAAGTGCTTTAAACTTAAGCAGATATAGACGGTTAAGTGTCTAATAAGAAAAGTTTGGCGAGACCTAAACGGCTGGACTTGGTGCTGCTAGGGATTTTGTGGTGGTGGCCGAGAATGTACTACGTACCTACATATATGACCTAACGTGGCAGCGTCACGTTTTAATGAAAAGTTAATAGTACATAAATTTCGTTTTTCAAATAATCATGTAAATCTAAGGCAACCGTGTATTGTATACCTAACTATGCAATTAATTTATACTCGATACTAATTTGCTCTGTGATATGCGAAAGTGATGCAGCTTGCGGAAATCTTGAATTTGGTACAGAATAGGTAAATGCAAACATCTAGTGTCCGCCCCCTTAACATTATCTCTGATCGTTACAAAATGTTCAAATGTACTACGTTGACATTCTTAAAAGGATACAGCATCATCTGTCTATGGATTATTATTAAACAATTAACATTGTAATTAGTGAAATTGTCTAAAATAAACATATTCAACAATTTTAAAAATTAAGCGGAATCTCGGAATTAGTTATTTTCCTAAGTTGTTAAAAAAACAATTGTGATTGAGCATATTCATCAAATGGTCATTGAAACTTAAATTATATTAACATTAGTAATTAATTACTTAGTGAAAATTATGGAAACTGCAACTCTTAAAACTATATTTTCCCCTAATTTTGAAGCTATTAATGAATATAAAAGATTAGCATAAACCAATACAACTTCAGTTTTATTAACTACTCAACTCGAACAATTTTCAAGGAAATACGATACACGTGTAATATACTCGAAAAAATATTCGGTAAAATGCAAATCGGTAACTACAAATCTCTATTTAAATGCTTCTATTAAAAATCTATATTCGATTACTCAAACCGGTTAATCGTGTAAAATAAAGAAACCGATTTATAACGGAGAAATCTACTGTCTGTAATTACTAACAACACTATCGAATGGGCTGTGAAATCCATCATTCGATTAGTGCAGGCTTGAATAACGAATTTAAAATCGATTACTATTCAGTTTACTGGCGATTAATTAAAATTGATTGTATCAACAGTTTTTAAAAAGAAACGTGTAATATGCAAAGTAGCCACTACGTATTATTTTATTTCACAATATTGCACATTGAATTAATTTAACACTACACGAGCCAAAGCTTCATTAGCTTATTTAAAATTTTCTCAAGTTTTTTTTTTTCAAATGTTTGCCATTCAGCGAGATAATCATGCATGTCTTTAGACCTTCATTAGTCTATAGATTATTGGTACTTAGTGTAAGTGTTAGGTATGTAGTATCGAGTAGTTACACATACAAATATTTATTTGCCAAAAACATTGGCCATATACAAAAAAAAGTATCGAAGCCGAAAATACTAAGATTTAAAACGATGCTTAAAATGAGTACAATTTAAATTATCATTGTATTTTTTTGTCTAATTCACAAATACCTACTATTGTTTTTAATATGAGATATATGTTAGCATTATACGGCCATTTTTTCCGATGTTTAATGATAGATACTGTTGGATGTACCTAATAGTTGAATTATGACAATGAAATATGAATAAGTGTTCCTAGTCCTGTCCAATGTTTTTTTTTAAAGATATCTTTTTTCGATGCTCTTGTTGTCTCACGGTACTTTCTATGACGGTTAAAGCCAGTGCTGAAAAACTTGGAAAAATAGTCGGAGGTGCAACTGGAATTTAAACTTAGTAGGTACCGCGTAAGCGAGAAATCGGCGTTCTCGATACTACACCACCAAGGCTTAAGTGGAGTACTGCGCAGCATCTATTTTATTTACTACCAGTAACTACACTTACCTACAAAAACGTAGTTTCATGAAAGTCATTCTGTATTCTCCCACCATCATTCCTCATCAAGCCAGAAAAAAGCAAACTCGAAACATTTCACAACCCAAAGGTACTAACACATACATTTCTCTAATCCCAATAAACATCTCCCTAAACAAAATTTACTAGTACGCACATAGCCTAAGTAAATGTCCACCGGTTCCCCGATTCAACCCAACGCTGATGTATGCACCGTGTTTATAGTCTCAGTGGACACAAATTGAAAATTATGAGTTGACGCTCTAACCTAACGAGTACATTAAATTGTATTCATGTTTATGTGACACTGGGCTCGTATTTACCTAGGTGACCGTCGGCGTTGTACGAATGTATGAGGACGTCGTTAAAAAATAATGGCTGGTTATAAAACGGTGGGAAATGGTGGAAATTTGTGGGTAAAGAGCTGATTGCAGGTAGTTGGAGAGTTTGAGATTTGAATTTTGTACACCTACTGAGTGTAATTGTCTGAATAGAAAGTTGATATATACACATTACGAGACAAAAGATATTACCTCGGACGCCCAGAACAAATCTGGGCGTCTAGGATAGGTACATGCGAGATTGTGAGACCGATTTCTTATTACATCTGAGTAGGACAAACATCATACTTTATGCCCCTACTGATAGGATTCGGTATGTTCTTCTACAATGAGAGATTTCGGGCCACGCAGGCAAGTGTAGGTTGATGTGACGCGTTCTCTGAAGAAGTTTTTCTTAGATCACCCTGGTTTCATGAAAATGAATTTCCTCATCGTTAACCCCAGTGGTGATTGCAAACTCGTTCATCTATCTGTACTAAGGATGATACTTAGAAGTGCAGGTGGAATTCGAATCTTTGACAGTAGTGAAATTAGACGTTCTAAACACGTAGGACGAATAAACAAGATGTAAATAAAAAAATCTTGCCTATTATTGTAGTTCGAATAGGGAGTTCAGGACGAATTAAAATTGTGAACAAACCTGTGACTGTAGAGTCACAGATTTTTGATATGCAGTATCAGTACTTTATACAATGATAGTACATTAGATGATGCTATCACAAAAACGCCATTAAAATGCGGCCTCTCTTTGACAACATTAAAACGCTTACTTTGAATTTCTAACCACTACTAGTCTTACAACTTGTAGACATAAATTTCCAAGCTCCATAAAAACAAAGTAGGTAATTAACAGTCAGTTTTCCATCTAAAAATCTAAACGCCACCATTAGAGTTTACGACTGTCCTATTTCACAAAACAACCAAGAAGCGGTTGAATTCTTTGATTACTCGATAAAAGTGCCATTACACACGCCCTAACTGCCATTGTTGTGGTTTAAAATTTTAGTTGGTTCGCTAGTCCTTTTATTTCTCATGTTATGTATAGTAAGTAATACATTATATGTAAGTACAGTCAGTAACTTGGTAGGATTTTGCGCCTTCTGGGCTCACTTAAAATTCGATACGCACCAAAAACCAGACCCCAAACAGACACCGCTATTACTTCCAGCAATCTATTCCAGCTAGCTTTGGGACATTCCGAAACTTCAATTACACGGTTATGATAGAAAAATTGTTGAAAACAAACACGTCATAAATTATACTGCAAAGTTCACGGGAGGAAGTATCATACCGGTTAATTATTATCATGTCGTCAAGCAATGCTATGCCAAATATTATTTTATTATAATATTCCAGTTTCAAGGTCTACACTTCAAATGCCAATTTCAAAATGATAGAATAACGTCGCATGTAAATACAGTATTACAGTACACTCCTACCTAACATTATTAACATTTAATAAATTGAAGTTATTATAGTACTTTTTGTGGTACTGTAAAAATTCACTTTCACTCACGACAGTCAAAAAACGACATGATGAAGTTGCCTGGCAAATGTCTCTTCAATGTAGATCTTTACGAGGCGTGCACTTTTACCCAAATTCGATAAACTGAAGTTATTTGTGGTTTTTTTTCAAGGAACCTATGTCGGTTCACCTCAAAGGCTTTTGCTGACTAGCTAACGTTTTACAAATTAAAAAAGTATAACTCAAATTAAATCAGTCATTCATCCAAAAATAGTACATTTATGTTGTGACGTTACTCTATCCACCAAACTGGGGTTTAAAAACCCGTATCTTGGTGGTTAGTTCCTTCCAATGGTAACAAAGTTGAAAGTTGTACATAGATCGCAGTGTATTACAAAATTATTATAAAAATATTCTATTCTATTAACAAAAGTTTAGTTTGGAATTCATTTTGGAATTTTTTAAACTTTTTCCACCAATCTGGGTGTTAAAAACCCGTATCTTGGTGGTTAGTTCCTTCCTATGGTAACAAAGTTGAAAGTTGTACATAGATCGCAGTGTATTACAAAATTATTATAGAACATATTCTATTCTATTACCAAAAGTTTAGTTTGGAATTCATTTTGGAATTTTTGAACTTCTTTGCGTGCGCAGATTTACACACACACACACTTTTTATTCTTAGGGCAGGCATTCTGTGGCAGTCGGCCTCAATTGACCTCAACTGCCTACCAAGCAAAACATCCACATTAAACTATAAAAGGATAGTTCCATGTACCCTGCCAAGGCCAAGCATCAAATTTGAACTCTAGAATACTCTAGATGTTATCGCCATCCGTTTTCCATCTCCCACGGAAACTTGTATGAAAATACAAACATTGGCTGGGATTTTGTCACGTTTCCTCGCTACCGCATCCTCAAGGTCAGATGTGAGATAAACCTGAGGAAACACGTGGTGCCGTGTTCTACAGTGAAAAAATTGCAGACTGACGCTCAGTTTTATTTAAGAATATGATTCTCAAAAAATATTTTTCCATTGTATGTTTTCAAAATTGACATAATTTTTTTGGCGCGTTGCAAGTATCTACATATTTTTCAAATTTCAAAACGGCTTCATTCCATGTTATGGGTAATTAACATATTCTTATAACCGATATATAATTACATAATTTTACACTAACAGATGTCCATATTAGATTCCTTATTACAAAACTGGCGTCAAACTGTTTTTTATGCACAGATTTCTAAAACAAAAGGCAGATGGAACGTGTGGAACACAGATCCTTAAGTCCGGAAAGCAAATATCAAACGCCAAAGCAAATACAAACTCCAGTCAGTACGAAACTGACTTCCATCTCGTACGGGAGTCCCGTGTGATTTTATGTTTTGTTTAAGATTATGCCGTCTTGTGTCATCAAACATTGCAAACATTGTTCCCAAAAATAAAAAAAAGGAAATTTCATTGGAAAGTTAGAATATTTTTACTGGTATTTATATAATTTAGACGATTTTATTTCGATTGATGAATAGAAACACAACACCTCAACGAAAATAGGTCAGTGTTGCTATACTAAATTGAAATTATTTTCCCTGAAGTTAAGGTAAAATATAGATTCTAATTTTGTTTTGAAGATACTCGTAGACCAAATTATTGATGAACATTGTATCATTCAATTTTAAGCCCTATTTTTATAATCGTTATTTTTTATTTAATGTGAATCGATGCCAAGAACAAATCCTCGCCGTTAGTAAAAATACTAATAGTGTTGATGAAAACTATAGTTATGAAACGAATAGATAAGAACAAATCCTCGCCGTTATAAAACGTCTCGTCTATGACCTGTGGATTCTAACTTGATCTGTGCAGTGCTGTTAGCATATATATTTTCAATAATACGAACATATTTCTTTCTTACTCCTTGTTGAATTAGAGCCTCCCAGAGCAGATTGTGTTTGATTGAGTCGAAAGCTTTATTGTAGTCGACAAATGCAATGTATAGGTCTTTCCCATACTCTTGAGATTTTTCTATTAACTGTTTTAATACATGCATATGATAAATAGTTGAAAACCCTGCTCTAAAACCAGCTTGTTCAATGGGGTGTTCTTCATCTATAGTCCTTGATATTGTATTTAGGATCAGCTTTGAAAAAAAAATTGTAAATGTTTAACATGAGGCTAATAGGTCTATAATTTTCAATTACGTTTCTGTCTCCTTTTTTGTGGAGCAAGTTATTAACAAGAAATCCTTGCATTATATATTATCGGTGTAATAATAAATTATTTTAAAATAATGTTTTATGCGTTTATTATACGTAAAAATTTCCAAAGCTTAAGACAACAATAGTGGGACTTTTTTCTTAAGACTGGGAACATTATACGCACACCAACGTGAGTAATTTGACAACGTCGGTGAGAGCTGTCACGCATACATTACTAATGACTGGCCTCACAGTGTCGTTCACGAAGGTTTCATCTGTTTAGAAATCTGTGTTTTTATGTATCTTTGAAATATGTATGGAGGGTAGAGCGAAGAGTATTATCTCATAAGATAAAAAAATGTGATAACAAGAACAAAATTATTATTTTTTATTATCTGTACAAAATTCTACTAGTCAAGCTCTTTCATTTGATACCCATAATAAGGGAGTTGTGAAAAAAATTATATAATTCGCCATTTTGTGGTGGCGGCTATCTTGGATTTGTTTTTTATACGCATTGAATATTGCAACATTTGCATTCTGCAACGTATTCTACTAGTCAAGCCCTGTCATTTGATACCCATATTTAGGTAGGTTGTAAAGAAATATTTTGTCCGCCATTTTGTGGCGGCGGCCATCTTGAATCGATATTAACCAAACATAGCTAAGAATATCCGTGCGGATATTCTTAGCTATGTTTGGTACTTTCAAATAAAAAAACCGCATCGAAATCGGCCCATCCGTTTGAGCTCTACGGTGCCACAGACAGACACACACACAGACAGGCAGACAGACATCGACGTCAAACTTATAACACCCCTTTTTTTGGTCGGGGGTTAAAAATGCTTTATGATATAAATAACAGTTCAAAAATGTTCCACAATCGCGCTGGTGTAGGCTAAGGGTAGCAATATAGCAATTATTGCACAAATTTAATTTGTCGATTTTTTGTGTTATTGTCGACTAAAATACCTAGTTACTTGTAGAAAATTTCAATTACTTTTATTATAAAATAATATAGTTAATAAAACTTTAAATATTTACTATTATGAGAAGACATGTACCTAGAGTGATTTTAAATCGTGAATAGTACGTTTATTGATTTCTTTTAAAATTTACCCTGATGTTAATGTTGCACCGCGCAGCCGCGGGTGAGGACGGAATTACTACAGAACTCATAAAGTCCGGTGGAACTCCACTTATTAAAGAGCTCCAAGAACTGTTTAATACCGTCCTCTTCACCGGGAGAACTCCACAGGCATGGCACAGAAGTGTGGTTATTCTGTTCTTAAAAAAGGGACATAAGACCCTTTTAAAGAACTACAGACCGATATCGCTTCTGAACCACGTCTATAAGTTATTCTCAAGAGTCATCACAATTCGGCTGGCCCGAAGACTCGACGAATTTCAACCTCCTGAACAGGCCGGGTTTCGAAGTGAATATAGCACCATAGACCACATCCACACGGTACGGCAGATTGTACAGAAGACAAAAAAGTATAATCGCCCCGTCTGCTTAGCGTTTGTAGACTATGAGAAGGCCTTTGACTCAATCGAAACCTGGGCTGTTCTGGAGTCCTTACAGCGATGCCAAGTCGATTGGCGATACATCGAGGCAATGAAATGTTTATATGACGCCGCTACAATGGCAGTCCAAATCCAAGACCGGCGGACGAAACATATTCCCCTACATCGAGGCGTGAGACAAGGGGATGTAATTTCCCCCGAAATTGTTCTCAAACGCATTAGAGGATATGTTTAAGACGCTGGATTGGGTTGGACGTGGCCTAAATATCAATGGCGAGTGCATCTCTCACTTACGATTTGCGGTCGACATCGCAATTATGGCAGAATCTCTGTAGGACTTGCAGTGGATGCTGGACAGCTTAACTAAAGCTTCTCAACGCATCGGCCTCCGGATGAATTTGGATAAAACCAAAGTCATGTGCAACGAGTTCGTTGCTCCGGGACTGATTGCCGTTAGTGGAACCACTCTTGAAATTGTACAGAAGTACGTTTACCTAGGGCAGACGCTCGTACTAGGTAGAGGTAATTTTGAGAGTTCTCATAGCCATGAGAAGATTACAGTTGGGCTGGGCAGCATTTGGAAAATTTCGTCGAGTCTTCTCGTCACCCATCCCACAAAATCTCAAGACAAAAATGTACAACCAGTGCGTCCTACCCGTTATGACCTACGGTGCTGAACGTGGACACTTACAGTCAAAATGGTCCGTAAGCTCAAAGTCGCCCAGCGAGCTATGGAAAGAGCTATGCTTGGAGATTGTCTGAGGGATTGCATTCGCAATGAAGTAATTCGTCAGAGAACTAAAGTGACCGACATAGCTCACCGTATTAGTAAGCTGAAGTGGCAGTGGGCCGGACACATCTGTCGCAGACATAACCGTTGGGGTATAACGGGTTCTGGAGTGGAGACCGCGAATCGGTAAACGTAGTGTAGGACGCCACGCCCTGAGACTAGATGGAGTGACGATATTCGAAATGCAGCTGGTGGCGGTTGGAGACGGAAGACCGAGGATCGGGGTGAGTGGCGTATCTTGGGAGAGGCCTATGTCCAGCAGTGGACAAGTACAGGCTGATGATGAATGTTGCACTACCCTAATTTAATTTATATTGACATATTTTCATGAACACGTGCGATACTCCTTGCTGCATCCTCCATAAAAACAAGAATCATGAAAGAAAAATAAAACAGATTAAGTAGCAAAAATAAATTCAATTTTCATCACACATCTTCAATCGAGATATTTTCTTCTGAATGCATGACTGGGTATCCATTTACGAAATGCAAATAACCGAGGATGAAACACGGTACTGCGTATAATTGTAGTACAAACAGGCTCAGTTTCAAAATGGTCATTCCACATCTGACCGGTTAGGTCATGACACATGCCGCAAACGTGCCTCGCAGCTAAATGGGTAACTATAACAGCGTAGGCTAAATATAACAGAGATGCCACTAGGACTGATTTCATTTAGGTTTCCATCCGGGGTCGTTAAATGGTCGACTGATCCTTGAATAAATTATTTCGCACGTTTTAATATCACACTACGGAGTATTTTAAAATGGTTATTCCACGTTTGACTGGGTAGGTCATGTCAAATGGCACAAATAAAGGTTTTTCTGGTTTCTCTAGTACCTACAATCTATGCTTAATTTGAAGCTAAATAGTGTTGTGTGGGAAAATGTCTTCTAATATTTAAGTAGTGAAATCTAAATTCATTAAATTTAAAGAACAGTTGCCATTTGTTTCAGAATCCAGGTAGTATTAATATTTCCTCAGTGATCCCTATAGGTATGTCTTTCTGAGTGGGGTAATTGCGATGATTATATTACTGATGTCTTCAAATTGCGAGTGAATCGGTTTCATCTAGGTAAGAGGTACATAAGCATACTCCATCGTAGACCGCATCATCGTGTATGTAGGCGAATTTCTTTTAAGCTGGTTTCCTGGAAGCGATTGCTCTAAGCAATAAGACCACCATTTGTGGTGCTAGTTCATAAGTGTTTTACTGTAATATTTCTGTTTTTATAATTATATGTTATCTATCTATCTATCGACATAATAAAATTATATATTTCGAGTTTTCTTGTTTCTCAAGTCTTGTTCTGCATAATAAATGTCTTTTGTATTTTAATTAAGAATCATTTTTAAGGATACGAGAAAATACTAACGCAAAAGGCTATTTGGAAAGAAAGCTTGTTACTACACTACTATAAGTATACCTTTTTAAGGGGCACAATACTGCAGTACATTATTTTGATCCATCTCGTAGGATCCAGCCAGCATTTGCAAAGCGACCGCAAAAATGTGTTTATTTATGACATCACATTAGAAACCTTTAAAATTATTTGAGTTTCTCTACTATTGTATGCACAACATATATAAACCTTCCTCTTAAATCACGCTATTTATTTAAAAAACCTGCATCAAAATCTGTTTGGTGGTTTTAAAGATTTACACATACATAGGGATATAGGGACAGAAAAAGTAACTTTGTTTTATTCTAGTGAAGCAAATTTACACCAAAATACTAAAGAAAAATATGAAAACTGAGCTGTCATTGAATGTAAACGTCATAAACGATAATAGAGCCATAGGACCGCGTACAAACGAGTCGCATTGAAATAGACGTCACTGCAGCGTGTAGTGAATCGTGAAAATATACCGAACACGTGGCGGCGCGACTCGTATAAATTCCACGGGTTTCATTTGCTCTACGTTGTCTTTGGTTTAAGTAGAAACTTAAAGCGATTTCGTTGCGCGGTCTTAATGACGATTTTGTTACCTCGCAATAGGGAACATGCATGCATTTTTTATATTTTTAATTTACTCTTTACATTATTATAACACAATAAAAAATATAAATACTTTTGTAAATGTACAAATTGATTTTTAAAATCGATATTATTTGACCAGTTTAAACGCCGCCATCTTTCCCGCGCCTGCATGACGTCACAGTGACTGTGTTTATTTATTACAAGTGTTGCAGCTACTTTGTACCGGTTTTTGAGTTGTGCTAGCTAATAAAACAATGGAAAACACGACTTTTCTCTCTAACACTACTAGCTCAGTACGAATATCGACACCGTTAAAGCAGAAAACATGTCATGTGACGTCACATTTGGTTTCGACCAATATATTGATGCGTTTCTCAAACTTGATTTCCCGCGCCTATTTTGCACTTTTTAAATAATATTTTTTATAATTAATAAGTAACTAAAAAATTAAATAATTATTTTGGCATAATGGCGGGTCATTAAGGATTCTACGAAAAAAAAATTAAGCCAATTTAAACTACATGCATATTCCCTATTGAATTTCCTTTATTTAATTTTCGTTTATAAATTAACTAACAGTTCTTAGGAGTTTAACCGGTATAGTTCCCTTAACGTTGAAAGTGTACCTATCTTTACATAATTATATCGAACGTCAACCTTGAGCCAATATTAGGAATATGAAATAAATTTATCTTAAATCCTGTAAATAACGCTCTTAGGAAGATAAAATTATGAAAATGAGACAAATACAAATACAATTTTTTTTATTGCTGTTTGCAGGTAAGATAAGATGATACAAAACATTTAAATAGTTGACCCATACAAACTGGCCTCTTTTTCCAGAGGCATGCAATATGTCTGGCAACGCAGTTTCCATTGGTCTGAATTTATACAATGATAATAATAGTCAGCTGATAAAGTCTTCTTCTTCTTTTTTCATTTTTAACTTTTAATCGGTTGTATCATATATGTCATCTGATTCATCGTCTATTAATTTCTGGCTTCTATCCCGTTGTGTTATGTTAGTGTGATATGTTTGATGAGTACAATTACGCCAACGTCTTGTGCTTCAGCAGGATAATATTATGGACTTTGACAAGTGTGTGGTTTCATATAGAATCCAAGGTCTTGCAGTAGTAGCTCTTGCAGTTCAGCCGTGTGAGCAATGTCAAAGAATGTCATTATGCATAGAAAAATCAAAAAATAATAATCAAAAATAATAATAATAGTTCAATATGTATATAATAAAACAATGTCAATGTGTATAAAAGAATGTCAACATGTATAAAATTTAATATTTGTATACCTACTCAAAGAACTCTCACAATATATTATAGAGTAATCTGATTCAACCTGTCCGTTACAATTATTATCTGATCTAACATTATAGTTAAATCTAAAGTTTCATAAAATATCGACAGTGGACACTAATGTGGCTAATGGAACATTAAAAGTAATCATAGAAATGTCCCGGGTTCATGTTTACTTACTATTGACTGAATGTTACTTAATGTTTATAATGTACAGGACTTAATCACGATTTAATTCATTGTTTAAATACCTCGACGTTTCGGCAGTTCCTGTACATTATAAACATTATGTGTTCAAATCGCGAAAGCTTAAAAACAATATGAATGTTACTTCTTCACTATTTAAGGTACAAGTTCGCGCTGAGACCGCGACAGGAGACCGCGACCGGAGACCACGACAGGCACTTGACATTATGGAATTATATGGGCACCAGTTCGCGCTTTGTGAGTTTGTTTTGCCAACAGCATAACGTACTTTTTAATCATGAAGAATTTAATTATTAATCGCCACAACTTACATTTTAAGCACATTCTACTCACAGGCATGTAGAACGCATGAGAGTCATACATTCGTTCGCATTAAGGTATCCAGATCAAAGGGCGAGGGAGTTTAATAGCCACATCCTCAAGTACATCGCTGACTGACAATATGTGTGGAAAGGCTTTGAAAGTATTGATTATTATTATAGGTCTTTTTTGCGAATCCGACGACGACGAAAATGTAAGTAATTTTGTCACTTACATGTAGGTAATTTATAGAGGGACGAAATGATGACCAGACTAGATATTTGAAAGCCTTCTTGTAACCACGGCCATCGTAACGCTGCTGAAGTTTCGGGAAATAATTATTTGGATCGCGATTAAGCACTTCATAATGGTCATATGACTTGAAATTACGAAAGTTTAAAATCTATTATTAACAAGTTTATGTTTTCAAATCAGTCATTTTTTAAATTTACTTTTGTTGAATTGGCAGATACCGTTACTTATTCGATGTAAGTGTGTATGTATGTTCAGTGATTTATTGTGTTTCTCAGTTCTGAGCCAATTGAGTTCAGGGTCGATTCGCGTCAGAATTAATATCGTGCATTTTGCGGAATGCATTTAGTTGTTTCAAGACATTACTCTCGTGTTTCAAACATTAAGTTGAGAGATAGCAAATTTATAAAAGTATATAGGTACATATTAAAAAGTTGTAGGTACCTTTTGTTACGAAAATTGCGCGGACAGAGGATAATTAAATTTTACGCACTTATAGTTTAGAGTAGGTAGAGATGTTGTGAACTAGAAATTCTGTGGTCAAATTGACAATAAAATATTGCTTTGTAGTCAAATATCGATCACGTCACTCGTTTTCGATTGCATCACCTAGTATCTACCATGAAAACAGTAAGTAAATTTACAGTCACATCACGAGGTAAGTAAAAAACCAGAATTTTTCAATTGATTATTCAAAATAAGATCGCTTTAGAAGTGCTGGCAGAAGACCATTACGGAGCTTTCAAAGTTGAAATTGTCCTGATGCTGTCTAAACTAATTTAGAAGTAGGGTCGATAAAATAAACTACTACTGACGCAAAAAAAAACTAAGAAAAAAACATGTTAATTTGATGTAGCACAATTATAAGCCTCTAATGTCGAAAACAGGAAGACTTTATTGCCAACTAATAACCGTCTACCAGCACTAGTAATGGAATGGCAAATAACATAAATATAAACATCTAAGATTACTGACTTACGTATTAATGTCTTGGTAAGATTTTATCTTCAGAAGATGAATCCGCCAAGTGCTAAAATACAACATGTTGTGTCATAACAATCCGATAGGTGTATTTAATTGTGTTATATTACTAATAAAACTATATAGTTATAAAATTAAAAAGCTTCACAATTATATAAATGTAATAAAAATTCACATTATCACTATGAAATTTGGTAAATTGGTACTTAACATATGTTTTTATTAACGAAATTAATAAAAATAATATCAACGACATGCGAATTTTATAGTTTTTAAAATCAGCTTTTTATTTTTAAATTATCGTTATAATATATTTAAAAAACTTGGCAAAAGTTCGACATATATTGCTGTGTGGTTTTAGAAACCTGTTGCATTCTCGATTAAAACAGCTATCAGTTACTATTATCATTTATCTATTAAGCGGAATATTTTTAATTTCCCCACAAATTCACAGATCAAATCAATACATATAAATTAAATTGAGCTTTACGGCTTTTAAAATATTGCTTTCTGATTAAGGACGCTCGTTCAATGTTACACCTTCGACAACAATGTCGTGCCCCGTTAATCTGTCGCCCTCGGGTGTAAAATATTTACTAGACACAGATATAATGAACGAAGCGTGCCAAAAGCGATGTCTCATTTTCTTAATGATATTAACTGCGATAGGCTGAGCGAGTGCCAAAATGAGGAACACATTTAGTTTGCGATGCGATATTTCGGTGGTTTGCGTGGAGTAGGTACCTACACCAGTGTGCCTACATAGACTGAGATCATAAACAATAGTAGATTATTCACCAAGGGAGTAAAGCACTTCATGTCTTGTGTCATGAGTGTCATATTGGATCCTGAGCGCAGCGAGGGATCCAAGCCGCCAATGACACAAGACAGTTTTTTACTTCAAAGGTGAATACTCTACTTTTCATATCTTCTGCGAGACAATTAAAAGAAAGGGCTATGTAAAATATTTTAGGTAGTATTTATCTTTCGATATTTCCGGAAGTAAATTATTAATCATCCCTAAAGCGTCCAATTTGATGAACTCCGGGGTCAATTCACTAACGCTTGAAGACATTTTGGTGTTTTTTAAGAATTAAAGTGATACGATTCAAAACTAACAATATTCGACTCAATGGCGCCTTTTCACATTTTCTTTTTTTGTGTTTTGTTTCTGTGCGTAGGGGTGGCCAGTTCGATATTTGGAAAAAAAAGTTCGTGTTTTTAATATATTATTTTTACAATGGTACTATGGATAAGAATTTTCAGACGAATTTTAACGTTCCAAATTCAAATCATTTTAATCCCTAGGGAATCTTTTCAATATTACTTACCTCTGCATTTTGAAAGGTCACAATCACTTGCTTTGTTTTGATGTTTCATGACATATAATTGGACTTTGTCGAGCAAGAGATATGAAGTCTTTTTACAAATGGTACTATGGGTATGAATTTTCAAACGACTGAGACTTATGTCTGCTAATAAAATCGCTATAACGTTTCAATATTATATGCTGTCAATAGTGTAATTCTACTGCAAGCAATAATGTGAAAACATCACTTTGGTCCAGTTTGAAGGGCAATGTTTCCAGTGAAATTACAGGCCATAGAGATCTTATATCTCAGTGTGGTGAGAGCAGTGCAGTTCTAGGTTGTGATTTGGACTCTTCATATTCCAATAGCTGCGTGACGCTGTTTTTTTTATGGAAACATGTTTCTTACCATCAGACACCGTGTTCTAATCTAACAGAATTATTTTTAATTTATTATGATTATAGCAACTTTTTTTATGAGTATAAGCAAAATAGGGCAGCCTATTTTATGTTGCCTCTCACCAAAGGAGCTTCCAGGGATAATCTTCAACACTGATCAAGTGCAGATTGGCGGATGGTGAATGATACCTACATGACAAGGAGACGATCAAAGCATATTTTTTTCGGAACCTGGAGATCCATGTTACGAAACAGATATTGATTGATAGATTTCGGAGGTGATAATAAACCTGTGTGTCTGCATTTGAAAGAATAGTGGACTGAGATGCAGGTAGGAATCAACGACCTCAGAATTGCTAATTTGGACGTTTTCACTATTAAACCATTACTACTTCTTAAATTATTACAGGTAATGAAGCCAAAACAAAATTAGCAAAAAAAAGCCTTTCTTTTTGTCGATGGGCATTTTTATCGCTGTTTCAGTGTTGTTCTTTCCAGTTAAGTTTATAAAACAATAAAAAATGTAGAATAAATAATAATAGCATTATTATAGAACAGTTTCAACAAGAAATTGTCAATAAAATAACAATCGTTCTTTTGACAACAGATTCACGAAGGATTTTGGGACGAAATCCAAATGCTAAAAATTATTAAGCTGAACTTAGTAAACAGTATTTACTGCTTATTTTGCAGTAAGCAGCATTGGTGATTCAAGAGAAAGGTTTACACGTAAAACACATGCATAATAAGTATAGTATAGAAGTCCTGATAATTATGAGGTTTCTAATGAGATTTCGTAAATAAATACATTTGTTATGGTTACACCGTAAACATTGGCTGAATCCTACGAGAAAGTATAAAATAATGTACCTGCTACAATATTATATATATATATATATATATACAAAAACGCCCCCAGTTGTATAGGAATAAACCAAAATAACACGGAACGGGAACTGCTATTATTTTTGTTATTGTTAATCAATAATAATAATCAATCCATATTATTCAAATAAATGTTAAAAAAAGTGAGTTTGAAGTATTCAGAATATTACTTAAAGCCTTTTTTTATTTAAATACATGATTTATCCGTATTACGAAAAATCTCTCAACTTATTCACAGCTATGTTTAATAGTTAGGTAGGTGGTATACATACCACAAAGACATACCTATTATTTACTTCGCATAGTTATGTATCTAATACAGTTGCGCGTGGGCAAGCCTTGGTAATACAGTGCGACCACAATGAATGGAACCATTACTTTATCTCACTCTGTAATCAAAATTGAAATGTGAATAAGACTGAAGCAAGAAATGAAGAGATTAAAAACAGGAATCAGTTATAATGCACAAGATACAAAGCTATACAACGTCATATACGATTAAGTTCTTAGGCAAAGATAAAAATATATACAACGTCTTGGATATTCCACAGAATACAAGACTACGCATAAGTATCTCTTTTTTATCGTTTATAATTTGAACGACAATACGGTCTACGATTGAGCTTTATTGCTAAGAAACGATTTACTCTCGATTTGAAGATATCACAATGAACATAAAGATGTGTGTGAGTACAAAAATATTTCCAATCATTTTTCTTGGGTTCATTTTTATAAAACAATATGAATACATAATGGAATTTGAGTACTGAACTACCTGTCTCAAATTACAACGTTAGATTCTTACACAAGAAAAAAAATAAAAGTTGTGGTAAACACAAAACAGACAGAGACCTACGTAAAACTTATAACATCCCTCTTCTTGCATGGGGAGTTAAAATCAGTAGATACTATTTGCTAAAATAGTGAAGTCCTAAAAATTTATAAATTATCGATGAAAAATTAATGTCAAACTAATGTCAACGATAGATAAAATTATATCTGAACTCGATCGAGCTCTACTTATTTTCTGTAGCACAGAGTATAACTCAACCGGATCAACTAACAAACCCTTTTGTCCGGTAGAGTAATGGCCGACACCACTCTAAACCATGTCCGTGCTATTTATAACCGAAACGAGTTATATCAGTGAGTAACGGCCCTTATGAACGTAGGGAAGAGAAATAATCACTCACAAGTGGTTTTGTTCTTTTTTTACTTTAAATTTAGAATGAAACATAATAATTAAAAGTGTGGAAATTTAAGCTCAAGTTGCTATCATTCTATCCTAGAATTTCATATCAATATTTAAGTTTGACACACAGTTAAAAATGTTTATTTAATTTCAAGACATTTTCACTGACTGTCCAAGACAGTTTTATTAAGCTCTAATTTTGATAGTTTTATCTATGAAGATTGATTTTTTAATACAGCTAAGTATTAACTAAAACAACTACTTTAAAATGCAGTATAACATTATTACCATAGACACGATAGTGTCACATGAACTATCAAAATGTAAAGTAAATGCGTACATTTATTAAAGAACGAATTTAAAAGATTTGCACACGTCAATTAATAAATACGATTTTTTAATAATGAGATATTCAAAAAGTTTTAAACGAAGTCCACGAGCTATGCTGTTTTTCTCATTCGACACTTTAGTAGGTTACCTATATTATGATCAAAATGAAACTCCCCACTGACTGAAATATTTTAGAGGTGGAAAATATCGTAACACGGACTAGTTCTGTGTGAAGTGAAAAATGAAGACCGTTTCCAAACACCACGACTGTAGTAACTTGAGTAAGACCAAGACAAGTCCCATCACTGGCCCCTGCATTATACCGTAGTAAATCTACCGTAGTGTCGTGTTCTCTATTTAAATGTATTCATCCGAGTTTATCCGGGCGTCATGCAGAGAGGCTTTCGCGCGCCGTAGCGAGTCGTCCCATGAATAATTTTCGTATAAGCTTTAGATAGCTATGTAGATATAGCTACGCATAGACATGAAAGTAGCTATGGAATCTCGTGAAAGCTTTAGATAAGGAAGTAGGCCGATAAATGCGATAACTACAGATAATATGTTTGAGCGCGTAGAGAAAAATAAAATTGTCTTTGCAAAATTTGTTTGTCCAAAGCTAGCTAGCTGACTCTAAACAACAAACTTACATTACAAATAGTACTTGTATAACATAACACAATTTAGTTGCGTCTTTTTCTAAAGAAGACAAGGGTATATTAATCCCTACTAATATTGCAAGTAGCAAGGAAAAACAAATAGGAGTAGGAATACCTCGCTTTAAGACTCATTTCACTACTTTGAAGTCTATACACCTATCTGAATAGATAACTGATAATGAGAAATTAGAAGACATTTGCCAATAGTTCAACCATTAAAAGCATATTGATTTAAATGCAATTAAATAAAGTAGTAATTGACTTTATCACGTAGTTACTTGTATCCTACAGGCAGCCCTATGAAGAAGAAAGAGATAGGAAGACGGGGTCCAAAACCAGAATAATAAACTATTACACAAATTACGTTTGTATGTAAATACGATAATACATCCTACTAATATAATAAGTGTGAAAGTTAGTACCTATGTTTGTTGCACAATCATGTCACAACAGCTAAACATATTAAAATTTGAATATCAGTTAGATTATTGTTTTCAAACTTTCGCGATTTGAACACATAATGTTTATAATGTATCTACAGGACTTAATCTTCTCGTGACCACGGCGGTTGTAACGCTGCCGAAACGTCGAGGTATTTAAACAATGAATTAAATCGTGATTAAGTCCTGTAGATACATTATAAACATTATCAGTTAGATTGTAGTATGAATAGCACATAGGCTATTCATGCTTTTTTAAGTGTGAGACATACATTTAAGTTTGCTACCATGCAAGGACATGATGGGCTATGTCGGGCTCGACACCATGGGAGTTGACATGGTGGGCCTACCGACTAAACCCATCGAACTCTTAAAAACGGCAGAAGCGGCAAACGCGCTTCTACTATGGCGATGCAAAATCAGGTGACGTCTCAGTCGCAACAAGGAGTTGTGTACGTTCGTTGACAATTGTGTATGTTCGCTGACAATTCAATTTTCAAATTTTTCAAACAAATTTTCGCCACGTTATGTTGTCTTTAGATTCTTTAGATTATAGCATACCTCATCTTCGTTTCTTTAATTATATCGATGACTAAACCCCACAGATTTCTCCTACATAGTCGGGGGTCTGAATCGCAGGCTCACTTGTCGCACTACCGTCAACGACCTATTCATATCATATACGCCTATTCATACCTTAAACTAGCATTTTAACGCACGAAAATAACGAATACGGGAACTCCGCGAGTAAAACCCCGGGGCGCTGGTAGTAAATACATACGTCGACATTAGTGTGAACATATTTACAGGAAACTTCAATAATTTACCTTCCGCAATTTCACCTTAGGCACCTCTAGATCCAGTTCTGATACAATTAAAATTTTTGTAACAAAAAAATTCGCTGAATTTGCACTTTATCATACACGCCTTTGGTTAATTTTCTGTTTATTTTTTAAAAGACTATAGTAATAATTTTGGCCCCGGTTAATACGAGTATAGAATTAATCTAAGTTTTAGGTGAGAAACCCAATATTATACTCTCCATTAAAGAGATTAAGCAACCTTCCAGTATATCGGAACGCAATCTTGACCCACATTTTTAAAACCACTAATAAGCTGCACTATCAACCCACACGTATTAGAAATTACCATAAAATTATTATAATGCAGCATGATTTTAATAATGAGTATCGCGTTTAAGTTTAAAAAGGCATATTTATGTGTTCCATCGCGTTTTAAGAGCCTAAGAAATATAATGGATTGAAAACATGCGACATTTTTTGGGGTCTATACTGTGAGACTAAGGTATACCTACCTACTTGTGGTTGATAAATGAATTTGTATAAATTACACGCAATATATACGCGTGTACATTTATACATACGTAGGTATTATAGTATGCTAGCAGCACTCCGTAGTGCTACCGCTTAGTTTCTATCCATCTATGTTCCAAATCTCAACCCGATCCATTCAGGTGTTCCTATGTGATTGAGCAACAAACATCCCAACCTTGCGCATTTATAATATTAGAAGGATACCACAACACAGTGGAATGATCACCCACCTTCGGTGCTTCATCCAAATACAACTTGACCGACATTTTACACTTAACTTTTAACAATTTTAACACTTAAATAGGCGCCGGATTTCAAAGGCAGCTCAGTCAACCTCGCCGGCGAGGTGGACGACCTCTCTAAGGATCTATGAGCTGATCTATTTAACTTTGCACCAATAATAAATAATAAGTCAACTGACACTAACAACAGTCCTACAAACAAGGCACCTGTGTAATTCTTTGAATCGTTCGACAATAATAAGTCAGACAACACCAGTTTCAGTTCCAATAATCAGTTAGAAGACAACATGTACAACAACCAATAATCGTCATTAAAAACGAAAAATGAGACAAGCGACACTTGCATGGTTAAAATAACCAGTCAACAGGTTCAGATACCTACATCTTTTGCAACGCAACCCCCCAAATAATAAGTCAGCCGTCATCAGAAAAAGAGGTAGGTAAATAGGCTTTATATACCGCCTACAAACAAGCAAGTACTTTACTTTTCTGGAATGTCAAGCGGTTCCTTTATCTCCACAAACAGCACCAGTCTGAGGTGCCTTTGCACTATTCATACGAGATGTAATAGGTATATGTTGGGTACAGTCAGATTAGGGTAATAAGGTCCAGCGACTTTAACGCTTGCCCAAAGTTCGGTGAACAGTAGAGGCCACTTGAGGGCAACTGTTATAGCTCCTTTAAAAAAACATGAAAAAAATATGTAAGTTTAGATATCGGTTGCTCAATCATTTCAAAATGGTTAAAAGAATCGGGCTGAAGTTAGAGTTGAGCTATATAGTCTGGAATAGCATACATATAAGCTTCATCGCACAACAAAAGTATTGTGAGAAAATTACAGGAACATATAAAACCGCGTGGCATTGATTGCCGTTTATATAACCGAAATATTAATTTATTTATTCATATTCGACTATGTTTTTTCAATTGCATCATAAGTAAACTAGGTATTTACAAAAGTTTTTTCTTTCCCGTGGTTTAGCCGTGTCGTGCACGAAATAGCGTCAAAAATCGGGAAATTGTTCCACTATAAAACCATGATGAAAAAATGGTGTTACAAGCTACACCGACTAGTTAAGATAAATAACAAATAATAAATAGGTTAATCAACAAACGAATTACGAATAATTCTATCAATTTAAATTTAATCATGTTCAGATAATCTATAGCTCACCTGAGTTTATTAATGGGAATAATTTAATAGTTAATTATTAATATTACGATGCATCCGCAACCACCAGCAATTACTAAGCCTGTGCTACACCTTGAATTAATAAAATTAAAATAATCAAGATGGAAATATAATAAGTTTTACATTAATTCCTATATCGTTTCAAAATATATGTATGTGCGTACAGAAGCAAGACTGCTTGCACAGGATTATGAAGGCTAACACAACCGACATAAGGTCTATAATAATAGATACTCTGTAATAAGACTGAATACTCTACTCCTTACCATCACTCCGGTTCCCGCGTAGCGTGACTATCGAATAAATATCTGATAATATTGTTTCAAAACACGTAGGTCAAAATTTAAGCAAGCGAAATTAAGAATGTGTTTATTAATATGCTTATCAGCGGTAGCTTTCCTTGTGTAAAAAAATGTTTGCCTGTAAAGTCGGTATACGGGCGAAAGTTTTACGTGACAACGACTTTGAGTGGTAAAATAATTTTACGGAAGGGACGCGTGCCTTTCACTTTTTATGTCTGTCTCTCTCGCTCTTAGGCGAGCTAACCATGCCCGAGTGGAAGGGACGCGTGCCTCTCACTCGCTCTCGTTGTGAGCGCATAACGTGAGCGGAGCGTAACGCAGTTTCTTGAAGTGTCACCCGGCAAACCAATTTATAAGACGTTGTCACGTCAAAAATATTTCCAATGAATAGGGGTTTTAACCACTTAGATGAACTGGCGGGTCACTTTAACATTTAATTCAGTTGATAAATTTATGTGTTCACCCAATAAAAACTCACGAAAATTAACACTTAACTGTTATATGACCAATCTAATTATACAATTGTAAATCAAGTTTGGAATCACTACTTATCTTAAACCGAGAACTATTTCAAATGATTCTGATCAATAAATCAGTTATGATGCGTCAAATCATAAATTAATTTACTACAAGCTCCCATCACTGATTGCTGTGAGCCCTTCATAAAAGTAGCCATAAAAAACGGATAGTTATGGTCAATCAAGCATCGTCATAGTTGGTCTACCGACAAAATTTGTATCGACTGCGGTATATTTCCTTTTACTTTTATAGATGTAGAATGTTCAAATTACTGTAAATGCCGAAACCAACGTCATAAAGGGTAGACGTCATTTATAGGTCTTTTGGTAATTTACACGTTTGAGAAAGAAGAGAAATATACTAAATTTTTTTTACATAATTATCTATTATTGAAAAAGAAAAGTATTTTAGATTAATTTTTAATCCAATTAAAGTCGGATCGAAAAAAAACTAAAATAAAATTGCTTTTTTATTGCAAATAAGATAGCTTATATTTATATATATAATAAAACTAGTGGCTCGTTCCGGCTTCGCCCGGATAATAACCTAAATATCAACTGCAGCGCCATCTCCCGGGCTGATTTGTGAATCTAAACCATCCACCCAAATGTATACAAAAAAAACATTCAAATCGGTCCAGCCGTTTAGGAGGAGTTCACTTACAACTAAAAGTGGCATTGATTTTTATACATATAGATTATATTAAAAGCAACTTCCAAGAAAGAAAGCCTTTTCTTTTACATTGTAACGTTATCGAAAAAAGCAACTGAACTTTTAAAGCAATAAATCCTCGGACATGGGCGTGAGAACCGATAATGCGGTAATAAGGTGTATGCATAACTGTGTATTTACATGAAACTGCATTGAATTATCGCGTATTTATTACAGCTCTACCATATGAGGACGATAAAAAGGTACCGTACTTACCTAATTAAAAAATGTCAGTACTTAGGTATATCTAAATAAAACTGTTCCTCGTTACGATTTCGGCTAATAATTCGCATGATTTACAACAAGGTATTTGGGTCTGCCACTAGACTTTTCCTTTTTGCCCTTTCGAATAACAGTCTATTCATATTAAGCGTGTATAAGATAATTTTCGTACGCTATGTCGTACTAAGCATGTACTTTAAGTTCTTGAGATGCATTTGGTTTCAAATTGGTTTTGGTTTTAGGTATATCTTAGATTAAACCGTAACTACGAGCATATATTTAGCAAGTTTATACGAATAGGACTCTCGTTCCAAATGAGCCCAACTTTCGTCAGTAGTTAAATTGGTTAGTCTTAACTCTAATGTCACAGGTCTCCTAAAACAAGGTATTTAGTTCTTGCAAAAGTATGCAAGGACTTCAAAGTTTATTAGCGAAATTATCGAAAATTATACAAAAAAAATGACCTAACAACTTTTAACTTAACTGGTTCTTTTCTCTCAGTCAATCAGTCTATCGCTTAGGATAATGAATATTAAAAATACGTACTATTTCAATTTAAATTTCTATAAGCTTTTCTGGATGAAGCAAGAAAGTGAAGAAACTATCATAAAAAGGCATCAACATACAAGCAACATTGAGTTATTCAACAGCTGTTACCGAAACTTGGTAAGACCAGTTTCCCGTTACGTGGGATAAGTCGGAACCCGCTGCGGGTGTATCAAAAGAAGTCAAAATATCCCAGCTATGCCGATGGAAATTCTACCATTGAATCTTACTTTAAGTAGACAGAGAACGTAACTGTTCTATGATAAGTTAACATTATTTATTTTGCAATAATGTTCTCAAATAGAAAATTATATAATATTTTTTTGAACTGTTTCAATTATTTTCATTTCGTCGCAATTTATAAGGTAAAAATAAAAGTAAATTTAATTTTTGTAAAGTCAAATGTAATTTTTTGGGACCCGATTAGATTTATTTTCATAAGTATAATTTGATATTGAACATGCTTAAAACAGAAATAATAATACATTATTTCCGTTTAAAACGCGTACAAATGAGTCCAGTTTAAATTTTTTGAAATTTGGTTAGATTTATTTTCTTAAATAGTTGTAATCCGACATGCAATTAAGTATTGTCTTTGTATATAATATATAGACATATATATTGTCTTTGTATATAATATATAGACATATATATTGTCTTTGTATATAATATATAGAATAGACTGTAAATGTAAAACATGAGCATACATTAATAAAATTACAGTACACATTATGTAACTTACCGTAACGGCACGAGACGTAAACGTTACGTCCTACGGCTACCATTACACCAGTCGGCATAAAATATTCATTTGGCCTTAAGCATTTAGTCACCTTTGACAAAAAGACCAATGTTTATAATTGCTTAAACACTCCTTACAAGGTCCTATCCGTACTTGTTGGTATCGGCTGGTATCTCAATGATGTTTCAATAAATTCAACTCTCTCGGCCATATTTCGTCACTGCAGTCATCATTCACCATTGTCTTCAGTCAATAATAAATAATCGCCATGGAAAGGTGTTGTTTCGAGTATTTTTATTTTTTAATTCTTAATTTCCACTTGGTATGGAGGGTGGTTGGTTAATTTACATGTATTATAACTTATGCATCTTGTTCCCACAAAAGTATTTTTTAATAAGAAAAAGTGAGGCGTCCGTTGGAAGGCGACATCTTTTTAATATTAATCAGTGGAGCTATCCTGCGAATCGACAGCTAAGTTTTATAATAATGTTGGCGATAAATTGTTATTTCTCGGAGCCGGTATTACAAGTGATTATTTCCGCTTTTTTTATAGTATAGAGTGATGAGGCAAACAGGTCATATGCCTGAGGTTAAGCAACATCCTTACCCATAACAGCACAGTGAAATGCAGTTATTAGATCATGAATGATCCAAATCAATACCTAGCACTGCACTGTGCTCGTTGGCCAGAGAAATAAGTTTTATCTCTATGCCCTTCAATTCCATTGGAAACATTGCTTTCTATGTTTGATTTGGTTGAAATAACTTTATTACAGGGTCAATATTCATAGGTTAATTCTGTGGCTATATATATCTGTAGGTTTAGTGTAGCCTACTATACTCGTATGCTTAGAATTCAATTTGAATTATTTATTTTGCTTAGATCATATTTAAGTGTAAAAGTTTTCTTCAGTGTTGGTAGCAAGTAACTTTGTTCAAAGTTTGTAAAAATAAAAAACTCGTCGCTAGTTTATAAAACAGCCTTAATTCGTCCCGGGGGAGAGCGGGCCAAGTTTGAACGATTGTAAATCGCACCGGGCGCCTGCTTTATTGCACACGATGCCCGCTCGCTGATCCTACCGTGAAAACTACAGTTCATTTCTGTCGTTGGATTTGTTTCGCTCTCTCTTCTTTCGGTCTCTCTCTCTCTACCTCTCTTCTCTTTATTGCTTCTTTCTAGCCTCTTGTGTCTTCTTTTTCTTTTCTCTCTCTCTCTCTTTTTTTTCCTCCAACTTCTTTTTTTATCGAACATGGTGGTGTGGTCATCTTTTTTACTTTATATATAAGAGTGACAGGACGAGCAATCTGTACATCTGATAGCAGCACGACCGCCCGCATAGTGGCATGTATTTATGTATTTAGTTTAATATGAAGTATTCTAATCAACTTAAAATGCCTGCACTACACTGGTTCCCCTTTATCATTCTTATTACACTATTTATCTTTTTGCCTGTCTTATGGTTTTCCTTATTGTTATTGTATGTATCTAAAAATAGTACGCAGACTGTTAACAGTTACGTTTGTAAATTACTTCTCCACTTCTCTCTATCCTCAGCTTCATAATTATGGCTCTTCGGACTACAGCCCTCTACCAAATTTTTAGAGTAGCTAATTTTTGCAGGAATTTAAACATGCTGCGCCAGTTTCTACGTTATACTAGTTATGACCTACGGTGCTGAAACGTGGACACTGACAGTGAATATGGTCCGTAAGCTCAAAGTAGCTCAGCGAGCTATGGAAAGGGCTATGCTTGGAGTTTCTCTGAGGGATTGCATCCGGAACGAAGTAATTCGTCAGAGAACTAGAGTCACCGACATAGCTCAGCGTATTAGCAAACTGAAGTGGCAGTGGGCCGGTCACATCTGTCGCAGACCCGATAGCCGCTGGGGCAGACGGGTTCTGGAGTGGAGACCGCGAATCGGCAAACGTAGTGTAGGACGTCCTGAGACTAGATGGAGTGACAATATTCGAGAGGCAGCTGGTGGCGGTTGGAGAAGTAAGACCGAGGACCGGGCTGAGTGGCGTATCATAGGGGAGGCCTATGTCCAGCAGTGGACGAATACAGGCTGATGATGATGATGATGCGCCAGTTTCTACTTAGTGTATTCGCCTATTACATAGCCTTTACATATACTTTTCCAATAGATTCACTTCACCTCTACTTTCATCCGGGCAGACTAGACCAGGTTAAGTCGATTTTCGATGCAAACTTGTATGAATGTCTTCATTTCCATAATTTCATAGCTTTTAAAATAGATTAGAATTATCTGTTGAAAAAGATCGCCTCGATTGTCATCGGGGCAGACTAGGTCAAGATTAAACTACCTCTATAATAATTTGTGTTCTATTTTTATAATGGGATTTCTCTATGTCACTTTCTTTCCAAAAGTTACGAGCTACTTTTTTACTGTAATGATTAGACATCTGACATAGACTATTTTTGATACGGGAAAAGAACTGGAACGGCAACTCCTTCCGAAATTCCAGACTGGGACCGCGCCTGCTTTACTAGCATTTATTACCTAGTACTTAGTAGCTTAAAGGTTCTTAATAAATTTGTTAGTTGACAACATCCTATCCACGTAATATACGCTTAATGTTAATATGTTATAAATTTGACTTTCCTTCGAGAAAGTTGTGCAAAAACATTTAAAAGACAATTTGTCAGTAGATCCCAATTCCCAAGCCTTGGCTGATAGCACCCCGCGCCAACGCTATACTTTCAAAACTTTCAGAATAACTGACTTCCATCTCTGAAATAGCTTTTACTTTAAAAACTTATTTCAGCTTATTATAAGATGGAATTAATACATTAACGTTCTCATAGGCTTCTAGTTGCGTAACATTATCAATATAAATTTTAAAATGATATTATTTTCTAGTGGTAGGACCTTAGGTTGCCGAATGCGTCTGAGGAAGTACCTACTTTTTCCGGTTATTGTATAACAAAACGTACAAACAATGTAATTACAAATATTTATTTTCCGGTTGGCAGGATTGTGTTTCCAGATAAATCAAAAGATAAAGATTACCCATCATACATTTTCTTAAGACAAATGTATGACAAGTAAATCACAACAATAGCATACAAGTATATAGTGTGATATTATAATCTCATGGTAGATTATGTTAGTTCAAAATAGGTATAACGTATTTATTATCTATTCTTCGATCTGATCTAATTTCTATCTCTATCGATTCTGATTATTATCTGACGTCTTTTACAATTTTACGCTGACAAAATATAGGTACAATTAAAAAAATACTAATGAAAATACCTTGTCTGTTAAAAAATCAAATAGTTTTTGGTTACGAACATTTGTAAAAAACATATGCTCATTTAAACAATGAACATCACGTAATATTTATTTGTGTAACAGAATATAAAAATAAAACCTAAGCGTCAATTTTTTCAATATAGGCTGCGATCTATCGAGTAGATACGAGATACCTACCTACCCTCAGAATATCAAAAATATTGATGAGGTCAGAGCTACCTTTTTAAACGCAGGTAGATTTATTATGCAACCATAAAATAAAACCAAACATGGCGTGTCCTCAAATTCAGGGAAAATATAAAAGGCAGCCATCGACGCCTACCGCACCGCAAAAAAGGAGAACTTCGCCCGATGATAAACGGGTTTTCGAACGAGCAATTCGTCTTATCTTCCATCCCGCTTCACATGAGTAACGTCAACGAGTGGGAAAAGGATGAAGGGATAACAGAAACCGGCACAACAAGTTTTATTTATTTCTTAACTTGCTGCTGACACATAAAACATTTTTCGATTTACAAGAGACTGCCAAAGGCATCAGTAATTGCTTCACCGACTGCCTGGACTAATTTGCATGGTATGAATTTTAAATATGGCCGCGAGAACAAAATAAATTTTAGTGTAGCGCTGCTCGTCTTTGTGAACACCCTTTATGTTGGTGTTTGAAGATGTGCCAGAGCTGATAAGTTTAGGTTTTACTACAATAATAATAAGTCTTAATTTGTAACAAAAGGCATTACAATAATTGACCAAATTGCATAAAATGTTTTCTTAAATTAAATAATAGACGTACACGATACATTTACCATTACTTACAAAGTTTCTAGGTGGTAGTTTAATCGATTTTACTCTGTGGATATATTTCTATATTCAGACACTACTCATCGCTGTAGGATACCCTATGTTACAATGACTATATAGTACTCTTCTAATGTTTTACAATCAATTCTAATTGAGTGTTTCAATGCATATTGATATTGGTTTATGATAACCAAATACGTTCTTCTGAGCGTACTTAGAAGTAACTAATAAATACTATTAGACTAAGATCCCAGGGCCGCCAGACGTCACGTATTTTGTGATGGATGAAATGTGGACGATTGAGTATAGTTAGTACGTACTAAGAACATAGGCTCATCCGCTAACTTGCTTGGACGGCCAATTTTGCGATATGGCGTCCAGAAGATACAATACTCACTTCATGTATTTTCTGATAACTGATTTTCACTTATATTATACGTATAAGCAGTATCTTTAAAAATAAGGCCCCGATACTCCCAAACACTTACCGTCGGCCGTTTTGCTTAACAGGCGCATTAAAACTCACAAAATAAGAAAATACGTGAAGTTAGTAATGTATCTACTAGACCCCATATCTCAAAATTGGCCGTCTAAGCAAGTTAGCGGGTAAGCATGTGTTCTTAGTACGTACTAACTCTACTCAATCGTCCACATTTCATCCATCAGAAAATACGTGACGTCTGGCGGCTCTGGGATCCTGGACTATATAACATATTCTCTATGTTCAAATTGTATTCAATTCAATCCTAAAAAAGAAAATAAAAATTCATATCGCTTACACGAGCCAAACACCTTTAAGTATATTTTTACCGAAAACGGATTGAAATTTTTGATGTTTGTGTGGACAAACAAATGTAAGGAGACAAAGTTGAGCTTAAGATTTGTTTAATGATAAGGCAGTTAGGATGTTAATATTAAAACTGAAATTCAAACACGACAGTAACGACGCTTTTCAGCGAGAAGTTAAGTTTACCTATACATTATAATAGAAACCAGTAGAAATTTAATTCCACAAAACCTATCGTGGCATGAAAAAATATTATTTTATGTTTGTAGGAGTTTTTAAACACGATTAGATAAAATGTGGCTTGAGCATTAATACACATTAGACTTCGAATTAACTAATAAAATAATGAATTTATTGATCAAATCGGATGTCGCAATAAAAACTGGGTTTCAGATATCTAGATTATCATCTATGTCATAAGATTTATATGAAATCAATTACTTAAGAATTTATGAGGTACAATTTAAAAAACCAGTTTTTTTTCTTTATAGTGTGACAAAGAAATTGACGGTTCTCCTGGTAGTAACTAATTGGTAACTGCAGCTTATGAAGACGTTGACGATGCTACTGTAGTCCAAAGACTTGCTTATAGAAAATAACGTTGCCGGATTTCATAGTTTTAGCTGAGACGTTGGCTTATGGAGGAGTAATTTTATAACTATGTATAATAAATTCAGTAAACATATAATTTGAAATTTAATTACTGCTACCTATTTGTAATAATAGTGAATAGTGATATTACCTATATTTGTATTTTAAATACTTAATTGTAATTGTTTATTATTGTTATTATATTTTTTTATCATCATATAGATATTGAATTTAATTAAATGTTTTAATAGATAAAATAAAATAATTTATACATTATATGCCTTATAACAACTATTATCAATAGAGCGATTATGATTATGAAATCCGTTTTTCAAAATGTGCCCTGTTGAGGGACAGTGGAATGACTTGATAGAATATTACTAAGTAAACTCTTACCGCCGAATTCCAAAACATTACAACTTTTATTGGCCTTATGCCAATTTATTGAGAACGTTATCCAGGACTTAAATCTTGTTCTAAATTTATGATATATTTCGAAGTTTCAGCAGCGTTACAACTATGACCATGATGTCACAAAACGACGCTGCCGAATGTTCGAGGTAATTAAATAGTAATAATATAAAATAAAGACAAGCTTAGCAAGTACCTTGACTTGGCTCATGAAGTTACCGCCATGTGGGATGTTGATTCGACGATCATATCTCAAGAGACTTTCGCTAGACGGTGGGACGGGTCACATACACAGAAGGCGGTCATCCTCGACACAGCGCGCATCGTCAGGAGGTTCCTCACTCTGCAGCCCTTACCACTGGTAGATTGATACCAATAACTACCCTAATTTTTAAGTTTTTTGTCATATTTATATTTTTTATTAATGTTGTAAAAAACTTATATATTAAGAAAATTATTAAATAAGTGTGTAATGTTTAGGTCTCGATTAAGTGCTGTGTAATGTTGTCAATATGAATTCCAATCGCGAAAAATTATATATTTTTTAAAAACAAATTTGGTAACTTCATTTTAATTTTATATTTACTCTCAGTTTAGTCCCAACTTACATTCTGGGGACTTTTTCAAATGTATTTTTACATTTGAAAAAGTCCCCAAAAATTTTCCCCGGGATTTTCATTTTATTAGAAGGAGTACTCTACAGTTTGGACAACGCAAGAACACTTGTCGAAAATATTTCTCAATTTTGCCGAAGGCATAAATAAAAATGATTAAATATATAAAAAATGTTTAATGTATTTTTTGTCAATTACATTATCTTATCATCTAGTCATTTAAATTATTCTGAAAACGATTGAATGTCAAAATAATACACCAGATGTTTTCCCTTATAACCTAAATACGAATGTGTTGTCAAAACAATAAGGTAACGTTATCAGTTCCTTATCTATACTCTCGAGTGTGTACTCCGCCGTGTAACCTTATACAGAGGTTAGATAGCTTTAAAAGAAAGGTCCCGTATCTGTTTACATAAGTCACGACCTCTTTTGATCTTTCGGGTTTAAGGTTTAAGCCACTGAACCGTGATACAGCTGGCTTTGTTCAGACGACAGCTATTACGTTTTATAAATCGAAGTGTATAAATATAACCTACTTAAATAAGATCGTATGATTTTCTTTTGTAGAGTTCATCTGGGCAAGTACCACAGCTATGCAAGTTATTCTATCACCAATGTGCTGTGTGTTCCGGTTAGAAGAACAACTTTTCTAGAAAAATTGCATGGCATAGACATAAGTCATCGTACCTATCTCTGAGTGACAAGTGCAGTGCTAGGTAATGATTTGCACTCTTCATATTCCAATAGCTGTGTGATAATGTGCGGCTATGGGCAGGCGTGTTGCTTCATCAGGCACATGACTTGCCATTCTCGTCACTCTTTGCTAGAAAATAACATAATAATAATAATAATATTAGAAGTATGGAAGAGCAAGGAGCTGCACGGACGGTTCTATCGGGCTCTGACGGGGCCCGATGTGAATTTGCTCGCGTCAGTGAACTGGCTACGCTTCGGGGACCTCTTCGGAGAAACCGAGGGTTTTGCCTGTGCAATTGCTGACGAAGTTATCAAGACGAACAATTACCGGAAATACATAATGAAGGACGGTACGGTCGACATTTGTCGGGCATGCCGCCGTCCAGGCGAATCACTTCGTCATGTTATTTCCGGTTGTTCGCATCTTGCTAACGGCGAGTACTTGCACAGACATAACCTAGTAGCCAGGATCATCCACCAGCAGCTTGCTCTTCGATACGGCCTTGTCGAGTCCGAGGTGCCGTACTATAAGTACGCACCTCTGCCAGTTCTCGAGAATGGTCGTGCGTTGCTCTACTGGGACCGCTCTATCATCACGGACAGGACTATTGTCGCCAATAAGCCTGACATCGTGCTGGTAGACCGGTCCAAGCGCCGGGCTGTAATCGTCGATATCACCGTGCCACATGACGAGAACCTCGTGAAAGCTGAGAAGGACAAGCTTAGCAAGTACCTTGACTTGGCTCATGAGGTTACCGCCATGTGGGATGTTGATTCGACGATCATAGTCCCAATAGTCGTGTCGGCAAACGGCCTTGTAGCGAAAAGTCTCGACCAACATCTTAAGAGACTTTCGCTAGACGGTTGGATTAAGGGTCAGATGCAGAAGGCGGTCATCCTCGACACAGCGCGCATCGTCAGGAGGTTCCTCAGTCTGCAGCCCTAACCACCGGTAGCTTGGGCCCTGCCCCGCTGCTGGCGGCACCCTAGTTTTTAAGTTTTTTATAATGTTTGTATTTTTATATATGTATTGTAAAAAACTTAAAAATTAAGAAAAAAGATTAAATGAGTGAATAATAATAAAATTACGATATCACCATACCACATGACGAGAACCTCGTGAAAGCTGAGAAGGACAAGCTTAGCAAGTACCTTGACTTGGCTCACGAGGTTACCGCCATGTGGGATGTTGATTCCACGATCATAGTCCCCATAGTCGTGTCGGCAAACGGCCTTATAGCGAAAAGTCTCGACCAACATCTCAAGAGACTTTCGCTAGATGGTTGGATCAAGGGTCAGATGCAGAAGGCGGTCATCCTTGACACAGCGCGCATCGTCAGGAGGTTCCTCACTCTGCAGCCCTAACCACCGGTAGCTTGGGCCCTGCCCCGCTGCTGGCGGCAAACTAGGTTTAAGTTTTTATAATGTTTTTATGTTGTTTTATATATCAATATTGTAAAAACTTAGGCTTAAGAAAAGAAATAAATACGTAAATAATAATAAATCATTTATTTCAGAACCAGTCCATATAAATACAATTTAAAATACCTTAATTATAATCTATAATAAAATCACTTAAATTAAATTATGTCAAAAATTTCAAAATAATAAAAAGCATAAATTGAGAACGAAATTAAAAAGAAATATATATATTATCGAAGTCTATATTGAGGCATGGATCCGGAATGCTCAACATGCAGCTTGGTCCAGTGTTGCATGATTGGGCAGTCCAGATCCATCCTCGAGGCAAACAGTTTCAGATATCTGTTGGGGCTGCCCCGCACGCGACCCATCAGGGATGTGACTCGCTTACGCAAAATCGCCGCGAAACCGTCTCTATGTGCGTCTGCAAACATCCCCGACGCACTACAGCGTCGCGGCAGCCCAAGCAGTGCCCTGAACACATTGTTATATTGGATGCGCAGAGCGTCATACGATCTCTTCGTGTACTTGACCCATAGGCTGCATGTATAAAATGATTGGCAGAATGCTCTGAATAGAGTAACTTTCACTTCTGCAGTACAACGAGCAAACCTACGAGCCAACATATTACCACGAATGGATAACGCTCTGCGCTCCCTATCTATGTCTATGTTATCTGTCAGCTCTTCCGTGACCCAGTGACCCAGATACTTAAACTGTGAGACCCGTTTAAGGACACTGTCATTAAGCTTCACATCAGGTACAGTGTCATAGGTTTTTAAACCCGCTTTGAATAACATGAACTCGCTCTTGGTGGCGTTGTATCTGAGCCCATGCTCGGTTGCATAACGCTCACAGATCGCAATGAGCTTGCGCAAGGCACTGATAGATGGGCTCAGCAGCACCATGTCATCCGCATAACTGATGTTGTTCACGAAAACACCATCAATCGAGCAGCCGACTCCTGCACTGCTGAGCTGACGGATCAGTCGGTCGATGTACAGGTTGAAAAGGGTTGGTGATGAAATCCCACCTTGCCTGACTCCACACTCAAGCCTGTACTCCTCCGAAAGCGACCCAGACCACCGCACAAAGTTACATTGATTGTTATACCAATACTGCAGGATGTCGATATACTCTGAGGGAAGATCCGTATCACTCAGCAGCTTGAGCCACAACCTGTCATATGCAACAAGATCAAAAGCTTTTGATAAATCTAAGAAGCAAGCATAGACAGGCGTACCCCTATCAGCGTAGTACTGGACGGTATGTTTGAGGTTCAGCACAGCCATCTCGGTCGACAACCCCGGCCGAAATCAAACATAAGAATTCTTCTACTGGACGAAAAATATTAGTTTATCGTATGGCGACAACTTAGGCGTCTTAATATTTTTTAGACTGAGCTGTTTCACCACAAACGATATTTTACAAAATGATCTAAAAACAGCTTAAATAGTCATAAAATTGATATACCTAACAGTATCTTGGACCTTAAGAAACAAAAATATCTTCTTTGAAACCGGTGTAAAATGTATCGTGTTCCTATCACATTTAAATTCAAATTTGGAACGGCTGTTTGGCAAGCCAGCATAGAGGGGGCTGATTTATACTGGAGCAATGCAGTACGGTGCAGTTACTATCGATTTCCATTCGCAACGGCCATCCCTGTATCTCAACTATTACAATGGCACAAAGCCAAATAACTGCCTGCCTAAAAAAGCTAAGTGAATTTAAATTTGGAATTCTGATGATCTTACTTTTTTTGTTGTGCCAGCAATTATTGGAAATAGACTTAGATAGAGAATAACTAAATAGATCCGTTTTTTCTGCACGGTTACTTTGTATCAATCGTAAGCAGATGACGTGAATACTTGGTATGGCAACAGAGTGATGTCCTGCGACAAAAGTATGACTCTTCCACAAGAGCGACAAGGCAAGAGCGATCAGACCCGTGCTTTCGGTGTAAAGCGTTTGTTCCAACTCTATACGTAGTTTAAGGAAACTCATTGCAAAAAGACAATCACAGTCTTTCGAACAAGTGTTTGGCCCGCATCTTATTTTAATAAGAACCTATCGTTTAAGTATTTGTACCCTTGACTGCTGTATTTCAAATGCAATGCAATGTACTTCATTTCAACTCCGTAGATTTATTTCTACTACTTTACTTCTTCTATTTTCTACCAAATCTACTTAATAATATTCATGTACATCACCATCATCATCCTTATGTACATACATATATATATATAATATTCCTCTGCTCTGTAGGTTTCTCTTCAATTCTTCATCTTCTTCATTTACTTCACTTCTCTCGATTGTGCTAGTCGAATTTTAAAAGTAAACTCGACACATAGGGGCATATTGCTTAATTAAAAATGATCTTGCGTAAATATAGCTCTGCTTTTATTTTAATGCTTGAAATTAAAGAGACAGCAATATCTAAGGCATACCCGTCTTAGTAGTTACATAAGTGGTCAAAAGCCCGGTTCAACGCAGAACTCTTGACTACTCTTATTTGGCCCCAGGAAACATTGCAACTTTTCCCCCGCATGGGTCTATTAATTTTTGTAAGTATCTGAAGTGTCCAAACCAAATTGACCTTCGGTTACTAAAGAATAGTGATGAGTCATAGATCAAGTAATAGCAGACTTGCTCATTTTTAATATTTATGCCATTTGCGAATACAAGCTGTAGCAGTCTTACCCATGCATCAGCTACGATCTTTAATTGTTCATCAGATTATTACTTGTATCATTTAACGAAATCTCTATTACTAAAAGTAGTGTTGTACTGTAATAACTCTTATGAAACGTATCGTAGAGGCAGGTTTTTCAGACTATACTATTTTAAACCAACCATGGTAGGTAGATATGTATATTTTATCAAGATTTTTGACGTCATAACGTCTTATAAATCGATGAATACCACCTGCACGCACGAAAAAGTCACGTTCCGCCTGAATCGATCGTGGAAGCGAGAGCACGAAACAATCGATAGAGAAGCAAGATAGGCCTAAGCGCACGACTTATGACGCAACTTTATATGACGTGTCACGTTAAATTATCGCGTCCATAATTTGATTTTACAGTCAACCAAATTTTTAACCAAAGACAATGTACCCATTTGACTGATCGTACGACGGTATCGTACGACGCTCTATAGCGTTTTAATAGCATAATTGCACTCTACCTGTCATGCTTTTGATTTCGACCGAAAGAGTGCTGACAAAAAAAAAGTTAAAAAATATAAATTATGGGCGTCTGCTTATTGGAATGGTGCAGAAAGAATAGCAGGACATCCAGCTTTACAAAGGACGGTATATCATTTCACAAGTAAGTAATTTAATGCAATAATTAGAAAACCATAACATCATCAATCTACAAAATTAAAACGAACATTAAAAAAAAACGAAATGGCAACCCGTAGATGTCTTTTTTGCATCCTGCTCTGTCCTTAGAAGTTTGCATAACTTTATCTCGTTTTGTTCGATCATTGGTGGAAAGTAGACGTCACATGGATATTTTTTGGCTTGTCACAGCGCGGCTTTTTACCTCGTCCTGCGCCTCCGCTGGTCACTTGTAGGTGTAGGCTAGATTTGTATCATCGCCGATTAACAAGGTACTTAGTCTATGTTTTTTCACCAACTCTGACATCGGGAATATTACACGCCCATATCTCACGCCTCTGATGTAGACGAATATGATTAGAACTTGGACCGCTATCGTAGCAGCGTCATACCTATACAGAGATACCCAATCATCTCGATGTAGAGCAACAGAACTTGGATGATGAAAATGATTTATTTAAATATATGTACCTAGTGTAGTATTAGTATTTTTTTTATATTTATTGAATTTTAATTACTGTCTTTTCAGCCTGAATCCCACAACATACATAGGTGGCCATAGTGTAGGATCCAGTACACACGACACATTATATATCCGTTCTTTAAATTTATTTGCGTAAGTACTTTTTCTAGTGTGTTTATTTTATTGTCTCTTTGGTATTGGCAAAATAAAAGTATGATAATTTTAATATTTTTTTTATTAATATAGTCAAGCATAGTCTGAATAAGCTTTCACATGCGTGGGGCACAGATTGATTGATAGTTGGTACGTGGTAGCGGCCTCGACCAATCGACACACTACCCGGGGTCGTTGACCGCAATTTCGGTTAAGAAACACATGGTACTCACTGCTATGTATTCTGTGATTCGTTAGGGCACGCAAGGATGTTACCTACTTAGAAAATGTGTTCTAAATCATACGCTTAGAAAATACTCCCTAAAGGATATTATAAACACGATAAATCCCGGGTAGATATATGATACTTTACGTAATTTAATTTCTCATAAGTAAATATGTACCTACATTTCAGTTACATAACAAAGTACAGGTATATATATGTAGGTACATATCGTACGTGCAAATACCAATCACTGAAAAATTAAATTTTTTAAAAATTCTAAAGTTTTGTATCTATGACGAGGTACGGCGTCGTAATATCCCATAATTTATATTAACAGGTAAGTACTAATGAAGTAAACATCTGCTATAGAGTAAAACAAGGTTTGAGGTGAAATAAAGAGTTAGCGATAGGGGTAATGACAAAATTTTACATTTGCACTTCAAAATACTACTGAAAAGTAAATATTTTAAGAGTACTTAAGCCGTTTATTAATTAAAAAAATTATATGATTTAGAGCCGTTTGAAACACGATTAGTCAAGAGTACACAAGAATAGTCCTCAACTTTTTACACCTACGCACTCTGTGACAATTGGATGATGTTGTCTTTGTTGTATAAAATAATATCAACGATATTATTTCTTTAAGATTGCAAAAAACACATCAGAAAAAAATAATGGCAAAATAAATCAAGTAAATTGGTATGACAAATGTGAGTGACGCATTTTACAGACACTTACAAATGTTTATTTTATGTAAAAATATACGACGATTAACGAGTTGGAAGAACCTTGCTTGGTGGGTATTTGGTAGATTTATACGACAAAACATTATTCACATTAAGTACTAACTAGCTGTGCCCCATGGTGTAGCCTGCGGCTGGACATATTTGCACTATAATGTATTTTCGCCAAATCCGATTTTCGTAAAATAATCATTTCGTAAAGGATCCCACAAAAAAAGTACTTTATATGTATGTTAATTTATATGTATGTTAATTCTGATATCATCCTCCCTACGTATTTAATTTCATTGAAATCTGTTCAGCCGTAAGAAGGACACGTGTGGGAAGAAATTTACACACTAATGCACTTACAAACGGCTTTCGCTTTTATAATATTAGTGAGATTATTCGTATTTAAATACCACTAAAATAGTATTGGAAACATCGATTTAATTAAAGAAACGAAGATGAGGTATGCCATAATCTAAAGACAAAATAACGTGGCGAAAATTTGTTTGAAAAATTTGAAAATTGAATTGTCAGCGAACGTACACAACTCCTTGTTGCGACTGAAACTAAATCAGGAGACGTCACCTGATTTTGCATCGCCATAGTAGAAACGCGTTTGCCGCTTCTGCGTTTTTAAGAGTTCGATGATTGGAAAACATTCAAATAAAATTTCCATAAAGTCATAATTGTCATTCTATTATTTAACTTATTATTCACTTTCCTCCACAAATCGTTACTTTCCAAAAGTAGTTCGAGAAATAACGCTTTTAACTTGTGATGTTGCAATAAGTAAAAATCCAGCACACTTGGAGTATTTGGATAGTGAGAGTTAATTAAGAATGAATATAGGAAAATACGATTGTGGGTTGATAAGGCAAGTGTTGTCAGATTATGGGAATAGTCACTGTCGTGGGGTGGATATCAACTGGATTGACAGAGTACTGACCTTTTTTATGTTAAAGTAAAAAGAGTGAAGGCAAATCTCAGCAGTGAGATCAGAAGACGGCGAGCGATGATGATGATGCGAGTAACAGAAAGAGCATAGCAGCCATTTCTTATATCCTAAGAAACGAAAACGTATGAACTAATTTGAGTTGCTTCATAATTATATGTAGGTATATCTTATATCGAAAGAACCTCATACAGTCATTTACGTAATTTGTTGTCAACTTCGACTATACGTTCTGAAAATAAAACATCTCGAAATTTCCAGCATAGTAAGTACGAATGGAATTACTCTCAGCGATCGTAGAGATAGTTTTAAAATATAAGCTATCCAGTCCGTATTTTAAAATTAAAAATCAACTATAAATATTTTTCATGTCCCATAAATCGACACCTACCCTGTATTCGAAATTCGAGTTGTTCGATTCGAATCGTAATCGGGAAACTCGCTTCGAGTCGACACACGATTTATTTTTGAAAAGAGAAAGCATTAAAATATAAAGTTCGTCGACTCCCACTCTTCCGGGTTCTGTATATAGGTACGAATAAATAAATACGTCGCGTGAGACATCGATTCTTATCGTGTATTCGAAAGATTTATTCGGAGCTTTCGACTCGATTTATCGGTTGGAACCCGCTCCGTGCCTACTTAGCTCAGTAAATAATGCCGAACCGAAATTAATGGTGTTCTTTATTTAAATAGATGACTAAATACCGTGGCTCACGTTATCTCGACGCTGAGCCTTGTTTATAATGGTGCCTTACGTAATCTAAGCTTTTCCCTCCATTAACGTTGTAGTGTTCGCGCCACAACGTAGTGCCTTTCAGGAGTGGCGCCACCACTTGCATTTGGTATAACACTACAAAGCTGATGCATAATTCCAGTTTTTGGTCACAGAGTTTTCGAGTGGTGGTGTGAACTCGCCCAGTACCACGAAATTCTTAATCGTGACTTACGTTTTTGGTTCTTCGATGCTTTGTTGTTGTAATTCAGTGTGAAACAGGTTTAAAATTCCACTTGATCATTAAAAGACGAACGTAAGTAGCCGACATAGCTCGAAGAGTAAGCAAGCTGAAGTGGCAATGGGCAGGCCACATCGCTCGCAGAACTGACAACCGATGGGGAAGAAAGGTTATCGAGTGACGACGCCGAGGCGGAAGACGCAGAGTTGGACGGCCTTCCACTATAAGGACATATGACCTCACAAAGGTCCCTGGAAACCGTTGGTTGCAGGTTGCGCAGGACCGTTCATTGTCGTGTTGTGTTTGTAGAAATCTAGCGGGGAAGCCTATGTTCAGCAGTGGACATCTGGCGGCTGATAAAGAGTAATTAAAAGACACCATGAAGAAAATATGTAGACTAGCAGCGCTCTGCAGTTTTATCCGAGTAGTTCCAATTCTCGTCTGAGATAAACCGAAAAAAAATTGACAGTCCCTGCGACTCCCCCAATAAGTCATAAGTATTAGACTTAATAATGTTGCAGAATACTTCACCTGTATGGTTACAGATATTTCTGCTATTGCGCATATCAGTCACGCGAACCCTTACGCCTGCGAAAAATGTTAAACACGCTTAACAAAGTGTTCACTTTAAAATATTGTATTCCACCAGACACTATCTGAGATTGAGAGACAAAACCATTTCGATATACACAAAAGAAAGATACAATGAAATATATCCAGTGCCTAAAAAAGCTCGAAGTGAGAATTCCGCCCCGATGTCCCTAGACGTAAGCAAAGACTCAATGTCAAAACATTGTAAACGGAACATACAATTAATGGACGTCGAATTTATACAGCCTTGAGAGGCACTTTGCTTCAGAGATATGTGTACACAGGGTGTTCTCAAAGTCGAGGCCGTTGCTGGCAGCAGACGTTTGAAGGTCGCGTGAACAGATCTGTTCTGTATATCTTTGTTCAGATTGTGTCAACAAGGTTTAGCATTAATCTTTGTTATATCGCCGTAACACATTAAATTTACTGTTGTGAGTTGCTGTAGAAACACCAGATTTTTTTTTAATGCTATAGACGGCATGGATAGATTTATAAGGTACCTATAGTACTTTTCTATCTTTAAGGTTTGGGTATACCTATTTTTTTTCAATTGTCAACTAAATATAAACTTCTAAAGACATTCATGCTTTTATAATATTGTCTCGTGTTAAAGGTAAAACTTCGATTTGGTACTACAATAGTTTACGTTTCACCGTAAATTCATCTGTGTTGATAACTACTTTGAAAAATAAATTCACTAAATTAGTACAAAAATACAAAAGTAACTAAGAACATTATTTTGAACAACATGTATTTAACAGAAAGGTAAAACAACATACGAACGAGACCTACCTACACGTTTGCAGCTCGCGATATTGGAAATGACACAAATAATAATTCTTTCAAACTAATGTGTAACAGAATACTGGAACGATGTTTGACGATAAAGTTTATTGGTTTGTACACCAGATTAATATTTTGAGCTTTCGTATAGATGGCCATTATACAACAATATCTTGATATCTTGCACGGAATTATTTTCTTTGAAAATACCTACTTAAATTAACTGCTTTGTTCTTTGAGTTTTATATATCAGCAAACATAAAAAAATGTGACTAGCTGTATTTTCCTACAAGAGAGCAAACAAACTACATCATCAATAAACAGAAAATGAAAACCTAAAACATAATTATCCAACGAAAATACAAATGAAATCAGTTTACCTTCCACAGAATAGATAGATAGAGACTTTGAAACTCGTCATTGATCGTACACAATACAGAAAGCCATCCCTTATGTGCATTCGTTAGGACAGGCATACCTCCAGCAGTAGACGAATACAGGCTGATTCTGATTATGATGATAACAAAGTTTGTCTAATGATAAATAATTATAAACTGAATCAAATGTAAACTGTCCATTTAGCATCTGGGCAATGAAATACTCTAATGACTCATCGAAGCTGTCCGGTTATTCATAAACGTAGAGTACAAATATTTTCATTCATTAATTTCATTCATAGAGTACAAATATATTTTAAACGTATATAAACATTAAAATGTAAAACTGCGTCGGTCTCGTCTACATTTATTAAACCTATGAATAGGTAAACATTTAATTCATTTAAACATTTATAGAATTTTTATACAATTGACTACTAGCGATGAGACCCTGTTAATACACACTCTTGTATTCGCAATACTAACGTATGGAGTACACACTACACAGCTTGTGTCTATACGTACAAAGATACATTAGATGTAATTTTGTATATGCTATACTTATACTTCAAGGAAATAACACCCGATACTCCAAACATGATTCCTAAGGCAAACTAACTAATAATAACATCAAGTAGCCCTCGACATCACTATAGTTCATGGACTATTAGGCTTGCTTAATTAACAGCTCGATCATGATAAGAGTCACAAGTTCTGTTCATTGGTATGGCGCTTATCACTGCAAAATAAATTAACCTAATCGCCGCATTCATCCAGAAACTTCTGATTAATTCCACTAAAATTCGTTTTAATAAAGATGTAATGGATTTAAAATTTAGTAAACTCAGAGACCAGTGAAGGCCTATTTTACATACAGTCACAAATCACTACCAGGAGCCTCAAGTAATTAAATCAGGAACTTTACGAGTTTTGGATCTGGTCACACTCGGTCGAACCATTTTTTATCGAACAAAATTATGTCCGAGAAAATAGGAAATTGCGGACGAGAAAGGGCAAGAGCCTAGTCGTAAATTTAGTGTCAGCAAATTTATTAAGCAGGAAAAACCATTTTTCGGCCGAAAATAATGGAGGAAAATAAAAGTAGCATTTGATTTATGTTGGGGAAATGTCGTTTCAGTGAGTCACGTGACCGTAGATTATTTTGATAGTGAATGTTGGAAGTGTACACGCGGTGAACTTATACGCACATTTATTTATAGAAATGGGAATGGCATGCCCCGATAGTTCTGCTACATTCTGTGTGTACAGTACATAAGATAAATTTGGAACTGAAATAAATTTGTGACAATATAAATGTGTTGTAAATTCACGAAACCGTGAAATATTCTTCTTACCGTAATTTTCCAAATATTTGACAAATCTCTATATATAAAAATGTTATGTTGGTTTGTGTACACTTCAAAAACTCAAAAAGCTCTGCACCGATAGAGCTGAAATTTTAGAATGATATATAATCCGCATCAAGGTTTGTTTTTATCTAATTTTTGCATTACAATGTGCCACATCGAAGCGTGGCAGGAACAGCTAGTAATTCATATAAAGACAAAATACTCGTAAAACGACATCAAAAAACAAAGTTGAGCCTAAATCTGGTTCTGAAATACAGCGATTAGCCAGCCATGGTAAATGTGCTTTTTTGCTTTAATCAGTAAAACGCGATCAACAACGATAGGTCTTAAGCTTTCGTAATAAGAACATTTTTGTTATTTTTGTTATGGAATTACTTACCTAATTTCCTGATGAGTAAGTTAAGTTTTGGAAGCGTTAAATTTATATTACTAAATCGGTTACTTTTAGATAAACCCGTCACATGTAGTAGGTAGGTATTTCTGAAACATTACTGCTTGGGGACTGAATTGCACTTTCTGTTGCAGACTCTGCAAAGAGTCTTACCACTATGTTAATCTCATGATCAGGCGAGTTGGTGTTCGAAATTGGATCCATGGTCAATGAATTGCCTCAGTCGATTTCGTATTCGGAGTTTTATATTCCGTATTTTGACAATGAGAAAAGTTTAACGTATTTTTGTCGAAATCACATTGAAATTTTTGCAACCAGTCGAAAAATATGTAAGAAAAATATGTAGGTAGAATGGTAGAAATCTTATATTCTGGCTGTAACGTAAACTCCATGCAAAAATAGCCCACCATAAGCAAAGATAATAGGTTCAGTACAGATTCGGCGCTACACAGAAAATCACTTACCCCTTGCAGTGGAGCCCATAGCACATCAATACTGATGTCTGCAAACAAAAAAATACCCACCCGTATTGTGGTATCCATAGAGTTCAAAATATTTGTTTGTTTAAGTACAATTTATTTATTTGTTCATTACAGTCGAGGCGGGGGATCTCAGCGAGAGACGAATTTTGGGATAATGGGGTTGCGTGATTATGAGGATAAAGCACCTTAGGATAGGCTTAAAAAGGCTTAGCAGAGAGAAAACATGAGTGGGTTTCATAATTAATAAAATGGTTAATAAAATTTTTCAAGAAGTTGTCAAAGAGTTTTGCTTCTAAAGCACTAATAGAATCCCTCCCTAATATCGTTCTTCTATTACAAAATCTTTCTTATATTCTTCCTTATCTTAAACTTTCGTTTTAGTATAATTTATGACTAAATTTAGATATCTATATATACATAGAATGTATTTTTGCAAATAAATAAAAACCATTATTCTCTTTTAACTTAGAAATCATTTTGTAATTCACAGATTTTATAAATCAGAATTCCCACAAAAACAACTCCGCGATTAATCGATTTCACAAAATATAAAAACAAAAACGTGAGAAACATTTCGATTCTAATTGATTGATTGTTAAAATCGAATCGTCGCATCGATTCAAAACAAATCGCTCAGAGAAATTCCCATTTGCCACAGTCCAATCGAAACTTAAACTTTTTTACCTTTGAAACCGCAGATGGTAAAATTTTGATTAGCGTAGTTGTTAGTCTGCCGGTATAGAACGAATCGAGGGTAGTAAAAGTAATTGGTGGTTTTAAGACAATTTTAAGGCGTTAGAACAAATTTGGTGTGTAATTCAATAATAGCTACGGAACACCGGCGGCTCCTAAGTCTAGATCAGACAATTATGTGTAATCAACGATTTGCCACAGAAAGATTGACCTATCGATTCGAGATTGCATCAAAAATAGGATGTTGTTAGCAAATTGCTTGCAGCAGTTAGATGCACGATTAAGACTTTCAAAATTTGATGTTGAAGTAATTTGTGGTAGTTTGAATTAATAAATAGTTTTTTAATATTTTTATCAGGCTATTTCAGTTTAGGAAGTAAAAGTTTGCTCACGACTAAGGAAGCATTTCTCCAAATTTTTACTGATTTTTCAGACTGCGTCGTCATTCGACTGATGTAGGAATGTGTCTTTCTAACTTATGAAATTTGAACGGGTGTAACGAAAATTGACGAACAAGCAACACGCATACACTCAGATGTATGTAATACAAGTAAACAAAAAAAAAATAGAACTTCAATGAGTTCCCGCCAAAAATGAAACGACTTATGTACATTCAATGCAGATAAAACGTCAGAATAAATAAATTAGAAGTAGAGTACAAACTTTTGTAGCCTCGTGACTAAACATACTAAGCTAATGCGTAAGTCCATGCACTAATCCTTAACCATGCACTTACCAGTTCCTACTCTAGAAGATACACTTCCAAAGAATTTGTTAGCAAAGACATCTCTTTTACGATAATGTTCGATTTTCTATTAAACTTGAAAGCGTTCGTCCCACATTCTTATCTGGAACGTTCTACGACATATTTTTCCAAAGTTTCCCGGAGTGAGCTTTCAGGCGCGCGCGTATAAAGCTCTATTCACACATGGCGGGAGATAAGGTAGCTTTCACACCATTAAGCCGCTCAGTGGAGCCCGGGGCTTTTCCAGATTAGATTATACAGTCGATTTATGACGTCATTAAAGCTTTGATAATTACTTGGGACAGGCTGCGTAGGCGAGACGCGAGGGGGGTATAGGGGGGGATTTTGAGGGGGGGTTGCTTGTACTGTTTGATTGGATTCCTGGTACAGCGAGGGTTAAAGGATTAAAGTTATGGAGATTAGTTTGCCGCCCCGCGGGCCGTTCCGTTTATGTTAAAAGGCCTATAGAGATGTGTGCGGATAAGAGATTGGTTATTGCGGATTGTGATAGCGACGCAGGTTTTAATTTCGCGCGGCCGTACGTTTGCAAAGGGCTGATTGGTTTTGGTGGCGAGAGTTTGTTTACCGAAATGCCTGTTTCGGCTATCGTGCCTACCTACTCGTTGTTCTAAAATACAGCAATGTTTTTTTACGATTTTCTTAAAAAATATATTTTGTATTTCAAACAAATTTTCCAGACCTCAAAGTACACCTTTTTAAAATAAGTTTTAACTATATGTGAACATAGGTGAACATTACTCAAAACCATTGAGTGGTGACTTTCTGATCTCAAGAACTGCCTTAAGTGGAGTCTATTTTATGAGATATACATTTTACAAAGTCGATAGCTTATTTGCTCATAATTTTACAGTGATCAAATAAGCATGGCGAGTTTAAAACAATACATATGACTATGCACAAAAAATTACATCTTTTATGTCTCGTGTAGCCCTTGAGCAAAAGTTTGGAGCATGGCAGTTATGGCAATAATTTAATGATACACAATTAAAATTACTTTCATCTTCAATAATTTTAATTAATAAACAAAAACGTATTTACAACATACACGTGGTATCAATTATCATGAACACGGACACAAGAACAGATCGTTCGATAAAAGTGCTCCGTATTTCACAATGGTGTTCATTGTTCATAAATTATACAACGCAGGACACGCAATGTTCATTAATTATTCGGAATACCGGTAGCAATTGTTTTACTTTATCCAATTATATTTAAATTTATTTATAGAAGAGTGTGCTGACGCGCTTTCGCATTCAGAGGGAAAGCAATAACTACACGTAGGTACCTATGTACAATCAAACCCACACTATTTAGGTACTCAAGGATAAAGCTGTGATGACCTAGTAGTAAGAAAGTCTGATTTCAGACACTTAAGGTCGTAGATCGAATGCCACCTGGATTTCTGAGTAGTTCTCGAATATAAAGGTTAACGCTTATTATCACCACTAGCTTCAATGGTGTGTTTAGAAAAACATCGCGCGAAAACTGACATGTCCCTTGAAATCTTTCGAAAACATCCAACGTCATCATCCAAACCACACTACTGCGGCTTTGACTCTCTTCACGTGAGATAAGGCTCGGAATACCAGCATTACATCAGTATTAACGGCACTGTATAGATATTTTCAATGCGGCAAGAATATCTCAAACATTCAAAGTTTACGCACAGGTAGTAATAGGGGTGTGCTGAAGTAAACTCCCTAATTTACACTTAACACAAGTAATTTGACGGTCGCAAAGTATCATCCGACCTTCATTAGGGACGTCTCACAAAATACAGTCATAATGACAAAGCTTATGAAATGTAGATGTACCGCACAGTAAGTTCAACCTCAGCGAAGGGTTGCAAGGGGAAGCGAGAAACTGGCACCTTAACAATCGGTTTACTTACCCTAAGATGGGGCTAAATTTAAGGTACGTCTGGGGACTGTGCCATATTCACTACAAGTTAACACTGCGAGATGGAAAACGATTTGGTTAGATTATCAAGCAGCAAGTATACTTTTTTGGGCCAGTGTCTTCGATTGATAGAAGGCCAGTGTTTCATCACAACTCGTCTGAAGGAAAACTACGTTAAAGGAAGTGGTCAGAAAGTACGCTTGCCCATGGGGATTAGGATACACCAAAACTAGGAGAGCAGTCTACTTTTTTGCATTACGTAGCAAAAAGGAATTTAAAAATTGTTAAAAACCTAACCTTAAAAATATCTCATGTCAGGTTCCATCTCCTGTAATGGAAGTTAGAGCCCAGGATCGGCCTAAACAGAAATAGTTATAAATATTACCCATTAAGTGGTATCCTCTGTCAGTTACTGGAAATAAAAGTAGGTACCTCATATAACAACAAATAATATTTTTTACATATCTCGTCAATCAACCAGAGATGCTTCATCTTATTCGACTTAAAAGTCATATAATGCATTAAAGATATAAATTTCTGCTACTGAGCTAACCACATAGCTTACTGACGTCATTATGCATACAATTATAACCATTTTACCGTATTTCATACAGGTAATTTTGCCACAACGCCCGCGGTCGCGAATGAAAAATGTAAATTTTCTCAGAAAACAAAAGCGGTTAAGGCGACTTCCTATAAGCCTTTATCTATTATGCCTCCACATATTTCCCCAGCCGCTTGAAGGCAAAGTAAGCGAGAAATTGTTTTCCTTACAAAGGTAGCTTGAAATATTCATAAACTATTGTTTTGGAGTAGCTTTATGAGTGCGGAACGCGTTCATAAACAATACAAAAATATTTTATGTTATTGTATCAGATACTCGTACAACATACGTATGTATAGCCATAAGATTCTAACCTCTTTGCATAGACAGACCATTTAGAGCCTTTTTAGAGGTTTAAAGACTAAATTTTACGATATTTAGATAGAGACTTTATTTGGTTCTCCACAATATAGCTATAGCTATTGTAGTTGACCCTACACACCACATTAAAAGGATTTCAACAGCAACTACCTACATTTAAAAAGAAAATATTAAGCTTGAAATGTTAAGTTTGTTTTGAAAAATTTACCTGCTATAAATGTTTAATTTGAATGCTTTTATGCGATCTTTAGAGCCTCCAATAAAATGTTGAAGTTTGTTAGTTTCGTCACTTGGTGTAATTACACGCCAGTGTCTTAAGCAGATGAAACTCTAGCGGCCCGCCCCAACTTTGTTTGGGTTGGACAACTAATCTAAATAATTATTTGTAACCTGTACTACTAGACTAATGTCCATTTAATAATGGCGAAATAATCTATGAAATGAAAAGCTTTTGAGTTCTTGCGGTACAAACATACCAAATATATTTGTTTTCCTATTGTTAATAGATTTAATATTCAAATTTGTGTTTTATTTACAGGCACAATAGTCTACTTAAGAAGCTAACTGCAAAAAGCCCAGTTAAACGTAACGAAATACGTTTTTGGTATTCTATCTAAATGGATTTTTACAACAAAAAAATAATCAAGTATTTCAGTAATTCTCTCCGTTAAGTGCAGCTCAATTAAGTTGACCCAGCAAAGGTTATGACTAATTTTTTCCTTCCTAACTACGTCCTAACTTTTTTCCCGACATTAGTGCGGTTGTTTTAGTCCAAACTGGCCATCAGGGTCCATCAGGGGCTATCAGAGGTCCGGTACCCTCCGCGAATGGCCCTCCAATTAAGTGTAATGAGGCGACCCGGAGGACTTACCTATAGGAAGCCTTAGTATCTGTTTGGACATAAATTTACATAATAGGTCATTACATTGCAATATGAGGCTTAGACTCAGCGTTATGTATATTAAAGGAAGGCAATTGTCCTAGGTAAATACACGTATATCGTGAGAAACTTATTGGGGTAGTCGTTACACTAAATTTGGAGTTGGTAAGTACCAATAATTTTATAGAGTTTTTACTAAGGCTGATAGAAAACTGAATGACTCATTGTGACCAACATATTTGCAATTAACATAGCGACAAACAGTGTTTTATTCCAAAACCATATTTAGATCAAACACAAATTTATGATTTGAAATTTACTCAAATAATACCTTTGTAATTTTTTACTTAACTAATTTCAGAATGTGCCTGGAGTAAGTTGACTTTGACGAAATATATTTTGTCTATTCTTTATCTTAATTTTTGAGATAGGTTATTAAGTACCTATTAAGCATCATCACACTACTATAATTATTAGAACTTTCGCTTAATTACTTGTAAAATTACGTGGAGAACTGTGTGAGCTACATTTTTAAATTATTGAAGCCTGATTTATCTTTTTTCGGGGTTTATTTTTTATTCGGCTCTTCTCTTACAGTCACACATCGCTTAATATCTCGACTGATTTTCGTATGTCATCGTTCAGCATGTTCTAGGCAGAGAGTCCAATTACTGACAAATAGGTCACATCAATTTAGTACGTAAACGCAGAGCTATCTGGCAACGATATCGCCGCTGGGTTCCCACTATACATTCTCGTATGCAAGCTCACGAATGCATTACCAGCGGTTACGTATGGGAAATGCGTTCTACGCACGGTCGTGAGACGAGTAAAACATGGGATGTAGTGATATATTGCTTAATGTTTATCATTAGTGTAGGTACAGGTACCCCATAGACTATCTTGGGTAAAAAGCTTAGAGATTTTTTTTTTCTTAGAACGAGTATTATTCCAATGCAGCGGGCTGTAGCTGCCAGCGCTTTAGGGTCCTTTGCGCCTGGAATAGCGCAGAGCGGGTTCTTTGATAACACTTGATGTGGCATACATATGATGCTGCTGTTATTGTGAAACTATTTATAATTTTAAATTTTATTTGTATTATAATAACTCCGTTCGTTGAATAAGTAACAAATTTACTAGGGTTAGCAATTTGTTTTTTAGATTAGTTTGCAAGGATTAGTCTACCCGCAGAGCAAAACATCGTGGATTCGATTACCATTAAAACTCTTCTGAATTTTTTCTTCGTTTATTTTCTTGACATTTTTTGATATCAAAAAAATCACAATAATTAAATTTTAAACTTATAGTACAAATTGTACTCAGGACTTAGTCACGACCTAAATTATTATTTAATTAGTCGAGACAACGTTTCCTGTATGAGTTCAAATCGCAAAGTTTAAAAACTAAATTTAACTTCTATCTAACGTTAATATTAGCAAACATCTATCGAAAATCTATATCGGCAAACACTAAACTCAAAATCAATATTAACAAACACTAAACTTCGATCTAAAATCGATATTAACAAACATTAACCTTCTATCCACCAGCACCTCACAAAAAGTATCGTAGTGTATACACCACAAACAAAGTAGGTACGCGGAAGCTCTGCCCATCAACATTCATTATACTCCATTACTGGCAGCCAATGGAGCATTAAAAGTCACTCTCGTCATAATTCCGATCGCATTTGGCAGCGGTATTGTGATCCTGATAAGTCGAACAAACGCGCGTAATGATGGCTTGTGGCGCTTCCATTGGTGTGAACGCGTTTGATGCTAAATTAGAACTTGCAACCCATAGAAATAATGCTGGGTGGGCTATGCCCGTTGATTCTGAAATAGCAAACTAGACAATGGTCTCGATGATGCGACTTTTGAAGTGAACTTTGTATAACTGTACTACAATTTTCGAAAGGATCTAGTGTAGATACCTACCTATTTATGTGTGTTAATTGAGACAGTTTAGCAATTCCCAAGGTAAGGCATTCTTAGAATTTCCTATTGACTCTTCATTTGAAAACATTACATCTTAGGTCACAAAAGCGACGCAGACTGTAAGGTTTTTATACAGTAAATTTTATCAAAGAATTTATTTATGAAGGACGTTATCAGAAACATAAATTCAATCATAGATTAAGCTGCTTAAGTAACGATATAAATAGGTTTCCAGACACATAAACCACTTGACCCGCTATAAATCACTCTATTCATAATATTCAAATTAAGTAAATAGAAAACTTTAGAATCCCCGTGGATTGGTCGCCCATTAAAAAACAGGTTACTTATTGTCACCTTCTATTAAAATATTCCTACAAATTCACATAAATAACCTACGCGTATTTTTAAATTTCTGTACGGTTCTAAAATTTACATTTATTTGAATGTATTTACATAGAATAATTTGGATAAATCTTGTAAAATATCTACGAAATGTAAGAAACACGCAATATCTTAAAAGCATTTTTCGATACTAAAGAGGTGGCAAGATTATTCCACCTTAGTAAATCCGTGATTTGCATAATGCGTCTGAAAGTAAATTATCAGGGCTGATTAAAACTCATTTGTTTACTAATGAGACGAAAAACCCCTGCTGTAAAAAGGTCCGAGTAATATATGTAAGCAGAATTAAATGACAGAAATATAAAAATTTCTACGTCCTAATTTCAAATACCTACTGAAGATGGATTTAGATGGACTCGATACTATCCATCATAATCAAGCCACATTATTCCTCTACTGGACTGAAAGATTTCTCCCATGATACTCCATTCACCCTAGGGTCTGGGTTTACCACAGACTAAGTAGAGTCTATCCATTATTATGCAATGCCGTAGAAAAATCATGTGACAAAGATAATTGATCGGAATTTGCAACCCCCTATCTTCACCTGCACTCAGTTTGACAGTTTACAAGTGACGGCATAGTGTTCATTCTTATTATTTTATACCCATCTATCATCCTACATAGGTGTCCTGGTGGTTCATTGGACCCATAAGTTTTGTTCACGGGCCTGTAGTCTAATACTGTCTGAGATGTCCTTGCCGTCCTTGTCCTTGCCGTCTTTGTCCTTGCCGATTGTTCGTTTAGCAGGACCTTTTGAGCTAACTCAAAGCTCAGTGGGCAGAAGAGCCCACCAGGCCACTTGAGGCCAAGAACTCCAGTAGAGGGTCACTGGGGTTGATTCAAATTCAAACAGTCTCTATTTAGAATGAACCAATCCGATCACTATAAAACTATTGAGGATGACAATAATCACTTGTCAACCAATATTATATTATGCAGTGTAAATGTCTCGGCTTGGCAAAAAACAGATGAATTTATTTTGATCGAACTGTATTTATTACAAAATACGTAGGTGCATATGCAATGTTTATTGCAAATGAATTCTAAAGCAGTTGTGTGAGCAAAGATTTGAATTATTTTGTCGAGATATTACTGGATAAAAAGTTTACTTAAATCATCTTAAATCTGCGGTTAGCGTAGTGTAGTACAGTCTAGTGATTTGGATTCTTCACCTTAAATGAGGTAGTACTGTGCTATTATAGCCAAGCGTGTCAGATATCAGTAGACGCATGTCCTACTCGTCCCATCATTATCGTAAAATAAATAAATAAAATAGTACCTAATACGGTTTCCTATACAGGAGTGGCTAGCAAAGCAAGCTTCCGATGCAGTCCAGTCAAAATAGGCGATAATTATGAGATGTGGCGTCGATTGTCCGTGCATTAGCCGGCGTTGTGCCGTTCGCTATGTGACTACTTACTTAGTGCTACACCCAGTGAAGATTATATAATATAACTAACATCATTTGTTGGTTGAAATTGTAGTTTGTATTGTAAGGTTGTAAATACAGATTATAAGAGCTAATTTCATGCTGATGCATGTGACATAGTGACTTTAATGCGACAATTGTAAAGGGAACTTAAATTATTTTTGGTAGATCTATAAGATATATGAACATAATTTTATAATATAATAATATGTTTTATGTACCTAAGTACCAAAATGACACGTTTAGTTAAGTTTTTCAATTGACACAAGAAAGATCGAGTACATAGATACGTAAATAAACTAATAACAGTTTTAAGTCTTGACAAAAATATTGGTAGATCTGTAGGTCTCATTGCAGGGTTCATCTGATCACAACCATACATTTACTAGTTATTCTACTACTATGCATTAATGCACCAACACTATAAAATTCCGGTTTAAAGGGCAATGTTTCCAGAGATATTACAGAGCAAACAAATTAATCCGTTCAAATCTCTGGGTAACGAACGTAGTTCTGTTTAAGGCATTGATTTTTACTCTTCATGTTGAAATAACTGAGTGAAACTTATCGATGGTGGCACTGTGTTATTATGGACAGGGGCGTTGCTTTATATCTAAAATATGTCTTGCTCATCATGTTTTCGCACTAAAATAAAAAGTAAGAAAAAAATGCACTTACCACATGGGTCATTGTTTCAGAATCTGTCAAGCATCTTCAAGAAGGAATCTTGGTTTTCAAAACTGCGATTGGATTGGATCGAAGTTCAAACATTTTATTTTACTGAAAATAATAATTCAAAACACTGTTTGCAGAACCATAAGCGACCACGACAACAGAAAAACTGAACTAAGCCGTGCAAAATATTACTCTCTTTGTCATATTCCGTCATACTTTTCCTTTGTGCGTTTATCACCTGTGAAATTTGGCGTGACGAAAACAAGAATTACGATTCAAAAATTGCACAAATTGAACACAAACAATAGCCGATTGGAAAGAAAGTCTTTCTCTTTCAAAGGTGTAATTATTTCTCACCTTTATCTAGGAACATTTACTAATGGTGCGGAACACTGTTCTAAATTGTTTCTTCTCACTAACAAGGTACTTTTTAGTGGTTTACGAGGCAATAAACCCTCCGGGAACAAGGCCAAACATTGCGGGATATATCCTCAAACAACGTTATGGAAAGGCATGCTTTTTAAAATTGATCAAAAAACGGTCGCTTTTTTAAATTTTGTTACGCTTTCAAGGTCGCTTTGAACAGTTAACCCATGCCGGACCGGACTATTCTTTGTTCGGATGCAAGGGTTATTTTTTAAAGTTTTTGTGAGGTCTTCTGCGAAAATGGTTCCAACAAAAGCCGAAAACGTTTTATACAAGTTTTTGTTTTGTTTTATCGGAGTTAAATATACGTTTGAGGCCATTGTGTTAGAGATGGTTCGTTGTCGAGAATTTAGTCTCGAAAAAAGCGTTCTAGTGTACACTCGAGTTTTACAACTACTACAAGTATTTAATAATATAAATGTGTGTGTGCAGTGTTATATAGATAAAAGGTGGCGCGCACTTGATATTAGTTCATCCGTCGGAGCTGTGAAGGTAAAAACTTGAAAAAACCTGTTTTACAAGTGATGATACGTGTCTACTTGTGAATTCCATTTAGACGTGCAATGTTTAACATAAATAATTTAACAGAAATTGATACATAATTACGACTTGATTGCCTCATGATTGATTATATTCTGGGAACCAATCTAAAGACAGCAAAAGTTTTCTTTAAATCTGTTTATAAAATATATACTATATATTTAAGGCAAAGAGTTAAGAATTCACTTATCCAACTTCTTACTTAGCTTATAACTTACCACGTCGTATACCATAGTCAAGTTATTTATGCCTCATTAATTCTGAGCTATGTTCTTTGGAACGAAACTGCGCCTCATAAGTAACTCCGACATGCAGACCAACTTGCCGGTAAAGTTACAAAAACTCACCACCATCTCGTTTTTCAAATACAGACAAACATACTATACTAGTGGGAAATGTTAATTTTAGTTCCTTCTTTTAACCAACTCTACGCACAAACTGGTTTGGTTGTGAGGCTATTTGGCAGCTACATGGGAGGCTGTTTAGGTGGCAGTGACTGTTATATAATCTGTATGGAACTGTGTCCAAGCATAGTGAAATTCAGAGTTTAGGTGCACGTTACAATGGTTCCATGTGTGTTAATGGCTCAAGACTGTTTGATTTGGCTAACACTGTTTCTGTCTACGTCTGCACACTATCCCTAAAAATTGTTATTGGCTGGTTGATACATGCGCCCACTATTCAGCGAATTAATTTCAGAGTTTTCATTGAAAACGTCCAAACCGTAAGCAGCTCGACTCACTTACCAAAAACTGTGATTTTTTCTGAAACACCAATGTTTCCATAAAATAATGCTTTATAATACTAAATTTCATTTTGGCTGTTAAAATACGAAAAAAACTAATTTAATCATGACGATAAATTAGGCTCAATTGAATTTTCAGTTACTTAGATGTTAGTTATAAAGTGTTAATAGTATGATTTTTAGAACACCTATAAACACGATAAGTAGAGTCTTGTAATTTAACTTACTGAAATTTTAAATGTGTCATTTCTTTCGAAACTCTGCTTTTTGTAACAAATGGCAGAAATCTTTGTATGAGCGGTTCTGACGTGACGGTAGAAAAAATATTTGTTTCAAAGTTCATTGGTTTATTCCAATCTCTGAAATAGGTACACGTTTATAAAAGACGGCGTTAAAGTTTGAAAAAAGAATTTCGCGCCTTTTTTAAGAAGTATCCATATCAACCAGTTTTCCTAGCACTGATCGCAAACAAAAACAGGCATACTTCACAATCAGATAGGCACGCACCGCGCATAAACATCTCGCGACTAGCAAAAAGGGGCTTGGAATAACTTGCCGATAAGTTATACTTGTGAGTTATGGTGTACTTGGTTTATGTGGGATGGTGGGCGATAACTGAGAGTTAGGAGACGGGTCGGGAAGAGGTACCAATTTCTGTCCTTATACAAGCATAATATTAGTAGAAAAACTTCACAAAGATTAAGCGAAATAGTTCATATAGCCTTTAACCGGTCACTTGAATATTGGTAACCTGCAAAATAAATTCAGAAGCTAATAAACGGGTAATTGTGGTTTATAATGGTGTTGTTATTATTTGTTTTTCAACATTATTCGTTATTTTACTGAATCGACTAGTTATTCTAATAATATCTACTGTGATGGAAGATTTGTATTTCAGATGGTCACAAACGTCGACTTTGCAGATTAATTTCGCTCAAATATTTGATAGGTTTTTGAGTTATTGAAAGGTTGAGTAAATGTTTTAAAGGCGGAATATTTCAGAATACATACCTTAAAAAAAAAAAACTCATGTAGGTACACTCATTCTAGGTTCGTACGTAATATAGGTACAATTCCGTCTGCATACAGATACTTAGTAAAACATACTACCATAACACCCAGCAAATACATAAGCACACTTTACTAATAATTCCTAGTACCATATCGCCCTTATTTACCCATTTCTCGAAAGAATCCAACAACCGGACACTGCATTTCATATTTACTCTGTAAAACACAATTAATACCTGGGATGGCTCGCATTCTACACTTTAACCAGCTTTCAATCACATCGGTAAGTGAAGTGTTGAGCTTTTTTTCCTTTATAATTCAGCTAACTACTGGCGATGGAAATAGGGTTGCCAGTACACTCTGAATAATGCCAAGTTTATATCTACTCACTTTTTTCCTCCTTAAAATCGTATCCACATAGTCAGGTATACCTTTTTATATTGTCGGTAGGTACTTTAATAAATTTTTGCTGTACACATACATGAAGAATCAAACAATTCATCTGACAGATATCAAATGAAGTATTGACATTGAAGAAATTAGTAGGTGCAGAAGGTAAAAATCCAAGGGTCCCGTGCTTTATCAGCGAGGCTTTCGTCTTCTGCACTAGTCCAAAGTTCAGTAGGCAGTAGAGACACCGACTTTAATGAGTCCCTTTACAAGAACAAAATTAAAAATTTTGATTAACCACCGACTACCTCGGATTTGTAATTTGTACAACATTATACTAGTCAAGCCCTTTTATTTGATACCCATATTGAGATAGATTGTGAAGGAATATTTTGTCTGCCATTTTGTGGAGGCGGCCATCTTGAATCGATATTTGCCAAACATAACTAAAAACATCCGTACGGTAATTAACATTTTAATTAAAAAAAACGGTGCCACAGACAGACACACACAAACAGACAGACAGACAGAAATCGACGTAAAACTTATAACACCCCTTTTTTTGGTCGGCGATTAACAACAGAGTTTAGGTACGGGTACATTTCTTTCTACGTGCGCTGGGGACCATTTTTTACCATAGTTTTGCGTCTTGCATATGCATTCAAATTGACAATATGAGTGTCAAAGGTATGGACAAAAAATACTACGACACTGAAACAAATGTATGGCCAAAAAATACTATGAAACTGAAATGAAAATGATATGTCCGGCAAATGAAAAATATAATTTTAACGTTGAGGTACCTACTTACTACGTTCGTCAAATTCTCGAACTAAATTTTATACTCCTAGAGGAGCCATTCTTGTGTATACTTGTATATACCTATACATAGAATCTGAATCTCGGAAACGGCTCAAACGATTTTCATGAAATTATGTACGGAATTTCCGGGACGATAAATCGATCTAACTAGGATTCATTTAAAACAACGAGTTTTATGCGCGTTTTTAGGCAATAAAAAACTGTTACATTAACATTAGAATGCGACGGTAAATTTTGCAACGTTGCGCAATAGTAATAGCTCAAGCGGGAGGTTGAGTGGTCATGAAATAATAGATCCGGGTTCGAATCCAGACGGTTTCTCTTTTTTTTAAGATCCCGAAAATTTATTACAAGGAGCTCTTTATCTGAAAGTATCTAAGTGTGAAGGTATCTCAAAAAAAGCAAAACTCGGCCACCCATTAACGCTACTCTTAGCGCTATAGAGAAGTATTAATTTTTGACATTTATTTAGCATTCAAAATGCTGTTTTGATTTTTTGTTCCTCATAAAATTTGTGTAGGAGCTGATGAAAAATTATGTAATGAAAATTAATTGAACCATTTAAGACTACATTTTTTACCCTATAATCTTGTGATTTCACCTCTATACCTAAGTTCAGTAAATACCGTGTAGTACGCTTCACGAGAGTCCTCATAGTCATTGGTCCCTTTAATTTTTTTCGTAATCATAATTCTTGAAGGCCTAAGTCACTGAAATCCAATGCCAACCCTAATATTAATATTATGTATATATATTTTTTAATTTTTTGATGAGAAAAAATAAGTTTGAAACTCAAAAAACGTTTCAGCTGCCAGCTATTTTGGTATTCATCAGCGTTTTCGGGTATTCCTTTACCCTTTGATTTTGGAATGCAAGATTTCGTGTCAGTTAACATAAAAATATGGCAGCAACCCTAATCGCGAAGGACTTTTATCTCGTGACGCGCACTATGTCACGACTCTGCCACGGACGTGACCGAAATGCAAGCCGATTTATACTCCAGGCTTAAATCCTTTGTTTTGATTCGTCACTGGAGATTTTATATTCTTTTAATTTTAAATTTTGTTTTTTTTTTGTTGTCGGCCAGCGTGTCGCGGTGAGTTATTGGTTCCTCGTTTGAATATTTATTTTCGGAATAATGTTTCGACCCAACGAGTTTGTATACCTACTTATTTTTAAATTCTTGTGCTGTGGTTTCTCACAGGATGTTTTTTTGTACTTGTAACGTTTAATGATGAACATGCAAATAATATAGTTTTTTCGACACACTCATCTCATTTATACAATCATCTCGATATTTCAGAACTAGATTTAATTAGCTGTTACCGCAATGTAATGCGGCTTAACAATTTATATATCTAAAATATAATTTTATTTTTGCCAAATACGATTTAGAAAAATTAATTATTTCTTTAATTACTCACCTACATGAAAATGATAAACTTTAGCTTATGTGTTATTCCAGATAGGTAATGTATTTCCTACATATTTGATTTCTCTCAATTCTGATAAGCTTTGAAATACTTTCGATACAGAGGTAACCTAAGAGAGGTTCTTAACTTTTATACAAAGCCTATATGAACAAAAACCCAGTCAAGTTTTCGAATAACAGCAAAATTATTTAGCAATTTTAGATGTTAGTGACTTTATTCAAACTCTACATAAAAGCTTTTGTTCGGTTTTGAACCACGGCGGTTAGATATTTTACCAAAAACGAGACAATGTTTTCAGAGATTTTTTGACTCATCATTTTGTATCCTTAAGACACCTACTGATTTCTTATTATAATATTCTCCTTTAAATGTTCCTCAAACGAAGTCTGAAACAAATGAAAGACGCCAAACTAGTCTCTATCTCACAAAAGAAAGCCCAAAAGCACTCCAGCCACATAAAAGCTACATAAAAGTAATAAACCACCTAAGTAAACAAGCTAGTTCTAAGTTAGCCTTAAGTTAGGAGTAAGTTACCGCCGCGCTGTGACGATGCATCAGCCAGACAGGGGCGATAAAGGAACAAGCCCCGACGGAGTTGGGACACGGAAACTATAAGCTAGAAGTATAACAGTGTAGCCCTTAACTCGCATAGGGCGTGTTTTGCCATAGACAGTGAAGTTCCTAGACTTTAGTTTTTTTCTCTGCGCAAAAAGTTTATGGTATGTTTAAGTTTTTACTCGTAGGTAGGTACTAATCGCTTTGTGCTTATACGGTGACGTAAAACTATTAACACCGTCAGATTATTACAATACCTATAGTCTAACGCGTGAGATTATAATCTCACGGTAGGTAAGGTTAGGTTAGTTTGCAATCTGACGTCGTTGGATTTTAATTTGACTTTTTTTTAACCTTTATAGGTTTACACTTGACCGCCATCTCGCCTGATGTTAAGCGACGATGCGGTCTACGATGGAGCATGACATTATTACAATATTTACAATTGTACGATGGCATAATATAATTATGGTTTACTTTGGTAGCTCTTTTGTTATAACTGGAAAGAAAAGAGATTATCACTATTATAAATCATTAGATGAGAGAATTAGGGGTGACATTAGCCGATCAGTAGATCAGCAAAGATTATAAATAAAAGATCCGTACTTCTACCGCCTAATTAAATCGGATTTAGCTTTGCTATTGCTGTCTCTATCATTTCAAGTGAAAAAAAAAGAGAGCTTAGACAGTTTTCGTTAGGCAGTAGACCTCCAGGTGATTATTAATTCATTTATTTAGTTAAAATTTAATTCTTAAGCGATCGATTCCTACAAAATATTAAAGTAGCTAACTAGCTAATACCTAAGTATCACAACGGTTACTCAATCAAAAAGTGACCATAATGCTAATTTCTTAATGATATAGCTAAGTACCAGTTTTTTTTAAGGTTTAGCGTTTAGCTTCATGTAGATAGTTTTAGTTGTTCGCATGACTTTGGGCTAGCGTAGAAAGACCAGAGCCCTAACTAACCGAAGACTTGTGCTTACATCGGTACTTGTAAATTAGTGATATTAGTAGAAAAAGCTACTTGTGTATGCGCTTCGGACACAAATTATGGTCACAAAACATCATACTCAAGCACGTAGCAAAGTTTACATAGTAAAGTGTTATAAAGCACGCGTTAAATCACTCTCGCTCCCTCAAGAAACAACGACGCAAATCGCAATGCAATCATGCGCCGGCGCAGTTAATTCAACGACATTTGAAACTTCTTGCATTTCCCAACAAACACACAGTTAAAATTCACGGTAAAAGAACCTTTGGAGCTGCAGCAAAACAGTTCACATTTGACTGCAAGAATGTGTCGGCTAAGATGTTTGTGACTGAGTAGAAATTCAGATTTATATAAGAACGATGTGTAGAATATTGTCTGTGGTCCTGACATCGTGTTTAATGTCTTTGTTCCAATGGGATTCCTGTGTAGAAATTATGGGAACAATGTCAAATGTCAAGTGAAGCTATTCTCAATACATTCTGCAGGCAACTCAAGTTATTCATTGACATTAGGTAATAGATATTTGACTCTACATAAATTACGTCGTATGGCTTTGCATATTGAATAGCAGTAATTTTATTAATACAATTTTAAAGTTTTGCAATAGGTAGGTACTATTTTTGTTGAGTTTGTCATATTAATTTGTAGGTGTTTAACAGGTAGATTTAACTACACCTAGGTATTTGTTGTGTTTTAAACTGACTTGTAGTTTATTCTTTTGTTAACAATTACCTACTATTAACAACAGGAATGTCAAAAATCACAAGCATTATTGTAAATTATTGCGATACCTATTCGTATGAATATTGGAACCAGTGATTAAGTATTTATTTTTCGTAATGAAAAACTAAGACCTGTTTATACTACTTTCATTTAATTTACTTATGGTTCGAGCATTTTGTCTCTCTCTAGAAGCAATTATTTTTTTACAAATTTAGGTAGATACTTCTTATTATTAGATATCATTACCCCCATTTTGTTTTCTTAAAAAAACGATTATCACAAAATCCAGCTTTTGTGGAAAGTTAAACAGGAAAAACACTTTTGTACAATAAACCTAATAGCTATTAATTAGGCTTGAGCTTGATCAACGTTTGATAATTAAAATCTTTACCTACTATTGGATTAGGTTTCACTGAAATTCATAAAAAAATCCACTGAAAGATATTCACCGAAAAAACAACCATACCCAGCTACAAACTTTCTTATATATATCATTAGTAGGAAAGCTTTGCTTAGTATCAGTAGGTATCTAGTTAGGTATACATTTTAATATCACTATCCATAGATATAACAATATAACTAAGTAAATGTAGGTACTTAGAAGACTGATAGGTAGGTCAAATCTGAACCAGCATAAATTTAAACAGCTAAAAACAGAAAGCTTAAAACAGTACCTAAATATGTGCAAGCATCGTAAAACAAGAGCTGAAACACATGGAAAGCAACTTCTAATAAAAATCTAAGTGAAAATAGTGCCTCAAGTACCGTCATAAGCGTAAAACCGGCTACGGGCCGACCTAAAGCGATAAGTGATTAACGATGAAACAATAAGCCACCGCACACTCGTAAAACAAAGATTAACATACATTTACGGGTGTAAATAGGCTATAACTTTGATTTTTACGACTAAATAATCGTAAAGGAACCCTGCCAACGCGACCAAGTTTCGAAGAGCTCCAAAGACTGGAACTTTGTACGAAAATGAGGGTTTTGGAAATCCGTCGGATAATAATCGCGGACAATGCAAACGGGAGGCTCGTTTGATGCACTTTTATTTTACGATACACTCGTAACATAAAACGCTGAACGTCTCAACAACGTTTACGGGAACATTTCTGAGGGAGCGAGACGCAGTATTACCTACTTCTTCGTGACGGAATCTGAACGAAAAATCATTTTAGCATATTTTTGGAACGCAGTTTCTTATCGCTTGCGTTACATGTTGTGAGTGGGAAAAATGAAGATTAAAACTATTTTCCGACACTTTTTGCTCCAGCCGTGTATAGCCATGTCTTTCCAACACGGGCTCAACAAGCCCCTTACGCTTTTTTGAAGTAAACCCTTTTTCAGTTGCTGATCACTTTTAGGAGATCAGCTTTATCTTATCTTAGAGAAAATCTTATGAGGTCGTGTCAACAACATGCTAATGGAGCACTCGTTAACAACAGAAAATGTTGATATATTCCTAAAATGATTTCTATCTTCGACGTGTAGGTACTTACCTATCGAAGTACCTACTAGGTTAGCTGGGCAGTGCGCCTTTTTTGCTAGCCCAAACTTCGGTGGTAGGTAGGTACGTTGAAGCCTCTTCCAAAAATATTTTATACCTAGGTAATTTTAAATAAATTTAGCCGTTTATTTTAGGTAATAGAAACTTTGCCCTTCAATCTGGTGCACTATCAATATCACTACTTATATCTTTATTTTATTACGGGACTTAAAACTCACTATCAAAATCACTAGTAGACAATAGAAGAAAAATTTACTCAGCAAATTAAAGCTATTTCTCCAAGTGAGCTGTATTATGAGGATGCCTACAAATAATTTTTTTTTATTTAAGTACCTACCCATCTAAAACATGAAAAAGGACCCCTTTAAAATATTTAAACAGAACCTAACCTTTAACCTTCTTGGGTTCACAGCAAGGAGGTAAAGTAAGAGGGAATAGGAAAACAAAATAAATCGTTCCGAAACGCAACGCCATGCCCTGTTGGCTGCAATGTTGGTCTAACCACCTAATTTTGCTCGGTCCGCACACTGCTCCCATTACGGTCTCCCTGGGCCAAAATTCCAAGTAATTAAACAACTGAAATTTTAACAGTACCCAGTATAAATTTAATAAGGATGGGCCATTAACAGTGTAAATGGAGTAAATGTTTGGGTTTGGCTAAAAACCAAAATGAGGTCCGCGAAACGGTACGCTACGTAGGTACCTACCTCAGTTTGGCTCGTAAAGCGCTAACGCTATCCACTTGGACGCTATAAGTACGTTATACAGCGACTAATTTATGAATATAGGAAGTCATAATTTAATAACGCCGACGGTTAAAATGGGGTCAGCCGTATAAATCAGCAATGCACGCTAACGGAGAAGCGACGCTTTTAACTAGTTAATTAAATGAAATTATTAAAAAATACCTCCCAGTCTCGCCTTTGAATATATCAGGCCTAGTTAAGTTGAATTATGTGCATTAGCATAATTATGAGACGGGTCACAGGCAAGCTGTAATAGGTATAATTTTCGCATGAACAAGTAAAAAATGAACAACGCATTCTCATGTGTTTGGTGGAAGAAAGGAAACAATGGGAATAACAATCACCAACGTTTTAATTGAACAACGGAACCGAGATTCGGCGAGTGCAGAGTAAACGTCGTGAATCGCCCAATAATAATGAAAGTGATGGCAGTGTCGCCCGTCGGTGTATGAAGCGCCCGTTTTGGCTACATAAACAGCCCGTATACCACAATTACCACTATAACCACACCTTTTACTTCACTTTTATGATAGAGCAGTACGGACGGTTACGGCATAGCAAGCGGATCAAATTATATCGGGTCGTGTTTGTATAGTGCCCCCCTCTACAGTCAGCGGGAGGGGCCGCGCAAGGTCGGCTTACACGTAGTCAAAATGGCCGACTTTTGCTGCGCGTCTACCTGACGGAGCGGACGTGTCGGACAAAAAAATTACAAAAGGTTTGAGCGTGTTTTAAATTTAATACTAAATAATATCGTGAGAGTTAAATTTAGAGTTATGTTCAACAAAGAATGACATACTTACCTACATTGTTTTATTTAATACGTTGCGGTATTTTAATACGCAAGTAGACTATTATCTTCTTAATGTATCTATGTTTTCATTGTCAGGACGTAGCTAACTACCAGTTAAATTAGCATCAACTAACACCACTATACAAACTTAAATTAATTCTTTAGGCACATATTTTTAGTTTTTGTGCAGGTAGATATTTATCTTATTTTGTCTTATTTAAGTATAAATAAGACTTACAAAAAATCGAAAATACTTAAGTAATTACTTTTTACCTTTAGATACCTATCTTAACGTCTTAACCTTTCTAAACCTATCAATAAATAGCTACCTACGAATGTAGATATCTACTAACTAGTTAAGTAAGGACCCCAACTGTAGGTAAGTAGAGAAGGTAGGGTATATCTATCTGCCTAATGTTAAATAAATATAGTAAATTAGGACGAATAGGTCCCTGGTGGTAGGATTAGTCATTTTAGCGTATTAGATACAAGTACTATTATCTTAAAAAAAAACACCTACCTACCTACTTGAGCACAATATTGTCTCTTTGAGTCCATTTAGGTACATATCACGTAGTTTTACATTATAAACGTCTAAAATCTAAGCAATTTCACTTCACTCAAAATTTCGCAGCATTTTCTCTTTTTCAATGTTTGTGTTACGGCGTGTAAATGTGTGTAAAGTGCACAGATTTCTCCTGCATGGCCAGGGGTCAGGGTCGTGGGGTCACTTTTCGTATTCCCGTCAACAACCCTGACCCTTGCCACCGCCCTTACGGACCCGCCTCGCGGGGGGCGTTAGTACCCCCGCATTTAGCTCTAGTGACGCGTCGGAAATCAGCGCCGCGTCACCTCCTCGAAGGCCTATCCCTAGGCGGAGTGCCGGATGGCCCTAAAAACCTAAAACGTCCGACGCCCCAGGCCTTCCAGTGGAGACGGGGTTCGAGCCCAGAGTCGCAATCTCCAGGCTCGCCCCCGTGTACAGTTCCGCCACAGCGGATGAGCGAGAGGGTTCCAACGCTCCTCCAACCCAACGACCTCTCACTGTCGAGCATCACGGCAAAGATGGTCGGCACTGAGAGGTCCACCCCAACCACCGAGGCTAGAGTTAGCCGCGGTACCGCCTCTATGGTCGCACCGCGGCCCTTGTCCTTCCACTGAGCACACTGCTAATCAGAATGCTCGTGGAGGACCCTCATATGGAAACCTTAGGAATTTTACGTGGCCGATATGTCATCCGAGTAACCTTCCCAAGTCTTCCAGTCCCTCTCCCTAACCTCTACAACACGCGCTGCTCAAGGGGGTGAGGAGCGCGTGTAGAAGTCCCCAGCGCCGACCGGGCTTAACCATCACACAACAAGATCCCACCTAGATAAGTTGTTGTGTGATGCCCAGGGTGCACCACGTGGAAGTTCCCGAGCCACGCACCCCACGGCGTAAGTATACCTACTGTAAATTTACGACGTGACTTTTACTTTTTTGCTGGCTATGAATTAATTTACCTATTACAATTTAAGGAGTCCTAATTTAAGTTCTAAGTTCTAATACTTATTTTAATAATTATAAAATCTCGCTGAATACATAAGAAAAATGTTACACTGATAGCTCGTTTTTTTGTATTTATTAAAAGAACAAAAGTGTTGAGAAAGATGTAATCAGAGATTTTATCAACACATTGAGGTAGGTGTACTAAAACGCAATTATAACGTTAACATCATAATATTATTTTAGAAATGAAAAACTAGAGTAGGTATCTAATAAAGTAATGAGCTTCTATTCAACTATGTTCTGATATGTTTGATAATTAATTGATTGGTTGAAAATATTGATTGATTTCTGATAAGTAGATTTTTATTGATTGATAGTATTAAGTAAGTATTAGGTAGGTAATTAATCGATAAACGGAAAATGGTTCACATTGGATCATAGAGTTGATGATGGCGTAGGAAAATGTAGGTATTTGTGAAATACAGTTACTTGAGCTTTTGTGAGCTGCACTCACCTCACATTGGTCACTCGCCGCCATTTTGTTGACGCCATACTACTACCCGTTTACTTTTATGACGATGACGCCTTGTGCTATGAACGGCGACCGCGCCACCGAGTGCCATCAGAGACTATAACTTCCAGATGGCCATTAAAAATCGAAATGCAGCGGTGATGGAGGCACTGGGCCAGGTTGAGGCTTTTATTACAAAATACGTTAAAATAGTTAAGGTTGTATGCTGATGTACATAGCTTTCGAGGAGTCTAATGTGATGTTTGTCTTCCTGCATTTAACACAGGAAAAACAATGAAAAACCAAATGCATGGACCTAGGAGATAGTGGACAAAAAGATTAGATAACGTTTAGATAACGTTTATATTTAAAAAATGTTAATATTATAGCTACTGATTAAGTTTTAGTTGAGTTAATTAGGACGATTTCTTACTTAGGTATCTAATGATTAGGTGCCTACTGTTAGTACCTTATGTTCTAGTTTAGTAGTCCTGTATTATTTTTGTAGCATTTTTGGTCCAAGTCTTATGTACAAGAATTTGTGGGTACGTTAGCTACCTACGTACAGATCCGGTTCAAACGACATACCTATTACCTGACTCCAATATACCTACTTTGTAGTGGTAGGACTCTTTGCATAGCCCGTCTGGGGTAGTAGATACTCCACCTATCGACCATACCTCTACCAGTTAGTCTACTGTCAAGCAGTAATATTCAACCTTGTATTATAAGTAGGTAGTTAATTTTTTGTGTAGGAATTATTTTAGGTACTAGTACCAACCATGTTTTTTTATTAAATATTTTTTTATACTAGGTAGTTATGGCTTGTCTGTTTATCTTTATTATCGTAGCTCCCGAATGTTTTTTTGTTAAATAGTGAATTAGTTAGGAGCGCTCTCAGCTGTTTTTTTTTATGAGAACCAATTCAAAATTGCCACCGCCATAAAATGGCGGATAACATATTTTTCACAATTCCCTCAATCACTTTCATTACATCAAATAATTTTTTTTTTATGATAGTATACTTCCAGAATACATTTACTAGTAGAATACTTAATACACTGTGATAAATTTCAAATTCAAGAAGCGCTGCCACTACAAAATTTATCGTGTTTTATTTATAGAATATTTTTATTTAATTGTGTAGGTAATTATGATGATGATTGGATCAAATATATACCATTCTAGTTAGTCCGTCAGGTAAATTATGGAAAAATATGGGACAAGTATTTTTTGTTTTATCAAATTATTTAAAATCGGTAAACACAGGTACGTACAGGTAGGAAGTCTGATGATAGATCAAGGGGGAAGAAGAAGAAGGGGGGTTATGACGTCATGTTTTTGTAAAAATCATATGATAAAGTGACGTCACTCGAAACTTGTAAGCATGTATCTTTATCAATGCGTTGTTTGTAAAATCAAGGAAATATTACGTATACTAAGTAGGGACTTATGTATTTTAATAATTTAATTGCGGGCTATTTCGTTTTTTTATGGTCATCATGCCTATTAAAGGGATGTACGTAAGTAGTGTAGTGAAGGTTTCTCATTGAAAACTCTGCCCCTTTAAATAAAATTAAAGCGTATGAATCCTGGCGGCATGTAAGCCGACGATGGCCGGTGACGAGGGTGGCGGGATATTTCCAGCCGACGACGCTCCCGGCACCGGCGCCGACTCTGTTCCTTTTTTGCTTTCTCCGTGTTTCACCTTTTATCTACGTAACTACCCATATAGAACGATAAAACGAATATTTGCGATTGGTACCGCTTGAAATATTGGTATTAACTGCTCTGCGTTATTTTTTTTGGGGGTTTCCGATGGTGGATTTGTGACCTAGATTTTACGGATTTTGGACATACCTACTTCTCATAATCTCCCATTGTTATTCATGCTTTGTTATAAATAAAAGTGGTCAAGTGCGAGTCGGACTCGCCCATGAAGACTTCCGTAGCAGCAAGTAACATACCTAATGTAAAAGTTCTTGTAGTTCGTTGTTACTTTAATCAGTGGTTTAACAATAATCAATTTATGACGTATTAAAATAAAAATACATACTGGATCTCATTCAAATCAATTTTTGTTGATAGCTTACATGGTAATGTACATCATACACTTTTTTAATTTTGTCATTCTCTTATTTTAGAAGTTAGAGGGGGGACTTACACTTTTTACCACTTTGGAAGAGGCCCTCGCGCAAACTATTCAGTTTAGAAAAAAATATGTATGTTTAATTTTTGATGACCTATCCATATAGATACATACTCCATACGTATGGTTTTGATCAAAATAAAATTTTTGAGTTTCAGTTCTAAGTATGGGACACCCCTAATTTTTTTTGTTATTTTTTCTATTTTTTGTATCAAAATCTTAATGCGGTTTACAGATTACATCTACATACCAAGTTTCAATAGTATAGCTCTTATACTTTCGGAGAAAAGTGGCTGTGACATACGGATGGACAGACAGACAGACAGACATGACGAAACTATAAGGTCTCGTATTTTGCTACGGAACCCTAAAAAATACCTATAGTAACAAAATACAACAAGAAACCATTATTTTTTACGCGATAATTATAATTACACACTGGCAAAACAGATAAACGCTTGATTACTTGTACCTATTTATGTAATAAGTCTTAAACTCTTATCTATGAGTATAATGAGGTCAAATCACGTAGGTATTTTTATTTTGTCATTATCTTTGTCTGAAGCTAATGTAGGTTATTATATACTCGTACCTCTACTCAATATTAAATGACGATACATATATTTTATTTTCCTCGCCAATTCATGATGGTCAACGATGAAAAAGGTAAATTATTCATGGTTACTTAGTTTCAAAACTTTTTAGGGTTCCGTAAAACGTAAAAACCAAACCTTAAAGATTCGTCATGTACCTATGTCTGTACGTCCGTATGTCACAGCCACTTTCTTCTGAAACTATAAGAACTATAATACTGTTGAAACTTGTTAAGAATTTTACACAAAAATGTAAAAAAATAACTATAAATTTTGGGGGCGCCCCATACAAATGAAACTCAAAAAAATTCACTCAAAACCATACGTGTGAGGTTTCGTCTATGGATAGGTCTCTAAAAAATTGTCGTAATATATGATGTCCATTACTATGCAAACTTCCACCGAAAATTGGTTTGAACTCGTTCTAGTAAGTAGTTTTTAAGTGCGTCATAAATAAATACCTACACTATCATTAAAAATCTATCAAAATTACTACGAACTGCAGAAACGTATGTATTTAGGTATGTTACTTGCTGCTACGGGAACATTTCATGGGCGAGTCCGACTTGCACTTAGCCGCTTTTTTTTTATTTTAATGTAGGTGGTACTCGTGTAGACCATCTACTGTACCATGTACAAAAAAACCGGCCGGTGCTGTAAACTTTTGCACGCACTCTTCACCCCTTTGAGCAGTGCGAGTAGAGGTTTGGGAGAGGGACTGGAAGACTTGAAAAGGTTCCTTGCCTGAAGTATAAGCCAAGTAAAATTCCTACATCTACCATACGAGGGTCCTTCACAAGCATTATCATTATCAGAGTGCTCAGTGGAAGGGCCGCGAGGTGGATATAGAGGTGGAACCGCGCCTATTCCTAGCCACGGTGGTGAGGGCGGGCCTCTCGACCATCTTTGGTAAGGTGATCGACAGTGAGAGGTCGTGTGGGGAGCGAGAGTCGGAAGGCTCTCGCTCCTTCACTGATGCGGAAATGGCTCGGGGACAAGCCACTGAAGGCCACTCAGGCTCGCATCCCGCCTACACTGGAGCGCACGTTGAACGCTAAGGGCCGTCAGACACTCCACCTAGGGATAGGCCTTTCCGAAGAGGTGACGCGCTGCTAGTTTCCGGCGCGTCACTGGATCCAAATGCGGGGGGTATGGACACTCCCGCGAGGTAGACCCGCAAGGGCGGTGGTATGTGTGTCAAGGTCATTGGTGAGTGCGAAAACTTTTCCCGAGACTCTGTCCCTAGGTCATGCTGGAGAACCCTGTGGGGGTTTTAGTCGGTACCACCATGTTCGCTCCCATGGTGTCAAGGCCGACATAGATACCCCACCATGTCCCTGCATGGTTAGCGTGCGTAAATGTATTTCCCTTACGCATCCCCCCAGATCGCATCGTCGCGACATAGTAAACTAATTATCAACAAATAGAGTTTTATGAACGAAGAATAATCTTGTCTTAATGCGCGTTTCAGAAATGCAAAGTCTGTTTCAAGTAAAAAAATTGTTTATTAGGTGTTAAGCCTGCGCGGCAGAAGTGAAAATTTTATTGGTAATCGCACTCAGATGAAACACCTCCAATTTATATTATTACTCTTTATGACCTCTGTAGTATAAATTAGTAGGATAAATTAAATTCAGTTTTTTTATACAACAGCTTAATTAAAATACACAGTAAACTCAACGACAGTAGTGCAAAGCAGACTAAAGTATGATATTTTTTATTAGAAAACGTTGTACGTATTTTTCGTATGCTGTAATAAAGCTTTGTCTAAAAAACTGTGGAACACGTTGCCTAAGTGGGCTTTCCCTGAAGGATATGTCCCTGACCAGGTGACCAGTCTCCTGTTTTCAAATGAATCGATTTCTATTTGGTAAGCACACTCGGTCTCAACCAGCAACTTTGACTTCGTTTGATGTCACAAGCAGCGAAAATTTCTAGGTATAGGTTTGACTATTTCATATGTGTTTGCGGTTCACTAATGTTTCACAAACATTTTTTGACAAAATATCACTTTAAAACCAACTAATCGTATAATATTCATTACGAAAACTTTACACCACAAAAATGTTTCATTTTAAAAACAACGTTTTGCATAATATTTATTTCAAAAATGTCTTACATCAACAAATGTTTTATTTTACAAACCATCATTTTATTACCATTTATACGGCAAACGTTACATTTAGACAATGCATCGAATGATATTTTGTTATTTGTACATTTTTTGTTTTATATACCATTCATTTTACAAATTTAACATTTACCAAAAAAAATCTTCCGTTGTGAAATTAGGTACAAAATCATAAAAGTACCCATTAAATTGTCCATAGGAGTTAACCGTTCTGATTAGGTCCTGTCACAGAGTTTTGACCTAACCTATCCGATTAGGATCTATTACTAAGATTTGACTCCGGGTGGGCTCCCGCCAGAAGCTCTGCGGTCAGCCCTGAGTGTCGCTTCTCCATACTCGGCCTGCGCTCCACTACGGAGGTCGCCGGCTCGCTTCGCTCGCCACCTCCCCCCTTCGCTACGCTTGACCTCGCATGGCTCGCTCCACTCAGGACCTCCCTTGAGCTTCTGGCTCCCGCACTTTTTTATATACACTCTAGGGGTAGTAGCGACAAGACTAGGTGAAGTCGGGGTGCTCTGAGCCGGATCTGGGTCCAAAGTTACCTAACCGGTCCGATGAATTAAACAACTTTTTTTGTGTATTTTATTTTCAGAAAAATCCAGAGCAGTAGCATGGCTAAAAAATTTGAATAAATTTGAATAAAATAATTCAAATAAATTGCATCTCAAATGACAAATTATTTTAATTTTTGTTAAATGAAATGTTTTTATGTTTAAGTTGTTAAGTAATTAAAATATAATTTGAAATGTTTGTCAAACAACACTCTGTAAAATAAAAATGTGTCAAGTGTTGGTTTTGTTTTTAAACATTTATTAGTTAACTAAAATATTAAACGAATCAATTGTCAAATAATACGTTATGTAATGAAAGTTTGTCAAATAAATATTTTGAGATGTAACCAATTTGTGAAATGTTTTTTTGTGTAATAATCATTTGACGACCCGTGAGTTTGTCGAACGTTGGTTATCAGGTGTAGATTTATGAAAAAAAGTTTTTCAAAAGAACGGATACCTGTGTTTGCATATAAAGTTTTGTGTAAAGTAATATTAATGTTAATGTAATTAGTAATGTTATGTGTAAAGTAATAATTACCTGCTAAGTATCTATTCAGTACCTTAGCGTACAATTTTATGATGATTATTTGACAGTTGGATTGTTTGTAAGAACCTACTTAAACAATTTAAGTTACTCAAATCACATACTAAACCCATACTTTATTATAAGGAAGTTGACGGTAGTTAAAATTCAATATAAACGTCTTAACTTATTACCTTTTTTGCATACAAAAGCTAAACAATGGCGGTGGTCTCGAATAGCGATATCAGGAACGTATTGTGACACTTTGGCTGTATCATGTAGGACAAAGACCAATAAATTATAATCTTCACCATTGTAATCGCTAGATAGCTTTTCTAGCTCTACGCCGATTTAAATATAGATGTGAATCTAGAGCATAGTGAAAAGATGTAGGAAGTCTGAGTAGATACGGGTACCTACGTGGGAAAGTTCACTTAGTGTGAGCGTCTAAAGGTGCAACTTCGCGCTGAGACCGCGACACGAGACCGCGACAGGAGATCGCGACCGGAGACCGCGACAGGCACTTGACTCTATAGATTTGTATGGGCGCCAATTCGCGCCGAGACCGCGACACATGTCTCGCGACACGTGGCTCGGTCTCGTGTCGCGAACTGGCGCCCATACAATTCCATATTGTCGCGGTCTCGTGTCGCGGTCTCGTGTCGCGGTCTCGTGTCGCGGTCTCCGGTCGCAGTCTCCTGTCGCGGTCTCCTGTCCCGGTCTCGTGTCGCGATCTCCGCGCAAACTGCTACCTTTACACAGCTATGCAAGACGGAGAAGTGGCATCTTCTTTTGGGATGCCGCCAGGTCGATGCTTGATCTTCTGTACTGGCCTCAGCCCAAGCCGAAATCGCGAAATCGCCTTGCGCTAGACGTGCTACGATATGTACGTAGGTATAGGTAGTATGTACTTACTCAATAGTTGAGTATGATAAATGATGGTACGAGTAACACCACCTACATAGAAAGGTTTAAGTGATGATCTACGTATGTGCGTCGACAATGTTAGTAAGATTAAGTCCTAGTAAGACTCTTTGCAGAGTCTGCCTGGAGAAGTACCCACACCTTTACCAGCTGTTATTCTATCGTCAAGCCCTGTGCAAAAACTACTGTGTCCCTGTTTTGAAGAGTGATGTTCCCAAAGCTCTTCCTTTCCTAATCCAAGAAATATGTAGGAAGAAATGGAATTCAAATGACAAAGGTCACGGACACCGGAGTCTATGGAGGGGTTAAATAAAAAAAAAAGGATTTTTCCAAAACAAGAAGGTAGATCTTGTCGTATATTAAAGTTTGATTATAATAGATGATAAACTCAGTTCAGCAGTAATTTGGATTCTTCATATTCGAATACCTAAAATTGAATACCTAGATAGATTTACCTACCCACTGTGTATTGACCTTATTTTAAAATAAGCAAAAGTTACTTAAAATAAAACAATAGGTGACTTTAGGTATGACTAAAATCGATATCTTGAATGGCCTCGTGGCTTAGTGGGTAGTAACTCTGCCTGCGAAGCCGAGGGTCGTGGGTTCGATTCCCACCCAGTGCAAATATTTGTGTGATGAATTCAAATGTTTTGCACTGTGTCTGGGTGTTTCTATGTATAATAAGTATGTATTTAAAACTATATATGTATTATATCAGCGATCTGGCCGCCATAATACAAGCTTTGCTTAGTTTGGGGTCTGATGGTGTTGTGTGTGAATTGTCCACCAATATTTATTTATTATTATTATTTATTTATCTTCCAGGTTTCACTGTGGTGTTTTGTGCAGGCATGTTGGTTACCATGAGTACCACGCTTGTCCTATTAATTTAAATAATAATAAAAATGTGGCCCAAATTTGAAATGTGAGTAATAAATTTAGTTAAAAATTAAAGGTACTCACTGTTTGAGTATTTTTAATGTCAAAATCATCAAAAGCTTCTATACTAATGTATTATAGTGTCAATTCTTTCACTCAGGTTTGCGTTTGGTCTTATAATATGTTGATAGGTACTACGTTAGAAAAAAAACACTAATAAAAGCTTTTGAGTTCTCATAGGTAAGTCATTGAATCAATATCTACAAAAAACTATGAAGTACGTTTGTAATTTACAAAAAATGATTTTTATGATCCCCTTTTTTCTTACACCCTAAGGTTGCCTGGAAGAGACCGCTATTATTACCGATGAGGCCGCCATTTGTCGCACTAACTCTAAGTGCTTAACCTGTTCCAATTTGTAAATTATTGTTATTTTGGTGTGATCGATTTCTTCAGTCTTCTCGTGACCACGGCGGTTGTAACGCTGCCGAAACGTCGAGGTATTTAAACAATGAATTAAATCGTGATTTAGTCCTGTACATTATAAACATTACGTGTTCAAATCGCGACAGTTTAAAAACAATATGTGTTCCATAAAGTATGTCTATCTATCAGTCTATCAATATCTAAATTGCCATTTTCCAAAACAGTGCCTATATTATACCTACAAGTATTTATTTATCTATTCCACCACTTTGCGTAAAGGCAACAACATCAACATCAATAATACTATCACGGCTGGCACCTCACAAATCACGGCCTCGACACTCGATGTGAACACAAACTGCTGCGCGTGAGTCGAATATTTACCTAACAAACTGCCCGTAGATATTAAAAACACGAACGCAGTGGTGAGCTCTGCGAAGACTTCGTAACTGGTATGAGTATTAAGAACTTGATCTGTGACTCCATACAACTATTCAGTAATCAATGCTCAATTTATTTTAGACCTCTCGCAATTAGGGTTCCGTAGCCAAATGGCAAAATACGGGACCCTTATAGATTCGTCATGTCTGTCTGTCTTTCCTTCCGTCCGTATGTCATAGCCACTTTTCTCCGAAACTATAAGAACTATACTATAGAAACTTGGTAAATAGATGTACACTGTGAACCACATTAAGATTTTCATACAAAAAATGAAAATAAAACAATAAATTTTGGGGGTGTTAACAAAAAATTCCATTAAAAACATACATGTGGGCTATCTATGAATAGGTCTTCAAAAGTTTGAGGTTTCTAGCAGTTTTTTTTTCTAAGCTGAATAGTTTGCGAGAGAGACTCTTCCAAAGTGGTAAAATGTGTGTCCCCATGTAACTTCTAAAATAAGAAATGACAAAACGAAAACAAAATGTCTGATGTACATTACCATGTAGGTAAATTTTCAACAAAAATTAGTTTGAATGCGATCTAGTAATTAGTTGTATTTTAATACGTCATAAATTCAATATTGTTAAAACACCGATTAATGTTACAACGAACTACAAGAACTTTTATATTATGTTACTTACTGCTACGGAAGCCTTCATGGGGGAGTCCTACTCGCACTTGACCACTTTTATTTTTTACTAAGTACCTAATATTCATAGATCCAGGATTAGCATAAGTTACTAGGAGTTCAGGGGTCCACTTATAGTAGCGACTAGATTGTCGTCGCCTGGCTAGAGTAGCATTTCTGAACACTTTCAGTCAGTGGTCACTGGTCAGTGATCAGTGATCACATGGGTCTTTTTGGACATATCACGCTTGTAATCATTCAATTCAATTAATTTAAGTACCTTCTAAAAATCACACAGTTATTTTGTAGGCTTAACACAAAAATTTTACAACGTCGTTTTAGCGTACCTAAATAAGTCCTTATCATTATCTTGACATAGGTGCTCGTAAGTTTTCACAAAATTTAACGATTCTTTGCATTTCAAACGTATTCATAGAGACCTACGTAAGTCAGTTTTACAGAGCTTTCACTTCAGAGGAGCAAAAACACATTTTCAAAATATTTCAGGAATTTTTAACGCTTAAAATGAGACTATTTAACCACTAACACGTCTGTTACGAAGTAAAAATGTGATGTGAAGACCAGCCACGCAGACTTAAGTAGATAGACAAACAGCCACGTGAGTCGGAACAATAAAGCTCCGATTTTAGTACCTAAACCTGCAAAACGAGAACGTTCCGAAACACAATATAAGTCAAATAATTTATAAACGACACCTAAACGCGTATGTAGGTGTCCCAAATCGCCGAATCGCCTCGGGCGACCAAATTAAAAATTGATTGGGCAATTTAAATTCGTGAACACGCTTCCCGGTCCGGGGACCAGCCGGTGAAAGCTGATTACGACATTTCTGTAACTAGCTGTTACGATATTTGTGGCTGGGATTTGTTTGTACGGGCACGGGACCCTAATAAGAAAGTACTTACTAAACTCGTTGATGGGAGTAAACTCAGGAACTGGGGCAGGCATGAAAACGGTAGACAAATTATACAGAAAGTTAATCCAAGGTTTAAACAATGAATTTCTTCTAATATTCCATAATATTCAGAAAGTTAATTCAAGATTTAAATCTTGGATTTACTTTCTGAAAATAGAAGATTTTTAGAAGAATTTTCTTTATAAATTGTCTACTGAAAACGGTAAACCTAAAACAAATTACTATGGATGACAGATGGCTAGTTAGGTAAAAAGAAAAGGTCAGGAAATAAGTACGGTAAGCATATCAAAATGCATTCAGCGTAGCGAAAGATCCGTGCTAAGGATAGCCGCAGTTTCGCCTCTATGGCATTGCATCGTGGCCCTTGTCCTTCCAACTGAGTACTCTGCATATCAGAGTGCTCGTGGAGGACCCTCATGTGGAAGACTTAGGAATTTTACTTGGCCGATATGTCATCCGAGTCATTTTCCCAAGTCTTCCAGTCCCTCTCCCCAACCTGGTGAGGAGCGCGTGTAGAAGTCCCAGCCCCGGCCGGGATTCGCCATCAAACAACAAGATGCCACCGAGGCAACTTGTTGTGTTATGCCCAGGGTGTAACACGTGGAGGTTCCCGAGTCACGGACCCCAACTGAGATTGTACCTACAGTAACGAAAACTGGTGTAGTCGTAGGGACTTAGGTCTTTGCAGAGTCCACCGGGGGCGAGCGCCACAATTTCTTCGTCAGTTCTACCGCCAAGCAGTAACACGCAAACATTACTGTGTTCAAATTTGAAAGGAAATATTACAGAGAAATAATGGTTCAAAAAGATAAAATAATTCTTAAGAATCTGGGCGTTGGCATCTGCCAACATAATTCTTAAGATTTTTTTTTCTTAAGTTTTGTGTAGGATACACAGCCCACTACATACAGCACTGCCATCAACCAGCCTGGGTGACCAACCAGTGATGTATGTAGTGGGCTGTGTATCCTGCCATAACTATAGCACTGCCATCAACCAGCCTGGGAATCTCTTAAGAATAAAAAAAAAAAAATAATAAATTGTGTAGGATACACAGCCCACTAATTGTTCCTACTGCTGCGACTCGGGGCCTTCTCTCTCAAGAAGAGAGAAGACAGTGGTGCCCGTGGGATTTGAACTCGTGTGCTATGGAGCGGCAGTCGCCGTTCTCTCGAGTAGAGGAGCCGTAATTTCAGTGTTTCAGCAGTGCAGTGCTAGGTAGTACCTAATTTGGATTCTTCAAGTCCAAAAAGCTTACTGGCTCAGTTAAAAAGGTGTTTTTTTGTTGATAGTTATATTTAGTTAATTTTTAAATGGAAAAGATTCGAACGTCTCGCGAACGAAGTAGGTACTCCCTACCTATAAATGTTTTGATTTAAATCAAATTCCTACTAAAATTTTGTAAATTATTTTTTACTAGCTTTTACCCGCGACTTCGTCCGCGCCACATATTTATTAAAGTAATTGAGGCAGTACCTACTCGTATGTCTACTACCATACAAATTCACGTTTCCTAATCAAAATCGGTCTAAGTCAAAGTTTTATACTTATTAATAAATGTACAATTTACACGACAAATTACAAAAAAACTATGTTCTCAAAAAATTAATCAAAAACAGACTTTAATTTAAAATCATATTGGGACGGTCCACCAAATTTTATTAGAGTCTATTAGTAGATATTAGTAGATATATCGTTTGATTACATGAACGCAAATTTTAGTTTGTTGTTCATATTTCAAAAACCGCCCCACTGATATTGATTCACAATTGGAAATACAACTGGATTGATAACCTCCTCCTTTTTTGAAGTCGGTTAAAATAGCATACAAAGAGTGCAAAGATCCTTCCATGCACACTTTTACTCCTCATTTCCACTCTTTTCAACTCTTTTTCTGTGATAAAAAGTCGCCGTTGTCCTTTCCTAAGTCTAGTCTATCTGTGCACCAAATTGTAACAAACTCTTTAAGTGGCTTAGGCGTGAGACGGCAACGGACAGAGAGAGCTACTTTCAAATATATAATTTCGTATTAGAATTGAAAACAGGTGTTCCTGATCATTTTATAGGAGGCAGTTGTAAAAGATTACCGAAAAGTAATACGTTTACTCCTCCAAAAAACTCATTTTCGCAGTTCTTAATTTGCCTTAATCGAGCGTTCATCATGCATAACATTTGATAAGACACCATGGAAATCTCGTCGACTATCAAAAATTCTGTCTGATAGTCTGATACGCCATTTAGTGGCTGCGCCCATCTTAAGTATTGAGGTTGTATAGTGCACTGTATTCTTCTTGTCAAGCCTTTTTATTTGATACCCATGTTGATGGGGTTCATAAAACCTAAGTTATCCGCCATTGTGTAGAGGCCGCCATCTTGGATTTAATTTGTTTATAATACATTGTATTCTACTGGTTGAGCACTTTCATTTGATACCCATATTGATGGGATTGATAAAACCTACGTTATCCGCCATTGTGTAGCGGCCGCCATCTTGGATTTAATTTGTTTATAGTATATTGTATTCTGCTTGTTGAGCCCTTTCATTTGATACCCATGTTGATGGGATTGATAAAACCTACGTTATCCGCCATTTTGTAGCGGCCGCCACCTTGTATTTCAATTTTTTATAGTATATTGTATTTTGCTTGTTGAGCCCTTTCATTTGATACCCATATTGATGGGATTAATAAAACATAAATTATCCGCCATTTTGTAGCGGCGGCCATCTTGAATTTATAATGATAATGAATAAACATAATTGTATTGTCATCAAAATCCAAAGTGTATACAACATTTCAGATTAATCGCTTGACAGGAAGAGGGTGAAATTTGAATTACTAAATTTGACCCAAGAATAAATAACAATAAATAATAAAAAAAAAACCCAATTCCACCCCCGTAGGTAAAGTTCGAAATTACAAAACTGCTAAAACATACATTTTATGGTTTCGTGTTAAATATCTAGACGTAAAGTTTCATAGTTCTTCAACAATGACGAAGTTTTCCATATAAACTTTCATCCCTTATTTTAACCCTTTCAACCCTTTTTTCGGAACAAAAAGTAGCATATGTCCTTTCTCGGGATCTATTTTATCAATGTATCAAATTTCATCAAAATCTGTTGGTTGGTTTAGGCGGTAAAGACGGACAGACAGACAGACAGACAGACAGACAGACAGACAGACAGACAGACAGACAGACAGAGTTACTTTCGCATTTATAATATTAGTATGGATTTGAAAGATACTAAATTGTGATTTAGTAGGTATCTTCCTTCTCACTGTATTATGAAACACAGCGGTAAGGTCACTTTATGATATAATATAGAAGAACTTAGGCTTTGTGTTATTACCTATGAGTACCCAAATAATTTCGTTAACGAATTGATACAAAATGTGTTATTTGCACTATTTTTCAATCGAAAATGCAATTAAAACCCAACCAACCAACCAAACAACCCAAAAATACTGAATATGGAACTTTATCTCACCTAATCTGGCATTCTCTCTTACAGGCTAGAAAGAGGCGACAGTATCGCTATTTCGCTCGCACCGCCGGTCGCTGTCGCATCAGAAGCTTAAATGATGTAAGTACAAACACACTGACTTCATTTAAATGATTTAATTGCAATTACTAAAGAAAACCAAACAAAAGAACACTTTTGCTAAGGAACACTGCTTATTTACACATTTTTCGATCACTATTTTGGCTTAAAACTATTAAAAATAGATCGTTTTAAATATCAATCTTCACATTGGCTGCTCCTTGCGGGACGCTTCGGGCGCCATATCCAAATTCCGTTCGCAGGGATGGATTGCATAAAATATTTTATTGTAATGGGAAATCGCTTTGTCTATATTTTTTTTTTTTTGCAAATACGTCTTACACAAAAGCAAACTAGAAAAAACTTAGGTATATTTTGTGGATACTGTTAGTAAATTTGGTAATGATTTAATTTTTTTTAATTTAGGTGAGGTACCTAAATTACCTCTACAGCCTTCAAATTCAAATTTAAAAAAAAGTGATAAAGTCTACTAGGTTATTGACAAAGTAAAGATGATTTTGTATTGTTCTAACAAAACTAAAAGTGCTGTAGTCTCGGGCGGACTAAGGGCTAATAAAAGCAGTTTATAGAATAACGAAAAATACTTGACGGACGTAAACGTTAATTTTTGTAAGACTTTTAAATTAGAATTAATTATTCTAACACAACTGATTTTTATCTCGTGTTGCGCTACGTACAATGAGGTGCTCTGCAATCTGTCAAAAATAGTTTGCTATTCACCAACTATGGCGCCAATGCTTAGTTTTGTACAATTTCAATAACAAAATAAAACATTGGCGCCACCTATGGCAAAATTGGCAAATATTTTGACGTGACAACGTCTTATAAATTGGTTTGCCGGGTGACACTTCAAGAAACTGCGTTACGCTCCGCTCACGTTATGCGCTCACAACGAGAGCGAGTGAGAGGCACGCGTCCCTTCCACTCGGGCATGGTTAGCCCGCCTAAGAGCGAGAGAGACAGACATAAAAAGTGAAAGGCACGCGTCCCTTCCGTAAAATTATTTTACCACTCAAAGTCGTTGTCACGTAAAACTTTCGCCCGTATACCGACTTTACAGGCAACCAATTTTTTGACAGGTCTTTTTATATCCTGAAAACGCCTCATTGTATTCCTACTTCTTATATTTAGTAGTTTCTATGTACTAGGTACATATGTCTACTTATCTTTATCTAAGTAAATAATAACTATATGTATAGTTGCCACTAATCATTCAAATTAACACACGTTTTGCATAGGTACCTTTTATAAAAAGGTAGGTACCTAGTATTTAGTTTTATAAATTGGTAAACTGAATTAATAGTTCTGCTCAATACTTTCGTACGCAATCACACCGTTTTAACACTTTATGTATAAATTGAGTTAATAATAAACCTACAAATGTAAGTTTTCATTTATTTATAGGTTTACAGTTAGATAACTAGTCCGTAGTTTTAACCAGAAAGCCAACTGCTAGTGTAGTCAATACGAAATTAAATTAAATACAAATTGTTTTTGTAAAAATATTTCAACACTATTTACCGAAAAAAAAATTGGGGAGCACATTTAAGTTTTTTGAAGTAAGTAGTAAAGCTGAGAGGTGCACAAATAATAACGTTAAACACTTTACTTAAACATAGGTAGTTACTTATGTACATAGTACATAGGTACTATGTATGTTTGGTTCAAGAATTATTTCTATTTTTACACATTAGGTTAAATTAAAAATAATTGAAAAATTAGCTAATATACCTATTGTTACAAATTAAAGAAGTGTGGCACTCGGGGACTGCCGCGGTAAAGCTATTGCATGTTGCATACATTTTTATCAACATAAGTGACATTTGTTTACCATAAAAAATATCACGGGAAATCCGTTAAGTTGGCAACACTGCTAAGAGCATTTAGTCTGTAAAGCTAATACAAATAAGATTCAAAGTCGAATGACCGAGTGGGGAGGACGGCGTTACGGTCTTCTATTCCTCTTTCTTGTGAACATAAGAAAGAGATGCACGATCACTAAAATTCGGTCCCCAGGCACGCGATAAAAGCTATGCAATAGCTTAAAACATTTCTAGATGGCCAATGGCCATAGTTCCGAGTTTTCCCGAAGATTACTTATCATTCCCGAGCATGACGCTTGAATTCAAATCACAGCCTACGAAAAATCGGTATATGACGGGCCAAAAGAAGTTTTCCCTTAAAAAAATGGCAGTCAAAGAAACTGCCGATATAAGTGTAAACTTATAAACTCAGAACTTGATAGCTTACTTTGGAAACTACGCGGGTGAAACCGAAGAGCGTGCCCATGAACATGGTCATGGTCCCGACTTTACCCAAAGATTTCTTATCATTCCCGAGCGTGACGCTAGGATTCAATTCACAGCCCACTAAAATTCTGTCAGTGGCACGCCAAAAGAACTTCAAAACCGTTTTAAATATTAACTTAGCGACAAAGCTCTTTGAATGAATTAAAAAAATATATGTAGGTACTACCTATTTTTTTTTTTTTGATTATCAATAACATAGGTATCTAACAATAAATAATTTCATGGTGAATCTTATTTAACTAATAAGGTATTTACCTGTTTTTATTTCGCTAGCAATTTAGGATTTTTTTCCAGAGAAATTACAGGGCTTAGAGATATAACATCTTAGATCTCTGGGCGATGAGCGCAGTGCAGTGCTAGGTGATGATTTGGACTCATCATGTTCCAATAGCTGCGTGTCACTGTGCTGTTATGTGGCAGGCATGTTGCGTACCATCAGGCACATGTCCTGCTCGTCTCGTCACTTCTTAATTAAAAAAAAAAATGTTGCGAAAAAACAATTACCAGATCACCGGTAGGAGTGATGATATAATTCGACTGAACGAATATCGTCTTACGCGTAACAAACAAATCTCTACAAGTCTACAAGACAATCGTGTCACACTTACCAATATGTCTAATTTTGGGAGATTTAGGTATAGATTTTTAACTAACATAAGTATGTCATATAAGTATGTCATACTTATACGTTTTTAGGTGTGAACATGGTAGATTCATATTTTTAATTTACCTACATCGATTGGCATTAATCTTTAAAAAACATTTTATAAAATTAAAAATATCAACCTCAATCCCATCCTGTGCATGCACGCTCCGCCCATTACAACAACAAAAGTTGGCGTCGTTCCTTCAAAATATCTCGTTTGGAGGCCATTTTGACGACCGTGCGAGAAAAAGATAGCGACAGCGCGCCGGTCGTTACAAACTCCCGTGCGTGAATGAGACAATTATGCAAAGATTGTTTAGTTTTTAAGTGCGAATGTGGAAAGTGCGTGGGGACATCGTTTTAGTATGTGTGCGTGGATTTCCGAGTTCATTCCAGGCGGTAGAGCAGGGAGATTAGTTCGTAGGAGATTTTTAGGAACTGAATTTACGTTGTTGGTACTTTAGAATGATTTTGCTTTAAAATTATAATAGTTGATGGTTAATAGCCATTTAATTATATTGAACTCTACGTGAATAATTTTAAGCATACTTTTGTGAGTACAATTTTATTTTACTTTTGTCAAATGTTTTTAGAGCCCGTTCTTTTCCTTGAGACCATTGTCAATAAACTTTTTACTTAGAAACTGTGATTAGCTGATAGACAAATAAAATAGAGTAAGCATTTTTTTTAATTTCGATTTTAATTCAAGTAGGTACCTACCTACTACGACCTTTCATTTGCTCTATGTGTGATGACCTAAATTATCTACTTATTTTGATGCGCTTTAAACGATAAGAATTTCAATTGCTAGGTACCGATAACGAACCACATATCTAACTAACCATTGAATTAAAGACAAACGGAATTTACTGTAAAGCTTTTAACATAGATACATACCTAAGTAGGTAGGTACCTACTGACGCAATTAACTAAACATACAAAATATTTTGTAATAGGTAGGTATTCAACTTATTTTTTTAGCGACATATGGCAGTTGACCTTTCAGGTACCTAGGTAGATAGGTACTGATTTTCTAAGGAGAGAGGGAATTTTTGTAGAGTCTTTATATTTTCACTAGCACTAAAACCGCTGGTCCTAATCGTAATTTCCCTTTACAATTTTTGAATGGCGCACTATCCCAGATTTATAATGGCAGTATTATGGAATTCACAAAAAATATTTCTACCCAAATGTCAATGTTTAAATGTATGTTACTCGATCGTCGGCTCTCGTCGTAACGCCGGAACGTATCAGGTCGTAATTTAAATCACAGTTAGATTGTAGTCTCCTTAGGCGATAAAACATTATAAGTATTTCAAACTATAAGTACTTAATCTGTATTCTAAATTTCAACTCGGTTTGTTCAGGCTTTACGTGATGAAGCAACGGACTTACAAACTTTCACATTTTTAGTAGTAGGGTTTATAGGTAAGCATAGTCAGTTAGTATACCTACTGAGGCTGTTATGGTTTGCGACAAATATACTTAGGTAGGTAAAGGTAATGTTGGGCTAAGATGCATAAAATGATGGTGGACCGTTAAAAAATCATCATAACTCTCCGAACCAATTTAAACCCATAATAATTTATACTCACCTCTACGTAGGTGCCTAAGTAACTTTTATTTTTGTGTATTGCTGCAGATCACTGCATTAAATTTTATATTTGTCCCAAATATAACTATCAAGTTATGTTTGGGACAAAGATAATATTTGTGGCGATGAAATTTTGCCATAACTCACCAATCCAACTTAAATTTATTAATATATACATTCCACTGTATGTAGAGATATGTTTATGTATTTATGCAGTCATTAAAATCATTTCTGCGCAATTTATTGCACGCAGATCGTAAACAACACCAGCTAGAGTCAGCGACACTCTCTAATAAATAACTAATTAACTTTTTCAATGGATATTATTTATTATACCGAACATTAAGAAACTTGATAAAATAAACAATAATTTCGACTCTATTCTTTGTATGGTAAAGGCTAAATTTAAGTATCGTAATTTTTAAATAACAACGCCATTTATAAGAACTTGTAAGATATTATATCAACTAAGAAATTCCTTGTTAAAGTTTTTACTGCGAAATAATTCAAGCGTACATAATTAAAACTAAACCTGAACATAATATTACATACCTAGGTACATAACTAAGTATTAGGTTATTCTTCGTTCCAATTAGTAGGTAGGTAGGTTGCCTACCTATCTATGTATGAATATAAGTATCTAAGAGTTTTTTTTACCATTACCTAAATCACATGCCGCCGTATTTCATAATTAAAATCTGTACTTATTTCAGATCATAAACCTAGAAAATGTTGTATAATGGTTTGATAAACTACTTATTTAAAAAAAATGGACAGGCTCACGTAACACAATAGGTAGAGTAGGTAAATGTTTGGTATGAGATGGTAGCTCAGCGCTCCAAAAAAAAAATATTATCAAATGCATTTGAATCCAAAAATGTATTTTTTTTTAGTTAAAACAAAATTGGTTTAGATTCTACAGATATTTTCTTCAGACATACCTACACAAAGAAACAAAATAGCTAATATTATAGATACCTAAGGTTAAGTCACGTTTGTCATGGAAGTGTACTAGAAGTTGAGTAAATAAATTCATACTAGTGCTATACAAGTTTCGTAACCCTAGAAAAAATGTAGAGATAACAATTTAGTGAATCGCCGATTCTCCATTTTACGACACCTCCATTCATTCGAGGGCTGAGAACTGGTCGTAAAATTAAGCGACGATGTGACGTCAGTTAAGTACTCCACGTAGCGGTCCAGCGGACCGCCGCGAGATGGCGCTAAAACAAACACTAAACTCGAGCTCATAAAAATAAATTTTATTGTTATGACGAAAATAAAACGCTTGTCGTCAATTTAAACATCATTTTATACTGTAATAAGATTTATTTTACGATTAACAAGTGTCTTGATGAATTTATATTACTGGAATGATGAATAAAGCAATAAAATTCGCTTTTATGTTTGTGTTATCGCTTTTCTATTGGCACTTATGTTACTGGGTGTCTAGTAAGTCACATTTTCATACAAATATGACACGTTACGTCATATTATGAGTTGATCGTAAAAGCGAATGATTATTTTATAAATAGAATGATAAACACGGCGTCTATTAGTGATTCATTTTGTTTTAGACAGTAGCGTAGGTAGTTAAATCTTTTTGGTGTGCTGATTATTTATTGGGTATTTTTTTATTTCAGATAACAAATCATAAAATATTTAAATGAATCCAAATAACACCCATTTTTTACAATTAGGTAGTACTTTCGTAACTATTTGGCTAAATATATAGGTACTTACCTAATTATACCTATTTATTTAAGCTACTTAGATGTCAAGTACTTATCAAATATATTATAATGGTATAAAATCCGTAACTGTGTAGTTTTTACCTCAATTTTTGGTTTTATTTTCACGTAATTGCATCAAAAATCAAAATGTTCGTCAACAGTACACATATTTATCTTGCGTCCAACGATATTTAAACAAGCTTGCGTCGAAGATTATTTTTAGACTCTCCTTTATTTCAGCACGAGCTTAGGGTAGCGCAAGTTACTTCGAAGCTTTTCCGATAGATGGCGCTATCGAAAACTAATTACTATCCATTAGTGGGTTATTGTAACTTTGTTCCGGTCGAATACTCATTAAAATACCTATGTTCAATTTAGAATATGTCTGTAGAATGTGTAGCATTTAGAGAATTTTTACAATAGGTTTAGGGGTATTTATTAATGTTGTATTTCCGAAGGCTATCTCACACGCGTAAACGGTACCTAAGTAGGTAAGTAAGTACCTACCCTAGGTATTTCACTGGCAAATTCAGATGTGTAAAATTTTCAATTTACTTACTAGCTTAATATACTTACTAGCTGACCCGGCGAACTTCGTCCCAGTATAACCAGATAAATAGCCTAGATACTGATTAATTTGTGAAAGCGCTATCCAATCGCATACGAAAAATTCATTCAAATCGGTCCAGCCGTTTAGGAAGAGTTCAGTGACATACATAGTATAAATATCATAAATATAATTATAGAGATTAGCATATAATTATACACCTATTATCTATATATTGCTAGAGGTCTTCACATTACTCAGTAACCTATCCTAGTAGAATTTATCTAAGTAGATTTTATTCCTTTGTCTTCTCGGGTGGCAAAAATTACAATAGGTAGGTAATTATTTAAAGATTACAAAAGCCGTTGGAATTACGTGGAATAGAAATTATCTTTTGGTGACGAGCGTAGTGCAGTGCTAAGTTATCGTGTTTTCATGTTCCAATAGCTACATGACACTGTGCTGTTATGGACAGACAGTTGCTTTGCAGTCAAGCACATGTCCTGCAAGTTCCGACACTATTTAAATTAAATAAAAGTATAAAGGATTAAAAAAAAATGTAGGTAAAACAGCCTAGTTTTTCTCTTTGACAAAACTTGGAAATGTCAATTAAGGGTAAAACCTAACATAGACAGTACCGGCGTTAGGGTAGGGCACGGTAGGGCGACCGCCCAGGGCGCCGGATGTAAAGGGGCGCTGTGGCGCAAGTTCAGGCGCCTCTTTGAGTCTAGTCTGTAACTAGGCCTCGCTCATTGATAGGTCAATACAATACAATACAATACAACAACTCTATATTAAAAGCCACAAAACAGAAAACATAATATAAAAAAACATACTATTAACTTAGCATTTAATTGGCGGCCTTATCGCTTAGAGCGATCTCTACCAGGCAACCGTGCACGGATAGGAAACATACCAAAACTAGGCCTTAGTTTATTGAAAAATCAAAAATAACAATTAAAAGAGAAAACAAAAAAAATCTTAATAAAGAGTAAATGTAAACACACTACACTACATTAAGTAACATTTTACAAAAAAAAATTACAAGTAAATTATACAATAAAAAAAAGGATAAGAAGAAAAGATAATACATTTAAACATTATAAATACATTTAAAAAATATACTTACATACATACATATTTAAATTACATGTCTGATAGTTACACAAATAAAATATATCAAGTCAAAGAAGAAATAAATCTCGCCTAGGGCGCTGGTATTGCTAAATCCAACACTGAAAATAGATAATTATCTGAAACACAGATACAGAAAACTGCTGTTACTCTCTTTGAGATTGAGACGTTGTAGCTCCAAAACAGAAATAGGAATAGAATAGGTACTACTTACTTATAAGTGTTTTGACAATGCATCAGACCTTCCGCCACGGCAGACTAAAATTTAGATGTACCTTTAACAGAATTGAACTCTATTGCAGTTAGATAGAGTTCGTGATATCCGACCCTTGACCAGATTAAAAAGAATGCTTAAAAAAAATTAACAAATATGAGGTCATAGGTAGGTAGGTACCTACATCGTATTGGCGAAATCCCATTTCGTCCAAAATTGTTGCTTTTTTTTTTGTTATATTTTTTTATGCTTTCAGGATTTAACGGTTGCGTTACATCACCCGTGGTCATAAGAAGATTTATAATTGGGTACTTTACGATAAATAAATGCTTTATTGTGAATTTGATCTACACAACACTATCCTGTTCCAAACTTTGCTAAGCTTACCCATATTTTAGCTGAAATAATTCTTGTATTTATGTAAAACTATATACTTCTTACGGCTAGTTGCGGTTGGAAGCGTAAGACAGAGGATCGGGCTGAGTGGCGTATTATAGGAGAGGCCTGTGTCCAGCAGTGGACGAACACGGGCTGATGATGATAATGATATACTTCTTATACATAGGAACACCTGTATAATGTTCTGAACAATTTTGGAGTGTTTAACTTTTTTGTGGTCAGGATAGTGAATAATAATAGCTGAAAGTTAAAGATATTGGTAGCAAAATTGACCAGTCAAGTTAAAGACGTTTAATAATAAATATTACCTACTAATGGGTAAATTCTGAAATCTTTAAACAATCTGTTGTTTCATACACTTTGTCGAGTCTTAACATTTTTTATTTATTTGTAGGTTAACAAAAATAGGTAGACGACAAGAGCAAAAGGTACCTACGTTTGCTTATAATACCTCAAAAACATTTAGTTTTTAGTTACCTACATGAAGAGTTCAAATTACAGCCAACACCCAGCACTGTATTGCACTCGTCATCTAAAGATACAAAATAATTTGTCTCTTTACCCTTTAATTTATCTGGGACCTTTTAACCGGAACGCAGTAATATTTGCACGTCACTTCTTGGCGGTAGTATAACTTACAAAGATGTAGTACCTACTTCCTCAGGTGGACACAGCCAAAGATCTCAACACACAGATGTGCCCTCCCAAACTTTAGGGCACATGGAATCATGGCATTGCTGGGAAGAGTGAGCTCACTCATTCCGTTCCAGTCGGTTGCAGGAAGCGGTGAACGCCGGAAGTTTTTACTTATCACTATTCGTTGTCAACAACCAAAATAAGTAGCACCACAGCATATCGCGCCGCTAGCGATTCTAGGGGTCAAGTAGATTGGTTATGTGTAAACTACTTTCGACACACATAGAGACGCAGTTTATTACCAATTTCAAGTTACTCAGGGCACATCCATTGGTTTATATCGATGGACACAGCAAAGAGTCCTACCACTACGAAAAATCTGTACCTAATCATCATAGACCTTCAAAAAATTAAGTCAAAATTGTGTCCTTGACCACATAATATGGTAAAATTCATTGAGTAATTTTCCTGTTAAATATCGCGTCGTATAATAAGCGTCGTATTACACAGCTCTCACTAGAACAAATCACAATAGGAATTTTCGACGTTTGTGATGTAAAATGAACTCAAAGACACAAAATTGAGCTTCGATCAAGTTTTGTTATGTGACGATAAGTGAAGATCAGTGAAATCTCAATACAACAATGGAACTTAGTTTTGTAGCGTTTAAGATGTCAGTAAGTATTTAGAGTAGAACCAGTTAAATAAACGTATTTAGGAGGCAGGGAAACTCCTTTATAATCACCCCACTTGGCAACATAATTCTTTATTGTAAGCTTACCTCATAAACAATTCTTACTTGCAACCAAGGCACATTCTGAAAATGAAATATTGCTTACCAAGATTTCAATCATACGAAGCAGCGCCATTAATAAACGATTAAGCTCCTATAAAACTAAAGAGGTGGATCTTCGACGTCGCAACATTGTAGCTTTGTATAAAGAAATAAATCTTAATACCCTGAGACCACCTCAATCTTCTCATCAGTTAGCACCATTATACACCTGCGGAACCGCCCAGTAGCTGTTGAGAGGCCATAACCAGAGGCACCGATCGTTATTACACCATAAGACGCTCAATGAGAACAATGTTGTTGCATTGTTTCTACATAGTCTTCAAGCCTTACTCTATAACACAAAATATTTTGATAGGATATCGAGGTACGAGGCTCTTAGGTGTCTTCAGTCAGTATGAGGGTGTTACAAGGTTGTGTTAAAAATTAAGTCCAACTACCGTAATACGAAACTTAATTTAAGTAGGTAAGTACTAATTTGATCGCTGTGGTGACTTCGTTTGGTGCCACAAACGTGATTTATTTTTGTATCACTTTGATTTCACCCAAAAATTTGACAGAAGTTTTGACCCACACTAGTCTTGTTAATATTTAGAATTGGGAGGTACCTAAACAGAACAAGAAAGTAGAGTTAATTGTCGTCGACTAATTAATCATAGTTAAAATAACTGCAACTGGAAAATCTTCGGTAGGTAGTAGAAGCCAATAGGAGCTAGCTGAAAACTTTTATTACCCACTACTCCTATGCTCCCATAATCTTTCGCCAATTTTCAATTGCACACACTATGTTTTCCTTTGCAAATATTGACCCCCATTATTTACATAGGCATGTAGAACACTTAGAAATTGATACGACACTACATATCTGAAAAAAAAATTGGTTCCTATTAGGAGGTCACTACCACATCGCTGTTTATTCACCTAAAGACACTCTAATCTTGAAAAGTACCTACGATATAAATAAACAGCTGTATATTCTACGTAAGTATGTAAATAAAATAGATAGATATCGGTGGAGATTTGTTTTACAACACTATTTATTTATCCCACCCAATAAAGCTTGTTCTATGGAAACCGGACAGATATTGTGGAAGAATTACCTACTAGTATACTCAGCTGTTGTCTGTTGTACGAGTAATGTTGTAAATACTAGTAAGCAACAATTTAATTCTAGATAGGGATCGTACGTGAGGTCTGTCTTACGATAGGCAATTGCTTATTAAATTAGCACCCTATTACATACTCAGGCGATAGTATCAATCTAAACATCAATAAAAACGAAATTACAGTCATAAAATCTCGTCGGAGACTTGAAGACGCGGGCAAATCGTCGAGTAGTTATGTCTTCACACGATTAAGTCGTAAACTACCATTGACTCCTTTATCTCTATTAAACGGGTGATACTTTAAACAAGTCAATAATCGTTCAATAAATGTCGAAAGAACGGCATAATAACCATCCACGTGGGGCCGCCTACGTCCATAAAGTTTCGAATTTATATAGAGGTTTAGCCCCACAGGCGTTTAAGAAACAATGTTGCCAGTTTCATGCTTAGTACCTTGTTCTGGTTGAGGTAAATTGATTCGTGGTTATTTAGTGAGATCGTCAGAGGATGAAGAAATTAATTTAGTGTTTACAACCTCGTTTGCTTGAGTCATGGCAGGGGCGTGTTACTTTGTATTTGCAAGTTTATGCAAGCTGATTTTCTTCTATAAGTTTAAAATTGTTTCTTAAGTTTAAAAGTACTGACAGTATTTTCACTAGCTCAGGATGCAGTGCTATGACAATAAAAATTTCAAAATCCGATCGATAAAGATTTTTTTAAGGTAAACATTAAAATCAAACACCTACAAAACTGCAACAAATAATCACTCTATTTAATTTTCATTTCTAGGGTCATAGGTTAAGGTTGAGTCTGCTCTGTAACTACGAGTAAATCAAATAGGTCTAACTAGTTATAAAATAGTCGATTTAGTTGATAAAAATCATGATTAATGTATAAATACACAGTGGATCAAGTACCTAGAACTTGCCACTAGCTACTACCAAATATTAAAATTTTTTAACAAGTCATTCTATTTCTTATAAAAATCCAAAACCTACCATTAAACTTATGACATATAAAATAATATATAACAAATTATTTTATTAAGTCGGTACATACATACATTCCTACTTTGTTTTAACTTACAACAAAATTTTCATAATTTTCATAATTAAAATTTCATATTAGGACCATCTACTTCTTACGAATCTATAGTACTTAAGTAGTTTCTAATTATTTACTTGAAATCAGAAGAAAAAATCACAACAACTACATTGCATTACTTTACTACCCATCAAAATTTTCCTCATTGCAAATTTTCGTCGCTCTCAAAAATGACGCCTTAAATCCTCAAAATCTGGCGCCCCGAAACATAACAACCTCATAAAACCGTCCAAAAACTACACCTAAATGGGTCGTAATTTTCAATCTGACAACACCAATGCACATAATCTGCTTCTGTTTATACAGTTACCGACTTCTATAAACGGCGCAATTCGAGCGACGTTTATGAGGAGTTGAAGTTGTAAAAATCGTGTTTACGACTGAAGCGCGTGCCTTGCTGCGCGGGCGCCGTCCCCATCGCATCTGTCGCTCGGATTTGAATAAGGTTGTTCAAGTCTAGATTTTGATTCGATAAGGTTCTTCGAATGAGTTTAAATTTGTATTTGCAAGTTATTTTACTTTGTTACGTAGATTAGTTTGATGGCGTTTCGATTGCTAGGAATGTTTGAGTATTAATTTAGTTTTAAATGATAATAGGATTGCCGTTACATATAATAAAAAGCAGCTTAAGATTATTTATGGAAATATTTCTGGTTTATTTAATATTACGAATAATTTGATTAATTCATTAAATACTCTCAATTTCATAATAAAGACAGTTTTCGATTGCCGTATTCCACACATTTACCTAAAGCTTAAGTAGATACCTACATACATGACTTAAAAGCTGTTAACATTTTTAGGGGAATTCAATGTTAAGACATCATTTCAATTTTGTCTTTTGAAACTCGTTAAGTTCAAACAGACACAATTAATTTCAATGAAGCTTACTGTTAATGTAAGTAATACGGCGTTGTGTTTCTGTGAAAACTTACATACACAAGTAAAAACGCACCTGTAACCGTAGTAAATTACGGTTTCAGGTGCGTTAAAAACTAAAAAGAACAATATATGTAAATAAGTACTGAAATAACAACATGAAAAGAACTAAAAAAACGGTTGCTCCATATGACGGTAGAAGTTAAGAGGTATTCAGATGGTTGGCTGACTTTATTGATTGACTACGAGTAGGTATATACCGACAATTAGGTACGGTATCAAACTAAGCTAGTCCTCCATCTAGGGCCTACTGTCATAGGTCCTTTTACGTAACAAAAACAGATGATTGACTTACACAGTTGACTTTTTCAGTTCCTGCGAAATTTCACCTGCCTATGTGTCTCTACATGAATGTGAACTTTGCAGCCACTGTTATAGATCTCGTAGGTAAGTACTTGTCTCCTAATTAGTCTTAGCGGTGAGCGAGAAAATTCTTGATAGCAGGAGATAAGTACCTAGGATGACACATGTATACACAGAAGGATCTGTCTATCACCTCTGCAGATCTGCCGGAAGGTCAAACCTCTGGGGACTCTTTAAGTCACCAACTTCTTCAGTATCTTGTTAGTTTGAAAAATCGTATAAGAACTTTGTTTATCTGTTCTTATACGTGAGTAAATCCAATGAGTTAAAAGATTCTTAGCGGATTTCAGAATAGAAAATTGATGGTTATTAAGGTTCTAACATTTATTTACGGCGTAGAACCACGAGCTATTTGAACACGAAGAATACAAAATTAGGTACAGCCTATCACTGGACTATGCTCGTCACCCTTTAGTAGGTAGTTGTTCGTAGTGATATGTATAACTTTGTAAACTTTATACCCTACGATTCATAAAACTGAACGTGACCTGTCGAGTTTCTCTGTAGCTATTTCCTATTAGTTTTTTACAAAGGTGTCGTGAAACACATTGCATGCAAGAAAGCGTGCTATGTACCTGCTTACCGTACTTAACCAGGCGCGGTCTGTAAAGGGAGGGGGGTCCACATCACCCCCCTATTATAGACTATTTTTTTACCATTTTTTAAATCATATCATAGAGTGACGAGACAAGCAAGGCATGTGTCTGATGGTACCTAAGTATGTCTGCCACATAACAGCACAGTGACATGCAGCTATTGGACTTGAAGAGTCCAAATCATTACCTAGCAGTAAACTACGCCCGTCACCCAGAGATATAAGATGTTCCATCTCTTTGCCCTGAAGTTACACTGGAAACATTGCCCTTCAAACCGGAACACAGTAATATTTTCACGTGACTGCTTGGCGGTATAATAACTGGCAAAGGTGTGATTCCCCAGACGACTCTGCAAAGCGTCCTACCACTACAACGCGGGAAAACCACTGGAACGGCAACTAAGCGGGTAAATACGTGGAGCGCTACTAGTAAAGTATTATTTACTCGATTTATTGTTAAATCTTGTGGCGACCCTCTAAAATCTGTGGCTGCGTACTGGTGACCCCCTCCAAAATTCGCGGCTGGGATCGCGCCTCTACCCAACAAGTGCTAGGTAGGTAGGTACCTACAACTCGTACGACGGCTAGTGCGAGAGGCAAAGAATGGTATGACCTCGACTACGTTAATTATTATTACAGGCGTATCGGTAAATATAAGTACTTACTAGTTTCAGCATCTCTTTTTTTAACTTTTGTTGGTTTTCGCCTGATGTTAAACGATGATGCGGTCTACGACGGAGCGTGTTTACCTAGAAGAAACCGATTCACTCTCGATTTGAAGACATAAAGATTGTAATTATCGGGAAAAACCCACTCAAGCAACGCATTCCACAGCTTTGACGTTCTTATCACAAAAGTGGAATCGAATCTCTTCGTTTGTGTCTCTGGAACATCAACCATGAAACGATATCGCTTTTTCGAGCTACGAGCATTCTGATAGAAAAAAGGGCAAGGTGGTATTAGATCGTGCAAATCAGTCGCACACTCTCCGAAGTGTATTCGATAAAAACCCGATAAGCTAGTAATTTTTGTGCGGTGCTTGAGACTTTGCAGTCTTATTCACATGAGGGCGTCATTTCCTATGAGCCTTTTGGCCCGTCTCTCGATCTCGAATTTGCCATTACAACTCTAAATGGTACAAGAAAACATCACCAAGAAGCGTCATTGTCGAGGAACAATCTAGTTTAGAGGCATCCTCAAGTGGTTCACAATTTAGTAAACGGTAAACGATAGGTTTGTTGTACCCAGGTTCTACACACGTTCTCTGAAACACCGAAAAACAAACAATAAGCTAGCATCTGCGATATTCAACAGAAGCGCACTTTTTGAAGAAGTATGTCGTTGCCTATGAGCCTTTTGGCACGTCTCTCAATCGATTCCGGAGCCTTCAGCTGGTGCTTTGCCCTCCCAAAGTTGCAAACCGTACTCAATGCAAGACACAAGTTAACCACCTCTTCACTTCAATAGGTCCTCTTCATAGCATTAAATGTTTAAATATAGAAAACTTACATTTTTTACGTTAGATAACTAAACAATAGTCTTCGCCGGACCGCCTCCCCTGATGTGTTGACATGAAAGCGAAGTAAACACGAGTTTGTAGAGTCTTCGTTATCTTAGTATGAAAAATAAGAAAAGTAACTCTGCGTTATCTTTGCGTAACGCTAACAAATATGCGATAACAGAAGAGAGCCCTGACGTACGTGCGATGTAACATCTTTTCCATACATTTTGTGGCGTTACGTGATGATAAAGCAAATGGTATGTATCTCTTCGTACTTCGTCCAACGTCCTCTTTGCCTGAAACAGAGTATAAAAGTACAATTATTCTGTGTCGTACTTAAAAACGATATTACGTTCACGAAATAACTGGTGAAGTAGCGAATTTACATTGTACTAAAATAATTATCAATGAGGAAAATAAATATTTAAGCAATTTTAAAAACAATACTTTTCGTAAAATAGTCGAACTCATTAACATAAGTCATCTTTATATAGCACATAAGAGATTTTATAATAAAACTATGTCAATGTACAAAAATAACTTGTAGGGAATCAAAAAAAATCTTCATTCCCTACAAGTTATTTTTGTAACTTTTATAATAGGTAATATATTTTTGAAATTTCGTTACTTTTGAAATTAAAAACTATGTGAAAACATCAACAAAATTTATTCGAAATCAAAGATAATCAAAAAATTATATAATCATGAAAGAAAACTGTCAAGTTCTCGACCCTATATCGGCAAATATATGTTTAAAGAGGTGACTGCAATAAAAGTGCGATCGTGTCTCCTGGTAGGCCGCAGTTAAGAGCCATTCATTCGTTTGATGACTTCATTTCGACGCGCCAAGTGAGTGCTTGTGATAATGCGCTATTGTTTACCCTTCGATAGTGCGCCCGTCTACTGCACGCGCCACGCTGCGACAGAAAGAGACAGCCATACATCCGCAGACACCCCGCTAAAACCGAGCTATCCACGAATCACGTCCCATCACTCTCAAACGCACGTAAAACGCTTTAGTATGAGCGTAACAGCGCTATCACCCGTAAAAACAGGTAGTAGAAGAAATAATAATCATCTTTACGACTTCTCACTCTATTCAGCACCTTGTTACGATACTGCGCGCTCATTGTACGGGCCGAGGAGTTGTAAAATCTTTTCTTTACTCGCTCGTTTCACTAATTGTACGTTTATGAGTTTACGACTGCTGCGGCTTAACTTTTCTGTGAGCCGACACTGTTTTGTTCAGTTTTTTGAAAGTTGTGCTTCCGGCGAAATTAATTTTGATTTATGGTTTTTTGATGATAAAAATAAGCGCCACTTGTAACGATAATACATCAAGTGGGTCAACGAATGGGAGTATCTAGTGAATGTAAAGTTTGGAGGTTGGGGGAAGTAGCACGTGTAGTGATAAGAGAGTAAAAGAGTGTAGTGATAATATTTATAGTCATTAGCGAAAAGGGGACGGAACAATCGTGGTTCGGCGGCGTGGTATCGCCGGCGATCGCGGGGCGGCGCGCGTGTCGCGCCACAGTACGCAGCGTGAGCCGTAGCGCGCCGGTCGCATCGGTAGCCTTCCGCGCGCTCCCGACTCACGCAGATCAAAACTTCGCTCGACTCGCAAACCGCGCCTTCCGACCCAGCACCCGACAGCCAACAGACTCGCGGGCGCCGCCGCTCGCACCACTCAAAAACTCGTAAAACCCGCGGCACGCGCACAACACTCGTAAAATAATCGTAAAAAGTAAACACACGTCGACTGGCCTTTATCGCCGACGAAGCCCATTATGACGCTCGAGTGACGTTTAAGAGGCAATAAAATTAATAAAATTAAATTACACCGTCCGTATTCGGAAGTGACATTGGCGGAGGTCGCGTTATCACGGCGTGAGGCCGCGATGACATAAGACTGAGTGTTCTAAACTGTGACGTTGAGTGACTGGTCAGAATGAACTCCTATTTCGAGCAGGGCGGTTTCTACGGCGCCCACGGCGTGCACCAGGGCGGCGGCGGCGGCGACCAGTACCGAGGGTTCCCCCTTGGACTCACATACGCGCAGCCTCATGCTCTGCACCAGCCGAGGCCGCAAGACTCTCCTTACGACGCCTCTGTGGCGGCCGCATGCAAACTATACGCTGGAGAACAACAATACGCTAAGACAGACTGCTCAAAACCTGGCGCAGAGCAACAGAACGGTTACGGCGGCAAGGAAGGCTGGGGCTCTGGCCTGGGGGCTTTAGTCCGACCCGCCGCTTGCACCCCTGAAGCGCGGTACAGTGAGTCCTCGAGCCCAGGCAGAGCTCTACCCTGGGGGAACCAGTGCACTCTCCCTGGCTCCGCGGCCACGGCGGCGCAACCGGTCCAGCATCAGCCCACTAATCACACCTTCTACCCATGGATGGCCATAGCAGGTCAGTGTCCGAACAAATCTCCAGCTATATAATTTAATTTGCATCACTATCTTAATGCTCTCAAATTGCTCGGAAATTCTTCAAATATGATTTTTTATTGTCTCGTTATCTTATCATCTGAACATAAATCTAATTGGTTAATTAGACGCATCGAGTTAAACAACTCTACCTGCTCTTTGTGTCCATATTTTGATGTATTTCCTGACCATACAATTGGGCCCCTAAAATGCTGCTATCCACTTGAGGCGACCGATATGACCAGCATGGTCCCGTACCGGTCTTGTAAGACACCGATAGGAGCACAGTCAGTTGTCGGTAGCAGGTAAAGAGCCGTCAACTCAAGTGTCAATAAAAAGCACATAAAACGAACGACCCTCGTTAGCACCTTATTAGTGGGACAGATTTAAGTGCCATTCATGATTTTATTGCGGTCATCAAATCTCGGAAACTTCAGTAAATAATCAATTTGAGGCGATAAAAATGAAATAAAATTTTATGAAGTGTCTAGTGCGTGTGAAAATTAATAAAACAAAATAATTATGTAGAGTCGTCAAAGAGTTTTATTGCCTTTTTATTTGTATTGTTATGGTTATACGTTTGATGAATTTAATGAGCAATTTTAGCAATTTATTTGACATTCTTATTACTAATTTACTTTTATATGCTTATATGTTTTTACTTATCATGATTTCTTTTAATTGGTTTTAATTTTGTAATTTTCGAAGCATCAGAAGATATATTAATTTTTGACGGTAGCGATGGTTAAAACAATTAGTTAAATCAATTTAATTTGTATGCTTTACAAAAATCATAATCACAACTATTTATTCGCAATATTCGTTATAATTTGTTAAAAACAGAAAGAAAAATAAATGTTTAACAGAACCAAATAATTTTCTGATCGTTTAAAACGCAAATAATTATGTGTAAGTCAAATAAAAATAAAAAATGTGAATGAAATCAAAACATACACCTGCAAACTTTTATTATATTTACACTAAAATTGTTGTTTCAATGAAATAAGTTGATACTTATCTAACTCTTGTATTCAATATTTAATTATGGCTGTAGAACATCTGCTAAATAAGCTAACGTTTGAGCCTTGATTTTAAACTTCCAAAGTTGGTGCAGAAGTTATTTCTTTGGGCAGCTTGTCACATACAATTGGAACCATGACATACGCTAATCAAGACCCATCAACCATCGGACCGAACTCAAATATTCATGAATATAATATTTTAAAATTTATTTTGCGAAAAAAGTATGTATTGACTTATTTTTCTAAATCAATTAGTTTATTAATTTTTAATTTATTAACCTATCTTGCCCCGATGTTAACCAAATACCTCTAATCCCATCCTCAACGGTCTCTATTAGGTATTATGAACCAAACTGTGGATATAATAAAATACCAAAGAAAGTATTTGTGATGTTACACCAATACTAAAATTGAGAAATTTTAGAATTTAAATTTTAAAATTTCTCAATTTTAGGATTTAATTTTGAATAAATTAGAATTTTGAAAATTTTAAATCAGAAGTTTGAATATTAAAAACAAAAATAGAAAACTTCGGGAATGTTTCTAAATTTGATTAAAAAAATAAATTTAAAATTGTCGTTTTCTCATAACTTAAAAAAAAAAACAAAATTAACATGTTTGAAGTCATTATAAACATAATAAATTTCAAATATTTTTTCCACTCGCATTTATTTATCACACGTTTTACAAAAATGACATTGGTGGCGTCATTTTAGCGTCCGATGATACAGTGAGAGCGATCTGTGCGCCCGCGCCGGGTCATCGAACCGATCTAGTTTGGGTGTATTATTATTAACCTTAAGAACGCCAACACTGTCACCTATTCTGTGATGAACTTACTAACTTTCACACAATCTATAACAAGCCGAACTGAAATACTTCCCCATTTAATTTATAATTGCAATGAAATCGAAAAATAAATTTGTGCTTTGGTAGAGTAAGCTCCATCATTTTGGCCTTATCCTTTCTTTTTCTTAGCTTTTTCATTAAAATATTAGAAAAATGAAATTTACTTTAGGTAGGTACAACTAAAATTTGATAAAATATAAAAAAAAAATTACGGGAAAAATTTCAGCCATATTTTCTAATTGGATTTACATTCCCATCAAAGATATTTCACATTTTGCTTGTATTTTTAGCTTTCAAAAAAAACCTACGTACATAGAAAATAAGCAATTTAATATAGCCAATGACTATATTAATAATGAAGATATTAAATAGAAAAACTACTTTTTAAATAGATATTAAAGAGAAAAAGCTGTATCGGTTGCTTTTTCTAATTCGTCAAAATTCAAATGTTTACTCATAAGGGAGTTCTAATTGGGTATGGATAAACTTTCACAAAGGTAAACTGGTTGGAAATCACAATTAAAAAATTACTAACGGATAATTAAGCAACGCGTGTGGTCCCGCCTCTCATAACTCATGCGACTTGATAAAATTAAGTAACACGGGCTAAAAAATAAAATAAAAATGAGTGGCATTGTCGGCCATAATTCACTTTGGGTTCACGCAACACGGTTCGCGAAACAATACAAGGACGTGGTATGAAGTTCCGATGTTCTGATGTTCCGATCCTGCTGAACGCCATCCGGTCCGGTTGGTGTGACCGCTGTTTCATTTTTCTACTCTGTGGCTTTCTGCGGTTAGGGCTGCCTTTGTTTTTTTTAATTGGATTATTTGGTCATGTTTTATTTTGTTCCCAAATTTTAAATTAGAAATTGTTCACGTAGTATTCAAAATACATCACGTATTCAATTTACTTTTAAGGATGACGTATCTAGGTAATTTATAAATTTAAAAAAATATTCGTGATTTGTTTGTCACAGTATTTAACAACCAATAAAAAAACATAGATTTTAAGCTGAGATATTTTTTTTTTGTTCTATTAGGAAAATAGTGTAATTAAGTAATAAGTTGAACTTGTTTTCGGAACATCTATTTGTTTAAACACTTCTAAAATCTGATTAATATGTTATTAGTATCTGAGTAAAATAACTATAAAAGTATGTATTTCTATTTGTGCAATGTGTGCTATTTTAATCATTTAATCAATCTTATTAGAAGTATGTACAAAATAAAACTTTCAGGCAACAGATACGCATAAAATTACTTACTAGATTTTTTTTCACTGAATGAAGTAACTTTAAAACACCAAATTATGTAGTGAATAGTAGAGGTATTTTCACAATAGTTGCATTATGTACTTATATCTGTAGGTTCGATCTAATGTGGCTCAATGGCTAGGTTCAAAGTATTATTTGGAGAACATTTATTTAAAAAACTCGCGTAAAAACATAATCTTCAATATTATCAACAAGATATGAATTGAATAATAATGTACTTATAAGGATAAAGATTAATATAACCCGCGCAATTGGATATAATGGATATAAATTCGTTAAACAATATATATTTTGTCATTCCTAACAACTTCCGCAACCTAAAAGTACGAATGAAAAAACATGAAAGTTTTTATTAATTAACAGGTTGCTACTAAAGTTTATTAGTAGTAAGACATTGTTTAACTCTATTTAAGCTATAGAAATTGCGTTAATGTTTAGCATTTTGAATTGTGTAAGTTATTACTCCCGTGTCATACAATTGTCCGAACTCTATACGAAGACCTCAGAATGCGGCTAAAACGGAAGTTGTGACTGTCATCTCAAAATGCGTCAATCCGTTTAATAAACAATAACAAAAAAATAACAATAATAAATAAAATGTATGATAATCACGTTAATTTTAATAGTATGGATAGTGTTACACAATCTCTACTAATCTGGTGGCAACCCTGACAGTCGTTGAGTGATACGATGACGCATTAGAAAGAACGCCCTCTTTTGATAACGCTATAAAACGGTCTTGTTTATTATTTTATTAAGACTTAACACAGACGTTTAGTGCCTGATTTAGATTATAACTACGATTTATGACTCATTCAGACAATGTGTCTATCTTTGGTTTTTACCTAAATATTTTGTGTAGGTACCTACATACATTATTTTTAATAATTTGGCAAGCTTGAAGTAATTATATATTAGTGTTTGTGTTTCATGAAATATCAATTGTAACCATAAACTGTTTATTACATATGATTCAATAAGAATTCTCCTATAAAATATATAATTTAGACACTATCGATAATTAATATACCAATTTACTTAAGAATTCTATATTTATTAAATATTTAATTTACTTAGATACTGGATTGATATAAGACCATTTCGGCATCAATTGGTTTATTATTTTTCGTCAACAATCTTAGGACTTTGATACAATTTGATTAACTCCTTTCTTACTTAAGTTTCATCGCATTTTGGTAACTAATAGAGTCCTTGCCAACAATTTTTCAGGTAGGCAACAATTACAATCTCTAAGACCGTCGCAAAGTTGCTTTCGCGATAATATTATTTTATTAGAATAGGTATTTATTAGAATAGTTTATTAGCGATTAGACCTAATACTAACTGTCGCATTAGCTTTGAGTGTACAAATTGTGGATTATTTTTATACATGTACTTATCTATTTATCTATCATCTTTATCAGTATTTTATCCGATTCGTTTAAGTGAGTGCGCAACTGATTTTTACAATTTAATGTCGCCATGCTGTTTTGCATTAGCTCAACTCTTAATAGGCAATAGAGAACTTCTATAGACCATTACCTACAAAAAAGTATCTTCTAAAAATGTGTCTTTAAATTTGTCTCTTTTTTGTGGAAAGTTCGCTATGTTGGCAATACTGGCTATGGTCCTATAGGTAGACGACGTTTGCGTATTTTTGAACTCTTATAAACCTCCTTGGTTACCAATCGCTGTACTTGGCCCTATAATTTCTAAACAGGTTCTGAAATTGGCGACTGGCAATCGCTCCGGGCCACCTCAAATTGTTAGTTATTTTTATTTGAAGGGAATGAAGTTTTAATCAATACTTGTTATAAGAAATTGGAAATAATTTGATTACGTTTGTACCATAGAAACTTGATACTGATATTTCTGTTATTGCTGATAGTGCTCAATTTGGTTGTCAAAAATGTGTGCCTACTGCCATATTGGGAATATGGCAGTAGGCACTATTTTGTGTGTTGGTAGGACTCTTTGGTGGTAGGTCTCTTTTGCGTCAACCTGAGGAAGTAACATAACGTTGGCAGTTTTTCTACCGCCAAACAGCAATGTGCAAATACTTACTCTATGTCAAATCTGTGTATCGGAGCTAAGAGCAATGTTTTCAGAGAAATTACAGTGTATAGAGATTCGATATGTCCGTACAAATTTGACAGGTTTTCAGCTCGCGTAAGCCTTTTCTCCTTCTAATTAATTGTTAGGAGAAAAACTATTTGAGATTTTTTTCTTATAATCCTAATAGGTATGTATTTATCAAAAATAAATTACCTAAATAGTTACACAGTAATGTTCAAATAATAAATGAATACAACTAAATGATCATTAAATTACTAAACAATTACATTTTTCACAAGATTTTAGACCACAGAACTATTGAGTAGCGAGCATACCATATTGTAAGTAAAAAATGAGGGTTTGCCAGTGTTACGCTTCGGATGTTGCTCTACTACGAGTTTGACTTCTAAGATCTTCATCATATTGAATTTTTAACAAGTTTCGCTACATTGTAATTTTATTTCAAAAAATGTATTTTTTTTTGAAATTATGCAATATAGGTACCTACCTAAATATTTTTTTTTAAATGTGGTATTTTATTATATCATATTTTATATCAAAGTTTGAATTTGCTCTATAAATAAGATTTCTAGACGAGTCTAAACGTGATGAAAAAAATATTATAGATATAATAAAATTAAAATAAATACTTATTGATGGACATTTCATACACAAGATGTTATCTACCTAATAGACAACTAACTTGGCATGAATTTTGTTCTAATTTAATATTTTGGCAATGTCAATTGAGCTAATTAACGTAAGTACTTATACCTATATAGTTTTACAAATTAAGTCATGGGGATAAGCTGTCGATCGCGTCATGCGATTTGTGTATTTTTTAATATAATGAAAAAGGCAGATAGTAAGTATACATGTAGGTATTAAAAAAGCAGATGTACCTACATATATAGGTGGCAATGTACCTAGTAGGTAGGTACTAAAAATTACTATCACTATTTAGTAACTTTTCCTTCTTTTGAAACGGACTCATTGTTTTAATTTAATGTTTCAATCTCGAAAATAGAGTTGATTTCTATTGTACCTCTTTTTTAGATATGTTACTTTACTCGATTACAAACAAACAGATGAGATCCAACCTTATTATGTCAATCAATAATATGTAGAATAAACAATTAAAAATGTAAGCAAGGGATTGGAAATGACAAAAGTCAAGAATGACACGTACCTTTACAATAGTAGACATTGCTCAAGGTGTTCTAATAGACCTTTTGCAGAATACCCCAAATCGGTTTGTTCGTTCACCTCACACAAACAAAACAAACACAACAACATAGAAATAACAACATAATAGCCCGCAACAGTCGCAGGCCATAAACTAATAATGGGGGAGATATGTTTTATGAGTTTCAAGTTTTGAATACGTCTAAAAGACGTTTTTTGTTAATTTAGTGCAACGCAAACCGTCCGCGGGCTAGCACGTCCGCAGTTATTAAAGTATCAATATTTGAAATTGGAACACCATGTTCTAAATTCGAAAGATTGACTGACGGGTCGGTTATGGCGGAGGAGGTGCGCATGCGTTCGTTTCCCGCCTGCTCGCCGCATGCGCCGACGTCGGCCATCTTGAATGAAATCGATCAAAGGTGCACTGTGAAGTGAATGATGGAAGAATAATATAATTATACAAAATAATATATTTTATAAGTGTTTCGTGTGTGATACGTGTTAACATAAACGATAAAAGTGTTTCGTAAACATTTTGGCATTTTTATAGCTTAAGCCAGAATATAAAAAACTATAAGAGGTGTACTTTACTCAAAAACTTTCGCAATTTGAATAGATATTTAAAACATCATGCAAGACTTTTAGATATTCCATAATTATGTCAATTTTACATATGTTGCGTAGATCTGTGTATAATAAATAAATAGATGAAAGTCAGCTCTACTACTCACAGTATCCCAGTATATGTTTGTGATATAAATAAATTAATTAACATACTATTTAATAGATATTTTTATCTTTCATCTAATAACGTAAATTATCAAAAACGTATACATGTAATATATGTAGTTTTAAAGTGTCCACCAATATTTATAATCCTACAATATTGACGATATAATTAACTTAATTTATGAATGGTATATTTTTTTAATGTTTATTTAATTGTTTATGGAACAATATAAGTTCATTGGTAGAATATAAATGTTGGTTTTTAGAGATGTACTTCGATATAAGTTAGTAAAATATATTTATTTAGTAAATCGTTGCTTTAAAACTAACTATCCATGTGAGTACATAAGCGTAAGTAACTTCGTTAAAAACTATGGTATATATTAGATAACACTGATAGGAATAAAATAAACATCGTCTAGACATAATTAAGATATTAATGTGCAAATGAATTGCCTAATACGGAATTAACTAAATGTTAATTTAACTCATTTTAAACTAAGTGACTAGGTATATTCTCATTTTAATCGGCGGCGGCGTAACATGCACACTTATCCACAGTTTTAGTTGCAGTTGTTAGGTAAATGGCAGTGTGTTGTATTTTTGTCAGCGTATAAAGTAGTAAAATAATTATTTTGTAGTGATTGTTTATCTTGTACATTTAGAAAATGTGTAGTATGTAATTATGTAGGACGGATGTTTAAATAGTAATTAGTAAGTTTTTTTCTTATGTAAATCGTTAGAACATGGCATGGCTTTTATCCCTGTTACTTATCATTTTTATCACGTTAATTTGAAAGTTAAAAAACTCTGTCTGTCTTAATTTCTACCGTTTTAATATGTTGTGCCAAACGTTTAATAAATTATCAATTTGGTGCATAACTGCGAAAACACGTGATAATCATTCAAGTAACAACACGAGTGCATAAATCTTCCTACCTCGCCGGTCGTATGTAAAACTGGTCTTTACAATGTTGCTGTGTCCGACGAGCTCTGAGAAGTCAACTAAGGATCGCATTCCAGTTACAGACAGCTGTAGGACGCAGGCGAGTCTCAAAAATATGAAAATAAGATCTGCTCTTTAATCGCCTAATCAAATGGCTTTGGCTTTGCTATAGCTGTCTCTATAATTTAGAGCGAAAAGAAAAGGGAGGGCAATATGCTAGCTGTGCCAATTTTAGCAAGACGGTAGACCTTTTATAGTCAGCTGTAACGGTTGTTTTGTGTAATATTATTGTAAATTTCAGATTTATTAGATATTCCGCGAGTAGAAGTACATATAAATTTATTTGAGTCATTATTTAAGATGCTATTTTTCGATAATAGTTTTGTACACTGAGTGCTTGATTAAACTTACTGTTTAAACAAACAAATAATAGCAGACTCGATGTTTTACAAAAAACTACATAGGTTCAGAATTTGTTCAAATTGCACACCTGTTATAATTTCAATTTGAAATAATTTACCTTAGATATTGTAAAAGTGTTTCACAAATAAAGATACGAACATAAAAAAACTAAAACATAAAAACGGTGCGCTTTCTTCATTACCTATACATTTAGCCAAAAATCCTTGTTGATCTTAAATACAACAAAAACGTTAAATACTTATTACAAAAGTGACATCTAGTAAAAACATTCTAGGTAAATTAAAATCTTGCTTCAAAAAAACCTAATGACTAAATATTATTTATTTCTTTACTTACGAGTCATATACTTATTGAGCCCAATCGATGTTGTGTTTTATGTCGTTCATATTCCCTTGTTGTTCATTTCCTGAAACATATGGTGCAAATTACATAACTGTAGATAATAAATGTGTATAGGTAAGTACACTTGTGGCGTCTCACGGTTTTACTCCTGCTTAGTTTCAATTCCTTAATATACCGGTTATAAAAAATATAGATTTGTGTGTTATTCCAACCATCAATATTTCGAATTTACATCTACATTTATTGTATAGGTTTTTTTTAAAGAGTGACAAATAGTCAGTGGCCAATAACTGATTTTACTTAGGCTTTTTTTGTTTTAGGCTAAGATAGAGTTCTCCAAAAGCAAATAAGTGTGTGTATACCTAACTAACAATAAATCGTTTAGGCGAGTCGCGAGATTAACAGTGGAGATCAGCTAGATAGTAAAATAATTATAGTTACAGATGACTTCTAATCTGTCAAAAAATGCCCACAATCAGCAGTTACAATAAAACACGTAGGTTCCTATGTATTCCTTAAAATGTTTTGTCTGACAAAAAGTATATTTCCTGTAAAAAATATCCTAATAGGTATGTATAAATTACGCGTCACGTTGTCTGTCCGCGATGGGCTCCTAAACTACTCAACCGATATCAATTAAATTTGCACACCGTGTGCAGTTTGATCCAACCTGAACAAGAACAAAATTAAAAATTTTGATTAACCCCCGACTACCTTAGATTTGTTATCTGTACAACATTCTACTAGTCAAGCCCTTTCATTTGATACCCATATTAAGGAAGTTGTGAAAAAAGAAATATAATTCGCCATTTTGTGGTAGCGGCCATCTTGGATTTGAAATTTGTCATAGTGAAAAGTATTCTACTAGTCAAGCCCTTTCGTTTGATACCCATATTGCGGTAGTAGTGAAACAAAAAATATTCGCCATTTTGTGGAGGCGGCCATTTTGAATCGATATTAACCAAACATAGCTAAGAACACCCGCACGGATATTAACTTTCAAATAAAAAAAACCGCATCGAAATCGGCCCATCTATTTGAGCTCTACGGTGCCACAGACAGACACACACACAGACAGACAGACAGACAGACAGACAGATAGACAGACAGACAGACAGACAGACAGACAGACATCGACGTCAAACTTATAACACCCCTTTTTTGGTCGGGGGTTAAAAATAGGATAGTTTTAATTTCGATTATTTGCCTCTATACGACAACATCCGAGCGAAGCCGGAACGGGCCGCTAGTTATATGCAATATAAACTTACAGTAAGTCACAGAAACATTCCGATATAATGTTTTTTTTTTTATATTGGTGGACAATTCACACACAACACCATCTGACACCAAACTAAGCAAAGCTTGTGTGATGGCACCCAGATAGCTGATATAATACTTATATAGTTTTAAATACATACTTATTATACATAGAAACACCCAGACACAGTGCAAACATTTGAATTCATCACACAAATATTTGCACTGGGTGGGGATCGAACCCACGACCCTCGGCTTCATTTTCATTGTAGGGCCATATTATTTGCTACTATCTATCATGAATTAACAAAAAAAAAAACAAACAGGTTTTGCAAAATCTTACGATTAAATTTCAATGCCAAAAGTTTTAAGATGGCTATCGGACTATAAAATTAAACATACAATTAAAATTCGCAAAAGAAAAAAATACAAGAAACGTTCAAAAACATTACTCAAACATTTATTTAAATAATTATAATGTAAGTTAAAATATTAATTGATATTTATGACACCTTCCATTTCTCATGGCCCGCTAAAGAACAAGAAACTTCATGCCCAGTGAACACTGTTAACTTAACTCGTCAAAACACAATTCCGGCAGTTAATTTTGAGCATGATCAAGATTATGTCCTTTTATTCTCTTCTGTATATGGAATATCTTATTTGTTTAGTTAATTTATTTTGCTTTTTGGTACAGTAGACATACGTACCTATAATAGTAGACAAAAATATACTACTTTTTAATACTATGGCTACTTTTTATCGCGGGTAAACCCCCAGGCGCTTCTAGTTAGATAGTAATATTTTATTTATTCATAATAGGTACCCACAATTAAGGCAATGACAATAAAATCACAGCACAATCATATCATGCACTTAAATGAGGTGCTAACATGACAATGTACCTAACTATGGTATAATTTTATTTTTTGTCCTTTAGGGTTGAACATATAACAATCCTTTTTATCGTGATCATAAATTGTTTACGATGCTCGACCGATTTAATTTTTCTGTTGTGTTGTATTAATAACATCAAAGAGTTATTAGAAAATCTACTGGAAAAGTACGTTCCAAATCTCATAGAAATGCTGGAATCTAAACTTTGAATAACATGCTATTTGGTATAATCTGTAGTATTCAGCGTACCAGAACGGTGTATTAGACGACTACGTTAAATAAAGTCCTTCGCCTTCAATAAATTATTAACAGCAGATAGATACAAAATTTAACTGCGGCATTGCAATCACTGTATTAAGTTACTTGGCTGGTCTAGTCGGGAGAACGGCGACTGCCGATCGGAGCCCCGGGTTCGAATCCCACCACGCGTACCTACCACTGTCTCTTCGAAGTCATATGCGTAATGCCGCTAACTTAAAAACCTAGAATCTTTCGAAGTCATATGTCATCCACCACTTGGTTAGCTCTCTCCTTGCGAGAAAGGGCCCCGAGTCCCAGCAGTGGGAACATTTAGTGGACTGATTATGCTATTGCAATCACTTACCTACTCAAAGCATAGTCGAGACAAAAACCTGTCAGATTTTGTCTAGTTAAATCCGTACAATTGTTTGTGATATCTGTGCAGTCTAATGAACTGAACAGACACAAAAGACATAATATACGGTAAGCCAGTTAAGTAAGTTTATGATACAGCGGCAAAATCTCTTTTTGTTTGTCATCTGAAAACCAAGTTAGTAGCGAAAATTCTTGTAGGAATGTAAAACTAAATTAAAACACATAGGTTACCTATCTTACTAAATGTATCGCCTCTCCTCCACATGAGCATTTACCCTTACGACGATTGATGCATCGTTCGAATAATTTTTCAAGTGATTACATGCAGTCCTAAGCTGTTTGGTCAATCATTATGTTAGATTTTACTAAGATAATTTACCAAATTTACATGCTATGCAATGTTTCTTATTTTGAGATATAGCGCATCCACAATAGCATCAAAGCCCAGTTCTCGCTGAACTATTAAACCATATTTAATTTCACATTTTAAAACAGTGCATGGCAACGTGCATTCAGCAAACAGTTCTTCTAAGCCTTTGATTTCTCATACAAAGAAAATTAAAATTTATCTTCTGGGCCTAAAAGTTCATTTTTCATTACCAGTGAATTCAATTTCAGAGAAATCTCAAGCTGTTTCAAAATCCTACTTTACGTTCCGAAGTATAAAGTTGAATTTAGAACGTTAATGGTTTCTTACCTTTGAGATGTTCTAGAATAAATGGGTGTGATGTAGAAGCCTTCGTGCCGAAAGTAGCGTTTTACACAACAATGCATCTTTTTTAAGTCGGGTAAACCATGTTTGCTGTATTATGAAACACATAAAATTTGAGCTGGTTATCCTAGTTGCTTTACCCACGTGAATTTAAAATATATTCTTTGCTCACTATTCCGAAAAAGTTATGTACAATGTTAAATAATATTCATATGCATGTAAATAAAAATTCCAAAGATAACACGCAAAGTTGAAAAGGCCAATCCTATTACCAATCCAAAGACGTATAACATAAAGATTATGGTTTCGAAAGCAAGTCGGACTAAATGCCAAAAAACATTATTGTACCGATTCAAATGAATAATGAAAATTGAACGAAAACAGATTTTAAATGAAGTCGGTTAAAAAGTTTCTACAAGACACGTTTGTATTGTAGAAGCAGTAGCAAAGGAATTGCTTATTAAAATGTTGCGAATGTAAAACTATGCAAATATGCTAAGCAGATACGTCAGTCAGACTGTAATCAACCGTCAAAGGTTGTGGAAACAGGTACTTCACAAAACAAAGCTTTTTAATATTCAGGAAAAGCCTTAAAACAAACGATATTTAAATCTTTATTAATCATTGTATTATTGGTGTTTTATATCAAGTTAGACAATCATCATTATCACCAGTCCACAGTCCTTCACCAGCAGTGAAGGGATTTGGACTAGGCCTCTCCAATAATAATAATCCGCCACACAGCCCGAAGGGCTTTACATTTCCAACCGCCAATAGTTACTCCATCTACTTAGTCTTTGGGCGTACCAGAACCCATCCAGAACCCGTCTGCCCCGATAGATACTCGAAGATGCTTAGTAACATTTGAAATTTGTAACAGCGTACCTAATAGCCAAATTTGTGTTTTGTATAAGTTACATTACAAAAATCTTTATTGGCTATCAATCGCTTTTGACAAAAATCTCGGATGCCAATACGTATTAATATATCATTACAGAAATAGTGCCTCTTGAGACATCGTTTTCTCATGACTAAAACAAAAATTTCCATGTTCGTGTCAGTCGTGAGCCATTTGTGCCACTGCAAGCCGCTGCGGGCGTATATGGAAATTCAATAAACGAGCCCACAGCAACAGCTGCATTTTGGTTACACTCACCGTCTCCTTAACATTTACTCAGTTTTTTTGACTCATCAAAAAAGAAGAATTTCTGAATTCGGCTGTGTTTTTTTTTTGCATGTACCTCTGCTTTCTGAATTGATTTTGATGGAACAGTTTGTTTGTTTGGTTTCATACAATTTATGAAATTCAGTCGTTCTTGTTCTGTGCTTGTTTTTTTTTCGGACAATATATTATTAAGATCTGACTGACTCAAGTGAAGTCTTCAAATTCACTTTAGTTGTTGTGGTTGCTTCAGAAAGATTGTTACCAATTTGTTTCTATATTTTCTGTTATTCTTCTATTATTTAAAAGAGGAGATAAATGTAAAATATATCAGCTTCTTACACAAAAATTACATTAAAATTCAGAAAATTATTTGAGTAGGGATAGGTAGGTTTTTGCTTTCACAATTTAAACTTCAATCTGTTTCGATAACAGCAAATGAAATATTATATGTAATTTCTTTGCTTGATAAATTAATCTCTATAAAGTCTATAATAAAGCAGAAATGATTCTTACTTAACATATATTTCAATACATATTTTTCCTTGACTTATTAAAGATTCGACTTCTTTTTAATATCGCTACTCGAACGTACTAATACTTACTGTAACAAATCCGTGAGATTAGTCTCGCCAATCACAGATTTATCTCGGTTCTGAACTAACGACCAATAAAGTTTATCACACCATTTCAGTAGGAATCACTATAATTGATGACTATAAAGATTTATTAGGTGATTGTTGGTGTTCTCACTCAAAGAGAAAGTTATGATCCTTGCTTACAATTATTATAAGTATCTACGTACAATTATATGTATGAAATTGCCTACTTATGTCTGTACAACAGATTAGCAGATTTAATTCTAATTAACATTCACAAAGCAAGGCCGTTATGTTATAAAATTGAAATATTCAAGGCAGGAATCGAAAGGTGAGCGCCGGCGCCTACGGTCCGTGATGTATGGGCCCTACCACATGCTTAGCTAATAAACCAACCATCTAAAGGAGGAAGGAAGAATTCACTCTGAAGTAGCCCTTTACGTCGTGTATAGGGATTGTTGATTTCAAATTTGATATGTGTTATAATTTACCGTGAATTAAATATTGGATAGGATAATAATTATCTGTGTTATGCTTACTACACCAGTAATTAGCACCCTATGCACGTCATGACGTAGTGTACTCATTTAATTGCATTGTATTTTTATCAATACAAATATGTATTTTAATCCAATTTTAACTCGAACAACCGCCAACAAGGAGTCGAAAGATATCGTAATAGGAAGACGTTAATTTTAGGTAACGTACTTGTATCATGTAATTTTTCTCAGTCCGTTTTGTACGTGACAAGCTTTCAAGGTTAAACCAATTTTAAAGAAAGAGATAACAACGTGTATCTTTGTTCTACTTCATACCAAAATGACCAGTCAAGGTCTGATAAACGATCCAAAACTCAACTACGTACCGGACAAAAAAACGACGTTTCTATTATAGAACGCCGCTTTTTACGGAGAGGAACACAATCGTAAATTATAATTTAGTAACCCGAAGGACTCCGAAATTAAGATATCCACCACCGTATCTATGGCGGCATCCTTTATTATTTTAGTGCAAGTTTAGTTTTCGAATGTATAAGACGTTGGATCGATTGGCAGATCGGTATTTGTGAGAGGAATTTTAGTGTGCCGTGACAAAATTGTGAAGGCGTTACCTACCACAGTGCGTTTTCGTCGTATATTCATCACAGTGTTTAGTGAATTCGATGCAATGCACGTCGTGCCAATTGATGTCGTGATACCGAGTAGAGCAGCTGTCGATTCAAAACGTGATGCTCCTTGAAATGCAATCGAGAATGTGGGCCATTTAGGCTTCACCGTCCTTCGCTACAAGTTTGCGTATCGTAATTCGCTTTTACTTTTTCACACGGACCAGACGAGATACGCTTGGCTGTCGGCTCACGAAAGCTGGAATCATCGGCGCCCGCGCAGAATTTAGATGCGAATTTCCTCCCGCAATGCCCTCGTAAACGATACATAAACATTATACAACCCGTCATGTTCAACAGCGGAAAATACAGTCGCCGAATGCGTAATAAATGTATTTTTAAATGTAGAGATATTAATTCGATTGTGATCTGGTATTTTTAGCCTCAGAAGTGTGTAAAATGTGTTCTTTGTTCCATGTTTTTATTGCTTGTTTAGGTGTACTTAATATGTGTCAGTAAGTAATTTTAAGAGTTCAAACACCGATGTTATAAATGCGAAAGCACGCCGTGCCGCCCGCTGCGAAAATATGTCCCCACAAAATAGGATTAAACCAAACACTGTCTTAGTACTTTGAATAAGTGCCGAAAACAAAGCCTGCACTTGCATAAATGCATAGTGGTACTTTACGCTGTGTCCTGTAATAATGGGGTTTTACTTTCAATTATGTGTTGGGAAATAATTTGCTTATGAATAATTAAATGCATAGTTTAGGGTCGACTACTTTTTCCCTTCGCAGTTTTGCTAAAGTCAAGTTGTTATTTGTATGTTTCACTTGACGAACGCTACAATATCTTTTGATAGTATATGTTTTCAACTAATCTCTTTTGTTGACATATTGTACGATATTTCATACTCACATAGCCAGCCACTGAATATTGACTACAAATAGGTATTTAAGTACTAGAACCTTTATACAAACGTACTCTCTTAGTCCATAATGACAGGCGCTTCATTGTACACATCAGAAATAAAATACATTAAAAAATGCAAAATATACTAAAACCTAAAATGACAATGTGTAATACCTGTGTATATTTTCGATCAGAATGGATAAATACATACTATAATTGATTTTCCTACCTACCATTGATTTTTCCACTTAACTGGCCTAAACTAGTTTCACCATAAATAGACAATTTAATGAGCTCTTGTTATTTTAAATATGACATGCATTCGCAAACGACGTTCTTTTTACTGGTAAGTATTTTAAAATGATTAATTAAGCTGTTATTTTACAAAAAAAGTTTTACCTAATGTCCTTTGAATTGTAACTGCATTTCTAACACTTTAGTATGGAGTGGGCTTGGTTGGCTTGACCAAAGATTGCAAATGTTGGGAAACTTGTGTTCAAAGTTTACATTGAGAAATATCTTATTTCTGAAGATTTCGTTTATTTTATATTAGGTACAAGACGGGATACGCTATTTACCTACATTCGAAACATTAATATTCCAAATTACATATCTTCGTATTTTTCACTTAGGTCATGCGTGAGCCAAAATTTTGTTTTTTTTAGCAAATTCTAAATTTGTACAGAATTTTTAGACAACATTTTTCCGAAATGACATTTTGCAATACGGCGGCAAATGTCAAATACATGCACTTATGTCAATTTACAATGAATGCAAAAAAAAGCTATGACCTACTTACCTTACTTACCCTTACCTTACCTTACTTTGTAACTAAGCTGTAACCTACCTAGTACCATCGTACTTTTGGGACATCTAGTACCGTTGGAAAATTTAATAGACAAAAATATTAAATTAACATTAAAAAAAACCTTTTTTTTCGTATGTTTCTATTCGTTCAGTACCAAAAATGGGTAAAGACACAAGTTTGAAACTTTGTAACATTAGAGTTATTGAAAACGTCAGACAAGTTAAATCACCAATAACTGGCCAAGTGCGAGTCTGTATAGTATTAATTGATTGAAATTCTATGAATAGTCGTTATTATGGGTTTCCCACAAGCGCTTGATAAGTTTTTAAAATAATAAGCTAAATATGTAATGTATAAATGTGTGTCGGAAAATGCCGTATCCAGCTACCAGGTCTAGGTCTATATCCGCGGTAAGGGGCGGTGACCCCCGTCCTTCCGGCGTGGCCCCGTGACCCCACTGAAACTGAAACTAGCTCGGACTTAGCCCAACACCTAATAAAAGTCTATTTTACACTACGGGCATTGAGACATTGACACTACTTTTAAACTTATAAAAGTCCTTCATAATCTACCCAACTAACTTGGGTTTCACCTGTTTCATTCACCTGGTTTCACCTGTTGGGTAGGTATTTGGAGAGTCGTAGGCTGTTGTTAAATTATAGTTGTCTTATTCTTTACTCTTACTCATATAATTTTTTATTGTGTTACTATTATGAGACACAATAAAACTGGTTAATTTAGTCTTCGCTCGTAAGTTTAGTATATGTTTTGTTTTTACATAATTGTTTTTACGTAAACGTTTCCCACAAACATATAGAGTATAGACACAATGTAAAAATACAATATGGGTGTGTGAGGTTACTAGACTGTAGTTTTTTCTGGTTAACTAAACACGTCAACACATTACTTAATGGCAGTATCAATATGTACCCACCAAATTCATCGTTATAGTAAATCTTCACGAGTGATTGAACCCATTCATTATGCCAAGCCATTTAAGGATGTTTCTAAAACAAAACCACCTATACAGACTAAAACAAACATTAAGAAGAACGATTCTAAATTGATTGTCTCCAATTTGAATAAATTAACAATTTATTTAAAGAAAATATGCAAGCCATTAAATTCCTATGGAACCTACAGAACCTCGAATATATTATTCGATTTTATTGGAATCGGGTTATTACAAGTGAGATGTTTAATTGCTTTTATTTTGATTGTAATTATTTCCTCAGATTCCATTGGTTCAACAGAATTGGTCGATTTATGCAATATGGCAGTAGCAGCGGAGAGGACTGAATAATTGCCAATTTAATTTTGCTAAAGCAGTGATCTATGTTTTAATTTTAGTTTTTTAATGGATACAAGATGCATTATAAGATCAGAATGAGTAGAGTTATCATAAAATAAATTTTGGTACCTCATTGGATTAGCGTTGAATTGTGATGATGATGACACTGATATTTCTCTTAACTAGCAATTAGACTAATACGACAGTAAAGTCAGCCAGCCTAATCGTAATTCGTTAACTTCGCTACATTTTCATTACATCTACCTTTTCTACGTACAAAAGAAAGCTCAGAATTGTAAAATTGTAAACTTTTAATCCTATTAAGATGCGTAAAGGCACAGATTCCAAAGATCAGAACTATTTGATTAAAACATAAAAATCAAGGAAACCGGCGCAGAAATCCCGCGTGAGATTTTTCAATTTGCAACATAAAGGTCGGAACACACCTCCGATCGTTCGGTAGCAGTTGAATTAAGATAATGTTCACACCTGCCCGAGACCGTATAAACCTCGTATAAAGCGTCACATTGTAAGCCGGACGCTGTTACTCCGTACAGTTTATGAGTTTGCTCCGGCCAAAGCGCCCCGTATCGCGATTTTATACCACATTTACGTACTGAACGTCGTGATAATGCGACGTTTTTTGCTATTCTACAAATTGTTACAACTTTTAATTAAGAACGGTATAATTTAAACAGTAAGTTCTGATATGGAAAAATTATTGAGTGTTGAAATGGATAACAGATAGTGTTTTTTACATTTTAATCCAATACTAAGCTTACGTAAATAAAAACGTACCATTGGAAGTTCCTTTTCCCCTTTTATTTGAAGCTGAAATGAAACCATATTTTTAATTCAATGTTACCCCTTTCATAGGTTAACGATCGTGTGGCATCAGCTGTTGAATGACGTCTAAAACAGTTAAGACTGAACAATTTCTCGCAAAGTGTGAACCATTCTTTATTGAACAAAAATTTATTGTTCGTAACATAAATTTCACTCATCAAATTACCATGAATTTCTCGTAAGGTGCATCCATTAGTTTATGCACAATCTATTTTTTTTTGCGTTTCGTTTCACTTGGTTTTATTGCGGTTTTAACTATTCTCGAAAGGTTAACATTTTAGAAGTTTTTTTAAAATCTTTAAATAAAGTTGTTAAACCGTTACCCAAATTGTCTCACTAAAGAATTTACTGCAGTCAGGTAAAAAGCTATTCACGATTTAACCGTTTTATGACTGCACAAACAAATTGTACAATTTTTATGGGTACAACTGATGAATAGGGTTTAGTCAAAGTTGTGTAAAAGTTTACAATAGTATTTTTGCGACACTTTTTTGCAAATTTTTTTTTACTATCATTGAAACGTATAATGAAATCATTAGCTAGCTGCTTCGGTTAATATCTTTGTCTTATCTTACAGTTTCGCTAGATGATGTTGTGTGAGAAATTTCTACCAATATTCAAAATAAAACCCGTAATTTATACTTACTAACTAGTGTAATAAATTTTGTCATACTGTCGCAAACATTTAACGCAACTATTTCGGGATACCGGAGTGCTCACAGTGAGACAATTGTTTTTGATGAGAGCGGTTGAGAAATCGCATAGTCTTTCACAGGCCCCACAAAGGAGATTAGCCCGCCCAAAATCCTTAATGCTGCCAAGAGTGAAAACTGTGTTTGCATCTCGTCTCCCTCCCTATATACACCGATTTGCATATAATGCAATCAATAGATTGTGTAGCCTTCATGATTGTTCCCACAGAGATATGCGAATTAATGTAAAGAGCTGGTTATCAAATAAATCATATGATGAAACAGAGGCTTTGGTCAAAGTTTATGATGTTGACTGTTAAAACTCACATTAACATACACACACTCACTCACACACAACTCACACGCATACACCCTCACCCACACACACCAACACACACATACCTACGCTTATACCTATTTAAAAAAAAAACATTATTTTTAATTTTTGTTCTGTTTATTTTAATACTTAGTTTTCTTTTTTTTGTATCTATTTATTTCTGCAAATCAATTTACATTTCTACAACATGTTCATGGTATCTTCAGCTAGTCGCGTTTAAAAGTGAATTGTACAATACGAACAGTGGGCGCCCAAGATACAGGCTCTGCCTAGTTTGGGGTCCATCGATATCTCAAAGCGAAACAATGTAACAAAGAAACCTGGCAATTATAGTTATAAGTGAATTGTATTGATATCTCTTAAAGGAAATAAATGATTATCTTATCTTATCTTATCTTATTTACCCGAGGCGAGCCAAAACTCGCCAAATTTGAGTATAAACGGATATTTTTTTCTTATGTTTGTGACGAAATCGAAGTTGAAGAATCCTAAGAACTACACGGGTAAACCCGTGGGACACTGTTAGTATATGATATTGATTAGATTATAGAATAGAGGTTAGCTGCTGATAGTATAACTTTTATCGAATGTAACTCGGTGACACAAATTCCACGGTTTAATAAATTTAGTTATTTAACAAGATATGTAGTACGTTAGAATAACTCAGTTCCACTAGAAACTGCTCATATTTTCTGAGCGAAGCTAAAATAATACTTCTAACAATAGTGATTCAGATACAGGATGAATAAATCGAGTAACGCCCTTATTTTGCTACGCCTTGCTTCCTTTGAGCTTCCTGTACTAAGTCTATTTTCTATCTTGCTCACAACACATTGACTCTTACCATATACCTACACATACCTACTACAATTATACAATAATTATACCTAAATGTAAAAAAAATAATGCTTAGATGTTGTATGTTGGTAGAACTAAACAGATATCAATCAGGCTGAAATATTGAGTGTAGGTATATTTGACCCCGAAAATCACATAAGTAGGTTCTTTTTACCCCGAAAAAATACAAAGTTTCTTAGGGGTTTTTTCTAAGTTATACGCAAACTAAGTCATTGGCATATACCTAAGTATATTTATATTGTTCAGTGAGACTAGTAAATAATACATATATTTATACTGTACAATGCCCATTACCGTGAATAAACGATGCTTAATTAATTAATTTACCTACATCACAAGAGTACCTTATCACTGAAAGCACTTGATATAAAATATAGTTCGAAGTATTTTAAATAAAGTACTTAATTAAAACATAAATCTTCATAATTACAGGCTATTTGATTGTATGTGTGCATATTTTAATATTAAAATTACAAACTGTATAGAGGCGACGGTGGTCCGAATCTCACGATAAATGGCGGAAAACATTTAGATCGTGTGGAGGGGCTATTATTTTATTTTTTGTACAGCACATTAAAAACAAATACTCTTAAAACATCCTGTTCAAGCACCTTAATTTAATTGAACAGCAAACTGTTTGAAAAATTGTTGCTGATTTTCGGATATATCTCTTCTTCATAGTTGTTAATCAACACCGCTGAATAAAAAATAATTTTAGCCCAAGATATATTTTATATTAAAAAGTTAATAAATAGATATTACTTCTTTACACACTTAATTTAATTTAACGTTAAAAAAACAGGGAAGTTTTATAAATGTTTGGCTTCGCACCAAGGTCCTTTGAACACACTAAATCACAAAGATCAAAGAAAAAAAAGAAGCGAACTTGACCTCAAAACTTTCCTACGATTCGAACCTGAATCAAAACTCGTATGCAAATCGATATAAATCATCACCGAGTCGTACGTTACTCGGACGTCACTCGATCCTGCTTGGTGCGTGCGCGCATTATTGAATCTGTGACAGTACTGACACGCCGTAAATTAACGTAAGCATAATGGCCATAGATTTCGTATTTTAATAAAAATATTTTTGTATGAATTTGTAATAAAATGTATACCATTCGTCAATATCCGTGATACATCAAAGCAAACCTAGATAATAATCAGCATTAATCAAACATAAAATGACAATTAAAATGAAATAATATTAAAAAAATATATAAGGCTGACCCTTAGTTAATAATGGTAGTAGTTTCATGAACGTCAAGGATATTAAAAAAAAAACACTGTGAAATTGGGAAGCGTTTTCCTTTTTCTGAATTCGGTTAAAAATATTACATGTGATAATTGCTATGAAGTCGAAGATAATGATTGCGTGATTAATAAAATATACATTTCACAAAAAAAAAAATAGTTTAGGTACCTACCTAAGTCACATCTGCAAAAATATGTCGTACATTTTGCTTCAGAAAATATGTAAGTAACTACCGACATAAAAATCCTTATCCATATCGTGCATTTTCTCATCTGGAGTAGGTACTCGTATATTAGTCTATGCCACAGCCGCACATCATAAATTCCCGGCTTCGTCTCCCATTGTTCCTGGCGATGTCAAAGATCAGTAATTTGCCATTGTGAAGGGGTCTTACCAGTCTTATGGCGTTTGCACACTGGGCGTGAGATACGTGCGTTTCCGTTTGTAGGAATCCATAATGCATGAAAAAATGACGCCCAGAGTCGCCAAATCCGGTATTCGAGCTGAAAGAAAAATACAAAGATAAATCATATCTAATACCTATTTAGATTTTATAAATCCATTTTGACATTTCTTTCAGAAAACTACGAACTTTCTGTAAAAATATTTTAATTTCGATTTAAATGTGTATCTTCTACGCTCTCCCCTCCTTCCAGTACCGACAGCTTTTTTCAATTCTAAAAACCTATTAATAAATAAAATCACTATAATTATTAAATTTGCTCTTTTAAATCCATTTTTCAATTATTTATCCATAGAAGCTTCCGCGAGCCAAAAATTAAAAATGTTTGAGCACAGTTAAATCACAAAGTTGAGTTTAACTCAATTTTTGTAATACGGTGAGTGTGTAACGACTTTTAAATCTTCCTAAAGATTTGTTCCTACATACTTTTTGTATGTCAGTACTTTTTGTTCATCAGTTACTACTTCAACACACAGTATTATTAAACCACAATGTCAAACAAAAAATTATGATTAATGTGTCTGAGGCTTATGTTGTTATGAACAAAAAATACGTCCTGTATAATAATGCTGTAGGTATTTATTATACAGTCCGATATCTAACTCTCTGACTCATAACGTAACAGCATAACCTACACACACTATATAAATTTAAAATATTTTAATCATTCATAATGATTTATTAGCATAATATTAAAGCGTTCTTTAAAAAATAATTACATAAAGAAATGGCATGGTCATAGGGACTACCGTTAGAGGTAAAAACATATATACCTACATATAACTTAGTATTAAGCAGCACTAATGTTACACATTACGTCATCTGTATAGACGCAGATATTATGCTATTATTACGCATGTTGGTGACGCAAAGTCACAAAATTTCACCCAACCGAAAAACGTATAACACAAACCTCCCACTCCGCTGCTCCTTGCTTTGCTCTACATTACTATAGCGATGACACCAAACCCGTAGACAATTTAATTACTCAACGCACCAAACACTCAAATTAGTTTATTTTATATTATTTATTTAGCGAAAAGCTCAAAGCGCCTAACCATAACATTTTCTCCTACCAAAGATTGCTCAATTCAGCTAAAAGAGTTTCTACTGTAATAAAAATCAATTGAGATTTTGCAATTCGGAACCTGTGCGGTACTTACTCTATGACGACTCTGCCTGGATTACAGCGCAGAATATTGTTACGTCTTCGAAATTCTCTATGCTAGATTTGACCATCTCTTTTATCATGAGTGGCGTGAATCAGAAAATTAAAATACAGAAATTAATTCACAAAATTTATAAAAATTATTAATATTACGATTTTTTTAATTAATTTTTCTACTCATGTTCTTAAGCAATAAAGCAAATACCGTGAAACATGCCAACTTTGCCCGATTTTAAAAATAAATATTAATTATTTATTGTTTTTTCTATGAGCGCTTGCGTATTTTTTTGATTGGCTGCATCTCTGACATCATGTGCATGGATTGGCTTATTAAGATTTTGAAAAAGTTCACATCTTTTCCAGCTTTTCATTGATTTTGATGCCGGGCAAAGTTATCTAGACTTTTAGCCAACATTGCCCACGTGGTTTTTTGACTCAAATTTAGCCTTTATGCCGATGAAAAAGAAACTAGCTAAAGGATTAGCGCAATGATGACGTTACCTCTAAAAACCTTACCGATGACGATCCTAGTTTCCCTATTAAGTTAGTTGGCAAAGTTACCTCATATTTTTCTATATTCCATACTAGACAAAAGTTGCGATGTCAAAATGTTAGGGCTGCCAAAAGCAAATATTTTTAGTAGGTAGATACAAAAAACAAAATTAGAATATTAATGTTTATATTTTTTTCAAAAATACAAACTGAGGTAGATATTCGAAATATAAAAATAGTGATAACCAAGTTTTTCCTTTCAATCAGTGAAGAATAGAGATAGGCTTATTCGATAATTTCAGTAGGCGTATTAGGAACTTATTTTTAAAAAAGCTTAATAATTTGTATTTCAGCCTGAGTTAGCTTACTGAAATTATCGCAGAAGTAACTAAACACTTAAATACACATAAAAAATCTTTTATTATTTTTGCTTAATTATACTTTGGAAAACAGTCTTAAAATTTTAAATCTAAAAATTCAACCGCTAAGTTAACCATAAAAATCACAAATACTCACAATAAACTTATGTGTATACACATAACTAAAAGTCTTTTCTTATTTAAATTCTTATTTGTAAAACAGTTATAAAAATTAAAAAAAAAATAACCCGTTACGTCAACCATAGAAATCACTTTTTTTTCACAATTTCACAAAAAGCTATTTTTTATTTTAATTAAATTATTTTGGAAAAACAGTGTTGTGTTTTATGTGACTATAATGAATTAATTTAACTTTCTGTTATACTTTGGAGAACAGTCTTATAATTTTAAATATAAAAATAAAAAAGAACCGCCAAGTTAACCATAGAAAAAAACATTTTTTTTTTCACAATTAGGTAATACACAAAAAAGCTATTTCTTATTTAAATTAAATTATATTTGAAAAACAGTCTTGTGTATTGTGCGACTATAATGAATTAATTTATCTTTATTGTATGTTATAACTACTGAAATCGAAATAAAATATGATGAAAAACCTGGATCGTCTGACAGGTTTGTTTTATCGATATTGATAATATTTTCTGCTGGTATGTCTTTTAAAGTTGTGGTTAAATTGTCAAAATATTCGGCTATTTCTTGGGGTCCCTTTTCAGCCTTCTTGCCTTTGAAATATTTTGAGTAGTTCTTACAGTCAATTCATCACTATGCCTCACCAAGAAAGCCTGGACCCATGCATCACCGGGAATTTTATTGTTGAATTTGTCGTTTTTTGTTTTTTTTTCAGCTTTAAGTCCATTTTAGTAAGCGGAGATCCATATTCAACCACAACTTGCAAAACTCTCAATTTTTTTTTCTCTTCAGCGATTAAAACGGTAGCATGACCAACAGAGATTGTATGAACCTTTGTAATTGTATTCATTATCGTCTTAGGATATCAAATTGTCGTACAGCATCTCTGGAAGTGATTTTTTTTCGACTCAACTGCTTCACATGCTATTTCCAGCATTTCGACATAATAATTTTTGTACATTCTGGAACCTATTTGACGTCTTGACTTTCTTTGACGGAACCGAGACTTGTATTTGGTTTTCTAAAATTCAAAATAATATTGTACATTACTAAAACTCATTTATTTTAATTTTATGATAATGTTCAACGGGCCCGGTAATTCCAGTATCAGCTTAATAATCAGTTACGGAACTTCAAGTTAAATGCAAAGGAAGGCCACACAAGTAAACACATTTTCACGTAACAGTTTAATTGTTTGTTTTTACTAGTTCATTGGAATGGATAAGTTAATATTACTAACGCGAAATAATCACAAAAATAAACATTATTTTTTATACACAACTATCAAAAAGTGACAACCCTAGTGCTCTTACGAACATGGGCAAAGTTGTCATTCTTAGTTCGGAACATTACTAGGTAACATTGCCCATCGTCATAACTTTTGTTTTAATTAACCTTTAACGCTGAAACTAAGATTAAAATACACTGTAATTCGTTTCCTACAACATACAATTATATAAACTTACCTTCGTATTCGCCATGAATAAGAATTCAGGTTAACCTTTTTTCAAAAATTAGCCCGCAAAAACACCCACCACACTCAACAAGCTGCAACAGGGTACTAAACGGAGTTGGCTTGATGCGCGATTCTCAAAGATGCCATACGTAAAACCTAATTTCTTCCAAAGTTATCAATATTGCCGTAATACATAATATTTTTTCTACAGAAACGGTTTTCCATAATTAGCGTATTTTGGGCAAAGATACCTCTGTAGGCAAAGTTGGCATATTTCACGGTAGCGATATACATTTAAAGGACGATAATGATACGAATGTGTTGCATGATGGTGCATAAAATGTCAGTACAATGTGATTCACAACATATTTTTGCTAACATTAAAATAGCCACGTAAAATCAAGCATTAGCGCAAACAATAAAAAATCGTCAAATTTGTTTTAAAACCATTTTTATTTTATTTGTATCGATTTGGTTACTGACAGTCAATTCGAGGAGGCACGAAGACGAATCACCGTTACAAGCGGCCGCAGGGTCAGACATTCCCTTACAATACTTGCGCAAGAGCATTGATTGTCTGTGATTACACGGTGGTTACAGAAATCCAGATTTAATTGGTACGTGGCACATTGTACAGTTCTTGTATAAAGTTGACCAATTGGCTTAACGTGTTCACAAAATTTTTCAATAATTGATTTCAATATTTATAATAGGTAATCTGTTTGTCTGTAAAATAATACAAAACCACTGCACGTATATAAATTACTCGTAAATATCATAATTCAATATTTTGAAAATATTTGTTATTACAATCTTCATGAACTGAATACTTAATTAATTTTCAGTTTTCACGCTTAATTTATCATCATTCAAATGTGTCAACTAAAAGTGTACCTACAATTATGTTTAATACTTTTAATATAGTCTTTTTAATTACTAGACTTTATTAGTTATTTGAATATCCGTCTATAATAGGACAAAAAGTGAATTATTAACGTAGACGTTATAAATCAATCAGACACGTGCTAACTCTTGTTGTATAAATATTAAAATGTATTATCATCTACAATTTAAATTTTATTTATGGTATTTAGACTTCGAGGTTGTGCGTGCCGTTTGCAAAGAAACGGCAATTAATTAATCTCGAAACTTCTAACAATACAGTTATCGATTAGCGAAAATCATACTTTACATTGCTAGTAGGTATATAAATGACACCGGTAAAAATATAACGAATCATCTTTAAGCAGGCCCACCGCGCTGGCATTATCGACCGACAAAATTGTGTACAAGTTCAAGGACTCAATAAAAATTACCCACTACGCTCGCACCGTGCCGACTATAAAATACGTGACGAATTACTACCTCGATAATTCTTTATCTCTCTCACCTTCAAATTTACTAACAAATTAGAAGTGCTATTTTGTTATAGTTTAAGTAAAATTTACTTTAGACTGACTTTTTTACTCTTTTGTTGAGTGTATTACTAACGACTTTATTTTCTGAAATTGTTATTAAGATTCTAAATTAAATTTAAAAAAAAACACATTTTTAAGTTGTTTGTTTTGTCAAGTTTTTTTTTTAACTAGAATAGTTTCGCACTTGACCACCATCTCGCCTGATGTTAAGCGATGATGCGATCTACGATAGAGCGTGCTTACCTAGAAGAAACCGATTCACTCTCGATTTGAAGACACCAAGATTGTAACCATCGGGGAAAACCCACTCAGGCAACGCATTCCACAACCTAGACGTTCTTATCACAAACGTGGAGTCAAATCGCTTCGTTCGTGTTTTTGGAACATCAACCATGAAACGATTTCGCCCTGTTGTGGAACGAGAAGTCCGATAGAAGAAAAGGCAAGGTAGAATTAGATCATGCAGATCAGTTGCACACTCTCCGAAGTGTGCAACTGCAATAAAGAGTTTATCTATCTATCACATTTTTACAGCCACAACCAAGAATATTAAAATACGAAATACAAACTCTTATCAAAATTGTATTAAGAGCAAGGCTATTCTATTTAGGCTTCGTTATCCTTTCTAGCATTTTTAGTTCTGTGACATTTTGCTCTACGCTGACGGTATAGCCGTAACGTTGAATTATGAGTGGCTGGCTTCGTTTTGTTTACAGCCTCTCCTTTTACTTGTGTTCGTGTGCATTCGGCCACTGTGTTAGAAGATCGTTGTTTATTGTTACTAGGTATTGACACTGTTCACACAATCAATGTTGGTTGAATTATGACATCTCAATGTTCAATTGATTTACAACAAGTTATATAATCAAAATACACATATTGTGTCTATTTCCATGTGACTCTGGCTTTTAAAACTAAAATTCATATTAAGAAACATCATTGTAATCATATCTATAAATAGAACATATTTAAATTCCGTTAAGTTTAAATGAAAGCTAATTATTTTATATATCGTTTTAACGTAATTTTATTTAAAAATAAAGAAGAAAAGTTTAAATTGATACTTAAATTTTTATCAAAATTTAAATGTTTGATAAATTGTATATTGTTAAACTGTTATTTTTGCGTTTTGAATTGTCCGAGTCATCTACAGGCTCATAAGTCATAATGTATAAGGATTTTGAAGAAAGCTCTATATATTTTTTTAAATACATTCGCCATAAGAACATACTCAATTACAATCATTTAAGTTGGTTGTTGTTGAATTACGAGTTTGAAACCCGTATTGAAATCTTTGTCTTTATTTATTTCTCTGCACAATAAATAGCTAACATTATATTAAGCATCGTCTAGACTAGATGAAATATAGATATTAATATTGTGATGAAAAGATACTCATATTGCTGTAAAATAACAGTTGTTCAGTTTCCCACAGACCACGGAGAGAAGCGACGTTTTTTAAACATAACAGTAAATTACTGTTTTCTTTATAAAACGGGCATTATCTATTGTTATACTAGTTTTAAGCATGTCAGTTTTGTTTTAATGTACATATATGTATTAGGAGTTATTTTAAAGCTTAAGAGTTGTTGCATTTAGTCATGACTACATTTTTTTACTACTTTTTTTGACGTGACAACGTCTTATAAATTGGTTTGCCGGGTGACACTTCAAGAAACTGCGTTACGCTCCGCTCACGTTATGCGCTCACAACGAGAGCGAGTGAGAGGCACGCGTCCCTTCCACTCGGGCATGGTTAGCCCGCCTAAGAGCGAGAGAGACAGACATAAAAAGTGAAAGGCACGCGTCCCTTCCGTAAAATTATTTTACCACTCAAAGTCGTTGTCACGTAAAACTTTCGCCCGTATACCGACTTTACAGGCAACCAATTTTTTTTTAAATTTATTCAAACAACACCTAACCACGGTTATATTATCTAATATTAGCGTGAGCTAACTGTAATGAAACTTGTTACTTTTAAATCATTGTAATTAGGTAATTTAATTAACCCAGGAATGCCTGAATTATTTTTTTCTTGTTTTTCTTTAGTTTAGACTCGGAATATTGTTAAATTAAGGGTTTTTAATGACATGATTTTAGTCATTTTTTTTTTAATAAATGGGAAGTTAGAAAAAAACCATGTGTCCATATGGACACACTAAGCGCTGACAGTAGCTAAAAAGTTGAGAAGATATAATTTATCTTGTAGGAGTTATTAGATAAAAAAAACACGATTTATCGAATGAAAACATTTTTTTTTGATAGTCAGCAAAACATGGTACGCAAAGGAAGACGTCACACTTTCATGCATTCATTTCGAACCGACGAACTTTTCGACTTACAGTATGGACCGACACATCGCCTCTTTTTCATACATTTTTTACATAATGGTTTAAACCATCAAATCGCCCAGTGTCAGCTAACTTGGAGGTGGATGGTCTTCCTCCGCCGTTGGCTGCAATTCCATAGGATTTGAGACAAGTTAGCACGATTTCCTCGGAACTCCAGTTGTGTGGGATTTTATCATTTTTCTATGTAGTTGCCAAGCATTGTGAACACGCGTATATATATAGATACGTGTGTACACAATGCTTGGCTTTCACACATGCTAGCATCAAGTAATAAGTGACCAATACCATTTCTTTCCTCTAATATGTATTCTGTGCATATTTACATTTTCGTCCATCCTGTCAACACTACCCATACATTTATTGTATTCACCCAAAAGAAACGGTTGTGGCACTTGAGTAGTAGCTTTATCTTTTTGGGAGTAACGTTTCACCATAGATAATGCTTGCACGCCCAAATTATTTGATGCAATAGATGCTATAGAGTTATCCATCCATTTAGCCACAATCACTCCATCTTCCTTGCTAATTGCTGATTCATGGTAACCCCTCTGTTTCTTTTTCATAATTTTGTTAGATGACAGTTTCTTGCATTTCTGCAGGCGGTTTTCTCGTACCGTTCCTGTAGCACCGTATCCCTGTTGTCTGAAGTAGTTTAGGAGGTTCAAACTGGTAAAAAGATTGTTAAAGAAGAAATGGTAAGGCATTCGCTTTATGAAAAAAGCGAATGCCTTACCATTTCTTCTTTGGGAAATTTCGATTCGATAAGAGTAAGAAGATCTCCAGCTTCTTCCTCGTCCTCAAATAAAATGTTTAAGAGTTCATTTAGGGTCCCAATTCCCCGGTACTGGTCAAAATCGAAGAATCTGAAAACAAAAACAATTTTATATAATGACATGCCAAGTGCTTAGCGTGTCCATATGGACTCGACAACATTAGGCGTATAAATATAGTGCTAAAATAAAACTAAACTATCGTTGACCTATTTCAACATGTAAATACATTATTTTAGAATAATATTACACGAATATTACATAAATAAATAAAATAATTTAAAAATTATGTTACCTACTCTCGTCTCGGGTCCATTTTTTCCGCCGTTTTGACTTAGGTGAGAATTGAATGAATTTACCCGCGAATTTAGATTTTTGAATGACATATCAATGACATGTAAAAAATCTTTGACATTTGATAGCACAGTAAGACCAGTTAAAAATTTCTAAACAAATAATGGTTTGGCACAAAAAATATTTTAGCAGACCCATATTTTTGTGTCCATATGGACACGCTAGGCATTACTGGGTTAATTGATCATTGGATGAGTTAATTATTATGGTATTAATTAATATACTAATTAAATAGTCAATCATTATTGTTATTATCTATCTACTTTTTTACATTTTCTTAGTATCTGATCAACTTTGTTTTAGAATAAGTACTGGCACTTGACTTTCCTATTTTTTTATCTACACTAAGATCTACAAACTTACAATATGAAACGTTCCATTCTATTGTTTAATATTTTAATAATGAGTTCATTTCCATAATAAACTTGTACGTTTCTTTGTGTTTGATTCCGTTATCCCATTGAATATTTTTTTGTTTGCATACTAGCTATTTTTTTACTTTGTTCTATCTACTGTTAAATACGCCTCTAATAATAATAGTATAGAATAAAAAAAGGTAAGACATTAATTTTAAAACATCAATGAATTAATATTTGAACTAAGTCTGACCTAAAATATTGGAATATGTGATATAAATCATTTTCTCCTCTAACACATGTTTTTCATGTATCTAACAATAAGGTAAGCACGCTCTATCTTAGATCAACAGCATCGTTGCTCAAAATATGTAGGTATATGTTTTTGTAGTGGTAGGACTCTTGGCAGATTCCGCCTGGGGAAGTACCACACCTTTACCAGTTATTCTATCGCCAAGCAGTAGTGTCCAAACATTACTGTGTTCCGGTTTGAAGGGCAATGTTTCCAGAGAAATTACAAGGCTTAGAGATATAATATCTTAGATCTCTGGGTGACGAGCGCAGTGCAGTACTAGGTAATGATTTGGAATTTTCATGTCCCAATAGCTGCGTGTTACTGTGCTGTTATGTGGCAGGCATGTTGCTTACCATCAGGCACATGTCCTGCTCGTCTCGTCACTATATGCTATAAAAAAATATATGTGAAAAACACACAAATGCCATGTCTAAGTTTTCACACCTTATTTTTTGTCGGTGGTTAAAATATCTTTAATTTTATTTTAAAGTAAATAATTTATTCGAGATTTGATTTACGAAGCAGAAGACACGAGCCACTGGGCTGTCACTGGAACTATCTAAACCACCATCACAGTGCGTTATTTATGTCTCTATACCAAGTTCGCGTGTGTAATAACAATATGGATCCCGCCACAGATTAGATGACAGTCATTGCGTAACTCATGCGTCATACTTGTCTACCGCATGCTTACATCAATTACGATTTTTATGTGGTATAGGGCTATATGTGTCAGATATGGGTCAATTAGGACCCCAATTTAAGCGACGGATAGTTTATTTTGAAATGTGTCTGTTATTTATCAATGTTAAAGATATTTTCAGTATAACACAAGTGTATTTTATGCAAACTATTTAACTTATTACAATTTCTCTATTCATTACCAATTGATTCATTTTTGGTTTACAGTTGCATGACTTGGTACAATTGTAAGTAATAGACGTTCACTATACGGACTTGGTCTAAAAATGTTGTTTTTTTTTAACATAGATTAAAAATACATTAATAATTATATTAAAGATGAAAGATCGGATGATGGAAACGCAAAATGGAGTAGAAAAGTTAATTTTTGCCTAATTTTTCATTTTATAACCAATCTCAAAATGAAAAATTAAACAATGAAAATTCTAAATATGCACTTACAGTGTTATGAAAAAGGTTGAACTGAGTTGAAATGTTAGACTCATCAATATCTCATTTGAATTTGCGAATACTTGAACAGAAAAATAGTTCGAGTATAACACAACTACGACTACAATTTCAGATTAGCTATAATATGGTGGTCTGGTATGAAAATCACTAATGAGCCCTCGTAGCTTCAAATCCCGACAGTACCTGTGAGTGAGTGCGAGTATTTTAAGCCTAAGTGTAGATACAAGTTTGTGATCATGATAAAATATGCTTTGACGGCGAAGAAAAGTATCTTAAGAAAATTTCTAGAAAATACGTGACATGTCATTTCCCTACCCGCACTTGGCCAGCGTGATGGATTATGTCCTTACCTCTCTCAGTAACGTAAAGATCCGAATCCCATAGGTGGGAAATTAAATTGGGCAGCCCATGTATCTGGTAAAAATTGTTCACAATTTAGGATCACCTTTGGATTTAATACACTTTTTTTACTTAACCCTGTACATATAACAAGGGAAACCGCGTCTAATTTTTTCTCAAGTAATAATAATGTATCACTAAGTATGGGCTACCATTCATGTGGCGTGTATTAGGACTGTTCGGAACCATTTTGACGCCGCTACGGATAATGGGTTAGTAACCCTTCACTGGTATCGTTTTGAGTTATTTTATGTGATTTTCAAATAGTTTTAGCGAATAACGAACCTTTTGAAATAACTTAATAAGAAAAATATTTGTAGACAACAATTCATCAATAATTTGTTGCATAAAACAAAGCTGACAAAATAGACACAACACTTATTTACATACTATGTTGTACCTACAAGTTTGCTGTCCATAAAATATTTATTAATTTATTGTAGGTACATGGAAACAACTAGACACAGAACCAACATCCTTATTCATCACTTAACTGTTTGTTATGGGTTCTAATCTGATAACCACACCGACGACGCGACGCTGCGAGACTTGTCCGATCGTATGAATGACATAAGCCCGATGCGTACTCAAAACGATATCTGTATTTTTTGGAGCAAAACCACATAGAATATCTATGCATATAAGATATGTCTTTAAGTCTTAGACTTAAGGCAACTTTTGTAAAATAGTTGTTTTGGAAAAAAGTACCTACATTGCAGGAAAATCAGTTTGAATAACTGCCATACCGAGTAATTAGGCAACTAGGGACATCGAACTCGACCGATGGTAGATTACATATCTACAGCAACTGTGTACTATATTTCGTGGTAGTAATTTCAACTCTGTGGACTAAAAAATAGAGTCGATGACAAAGTGATATTCAGTTCGAAAACAGTAGTTTCAAAGTAAAGCAATAACAGGTCGATATTTGATAGCAATTATATAGAATGTCATGCAGGTTCAGTTGATGAGTGAAAGTGGGACTGCCCAGAAACAATTCAGTGAATTGTAAACTGTGTATTGAGAGAACTGAAAATAAAAATCGTAGATCATAGAACATAATTACTACATACGATAATAATTACGATGCCGTTCTCGCTTATAAATAAACCACCTTTAGCCGTTTTCGCAACGCGCTATTGGAAAATTACAGTTAGTTATAAATAATGTGAATATGTAGATGCAAAAATAGTTCTTAATTTACGCCAAAAAATTAGAGTGGCGCAAACTCTACTTTTACAAGCTTCAAAACTGTTAAGTCTTTTCAAACAGAAAAGGGTTAATACCAAAGGCCTAGTTCTTAACTCAATTATTGGTTACCTCAAAATGGAAAGGTTCCTTAGCCTTTAGTATGGCAGCGTCCCGGTCCGGTCAGCTATATTATCTGGCGGCCGCCATAATGGAAAAAAACCCTTGTCTGGCAGAGGTCTATCTTCCCCCTTAATTCTAGAAGATACTTTTTAGAAAAACTGTAATTAAACTGCTTTATTGTTCAAAACCAGTGCATTATGCTATAGGTTTAGAATCACAAAGCACCAAGCTATTAGATTTTATACTAATAATAACTGCAAAGGTGTGAAAAAAGAAAATTAATTTGAGTCAAATATGCAGATTTAGATTTTGTTCCAATTTTAGGTATAAATACTAACAGAAATATTTAATAAAACAACTAAGCGATCATATTTGTATTTAATTTGCTTTGACAAACACTACTTCAAAACATAATCCTAAGAATTGCACATCATTCTATACAAAAAAATATCAGTAGAACGTTTACAAAAAATCGGCTGCAGTGGTAGATCTTGCGCCGGATGTTGAAAATAGCTCATGTTACAAGCTTAGTTCTGAAAAATATATTGATCGAGTGAGTTGAAAATGTGTTTATATTGATGTTTGGTTCATAATCTCAATTGTGTTAAATATATACGTCTGAAATATGTAAGATTATAAAGATATTAAGATTCAAATAAAACCTGTGTAAACTAAGAAAAATTAGGTATATTCAAACAATGATTTGTACTGTAGTATCTAATTATTTTTATGAGTTAATAATGTATTTTCCTAAAACATGAATAAATTTGCAAAAGGCTTGTAAGATATAAAAAAGGTGTTTTCATAGAACATTTATTAGAAAATGATGAAATAAAACACCAATTATTTACTAAGATGGCACGCGAAAACGGCTGTCTTAACATGGATGCGACTTTTTTACCCTCCGTCTGGCGAACGACCGGATCCGGTCAGTTACTGTATTTATATGGTTTCTGTTGTTTCAGAATATTATTTATTTGTTCTTAGAAAAAAATATATACAAAAAAATTTTTCTTTTTCAGTTTATTTTAAAAATATATACATTGCCGGTGATGGCGTCCTCTCCGTCAGGTTCATAATTTCGGCTGAAAATAATAATGTATTATAATATTGACAGTTAGCTAAATGATGATGGTGATAAAGTTGGCAAATAAAATAAAAATAAATTGGGTGAGGGTTGATACTTACGGGTTCTATGAACGCTTACTTCGCTCCGTCAATGCCTGTTCTATCGGTTCCCCAGCGGGCAAATCCTCAATTGCAATAAGGTTAAATCTGTAAATACAATCACATTTATAGGCTTTAGGAGAAGCTTTTCTAGCAGTGGATTCAGGCTAATTATGATGATGAAATCAATGCACATTTACTCATGAAATGCAGTGTCACTATATAAATATAAAAAACCGGCCAAGTGCGAGTCGGCCTCGCACACGAAGGGTTCCGTACCATTATTATTAATATTGAGCAAAAAATAGCAAAAATATCACCTTTGTTGTATGGGAGCCCCCCTTAAATAACTATTTATTTTATTTAGTTTTTAATATTGCAGCAACAAAAATACAAAGCAAAGCAAACCATATAAAAGTAGATTCAATAGTCTTATCCATAATATGATAGCGAGTGAACAAAATGGCCGCGGTGCCCGAAATAACCTAACTGTCATCGTTCCGGTCCGGTCAGTGGAGGGACGCGTGTTATTTTTTTCGATATTTCTCTAATTAATGAAAGATTTGAATAAATTTACAATTTGGAAAAGATTAATGGATGAGTAATTATGTCATTGTTTCCATAAATTCCACAAATCTACCAATATTTGGTGCTAAATGAATGGTTTGTTTGGCCGACATGAGCGTGTGCTAAGCCTGAGTAGGTGTTAGATATCAATGTTTTACCACGAAAAGCGTATCACAACACGTACAAAAACAAAGAAATAAGCTGATTACATACCTTTCCATCGCTTTTTCAAAACTTTATCTCGTTATACTGTCGTCAACCACTTAAAAACACTTGAAAATAGACGCACAAACACTTCCAACCACTCGGCGTTGGCAAGTCCGGAATCAATAAGTTTTTTTTTTTAAAACATATGTAAGTCTACCTAAGAAAGCGTCTATATTCTGTCTTTGTTTAACGTTCTAGCAGTTGCTGCTGCCACCATGGCACATTTTTTTCCGATGTCGTCTGCCATAGGAAGGGTTAAACTGGTTCTTCCAGGTCCTTAAAGATGTATGTACTTTAACTAGATATTATGGCAAGGTAGATTTATTGTAATTTAATTACCCGTAAACCTTTTTCCCCGTTGGTGTACTACATTTTGATATTTATTTATAAAACTTGAATTGAGCTCAATTTTGTCTGAGTTTTGTGATGTCACAAATATCGATAATTTCTACGGCGATAGGACTTTTACAGGTTTTGTTCGCGTAAGCCTCGATTAAGTAGGTATTCAGGAAACGCCAACATGTTTTTACAAATAATTATAGTTAGGTACTTACTAACTTGTATTCTGCAATATGATTTCATTAACCTAGCGCAAAAATTGCACTGTGCATTTATAAACAACAACTATCATGATCAGACAGTTACGCCACAAGTAAACTGATAAAAGCTGTGTCGAGATATCTAGGTACTTAGTTATAAAACTGTAATTTTAACACGTATTTGACCTTTTATAGTCTGCAAAAACACAATATTTATTTTTCAGAGAGTAAACAATAGTTCGTATTTCATTAATCTGATCGATTAGCGGTAAACACAACAAATAAAAGATGTTTAGGGCCAACGAAGTACATAATAATATTCCAATTATGAGGGCAATAGTCGTACTAGTATAAATACTATCTAATAATACAACTTACTACGTGTGTATAGGATGTAAGTAAAGGCAGCATTTTTATATATATTGGTGGACAATTCACACACAACACCATCTGACCCCAAACTAAGCAAAGCTTGTGTGATGGCAGCCAGATAGCTGATCCTAGCATATGATATAGCTGATAGTATGCATCGCAGAAGTACAGTATTTTGAATTTAAACACTTTAGTTTGTATGTACCTGTATGTAATGGTTAACTGAGTCTGTACGTTTGCGTGTAGAAAAGAGGTCAGAACCCTAAAGTATTTACTATTTAAATATAGGGGTATTTGAGCTGTTCTATGCATACAATTTTAAAAATAATTTAATTTTAAAACAAAACCTTGGACAGGTTTTGTTATTTGAAATTGGAACACTTGAGATAATAATATGAGGACATATTAACTTTTAAGTAATCTATTATATTACAAAAATACTTTATTGAAACAAATACATTTAACAAGATCAATTGGGAACCCATCAGTTCCGAACTAGTATGTAATACTGTGTTTCGGAACCGATGGCCTCTCCCTTAACATTTATGACACTAGAAAAAACATAAATTAACATTAACAACTGTGACAATTTTTTTTTACACACTTTCATATATATAGGATTGAAGTAAAGAAATAATAAAAGTACATTATATTTGATATCAATACAAATTTTTACAAAACACTTATTGTTATTCGGGGTTATGCCATGTATACTATTTTATTAAGTTTGTCATATTATGTTATATCTATATCTACAAGTAAGCATTCAATACTATCATAATCGAATCTGGCCAACCATGATCTCAAAATCTTTTTAATTTCGTTATTCGATTTTCTTTTAATTTTAAATTCTATGTCAATTTTATTATACAACAATGGAACAATGCAATCGTATTTTTTTTTCGCAAACTTAGTTTTCCTGCCTGGTACAGGACAGGGACGATCTCTTTTAGAATCATCTATCAAGAGAGGTACTGTTTTCCTATGGAACCGTCGTATGCCTTCGTAGACAAATATCTTTCTCACGCTTAGGACATTATTTGACGGTATAGTAAAAAAAAAAAATGTAGTATGGATTTCATTAAGTAGCCTCTATTACTTACCTACCTTGGTGAGGCAGTAGGTAATAGGGTTACCTCAAACATTCACAAACATGATAATAAAAGGTATTTTCTTAAGCAATTTAAGGTACAACGGCCTAATCTAACCTAACTATTTAATATCAGTACTTAACTAAGTCTGAGATGCGAGAAGCAAGTAAACGTCTACAAAAAGTTTACAATTAGAAACCTAATTTCGACTGCGTCTACTAAAGTACCAGCGGTACACAATGTGAATAATTTTTATTGGCACGAAACTACAAAATAAAATAAAAAAACAATAGTACATCTACTTTGTACAACTCGAATGGTCGCCATTTATTATGCCTTCCTGTTCGAAAGTGATTGCAAGTTGCCTCTCTGCTTATAATCTGCGACCTCAAATGAACTGATTTTCCTATGCGAATATTCGTAGCCGACCTTGCGAAAGCAATAAATAACGAGATATGACACGCAAATATCTACTCAATGCACATGATTTGTAGTTCGAATGTAGAGCGATCAATTTGTTACCAATCGCAGAAATGTGTCAATAGACCAGCGAGGATGTTAGTATTTACGGATCAGTATTGCAAGTTCTGTAGATTATTACAGTCTGGAATGACTTGTCTGGCTGGAGTGGTTTTGTAGGAAAACTGGATAGTGTATGTAGGCTCGTAGGCATAACTGTATAAGTACGGTGTACTTTCGTTTCGTCAAATACGAGTAATAAAAAATAAGTTATCTGTAATTTAACGAGAATAAAATTAAAAATTTTGATTAACCCCCGACTACCTTAGATTTGTTATCTATACAACATTCTACTAGTCAAGCCCATTTCATCATTTGATACCCATATTAAGGAAGTTGTGAAAAAAGAAATGTAATTTGCCATTTTGAGGTAACGGCCATCTTGGATTTGAAATTTATCATAGTGCAAAGTATTCTACTAGTCAAGCCCTTTCGTTTGATACCCATATTGCGGTAGTAGTGAAAAAAATTATATAATTCGCCATTTTGTGGTGGCGGCCATCTTGGATTTCAAATTTGTTATAGCGTATAGTACTCTGCTAGTCAAGCCCTTTCATTTGATACCCATATTGAGGTAGGTTGTGAAGAAATATTTTGTCCGCCATTTTGTGGAGGCGGCCATTTTGAATCGATATTAACCAGACATAGCTAAGAACACCCGCACGGATATTAACTTTCAAATAAAAAAAACCGCATCGAAATCGGCCCAACCGTTTGAGCTCTACGGTGCCACAGACAGACACACACACAGACAGACAGACAGACAGACAGACAGACAGACATCGACGTCAAACTTATAACACCCCTTTTTTTGGTCGGGGGTTAAAAAAAAATGGTGGTGGTTGTTAACATTACAACATTGAGTTGTAAATGGTGGCTGCCGATTTGACACACGAATTTTTCATAAAGAAGTAAAGACAGATAGTACTCAGTTATAAATGTACAATTTTACACACACAATCATTTGAGGGTCCACAATTCTGTCTACAATGTTTTTTCTTCTTCCTCATTGAGGTTTTAGAGGCAATGTATGACTGGACCAGGCAATTGTCCTCAATTAGTGAAGATTCCGCATACATAATTTCTGGTTTAACTATTATTAAATTCTAAAATACTCTTAACACAAATATTGGCGAAACTAGCAAGATGTTTCTGAATAAAAAAAAACTTTCTTTGCCAACTAGAATTCATAAGAAATCGTCTCTATTTTATTCGCTCATTTTACTTTCATAAATTCAATTTTCGTACCCAAAAATTAGTGTACAAAACCTTTTAGATCTTTCTTCGATACCACTGAGCTGATTTTGCCATTTATCTAGTTTTCTCAATAAGCAAATATTGTCGCAAATTAGGATTGACATGGTCAACAAGATGTAGTAGTATTATTGAATTGTCCTGGTTGTTTGTGTGTTAGTGGCTTACGATGTGTTTAGTTTTTAAAATAGTGCCTAAATTATTTATTATAGGTGATTGGAAATACTGCTGATGGTAGAGTATGAGAACAGTTTAAAAAAGTATTAAGTTACAAAGAATACGGCTGTTGCTGAAACGAAACAAATACGTTTACCAGATTATTATCTCATGGATGACTTTGGGATAAACTCTGAAAATGTAAAATAAATTACAAGTGGAAAACTGGTGTTAAATATACTTACAGCTGCGTGATTTCAGGCTTGGTCTCATAGTAAAAGTTGTATATAGTTCTCTTTTTGGCTCACAGTCTACAGTCTTCAAAAAATAAAATGTCATTTTGACATTTGAGAAAAATGTTATACCTAATGGGTTCTATTATTTAACGCAGCAAAAAGTACGTGTGTATTTTTTTAAACACTGTAGTTAATTATTATCATTTTATTGGTTCTTTCACTTTCTTTCACTTGAAGACTACTTATCGTAGGCGTTTCACGTTACCCTGAGTAAAGTTGCATATCTTGAAGCCACGATACCGAAAAGGTTTGAGTAGATTTAATTTGTGCTACTGAGCGCACTCAAAAACTACCTACAGCATTCTATACTTTTTATATTCTATTCACACTGGCTTAATCAATCAGTAGGCGGTCTTAGTCGGCAATCAGTTACAGTAAAGCAAAATATTTGGCGTACTTGTTTACTTTTCTCTGAGTGACGAAACATTTCATTTTCGTTTACGTAGGTTCATATCTGCTCCGATCCGTAATAGATTACATTGGCCCGCCAAATTGTGAGCGTTGTTTTTCCTAATGGAATTCCTATTCGCGAATCCGCCTCAGTTTTGGTACGAAATAGGTTATTTCCGTCAAATTGGGTACGAAGTCCGTGAGCGATTTGATTTAGACGTTGCGTCATGCCAGCTGCGACGACTATGATAGATGTTTCTGCTCCTGGTGTTGGCTTGGCAGTTCTAACTTTCAGATTAGACTGTTTATTTTTGTCACCGCCTACCCTTTGAATGGCTGCACTTCACCTTTTTCTTTTACATACCAATAAACTAAATCAAATATTTCTTAACACAAATCAACCCATCTTTTATGTTGATAGAGACTTGAATGTTGTGTTTCAGGATTCGTACCATATGTTTTCGTTAAGTATAGAAATTTGATTACACGCCGTAGATATTCCAAATTCAATAAAAAAAAACTTGTTGTTTTTTTAAGAATTAATTAAAAGTTTGTGACGTTACATAAAATCGAAGAGACGCGATTGAATTTAAGTAAAGTTTAGTAACAGATCAGTAAGTTGAAGGTAATGATAATGTGCTATACAATTTTTACGGACTAAATGATACGAAAGCATCACTCGAAACTTGGCTAGAAATTGATATTTTAATTTCAAGCAATGTTATAAGACTATTAGATCTCTGTAAAAATATAGCTCCATCCAGCAGAAAAACTAATAAACGTTGGCACCATCGCAAAAACAGCTTCGATGCGCAGGCGCCACACTACAAAGTCCCTATTGGCCTCCCAGCGACAGGGTTGCCAATCCAAGAATAAAACAGACCTACTATTATAATTTAATTGTGGGTTACCGTAATAACAAGTTGACCGACGGATGTGAAGCAGCCATTACAATGTTCACGTACCCTACTGTCTAATTTTTGTTATCATACTGCTCGCCACCTGTTTTAATGAATGAATATTCATTATTCATATTGATGTTATTGTAAACAATTAAATGATATCAATTGGACCAAAAATAGATCATCACAAAGGCGAGTAGTTCGTTCGCATTAAATCATACGATACATAAATCTCGCAAACCCGTTTTGCAGCTTATCAAAACAATACGCAGACACACTTCCAATTCTCAATACCAGAATGTTTCTACCAACTTTCCGCGTAAAGGGAAAATTCGACTCATCAAACAAAGACAAAAGGTCTCATTTTCCATGCCTTAAAAAACGCATTTGATGCGTTTGGATTCTAAGAAAAGATCATTTCAAAATTAAAGCTCAAGAGTATGATAAATTTTCATAAATCAGGCGTTATTTATCGGAGTATCGACTTTAAGGTGTTGCCAATTGCGTTTGTTTTGGTTTTACACGATTTGTGAGAGTTGAAACGTTTAAAATATTTTACGATGAGAGAACAATCGTAATCTGATCCATCTTCTGCGTTTTGGCCACAATATAAGAGTGTTATTATTATTGCTATGGAAGCCCAAGATAATATACCTTGAAGAAGGATCACATGATAAAATCGTTGGATGATACCAGAAGAAATAATATCATTGATGAAAGTAGATTTATTACCTAGAATTAAGTTTTTGAATCAAGTTAAAAATGTCTAAAAAAAAAAAGTAAACCAATGTTGACATGTGAACGAAACATGTTCACTATGACTTACGTAGGTATATAGTATTAATCTTTCCACAAGTTTGTTTGAAAGTTAGTTTCATAGTCATACCTCATCACTATCTGGTATAAGGCATGTCACACGTACATTCAAAAACACATAAATCACACATAACATTGTACCTCATCGTAATTTAATTGTGTGAAAAACACAAGCACTGCACTATCGATATGGGGCGTGGTAGCGAATCTGCGGCATATTATACAACAACAACCAACTTATTTGAAGAGTTAAACGAGGGAGCCACAACCAATTGTAAGCAATGTAGATGTTGTAAATTTCAATTTGTTTATTTGACCTTATTGACAAATAAGCTGGTTGTACAAGTTATGGCTCGAAGAATAACAAATAATACTGCTTATTTATTATTGTTGCGAAATTGGTGCGCCATAAATTGTGATGTTTTGAACAGTGTAGATATAATAGTAATATTTATTCTGTTTATGCCCTACTAGTACTTGCGCTTTTCTAAAAGGCAACTCGTAATTTCTCCTAAGTATACACCATTTCCTGCAAGTATTGTAAATTGTTGAATGGGGGAAATATCGAGTACAAGTCGGAACAACTAAGATATCTCTACAATCTCGTATTCATACGTTCATTGATTAAAAGCACGTTATAAAACCATAATTCTCAGTAACATGCCGCCGATTCTAGAACCGCAACGCCCACCCATAGCAAACCTAGTGTTTTTCACACAATTAAATATCAATGAGCTACAATGTTACATGAGTTACAACGATGTTCAACGCTTTAGACAACAGAATATGCATCAGTTATTACGGCCGCGGCACCAGATTAAGTCACAGTTTGTATGTGGATTGCCGCAGATTCAATGCAAGTTTCTATGGGCATAAGGTAAGGTAAGTGTGATACCCTGTGAGTTTGAATCGCGTTTAGCAATCAGACCTCCTTGGTTGATGTATTGAACTTTAAGAATTGAAAGTGCGAAGCGGAACCTTTACATTGAATGAGGTTGATTGCAAATAAATAGAAATTCATTCACTAAACACACAACCTATAAAACAGAGAACACAATAGTTGTTAGTTTTTCGTCGCAGTCGATCGTGATTTTCGCAGGATTCGAGCTTGCTATTTTGGCTGAAACACACTTATCTATCAGCAACCTGTTTAATTTAGGATTTATGTTGTAAGACACTCAGACAGACTACACTTTAGCATATTTAGTTTAACATTTTTAATCTTGGTATGCCTAAACATTTTTGCAGCATAGCAAACATTTTGGTTTATTGAAAACAAATGGTTCATTATAGGTTAACACTTGACCGCCACCTCGCCTGAAGTTAAGCGACGATTGAACGTATTAACCTACAGTAAACCGATCCACTAAATCTCAGTAGTATTGAAGGTGTAGCAACGATAATTTACATAACTTACCAAAAAGAAAGTCGTTAATTCGATGAAATCGCTAATACGTCATGATTCATACCGCAACAGAACCCATAAATCATATGAAGCCAGACAACAGTGCAACTAAGTGCATGCTTCGTATCTACAGATCAGTATCAAAATAATTGCAGAAAACTGCTGTCTGTTCGTCTGTCCGTGTGTAGATCGAACGATAGCAGGCTTTTGTTAAGCTCCCGTGATTTCGGTTCAATAATCTTTGAAACATACGGGGTATATGTGGGATCATTTTTCTATCGCATATTAATAAAAAAAAAATTTTTTTAATTTCCCGCCGTTTTCAAATTATTCCAAAGATTTATTTAAAGCTTACACCATCCAGAAAGCTATCAAATCTTAGAGCTAAGTCGAGGATAGAGTACGATCATAGATACCTAAACTCTTTGAGTGCGATAGGCATTTTTGATGATTGGCAAATCAAATGCATTTACATTTCGTTGAAGTGATATTTTGTAACACAAAAGTGGTTTCCCATTATTCTGTTTACTATTTCTATGCGATTGAAACTTAATCGATCCAAAAAGCAGACAAACTTTTTGGTGTTGTCTAAGCGGTTACTATAGAAGCTTTTGTCGTTTGTGAAGTTAAATAAAACCGATCATGAAAATTGTGCATAAATAATGTTTTTTAATACGGTGACGTCTAAGTAAAGGTTATGACACTTAATTTAAGACATTCAATGGCAAGTAACATCTTCCAAGGTAACCTCCAGTTCAATTTATATTTCGTTTTAAATATAAACTGAGTTGCAAATATAATTGGGCAATTTCAATGATTGCAACTTTAAATTGCTTCTAGACAAAATAATTATTTTGTTTATTAGAATTCAATTAATATTGCTGAGTTTTATTGATCACAGTTATTTATATTCTTATTGAAAAAATAGAACTAAAATTGAAACACGAAAATAGCCAAATTAGTTCGGATGAAATCATGCGTTTTTAAGAATCTAACGCTTAGATCATAAATTAAACATACAGTTCAGTAATAATTGACGCTGTTTCTAACTGCTAAAACAACTAAGTACAAAATTTAGCTAAGCTCAGAGTTAGATGTACAAGAATACAAGATAACTGATTATTACCCACTATGAACAAATTTGAGTACGAGTAGATTACGTAGTTATTTTTTCACTATTCATGCAATACTTAGGTATTCATGTCTTTTTATGTTTAAAAGCTGTCAGAATTGAGATAGTTCTGCATTATAAAAGCTTTCAGAGGCTACCAGTTTTTTTATTTCACATTCTTCCTGGAGCAATGGAGCAAATCTCATTATGCCTACTACAAACTCCGTCATTATAATTTCAAAATTGATAATTTCTCGAACGCACCTCGGGGCGTACTTAGGAACATCTTGTCAGATAATAAATCGTTCAATTGTTCAGACAAATTTATAAATAAATACTAGCTTTTACCCGCGACTTCGTCCGCGCCTCATATTTATTAAAGTAATTGAGGCAGTGTCTACTCGTATGTCTACTACCATACAAATTCACGTTTCCTAATCAAAATCGGTCTACGTCAAAGTTTTATATTTATTAATAAATGTACAATTTACACGACAAATTACAAAGAAACTATGTTCTCAAAAATTAATCAAAAACAGACTTTAATTTAAAATCATATTGGGACGTTCCACCAAATTTTATTAGAGTCTATTAGTAGATATTAGTAGAAATATCGACTGATTACATGAACGCAAATTTTAGTTTGTTGTTCATATTTCAAAAACCGCCGCACTGATTTCGATAAAATTTATATGACCACCTCTGAACTATAATCTACCAACCAAAAAAAAAATAACCATCTAAATTGATTCACAATTGGAAATACAACTGGATTGATAACCTCCTCCTTTTTTGAAGTCGGTTAAAAATAGCATACAAAGAGTGCCAAGATCCTTCCATGCACACTTTTACTCCTCATTTCTACTCTTTTCAACTCTTTTTCTGTGATAAAAAGTCGCCGTTGTCCTTTCCTAAGTCTAGGTAGTCTATCTGTGCACCAAATTGTAACAAACTCTTTAAGTGGCTTAGGCGTTAGACGGTAACAGACAGAGAGAGTTACTTTCATATATATAATTTCATGTGAGAATTGAAAACAGGTGTTCCTGATCATTTTATAGGAGGCAGTTGTAAAAGGTTACCTTTCGGTAATACGTAAGTAAGTAATACGTTTACTCCTCCAAAAAACTCATTTTTACAGTTCTTAATTTGCCTTAATCGAGCGTACATCATGCATAACATTTGATAAGACACCATGGAAATCTCGTCGACTATCAAAAATTCTGTCTGATAGTCTGATACGCCATTTAGTGGCTGCGCCCAACTTAAGTATTGAGGTTGTATAGTGCACTGTATTCTTCTTGTCAAGCCCTTTTATTTGATACCCATGTTGATGGGGTTCATAAAACCTAAGTTATCCGCCATTGTGTAGAGGCCGCCATCTTGGATTTTAATTTTATATAATACATTGCATTCTACTGGTTAAGCACTTTCATTTGATACCCATATTGATGGGATTGATAAAACCTACGTTATCCGCCATTGTGTAGCGGCCGCCATCTTGGATTTCAATTTTTTATAGTATATTGTATTCTGCTTGTTGAGCCCTTTCATTTGATACCCATGTTGATGGGATTGATAAAACCTACGTTATCCGCCATTTTGTAGCGGCCGCCATCTTGGATTTCAATTTTTTATAGTATATTGTATTCTGCTTGTTGAGCCCTTTCATTTGATACCCATATTGATGGGATTAATAAAACATAAATTATCCGCCATTTTGTAGCGGCAGCCATCTTGAATTTATAATGATAATGAATAAACATAATTGTATTGTCACCAAAATCCAAAGTGTATACAAAATTTCAGATTAATCGGTTGACAGGAAGAGGGTGAATTACTAAATTTGACCCAAGAATAAATAATCATAAATAATAAAAAAGAAAACCCCAATTCCACCCCCGTAGGTACAATTCGAAACTACAAAACTGCTAAAACATACATTTTATGGTTTCGTGTTAAATATCTAGACGTAAAGTTTCATAGTTCTTCAACAATGACGAAGTTTTCCATATAAACTTTCATCCCTTATTTTAACCCTTTCAACCCTTTTTTTTCGGAACAAAAGTAGCCTATGTCCTTTCTCGGGATCTATTTTATCTATGTATCAAATTTCATCAAAATCTGTTGGTTGGTTTAGGCGGTAAAGACGGACAGACAGACAGACAGACAGACAGACAGACAGACAGAGTTACTTTCGCATTTATAATATTAGTATGGATTATGCTGGAACAATCTGAGGTATTTTGATGAAAAGGCCGATAGTGCCGCGTTTAGTATTTGGCAGTTGGTAGGCACAAAACAAAATCCCTTAACCGGTTTTCGGAGCGTATGTATAGTATGCAGAAAAATGTAATTCTACCTATATGAATAATTTTTTTCAATCTCAGGTATGAAATTAGGTAAATTTTTAGGGAGCGTCTATTGCGCTAGCCTAAAGATTGGTAGACAAGAGATGCAGCCTTAACCCAACTATCAAATCCCTTAAAAATAATTTGAAGAAATAATGACATCTCATCTAGTCAAAAAATACTTTTAGTAAATGTATTTGCTCACCAGCTAAAATTTGTAAATAAGTTTTGCTTGTGTGATTTGTTTCAAGTTATCACTTATTTGATCAATATAGAAGGTATTTGTAGTACCTATTAAAATAAAATAAAATTTGCGTTTTTACTAAACACTTTTTTTCAATCAATCAACAACATCTTTAAATCATGATCATTTATGCAGTTTAGTTGCTAACCATACTGTTGACTTCCTATAACACGGCGTTATTCACGATGGGATCAATTTTATTGAGATTTATTCTGTTACATGTTTTATGTCGATTATCTTCTTTGTCTAGAAATTATCGATTTTTTTCTCCAAACGATGATTAATAACTTTGTTTAGATGAGTGGAAATCTGTATAGGGTTCTCCAGAAACGGCTATAAGCAAAGTATCATGTAGGTACAATAAATATTAGTCATGGCCAATAGAATCTACTACTTCTTTTGTTAAGATAATAGTACCTAGATTTTATTGGTAATTCCAATGTCTGCTTCACTAAGTAAAATATTTTGATTCCTGAAATTGCTTTTTTGGTAGGCCTTTGGGGTGTAGCACTGTATTAAATTACCTATGTATCAAAGTTCTTTAGACAAACGTTTTACGTAATAGAAATGTATAATATTCACTTTATTCTAAAAAAATACATGAAATCTCTATTTATAAGTACAATGAATATAACAACTACATGAGAATTTCTAATGTTAAGCCTAAAATATAATTATGAGTGTCAGAAACTGAGCCCATAAATAAACATTAAATAAAGTTAACTTTATTGTAAAACTTTTTTAGAAGATAAATAAGTCTGCTAAATTCATTACTGGATTTAGACTACCCAATAGGCGTGACGGCAGGTCCTGTTCCGGTTTCCTAAACGATATTTTTTTTTTAAATAAAAGAATAAAAAAAAATTAGCTACCTACCATACAAACTTTACGCGCGGCGCATAGAAAATACGGCACTGTGACGTCACGCTTCTTCTTTCACGTGTTTTTGTATGAAGCGTTTTTGGGACAGCCCAAAATTGTGATTTTAAAATCGTGAAATCACGGGAAGTTTATAAGATTCTTTAACCTATGTTTCAGTTATTGAGTAGCCTTTTGATGGCATATTAAATAAAAAATGAGTCGTTATGCCTATTGTAAGTAAATACCATTTAAATATGCTACCTAAACTGTACCGAAAACTATTAATTAACCAATCCGCTGCATTGAATAATTTATGTAACAAAAATCTTTGTAACAAGAACAAAATTAAAAATTTTGATTAACCCCCGACTACCTTAGATTTGTTATCTGTACAACATTCTACTAGTCAAGCCCTTTCATTTGATACCCATATTAAGGGAATTGTGAAAAAGGAAATGTAATTCGCCATTTTGTGGTCGCGGCCATCTTGGATTTGAAATTTGTCATAGTGCAAAGTATTCTACTAATCAAGCCCTTTCATTTGATACCCATATTGAGGTAGTAGTGAAAAATATTATATAATTCGCCATTTTGTGGTGGCGGCCATCTTGAATTTGAAATTTGTTATAGCGTTTAGTACTCTACTAGTCAAGCCCTTTCATTTGATACCCATATTGAGGTAGGTTGTGAAGAAATATTTTGTCCGCCATTTTGTGGAGGCGGCCATTTTGAATCGATATTAACCAAACATAGCTAAGAACACCCGCACGGATATTAACTTTCAAATAAAAAAAACCGCATCGAAATCGGCTTATCCGTTTGAGCTCTACGGTGCCACAGACAGACACACACACAGACAGACAGACAGACAGACAGACAGACAGACAGACAGACAGACAGACAGACAGACAGACAGACAGACAGACAGACAGACAGACAGACAGACAGACAGACAGACAGACAGACAGACATCGACGTCAAACTTATAACACCCCTTTTTTTGTCGGGGGTTAAAAAAGGGCCTAAGTGTAACTGCATCTTTAGTGAAACGTCTAAGTAACCCTTGTATAAAATTGCTCACGTATTCATATAACGGATGTAAAATAAAGAGGTTTATAGGTAATTGATAGGCGAGCTCTTGCTTATATCCAATTTAATATGTTTAATGCCCTATCTTGCACTTTAAGCAATTTTGCGAGAGTTAAAGCGGTTAGCCGAGTGCTATTTTGTGTTGGGATGATGGTTAGCCTCACTTTAACAGTTCATATGAGGTTAAGTTACGATTTATATAATTTATATGTGAAAAACGAAAATATATAAGGGCGTCATCTAATGAGACCACCTTCGAACAGCGGTAGGGTTGTCGATTCTGTTAAGTTGGCAGTTTTACGCTAGGAAAATACATATTTTTTATTAAACCAGCTATATGCACCTACAGTTTAACAAGATGCGTTTCTTGGTAGGCTTGTAAAACGTTATTTCTAAATGTCGTCGTTATCCGTTAACTTGCCAGACCTCTAACGAAATAAAATAACTCTACCTATTTAACTGAATTAAATACTGAATTAAAGGGAATTAAGCAAATTATTTCTTAATAGCAATGTTTCATTTGCAACGTTGTATTACGAGTATAACATACTTTTTTTCTGTAATACATTTAAGGAATAATTAAAAAAACTATATATATGTCTAGTTGTTTTATCATATTTGAACATTTTGCGTTTTGTTTCTTCTAAAAAAGAAACAAAAGCCACAACATCCTAAGCGTTACCTTAATTTTTTTTGCCATTATAATAATTATATAAAAATGGCAATTATTTTGCTTAATAAAACGTTTTTATATAATAGCGTTCATGTATAATAGAGAGAATTGCTCACATTAACATTAAAGCTCTTATTGATTAACCTACAATACGATCATAAAGTTCTCAATTTTCATACCTATAGAGGTTGAAACAACTATTAAAGTATATATGAAGTAAGTATTATCTAAAATTTTGTGTCTTGGGTACCATAACTTAATATAAATAGATAACTACGTAAATAATGAACTATTTATTTGTAAATACATAGGTAATTAGGTAACCAATGTACCTACTTATTACAAGACATAATTTTGTTTGATCTAAAACAAACGTCTAAAATTTCCCAATAAATCTTGAGTCATGAAAAAAATTAGATACCTTGTGTAAATGTTTGGAAAGCGGTAATGAGCATTTTGTAAAACGTTGAGTGCACGACAACCCTACCCTGGGTGCGCCAGCGGGCGTAATGCGCGTGAAACCGTTCATCATATGCTCTTGTTGCGTTCTGTTCCAAAATTAAAATAACCAGTGCTGTTTACCAGTTTGGATGCACAAATTACAGGAAAAAGAAGACAAAAATTACTCAATAATTACCTCATTGAATAGTAATTCTACGTCGAGAACTATTATTTCTAATATTAATTCTAATAGACAAGCGCTTACGTATAATTTAATTTACATAAAATATCTCAACACTACAGTAACGTGTAGAAAATATTTTGGATTTTTTTTTACAAAATATAGGTACCTACTTACTTCAACATTTTCGACGAGCGTTCGAAACTGCAGCGTCGGAACCAGTCCTAAGCTTTCAGAATGAGCCCTCGTCAAAGCGAGAATCAGCTAGTCCCGTCTCTCTCTCGCACACCTTAAACCTTTTAAAAAGCTCCATAGATGGCAGTAAAATCGTTGCCAACGTTCAAGCGACCACTAGTGTCGCCATCTAGCTACGAATAACCGAACTTTTACGGCACGTTTATTGAAGAGGGCTCTTCGGCAGCTCGTAAACGATTTTATGGCCACTAACGAAGTCTCCTCGTGTTCGATATTACCCGACCGAGTGCGGCAGGGAATGCAATATACGGAAGCTCCTGTTGAACGGAGGTGTATTCAATTCCGCCGGTGTTCATGGTCTTTTATGCCCGATTCAAGGTGCGATTGGATGGCGTGCTTGAGCGTTTATTTGGCTTTATTGTTGGGGTTTGTTTATGCGATTGCTGTTTAACCGAGTACGGTGTTTGTACATGCTTTTGTTATGATTATTGTGCTGTTGCGAATAATGAAAGGGTTCGTGGGAATTCTCCAATTTACACTTTTTTCCCCAATAGACACGTTCTTGTTTCTTTTTCTCATTGGACAAAGGTAACAGAGATACATAAATATAGAATAGGAGTAATATACAGTACAAAATTGTGTGTAAAATTTTGGACGGGAACAAAGTTGAAATTAGGTACGAAACCCAATAACCATTTATCAGTGATTTATATAGGAATTTTCCCCAAAACGTAGCCGTGAAAAAGGCAAATCATAAATAAGATCCGATTCAAATTTGTAGAAGATGGTATCTGTATGATTTGTGAGCTCGCACCCGAGAGGGCTTTGTCTAGTGATGTGCTAATTGCCGTGTCACGTATCGATAAATCCAAATGGTCTGCAACAACTTGACCAGCATTGTAAACTGTGTTGGGTCGAAACTGTTGTTTTTTTTTCTTTTTTATATGGATAATATCATCTAATATTAAATTGTATTCTAAACAGATAATTCCATATAATTCCCATAGTATGAGAAAATCAACATTCTAATTAGTAAGTAAAAAATAAAATAAGACCTAAAAATTGCTCTGTCTAATGAGACGTCGAATGACGTATGGTAATTTACCCAGAACCAATATTATATTTTACAATAGAGAGAAATCACGCGATTAATAAAGTTGGAATAAAGCTGAGAAGGCTATAAATAAAACTCACAGGTTTGCTTTGCTTTCACATACCCTGTCAGCATCTTTCGGGCAAATCTGCCGGTAATATATCGCCTGGGCCAGTTCTTTTTATTCATCTCGTAAATTCTCTTATTTCTTATTGCGTTTGCATGACGTCTCTCGCGTATGTAGGCGAGACTTACGATGTGCCTCGTCAGGACAGCGGGAAGTCGCATCACTAATTATTTTTATTTTGCTGCGTTGCTGTTGTTGTTTTCTGGCACGTTTGACCTCGTATTTTGTCCATTTGTTATATTCTGTGTGATATTAAATATTACGTTTGAGTTTTAGGTATTTAAAAGGTTTTAGGCTCTGGGCCGGGAGGAGGCAGCTTAGGCAAATGGCAAAAGGCAATTAGGCAAACACTCGATGTCGAGTCGATTACTAGCGGAATCCCAGCCGGTAGTGATCGGCTCTACAGACGAGCACTAGAATTAGATATTAAATGTACCCAACTCCCTCCTATTTTCCTCTTCTTCTCCTTATCCAAAATATGTGTAAAAATTAATAATATATAATTGTAATGACAAAGATCACGGACCCCGGAGTCTGTGGAGTGGCTAATTTAAATAAAAAAAAAAAAAAAAAAAAAAAAAAAGTTTTAGGTATTATGGATCAAGGATTTTATTTTTATTATTGTTTTTTTTTTCGTTGTATTACAAAACTTGAATTAACCTTAATATTATTTCTATAATATTAAAAAAATCAATTATTTGCTTTTACTCAAAGTATTTGAAGGATTTTTGCCCCGTAAATATAAATATCCAAAAAGCAGGCATCCCTGCTTTTTGGATATTTATGGTTTAAATCGGTGGTTAGTTTTACTTACCTATATTAATGAATATAATTATAAAATTACTTTTTGAACTAACTCAAAAAGGTTGTTATTTTAAGTTTGTGATGTTGCAGTTCATCGTAGTTCATCCACTATGAATCAGTAGTGATTTTAGTAAACAAGTCTATATAGACGGCCGGAATCCGCCTAAAATGGCCCATGGCCTGTGGCAAAACTGGCAGACACGTATTCGAATCATAGTCCATAAATTATCATTAAATTAGACTCGATACTCACCCACGCACTGGCGATATCGATTTGATTTAAGACAGTTGAAATGTTTGTCATAGTTAAACTGAGTGCAGCTAAACAAACATGGATGTGATTTTAATTATTTTAAATGGGTGTGGTGGCGTGACTCATTGATCGAAACTTTTGCTTTATTCCGAAACCACACGACGTGGGTTGTCCGCCTTTAGTTGCTTACTTGTTCGTATGGTTGACTTACAAATACCATAAAAGGTTATATCTAGACCTATTGTACGTATTTTAAATTTTAGAGATTTTTTACATTATGTAATTTGTTTTTGTGATACCTATTTATGAAGGTGTTTGAAACCCTCAGTTTAATTTCCTCAGTTTAGTCTGGCCCAATTCAAATATCTTTAAGGCAAAATAAAAAAAATGTTTATATTGCCTATCTCTAACTCATTGGTAAAATTAACTTTTTTGACTAAATATTATGTGCGAGAAGGATATATTAATGAAATAAAAGGACCAATGACGCAAATGCCACCCTGAAGGCAACAAATCTTTAAAGTCAACCGACAAACATTTTCCCCCAAAACATACCCCGAACATTGTGTTATCTGTCCTAATGTGATTTAACAGGTAATTTTTAAAATAGATTACCATTAAACAGAGCCTGATTTATACCCGGCCACAATGTAAATAGGCAACAGAATGAGGAACTACATTTATTTTCATTTACCTCCATTTATATCGCGGCTCCACGTGGAGATTACGTGATTTAACAAAGGGAGGACCATAAATCTCGACAGTCCTGTCTTAGTAGGCTTTTGTGGGCATTTTTGATATGTGCCTTTAAAAGCTTTTTTCTGTATTTAGATGAGAGTTCATTGTGTAATTCATTAGAGCAGGGGGTAGGTCGCGGCGGCCTCCGCTCGATATCGAAAGATAACGCTGTATTTATGGCCGACCAATGAGATGTATTACAAGGCGATACTTTTTTAATGGCCGAAGAATTAGTCGATACAAATTACACTAAAGGTCGCATTGAAATACAAATAGAAAAAGACACGAAATGCAATTAGATATTGTATCTTGCAATTAACACCTTGTTTGTTACGAAGAAAATCATAAAACCAATTATCACTGCTGACTATAAATATGACGGATGTAATTATATCAACGAAAGCGAGTGAAGCAGATGATTTATCTATAAATAATAATGAGTTATCAAGAAATTCATTATCAATTCAATCACGCGTTAAACGTGATTCACTTTTACAATTTACTGCTCGTCACACCTCACTCGCGTTGTCTGTGTGTTAATGGTCGAATGCATCTTCACACATTCCATTGATTTCAATTTAAATCAACATTGCGAGCTCGTATCATCCACCTTTGTCTTTAAATTCTTATTCTACTGAGTTTTTCATTGAATTCATAAATCATTTCTATATTATTTGAAGTGGCAGTCACACCTGTTTGTTTTTTTAGTGTGTGTGTTTTAATGCTTTGCTTTGCTTTGCACCCGCACATTTGCAATATAATCTGAGATTATATTGCAAATGTGCGGGTGGTCCAATAAACTTCTGCTCGCATTGTCTATTCTAGAATCGAACTTGCGATTTGCATTGAGAACCTACGCGGCATACATTAGTGCTGTCGCGGCAGCTAAGTAATTAGCGCCCATGTCGATATCGATATTCACATCAGGTAATTCATTAAGAACCGTTCTGTTCTTTGTTCCTTAAATTTTATTTATACTAACACCTATTTTAAAGGAAATAAGATTCCAATTCGGATGTAGGTCATACAATAAAGAATTAAACAAGCTGAACTGTTCGCAACGTCCGACCCTACCGACCGCCAACAAAGTAATACGTCACGACTAGACAGCTTCCCCCCTTCCCTGGGTCTCTCGAAGCTTCAACTCGGTGTTAGAAAGAGACAAATGGATAACGGATCACGTTGGCGTGACTGAGAGATCGAGAGCTTGTGAAACATGGCGCATAACGCCCCTTGATTTATGGTAGTGTGCCAAAGTTCGAACTTTATGTGTGCGTTACAAGTTGTATCTACCTACTATAAAATTTGTATTAAAGTTAAATTTATGCCCAAAACTTCTGATTTAATTACTATAAACTTCTAACCGACTATTGTTATTAACATCGGCATTTCCCTGGATGTTTTTCGCATGAATATAGAATATGATCTAAAATTACTAACCTAATTTAAAAGCGTTCTAACAACTTGGGCGTGGGTACGTAGAGTGATTAAGCCCACTTTGATAGAGTTTGAAACTTAAGTATGACTATGTTGATGTCGTGATTACAGACGGATATTAGCGTAGATTGTATTCAAATGAGCTATTATTGACACATTGCGAGTTTTGTCAATGGCTCGGACGCGTGTTTGCTGAATCAATTTGCGTTACATTAGTTAAATTACGTAATAGGTATAGAGATTAGTTAAATTACGTATTATTAGATTAAATTTGAAAGGTGTAGTTAGATACTTTGATGACGTGCTTTATGGAACATTCTCTTGAGGATAAATTTGTCATTTCAAAGTAATTACTACATATACTATACCTAAGCGGTTTTGTCGTTACTGTAATTGATAGTGCCACTTATTTGCACACTGTAAATTTATCTAAATGATTTTATCGACAATTTATCGCAACACTACTTTAAGGTCCACAGTATTTTTATGACTAACGTGTTTTGTCGTTTTTGTTTCAGGTAATTATAATAATGAAGTAGTGGTTTGTATGTATAGCATATCCTATTAACACTCTATTTTATTATTGAACAAAGATAACGCCATAGATAAAACAAAAATGACCAGGCGTTTTATACGCCCTATTAGAAGCTTACAATTAATTTTGTCTACGTAAAAACCCCCCTGCTGTAATTAATACAAATAATATTAACATCGCAGTACCTTCATTAAAGGGTTATTAGACACCGAGCGGTGAGCAATTTGCTAAGCAAAATATATCGCGTAGGTGCCCACAATACTGTTGGGGTTGCGCAGTAAACAAGCTCTTGCTTCCTCACTGGGAGGTCTTAACTCAGTGCGGCTATTATTTATTAAGTAACCCGGTACAGGGCGGAACACGGTAGCTTTAGTAAGTGTAACATCTGTCACAGCTAGTCTCAGTGTAGAGGCTAGACCTAGAGCGTTAGATTCATAAATTAAAATCGGGGTCTAATCACCTAACTGCTAAGATTTTTCTCTTTATTTTATTTCTAGACTTTTATTAATCTGAAATATGTCATGGATTATCTACTACGTACCTACTGTATCTGGAATTCTGAGTATTCTATCACTAGGAAAGTCGAGCAGAAAACATTTGTCCTGCAATGATATGAAATACAGACCAGTACCCTTATCATTTAACCGTTTTTATATTTTTATTTCATATATCGTGATAGATAAAACAATAAGTTGGATAAAAAATTTAACCTAGAGATAGGTTATGTTTTTTTATCAACTTCCTATTTTACTTTTTTTCATTATTACAAATACGTGGGTAAATCAACTAACGTCTAATTTAACTTTTTTACGTGATGTTTGTGTTTATTTCTCTTCACACATATTTTTTTATTTCCATTTTGATTTCACCTTCACAAAAAGATTTGTGTTTGGTGTAACCAATTTAAATTGGAAATCTCCGTCCTTATACAATGTTTTCAACAAGCTATTTTTAGCCGCAACGTTCTCATTACCAAATTGCATCTACACAAACGATACATAACATATGACGTATGTTTATTATCGCTCGAATATTGGCTCGGAACATAGTGCTAAATTCGGATACCCGATACTGTGGTATTATCAGCTATTATTTGTCATTGGTTGAACAATGCCCGTTATATGAGTAGGGACTTCAATTTGGTGTTATTAAGTTGGAAAAACTGATAGCCTGCAAATAATAATGTTATCGTAACGTAAATCTTTCGAAGCGCTTTTTAGATTTATAGACAGGTCAACGCTATTAGGTGTTTGTCATAAAGATACGGCGCGTTTTGAGGTAATAGCTCTGCTTCTGGTGAGAGCAAAGCCTTCAGGGCTTACATAAAAATTAAGTTTCATATTATGCTTACAATAAAATTCTTTAAGGGAAATATAGAGTATATAAAGCTTTTGGTAAATTTACATTGACTAAGATAAACGTAGATCATCTATATAGAGAATCAGTTGAAGTCTGTTATAGTTTAACAAAAATTGTTTTCCGAATGACCTACATTCGTGACAGATGGGTGAAAATACTTGTCAAATTAATGACGTATACTTAACAAATTTTCTGTGTGAGATAATGAAACACCGACGCTACTTAAGCCCACTTCTACCCTCTAACTAAATCGGCTATGATTTCCTATTGTTGTCTCTATCATTTCAAGCGAAAAGAAAAGAGAGAGCAATATCAAAGTAAAACAGTTTTAGGTAGGCGGTAGACCCTCTTGTGGCCGATTTGTGACACTTTTTGATAGTTTCTTTTATTCATCTGACAATATAAACAAACCTAATCCTCAGTCGATATTAGAAACTTTAAAAGCGACGTATCAACTTGCCCTAAACATCCACATATTTTATTTAAGAAATAACACTGTACACTTTGGCTTCGCATTTCAACTAAAGGAAACGTATACCGCAATAAATGAAAGTTGTAACAAATTTAGGTTATGCCGCTACGAGATACAAGAACAGTAGCAGTGGATGTATAAATTATACAATAAAAGCCACCCATTATCAATTAATGCTTTTCCCGAGCCATAAGCGTCATAATGACGTTCAGATCAAGGGCTTGCTTCATGATGGCCTCAGAATCACGAAAGTCACGACTTTCCGTGAACACCCCGGCGGAATAACGTTTCTGGCTCCGAATCATGTCCTGTTATTCAGAGGCAATAGGTGCTCAACATTTTGTGTACCGCAACCTCAAATCTTAAAGCCAGGATATATGGTTCACAGTTGCAGTGAACGAAATATTAAATGTAAATTGTTTACTAAAATCATCGCAGTAACAGTTCATGGTACAGATTCAAAGCCTAGACGAATCTATGATCGTTATACGTCTTTAAAGCTGGTATCAGCACGTGAATTACTGTTTTAATTGTTTTGCTTTCCAGTGACGGAGTATTGAATACTTAGACGTCGAGTTCGTTAAGGAATAAAACAGGACTAACAACTTTTATTTACGTAAAAAATGAGGTTTGTGATGTCAGACTGAGTTACAAAAGTTATCTTTCAAATTGGGTTCTGTATCTATAAAACAGTAGTTAAGTTACATAGATAGAGTAACAGGTACTATATAAGTACTACATCTAAATTAGCTGTTATAGGTCTGTTATAGGTATACATTATTTTCTATAGAGAATATGTTTGTGTAAAATGTGTTATTTTACATCCCAAATTGGTACTGTATTGTATACACAACTTTAATGCGATTGTTTACGATCACTAGAAACTTACCGATTAAACAAATATGTCCTCAAGTGCCGGTTAAACATTGAACAAATTAATTTGATTTTAAGTGTGTGTTTGGGGCGAGAATATCAATACCTATAACAATATTCTAACTTTCTTCATAAAAGCTGATAATTTTCAATCTTGAGAATGGGGCTCATAAAAAATAGCCTAATATTTGCACCCAAAAACCCTTCGCACATTCCGCGGCAAACAAAAATAATAGAGCCATACAGAGCCAAAATAACACGCATCAATCTCTTATATTAGCTGCTTGCTCACAGCAACAACATAAAAACTTCCCAAAGTTTCCTATACGCGGTCATAAATCTCCAGTTTTTTAATAGATAAATAGGGCCTCGCACAAACGAGCAATATCGCATTATTTGGCCCTCCCTCAGGAAAGGCCCTCCTGATAAAGCCTCCTTCCCCACACCCTTCATGCTAATGTACTACGCCAGACGGTGACAACCATTTTTTTGGCCCACTTGGCTACATTATGCCGACCATAAAGAGTATTTCAAATTATATTTTCCGTGTCCATTAAAAAGCGATGTACTTACTCTTAATTTTTATTTTTTAACGGTCCCATTTTAAACTTTTATGCATATCAAAACAGGTAGCCCGGATTTAAAGGCTTTAGTTTTCAACAAAACAACAATTGTTGGACTATTGTCGGCGTTTAAAAAAGGCAAAAAGGTGCGAGTTCACCGTACAAGTAATAAAATGTTCTAAACTTGGAAAAAATATGCCGTCATAAACAAAGCGTTTCGGATGCAAAGTTAGATAAAGAACATCTCACACACCTGAGCTAGAAAATTGCTTTTTTCTAAGCGCCTCCAGTTTTTTACGCAACTTTCACAGGGAATAAAAGAAGTTTCGTGGAAGAACTTTCTTCTTTTTTTTCTTCGTGTTCAGAACATAAATCAAAGTTTATGCGTGTTCTATGATAGGCGCGAAATATTGGAACAATGAAAATGTTTTGACGTTTAGAACAATTGAGATTCGAGACCATAGGCAATATAATGTTTGTGTTTTTTACTCTATTGTTTTGGTGAAAGTTTTTGAGTCGAGATTTTTTTGCGACTTAGTGGATACGGTTTTGTTTAATTTTAGTAGACTCGAAAGCCATAAGTTTAAACTTATTACGAAGCCGGTAAAACACTGCGGACCCTTATCACAACTAGTTAAAAACTAATTACGGGAGTGACACCACCTTTCCGTAAATCTCGAGGCTGCTCCGAATTACTCTGACAAAAGTTATTTTTAAGAAAAAAGCCCTTGAGGATGTCTCCCGCGTGCGCCCTCCCACGGAATTTATCACGATTTATATTCATGGCATAACAACAAGAGCCACAGTTAGGGTGATCCAGATTTTGTCGGCATTTAGCAGTGTTACCTGAGCTGATTTTGGTATTTATTTTTGGGTTTTCCCGTCTGGGTGTAGCATCAGAAACTGTAAAGTTACAAGTCAATCGTCAAAGAAACTAACTAAAAGAAAAATTTGACTGTGATGTCGACGAATATTTGGACTTGATCTAAAGACATGCGTCGATTTATCGCCATAGATTTATTTGTTGCGAAAAGTTGCCTTAGCACAGCAAATTTATTTTCGTTAAAACTATAGGTACATGATTATTAAGGTAATCATGGTTAACGCTTACATTATAGGATACAACACAATATCTATGCTGTGGTAGCAAAACTCGAGACTCGTCCTAAAATAAACAAATTAAATATTAAAATTATATCCTAAGTATATAATTTTAATGACATTAGAGCTTTACGATCATATATCGCTGTATTTAGAACGTGCGAGCCGTTCGGCTCAAAAATTTTGTAAACACTTCATATTTATGTTTTTAATAAAGTCAAATTGATTTCGAAATTTTTATCTGTGATTGGCAATCAACTCAAAAGGACAAAATAGAGCTTAAAACAATGTTTGTAATAAGCCTGATAGAGGCTTACATTTTTGCTAGTAGATTTATACATTTTCGGTTATCCAAAATGTCCCTTGCCTAATGTGTGGTTTTTCTTGCGTCTTTTAATGTCATTCCTATTTCAAATAAGTCATTCTAAATTTAAATTTGGGTGCGGGGCCATATGGCGGTTCCAAATGTTTCGAACATCGGCTCTAACTCTTGTAGGGACGCCGTAACGGAACTACAAATCAAGTGCGGTTAAGGTCTCTTCAGAGTACGCTCTACCTCTGGTATTATCATTGCATTCCTGTAGTGTGACGTCATTCTTGTTCGCTATATTGTGGCTTGTTTAAGAATCTTTTAGAATCGATCTACATAAATATTTGAAATAACAAACACATGAACTCACATTTATAACAGACATTAGATTTTGTGAGACATTTACTACCGTATTACAAATATTTACTTTAAGCTTACGCAAATCAAAATTCTGCAATTTTTTTATATGGTAGGTACTTAAAAGTTGTTATGAACTCAAACAGACATAACATGTTAAATAAAGATTTATAACATGAAAGTTAGTGCAAAAAAAAATCGTTTCACGTCTTGTAAATGTATAGTAAGTACCAATAAACAAGTAGGTATTATAATCGAATTGTAAAAAAGTGAACAAAGAAAACCTATTATATTACAGTAGCTCAAAACGGCTCTACAGTACACCAGCTTAAGAAGACTTATTTTCTGTTTTAAAAATTAAAAGCCGGGCCACACAGAGGCGGGAGCCGCGAGAAAGCGATCCGATAGCGATCGAGTGCAAAGCGATAGCGGTCCGTATCATGTTACACAGAGCTACTGCCCGCAGCCATAGAATAGATAATATAGATAGAACGGACACTCCCCACCCCCCGCCAATTTCAAGCTTCCTCACCCCTCTGGCCGTTTCGGATACGCTAGGAGCACTCAACGAAGGGCTGGTATCGAACATCTAATTCCTAACGAAATATCATCATGGTGGGTTGTTGTGCTGTTTACGGCTGTCCGTCAACTAAACGGGACAAGATTAAAAGCTTTATTTAATTTCCTAATGATAAAATAACGTAAGATTAGAAACTTTTCAATAACGTTGCTTTATAATATTACAAGCTTTGCTTAGTTTGGGGTCAGATGGTGTTGTGTGTGAATTGTCTACCAATATTTATTTATTTATAATAACGAAGTCGTTTTTAACTCAAAGTTCGTAACTTACACAGCCAGTAACTTATGTGCCCAAGCACGGATTGATAATGTCTGGAGGAATAATTGTAGTGACAGAATAAAGTTTCCTTCATGGGTAAGTGTAGAATAAAATGCGAATGTGTACCTACTAACAGAAATATATATCTAGGTACCTGATCTAATCTATCATCGGTTTCGTTTCATTTTACGCGGCAATACAAACACCCACAGATTTCTGAAACAATTTAGAAATCTGTGCAAACACCCTTTTAAATTAGAATAGTATATTTGGCTCCATTCTATTTATGTATCTCAACATTATAGCAAGTTTATAGACTACGTCACCAGGTGAACTCAAGGGGCACAACTATTCAATAAAACAATTCAGTAGCCCTAGCGCTAACGCACACATTCACGCGTGTGTACGAACGACATCTGCGTAGTTGTGTGAAGAGTAGGCAACTCCACAGCGGCGGTTGTATGGAGTTTTATTGGAGTGTCCGGGGTGTGCCGCAGCCCGCGGCGGGCAGATGGCGAGAACACAGCCGGTGTGACACCAAAAGCGATCAAATTGCTCACGACCTTACGTTGTAAAAAAATATAACTCGTGAGATCGGATCGCGATCGCTACGCGAACGCTCTGTCCTGTGTGACAGCTTGTACTGACTACCGTAGAATACAGCGCCCGCGCCCGCCGTCCGTCGCGCGTTCTTCCCGCGAAGCATGGCGAAGCGATCTCTTGTTTGTCGTCACGATCTTGTCGCGCGGGAAATCGCATCGCGCCGGATCGCGCCCGCTTGTGTGTCAGGTTGCATACAAATACGAATATTACAAAAATTCCCGTCCCGGATCGCGATCGCTTTCTCGCGGCTCCCGCCCCTGTGTGACTCGGCTTTAAGATCATGCATTGATCTGTAGGTAGTACTTATGTATTTTATTATTGTAGCGTAGTAGGAGAAGGCTATCTGAAACGGAAGTGCTACTTGCCAGTATAGCCAGCCCATTAGTTATTTATAAGGGTTGGTATAAAATAATTTAAACAATAGATTTAATATTTTAATTATGGTAATTTTGAGTTGTATCGCGTGTTGTGAGCTGCGTATCAATGAGTGTTCTATATTAATTGCTCTAGTTATGTGAAGTTTCTGATTTATTTCAGAGGACTTTAATACGTTCTGTAATTTTGTTATCATAATGCTTGGAAAATGTATTTTAATTATTATTTCGGTTTATGGCTATGTGCAGCGAAAAAAATCAGAAAACGAAATATTTCCGTATTTCCCTGTGTATGGTGGCAGAGAACGAAAAGTCGGTTTCTTCAAGGTGAACACACTCTGTATTATTATTCAATAGATTTAATCTTTTTTAATTAGGTACTATATTAGCAGTAATGATTATAATGAAAAGGTATTAATTTAAAGTAAAAACTACCAATTTCTGGAAAAACAAACGTAACTACGTATTAGAATTCTATTTCGACATAAAACAGTTCTCGCTAGGTGTTAAATACATATTTAAATACACAACCAATAGTCCGCTTGCCAAAACCTAGACATGCCATGACAAGGGGCGGCGCGTGAGGGGTGGCTGGGCCATAATTGATGAGGATCTTAACGCAGCAGGCGAAATTATCATCACGCCGCGACACCACGGTACATGCGCAATGAATATAAATGTTGATACAGTATAACAACTTGACAAGTAAGTTTTTTTTAAATGATACTTTGCTCAATAAAACATAGCAGCAAATTGTGCACTTCAATTTTGTACAGAAAAAAATGTTTCTTTTTATTAACCCCCGACCAAAAAAAGGGGTGTTATAAGTTTGACGTCGATGTCTGTCTGTCAGTCTATCTGTCTGTCTGTCTGTCTGTATGTCTGTCTGTCTGTCTGTCTGTCTGTCTGTCTGTGTGTGTGTCTGTCTGTGGCACCGTAGAGCTCAAACGGATGGGCCGATTTCGATGCGTTTTTTTTAATTTGAAACTTAATATTCATGCGGATGTTCTTAGCTATGTTTGGTTAATATAAATTCAAGATCGCCGCCGCCATAAAATGGCGGACAAAATATTTCTTCACAACCTACTTCAATATGGGTATCAAATCAAAGGACTTGACTAGTAGAATACTATACATTATAAAAAAAACAAATCCAAGATGGCCGCCACCACAAAATGGCGAATTATGTTATTTTTTCACTACTACCTCAATATGGGTATCAAACGAAAGGGCTTGACTAGTAGAATACATTGCACTATGACAAATTTCAAATCCAAGATGGCCGCTTCCACAAAATGGCGAAATCTCTTTTTTATACAACTCCCTTAATATGGGTATCAAATGAATGGGCTTGACTATTAGAATGTTGTCCGGATAACAAATCTGAGGTAGTCGGGGGTTAGTCAAAATTTTTAATTTTGTTCTTGTAAAGGGACCGGTGGCAGTTGACCTCAAGTGGTATCTACTGCCTTATGCTCGAACTTTAGGCTAGTTTGAAGGCTAACTAATTACTTAGGCACTTGGACCACATACATGGAGCTGAAATCTTTCCATATATTTAGCATTTAGCATACTCACCGTATTCAACGAGTACTACATCTCGTCCGACGACTAGCCAAAGGACCTCACATGGTATGACCTCGACTTACGCCGCTAGTTGGGAATCTTCTCTTCAAGGAAAGGAATCAAGGTACCATTTGGGATCCCCGAATGTGCTCTACTGCTCTAGTGGGGAGGATCTGGCACCTGCTGAATTATGGTCGGTCTGTTAGCTCAACAGACCTAAAATTTTATTTTAATTGCCTGATGTCGGTTGGATTATTATTTGGACATTGCATTGAACTAAAGATGTAACTGAGTCGGCTAACTGATTTTTTTCTTACTGATATCGACAGACTTATTATTAGGACAAATTTTGTTTTGGCTCACAGACAATTTATAAGGAGGTATCCGTTGTTGCCTGATTAAGTAATGTCATGTCAACTGAATTATTATTTTCGTGGAAGTGTAAGAGGAAGTCGACAGGCGCCTCTTTTAAGGAACTAGTGCTAGTCCATGAATCGACGGATTTAGTATTGGGAAAAAGCTCATAGATCTGCTAATAGATCCTGTAAAACGTAAGCAGTTTATCTCACGGGTGACGTTGACGGGGACGTCTGCCGTTGGTAGGTTGGTACACGACGCTTTCATCAACAACGGGGTATTTACGATTACTGAGGGCTCGGCTGACCCCAGCGTCTGGGTCACTCAGTATACCACTCAGTCGTCGACAATAGCGGAGTCCATTGAGTAAGATTTGCCAATAATGAACATTTGGCTTGACGTGAGAAACAATATTTGTTGCAAATCGAACCTAGTGACAAGGAACAAAATGTTCAGATTTTGTTCCTTCGTCAAGCCAAATGTTCATTATTGGCAAATCTTACTCAATGGACTTGACTAACTGCGTACACCCCTATATAGTTGCAACGCAGTATCTCCCATTAATTTGTGATTAGCCCTCCAAGAGACTCTTACAGAGGCTTTCTTCTAATTAGATAATCAGTTTTTCCGAGCGTTTGAACGTCTTGAGCAGATGTAATTAATGTTTGCTCGGCTAATGTGGGCTTTACTGGGGTGGGGGTTACTTTCTGGCGTTTGAATTTTAATGCCTCGAATACAGCTATGTTGAATCTCTGAACTCCCATCGATTATGTTATCTATAATTACATTTTCGATTGCTAACAAAATTTCATTTCGTTAGACTTAAAAAACATAAGACATCCTATGTTATTATGAAAAAGATATCCGTAAAACGTACTTAAACGTTCTATAGATTTAGGACGATAATTTAGACTAGCACATTTCACAGACCCAATTGCTTCAGTACCTACACTTCGATAACCGTTGTATTCCTAAGTTCTCACCAAGACATACAAAGACAACACTTTTGAGAGAGACAACTAAATCTGTTTTGTTTATATATCTACAAATATATTCGATTGTGTTTTTATACTGAATGGGTTATCATTTAGCCTCCCCTTACCAAGTATGTAGTAACTTAAGATACAGATAAGCTCTAAGGTACATCACACTTTTCCAGAATACGTCCAGAACACACCTTTTCACTTCTGTGATATCAATGTACGCAGATGGATAATATTGAGCATACCTAAATAAAATTCTGTAATTCGCTAGTCATTTTCGTAAGTCAAAGTATAATAGCATAATTTTTCACTTGATTGCATATACTCGTAAAAACTCTTAAAACTATTTTCTGTCAAAAAACGCTTCATAAAATGAATAGCCATTTTAGCTGACCAGGCTAACAAATCAGACGCGCAACAGAACGCTCACTACGAATTTCTTTGTGAAAAATTGAGACACAAATGTTGCAATATCTAAAACTCTATTCATCCCCTAATAAATATTTCAAGCATCGTTTACTCAGAATGAGGCAAAAACGTTATTCCCCCTGTACTGTTTATTTAAAGGTGGATTTGTTTGATATTTATTCACGCACCCACTACACGCATGTATGTAAACAGGGATCTTGGACAGAAATCTTTGAGAACGCAGCTGCTGTTTGGAGACAATTCAGAAAAGGCGTTATTTTTGTTAACCGTGAGATTCTCGTATTTTGTTGTTTTGAGCTGGCATTAAGGTAGAGATTTTCGAATGATATACACTGAACACAAAGTAACGTTATCAACTGATACAGTTGTTTCCTTACCGTCATATTATAAAACAACTCTTACGCAATTTTGTTTACTGTCACGAACGTTGTCAATGTCTATACCAAATTGATTGAAGTCCAAAATTTTTAACGTTTTTGGCTCGCATTAGCCTTATAAATATTGGGACTTTGAATGACATGTCTTAAGTACCTACTTATGCTAGTATTAAACTACTACCTAAACTGTCAATTTCAACGGATGCTTCACAGTCCTTGAATTTGTATTATGAGTATAACGATGAATTTATTTTTACTACCTCTATAATATGCGTAGCATTTTAATCACTGAACTCAGATGTCAAGCATAGTGCTTAGGTAAATTGTGTCTATTCATTGACATGTGAATGTGAATAAAAAAGTTATAAAGAAAGGTCTAATACCGAACAGAAAATTGCTAACTCGATAACGTCTGAAGGTATCAATAAACAATATAATTTAGATTACCTCCTCCCTCTGTCTATATTTCCCCTTACTAAGTGGTTTCTCTAAGAAAACCTACGCATCAGATTAATTTTGTTAGAGGGGTTTGGCCCGAGCCAATTTGTCTGATTGCTACCAATGTCAATTTATGTCACTTACCTATACACATCTAACTGTATATGCTTGGTTTACAATAAATTGTGACCCTATCTTGTTACGTCCCTATCTATAAATATTTGCGCATGATCAATTCAATAAACTGACTGCGAAATTCAATTTCGTCCTTCATAGATTGGTTGAGAGTTGCCAGAAGTTTTTCTGTAATTGTCACTAAAGATCTGTAACGTTTTATTGGTAAGGAAGGGCCTTGGTTCCGATAGGCGAAAAGGTTATTTTGATAAAAATTTGGCAAAGGCGCAAAAACACAAAATGGGTAAAATATAGCAAACGGAATCATTAACTCTGTCGGTTGTCTATTACTATTTTTCTGGAAGTTTTTTCTAAGCGTGAACGCCCTTTCACTATCATTGATGTCAGTATTTGTGTATATGTACTGTCAAAAAGAAACATATCTACTAAGATTTAAAATATTTAGTTTAGTAATACTTGCTTTATTCATTTATCAATAACTACTTGTAGATTGATTTACTCCGTAATCTAATACATTACTTCCATAAACACAATCTTGTCTCTTTTATTTTAGGACTCTAACGTTTAACTTTCTATACCAATTTGACTCTACTACATTTTTTTTACATATTTGCGACTTGCTTTTAAAGTAAATGTTCCGAATTAGGATCCTAAATTACATAATAGAATTGATAACCTCGTCCTGTTGAATTTGGTTAAAAGCAAAAGATTCATTGCTAATCACTTCTCCTCTTTCTCATGATAAATATCAGGTCAGGAGATGATACAAAATATCCCAGGTTTTTCCTAGAGAACCATTTAAAGGCCTCATCTCAAAAATAACCACCTACCCTCGAACCCCTCACAAACGGCGGAAGTCATAAAACAATAAACTCTCACCTCATATCTTCGTAGATTAATTAAAGGTTACGTACCTGCGACGACCCTTCGGCCATTGCAACGCGCTTTTACGAAGCACGGGTCTTCGGAAAATCACTATACGAGGGGAAAATCAAACGGTAAATATTGGAAAGCGACTCGATGTGATTCTATTAGATTTCGTTAACCGGGTGCGGCATTTGTAGGTCTCAATCGAAGATTTCTGTTATACCTTTTCTCCACATTATTGTCTTATACATATCAATTAGTTTATCAAAATAGTTGGGTCTAAATGTGCGAAGATACAAGTTCCAGAAATCCTACTATTCTTATCCTACGAGTATTTCCATGTATTTTTGTATTTTGTTTCATAACTTAGACGGAAATATTTCGGGTAAAATTAAAATATCTAATGCTTAAGTAGAGAGATGTAAAGTCGATCAGTATTCAAAATAACAGAAGTCGACGGAAAACCTACACCCACTACCTACTTACTTGATAATGAAAATTTAGTAAGATTGTCATTGATAGGTATAATATTAAATTAATAGTATATGGACGTTAAATGCAAAAAAAAATCACCAAAACATAAAATAAATAGATTTTTCGCAAAGGAGGAATTGAAAAAAATGTACCTACCTACATATATTAATATTATAAATGTCAATGTTTGAATGTTTGCTCAATCACGTCGTAACGTATGAACAGATGGGGGAATTTTAAAAAAAATATACTATAGTCTGGAAGTACAAATAGGCTACTTTTTATCCCGGGAAAACAACGGGCTACGCGGATAGGAAGCTGCAGGGCGCTGCTAGTAATATCATAATTGAAACCACTTAACCGTGGCTATATACAATATCTTCCACGTTAAAAAAAGCTGCTACCACACAACTTTTTCCCCTCGCTAATGACTATACTGAGAACCAATTTAGCGTCCACTAAAATTGATCGATCGCTTCATTATTCCTTCAAGTTTAATTCAGAGAAAGGCGCAGCCAATCATGACCAGTCCAGCTCGCGTGCGTGTCAAGATTCATCAGAAACTCAAGACAGCCAGCAATCTCGATCTCTGTCCCAGCCCTACCCATAATTGGCATTTCTTGATTGTCCCTACATACGAGCTTTCGAACTTTGAAATAGTTTACGTTAATTACGACTAGTTTTAATTGAACTACAATGTAATTGCAACTCATAATTGTCATTCCTTGTATGATGTTCTCTGAATAATGTTGCTTCTTAGTTCTTTATTAAAATACTGCGTCCTGTGATTTCACTTGTTGTCACTGAAGCCGGGTCTTCCGGGACAATTATGGGAGATAATGTGTTAGTAAAAACATATAATAAAATTAATATCGTTGGGAAATACTAGTTTTCTTTTTGTATCCAAAATGTTATTTGTTGTTTTGTCGTTTTCTACAAATAACCTGTTACATGTAGATCTTTGGCTTTGTGGACTCCAAATTTATGTAAATTTATTTATTTTAATTTATTAGTTTTATTGAATTTGATTTTTACCTTTAGAAAAACACCCTAAAGCTATGTTAATATTTCTGTTACTTAAACGTCACTAGCAATCTGGAACCCAAGGCTGTTATTTTCATTTACAAATTTAAATCATGTTTTAGCCATTTTACCTATCATATTCGAGGGATGAAAAGGACATATCGATAGATGTCCCAACAAGAAAAACCCTTTACGGTTTACATGAATACTCAAAGTTAAACCTTATTTTATATACATCTAGTTACAAAAGTATATTATAATTCTTTAATCATATTATTTGTTTTGGTCCTTTTTAAAATCATAAACAACATTTAACATTACAAAAAACTCGTTACGTATAAAGAATCGGGCGCGAATGTCTGTTAAGGGCTTACTCTCAATCGAGATAAGCCATCACATTCGAGATATTTAAATCGATTTTCCCCAATTTTCCGCGGGCGGGCGCGAGTTAAGGCGAGTCAATTTATCCGGTGGGGCGCCGCCGCCGGGACCGGGGCGCTCCATTGTTCGCCAAATGAAGTACGCTCTAAGACTAGACTACAATACAGAGCACAGGCTTTGCAATGCACAACTCGATGCGATACAATACTCGATTCTAGCGCTTGTTACGTTTTTAAAAACTGATGTGAAATAATTTTCAAATTAAAAATTATAAGTTTTTTTAACGTCATCTTAATTTAATGTTAAAGGATACGAAAATTATTTTTCATGAAAAAAAAAAATGTTAAAGGAAAAGCGGTCGATCAAACGCACTTTCTCCTTTCAGTTGAAACTATCTAAATTTAAACTGTCTGCCACTCAAAGTTTGTTTGCGTTAGAGTAAAAATTGTTTGTTTAATTCGATAGAAACTCTACTAACTAAGACTCTTAGAAAATATCCATTGGTTACTAGTGTATTAGTCATATTAAATTATGAAGATTATTTTTCATAAATTTTATGTACTGTTCGTTAGTACTCGAGAGTTTCGGGTTACAGCTTACAGGATTGTTACACAGCTTCCGTCATATTTTCACGGTCGGCGGATTCGATTTACAAACCCAAGATGGTCTTAAATTGCTGTAAAATCTTCTTGATATACAATTTTTTTGTAAAATCCTTAAATCATCGAACTATATGTTTCTTAATTTGGAATTCTACATTATTTGATAATACTTTTTCTTGTAAACACTTCTGCATTTATTCAATTATCTATTTCTCTATCTCAATATACGGACCTAATTCCTGGTGGTATAAGATAATTTTGTTATTTAAATTGTAAATAGACTGCTTTTATTAGATTACAAATCTGTTAGTCACTTTCGGCACGCACGATCATTTCGCCGTTTTCTTCATGATTTTTTCCTTCAAGACACGTGGTGACTGCCTCATACTACTGCATCCAGAAAAATACTGCGAAATGTATGAAGGGGATATGTGAATTTTTTACCTGATAATTGTGAAATATTGACTATGTCGCCACCACCAACTCACACACACAAAAGAACTCAATAAAAGGGAGTAATATATCTACTTGATTTTTTTGTTTATTTTATATCAACAAAGCCAAATCGCTCATTTAGCCAAAAACTAAGGCATGTAGATTCAGTAACTTTCGTACCTATGATGTAGATAAGAACAAGATGATGATGTTGCTAGTTATTTACTTCGAACCAAAACGTTAACCCTTAAGTTGCTCGTTCAGTTCCCGACCGGAACGAACGTATTTGTTGGGTTGCTATTTAAAACATTCGCCCCGACTTACATAGATCAGATACGTTCAACAAAGGATTCTGTAATTAAGAAAGATATTTTAAAGTCGGCGGCAGCTTGACTTTATATACGCAAAATGAATTTACTTAATTTAACGGTGTTTCCACTTTGGACGGTTTTGTTTATTGTTTTTGGAGGGCTGCTTCAAGTGTTTTGTTTATAATCCGATAAACATATTGATTAATTCCTAAAACAAATGAATTTCCACTTTGTAATTTAAAATACAAAGTTTACGGCATTGTTAATGTACCACAGAATACTTAATATGTATTAGTTAGTACGTAAAGTCATCGTAATAATTACGAAGAAAATCTGCTCCTGCATTGCCCAAGGTTGCAATGGACAGGAAAATATTAAAGTTTTTGAAAGAGGATGAAGCAGAAGAAATGGTAGCTAAAATAATTATTTAATCAAATGAAAATTAACGTGGTTTCGGCACGTCTTTCACTTTCGGGTTGGTCACGTTTCAAATGATCCTGCTCGACTTAAGTTGCAGTCGCATACATCGGTTTTTGAAAACAAGTACCTACACACGCTACCGCTTCTTGTTTGGCTTTGCTTTATACAGCTCCATAGTAAATATTTTACTGGTTATCAAAATTTAAAAAACATTGAAACCAAACTCTGTGCTGTGCTATTTGTATTATTTGTGTGAATACTTACATACATTTGAAGCTAAAAATTATATTTAAGTGTTACTTAGGTAAATGTTTTCGACTAGGATACAACACATCAAAATCCATTATTTCGAGATCTATTTCTAATGGAACTAATGTTGTAAAAATAATGTCAGTAGTTCCATCATGCAACTGTGAATGGAACTAGTGGCAACGAACCAAAACCGGCGTCGGCGGGCGGCGGAAAAAATATTCATAATTTTTAATAATAAATACCTATTAAAACATGGAAAAGAAAGAAAAATTTTTTTTAAAAGATTTAAAATTGAGAATGATTATTTACTTACACACAATGCGCGAAGTGATGAGAAATTTATCTACAGTTAGCAAATTTATCTATTTAAAATTCTTAGGTAATTGATTATCGAAAAGAACTCGTATATGTAATGTACCTAAGTACCTATGTGTATGTGAAAAGAGATGATATGGTAAAATATGCAGCCAATTAAAACAATGTATTCGTGCGGCCTTCCCATCGTGGAATATCCAAAGATTGGTTTCGGGTAAAACACGCAAAGCAATATTTTCAGCGTCCAACAAAAATAAATTTCCGAACTCCAACCCCAATTTAGGAGTGCATTATTTTCGCTTTCACAGACATCCGATACAATTAAAATCTTCTTTAATTAAGGGACGATCGTGAATCATTCGCACGTGGCGCACGGAGTTTTCCACTTGTATACGCATCACCCTTAAAACCGAGCTTGGATCGTAAATAGCACAACCAAAAACAAACTTTATTGCGCGCTATTAAAGCGCGGTTTGGGTTGCGACCGGAAGAGATTTAAGGCGAAGTTGGTCGTACGTTTCTGGTATCTCTTTTCACTTTATCGCAGTGTCTCCGTTATTTACTCGTACGTGAGGGATGCTCGCAATAAATAGGTGCGCACAAACATATTTGACGTTTACAAATACCTCCCAAATTGGTTTCCTTGGCGTGACTGGCCGTTATTACACGAGTTTTGTTTGCTTATTGCTTGCTCCCGAACGGAAGGAAATTGTGTTATGTTGATGGGAGATTTGCTCTCCTCTGCTAACATGAAAGTGTGTTGTCGCTTTTTAAATGACCATATTTTTCCAAATTTTTACTTCATCTTTTTGGAAAAAATATTTAAGCTTATTTATATTTGTAAACAATTGGCTTACAAATACCAAGCTTAATAATACATGTAATTGTAATAGTTACGTAACGTTAAGAAAAAAATATGATACAATTTACAGAAAATTTTCCAGATAAAGACAGCATATGTTTTGCTTCAATGTTTTTGTAGTGGTAGGACTCTTGGCAGAGTCCGCCTGGGGAAGTACCACACCTTTGCCAGTTATTCTACCGCCAAGCAGAAATGTGCAAACATTACTGTGTTCCGGTTTGAAGGGCAATGTTTCCAGAGAAATCACAGGGCTTAGAGATATAAGATCTTAGATCTCTGGGTGACGAGCGCAGTGCAGTGCTAGGTAATGATTTGGACTCTTCATGTGCCAATAGCTGCGTGTCACTGTGCTGTTATGTGTCAGGCATGTTGCTTACTATCAGGCACATGTCCTGATCGTCTCGTCACTCTTTATTTAAAAAAAAAAAAAAAAAAAAAAACTTAAATGTACCAAATGTAATTTAAGCCAACGGATTTAAACTTCTGCCATAAGAAGATGAAAAACAGACATAAGAATTGCGGTTTTAAATTATCGGTTTGATAAATATCGAAAGATCCGCCATTGATTCGAAGCAATCGCCATTACGACATCGAAAGTTTTTTTTCATCAAGCGATAGCAAAAAACAGTACACTGTGTGGGGTAACTTAAACCGCAGCCCATTCTTCATCGGCCGAAAATGGCGCGTCCGAAAAAATAGATCATTGGCCGAACGAGGTGCGAGTAGCGAATCGGCCATCCCGGCCGTCCGCCGGGAGTTGTAATTCAAGTGACAAATATCGAATGCTACAATTCATATTTTTCTGCTATCTCTGCGCTCGTGTCGCCATCTGTGCCGCAGGGACGCCATTGGTTCTCCATCAAGTGGTTCTGTGATCTATTTTTGTTGCGAATAAAACATTGTTTTTATCCAAGTATTTCCCGTTGGGAAATGTTTTTTATGGCTCATACGTGACTGTTAGTTTTGGGGTGCATTGGTTTGACGTTAAATGGAAAAATGCATAAAAAATGCTACCCCTCACACGAAACATCACTTACGAGAAATAAAATACAACAATCCTGACCTCGAAATATGGACTTGATTCGATGTTGTAACAGAAAATGGAAACTTAATAAAATGATAATTGAAACAATTCAAAAATGGAACGATACAGTAAACGAAAATAGTGTTGGGCAATGCATTATCGAGATCGGAAATTTCACGTGGCCATATAATTTTAAGCTCGTAAAGCCTGAACAATAATTCACGGGAAGCATTTGCGGAAAATGCATTTTATTGTTAAAACGTGAATTTTATTTATCGGCGACAGGCCGCGGTGTGGTAGGGGTAGGTGGGGGTTGATTTGCAGTAGCAGCGCATCGATACCACCCTGTACCGCGGATTATTTATACTAAAGGTAATTCCACCGGTTCATTATTGGGAAATGTTGCATTTGTGTATATCACGGGCTATCATTTGCAGTTCATTAAAAATAAATTACAACCACAATTTATTTGCTTCGTTTCGCGAAATATGCAATTATCTTATTAATAAATTATTGTTTATTTTATTTAAAATGTATAATTTCGACTATTCAAGATTTATAGAATACCTAAGTAGTAGACAATGAACAAACGAAATAAATTACAATCGGATTTCATTTTCATATATACTCACCAACTTCAGACTTACACTCAGTTAGATGTTAGTTATCCATTAATAGCCCAAATGGCACTTAATTTCCGATTAAATTATTAGTTTTATTTTGGTTAGATATCAAATTTCCAATCCCACCGACCATTCACGTAGTTCCATCATTATGTGTTAAATCAGTTCTGCATCTGAAAACAAAGCTTGCATTTTAAGAAAATCCACGAACATACATATATAACACACGTGAGTAGTGGGCTATGCCTTCACATAGCTGAGATCCTTCTTTCTTAATGTGGAGTCAAGGTCACAATCTACCATGCTGGCCTAGATCTAGTTAGCGGTTGACGCATATCCTTGAAACATGACTTTCCTCACGATACTAATTCAATATGCTACACCGTCAAAACCAGTGCACGTGAATATGCGAAAGATATACATGTGCACTAAGAAAAAATTAAAGGCACGGAATTCGATTCTACCTTTAAAATTGTGGAATAGGCCGTATTTGTCATGAAACTACCACGGCTAGGAGGTAATATTAATCACAAATGAACTATAGAGTATGCAGCTAAGTATTTATCTATTGTCGGAAATGCAATAAAACTATATGCGTGTGGATAGCAGCCAACTTGCAATGACCTTGTATACATTCTAACAAGATGATTTACGCATAATTTTATTTTACCTAGTTTTAACTAGTCGTTTTTCATTAAAGCTCTATCAGAAAAAAGCTTTCTCAGTGAATTCATAAAAACTACAGATGCTACCTCTCTGTAGATTAAAACAAACAAACACAGGGCGCATTCCAAACTAATGTATGCTTAATACAAAATGCATTTTGATTTGTTTCACTCTAACTCTTCTCTTCACTACTTTACACTTCTAAAAAACAAATAACGTAGTTTTACGTTCAGAACACTGAAAAATTTACTTACATCCCATTATTTAATTAAAAAATGGTACGCACATAACCTTAAATATTTACGTTGTTGGTGTATGAGTATATTTTGAGACTAGAAAGGGTTTTATTCCTATCAGATGAGATAGTTTTACTTCTGTACTCTGTTTACTGAACTTTGCAAAGGGCACAGGCTCTACAACCTACAGAAACCAAAGAGCCCCAGTAATTTCTTTCTTGAACGAAATAGAATCATAGCGGGATGTGAGTCGAAAAGAATGCGATGAATTCCACTGCTCTATTTGGTTGGGATATATCTAGTAAAGGGCTTATACCTCATGCCGTTTTATAATGCTAGCTAAAATGCATATAGATTACCTAAGTTTATTTCAGGAAACAATTTTCCTAAATTTGCTACTTGCCTTAAAACATTATTCTTCACCATAAAAAGCTAAAGCCATCTTCTTTTCACTCACTTATGCAAGTCCGAAAAGAGTATGTAGGAGGAACAACTCATAGATTCAATTACATTGACCCTGCATTAAGCACGTGCTAAGGCGTTCTATGATATGAATCTCTAAGCGTACCGCACTACCAATATTGGTCGACGCCCTACTATTACGATTATTTAATTGCACAATCTGATTTATACTTACTACTTGCAATTCATTAATCGTAGCTGATTGTGAATGTTATTTTAACACCTCACTTTAACTCGGACTTTCGTCAGAAGGTTTATGCCAAGCAATAAGATGCCTAATAAAGATATTAGGATAATTTATCGTAACTGCTTTATAATGTGACTGTTAGCAATTATTTACGTTTATCTAAATGGGGTAATTTCGACCGTTTGTCGTATAAGGAATAGTATGCTATTTAAAATTGGTTATTTCATGGGAAACGTCACCCGGAGCGAAATGTTTAAAAATTATGATAAGCCTGTCGGTTGCCACCTAAATTTACACTAAACAACAACTAAATTAGGTCGTAGTAACGTAATTATACGGTTCAAATTGTTTAGTTTTTTAGGGTAGTTACAGTTGTTTTTGTGATAATTACGAGACAAAAATGTAAGGACTTGATTGTAAACAACAAAACATCGTACACTATTATCAACAATTTCCGTCTAGTACAGCATGTTTGAAAAGATGTTCCTTATGACAGGCTTGAAGGAGATAGGGATTTTGGTGCGCAACCGAAATGAAAAACAAGAACAAAATTAAAAATTTTGATTAACCCCCGACTACCTCAGATTTGTTTTCTGCACAACATTCTACTAGTCAAGCCCTTTCATTTGAAACCCTTATTAAGGGTGTTATGAAAAAAAAAATTTCGCCAATTTCTGGTAGCGGCCATCTTGGATTTGAAGTTTGTCATAGTGCATAGTATTCTACTAGTTAAGCCCTTTCGTTTGATATCCGTATTGAGGTAGTAGTGAAAAAAATAATGTAATTCGCCATTTTATGGTGGCGGCCATCTTGGATTTGAAATTTGTTATAATGTACAGTATTTTACTAGTCAAGCCCTTTCATTTGATACTCATATTGAGGTAGGTTGTGAAGAAATATTTTGTCCGCCATTTTGTGGAGGCGGCCATCTTGAATCGATATTAACCAAACATAGCTAAGAACATCCGCATGGATATAAACTTTCAAATAAAAAAACCGCACCGAAATCGGCCCATCCGTTTGAGCTCTACGGTGCCACAGACAGACACACACAGATACAGACAGACAGACATCGACGTCAAACTTATAACACCCCTTTTTTGGTCGGGAGGTTAAAAAAAACGTGAGACTAAAACAGAAGAACAATTTTTAACGGAAGTGACGCGTCAAACCTGCTCGTGGTCAGTGTTGCTAACTAAGGTGTTGTTAACTTTATTTTTGAGATGATCGGACCATAAAATATTAAAATTAAGCATTTCTTTTTTTTCCAAAATGTGTTGCTTCTATATTATCCGAACGAACTTGGTTCTTACCTGGTACCACATGATACCAGAACTTTAGATACCAGAAGACACGACGACCACGTACACGCTCAACATCAGCTCTGTAAATAAAAATCAATAAAAGCGGATTTTTTGGAGCTACGCGCAGCCCAGTGATATCAGTGGACCGGCGACAGTTCAGCGAGCCAGGAGCCGTATTGACAGCCCCCGGGACTTAAGGGATAAAGAGGAATCACCGAAAATACCGGACGAATAGCCGAAATCAAAGGTTAGTCTAGTAGCAACATCACAAGATCGCACAGCTGTATTTGGACAAAAGTCACGTCCGCCGCATAGCGATCTCATCGGTATAAAAATTCCGCCTGACACGTTCCTATCGCTGCACGACCGACCGGCGCCGGCGACCCGACGCACGTCATCAGCGAGATCTCCGCCCGCCAAGTATAACGTCACTAACTCACCGCCAAGTAGAATATCATCATCATCGCCAACCCCTGCGGAAGAACTGACTGCTGGTAACTAGACATCTACTGGACAGCCCGAACACCATCTAAGTCAAGCGTGTACGCAAGAATATTAACAAATATAAACTTGGAGAAGAAGAAGAGGAAGAAGAAGAAGAAGGGAATTACAATCTAATTTGACGTATCTAACACTCAACACCGCCCCCACCCTCCGCCACAATAAAAATAAATAATTTAATTAACCTAATTTAGTTAGAAAATATTGTAAAATGTCCGACACAACGAAAAAAGCCTTAGCCTCCACATCTGCCTGCCGCACATCTGGTCCTGCCAATGCACCCAGACGACCAAGGGTGCTTTCTGTAAGGTCAGTAGCGTCAAGCTTACATAAGCGCATATTAAAAAAAAATGTTAGGACCAGCGCGTCAGACGTGGTGCTGCCAACGCAACATCGGGAGGGGTACCCCGGCGTGCCCGTAGATGCTCCCGAGGTGGAGTCCCGCTGCGCCCAGGTACTCGATAAAGTCCCATCGCCACCGCGCTCACAAACAGTAAGCGAAATCTCTGTGCCGGTAACATCAGTGCCAGAGTCGAGCCCAGAACACCTGGCCGCAATAGATAGAGTCGAGAACTGGAAACAGTGTGGAATATCACCTCCAAAGGAGTTGACGATGGATGAGGAAACGGACAGTGTGTCAGAATCGTCTTTCCCGACCTCCGCCCGGTGCAAAAGGACCAGTATGCTAATCGCACACTGCTCTAAGCGGACGGGGATCGAGATGGACAGCGCCACGAAAGTGGCAAATGACGCACTACTCCGGGGAAAGGACGCTCTCGAACAATCCACTAACCAACGACGGGATTTAAAACAAACCGCGATCGAGAGTCTCCAGACGCTCTTCGAGATAGTCCTTTCCTTGGCCGAGTCCAGGCATCGACACATCGCCTCACTCGAACAGGAGCGGACTCGACACGCCGTGGAGCTGCTCTCGGTGGAAAGGGCCCACACTAAGTCAGTACAACAAATTCACTACGATCTTACAAAGGAGGTAGCTTTGGCCAGGGAAACACTATCCGAACTCCAGAAAGAGTTAAGAGTCATTAGAGACTGGCAGAGCTTTGAATCGAGAGAGCCTCATCAACAAATTAAAGCAACGGCCGAAGCGGTGAAGGACATCAGTGGTTTTCTTAAATCGCCTGCTCCAATTCGAAACGCCCCCGTTGACCTGACTCCACTGCAGAATGACTATCTTGGCCTAAAAACCGGTATTGAAATTCTTCGGAGGCAGGTCGACGAGCTCCGGAGGGACTCAAACGCAGAAAGGACGAAAACCATCGAGGTCCTCCACCAAAACGCTGAAATGCTGAAAGAACTCGCCTCGACTCCACCACCTCCTACGCCCCCAAACTATTCGGATAAGCTAAGTATAATTGAAAACATGCTGACAAAACAAACAGCACCCCATCCTCTGCCCCAATTAAAATAAACATCGACGAGCACGTGCTGCCTATTACAGAACGTCTAGAAGCTGTATCGTCAGAACTCCGGACAATGCGCCAGGAAAACTGACTCTTCCCCACCAGCCCTAAGCATCGAGGCCGAAATCTGCCAAGCGGAGACGGGCAAGCCACCAAAGCCTAACTACGCAAAATGGCGGCTAAGCCAATCGTGCCAAAACCGAACCACACTCTTATCGTGACAACAGCGAATCCCACATCCCCACGACCGCCGAAAATTTAATAGACAGGATAGCGTTAGCTCTGGACACGAAGAAGACTGGAGCAAGAGTTGACCGAGTGCGAAAAGCTCGAAACAGGAAAGTCATCCTGAGTTGCAGCACAGAGGAAGACCTTGGTCTGGTCAGAAATCGTGTGCAGCAGGACAAGTCTTTAAAGGTGGAAACTGCGAAAGCGGGTAATCCACTGATTATCATACGAGACGTCCTGTCTTATCACAAAGACAACGAAATAGTAGAAAACCTTTTGGCGCAGAATAAACATTTGCTACAGGGGGTCAATTTGCAAGAAAGCGCGATCAGAGTGCGGTACAGGAAAAAGCACGTAACCCTCATGAGTGCCATCCGGTGATCGAGGTCTCACCTCGCATTCACAGAGCGTTTTGGATGCCGAAAAAGTCTACATAGGACTTCAGAGGAGACCAGTGGCAGACCACTCGCCCTTGGTGCAATGCTCGAAGTGTCTAGGTTTTGGTCACACAAAGGCGATCTGCCGGGAGAGGGATGAGTACTGCAGTCACTGCGGGAAAACCCACTCTTGGACTCAATGCAAGGCAAGGAAAGAAGACCTGCCCCCCAAATGCAAGAACTGCGCGACTGCTCATCCCAACAGACCCCAAAAGAACTCGAACACAATGCGTTTAGTAGCGAGTGCCCTGAAAGGTTAAAATGGGATGGGATAGCGCGGTCTCGAATATCTTATTGCTAAAGGCACTCATGAGGAACGTGGCTCAATCTCCCAAAGAGTAGGCGAACCAGGTATGCGTTTCATTCAAGCAAACCTGCAGCGCTCCCAGAATGCAACAGCAGAACTCCTGAAGGTCGCGAGAGAAAGGGGTTTCAGTTGCCCTTGTTCAAGAACCCTATGTGGGAAACAAAGGCGTAATGAAACAATATCCTGGAACTCGTGTTATTCAGTGCAGTTTAAATAGGCAAAAACCAGTTAAGGCAGCCATAATAGTCTTCGGTGACAAACTGAGGTAATCCATGACCCCAACTTGTTACCGAAACGGAAGCGGCTGTCCTGTTGGTCGGGACAGGCCTAAGACTGGGAGTTATTTCTGTCTACTTAGAAGGAGACCAAATAGTCGACCCCTACCTCAGCAGGATTAAAGCATTCAGTGAAAAACTAGCGACAAAAGACCTGATTGTTGCCGGTGACGTGAATGCGTGGTCCCACTGGTGGGGAAGTACATCCCAAAATGAGAGAGGAGAAGCCGTAAACTCTTTCTTCAACGAAATGGACTTATTTATTCTCAACTCTGGCGATACACCAACCTTCGAGATCGTTAGGGAAGGTAGACTTTGCACAAGCATAGTAGATGTAACAACGTGCAGCGAGTCTCTCCTGGGAAAAATCGAGGGATGGAATGTTGACAAAAGTATTACAACATCAGACCACAACGCAATTACCTTCACTTTGCGCCTAGTTAAAGCTCTCGAACAACAGAGACCAATAACAACACGCAAATACAACACCAAGAAGGCACAATGGTCAAACTTTATGTCACAGTTAAAATCCTCCCTTGTAGAAGGAAACATCTCGCCGGAGTCAGTGGAGAAATGTGAAAGTCCATTGGAACTCGAGTCGATGATTACGAGCTACACAGCTAATATACATGAAGCCTGCGAACAGACCATCCCACTGGTAAGCTCGCCGAAGGAAATCCAACCCCCATGGTATACGAAAACGCTCGATAATCTGAAAAAGGAAGTTCTCAGAAGAAAGAGACGGATCAGGAATGCCGCCCCGACAGAGTTGAACTTGTAGTCGAACAGTATCAAATTGCTCGGCAAGACTACAAGTCAAAAGTCAAACAAGCTCAGACGGTAAGTTGGAAGGAGTTCTGCACGAATCAGGAGAAAGAAAGCATGTGGGACAAGATCTACAGAGTGATGAAACAAACTTCGACAAGACAGGAAGAAATACTCCTAAGAGACACCGAAGGTAACACTCTATCCCCGCAGCTATCTGCAGAACTACTTGCCAAAACTTTCTATCCCGACGACTCTGAGAGCACAGACCAACCTTGTCATACAGAGCTACGGGAGCGAACGACAGAAATGCCTATGGGCTTACCGGAAAATGACCCACCATTCACATCAGCGGAACTGGAATCAGTACTGAGAACTCTGAATCCGAAAAAGCTCCCGGTACAGACGGGCTAACCGCTGATATCTGTGCAGCAGCCATACGTTGCGAATGGAAAGTTTTCTTGGCGATAGCAAACAAATGCTTGTCGCTGAAATACTTTCCCAAGCAATGGAAAGAAGCGCACGTGGTCATACTACGCAAACCCGGTAAGACAGATTACACACATCCAAAATCATACCGCCCCATAGGTCTTCTGTCCGTTCTAGGAAAAATCGTCGAAAAGCTTCTGGTAAACCGTCTCCAATGGCATCTCCTCCCAACTATTAGTAGGAAACAGTACGGTTTCATGCCCCAGCGAGGCACTGAAGACGCCCTCTATGACCTGGTAGAGCACATCAAAAAAGGAGTAGACAGTAAAGATACCGTACTCTTAATCTCCCTGGATATAGAAGGCGCCTTCGACAATGCATGGTGGCCCACCCTCAAAAATCAATTAGCGAAGAAGAGGTGCCCAACAAACCTCTACGACATGGTAAACTCTTACCTCAGCGACCGTAAAATCAAGGTCAACTATGCAAGAGCAGTCTACGAGAAGGAAACAACCAAGGGATGCGTCCAAGGGTCCATCTGCGGACCGACCTTTTGGAATGTGATCCTAGACTCGTTACTGCGAATGCTAGAAGCAGAGGGAGTGTACTGTCAAGCGTTCGCAGACGACGTCGTTCTCGTGTTTACAGGCAACTCGAATATCATTGAACAGCAGGCGAGCAGGGCGCTGAGCATGACAGTGCAATGGGGTAACACTAACAAACTCAACTTTGCAGCGCATAAAACCAACGCGATGCTTTTCACAAAAAGTTGAAATACGAAACCCAAACATAGTCATGTCCGGCGTCCGGCTAAATCTGGTCGAGGAAGTTAAACTGCTAGGCCTACTGATCGACCGCCGGCTCAACTTTAAAGCACATGTGACCGCCCAATGTAAAAAGTGGCGAACATTTATAGACAGCTCGCATGTGCAGCGAAGGTGAACTGGGGATTAAATGGCGAAATCACGAGAACTATCTACGTCGCGGTGGTGGAACCTATCATCATGTATGCCTCAAGTGTATGGGCGCAAGCGGCAGACTTCGAGGAAAACAAGTCTCAGTTGAACGCTATCCAAAGAGGTTTTGCCCAGAAAATCTGTAAGTCGTACCGTACTGTTTCTCTGAAAGCATCACTTGCCCTTTCCGGCCTGCTCCCCCTGGATCTGAGAATACAGGAAGCGGCAAATTTGTACAGAGTAAAAAGAACCTCTCCCAAGACTACCTCCCACCAGAAGTGGAGCTCGAACAGAATGTTAACTGCCTAGACCAACCCCATCCGTCCACGCAGTTATCCGTAGAGTACGAGCTCCTAGAAGACACCTCCAATCTTCCACAAGGGCCTCAAATTTATACTGATGGCAGTAAAATTGAAGGTAAAGTTGAGCTGCTCTAACATGGTGGGAGAATGGCAGAGAGGTCAAGAACTCGACCTTCAAGCTCCACCCGAATGCACAGTCTTTCAATCGGAACTTTATGCTCTTTACCGGGCAACTCAAATGGCGTTAAAGAGCAAGGACCCAGAAGTCAATGTCCTGAGTGACTCCCGATCTTCACTCGAACTGCTAAGTAACCCAAAACGAGCCACCCCTTGGTTAAGTGCGTAAAGGAAAACATTGAACAGATAAATGCTGAAGGAGATCTCTTCGTCTTTTCTGGGTGAGAGCGCATGTTGGCACCGTCGGCAATGAAAGAGCCGACGAATTGGCCAAATCGGCGGCACTCACGGAGTCACCCAGGGACTACGAGGGATCCCCTTGTCCTACGTCAAAAGGAAAATCCGCGAAGAATCGGTCAAGAAATGGCAGGATCGATATGAGACCTCGGACACCGGAAAAGTCACCCAGACGTTCCTCCCTGATATAGCAAACGCATATCGGGTGATGAGAACCACGAAACTGACTCCCTTCCAGGTACAAGCGTTGACGGGACACGGAGGAATAGCAGATTACCTGTACAGATTTAAGCTCAAGAGCAGTCCGGCATGCGAGTGTGACCCCGACCAACCCGAAACGATCTGGCACGTGCTAGTCGATTGTCCCCGATTCATGGTCGCAAGACATGAGCTCGAATCTATGATCGACAGAAGACTGGTTGTCTCGGATCTCCACAACATCTTAGTAGATCCAGATAACAGAACACGGCTCCTGTCCTTCATGGAGAGCTCATTCCGCATAGCGGCCATGAGAAATTCCACTAAATCAAATACGCGCCCCCCATCACCACCACACTCTGCCCCGCTGTCTGTGGACGCCGCGCGGCATGCGGTTCCCGCCCAACATAACTCCTCGAAGAGCATCTCCGTCAAACAACTACTGGAGAACGCAGACCGAGGAGAAGCAGGGATCCGTATCCGCGGAGTGGCTCTTCATGGACAGCAACAAAGAAAGATCGGAATAAGCTTTTGCTTCGCTTGGGAACGGAAACGAGCCCGTTTGTCGCCTGGATTGTCTCGCCTGCTCAATGGGAGTACCGCAAAAGTCACGATGAAGCGGAAAACCTACGACGCCATGCCGGTGTGCGAGTTAGACGGCCACCGATTTCGGTTGGTGCGATCGAAGAACAAAACGATTGCACTAATAGAGTACTCGGAAGGTCGGACGCCTTTCACACAGGCAAGTGCGCTGCTCGCACATCTGAGCAGAAATGCAGGTGAAACACCCGGGTGATAAGCGTGGATGCGATGGCAATCGAATATTCAAGAGCGAGAGTCGCAGACCGGCTGGGTTGCATTGAGGCCTCTAAACATCATGAGGTTGTCGTATACGAAGACAGGGGAAAATCTGAGCTTCCTCAGAACCCCTTCGCACGACCAAACAAATGCAACTGACAGCTGGGGACATCCTGTTCCTAGTTCGACCATCCAAACCGGCTCCGAAAGAGTACAGCAGAGGGCAGCCGCGGAAAAAGCCTCAGCCAATCTAACTGGCAGCCGAGGCACCAACACGGCGTTCGTGACTGCTTTCAACGCAGCGGCAAGGAGCGTACTCCGAATCACATCCCATTCATCACCCCTCGACGTCAAAGACCCCAAAGCAGCTTCACAGCAACAAACAGCCCGAACGAGAGCCGACATGGGACAGGTTGAACCGCCCCGCTATGTCACGGCTTCGGAGCCGCGGAGCCATGCACGTAACGCCTTCATCGAATTCATAGCCACACTGAGCGCGACACGACAAGTCAACCTCAAGACCTGCGAAAACATCATGCAGTCCTATAGGCTAGGAAGTGAAAGCCTTTTAAAGGCGAAACTCGAGGAGGCCGAAGCAGCCATTTACAATAATGTCACATCCCGGGTCATCAAGGGAACCATGACAGGACAGTATATGGCAGCTTACAGTGCTGAAAATGGCTTCGTGACACTGAACGAGAGAGAGAGAGAGCGCGGGAGTGCCTGTTTATGCGACACCACCAAACGACCCAATTGTAGTTACTGCCCGATGCACCAAGATTATGCTGGACGATAAGATCCTAGAGATGGCCAAGACCATCGAAGGAACGGAAACGTCAAAGCAGATTGGGAAAATTGGGAGGTACCGAGAATACAGTGGGTCAACGGAGTTCCAGGATGTGGAAAACAACATGGGTGATTAGACACTTCGACGTGGACAAGGACGCCATCATTACTACAACAACTGAGGCAGCAAAAGATCTAAGAGAAAAGCTATCGCACCGAATCGGAAACCTGGTCAAAACCAGAGTGCGAACCATGGCTTCTGCTCTGGTAAATGGTTTCGGTAGAGAAAGTTTCAGCCGCCTCATGGTGGACGAAGCTCTCATGAACCATTTTGGAGCCATTGTGATGGCTTCAAGGCTGTCTGGTGTTGGCGAAATTGTCCTCATTGGAGACGTCAATCAGTTGCCTTATATCGACAGGGAAAATCTCTTCGAAATGAGGTATCATCGCCCGAACCTGGTAACAAAGATCAGCCAGGAGTTGCTCTGCACACATCGAAACCCAATGGACGTCGCATATGCACTGAGGGAAATATACTCCGGTATGTACTCCTCAGCGTCCCGTATAAAGTCCCTAGAGCAGAGAAGATATAAGGAGCGCAAATACCCAACACCCAACCAAAACACCTCTTCTTAGTTCACACTCAAGAGGAGAAGGAGACCCTGACAAACCAGGGTTATGGGTCAGGCACCGGGTCACGCATCCTTACCATCCATGAAGCTCAGGGACCAACATACGAGTCGGTAATCGTAATCAAAACCAAGGCAAACATGAAGCTGCGAGAGCGTGCCCCATGCGGTAGTTGCAATCTCACGGCACACGGGGACCTTCACATACTACGCTGACGACACCGACGACGCCATCGGTCGGTTCGTGCGGCGAGCGTGGGCTGCATCATCGAAGACCATCCGCGATTTCAACCTACAGATGGCCATCAGGGACAGAAATGCGGCCGTTGTGGAGGCTCTGGGCCGGGAGGAGGCAGCTTAGGCAAATGGCAAAAGGCAATTAGGCAAACACTCGATGTCGAGTCGATTACTAGCGGAATCCCAACTGGTAGTGATCGGCTCTACAGACGAGCACTAGAATTAGATTTTAAATGTACCCAAATCCCTTCTATTTTCCTCTTCTCCTTATCCAAGAAATGTGTAAAAAAAAAAAGATTATTGTAATGACAAAGATCACGGACCCCGGAGTCTGTGGAGTGGATAATTTAAATAAAAAAAAAAAAAAAAAAAAAAAAAAGATACCAGAACTTTTATGTTACTCAATCCTACTTTCTACTAAAATTATAAATGGGAATGTATGTACCTATAGATTTTTTATTGATTTGATCAAAAACTACTGAAGGGATCTGGATGAAATTTGGTGCATAAATAGTTATAACCACATAAGCTACTTTTTATTCCGGGAAAATTGTGGCATCCGAGAACTATCCGAGTGAAAACACAAGATGCTATAGTACCTACAATATACATATGGTTTCTCTTTTTGTAAAAGGTAAATGAGTAAGAATTACAAAAAACATATGCCAATTTACTTACCTACGTCAAAAAAAAAACAACAATTACCAAACTAGATGCAATAGTTATGAAACTCCTAAATAGAAATGTAAAAGCCACGGAAGCGAAAGAGAACGATGAACATCCAATCCATAAAGACAACAAGCAGACCGTTCGAAAAGTCCCTACCGCATCCCCTTTTTTCCGGTGAAAGCCAATTTGAAATGAATCACAGTAGCTAGCATCTGTGCTAATTTACCTACGGACAGTCTAATGCGGCCCGTTGGCTCGTAAATACTGAATCGCGACCGGCCGCCGAATATCGGATGCCAGCATTAGTAGGATACAGCTAATACACACGGGGGCACGTTCGATAAATTATCGGGCGTTCATTTGGCGTACGATGTTTAATCTACGATACTGTGGCTCCAGGCTATTGTGCGTTTTGAATCGTCATATCGTTTGCGTAATCGTAATCAAGGTGGATAAATATTAACGTTCGATTTAGTTCGAGGTATTGTATGGAGGACGGAAATTTTGTAGATTATAACCATGAAATGATTTATAGTAGTCCATGTATATTGGGATAATATTTTTGTCTTACTACATTTTTCAAACGTATCTAAGCCATGTTATTTTTAGCTCAGTTTCTTTTATCGGTTTATGATTTCAAAAATTGTAGCCACAATTTTCTATCGACTAATTACAACCATTTTGTGAAGCTCGGCAGTTAAATGTTATAGTGATTTTACATTGACATTTGGCTATCGTTATCGATAAACGTAAAAATGGCATACATATTATATCGAATAGTAGTATCGACGAATAACATCGTGTGATATCGATGTAAAGCTCGTCCACACGAGTATGTTTGCCTCCACGTCGAGCCCGACTGATGTACTGCTGAGTCCGCAATTCGTTCCGTTTGTTGTTTATGTTTGTGTATTTCATTTCGTTCTCGTAATTCCTATGATAGCATATTTCATGAGCTGCTTGAGCACGTGTTGAATTCGTTATTAGTCGATATAAAACTCGAAAATTAATAGTTAACTATTATTTAATATTTTATGAAATTATAAATAAAAAATACTTCTCCTTTTATCTCTATAAATTTCATCGCAATATTCCACGAATTCAACACGATAATTACGCGCCAATTTAAGCCATTTTCCGGAACAAAAACCTAATTACATTTTCATTTCCTTCCAGGTAAGCACTTCCATTCTTTTCCACCGCAAACCTCATCAATTTAAAAGTAAGTAAAACTTGAACCCTCAATAAAAACTCCTTACTTTATCACCGAGACAATTTTATCGGGTCCCATTGGATATGCAATAATGGGGAGCAATTTATCAAACTAGCTATCTAACTTAAACGCAATTTGAAGTATGGCCGCCTCTTAAGTCTTCCACCCCCAAAAGGCGTGGGGAAGGGGAGTCTTATCGCGGAACTGCAGGCACTCCGCCCGTTTACCTTAAGATCTTTAATATTAAATAATATACTACAGTTAAAGCCGTCTTAAATGGAGTCTGGTAATGCTTTATTGTTGTACCTATTCATTGAAGTTGTAAAAATCGATTAAAATAAATAATATCGACTAAATTAATCGAATAATTTTCAAGACCCTAGTAACTTATGATCAGTTTCTATTTCTCATAATTACAATTTGACATTTATTTGTCCATGTTATTGGTGTGATTTTATGGCCGTAGAACAAATTAAAACATTTCTGAATAAAAAAAAACCACAGAATCCAACTAAATATTTCTTATAGTCTTGACCCCGTCTTTTAGTCGTCTCTATCCCGTACACCACGAAACTCTATACTTTGGTAGAGCTTATCTCGAACTTATCATATACCAGAGAAAGGCACCCAGCACCAAAGGTCGGCCTTATCAGGCTAACCTTCAACAGAAGGCTTCTATCTTCCCCTATGCTTATAAGGACTACAAGCTATTATAGTCCTTATGTCTTAGTTATTAAGTTTGTTAGGATTTTAAGTATATAAGGATAGGTACATACAAACTAAGACCATGTTCTGAACATCCGCGTGCCAGCATGCAACCTGCGTGCGCCACAGGGAATGAAGACGTTAAATAATTTAATCGGATGTCTGGATGTTTTATGCACGCACGCACCAAGAACCAGTTTTGTACTAAGTTCATATAAGATTTGAACTTACCGAGAGTAAATGAGTTCGTATCTATTTATACGATCGGGCGTTTCATGACGAGCTCATTGTGACTTTAAAATTGTCATCTAAACCTTTCCATATTTGTGTCTCTCCTTTCATATATTAAACCTGAAAAGAAAAAGTGATATTTAGAGTTCATAATTTACAACAATACGATACCGTAATATTCAGTATGATTTAGTATCTCTGCATTTTTTATTAAATATGTATGAGAATGGCTGAAAAAACCAAAGAAAGTGTTTTATACTGAGACGATTTCTAAAAAAAAGTATATTAAGTACGTAAATGAAACTATAAAATGTTCTTTGCCAATGTCTAACTTAGAATTTTATTAAAGACAATGGTTGTTTTTGACAGTCATACCACCGTATTTCAAATACAAGCTTTAAAATATCTGTGAATATTTAAAAAAATATCCATATAAAAAAAGAATAGTAGAATGAAAAGACACAAACTACTACTACACTTTGAATTTGTTGCCCTTCTACTGCCATGCATAATAATAATAGAAGCCAAACTTTGTCTTGTCTCGGGGTAATTACGTTGCAAATTGGTACTCCAACTTGCTCTGAGGACTTCGCAGTTAATAAAACGCTGAAATTGTTGTTTCATTTGCTAAGAAATCCTTCGGACAATGACTTTTGGATCAATTTATTAGAAAACTATCTCGCTCTATTAACTCGCTTATTCTTACTATTCCTTACTCGCTCTATTAAATTACTTTTCGCTAAGCTTACTTATAGTATCACTTATTCCTGTGGTCAGAACAATTAAACTATACAGTTCTATATTATGCACACATGTACTTTTCAAACGATTTAAAGACAATTGGTCTTTCGGATCAGTTGTACTGATTATAGTATAATACTAGTACTGATTTTTATTTGAACAATATTTGATGGTTACGCTGAATTCTAAGGATTGTTTTTTTGTTTTTTTTTTTAAATAAAGAGTGACGAGACTATCAGGACATGTGCGTGATGGTAAGCAACATGCCTGACACATAACAGCACAGTGACACGCAGCTATTGGAACATGAAGAGTCCAAATTATTACCTAGCACTGCACTGCGCTCGTCACCCAGAGATCTAAGATCTTATATCTCTAAGCCCTGTAATTTCTCTGGAAACATTGCCCTTCAAACCGGAACACAGTAATGTTTGAATTTTATCCTGAAATATATGCGCTTGACGTGTCACTTCGAGAATAAATAAATTGATCAATTTAATAATGTTTATCCCTTATGAGCCGTATCAACGTGGCGATAAGGTTTGCGGTTGCAATACACCAAATGTTGATAATCAAATGTCTAGAAAAAGTCACCATAATAAGGCCCCGTGGTACGGAAAGGTTCTTCACAGAGTTCACAACGTACCAACAGTCTATGAAAAAGAAATTCTATTCAGTTGCATCATAAACAAGACGGGGCTGCGGTGATGCCGCGTGGGTGGTTGATCTACAACGCCTTCGCCATATTGTTTTCTAATGACTCAATACACTGTGGTGAAGTTTTTGAATTGATAATTGAATTCGCTAAATATCAAAATTAGGTTAGAATAAGGTTCGCGAAAAAACATTCCTACTGAATAAACTCTGATTTAACCTCTACGTCACGAAATCTTTTTATTCGGAAAATATGACAAATACCTAACCGACGGCACTTCTGATGGTAGATGGCACCTTATAAGTGTCCTCGTAAAGTTGTAAACACAGTCAGATTATAATCTAACGCGTAAGATTATAATCCTACGGTATGGTTAGGTTTGCGCGACAGAATCCGTAATGAGGATATTCGCAAAATAACGAAAGTGGCCGATATAGCTCAAAGACTTACTCTTTGAGCTATACAAGCTGAAGTGGCAGTGGGCAGGCCACATCGCTCGCAGAACTGACAACCGATGGGGAAGAAAGGTTCTCGAGTGGCAACCACGAACCGGAAGACGCAGTGTTGGACGGCCTCCCACTAGATGGGCAGATGACCTCATAAAGGTCGCTGGAAACCGCTGGTTGGAGGTTGCGCAGGACCGTTTGTTGTGGAAATCTAGGGGGGAGGCCTATGTTCAGCAGTGGACGTCTTGCGGCTGCTGATGATGATGATGGTTAGGTCATTTTATAATTTGACGTCGTTAGATTATAGGTAATTTGACAGTATTTACAATTTTACGGTGACATAAGCATCAACAATATATACTGTAGATGATAAAATATATTTTATCATCGGTTTAGACGACGCTCTGTCAAAGCGAAGAGATTCTTAACAGTATTTTTGACATGTTCTGTGTTGTACGTGGTTATACATTTTGCTTGTAAATATTGAAAATGGCATGTAATTTAAATTTAAATATTAATGCCACTAAGTAATGTCTGTAAATTCAAGTCAGCTGCGATAATGAAATATGTTAATATATACTCTCATTTAGATAATACTAAATTTAAATGAACCGTTGAATAAACGGATTACAGTTCCCTAAGCAATTATTCACACATTACCTTAACATTTCTGAAATTGTAATTTACAACCAACACAAAATTAAATGCTCTAACCACAATGTATTGCTGTATACGTTACGGCTCCCTAAACCAAGTACACACATGATAAATATCTTGGCAAGATAGGGCGAGAAGAGAAGTCTTGGCTAATTTAACTAATGGACTATGTAATATTTCGTCTAAACACCCTTTGCGTAGCTAAAATAACTTCCAAGTTAATATAAAGTAACAAAATTACTGAAAGTTCAAATTGTTTCAGTTCTCTTAACTGCGCTTTAGATAACTTTTTCTCATCAGAAAATTCGCCCACATGGTAATAAAACAAAAACGATGTGAAATAATTTTGAAAATTTCCGCTGAAATTGGCAATAAAGCACGCTTGTTTGCTGGCAATATTTTACAATTTGGGTTCCGGGCTTGGTCCACATTGTTTGGGATTCGCGCCACTGTGCACCTAACTCAATATTTGAAGGTCACGTGGCATGCGATCTATTGGACTCTAGGGCTTGTGTCATTGGTTAATGTGCCTATTACTACATGCCTACTAGATTTTTCGACCCCAAAGCCCCGTTAAAATAAGTAAGTATAAACTACATTTAGGTGTGTTTTTTTTTTAAATAAATTCTGACGAGACGATCAGGACATGTGCCTGATGGTAAGCAACATGCCTGATACATAACAGCACAGTGACACACAGCTATTGGAACATGAAGAGTCCAAATCATTACCTAGCACTGCACTGCGCTCGTCACCCAGAGATCTAAGATCTTATATCTCTAAGCCCTGTAATTTCTCTGGAAACATTGCCCTTCAAACCGGAACACAGTAATGTTTGCACATTACTGCTTGGCGGTAGAATAACTGGCAAAGGTGTGGTACTTCCCCAGGCGGACTCTGCCAAGAGTCCTACCACTACTGTATGTAATGTAATGTGTTTTCAAATTTACGGGCCGATTTCAGAATATAAATTTGAAGACATAAATAAAATTTAAGACATATACAAGTAATGCTAATATTTTATATTACTTGGCTCCAATATAAATGTAAAACATCATTAAAATATCTCTAGTAAACAAAGGTATACCTATCTAACTAATATAATACAGAAATTCTAGGTCCGCCATATAGAAGTGGTCTTTCTGATGATTCCACAGGCCAAAAATGCGCTGTTACTTTTTGTTCGATGAATCAGATATGAGACACCAAAAAACTCATGCTCTCTAGTAGAAATATCAGCTAGGCATGTGTTGGTCTGTTTTGTTTTGTGTAACTATTCATCAAATTTGAATCAAATATTTACATATAAAATGTGGGCGTTTCTGAAATTGGTAGAAAAATAAGTACACATAAGTTTCTCTTACATTCCGTAAGAAAATGTAAGAGAAAGTTTTACTCTGTATTTTTCCAAAACTTTAGTCTCGAAGCCTCAGTGAATAAGGTTTATAACCTATATTTAAATCATTCAACAAAATATATAAGCACTTAAGAAAACTATTTGAAAATACATGTGGGTTGACAATCTTATTAGCTCATGCCCATGGCATTGCGTAGAAGTTTATGAATTATCTGAAAATGTAGTACATTAATTTCTTATGCATTGCAAAAAATAATAATTCGGTAAGGATAGCGGAACATCATTAGGGTAAGTCCAGAAAAGATTGTGTACTCAGTCTTATTTATTTTATTATATTGCAAGGATAACGATAACGGGTGAGTAAATAACCTAGTTTGTTTTAGCTCCCAATTATGTTTAACAAACTTACTATTTGCTCTAATTTGAGATCAAAATAGGAAGTTAATTTTTAAGCCCATTAAAACCTAATAAACAAAACCTTGGTATTGTAAAGATCGCTTCGCTACAGAGAGGGAGGTGGGTGTTCAACCACCCCCAGGCAAAATTATGTACGACGAACTGGGACCAATATATCATGGGGAGGACGTGCCAGCCTAAGGAGAGTTGGTATTAGGGTGGAATACTTAAGCACCAGGCGACACCCCATTAAGGAACATACACAGAAATTTTTGGCGAGACATTTTAATTTTGCCAACTGAATGAGGTGAGGCGGCGTTTTTAAATTGGGTAGGGTTAATTTAAATTTGCTTAAGGGTCTGTTTTTGGAAGTCATAACTTGGAATAAAAAATGTGCCGCTCAGGATTGGGGCTGCTTTTGTTACAGTAATGGAAGTTTTTACTGTTTGTTTATGAACTAAGTAAAATTGTGCAATGATATTAGACCAAACGAATTTAACGAATGTATTTTTTTTGCTTATACCTTATGCTTATGCATATACCTTTTAACTTATATGAGTTTTTTATACTAATGTACTTGATGGATAGAAAGAGAATGGTCGAAGTGTTGTATTAAAAAAAAATCACCACTTCACGATTTGACGTTGAGTTATATTCGATGGTTGTTTCTATACAGCCTGTATCAATAAGTGGATAGAAATATTTCCCTTACATACTTAAACAGATCATTCTTAAAGATAAAGAATGCAACAAAATGCATTCGAGGCGACCAAAGCGAGGCGTGAAACGTGCGGCGTTCCGACGCATCCGGAATCATAATTCCAAAATAACCACCCCCTCCCCTCGCTACCCTGCGCTCTTTTTTGGATAAACCGGAATCCCCTGTTAATTCCCAAGATAGACATAATTTGGAATTGGATCCATCTATCCTGGCGCGCCAACCTCCGAACAAAAATAAGTTAGCGGCCCGCGTTGTACGCCCGATTTATGTGGCCGAAAACAAAGACTGCTTTATTATTCTGTACAAGCTTTTTGTCTCTTCAAACTGGTATAAAAATTATGTTCGAATATTGAGGCAATACTTTGTAAATTTTGATATCATTGCTTTTTACAAGTGGATTTATTTTTCTTCAACTTTTCGGGTTTTGACGTAGCCGTAAATGCGATAAGTTTCGTACGTACCAGTTGCTTTACTTTTATATCAGTTTATTTAGAACTAAAATTTTATACTGATTTCATCCAGATTAAACAATTGATATATTTCGTACGCCTTATTTTTATGAGTACCTATACTTACTTACAATAGATACCTAGTATATCCAGTGCAGTGCAGTGATTCCAAAAGTTATCTCACACAAATTGCCAAAAGACCCGTATTGCCATACCGGCGTCACACTTTGTAAAATGTGTACATTTTAAAAATCTAATATATAAAATTCTCGTGTCACAGTTTTCGTTGCCATACTCCTCCGAAACGGCTTGACCGATTTTGATGAAATTTTTTTGTGCTTATCCGGTATCTATGAGAATCGGTCAACATCTATTTTTCATCCCCCTAAATGTTAGGGGTAGTCCACCCCTAAATTTTTATTTTTATTTTTTAGATAAAAATTTTAATTTATATTTTTTTATGATACATCATACAAAAATACACACAATCCTCTATTTTCACCCTTCTACAATCAACCCTTATTTTTTAATAACCATTTTAGTAATTTAATCATTTTTCCTCTCCGGTCGAAAACTGATCAATCGTCATTTAATTAGTTATCCCCGCCAGATGTCACTTCTGACCCAGTAAACAGCACGATAATTTGGGGATCAAAAGTAGCCTATAGCATATTTATAGTTTGAACACGCTAATCTCGGGAACTACTTACTGGACCGATTTAAAAAAAATCGTTCACCGTTCTTTCATATGTTCGTAATCCTTGAACGCTGTAGGTTATATATATGTACCACGGGCGAAGCCGGGGCGGGCCGCTAGTTGTATCTAAAATTTGAATTTGCTAAATAAACCCGATTTTAATGTCCAAGAATGTAACAAATAGATTGACATTTACGAAACAAATTAATGTAAAGTTCTTGGGATATCTGAATCAATGTCAAAAGAATTTTCTTTGAATGAATTGTGAATGAAATTGCCGTATAAAAAGAGCGAACTGACTAGACCGACACTAGCCATCAAACGATTCATTTTACGAGCGATCCTTACGCTTAACAGGTCATAAAACGAGTCATAAACACCGACTCGTCCATTCACAAAATACTCGACTCTATGTTTACTTACCGTTTTAAATGCAAATACGATTATACAACGCTTGTGTGACAGTATCAGTTCGCGAAACAACACTTTAAGCAATTGTAAACCTTGTTGTAACATTTTAAGATACAAAAAAGGTTTAATAACAACATTTCGGTATCTAAAGTAGACTGACGTTACGCAGACAACGCGAAGATATAAAGTATATACACGTTTTTTATTTCACCTTTGACACTTTAATCCAATTTGTTTCCTTATATCCCGCCCTTGGGATGGGGGAAGAAAATTTTGTCCAAATAATTGTTATTTGGAATTTTAAATTCTCTACCTTGTTTATCGGAAGGACGGTATCTCAAGGGGGGTTTTGCTAGTCATAAAAATTGTGACGTTTTTAATTTCAACGTATCTACGATAAATACGCTTAAGAAATTTGAGACTATTCCTTCGTTATTTTCTGTTGGACACAGTAATAAAAGGAACAACTTCCTTCTTTGAGACATTAAAGCTGAAACTATTGCTTAGTTGCACAAGCAAACTACCGATAATGCCCCCATCTATCCTATAGATTACGCATTTTCGATATTCGCAAAGGATTCGAACAAAGCTATACGAAAAGTTAACCCGTAAGTGGCCATGATGGCTTTCGAGGTCGGCCTAGCGATTCTTTTTATAGCCAACTAAGAAAATTGGCTCATTAATCTTTAAGATAAATGTCCAGCCACTATTCGGCCCATCTTATCACAGAATGAATGGAAGTGTGGATATAGATAGGTACCTAAAGAATTTTTTATCGTCCGAATTACAATTCTAACGTTCTCTGACCGGTTCATGGTTAAAGCATTTGTAGCAATTCTACTTTCGGAATTGCTTAACGTGATAAGACGGCTGACGTTAGAAAAAAGTAGGTATAAACATGAAGTAGACCCCGGACTCGATCGGAATGCAAAGAATGTACAGTACTCGCTACTCGGCTCATCAATTATTTATGTGCTACACTGATAAAGCTCCAACATTTCAACTTATAAATCAATCCATTGGAATAAATTTTCTACCATGGCAACATTCGCGTAAACAACACCATAGACAATGCCAGCCGAAATAAAAAGAAAAACGCAAAAAGGGGGTAGGTAATTAAAAAATAAAAGTTCCATTTTCAAGAAACAATCGCACGTCGCAAAAAGGAAGTCAGTGTCGCTAGGAACTGCGAGTCGAAAGTTCTGGATATAAATCCGAGGGAACGAGTTAACTGAAGTCCTGGCGAGTTGAACAAACTCGGCCAAGTAGCACGCACACATGCCGGGCGTTTTTTATCCGGTTCCTTTTAAAAGTGGGTGTAGGGGTTCAGTAGGTGTTGATTTATATCTATTGAACGTAAAATGCCTTCATAATTGCGCGACATTTTCAGATGCTTTTCGGGCATTGCTAAAATTAAACATGTTTTTTGTTAAGGCTCATTGACATTTTTATGCAAAAAAAAATGTACTGAAGTGAGAATTAACTTTTAAAAATTATAATTACGTAGCTACAAATTACACAGTCACTACAGTTTATTTATTTCTTACTTAACTTAAAAATTGTAGGTAAAAGTTATCGAATCAAATGTACTTGGTAATATAAAAGGATCTTAAAAGTAGGTCCATAGAAATGATTAATTATTGGTACATACCTATCATGTTTGTATACTAAGTTCATAGTTGTAAATTGATTAATATATGAATTGTTAACGCTGTATAAGTAAAACGACGCGACATGTCGTGAGCTGTGCGCAAAAAAATTGAATTAATTTATAAAGAAGAGAAGAGAAATTACGGTGTTAGATCGTACGAACGCTTTAAAATGCACTAAAATAACTCGCCACAAAGTGTAGCAACATGTAGATAGGATGACAGAGCAAAGCGCTTGTCGCATACGTCAGTGCTCCGCGACAAGCATAAACCACTCTGCGAAACGTCTCCATCCAACACTCTCCATCCTTATCTCGCATGTTATCACGACTTGGCGCGGAAAAAGACGGGGAAACAGTAATTGTATGCAGTGTCGCCAGATTGAGGGCTTTTCCAGTATTCATGCTACTTTGAATGTGGAAAATTTTAACCAACCCATTCGAATGTCGCTAATGGGAGATAAAAATAAAGTATCTACTACATACGTACGAGTATACGTACATAGTATTTGTGTAACATGTGACGACAATATTTTCAAGATTGCAATTACACACTTTTTTTTTATTTTTCCATTTCGTGATAACACTTTTGGAAGCTATTTTCTTACAATTGATTTTTTGTGTGTAACAAGATCATTTACTCGGGAAATTCTCGTTGTATGTAGTAAGCAACACACGCTCTAAAGCTTACAACTAAAGCACATTTTAAAGTCACCGCGACAATGGAGCGCGCATTTCAAGTGAATCGACACTCGGAAATCGATATAAGCACGTCACTAGTGCGGTGCGGGACATTTACGGACAGGATCGATGTTAAAAAGATAGGTATCACAGAATCTTGTATTCGATCATTTCGGTTGTATATTCGAAATTTATTCCGCCGGAATGAGTGGTGGGATAGTGAGTCGATAAATCCTAGTGTCGCGACGCGTCGCGGGTTAAAAGCTCGATAACCGACGAGACACACACCTACCCGTTCCAACAATAACCTCTTTCTTTGTTTTATTTAAAGTTCCACGGCCGGCCGCCGATAGCCACCAAGGATTTTATGCATAAAAATATCGATATATAATTGCTTCATTACGTCCCTGTGTTGGCGAGTAAAATATGTGGGAGTTATACACAGGTGGTTTCGTATTGGCTTATCCGAGCTATTTTCGCGAGATTGTTTCATCGGTAATTGTTTTTTTTAACAACTTAGGAATTAAATAATGATTTCTGAACACCTTGTAGGTATATTGTTTGTGTGGTTTTAGTTCTATTACTTGAATAGCTTGAATAAAGTACTACAAAAAGCGTAGTCCACAATGACTACTTTGCTAGTCATGCTATGATGGTTTCAAGCTTGTCTTAGCTACGTTCTTGAACCTCCAGACCATTAGATCTTTATTGCTCCCCTAGTTGACCCTGCTGTAAGCTGCTGTAGAGCTGAAAGCTCTAAGCTTTCATCGTAATAATCATATAATAATAATCAGCACTACGAGCAACTCTATAATATTATTATTTTATGTGTCATTGCTAATCATCTAATTATATCACGTTGTGTCTTTGCGAACTCTACCGCTGTGTTTATCACGGACTTGGCACAGTGCCGTGTAAATCTAATTATCTAAAATACCTAGATCTTCAATAAAGCCACATTATAGCCGATGATTTGTGGAACTGAGATGATATTGATAGGACATTATCATTATTGTTCAACCACTTGATAAGTATTAATGAGATGTACTATTATTTACTTCACGTAGTTTGTGTACCTATCAGGTATCTAACAAGTAGTTTTTTATTATTACTACCAGTATCTTCAAGAAATCGTTGGAAAGAGAAAAAATATAGTAAAGAATAAAAAGATATTATTCTTTTAATACTGAATAAAATGTTTGCCGGGTGAGGACAATCCTAAAGATATTCACTTATACACACATACATATAAAAAAAATTGAGTGTCTGTTTGTAATTCCAAATTAACAGTTTTTCACTAAATGTATATGAAAGTAGGTATGCACGGTATGTATGTAAGTATGTATCTATACTTAGCACTTCTGAGTTGCCTATGGACCAATGAAGAAGTAATCCACATGCTCAAACAAAAAATAAGTATAAAATGTGTCTATGAAATCAACATTTTTATTATTTTCCTCACTAATTGTGACTAAATTTGAATGTAGGTATGTTATAATATTACATATATTTAGTATGTAGGTTTAGTTGGTATCTATAGTCATACCTATTTAGCCGGTAAATAAGTAGGTGTCAAGGCCACTGCTTGAAAGCATTCAATAAATAACTCTGCTGCTATTACTGACTTTTTATGCTACAAATTATCTTAATTTATGTTGGGTAACTGTCTCCTAAATTCTAATTTATCTTTGCACAATTTGTTGGAATTAATTTTTATATTTATTGAATTAATATTTATTTAATATCAACACTATTATTATTGTCATAATTGGCAATAGGTAGTTAAAGTTCGGGAATGCACTAAGAACTTTAAAAAAATTGGTTATCTGTAAAGTCGGTTGTTTTACGGACAATATTGTAACGTGACAACGTCACAACAAAACATTGATAGATGCGGCGTAAGCGTACCATGAGCGTAACGGGACATAACGGGACACATTTTCGTGCATGAAGCCGGTGCGCATCGATTTATTAGAAGTTGTCACGTCAAAATCAAATCTTACGTTAGATATAGCCTGATGATTTGGAGGTTCCCATTTGTAGCCAACTAGCCAATGAGGAAGTACTATCGCTAAGCCTTATACAATAACATGTGAATGCTTACGTAAAGTCAGTTTCTTGGGAGGTTTGTTACAGAGAACCTGAATTTTGACCATCATTATGAGCCTAGTGCTGGTAATAACGTCTTAGTCGAATATAGACGGGTGAATGAGGTACATAGGTAACTATTCCAATTGCCAGAATGATAAATGAATGAAATGATAAATAAACTACCGTATTTCAAACACTAACATATCCGTAAACAGTTTTAAGTGGTAGAACTCTACTTACATTTTATCTACCAGTCCTTTTTTGTACTTCCCTTTCTTCCTATTCTCAAATATTCCATTAAAACCAATGAATGCTACAGTTGCCTGGAAGAGATCGCTTTTAGGAAGAAAGTCGCCAATTGCTATTTATTTTGGTTAAAATATGTTTTGTTTATTTCAAATTAAGTGTAATAAAGAGTTAATCTATCTATGTATCTAACTCGTTGCAGATTCTACGAAGATAAATATTATATATTATTATATTATACGAGTATATTAAATATTATAAATACTATATGTAGTATATAGGTACAATTATAGTATTTCTGGCTTGAATGGTACTATTTCCAGAAAAATCGCAGGAACTACTAATAAATCACAGTTTGTCTCTGGGTGATAATGTACCTACAGTGTTAGATAATAATTCCGGATATTTATTAACTTTACTATTTTTTATTTAACTAAAATATCACCGCTGCACTGTGCTGTGCTATTACGCGAAGTCATGTTTTTATCATCAGAAGCTGGTCTTGTCCTTCTATTTTAAAAGAAAAGCCACGTTACGCTGAGAGATAAGATTCAATTTTGTAATTAAAAATTAAAAAATCTTATTGTTTTCGAGCAGCCTGTATACAAGGTGAAGCGAGTTCTTGTGTCTGTCTGTTCCCGGTGTCGCTATCGTTGTATCGACTCTGCCAAGGGGTTTGCTTTATGGTGCCAGCTTCGGTGTAATATTTCATGGGGATCGCACGCCGTGTATCATTCCGGACCACTTTTTAACTTTTCAAACGTATCTGCGTGTAATGAACTCGGACTCGAGATAAAAAAAAATGAATTTGGAACTTAATAGGATTCGAACCGTTATATTCGACGTATTTTAGTAAAGGTTAATAACTGAATTCAATGTTTTGAGTAAAGTAAAATGGGGGATAGAAACTTTCGACGCTGAGACGTCAAACTAACTCAAAAAGAAAACAAATGAGCATCAGCCAAGTGTTATAATGCGACGGTTTATTTTGTATCGTCACAAAATTTGAAATAAGAATTCAGTATATATATCGGGTCCTTGTAGAATAAAATTACAGAAGCGAATTTGCGGATAATTTTCAACAGTTACTTGCCTTGCCTACAAAGAGTTTCCAAATGGATAATAACACAAAAGTTTGTCGGTATTAAATCAGTATGTTATCCTGTTTCGCAGGAACAATAAAAATATGTATCGTGTCATGAAATACTAAAGTACGTACTTGAAGGCTTGAAATTAAGCGGGCGGCCGCGCCTGCGCCGCTTGTCAGTTATAATTGGCTGAACTTGTCGACCGACTCGTAGCAGGTTTTTTGTACTTTTTTCCCTACGCCGACATTACTCTTCGTCTCCCGGGAGAAACGTAAATTGCGAACACAACCCGTGGAAACAAGCATTGATGTGACGTATGAATACGAGAACATGCCCGTGCCGTATTAAAAATTTAAATTTAGAATGGAATTTCTAACCTCGCTAAATGAACACGATCGCGAATTAGGTTCTTGTGAAGGTGACTTCTGTTTTCTTTTATTGTTCTTTGCGATGTCGATTTTGTTCGAGACATAAGTTTTGCAGTCTCACCCACTATCTCGGGAATCGAAAAAATTAAGCAAATTATAAATCTACATCACCAGCTTATAAAAACAACACAGTGCCACATAGTAATTTGAACATGAAGAGTCTGAATCAATGCCTAGCAATCCAAATAATTATTTACCCGTAGATTTAAGATCAATTGTGTCTTTCCTGTAATTTCGTTTCCTGGAAACATTGCCTTTTGATTGGAACACAGTAATTGTTAGCAAACTTACAGTAGGTACAATGATTGACAAAGATGTGATACGTGCAGGACTGCAAAGACCTACTGCTACAATAGTAGGTACTTAACCAAACTAATTTAACAACGCGTCTCAATTTAACACCACACCTTGAAAATGTAATCGTTTCTTACTTATGCAGTTTACACTTTAGACATGTTTTTTTTATATTTAATACTTCTATTTAAACTATATAGTCTTCAATTAGCTAGAAACCTCTAGAAGTATTCATATACTCTAATCCTCAATTCACAACTTTTTCAAACCAGTTAATATAAACACGTTTAAATCTTAACGAGCTAAAAAGGCTTGTCGCTTGTTATTTCGCAAATCTGGTGCATTCTCTGTGTTAGACCGGGCACCGGGTGGATTATTCTTTACATAATTCATAAATAACCTGCTTACCATATCGACACAAGTGACATGTGTTGCATTTTGTATCGAGCGCTGTTGTTACAAATTCTATGAGCGTGCAGTCATTTGTTTTGTCGCGACAGAATCTGAGAATTTCGCACCTAATTTTTCGGTAATCTTGTTACGCGATCGTTAAAAATAATAATGTCTTTGTTAATAAGGATCTCATACTTACGACTGTATGTTGATATTAAATAAGCCGCATTTTTTAACGACATATTTCAAACATTTACTCAAGGACAGGACCAGGCTCCGGGCCACGAAACTTTTCGAGTAATTGTGTGTAAATGTATCTGTTTTTAATTTTATTATCAGAAAATAAAACTTATTCGTTTTATTTCTGAGATTATTTATAGTAAACTATGAATTTATGAGTTTCTAAATTCGTTAACTAGAATATGGCTCAATCAACATAAGCCTCTACGTTATTAAATTAGTGATTCCCCCGTTTAAAGATCTAAGTCTACATAAATATTACTGAGATACGGAAGTTCAATTTTAGATCAAACTATAAATATTCCTCTTGGCTACAAACTCATAATTATTCGTCCATAATGATATAAGCGATGCTTTGTCAACGCATCTTCTTATCGAGCAACACTGCTGACATTTTGAACTTTGACTGATTTGCGCTTTGATAACGACACCAGTCTATATTGACCTCTCGCCATTTACTTTTTCTTTCATGTTCAAATAATAACACAGAAGTAAGCAAGTTGCAGGGGTCCAGTTTAATTGGACATCGGCAGAATCTGTGACAGTTCAAATGCAGTGACTGACATATCGCAACTGACATTTTATTGTTTAGTTAATTGTCGTGATTTATGTAATGTTTACGCATTAATTTTAGAATCTTAATTACGTGTTGCGTAATAACAGATAAAGTTTATATCGATGTTAATCGTAACTCGTTCCGTTTTATAATATAAAATGTATAAACTTTCTTCTTAAACTTTATTGTAAGTTATTCATGTCATGCCTTATAGGAACAACGGAACCAATAGGCACTTTACTTGACTTAAGTTATTATTTTAATGTCACAAATGCCCACAATTTCAGTATGCACATATATCTATTTGATATCATTATCCTGTAAAACCTAGGGCCTTAATTTTTATAAACATACATACATAACTAATTATATTTAAAAGAAAAAATACGATTACCAGTAATACCTATTATACTTATATAACTGTACCTGTGAGTATATAGATGGCAAAGAATATCCACTACAAATAAACTCACAAATTTACCTGTACCTACATAGTTACATTAACGCCAATTTGTAGATGTTTTCTAAAATTAAAGGTGTGATATCGTTGTCCTTTTCACGTCGACGGTGGTAAAAAGAGAGCAAGAACTAAGTTTAAAAAATATATTACGGCCCAAAATCAATGCATGGTTTGCAACGTTTTACATATTGAAATGGATAGATATAAATGTTTATTTACTTACCTAGTTTAATTTATACCATAGGTAGGTACTGTTAACAACCTAATAATTAGAGTACTAGGCAATAAAATTCCTAATTTAGTACCGTAACTCAACGACAAGATAATTATGTACCAATGCTAAGCAATTAGTGTATTTAAGCGGAAACAAATTAATGGCAGATCGAAAACCAATGATACAGAATAACGGCTCAATTTGATATATAGTTTTGTATAATAGAGATCCTAATATACCGATAGTGGCCAAACCATCGCATGTCTAATTACCGTGGCATACCTCTAACATAAATTATTTACAAACTTAATTATTGTCTAATAATTAATTTTAATTAGGTGTTTATTTGTTGATAATTAACATTTTATTACGCGAATATTTGCCCAGTTATTAGTTTAATTAGCAAGATTTGACTCGTGTTGTAAGTTGAAGTTAATTAAAGGTATGTGCACATCTATTTCGTTGCAGTTAACGGAGTTTGCGTTCCTTCAAATAAATTATTTCAGAACGCATACACTGAATTTTACCCGCTTAAATATGCCGAATGTTATTTCATTAGGAAATTTTTTTGTCGCGAGTTATTTTCCGCGCCGCGACTTTGGGATTCTCGAGAGTTAGGTAAATGCAAAAGATCCAATTTAAATTCGACAAAAACGGTATCCTCGGCTTTCTCCGATCAGTCACGCTTCCCTTCAATAAATCTCATCAGATTCCCGCCCTAGTGCTGCATAAATAAGGTGGATCTTGTTAAAACTTGCGGGGTAAAAAAACTCTTACGTTTTCCGCCATTTTAAGACGCTCCCTCTAAGGAGGCTATCATAAATATGCAGATATGCCCTCACCTGGGTTAAATCCACCAAATTTACCGCAGCCAATTTATCGTGAGCAATAGAAATATTGTAAATAGGTTTAACATACCGCGACCTTAAATTTCATCGCGTGCTTTCGCATAAGCAGTGTTCTCGCCTCCTTATGCCTGTGGACGCAGGCCTTTACCAAGATGTATTATCTAACATTAATGATATTTTTCTTAACAAATCCCTTGATTTATTTCATTTAATTATTTTTAAATATCTTTAAGGTGAATTTAAACACAATAACAATATTTGATTTATGTTTTGACCTGAGATGACGTCAGAGTCTACTAGAATCAACATTGGTATGACTTTATGATTAACGTATAAAGCCAGTATTGTTGCTACAAACAAAACTGGATATGATATAAGAAGGTAAATATAATATGCCAGTTTTAGTATGAAAACTAACGTGGTTATTACACATTTTAAATAAATATACAAGTAACACACGTTTGATAACTGACTATATCAAACGTAAGTTAGCCGTGTATTTATTATAAATAATATGTCAGGCTATTTGTTCAATATTTAAACTCTTTGAAACCGGAAACTATCAACCAAATTACTATCGATATATCATTTTACTATCCACGAAAAAGCAGCTTAAGTATTTGCCAACGAAAAAATTTCCGGGAACGTATTCCTTGGTACCTTCAAAATTCAAATATGGTTTTGAGCAGTCGCCGTTGTTTATAAAGTTATTACATATCATTAATCACGAAATTTTACCGTGGATATTTTTCGTTTGGTGGAATTGTTACTTGTGCTCTCTGCGGACCTTGTTTAGTTAGGTAACTACAAAAATAAATTATGGTATACCTAATTATAGACATTACTGACAACAGTTTTATCTATTCTGAAACTGAACAAAGCTTGTATCGTGGTAATTATTAAACAGCTAATAATAACTTCTATACCTAAGCAATAAATATTTAGTAATAGTTATCTCAACAAGTACATATTTCTAACCTAGACTTGAAAATATACCTATGTGTAACTGCAAAGCTGCATTCAGAAGTTTAATGCATAGGTACTCCAAATCTAAAAGCCGTATTCTACATCCCTGTGAAATGGCAGAAGTCTTGTTAAAGATTATTAGGTAGTTAAATAAAATAATAATGTATATCAAGTTATATACTATATACTAATAATTTAAAGTTAATAAAATAATAATTTGAATACTAAGTAATACAAGCTAGTTCCCAGCTTAATATCATGTACTTAATGTCATGTGATAAAACTGAGATCTTCACAATGTATCGTGTAGAGATTTTATAAGCAAAGAAAGTGTTCACAACTCTCAACACGATCTTGTCTATACTAATATTATAAAGCTGAAGAGTTTGTTTGTTTGTTTGAACGCTAGGATCTCGGGAAGTACTGATCCGAAATGAAAGATTATTTTTCTATTGGATAGTCCATTTATCGAGGAAGGCTTTAGGCTATAGAAAATAACTCTACTGTTAATTGAAGCGGAGCATGAAACAAGAATGTAACAAAATCGGGAAAAGATATTCCCCTTTTTGAGAGTTTTCGTACGTTTCGTGCTTTGACATGACATATGACAGCATGTGTCAAAGATTGCGTCATTGAATTTCAGTAATCTGTGCGTTGAATATGAACCTTAGCTAATTATTTTTTTCTAAATCTGAGTTGGTACGACCCATTTCCGACAGGTGGCGTAGCAGGTAGCTGAAGCGGTTTTTTGTTTGAAATCGATATTCTCAGGAATGAGTGAACCGATTTCAGTCATTCTTTCACCGTTGGATATGTACGGGATCCCGATGAGTGCTATATAATATACCACGGGCGAAGCCGGGGCGGGCATCTAGTCTAATATAAAACTAAAATACCTACAACATTAAAAAATAAATAACCGTCCATCGATCGACTGAACCAATTTGGACGAGCCTACAAACCACTCAACGCCCCACCATACGTGCCATGCGCATCACAAAGAGCTGTAATATAAGGTTACGCAGTATACTAAACTCAGTCGAAAGGTTCGTAGGTCCTATGCATCCTACTGGCAAACTTTTCTATGATACTTTGCAAAACCATTAGTGGTTTTACTTTAAAATGCCCCTTGGATTCGGCGAAATAAAAGTTGTAGTTCTTTATTGGTAAATACGAAATTTAGACATCAACCAAAATTATGTGAAATAGATTTATTACCTGCAAAATAAATAAATGTATGAAAACATTTTTTACTGAATATTGTATATTAATAATCACAGCAATATAAAAATATACTCTAAGAAAAATAAATGTCACTATTTTATCGTTGTGTTACCTGTAGGTATGTTATTTTATATTAAAATATTTCGTTTTTTTTCAAGGTCTGCGGTTTGGTAACACAGTAAACTCTAATAAGTATTTTTTTTATCTATAATAATAATAGTTGTGAATTTGACCGCCATCTCGCCTTATGTGTCTAGAGCGCTTAACACCTAGAAGAAAGCTAATCAGTTGAGTTGAATATAAAAATGATATTGACCTTAACCGCGTAGCACAGCAGCTCTGCATAACCTTAAATCCAGCTCGGCAAGTTACACAACTCGGCATTTCATACAACTTCCAAAACGCAGGTGTTAAACCGTATTATACCGTACAAACAAGAGTTAAGCTTCGGCATTTCGGCAGACCATAGCTCGGTTAAAATGGTCGAAGATTAGCCAGAGGACTTGGCAATATTAATGCTGCCGGCTAAATATCAAATGCTGTGAACCTACGTCATCATTACACAGTAATTGGGTTCTAAAATTTGCATAACAGTGTGGATGTAATACTTGTAATGGAGGCACTTTTAGATGCTGTACAAATCGAGTTTAGTGATGTTGGTTTACTAAAATTGAATATTGAGGCGTTGAAATCGATTTGTAATCGATTGACTCACTAGGATGTTGTTGAATGATGAATATGAAGCAAATTGATTTTGATTGAATTGCTGCTGCAGTTATATGGCTATCGTATATTGATTATTTTATAGCTTTCTGCTAAATATTTCTGCTTTAATACTAACAGCTGTTTTACAAAATCAGCTTTGTCTATCAGACTACGTTTAACGTTTCTGACGTCGAATTTTTTCTGTATCGGTTTGACTATAACCTAATATTTCAAAAATGTTGCAAGTTTTTCGCTCCCATAAACGATGAGTAGGTAATGAAGGAGGGCTTGGAATACGGCGGAAGGTTTTTTAATACTACTTGCGCTACTCGGTTTTAACTGCATGTTTTTTAGTAAAAGTCAGTCTATTAAATTCACCATTGAAGTAAATTGAACATATTTCTAAATCATTAGCTGGAATTTTCATTTTTGAATGAAATAATTTATAAATTTAGTTTAATTTATAAATTTATAAATTTTGGAACGTGTTTTGTAAAATAATTAAGTATCGACAGTTTTATCTGGGCTTTAGACTTTGCCTTTTTGCTTAATACGAGACAATAATCGCGTGCCATGTTTTCTAGAATTAATCAGTAATATGAAGAGCTATTTGATCGCGCAAGTGTTATAATAAATTAAAATTATTGCACGCAACTATAATTCCTAAAGTTTGATTTTGTTAAATATTAGGTATTTGTGTTATAGTCACGCCTGTGTCTTAAGTCAGTCAGTCTTAAGGTACAATTTTCATAAATAAATTATCGTTGTTCTATAATTCATCACATCATCATCACATCATTTGATAATTTACACGGAAAGTTAATCACATGTTTAAAAATTGTTTATTTACATGTTTTTGATTTATTAATCCAGAAATGTTTCCAATTTGTCGTTTTAATTGGACTAACTTTTCGTCATTATTTTTATGGCGCTTCAGGGACAATTTCCAACTTTTTCCAACTCCCGCGATCAGGAGTGAGATGATAAATAACCCCAAAAATAAATTGCTAAACGTGTCTCGCCTTAAAACAGGCGAATTACGTTTTTGAATTTACAGTCTGTGCTCGTAAACGGCTTCGAACTCCGTGACGTAGATTACCTTGTTTATCCCTTGATAATGCTGCTTGCAAACTTTGACAATTTCAGTGACGTAGCTATCCCGGTCCGGTTTGCGTTTTCGTTAATTCTGCGTACGCCCGGGCCGGCTTGAATTTGCATTTTGCACGCGTGATAAGTGGCCCGGATTACACGGGATTCCCACCAACAGCCTCTGTTTGCTCTGAAATAAAGGGCTGTTAAACTTTTTTCATGGTAATTTGGGTCACCTTTAGAAGAAACGATCGTTGTAAATTTGTTTAAGTAGGCTTAGGTCCGGCCCGTTTGTTTGAATTAGAATGGAACATGCATTAAGCTAATTTGATTAATTTGTGTTTTTGTCATAAAAAATTGTTGTAGAAAATATTTTTAAACTTTTACCTAAATAACGTCCAGTCCGGAACTTCGTCGGAAGTCGGTGGTATTTTTCTGTGGAGTGATAAATGAGACAACCACATAGTCCCGGCTGACTTCCAAAATTTTCCCAGTAAATCTTCCTTTTCGCTGCGTTTCTTTTGCCCGGGAAGACTTGGCACCGTATATTATCTCTGTAATGCAAGCGATGCACTGAAGCTCCGTAAATACCGACTATACACTACTACCTACTTATTCTCAAACACTCGCTGAAATACAGGGGCATTTATTCCGCTAATACCCTGCTTTTGACTTAATGAACTCTCCGAATTATCTTATTAATTAGTTTTAGATCTATATGAAATACTTAAAGCGTTTGATTAAAGATATAATTAAGTAGACACGTAATTTAAACAATACAAATGCACAAATTTACTGACTACCATAAGTTTCATTTTCTCACTCTTGATACCTAAGCTAATAATTACATAGGTCATTATTCTAGTTTAAAACGATGAGTACTAAAAAATCTTTATCACGGAATGTTTGAGCGCGCCTGATTAATTTTTAATATATTTTATAGGTACTGAAATTAAACTACCTCTACCTTATTATGTTGAATCAATAATTTTACCTCTATGCAACTGTATACTTTTGTACACTTTTGTACTTGTGATCCAACAACCAAAATTATATTTTCCATAGCTTGAATTATAGAAAACACGAGTATATACACACATTGAATTTTATGTTGTGTATTGTAGGTATGTAGATACATTTCAATATTACAATCATTTTATCTTTCTAAAATCAAATCACTATTAATTTATATTTAAAACTAGTGACCGTTCTCAACGTCATTCATATTGAGCAATGAAATTTACTCATAAAGTAGAGTATACGAGTACCTATGAGCACCTCTAGATAATATGTACTGATGAACTCTATCTTTTCATATACATAGTAGATAATTTTTCGATGTTGATGCCGCGATTCTGAAGATTATTACACCGTATTCGCTGTTTTAGATGTTAGCATAAATTTAATTTTCACAATTATTTTACTGAATCAAGTTTCTCTATTCTGGGCAAAGATACTACTCTCTGGATTCCAAAGAACACCTGACGCCCCGAGAGGCCTCTAAAAAAGATGGCGCAATGGCATCGATGCTCACTAAAAAACACTGAATCACAACATCTTAGGATAGCTACAATAAAATGGAGGAACGGTAGACCTTTGCTTTATACCATTATAAAACAATAGCAAATAATAACTATTTATAAAGCTCAAATAAATAAACAAATTAAATGTACTTATTTACTTGACCTTTTCATCTTTTCTGTTCATTCATACAATCAATGTAGTAATTTCATCTCATATTTTTAAACCGAAATGTGTGATGTCGCAATAAATTCTAAGTTTCTTATTTTTACTTATAGTAAGTATTAGGGGACTAAATAAATAAAAAGAAATAAGTTTTGTTTGACCAAAACGGGTCTACTAAGCACTAAAACATTTTAAAACCAATCTCAATTAATTGAAACGCATGAATTTCTCACGATCTACCAACAGAATTTAAATACACAGTTTGATTATAAATACACATATTTTTTCAAACATTAATTTATTCATGAACTTGATATAAGGAGCAAATAATGTTATTTTCGTCGTAAATATAATATTTTGGCAAGCTAGTCAAGAATAAATTCAAGAGGGAAGCTTTGAGCCAATGTAATGAAAACTAGCTGTAAATAATGGCAACAAAAGAAAATCGTAGTTTTCCACATAGATGTCTACAATTTGTGGCTCTTAATATCCTTTGCAGATGCGTTTCAGCTGTGGTCTGTTCAGAAGAATAGTACCTACTTACTTACTCCTATAGGCTAAGTAGGTACGTAATACAATGAAAAATACTAGCAAATAAATAATATGATTCATATATGTATCAAAATTTGTGTATTATGTAATTACATATATGTAGGTACATATATTGCTTAAAAAACTATAGTAAAAAAGACAATACAACCCTAATAAAAATCGTTTAAACTTAAACGTTTAAACGTAGGTAAGTAGATACCTAACAAACTCATAAAGCCATCACAAGTTCTTTAAATTTAGAAGTTAGGTTTGTGCTAATTAGGTACCTACTTAGATGTAAACAGCAACCTACATTTTATTGTGCCTATTAGGTATGCAGTTTGTGAAAAAAAAAATGTTATATTTTGAAATACATGCCTAAAATCTTAAGTATTACCATATTCAATAATCTATATAAATAATACCATGACTATTTTTAGATAAAAATCTAATTTCAAATTGTTAATTGTAAAATAAATTGGCCGGCCCTAAGTACAACCATTTTGTATGTAACAAAAATAAATTAACCTTTTTGACGCATGCGCCGTCGGCGGCAAATGCCCGGCCCGGCGGACGCAATGTTGATATGTTTTTATTTATAGATAGGATTTATTTCTAGTTAAAATACATTTTTAGTAGTCTAAATTAAAACAATGGAATAGACTATAAAATACACATAAATCTTTTAAAAATATCAACAAGTTTCGTTTCATTTAATGGTTTCATTCTACTAGATAGGTATAGAAAATAAAATTGATTTCAGATAGCACCTAGTCTGAAGTTATACATAGTCCTACATAAGTTTTAGCTAAATATTTTCATAAAATACTAATTTACGTAGTTGTTTTATCATTGTAAAATTATGTCTGTATTTTCCCAGTTGATAGATATTATTTAAGTATATTCAGTGGAAATTGCATTTTATTATTCTGATAAGAATGATGTTGATTTTCTTATTTATAGGCTACCTTGTAGGTAATGCTATTAATTTGAAATGTTTAACTAAAACTGAGAATACTCTGTACTCTGTATTTATACTCCAATATCAAATATTTTAATACCAAATACAACCTGAACTTAGCTTTAGGCACTCGGAGTCCGCGTCCATTTGACAACAATTCAACATTTCAGTACAAAATTCGGTCAAAAATATGAAAACCACACCTAAAAACTTAATATCACACAATAATTCACTAATTTGTTGCAAAAGATTTGGTAAAAACCAGAGAAAACAATGCAAAAACACACAAAAACAATCAGAAAACATTGTACTGTATTGCGCATTAGTTCAGACAGAGGGCGCTATGGCAGCGTCAGTCAATATGGCGATGGCGAGCTGCGCTATGATTGGTCGGTAGCAGGAACGTCGTGAAGTTGGTTCGATTGAGCGAGCGAGGAGGATTTATGTAATGTTTTGGCGTTGATGAAAGACGGAGAATGTGTTGGAACGGGATATGTTTGTATGCCGTCCGCGTCGGGGACCGGTTTGTCAGAGGCGTTCACTGAGTGCGTATGTGCCTGCTATGTGCCGGCCAGGTAGGGGCGAGCTCTACGTACGCCAGTGATTTGTTCGCGCTATTGGCGTCGCTACAGATTTGAAATAAGAATGGTTATTTTATCTAAAATAAGAAATGTATTAGATAAACAATTGTTTAGTTATTTTTTATTATTTTAACGATTAATAACAATAAACATTTTTGACACTTAATATTTTTTAAATGAATATTTTGTGACATTTTTTTTAATTGTTATTTTGATTTGTTTCAGGTAAGATTTTTTGGAGTTTCGAACAAAAACTTATAGATCAAAATAAAAACGTAAGTATTTTGGTAGAAACTCGCAAAGCAAAGAGTATCCCCTACAATGAAAACTAAATTGAAGCATCATAGCAATAAGGTTTTGTTTTGTGAAGCAATATTTTCCACAGCTGTTGACCCTGTGGTGCCTTCCCTGGGAATTTGTACAGATCAGAGTACTATTGACTTAAACTATGAACTAAACTGTCGATAGAATAAAATAATTAAATGGATGTAATTTTTTCCTACTCTGCACAATTTTTATTGTCAAGTTATTATATTTACGCTATATGGCCCAAACACTTAATTACGAAAATGTACACAAAAATGTACCTAGTAGCAAAACAGAATTTAATATTTTCTGCGGAACGAAAATTGTTATTTACCTATATCTCTACATTTACTAAGTCAATAAATAATTTATCGGTTAGGTTCATAATCAGATAATGATAAAATGTAGAGTATCTAATAAAGGTAGGTATTTACCTAGCTACGCATTGTCTGTGTTCCATTTTCGAGGACAAAAATTATGGACAAATAATAGGGTAAAAAGATAAATTATCGTATGTCTCCGGGTGACGAGCGTCAATTTTTTTTAAAAACGTTAGGTTTACATTTGACCGCCATCTGATGTTGAGCGACGATGTATCCTACGACGGAGCGTGCTTAGGTACTCACCTAGAAGAAATCGATTCACTCTCGACATAAAGATACCAAAAAAGAAAAATTATTGCACAACAAAAAAAAAACCACAACAAAACAAAATCAACAAGAACAAATTTAAAAACTTTATTAGATTTACTCCCGACTAACTCGGATTTGTAATCTGTACAACATTCTACTAGTCAAGCCCTTTCAATAGATAGCCATATAGAGAGAGTAGTGAAAATAAAATGTAATTTGCCATTTTGTGATGGCGGCCATCTTGAATCGATATTAACTAAACATAGCTAAGAATCACCGCACGGCGATTAACCTTCAAATTAAAAAAAAAAACGGGATCGGCCCATCCGTTTGAGCTCTGCGGTGCCACAGACCGACACACACACCCATAGACACCCTGACAGACATTCAGACATCGACGTCACACTTATAACACCCCTTTTTTGGTCGGGGGTTAAAGACCCTCTCAGGATAACTATTCCACTGCCAAACGTTTGTTCGATAGTGTTTTGAATGCTTCATGTTCCTATAACTGGGCGCTTTTTGGCCAATGCTTTGATTACAATCATTTTACGCGTCTTGTTACTCTTGTCTTATACATCAATCCTGTTAATGCTACAAATGTGAATGTTTGTATGTATGTATCAATGTTTGTTACTTTGATAGTCAAGCAAAGAATAGAACTACCCAAGGCCTACTACAAGGGTTGGGATATAATTTGGTACATATTATGTAGATAAAAATCTGGAAAATACATGAGCTACTTTTAGTCCAGGGAAATTAACGGAATCGAGAAGTACATAGATAAAACTGCAGTGCTTGGAAGTAGGTACTTACTTAGTAAAATTTGTCCCATTTGTATTTGAGAACCGACTTTCATTAGATTGTTTTGTTCTATCAATTGTGGTAAGTATTTTTAAACTTTTATATTAACATCACACACCGCCTTAAATGGTTTGCGAAACGGAAGCATATAAAAGCCATCCAAAAAAAATTACACACGCCTTCGTCCGTAACGGCTTAGATAAATTCATTTTCTCGTGTACTAGCAATAAATATGGTAATTCAACACTATAACGCCCTTATGTCGCCATCGAAAGAGCGAAAAAGATATCGTGAATTGCACTGCGCAGTTACCAGCTCTTTTCAGTCATACAGCCTTCAGTCGGCATCGTTGCAAAGTTGACTTTGCTATCTCGACGCATGGTCGTAATTTTTTCAATCGGATTTTCAGAGTTACGACCTTTCGGTGCTGATGTGTAGTTTTATCGACCTACGACTACTAACCTAATAAATTTCGGTGTTTCGCTCAGTGAATCCGTTCGGCGAACGAATGCATCGTCCCAGATACGAACGCGGGATTTGACTGCGTGGATTTATAAGCTGAACGCCATTGTAGGTATTTGTCTATGCGGAAGTATTGCTGATAAGGAGTTATGAATCGTTTGTTGTATTTACTTTACATATTTGGTCACACAACCACGGCACGGTTATAAAAATAGTTTATTTTGACATCAATACAACACTAAACATTGACAGATGTCAATGTTTAGTGTTGTATTGATACCTACTATACTATTGATACCTACTAAGATTATAAAGCTGAATAGAGTGAGATCCCAGGGCCGTCAGACGTCACGTATTTTCTGATGAACGAAATGTTGACGATTGAGTAGAGTTAGTACTTATCTACTAAGAACACATGCTTACTCGCTAACTTGCTTAGACAGCCAATTTTGAGATATGAAGTTATAATACTGCGGCAATTATTTTACCACCATACTAAATGAAACTGAGAATATCAAAAACAAAAATTCGTCACTCTGTGAAAAATGACAGTAACCTGCACTATATTAAGGCGATAAATTCAATCAACATAAAAAAATCAGCGCTCTATGACAAATATTGGTGACTTCGATAGGGACACCTGATTAAGCTGGTAACAACAACTACGGTTGTAAGGTAGAGTCGATGATCATTCAGCAGATTCTAAATTCAAATAAATATGTTTGCTCGACCTAGAAAATTGAACAAGATTGGATGATGTATTTAATATGCCTCATTCGTTTTATTGTGAGAATATCCCAACTTAGAGTGGTAAAGCTTAATAAGTAGGTACGCGATGGTTGCTTACCAAATTTAAGCGTGGAATGAGAAGCGGGTAGGCGTACTCCCATTGAGAAAGGCCGCTGGATTTGGCTAAGCATTACGACGGACTAGATCGACCATATCAATCGTGAGTAATTTGCTTATTAATTAAGTAATAAAAAATCTTGAAGTCAATTGAGCATACCAAAATAATTGCTCAATTGTTAAAGCTGTTTTTTTTTCAAATCACTCAGTAAGTACAGTTATTTCAATAGTGTTCTATACTTATATCAACCTACCGTAAAACAATAAATTCTACGCATCTGTGTACCACGTTTGTACATATAATACAACTATCTATCTATGTTGTGCTGTAGCAAGAATAAACAACTTAAGAATCTCGACATGGAATCTGAAAGCTTTATTATCAACCATTTCAATAATACTCGAGTCTCGTACCAGCCGCTCGCTCGCAATGTATTTCTTAATTAACAAAACACAATTAAAATATAAATCTCGTACGACTTCATCCGCGAAATGAAAACAATCAAAACCAATATTTAATTGATGGCCAACCTTAATTAACTTGTAGTGCGGCGCGGTCCCAAAAGCCCCTCGATAAAAGAAGCCATCTGCATTTCGGTATTCAAATTATTCTCCAAACGTGTTCTCCGTTCTAACACGGAGACCGTTGACAGAATCGCTTTATCACACTCACTCCTGCGCAGATCCATCGCGAAAGAACGGCGCAACCCTTTAAGACCCTCGGCCCGACCAATACGCTATATCTCATACGGACCCACAATAAAGCCGTACAAAAAAACTCACGTCACAAAAGTTTGCCTAAACTAACCTCGTTAAGAGATATCTGGATAAAAGAATACCGTTTTTCAGTATCATCACGATGGTGACGAGGTTCGGATAGCTCGAACGCGCGACTACAACTAAAATGCACAAAAATAATTCAAAATAATTGTTGTTATCTTTCTCACTTTATTACGCAAGTGCAGAGAAAGTTTTGTTGCACCAGTCGAACAAAAAGCAAAGTTTTTTGAGTTATTGTCGAAGAGAAAGTCGCTATTGTTGCGTTTAAAAAAGCTTTATACCTGCGAAAGAGCGGTGTTTTAAACGGCGGAGCATTTTTAGTCTCCCAAAAGTCCCGTTATAGATCGCGTGTGGATTTAAAAAGTGAAGTGACGTAATAGGAGATACAGCCAAAAGTATTATACCAGGTATTCGTTTGTCATATCTAATGCTATATCAGATTAAAGTCGGTGACACGGGCATGATGAAACGGAATTTTCTCCGAAAAAAAGTAATTGAGCCTGACATGTTTGAAAATTTAATCTCACGGTCATGTTGGTACTCCGTTTACAGTGTTGCGAAAATTAACGTAGCAGCTTTTTTTAGGCAATTTGTTTTAGGCAATTTATGTGATACGCTTTTGTAGGACAAAGCTGTAAATTATTCATTTTCAAATTCATTGTTCCTCCGGAAAAGTTAATTAAAGTTCCGCGAATTTATGTTGTTGGTGATATACTCAGTTTGATATTTGAGCATTTCTAAATACCTAACCTAATTGAATTAATTTTCTTTTTGCAACAATTTTCTTTCATCGATTATATCAGTCTGTTCTAGATCCGTGCTGAATATAGACCTCTCCTAAGATACGCCACTTAGAGCGATTTCCTTTATATTATAGAATTTGTCTTCAAATGTCAATACATTTTTTACTGCAAAGCCATGGACGTATAAAAAAAAGTCGGACGTAGTCTCGCTAAAACAAAAAATGTGTCCATCGAGTCGGCCACATAATATGCACGTGTGCGCTGTCACATACAGGCTGACACGCACACATCAGTGGGTCATTACACGCGCTACTTGTATATACGTGTGCGTATCAGCCTATCAGTTACAATCTGACAACGCACACGTGCAAATGTGGCTAACTCTAGAGACACAGTTTTTGGTTTATCGAGACTACGTCCGACTTTTTCATACGTCCATGTTCAAAGCATTGTCATTTAATGTCCATCATTATCACACTTTTCAGCCCTTTACCCTATACCTTCTAGTTGCCTCTCTCCACAATTGGTAGATGATACGTCATCACATTAAGATTTAACTAGCACGGTCCTAAACAGGAAACCACAAACTATCCGAGTTGGTTCGAGCAAAACAGAGGAAGGTTCCTGTGGTCTCATATCTGGGCAAGACAATGCGTCTCTAGCGGTTTGCAAGAACAACAGAACATGTTGGATGTGTACGCACAGACAAAGACGCTTAATTAAACTAGCTGAGCGGGGCAAAACGTAAGCATTTAATTTATATGCCTGCAGTAAACTCCGCGGCCGCTTCTGTGATGGTACAGTGTTATAAGCGGAGCGATTATCTCGGGTAGGTACTGATGTTACTAATAAAAAATAAATTAAACTGTAGTTTTAAAATAAATGTACCTAATTGTAATGTGACATAAATCAAGATTGCTAAAATAATGGAATATTGTGATTAGCGGTGACCTTGATAAAAACCTAAGACTGTTTTAATTAGGAAATCATTAGGTCAGGCGCAAAAACTAAAATTGTAAAAAATAATTAAAACTTACGTCGTAAAGATAAGTTACTTTTCGTCATAATTTAAACATAAAAAATAACGCGAACTTCAAATGTGTTTAAAACAAACCTATGTGTTTGATTAAACTCAAAATTGCCTTCGACATTTTCAATGTTTGTTTTAATTCAAAACTAAAAAAAGCTCTACCTAGATACTCTTGTATAAACTAAAAGTAATTTATGTGTGCCTCAACGAAAAAGACGAGAGTAAAATTTACGATTTATGAGATTTCTCAAAATAAATTACAGTAACATTTTTTTTAAGAGATCAACCGAGAAATCTGAGACAAAGCTTGGGTCACTCGGCCGTAGCACTGTAAACGACGGTGCCGGCGCCGTAGCTATTTCGTAGCACTTTATTAAATGAATATCGTAAGTTTGACATCTTGAGATTTGCATATTTTTGCGTTGGCGTTTGTATCTTCAAGACCGCATTCGCTAATTTCATTTACTCGACTCCATAAACACAAAAAACTAAACTACAAAATATTTCAGCAAAATTACATTTTTAACGTTTGAAACGTTACAAGAAGAACTCGTAGACAAATATTATGGTTAGTGATGTTTTGGAATGTAGAGATGAATAATAGTAGGTATATCTTTAAATATACTTTCCTAGATGTACGATGTAAACATTACTGTGGTCCGGTTTGATGTTTCCAGAGAAATTACAGGGCTTACAGATATAACATCTTAGATCTCTGGGTGACGAGTGCAGTGTAGTGCTAGGTAATGATTTGGACTCTTCATGTCCCTCATTAGCTGCGTGTGACTGTGCTGTTATGTGGCAGGCGTATTGCTTACCATCATGTCCAGCTCGTCTCGTCATTCTTTATTTAAAAAAAAGTACCTACGTAGCTAGTTTAAAGTAGAAATAACTATTTCAATATGTACCATAATTCCAAGAATCAACTAGAGAAAAGTCATCACAATACGGCGAACCAAATGAAAGATATTTTTTATGTTTAAAACGCTTTATGTTTATACCAAAAACCACTCAAGTTTCCTTGTATATCCGAGGAAAAACTCGCCTTTGTTGAGCACCGGATTAGAATAAAGTATTTTAATTACGAGTAACTCTTACCATTGGCATAAACTATAAATTATATCCGATTAATTGGTTTGTCTTTTCGCTCGAGTCAATAAACGATATCTCAGTAAACATATCACAATACAATTAAAGATTAAATATTTTTTGATAATGTTTTAATAACACTGGGCGTGTTCTAAAAACTCGTTTGTTTATTTAGTAAACTAATTGAGTTTAGTTTTATAGTTCGCGCCTTATACGTAGGTATACGTAACGTATAACCTTAAGACCTATAACGTATAGGTAACGTATATTTTATTTATAATTATTATTTTATATTCAGATAATTGTTTGTTATAATCCTAAAGGTAATTTTGACCTTTGACTCCTGCGAGTTAAGTATCTTGATTTCCCGAAAGTCAAATTTGAACATCAATAAATATTTCTCTCTTGTGGAATAGTACTCGAATGAATGTAGAAGCTTTACTAAAACTAATATTTAATGATATCAACTATGTTATTAATCCAAAGTTTACTTGTTATTGAAATCGTAAATAAATTTGGTAAGGCCTTGTAAAGAGTTTATTTTACACAAACAAAAGTTTAGTCAGTAGAAACTGAATGTTAGTAGTATATTTGAAGTATAGGTACGTCTGAAGAAGTACAGCTCCTTTGTAAACTATAAGCAGAAATGTGCAAACGTTCCTGTGTACCGGTTTGAAGGGCAACGTTTGCAGAGAAATTACAGGGAAAATAGGTATGTTTTTTTTTATAGAATACCTTTTATCTCCCGATAACGATCGCAGTGCCGTGCTTTGTGTACAAATAACTGCTAAAGACTAAGATATTGTATACTATCACGTCTTGTTAATCCTGTCCTATTTCGTAAAAAGACAAATCGTTTATTACAAAGAATCGGAAAAATTTAATTTTTATACTGCCTTCAACGAATTTTTCTTCCAAAGCCAATGCCGACCAGAATGAGCAACCTCCAAAAACAACACGCAAACCAAAATACGAGTACAACACCCGACAAATTCTCCCTCTGCAAATCAATACAAACCTAAATCACCTGAACACAGAACAGAAATTGTAACGATAAATGCGTCCAATATAAGGCTTTAGACATATTTGAATATCTCGCCGCGGATCGACCAGCGGCCATTGTTGGTGTCTCCGAGACTCCCAGTATGGAGTTAATTAAAGGGACGTAGAAGATCTACAGGTATTTAGAAGATGGTCCGAATAGGCGGGATTATTGGAGCCAGGGAGGTGTTGAATACTGAATTGGAGGGTCTATAAGGAGTTTATTAGCTTACTTTGTTGTTAATATCGCTTGAGTTGAAGGGTTGACTTTTATGGTCTATAGAGAGACTAAGTGAAAATTACGTGCTTTTGTGTAAAAAATTAGCTCTTAAGCTGCTGCTTGAACTTGAGTACGCAACCTAAATATAACAAATTAGTATAGACCGCACTTCAGGCATATTTAATTTATTGAACTATATTTTTAATGGTTTTTTAGAGAATAACTAATTTGAGAAATGTTTTCTTATATCAGCTTTGAAGTTCACATTGATGAATTTGTTACTTTGTTACAATTTTTCTGCTCGTAAGTAACCTTAAATGTTGAAAGGAGTTTGTTATTATTTTAGTCATTATATTCTATTTATATCTCACCATTATTCGTAACTAGTTTAAAAACGTCAGCCTCATAATATTCTACTGAAATACCCTCATCAGAGTCAAAAACTTTATCTTCGTGCTCATAACTTTGCTCCTTAACTAGAATGTATATTTCAAAAGGCACAACAGTATCTCTGTCGTCACTATTACGAAGTTCGTTCCCAAATGGGACATCGATCCTGGTTCACCGTCTGGCTACACGCCGCTTCTACAGTCAAAGGAAGAATTTTAAAACGTTTGCTTGGCATCGGTTATAAAGTTTTTTTTTAAATAAATTGCAGTGCAAACAAGTAAGTCGGGTGCGTGATAATAAGCAAAACGTATGACTAGAATAGTTAATAATTCAAGATTGTGTCTGTTGCTGTCTTTTTTTTCGACAAATTAATTTGCGTCGACATTATCATTTTCAACTTGCATTTTGCCACTACTGGGTATGGGTCTCATTTCTTTTACTTGATTTTGGAGTTGTGAAACTATTTAGGTACCATTATGCCGTAGTGGGGAAACCTTCCGACTTCCAATCGTGTGGTCGTATGTTCGAATCTTGTCAGCACGTAAGTATTTTGCTCCATGAGCACATGTACGAGCTTTGTCATAACTTTAACGGTAAAAATTTCAGGGTTAAACTGGAGTTTTCCAACAAATATATCTTTCAAGGAAATGCATCACCCACCAACCCGCATTTGGCTTGGTGGAATACGGTATTTACTCTCTTTTTGTCCAGTAGTTTGAATACAAAGTGGGTTTCTTATGCTATGCTTTTATAAAACTACCCATTTAAGTAGTTTTAACTTATGTGCTCACATTATGGTAGTGATTTTCTATGCGATAAATTAAACTAGCGAATGAGGAACCGTGTTGTTGTTTTCAAACTGATTTAATCGAAGAGTCGTTTGCATCGAAACTACAGCGTGATTGCGCTCCATAAGATCAGATCTAGATATTGATATCTGCAAACTACTATAGTCAAATGTGAACTCGATACTGTACTAGTTGGATGTAGTTTTGTATGCTCAATTGCAACCTGTTTCCATTACTTTTATAAGCCCACCAAGTAATACTTGCTTAGCTTCCATTTGTTTACTGCTCCAAATCCGCACACAGCATAGAAAGCACAAAATGAGTAGATTGAAACCCTTTCTGACCGGTCGGTTTTCCCGACATAACTGTACTATACATTACAACGTGACTAGATAAAGTCGTTTCAATCCGATAGCATCTGTCCAAGTGCCTTTTATGGTTGAACTAACGATACGTTACATACAGTTTTATAATGAAGTCCTTCGATGTGTACAAGTTGTATAATTTGTGACCTATGGGTGGTCCTTGCGGTAAACCAATTTTACACTAGTATTAAATTCACCCAAATTGTGTATTTTAAGTTATCTTGTGATCTGTATAGTTTGATATCATAATGTTATTAGACGCTACAAATTTTACGAGAGACACTTTCAATAAACAATCATATTAATGAGCTCATGGTTTGTCGAACGCTTTTTAAAATTCTCTATAATGCTTTTTAATATATTTGAAGACACCAAGTGTTAATGTTGTCACAGAAAAAAGTTAGTTTCTTTGAAAGCGGTGTAGTGCAATAACTGAAGAAGGGCAGATGCACTTGTGAAATAAAAAAGAAATTGCAAAAGTCGACGTGCTCCTTGATTAATACTTTAAAGGAAACTTGCGCTGACCGAACTAGGCAATGCGGAGTCGGCAAGTACTTTATACAAGCTTGCACATATGAAATATACTCTCTGTATGTATGAGTTCAAACAGCAACGATGGAATGAGATAATTTTTAAATATTATCTTTACAATTTTTTGCTGAACCAGCTCTTTCAGTTATGAACGTAGTTCAAATTACCAGATTCTACATATGCCCTCCTATATTTTTCATAACATTAAGTCAAAGATAAGTTTTCCGATTTATTATAAAATGTTTGCGCAAAGTAGATTTTGACCCTACGTAAAATAGCTGTCTTCAAAACGAAAATCTATAAACGTGCAAAATAGTATTTTTTATTTACCTTATTCGTAAATACCTATTAATCAACAGCTTGAGTTGCACCAAACGGGTAATGATGGAAATTCATTCAAAATAAAACAAAGCTGCATTTATGTAACAAACTCGTTAATGCAATCCATTTAAACCAGGTGACGATATGATCGAACCAAAGAAATACTCCAGTTTTACATATGGCCGAGGTAAAAGTAAGATACTCTCAGGAGTTGCCGCATAAATTGGCTCGTTCGTGATGCAGTACCTCGTTGAATATGTATAGGTACGCTCCCTTCCTTACTTCTCATTTTACTAATAGATTTCTCTTTGATTAAATTTGTATACGTTTTATTCACATGGTCGAGACCACTATTGTTAGCTGCCGGTCCATTTAAATCAATAGTTACGACTGCGAGTATCATGAGATCGCCTTTTGTTTTTGTTTGCGAAAAATTAGCAATTGAATAGCTTCTTCCAACTATCTATAATTTAAAAACGCCATAAATATGAATCATCACTTTCTGAAAGAAAAATAATTTATAGCCACAATAAATGTTTCGCAATTCTCGGTCTCGAATTGATCGAGTATCGACGATGAAAAGAAAACCTTGATAAATGTTTAAAGTGAAACAATGCAAGGTCAATATTTGCCCGAGAGAAGAAACGTTCCGATATTTTATAAAACAGAGCCGGATATTCTGAAAATATTGTTGGATCTAGGAAATAATATAATAAATAATTAAAATCATTGTATTTCCTTAAATTTTACTGTTTATGACAAGTAAATGGAGACAAGAATCACTTTAAAATAAAATTATTGTTATGATCAGTAACCCTTTGGCATTTGGCATTCAAACGAGTGGACGTACATCGAGGTATCAGATATTTATAATGGCTTTATTAAGACAAGCCATCCGCTCTGAGCTCACGCCCGCTTATTATTATAATTTAGACGTCTGCCTAAAGCTTTTGAATGAAGTCATCAGTGTAATATTTAGGTATAGTTTTTATCGACGTACGATTGAGTAACATGTTTTACTTCTTTCTTTAGTATCACTTCATTATACTTGCGATAAAATTAAGTTTGAAAAGGGTTTCTTTGCTGCTCGTACGATAACAGGCACACAGCAAATCAGAGCTGGGGTTCGTTATGCAAAAATGCAGGCGAAGATTCCGTGACGCGAAGCCGTAGTGGTGCCATGTTTATAATATTTTGTATAGGTATGTTTTTTTATCCACCCTGTTTACATGTGAGCATGCCTCTTCTGAACGCATAATAAGGAAGAACTAAAGCGTAAATAGTCACACGTTTATTTTTGACTCTGCGTCGTTTCAAAATTTGGAAATTAATAAACGTGATACTGATAAAAAATAATCCGGGAATAATATTTCAACTTAATTAACTGTACTTAGAGCTATTGCAGGTTACACAACTTTCTAAAAGAGCCACTAATCTCTCAAATGGTCATATTTACGATCGCCTTACCTCATTGGAGACATTAAAAGTTTCCGAGCCATAACTGCTGAAAGTCTCCGCTCATTGTTCATTCCGAGTGCGTATATTGGAGTTGAAATTTGTAGGCGCACCGCTGAAAAAGTGTCAATTCATCATAGCAAAGCCCCGAGCTCTAGACCGAAGTCCCCGACATAAATCTCACTTCCATACTTTCGCGTGGGGAAAACGACTGCTTTATGAGATCCTTAAGGCTGTATGGATTTGGAAAAATATTTCCTCTGCGTGCTTGCCCCCGACAAATGAAGGAGCATTGGGCACATTAGAATGTGTGAAAGGGCCTATACTGGTTTTATTGTTATGCGAAGCAATTCGTTTAAAAGCTAGTGCGTTACGGTAGTACATACGAAGTGCCTATTTGCTAATATTTATTAACCCCACAGTACCTTTGAGGGTTTCGTTACGAGAAAAAAGTGATTTGATGTTTATGGGTGTGGGTACTTAAATAACTCACCGCTCTTTCTCGAAGTGGGATTGGAAAGCTTTTAATAATTAACAGGGACGAATCACAAGTTCTTATGAAATGTCATTAGGTCTATTTCGATCGGCTATGCATCTCTGATGTTTGGAGACCATCAGTAATCTTGATTTATAGCGGTCGTGGTGTTTATTTAAAATAAACATCTATATGAGTTATATTTTTGAAAAAGAGTGTCCTATTTGAGTTGCGGTTGTTGCTGTAATTGAAATGAGTGTAGCTTTATGGGTTTAGATTCAAACGTATCTAAAGACATAATGTGTGCGCGGGTGGCTTTAAGTGAAGCGGTCGCGAGCTTTGCCTTCCTCAGAACAAGGAGCTTGCCTGCCCCTCTCGCTTTCTCCGCTTCACATGCGCCCGCGCACCCGTTTACCCGACCCGACGACATTTCCATTCTCCGCACGGAAATAGACTTTTTAGGAGAACGGCTGCAAACACACAAGATTCTTCAGATAAACTTTATTGTGTGCTAATTCTATCTAGTTACATCGCAGTATCGGCCGTTAGCAGTACGTTCTGTACATTGTCTACATATCTACATACGTGTTAGAGGAAGCCCTATAAGGCAGCCCAGTTAATTGGGAGACTCGTGGGCGATTTGATTTGAATGGAATTAATTATGAGGAACGGTAGACTCGGTCACGAACTACACCAGGAAATGCAAACGAGCTGGGAAAAATCACGAGAGGTTATTGGATGTTTTCACCGCGACTCCCGAGCGCCTTATCTGGATGGAGGGTTCAATAAACCAAGAGCCCGGCCGCCGACTGAATCGACGAGAATTTATGCGACAAAATAACGTATACAGGTGTCGCGCGGCTCGGCGCCCCTTCAGATGGCCGCGGAATGGGAACTTAAATAGGCGAGGGCTCCTTAAGCTCCGCCACCGAAGCGTTAGACACGACCGATGCGGCGATAGCGCTCCCAACACATCCCCAATTACGATTTATACATACTCTAAAAGGGCACCGATAATGACGTACCACGCGGATGCCTTTTTCTCGCACAATCGAAATCCAATTATTTCAAGTTGCTAATGCTGGTCGGGAGAAGCACAGAAGCGGTCGTAAATCGACGCCCGATATTTGCGGCGCGCTCGGAATATGAATTATTCGCGGTGATTGTTCTTGCTGCCGCGTCATGGTTCATACATGAAGCGCGAACTAGTTTTTTCGAAGTTCCTCTCGTCCTCCGCTCGTAAATACTCTTCGTGAAATGTTCAATTTTCGCGTCGTTCATTTTTTTACATCTCCGAATCGCGTCCTCGAATTTCGTGCTGTTTATAATAATTAACATTATCGGCGGTTAAGTGGTGCGGTTGAAATTGGTCTTTGGGAAAGTAGTCCGGTTACCTGGCCAGGGCTCTGGTTCAGATAACCCGAATTTGTTTGGGCGAATTTTTCGGAACTGTTTTTATCAATCGGTGGGCTGGTTGGTAATTGGGCAAGCGGCTTCGGGCAGCCATAATTGACGGTGCTATCATTCTGAACTTTTCGTTCGGACATTCGGGGAAACTTTTAATTGGTGCAGCTTTTGCGACATATAATAATGCCGCTGCTATAGAATACTGACCAATAATTGGCAGATCATTGATTTTAATTAACTGTTTGATAAGGATTTATTAACCTGACTTATTTAACCCAATTATGGATTTAAAGTGTTTCGATACTCAAACAATTTTTAATTCTTAAAATAATGTATAAACGAGGCTGAATGTAATCTTAATTAAATACCGCTATTTTACTATGGCCCTCTTTAAATGCTAAACAAAATATCATGTGTAAGATTTACCATCTCTATTCATATCCAGCAATTGAATTCAAATCAAGCTAGTTTGAAGCAGGAGGAATGATCTCGGAGGTTTTGCCAGCATTCTTTGTCAAAAGCTCGAGCAGAATTAAACAATATTTTTTGGCCTAAAACTGGATCGCCATTAATAAGGCATTGTCAGCAGCCACGGAGACCGTCCATACTTTTGCAAAGAGAACTTCTTATTGGTTCACAATTAAGAGCATCTTGAAGGTGACCGTGCACCAAATAAAAACTGGTCATTCGCCGAATAATAAACGAAAGCAGAGTCCGCTGAAATCCAGGAAAAAAGTTTCCCGAGCGATACTTATCAAGTGTTTGAAATGACACAACCGGATTCCGGGCCTTTCGACGTTTTCTTTTTGGGGGCATAAAACTGACGAATTTCTCAATAAGAGAGAGATGACCGACGAGTCGTCACGTACGAGGGCTTGGAGTATTTGGAGCGGGTGCAGCAAAAACTATTCAGGGGCCATTATTATGGCATTTTTGTCGTCTGACGGGGCTGGAGTAGCCACGGCCATAATGGCGGTGGCGAGGGGTAGCGGGGGCGGGGCGCGTCGCCCCGCGACCTCCGCCTTGCGCCGCGCCACCGCCGCGCCATCCATCTTCGATATGCACATAAAGCGAACCGGCTCCGTAACGGCAGACCCACATTCCCGCTGCTCTTAAATTTATTTATCTCTTTATTAATTCTCCACTTTAATTTAAATGTTTGCGTGAATTTCTCCCGATTCGGCATTAAGTAGCATTGTTGATTAGATTTCGAGCTCTTCGATTTGTGTGCTACTCATTATCATTTAGTATTTAAAAGCGTTATTAAGTTTTTTAAACAAGTACAGAATCAGTTTAACTTGACTTTTAATTTCTATTTGACTTTTTTCATAAATTTAACTAAGGCATGCGATGTTATTCAACTTTTTCTATTTGTAATATGCGCATTCTATATACATTCTATATAATACGCATTCTATTTTGATTTACTTAGGTATTTTTTAAATATTTTCGATGACCCGACTGAAAGAAGAATTTGACTTTTTCTCATCAAAGCAAGTGAAAAAACAATGATATCCTGAGCGTTTCAGATTATTATTATCGTACTGCAGTAGGCAACAGAAGAAGAGAGAAGAGAAGAGGCGAAACATTTAAATATCCTGTGCTTGGCTAAATATTACCTTTTCCTGATAACCAAATTCTGTTCGGTTTCAAGAAGCAGCCAGCTTCTTAACCAAAATTTACAATTAATTCAACTAAATACACTTTTCAAATCTGTCCAAAGATACAGCTTAAAGAATGTTACTAAATTATTCAGACAATTGCGAGTCTGAATAACAAAGTTGCTGGACCCGAGGCAAATTCTTGGTCTTTTCGCATGATAAATCTCGCTTTAAAATAGTTGCATTGCATTACAGTAATCGTGAATCCCGTTTTTATTCAGAATGGGGTTTCTGGCTATTTTGTATTTATTATAATATTTTTGGTACTTACCTACCTACATAGTACTGTTCTTTAGATGACAAGATGTTATTTTTATTTTCTTCTCCAATTAATATACATTTGTTTTCTTTGAAATTTCACAATTTAATATAGTCTTTCCTGACAACTTTTTCAACTTGATTAAATAGTCATAAGATGACCAGTATTTTAGTGATTTTTCTTTTTTTTTCTCCCAATCTAACCACGTTAATGCCAACAAAAGATCAAACAGCAATAAAAGAAGCTACTACGTAGGCACTTAAGCAAATAAAACCACGTACGATAGCAATCTACAAACGCATTTAACACTTAGTAATTGGCAAGGCAGCGCGTGTAAACCAGCCGAAATCATGTGTAGTGACGATCCATCAATGTCTATCCCTGAAGCCGAGCCTGTGTAACATACGCCGGAACATTGGAAAAGGAGCTGTGACTTAGAATACAAGCACAGTCAAAGTCCGTAATGTATTTCTTATTAAATATATTGGCACTTTAGACTAGATGGGACTGATGATGAGAAGTAGAAATATTTTGACTCCACTTACCTGGGAGGAAAACACAGATAATATTACGGGAAATCTTAAAGGACAATGAGAAAACATTTCCTCGTTAACAAATTTTACGTTAGGTACTAAAAATCAAGTTTTTGTAATTGCGATTCGAAAATATTATCTAGTATTACCTAGAGCTTGGTAGTGCCGTGGGGAATACGGTGAATAATATACTTTACATCAATCTAGTTTTTTTTCCTATTAGTCCGGAAAAAGTTTAATTAAATGAGACTTATTTTATTTCGCTGAATAACTATGATGAATACATTTATAATCAGTTACATTGAGGGTGTAATAAAATTTGCAGTAATAAATGTTTAACGCTAATGTGATTGCATTCGACCACCAAGTCGTCTGTTGGTAAGGTACTATAATTATTTCATTCCCAATATTTACCTAAATGGTATTTATTTATGGTGCGCATAATTAAAGACAAGTCTACTGCTATGTACTTACTTAATTTCTTTTTCGATCCATGGGTTCTGAAACTACTTGAAATAATTTCGCATTCCCGGCTTCCGTGTCGAAGTCGTTCACCCACTGTCGTGTAGGCAGCCCTTGTACCATGAGCTCTCATTACGACAATTATTCGATTCAATTCGGGCTCACTATTTTATTCGCCACGACTGTGAAACGTACCCCGCGGAGTTAAAGCTCACGATTTTTGTGCATGAAATGTTGAACGCGAATTGACTCGAATCATCGAAATAATAGTTCTTGGTACATGGCCAAGTCTCGTTCTTCGCAAGACTTCACGCCTGGTCTCAACTCGCCTAAGGCACTTGCAACCATTCTCGGTTCACCAATAAAGACTGTACAATCGATAAATTCTTTACGATTCACATTGTTCTTAACCATTTTTGATGCAGCATATACAATTAAATCATTCGCATTCTCGTCGATTTTATCAGTTGCAATCAAAACATATAATTCCAGATAAGCTTCAGCTATAAATCGCTGTAGCCAGTAGCCGACAGCGCAATCTAGAATATCTAATAGGCGCCAAGATAGGCGTTCACTTAGTCTAATTTGCAATAAGGCCTTTGTGTTAATTGATCCCGGGGCGTTGTTGGTTACGATAATTGTCTATAAATTGTTCCGCGCATTAATCTCTATGTCAAATTGCCTCTTTCATTAAGGTACCACTGGATGCATGGTTGGATCAATACAGACAATTTTGTTCACAATATTTTAGCCAGCCGCACCCATTTTGAAAGTACCGACACATAATCTCTGGAACATACATCCATACTTTGGAACGTGAAGCACGCACTAATTAACGTTGAACGCGAAACTCCGTGTGACATCACCAATCATACTTGAGCTGCGGTACTTCATACCTCTTGCTTCCTTCTTCCTTTCCTAAAACCTTTGTGAAGGAAACGAGAGACCTGATTAAGCTGGACACTCAGTAATTGCGTGTCTAACGTTCCCTACACGTAACATGGCCTTTTATTAGGTGGAAATTCTGTGTACGCCAGTTTCGAGTGGAAACTTATGAACTAGATCCAAGTGACTTCATAATAGTTTTCGAAACCGAACTCTTATGTGACAGAGTATTCGTTTAAATATGAAAACAGGAACAGTTAAAGAGTCGATAAAATTTCTCCGAATGTTTAAAATTTACATACATGAATATTTTTGTTTACTGTACCAAGTGCTATGTGTGTCTTAAACGTTTTTGTGATTTACTGAATCGATAAACGGATGAAAATGAGACTTTTTCATAATGTGACTACCTGTCGTCTGTTTGAGAACATAAAGTTTATCCGGAAAGCGTATTGTGACAAAGTAGTACGTGCGTATGTTAATCGAATATTTATCAAGTTGATAGTAGTACTACGTTGGAGTCAATGATGCTTGCTACTTGATGTGTTATTGTCGAGCTATATAACAGTCGTAAATGTCTCCATTAACAGAATATCATTGTTTATGGTCTATTAGCGCATATTTGCTTTGCCATTATTCTGGGTTATGAGTTTTTAAAGCGTCATACCGTTTGATAGAGTAACACCTTACTTATGCCTTAATTTCAATAATAATTGATTACAACTTAAATTTTTTTGGCATTACCTACTTATCTACCCATAGTTCTGAGTTTTTAAAGTTAAGTACATACCGTTAGATGTATTGACATTTCTCTAATGTCTTAATTTAAATTGTTAATTGGAATTCCATTTTATAATTCACTATTCATAGAGTATCATTGTTTATAATCTACTATTAGTGCATTTTTCATCAACATTACTTATAGTTTCCAGTTTTTCCTTCGGTTTGATAGATTTGATACCTCGTTAATTTCTTACAGTGAGTTGCTAATTGGATCTTCATTTTATGTCACTATTTACATGAATGACATTAGTTTTCATAATGTTTATTGTTATAACTTCATGCACCTTGGGTCTAAGAATTTACGGTGCAGATGTTATACGCTTGCATAATTCATATTGTGTTATGTACGAGTCATTTAAAATACACAGTTATTTATGCCATATATGGCAAATAAGAAAACAAGCCGCTTGTATGATAGCTGTTCTACTATTCTAAGGACTTTTAATTTTTGCTAGAGAACGATCATTTCGTATGTTTGGTAACGTCAATTTTCATTGATGAGACATTTAAAAAAAAAAAAAAAAATACCAAAAGGTGAAAACATACGTCAATTTCGTGACATTGACGTATGCTTTTGAATTTATGTATCAAAAACCATTATCTGGGACCCAATTTAGACTGCAAACATTTATGACAGATTTTTTCACTTTCATATTTTGAATACATTTTATTGAGTTATTTCATTGCTTCAACATAATTTTTCTATAATTATTTTTTACACACTAAAAATATAGCAAGATTTAAAACATTAAATAACATTAATAATAATAAAAACAGCCATTAAAAGCTTTCGAAATATTTTATTGTTATGACAATATAATATTTGGCAAAAATGTACATCAGTCAAACAATACACAGTATTCCCTGGCGATAGTCACCTATTGCACAATATCTGGGCTCTGTCTTGAACAATACACTTGCCAAACAAAATCAACCTTTTCAAAGGCGCGCTTTATTTACTTGAGAAAGACTTGAGCGGAATATGTAGCTGCTTATACCCTATTCTCCTAGGATTATATCTAGATGTGAATGCTGTCTCCAGCATTGTACACTAACAAGCCCGCCTAACCGCGCCCAGGCACGACAGAAACTATACCTTTATGTATAATTTGCTATAAACTATCTAAGTACATGAGGGCATAATTATTTTATACACGCATTAGAGTATTATATTTTCGCTTTAAAATTGATGCTGGTGTGGTGTTTACGTAGCCATTTGCAATTACCTATCGACAAGCAAAATGTGGGCCTGGAAAATTTAATTATATTACCTTGAATAGAGTTGGTGATTGTTTGACAATAACTTTGCATAGTTTCATCATTGACAGTAATTGCAGTTTGTTTATGTAAAAATTACCCTAACCGTCAATTATCACCGAGCCACTCCCACGTACTGTTAATTGTAATCTGACAGTAATCACACTAACCGCCGTATTATTCGGTTAACGTAATTTTGTCTCTGCGTTTATTTGATGTCAAAAACGTAAAAAAATATACATACCTACCAATTTGAATTAATTAACAAGTTTTTAGCTTACACAAGCTTATAAGAAATGTTTGGAATATGGCGCAATAATGTACAAAAAGTCGTGAATTCGATTCCCCCTTTAGGAATCTAACGGCTCTGAATTGACTGCCTACTGAGCCTTAGAGCCCGTCAAATTATCTATCTTTTGCCCTGTAATTTCTTTGCGATTGTTTCTAATTTCAAGCCATTTACTCTTCACATCTGCTTGAAATAGATTTTTCGTAAAAATACATTCCGATTATTCTGTTTAATTGTTTCAAAAACTTTCAAGGGCCTTTGACCATAGCTCGACCACAAATGCGTAATTCCAACTTTCTTAAGCGCTTTGTCTGCAGAGGCAAAGCTATCCTTCAAACAGTTAACTTTATTTGAACATTTTTACTGAACAATAGACACAATATCGGGTTTTAGAAAGCTGACCGTTGCGCAACTTTCTCCTCTTCCTTTTATCTCCTGGACAAAAGTACAAAAGTTAAAACATTTTGTACCGTTTCTAACAATTTTTTACTTAAAATATATCGGTATGAATGTCATTCTTTACGTTTGTTTGGGTTCTGGGATTGCTGAGACGAAGTAGTTTTATGGTTTCATTGACATCGCGTCTTTTGATTCTAATCTCTGGTGATGTATTAGTTTGCTTTCAAAGATAGTTTTGACTTGGACGAGAATAATTGTTATGTTCATTTCTTTTAGTATGTTTATACTAATAGCTTCTGATTTTGTGTGGGGTTTGGTAAAGAATTAGAGTAAATATAAACCTCTCACAAACCGTTAATTTTCCCAAAAAATAATCGATAAATCTACACAAATAAATAAAATTGAAGTGTCTCTTTAAATTACTAAAACAACCGATTTTTTGCTCCATGCATAAGAATGTATAGACGATACATGTAGCAAAATAACAATGATTACAATTTTTGTGCGTCTGTCTGTTTGTTCCCGCTAATCTCCAAATTATTTATGTAATATTATTTTTTAGCCTCGTTTTGACTCTATGTTCTAAAATATCATGAGCCGTGAATTGAATTATGGATCAGGTTTAAGTAGATTGCCTGATTTTTTTAGGTTAAGTTATTTATCAAACATTGCTGCCACAGGATAATTATGATATACTGCTTTAATAATGTGTGTTAATAAATAATTTAGCTGAGATCTGCTACGTACCTTATCAAGCGTGAACTATAATTAACACAGTGTAAACACAACAAGTAGGTATGCAGGGGTCTGAATTTAGCCGTTGTTAATTTGTCACAGTGAATTAGCCACGGACGGGGGTAACTGATAGCGTTCGCATGCACCCTGTGCTACGCCAATATGCTCGTAAATGTCCCTCCGAGGATTTAATGCTTGCGTCTGTGTCTAGTTGTGTATCTGTATGTTTGTTCTGTGGTGATTTTTAAACGGCGCTTGTCAGTTTTTGTTTCAAGTGGTACCTACATTTGAAGAGTCTTACAACGTATTTGCTTTTTAAAGCTTTTGCGAGCTAAAAAGCTGTTTTTTTACATTAATCAAATCACTAAAGGCTCTTTCGATGTTTGCGACGTCAAATAAACACATAACAAAGTAAACAGCCCACTAAATGTTCCCACTGCTGGGACTCGGAGCCTTCTTTCGCTAGGAGAGAGTCAACGGTATAATCCACCACGCTGGCCCAGTTGTTTGGTGGATAACACTTGACTAAGAAAGTTAAGAGACATTTATTTCAGTTTATGTAGTTAAAGTTACGCACTCAATGTTGTATTGATTTTTTTTTTGCTAAAGTACTTACTTGCTCAATCTTACATACAACTTAATACTTTCCCAAAATAGTTCTTATAAGTAATTGTGCATGTTTGACGGCACTTACAGTATTTCTCATCTCCGCATTAGCCACGAGTAATAGCGCCTATTTCATAATAACGTAAAGAAATTACATTAATTATATCAGTACGACGATCGTAAACTTTCTGAATACACTAGTTTAGAAGACGCGTGGGCAGTAATGTACATTATATTCTACTACGAACGCTTTGCGGTTTTGGTTGCTTAGTTCCTGTTCCCGTGCCTATGTAAAAATAAGCCCATGTATTAACATGTCAAATGATGACCAAGGCGCATCAAAAGCGTGAGGTTATTGATTCGAAGACCTAAACTAAGTAACCATATATTGTATAAGAATATAATTTACTATAATATTCAAATATGAGTAAATACAGAGAAGATACAGAGCAAATATTTGTATTCGTCTCACAAATATTTTTCCTGGGATTCGAATCCATGACCTTCGATTCCGCTGTCAGACTTACTACCAACCAAGCTACGAGACCTTTCAATCAAGTTTGATCGACCATATCGAAAGCATCAATCAATTAAAATAGTGTAACGACCACGTTAATTTCCACAGTGTAAAAACACTCCTTACCCATAGAAAGCTGGATATGCCAGTTAAAGATGCTACCAGAACCTGAACCTATTTCATTCATGTCACACCAGTTTAGAAGTGGCAGTAGCTGAATAGTATCCGGTATAGAGACGGTACAGTAATAGATATTCTATTCCTGTCTGGGCCCGTAATACCCCAGACGGGATTTACTTGCAACAATGGGTAGTGTTAGGGTTTTAGACATCCTCAAGCTAAATCCTAGTGCTTTATGTACAGAGTTGTTTATTACTGTAATTCATTTAACCGTCGTATGGTAGGAACGTTTACTGTGTTCCGGTTTGAAGGGCAATGTTTCCAGAGATATTACAGTAAGTATTTAGAGATATAATATCTTAGGTGATAAGTGCAGTGCTAAGTAATGATATGGAATCTTTATGTTGCAATAGCTGCGTGTCACTGTGCTGTTATGTGGCAGGTAAGTTACTTACCTTCAGGCACATGTCCTGCTCGTCTCTTCGCTCTATTCTTATAAATATACAAAAAAATATTTACCCGAAACGAAGCTGTCATTAACACGCTAAGTCAAATCGGTAAATATCTGCCATCAAACTAACAAAATTTTGAAGTCTGTAGGTAAATCATATGATTTGAAAATTTATTTTTTGTAACTATTTGCTAATAGGCACATTCCTAGTTAAAAGTTTAACCTCATGAAACCTATATCAAACGACCGAAACTTGTACCTATTTTAAATTATATTTATACGAATTAAGAAATATTAAAAGTGTTTAGGTATAATTACGATACGATACTCCACATAGAATGAATAAAAGACTTGCCATTCAGTGTGGTAATACCGAAAGCATGCTCGTCACGATTCCAACTAATAGTAGGTTCTAATAGTATGATTACCTTGATTTTATCAAGATTGTCATCGGTTTATGGATTATTGTAAGTAGGTAAGTGGTGAAGCATAGTTTTGATTACAAAATCTCTACCTGTCAAAAAAAAATCTATACAAAAGTAGGAGAAACAATAACAATATAAAAATAAAGCTACTAAAATTGACTGACAATATCTATCATGTCAGCTTTTAAAGCAATAAAAACTCATCAATATAATATACAGTATAACCTTTACATAGGGGCTAAAACCACAATTCTATATTTTTAATTAGGTACATAAAGTATAAAAGATCGTAATTTGTAACAAAAGCCACAGAGTACTCTATGTAAACAAAAGCACATAATAACAGTTTGCACCTCTCACAATACCAATAAACCTATGTAAGTAAATAAATTAGACTGTGTACTAAGGCCGACCGTATTTATGGCGCGGTTGAAGCTAATATTTCAAATCGGCATTGTTTACAAGCTTCCCCGCTGAATCACGTAGCTAGTCTACAAGCCCTTCTATATTAATTTTACGGGGAAATAATAACTCATGCACGGATATTGCTCTATTTATAATTTTGATCGTTGGTAAATCAAAACCTTTTGATAAGCCGAGGTAAGATATTAAAAATAACAATAGTAGTATACATATAAGCAGCATGAGAGAGTTCTTCCAGTTGGTTAAATTTACATTCTTGGTGTCTTCAAATCGAGAGTGACTCGGTTACTTCTAAAACGCTCCATACACGAGTCCTAAAATCAGAGGAAATGACGAAAAAGTAGTGAGTGGGGGAGGAGTCTACATCACACCATATGATTGGTGATTTATGGTGCGATGTAGGGTCCGCCCCACTAGTTTTACATAATTTCCTCTGATTTTAGAACTTGTGTGTAGAGGCGTTTTAGTAAGCACGCTTAAACCCTGTACACACGGGCCCTAATATCAGAGGAAATTACGTATAACTAGTAGGGAGGACCCTACATCGCACCATAAATCACCAATCATATCCTCTACTCCTCCCCACTACTTTTACGTCATTTCCTCTGATTTTAGGACTCGTGTGAATCGTAGACATGCATGCATGCATAGACGCATGGTCATAGAGCATGCTTAACATTAGTCGAGATGGAAGTCAAATATAAACCTATAAAATATAAGTTAAAACTTTAAAACTAAAAGGCATTTTATGTTCCAATTTCTGGTACTCGGGACTTTCTCACGGAGGAATCACGGCTATTATCGATCACGATGGACAAGTGCGGGTTAGTGGCTGATACATATCCTCAAAAGATGTCTCTTAAAATATGCAGGTTCTTTCCTTCCTCGCTATGTTTTCTTTCACCGTTCACCAGCGATGATTCCAATTTTGTATATTACTTGGAAAAATATGAAGAGGTGAAGTGAGATTAATTTAACAATTCTCCATAGAATGAGTTGCCTGAGTGGGGTTTTCCCGATGGTTACAATCTTGGTGTCTTTAAGTCATCGATAGTGATTCATTTTTTACTAGGTAAGCACGCCCCATCGTAGATCATACGTCGCTTAAATTCAAACGAGATAGCGGTCAAGTATAAATCTATAACAGTAAAAAAATGTTAAATACGTTGCATAGTCAATATAAAGGCGTGTGCACACTGGTACCTGATTCGCGTCGCTCGCTTCGTTGGCGGTCGTTTGCTCTATCTCCCATCTCCGTATGTCCAATAAACCGCTGACGTACAGACAGACATGGCTTAACAAACGTAAACGATCTGTGCCATTGTGCTGCGAGACTGGTGGAGTGATGGTCGTCGAACTATATGTTTGGTGTGTGACAGGCTTTATTTATGACGTCATGAATGTACACAGGTTTTATTGGATGTTTCTTGGTTAGATGAAATTCTATTTGATCTAGTTTTTGTGAAGCATACTCATCGGTTTTTAGATTAGGAGAAATCCATTTAAAAGTATCACTTTTCTTGACAAATATACCGATTTTCAAACTAATCGCCACATAGATTAATCGTCTTAAAACATGATTTTAAAATCATGATCTATTAATATCAAGTTACGCTTTTGTTTCGCCTAATTTTCTTATATGAAATAGTTACTTACTGGTAAGCAACAATCACATTCTCTGCGTCGTGTTAAAAAAAATAGTTGTGAAATTTCATCATGCGGACTATTCAAGGGTTTTAGATAAAACTACAGACACTCAAACAAAACATAGAATTGTAGTAATATCGCCTAATATTATTGGCATTAGTTACTTATGGTAGTACATGGTAATCAAACCCTACCCAGCCACTTTATTGAAAATGGCCACTAAAAGCGTGTAACGTTCACGACGTACAATCTACAATCACGAAATGTCCAAACAATAATTATTGTATGGCACCGTGTAAACAACAACGAATTCCCTCTCGGCTAGACAACTGACTGATATAAACACCGGCGGAACTAAAAAATTGCGTTGTCCGAACAACAAATTCCACATGTTTGTCCGCTTTCCACGGGACGGCGATATTCGCATAAATCGAGCGGAAAAGCCAAATTGCAGGACACGGTACACGAATACCACTCAACTAAAAATTGCCATGTTTCACAAACAAACATCGCTTGTTTAACTTTTCCACTACAACCGCTCAATTCTAGAAAAGTAGAGCCTAGCTACCTACCTTGCACTTCTAAACTTGGGTGCACGCCAATAGTAGCCTAATAATGCATTATGGATAAGGTACTTATCTAAATTCTGTACAAAAACAAATGTATCGCAGACAATATGGTTCCAAGCACAGTTTAAAGCTTCCACGACTCGGTCAGGATCGATCCACATGGCTGGATTAATCCCTCAAAGCTTTCCACCACCCAGCGCTGATAAACGACAAAACTAATGCCGCAGGATTGCATTACGATGCAAACTTTTTCAGTAACTGGCGCGCTTCGCGTAAATCGAATAAAAAAGAATCGAATAAATCGACGAGTTTTTTCAGCGGCTCCATTCGGTACTCGACTCGATAATGAATCCGAGTGCAGGTAATACCAGTTTTCAGAAAGTTGTGCGAATATAAATGCTGAATCGCAACTTATTCGCGTATTGAGACCGATATTTTCGAATGAAATGTGTTTGATGGAGTTGTGGTGAAGCGCGTTGTGAGTAGATTTAATGAAATATTTGTGAGACGCAGTGCTGACTTAGCATGACTTACTCGTAATACAGCTCGAATCAATTACTCACTTTGAATACAGTAACAACCATAAGCAATTCCGTTATTGGAGGGTTTGCTGAAGTCCTTTCATTTGTATAGTGATGTTGCTAAACAGAATGTTCTGTACCTAAAGATGTACATATAGGTGGATTCTCTTATGATGATTTAGTACCGACGGGACAGTGCTGGATGGATTTACCGCCGTATGAACGGATTATGTGGGCGAGAGCAAACACGGGCCAGCGTACGCCATATTGTGATTTATAGCCAACTTTTGATTCCCCGGTTTATCGTTGCAAAATGCAGCAACAGAGGGGCAAAACGACTATTCGAAATTTGATTCGGAAAATTACGTAGCATAAACTCAAATTTCTGAATTTAAAATGTGTTGCAATAGGAAAAAGTGAACCCTATTATTCAAAGTCTGTCCCATAGAAAAGACTTATTTTCTTTTGAAAATTGATAATAATGAAGCTCTTCGAATCACCACTTGGGTAAACTTCAATATCAAAAAATAGCCTTGGCTTTATGGTTAAGTAATTCATCAACTTGAATTTCAAATCTATCACTAACGTTTTATACTAGTAAGGCATTCAGGACTTTAATTTTATATCAAAGACTTACATTGGAACACGGGTTCAAATCAAGCCCTCGGTCCAAACCAAAAGTGGTACGACACGCGCCAAAATATATTTTACCTTTCGAGTTACAATGTCCGGTTTGCAGTATTGTAAATCAAGATTAAACTGTTCAATAACAGGTTCAAAAGAAAAGTTTTGTACTGGTCAGCGTGCATTCATTATATCCCTAGTAGATACTGTTAGAAGTACAATAAAATTGTAGGTACAATTGATTAAATTCTATATAAATTATGGATGTTTTTATTTATTGCTTTCACGATTGAACATTGAAACTTAAGTGGATACTTTGAATTAGAAATGTATATTTATAAATGAGAGCAACAATGAAAATGTACATATTATTACTATCATTCAGTTAGCCAGGTTATAAAATTAACCTTTTGAGCGCTACACTATATCCTGGGTAAAGTGGTCCAAAGTGTATTCTATTAAATCAAGTAACCGAGTGAATACTATCTAAAATCCGAATTCATATATCCTGAAATATGTATGTGAAACAATCGAAAACTTGTAGGTAATGAAGTTCGGTCATATCATCTTCTTAATCCTGACTTTCTTTATTTTGAACAGTTTTATTAAATGGCCATTGAAAATTGAAACTTTGTAGTTATCGCATTAATTAATGCTAAGATTAAAAAGAGTATAGGTCTGACCCTTTACTATCTCATTAACTTTTAATGCTATTTTTTTATGCGAGACATTCGATGCTCGATATTTCGTATACTGCGACCGCGAATCTTACCGCCAAGGGCTACGATTCAGATTTGCAGTGTATTGAATACTGTGCGTCAATTAAATCGAACAATTATCGCAATAAAAGCTCATGGTACGGCCTCTGCTCAGCATTCAACGCACCGGCTATGACTGAGAACCTACAAAGAAAATAAATCGCAATTATACTGCGCAATCTCTGCACTGCTTGTTAATAAACCGGGAACAAGGCTTTGGCCTTCTGGAGCTGCGATTTTTAGAAACAGTTTACTGCTGCAGGTATACATTTGCTTGCCTACATTTGAATATTACCAATCTATTCTATGATATTACTGAAATAGACGTCGATTAGAGCGACGCAAAGAATCCAAAATATTCACAAAAACGCGTTTCTTAATTTTGTGTTAAATATTACACAGATAATAAAGTACTAAAGTATCAGATTACCTATAAAGTTTATAGGGATTTAAAAAGGAATGCTAAGTTTCAAATAGTTTCCATTGGCTAGTTCATTGCTAAAATAAACATACCATTAGAGACACTACTAATTAACATCTATTTTTTTCTGTGAAATAATTTTTATTTTATTTGTAGTGGAAAATTATAGGTTGGGAAGTCTATCTTAAATATCCGGGGAATGATCAGTATAGTGCATTGTTTACAAAGAATATATGTACGGTTTTTTATTTAGTATAAGTCTATAGGCATTTACTTTATCTCAGTATGGACAAGCTAATTGCATTTTCCAAGTCAATTGTAATACTGCCAAACTACTATATCTAGTAAGTCTATCATCAACTAGGTCTCATCATTTTGTTTCCTTAAATTATTCGAATATTTTTGCATTGTCAGCGCCTAGTTAATAGACCTGGAGTTCTCCGCCCCTCAAACAATTTTTCTCTAAGATAACTAAGATAACAAATATATCATGTGCGCCTATTTCCCCGTTACTACAAAACAACGGACAAGCCGGGGGGTGGCCGGGAATTATTACAAATCATGCATTAAACATGGGGAATAAATGTTTTCTTATCACGTACCTATTCCTGTTTTGATATTAGTTTCCCTTTATCTTTATTGACACAGGTTTCGGGGGTCCTGTCGCTGTTATTGTTGACGCCATCACTTGATACCGAATAACTTTGCTGTGCTGTGATACAGGAAGAGGAAGTAGAACGTCTTTTATGACCATTTCAGCTACTTAGATGTTGTAAACTTTTTGTAAGATAGCTACATTTTCCATCAATATGAAAAATACGACAAAATAAATCTATTGTTAAAAATAAAAAAATAAAAAGAAGTTATTCACTAAAAAAAAAAAAAAAAAAAAATCTTAAAAATTATGTGCATACTCTGAAAACACTCACCGTCCCATCATCATCTCACCGCCCAAATTTTATAATTTAGCTACCGAATTTCAAACATTTCCTCTTGACTTGTGCAAGCCACAAAACGTATTTTTTTACTATAGCTTTAACTGAATTGGTTTAAATACATTCAACATTTAAGACGTCAAATGAACTTTGACTTAAATTACCTTATTGCGCGAAACTTAACCGTATCCTTTTCAGAATTTAAATTTTATTTTCCTTTTCAAATTAATTATAATTTTGCTAATAATTTAATTTATATGCATTAAATAAAATTTTGGATTAAATTCGTCCTTCAAATTTGATTTTTGATCACATCTAGCGTACTTACTACATAAGAGACTTATTTTCACAAAATTGAATCTATCTCGGAAATCTGAATGTTATGAATGCTAAAAGTTTATCTAATCCCACAATGCAAAGTAACAATGCAGGTAACACAGCAAAATGTAATATTGTCTAGAATATCACTTTAGTAGTTATTCTTCATATCAGAACTTAGTTTCCAAGCCTTTGTCTAAGAACAGTTGTAGAGACACGTATCTACGCAAACTCCGGACACAAATCTTGGATATTTATATAAAACGCCGTTAAAATTTTACCGCGTCTTAAACTCAAAATGAATTTACATTTCACTGTGCTGTTATGTGTCAGGCATGTTGCTTACCATCAGGCACATGTCCTGATCGTCTCGTCACTCTTTATTTAAAAAAAAAAAAATTAAGTTTCACTCATACATACTACTGAGTTTTCCTGAAAGTATTCAAGAATTATTAGTAGCTTTCAGCAACTGCTGGGACTATCTTGCTGGGTCTTACTACTTCACTATAGAATTAAGATGAAGTTTCACCTAGTCGTATAGTAAGTTTGCCAAATTGTTTGTGATAAAATTCACATTCTATTGTAAATGACATGTCATATAAGTTGATATTCAAAACTCCATAAGATCCTAGTTGGAACGTAGGCAATGTCCAAAGTAAAAATAAATAAAAATATAAATTACCGAAGTAAATCCACCATATTTTTCACATTATTATTTACAGATCTTAAGTGAACTCAAAATGGCAACTAAAAATATTAATAAATAAATAAATGAAGTTTTTTTTTTTGAAAACGTCGTAAACAAAAACTTAATAAACAAACCATATCGTTTAATACCATCGTATTACACGCCGACGCCATGCTTGAGTTTTTTTTTTTTTGACAATTCACACACAACACCATCTGACCCCAAACTAAGCAAAGCTTGTGTGATGGCAGCCAGATAGCTGATCGTTACCAGTGAATTAATTTAAAAAAACGTAACATTATTGTATAATATTTTAACAATACATTAGTTTTCATAGTAAAACTGGTTACTTCTTAAAATAGAAAAGTATACGAAAGTCCCAGCACAGCTAAGATTTAAAACAGTCGTCAGAGACCGAGACGGTGCGGTTCCTTTACTTAAGTCTAACTTAACTTACAGAGCTACGCCCAACTTGGTTTACCGAAGCCCCTGAATGCCAACTTGCCTCCTTCGCAGGTGACTTTGTGTTGTTTAAAATTTTCCAACGATTTCGGGAACTCGGATTTAAAGTTTTGGAATTTCAAATTCGTATAGGCGGATAAGTTACGCATAAGTTATACTGAAGATTCGCTACTTTAGAATGTGTTGTTTGTATACGACTTGGAATCTTATGTGAGAGATTAACCTTTGTATTCCAAACATTTACTGAAGGCTTAAGACAAAACCTATCGAATTTTTGTACTAAGTCTAAAATTACGGAGTCCAAAAACTTTAGTCGTTTGTGTCATCAAAAGTTAGACAGATATAATTGAGCTTAAGTTAGACTTTAGAAAACGGAAGCGATTTCGTTTTATTTTTTAATACTAAATAGGTTTGCACTTGACCGCCATTTTACTTGATATTACGCGACGATATGGGCTACGATGTACGATGTGCTTATCTAGTAGGTAGGTAGGTACGTGTTTGATTCATCGAACATTAAAAAAAAACTTGGTACTTTCTTCATTTGTAGTAGGTAGATGTCCGCGATTTTGTGACCGAAGAATTAAAAAAAAAGTTTTATCTCAGGAATTTTTCTTTTTTTTAGGATGTAATTAATCGGACCTTTATATTTAGCTTGACTCGTTCTGTTGTAACAACGTGACTGCACGATAAACATCTAAATATTTAGTTAAACTAACACATTTGAAATATTTTTATTTGATAAAATCTACTTGTCAATATGACAATATTTTAGTTCACAATAATTTAGTATATATATGATAATAAATTATATTGAACTTTTTACTAAAATCTCAAATCTCAATCAGCAAAATGTTTTTGAATAATTACATGAAATCTAAAAAATAGCAATAAAAAAAATATGATGCGAAAATATGATGCTTTTCAATGCGGCCTGGTATGATATTTTGTGTCAACAGTCGTTTTGTTTCTCAGTAATGGATTACATCGCCCGACTATCAATTTTGTAACCGCCGACTAGCCACGGGCCAAGTAATGCACGTCTGCGATTTTATTCCATTCGACTTTATTACTCTTATTGAGTACGGTATGCAAAAAAATGAGAGGCAGATTATTTTTTCAACAAAATACTCTATTTTTCATACCTATATTTTAATAACGGATACCTTTTTAACCAACTTCAAAAAAAGGCGGTTTCTCAATGCGACCGTATATATGTTTTTTTTATGTGTGTTCGCGGATAACTTCGTCGTTTATGAACCGATTATGATGATTTTTTTTTGTTGTAAAGAAGATATTCCAAGGGTGGTACCATGATAAGGAAACCAGGATCTGATGATGACATCCTAAAGAAATCGAGGAAGACTATAAGTTTTCTGTTGAAAGCCGGTTATTTTTTGATAAAATTGTATGGAACTCTTTTCCTATTGAATGAATGTTTGTAATTTGTATTTATTACGAAATGTTGCGGATATGTTCCTAATACTGTAGTGAAATTATAACAAGTTGAAACAAGAACAAAATTAAAAATTTTGATTAAACTCCGACTACTTCGGATTTGTACTTTGTACAACTTTCTACTAGTCAAGCCCTTTCATTTGATACCCATATTGCGGGAGTTGTGAAAATAGAAATGTACTTCGCCATTTTGTGGTAGCGGCCATCTTGGGTTTGAAATTTGTCATAGTGCATAGTATTTTACCAGTTAAGCCCTTTCATTTGATACCCATATTGAGGTCGTAGTGAAAAAAATATGTATTTCGCCATTTTGTGATGGCGGCCATCTTGGATTTGAAATTTGTTATGCTGTATCGTATTTTACAAGTCAAGCACTTTCATTTGATACCCATATTGAGGTAGGTTGTGAATAAATTTTTCATTCGCCATTTTGTGGAGGCGGCCATCCTGAATCGATATTTGCAAAACATAGCTAAGAACATACGCACGGATAAATATACTTTCAAATAAAAAACCGCATTGAAATCGGCCCATCAGTTTGAGCTCTACGGTGCCACAGACAGACGCACACAGGCAGACAGACAGACACACATAGACAGACAGATAGACATCGACGTCAAACTTATAACACCCCTTTTTTGGTCAGGGATTAAAAATGGCGCCACTAGGTAACGGAGATAGTAAATAAAAGAAACAATACATTCTTTTGTATCCTACTAAAATTGTAATGATTTGAAGTTTTATATTCAATTAAGTCGTAACAACTACTCAGATCAAAAAAAAAATGAAATCTTCTCAAGTAGTTCAAATCTGAATTCTACGCTGACGAAGTCGCGGGTAGATTATTAGTATAACATCTTTATATATATAAATGTTATGTTGGTTTATGTACGCTTCAATAACTCAAAAAGTTCTGCACCGATTGAGCTGAAATTTTAGAATGACATGTAATCCGCATCAAGGTCACTATTGAGAGAAGTAAACAAAATACTGTGGTTTTGTTATGGTAAACTAGCTGTACCCGGCCACACTTCACTGTGGCACATATGTGACTGATGCAAAAAATAATAATTAATATCTAATTTTTGCATCAGTCACATAATATGTACCACAGCGAAGCGTGGCAGGGAGGGTACAGCTAGTTTACTATAAAATCAAAACACAATCACAGTTCCTATTTTTTATTTAGTTCTCTCAATAGTGATCGGAAATTGTAGCAATATTTAGTACTCATTTCCTTATTTCTCGATTTTACTTTTTTGCGAACTCTACGCCGCAATCGAATTGTAGTAATGACATGATATCAAGTGATTTTCCTTGCGTATCATTCGCCTATGCGCGCTAAATGGCAAATTGTGGGTTTTCAATACTTTGGTTTCTGTAAAATTGAGCGTTCCATTAAACTCTAGCTGCTTGGTCTTAAGGACTATATTTCCTTGAAACAAAAAATAACTCGGTAATTTATGTAATAGTAAGTTTGTTTGTAAGTTGTATGATAAGTGGTAATATTATAGATTGAAGCCAAGTCTTAAGCTGTCAGTTATCAACAGCTTTGTGGTCTTACTCAATCTTCCTTTTTTGGACTTAAATAATTTATGGGATCTAAAAGACAAATTGCTGAACTTCTCGAATTATCTGTAAATAACCGCAACCTGACTCATTTTTTCCACATAAAGAAAAACTGAAAATAAATTTTAATTCTGGCCGTCCTTGAGATAAATATCTGTCATTTTTATTATGACAATAAATTTCCGATTAGCCACAATAAAAACGTGAATGTTTTGGCTCGAGAGTGTCAAAATATAAATCAAAAGCTTTATTTCTCGGTAGTCAGCCTTTATAATTTAATACGTCGAGAACAAAACGTAGATTTTTACTAAAATGCTCCGTGAAATCCCTTTAGATTGTAGGCGGATCGCAATTTAGCGATGGCAAATATTTAATTCGACCGGGGTTATACAAGACAAGGCGAGCACTAGAGAAAGCAAGCGTTCGTAAATCAAACTTTGACAGCAACAAGCACTGAGCAATATGGCGACGGTACCACCCAATGAGAGCCTCGCCCGTCACGGCCTGGGACCAGCGCGGGCGCATTAATCACCCCTGATTTATACGGGAAGGAGTGACACATTTTATAATCTATTTTCGAAAACTAACGACATTTTCAAAATGGTCTCTCAGCAACAGCTGTATCTTGTTAGCGGAGCTTCAAATATTTGCGTGAATGAATCCTTGTACTTTTGGCTTGTACTTAACAAACATCTATTGATATAGATGTTATTGAATTCGATCACTGTGCAAATTATACGCATGACCTCGTATTTAATATCAATGTAGTTGATTTATAGAGCCATTTATTTTGAGTAACAGCTGATGTATTCATCATAATGTAAGGCCCATATCGGCGATCGTATAAGTAGGTTTTACAGCGTTAGCATTTAAGTGCTCGACCAAATTGATTTTTAAATAACATCGTATGGTCTCCCCTTTGTAAGGAATGGCGTAAGGCTTCCTCGTGTCACATACGTCAGGGTTTGGTCTAATCCTCTTGGGACGTCCAATTTTTATTGCGTTCAACCCTGATCTACGAGCCAATATCGGATAGAAAAGCGATTTTATCAAAAGGGTTTTATTGTTGACTCGCATTTCGTAAGCACATAAAGTTAGTATAAAAACACGAGACTTTAATGTGATGGACTCGAGAAGGGCGCATGGTATTTAGTAGGTGACACGGTTCCATCGACAACAAGTTTTTCGATTTCGATAAGTTATCGCCATTCGAATCTTGAACACCATCATTTTGCAATTTAACATTTACGAGAAATTATCGTCTAGGGGCTTGGCCGGGGCAAAAATGCACTTGACGACGCCATTTCTGTTCGAAAATGATAATTTTCTCGGTAAAACGGCGCCGTGCGCGTTTTCGTTTTTCGTATGTATGTAATTATTTTAATAGGTGTCTTCAGATAATATAATCAGTTTATTATGTATTGAAGGTTTCAGATCACTGTAGTGTAACGTGTCATCCTCTCTTTGCTATGAAGTATGCGTGGTCGTACTTGTGTCAATCATTTACCTTTATTGCGTCCTCTTCAACTATTATGTGTTATTATTGATTATTATTTGTTCGTATAAAGCGATGGCAATCTGTCAACCACTTATATGCCTATTTGCATGTCAATATTGATCGCATATAACTATTATTTATAATAGGTCTTTTTAAAACAATTTCAAGGTATCCATTTTAATTAAATCCTTATTAACCTATAAGTAATTTCAACTACCTACTAAGGTTTCTATTTTATTAGTTCTTGGAACACAAATATAAATACATAATTTAATTTTATCTTAGATCGAATTTAAAATAAGAAAATTGAAAATTGATTTATAATAATTCCCTACAAGTGTAATTAAAAATAAAAGTGGTCAAGTGCGGGTCGGACTCGCCCATGAAGGCTTTCGTAGCAGCAAGTAACATAATATAAAAGTTTTTGTAGTTCATTGTTACTTTTATCAGTGTTTTGACAATAGTGAAATTATGACGTATTAATATAAAACTACTTACTAGATCTCATTCAAACCAATTTTCTTTGGAAGTTTACATGGTAATGTACATCATACATTTTTTTTGTTTTGTCATGCTCTTATTTTAGAAGTTACAGGGGGGGGGGGGGGCACATTTTACCGCTTTGGAAGAGTCTCTCGCGCAAACTATTCAGTTTAGAAAAAAAACATGTTAGTATTGTTATATTTTAGATTGTACCTGAATATCATTTTGGAAGACTTATCCATAGATAACGCACACGTATGGTTTGGGTGGAAAAAAAATTGTTGAGTTTCAGTTCTAATTATGGGACACTCCCAAAATTTACTGTTTTTTCTATTTTTTGTATAAAAATCTTATGCGGTTCACAGAATACATCTACTTACCAAGTTTCAATACTATAGTTCTTATAGTTTCGGAGAAAAGTGGCTGTGACATACGGATGGACAGACATAGAATCTATAAGGGGTTCCGTATTTTGCCATTTGGCTACGGATCCCTAAAAATTATCAATGTTATATTGGCAACCTTATTCTAATTATTTATTTAAGGCCTACGCATGCTAAAAACCTGACGAATAATTGAAAAAATTCAAATCGGTAAGTGATTTTAAAAATTGGTGACGTTATTTGAACTCATAGAGACAAAAAATAAGTAGGCAAGTTTAAGTTAGTTTTGTAATAGACAGGTGGCAAAATTACATTTTCTGACAATTTGTGAGCAAAAAACCGCGGTATTTTTCAAGTGGATTAGTCGATTTAATAATCTTAGTTATGATTATATTATAACTAAGATTATTAAATCGAATTAAAACACACTCTCATGCAGAAATTTAAAATAACTTAATTTGATGGGGCCTTTTAATAGCTCAATACGTTTTTATTTGATAATTATGCAAATGTTCGTCGGATTGTTTTTATTCTGACCATAAATTGCTATCATTAGATATGGAGGAAGATAAAACACATTAACAATGTTTTAAAACATTTCAATTAGACTTAAAATTTAATTTTATACATAAATTAATTTATCTTTAAAGAAACCGTAACTGAATGTTAAGAAAACCTTAACTGTAAAAGGTCTCTATTCAATTCAGTCGGAAGTATATTAGGTGATAAATATTCCAAAGCAATCGGCTTAAACGTTCCTGACGTAGAGGCAATTAAATTAAAATAATGTAATTGTTACCCTTTTAATTGTTTCGCTGACCTTACCCACCCTTATACGAAAACACACGCAAACGGTTAGGTACCGCTAGTTCTCGTATTCGTACTGTCTGCATAAAAAGTACGTTTCATAATTATTACATAGGTACAAGCATCGACATATTGTATATATACCTAATAATATCATTAAAACTAAATATCTCGATTAAAATTTGCTTTGAAGCGTCTTTTTACACCTTCATAATGTTTACATAATCTTTACAACTCCCGTAGCTAATTTTATAAAACGAAGCGTTTTTGTCTCTTTTCAAGAATTTAATGTGGAGGTATTTATTTTCGTAAATTTTAGTTGACGTTTTCCAGCACGCATTAGCTCCAAACTAAGCAAAAAACATATCTATTATGCGAATTAGATTGCTGATTTACCTATTGTTGTTTTACTCATTCTAATTATTGTCAAAATCTTTATACCAGTCCTTCCTAGAAACACCCGGACGTACAATAAACATCTACCTACCTATATTCAACTCAATATTTTCATTGAAAATCTTTTTTTATATTTATAGTGGTTTAGATTTTTGATAAGGCATAATCTATCTAAGTACTCGTAAGGGATAAATACACGTACATATTATTATATCTACATAAATTTACTAAAGAAAAAGGTCTATTAAGTTTACTACGCGTATCACAATATTCCACGTGTTAACTACATATTACAATACCACAACCTGAAACTGTTACCTAATATTTAGCTTAGATATTAATTTTATTTACATTGATGAAAATTCTTCACGATAAACTATTTGGTCCCAAATTATGGCAAGAAAATGTTTTTTTTTATGTGAACCAGATAACAAATATTCCTTAAATAATTAATTCCTTTAACTATTTGTAAAGTACAAGTAGTAAGATATAACAAACATCGATTATTATCATCGTACAAATATTTGTACCTACTGAGTGAAAATCAACCCACGATCTACGGTTTAGACTTAGGTACTTCCAACTGAACCGCGTGCTAGCCAAATAGCATTTGACATATTAACTACCCTAAAATTACTGTCTCGAGACACGGCTTGAGACTATTATTTGGTACTATCTCAAAATAAACAGCCATTAACAATTCAGAAGACTCTAACTTCAATTTACTGTGTCGCCCGCCCTGTCAAGGGTCGTCAAATCGTTAAAACCATTGTTACACTGGATAAGTGCCAAATGTGAAGCCTACACGTTGCTTAGTTTCGTAAGTTAAATTATTGCCTAAATAGTATGTACCGAACCAGTAAATGTTTTACTCGTTTTAAACAAGCAAAACTGTACCTATATATGTATGTACCTACGACTACATAATAATATGGATTAATGACACATCTAAAGTTAGGTTAGTTTAGTAATAAGTAATATTAATGTGTTTTTATCGATGTCTTTAGTATTTACTAAAGACTGCTGCTCTGTATTGCACTGTATAATGCGTATATTTACTGCTTATATTTGAAGTAATAAAAACGGAGGAAGCCCGGCTTTCGTACAAGACGAATTCGAGAATAATACCTTAGCATTATTAGATTGATTTTGTGATTCAGAATAAAAAGACCAGAATCTGGATTAATACGTGTCCGAATACCGGAAACTGAATTTGACGTAATTTAAACATCCCGTCAGTAGCCAGGTGGTCTTCTATTTTGTTTTTAATTCGAGATAACCGAATCAAATCGATTGCGCCATGTACCGATTACATAAAAACTCGTATCGATTTATTTTGAATCTTTGCGACTCGAGTCAATTAAGGTTTGCCGATTTAAGCGGTGGAGTGCACTCAGCTTCTGCATTATTCATATTGTGCGTTTGAGATAACAAGCTGGGTTGAATCGATACACATCTAGAGTCCGCGTGGTAATCATGATCTTTATACACGGCGCTACTGTAGCATAGTTCAGCTGTATCCGAAAGAGGCCGTACCGATTTTGCTGTTCAAATTTTTAATCAACTGCAGTGAAACTCAAACTCTACTGGACTGATTAGGAAGACTGAGATAGCGGGAAAGCTGCAGTGCTTTGGAAACTGTATTAAGATTACGGCACTGTTGACAGATTTCTCGGCTTTTCCTGATGTTTGCGGTAAACGCTTGAATAGGTAAAGATGTTTTGTATTCCGAAGGCACTTCATGAAGTTTCTAAATGATTTACGGCGGCTTGCATTAGATGACACCTCTTTCCTACTTCTGGTCTTCTTGGCTAAAACTAGTAGGTAATTTAGAACTCATAAGATTAAATCTATACTACGTGAAAAATAACATCATTGAAATATTTTCCAAATTTCTTTCATTACAGTGATGAAAAATGAGATAATAATCATTAATTTTATGGGGGATTATTAAAGCTAGATACCAATATCGTATATATACTATACGATGCATACTTTCTGTTTCTCTTTAAAAATCTAATAAGAAATTCATATTGGTTTTCAAGGAAATACATTTTACTTGTAAACCAATTTACCTACTATGTTCATTAATGCTACCTTTAAAATAAATACAGTTTTGGGTTAATTAGATAATATATATGAGTTATTAATTCAAGTAACTAAAGTGATATTAGGGTGACAATCAAATGTCATATGTAAGCTATTATTTTTGTGAAAAGAGCGCAGTGTAAAAGGTGTTTTTCTTATAAGCGGAATAAGTTGTGTTCATCAGCGCTTGACATCAGATAAAATGGCAGAAAAGTGGAAGACTTAAAGTGGCGCAAAGATATCACTGATTATGACTATTAAAAGTTACTAATTACTAAACTAATTTTCTCATCGTGTGGCATCACAATTGCTGGTATTTTCAATTCAACTCGCAATTAATTTTTTCGCGAACGCTACCATAGTAATTCATAACTCAGTTACGTTAATTCATTCGTGCTTTCGTTTTAAATAATAACTCACACATAGACACTTGGCCGCGACCAATGTGTTTATATACCATAATCGGTCAGTCTCAAGCCGTGGACCACCCAGGTAGTGGGTGCGTCCTCATACCTGTTTTAGGTACCTTATAAATGTCGTAGGTATTCTTATACCGGTACCGCCTCGAACATTTCGGTACCAATTTCGTAATTTGCAATTCGAGTTAACAATTTCAGTGATTACATTTAGGACCGTTGGAAACTGAGAACTAAGAAGGGTACTGAGCCAAAATTATTGGTTCTTGTTCGCCCTTAATGATATGATAATGTATGAAAAATTGGACATGTTGGAGGCAGGTTTAAGACGAATGAGGTCGAAGAAGGCGCGAAGTTTTTTTGTTTCAAAATTAAGGTTTTGTAATCCCGAACTTAATCTTTAGAGTAATTTAGCAATTTTCGTACGAATTTGCATACATTGTATGAAAATATAGCTTTTAATACATACATTATCTATATAACTTGATAATAATAGCTAGGTATGTTGTTTTATATGGTTTCCTTAAAAAATTACAATTTCGACAACCAATGTTCAAGATATCTACTACTATAATACTCGTAGTTAAATATCTAGATACCAGCTTAACTTCATTCCAATAAAAAACATATTTTAAAAATATGTCATGAAATAAACTGTGTCTACTCAAATGATATTTTAGAAGTAGAGAGGACAAAATCCTACTAATTACGTCGAAACGCCTTAAAATTTGGAACGCAGGTATACTATGTATATAGCCAGGAATATCTTATTAATCTACATTTTATCGTGAGAAAAATAATGGGAACGGAAACTAAGCGGGTGAACCTGCGGGGCTCTGCTAGTAATATATAATAAAAACTTCTTACTTGTTACCCAACAATTTGTATTTTTTGTGTACAGTCTTAAATAGGCTTAGAATTTTTTTACGTTGTCGTAATACGAATTTATTGAAACAAAATTTAACTTTTGTGAAACGACTCTTAGCATGCAGTAATTTTTTTTTTACCACGTTTATACCTCTTCTTATTTTCAATTTCTTAAACGCATAATTGTCAAAGCGATTGTCAAACGAAGGATAACGATAATAACAGATAATAAATAGGTATTAGGTAATTATATCTGTCAGATGTGATTACGTTTAATATATAATAGGACATAATAACACGACTACGCCAAGCTACGTAATTAACGAAAAATTACAGTCCCTTTCAACTTATAGATATAGGATATAGTATACATAGGATCTAGACACAGCCTTGTCTGGACTAGTCCTAGACACATTTATTGACCAGTTTAACAAGTTAAACCCACTCAAACACACCATGTTATCTTAATTCGACTCATTAGAGTCGACGCGCAAGTAGGTATCTACTTTACATAATTTTATCGAAGAAAATTGTGCGCGTGGGCACTGATGTCGTCGTGTACAGTTTTAATGCGACCCTTCCTTGAAATATGCAAACGTGGAACGCACATACGACATTCTCATCGCCGTTCACGTTCCATAAATCCCAGTTCCCAGCTGACTAACAGCAGACGACGGTAGAAAAACTCTGTTTTTGTCATTAGAACCCTTAACGATCCCACAAGACTAAAATACTCCTACCATATGTTCTACAAAAAAAGCGTAAAGCAACCCGATCTTAAACAGAAGTAGTAAATCACAGTAAAAAGTTTTCCGAATTAGAAACAATTAAAACATTGAAGCAAACAACAGTTGTTGGGAATGCCCTACGCAATTGCGGGCCCATTGTAATTTACGGGCGGTTTACAACCTATAGATCCTTGTCCAAAATTCTTTACGACTAATATAACTTGCGCAATCCTTTTGTCGCTCGATGGGGAGAAGGGGGGAAGTTGGACAAGTTTCTTTTGTTTGCGACACGTGTTGCAAAACGGGTTGCGCCCGACACTTGTAAGAGAATCTTGGGATCGTTTTCGATAAGATTTCCTCGGAACGGAGCTCGTCAGGCGCTCTGTTTTCTTTTTTAATTTTTTCAAGTCACATTATTGCAATTTTTTGCGGTCAATTTTTGCCGAAATTTCTTCCAGTTAATGCTTGGTTTGTGAATGCTGGTTTGTTTTTCGTTGACCGCAAGTTGAGATTTGTTGTCCAATGTAGTCATGATTGGAATCCTTCAGTTATTGCTTTATTAAAGTATTGTCACTGCAATTTTGACGGTGGCGTTGTTACATAACTAAAATCCCGCAAAAACTTAGGCGAATGTTGAAATTAAAGTTTTTTTTTATCGTCAAAAGGAAGCTTCTGAAATTCAGTTACGCCCTTTAGACCGGAACATATAATGCGCCGACACAGATGTCTTCAGATTTGTGCAAAACGGAAACCTTTAAGCATCATTATTTACATATTAAAGCCCGTGACACACTACACATCTTTTTTGCTAGGCCACAAGCCCCACCCAGTGCCTTAATGAAGCCATTTGTGTCATGTTTATTGCTTTTACGACGCACTCAGGATTTTTAGGTGAATTTATAAGGAGCAAATTGACGCTGAAATTGTGGAACTTAATTAGTAGCATGTGTGGTTTCGACGTTTTTCCGAGCCCATCTTGTGTTATCCAAATTACCCTCGTCCACCTTTATAAAAGAAAAACTGTTTTTGTATTATTACGCTTTATGTCGCGAAATACCACTTATATAACATTTACGTACATTTTTTGCTTCAGTTCTTACTAAAAATTACCTCAATAATGTTGTTGTGTATTCAACTAAGAATTTAAACGAGTACAGAAGCGCTTCAGAAGTGAAAGCTACAAAACGATACTTACATTCATTTCCCACAATCTGTTAAAAGCAATTTGCTTATCAGCAACACGCAACATTCGTCAATGTAACTTTTAATGAAGTACTTACACATGATAAATGTATTTTGGATACAGTTTCTTTATCAGCATTTTAACGACTAATGTACGGAACAAGTACTATAGAAACCGTTCTCGAAAATGGCGATATAATTAATTTACTAGATTGAAAAGGCATAGTGCTTAATCACCATAAATAACGACACGGAGTAATTTTCTAAACAGCCCAATACATAAAGAAAAGCAAGGTCCCTCAATATTTATCGCGGCCGCCCTCTCAGAGGCTTTTACGGTTTAGGCAATTAGCGTCACTCAATTAACCAAGCACTACCTACGGCGAAGAATTTTTGTTAATTATTAAAAAGGTTGCACTTAACTTCCGTTGAGATTTAGTGGAGACGAGAAAAACGTTGTATATTTCCTCTTGTATCTTGTTTTGTTTAGATATACATTTCTGTTGTCCCATAGAGTTCACAAAATTTCGTAAAAAAAAAGTAAAAAGAATCGTAAATTTTTTGTGTATCATTTTATAACTATTGCATTTATTTAATTATATTGACATGCTTAAATGTACCTAAGCTATGTAACTAAAATTGACCATTAGTAAGTTTATCTTAAGATGTGTATCATGTATTTGTAACCTAAGTTCTCTTAACGTACAACAGAATAAGCTATCCATTTTGAAATTAACCAGCCTAAAAGAATACTGTACTGTGTTCAAGTATGAATTTTTTTGGAAAAAACTCTCATTGCCCTCTGGTATATTTATTGTTCTAAATTCAAATATATTAAAAAATAATATTCTGTTTTAAAACAAACTAAAATCGGCTGAAAAAAGGTTGAACTCAAAGAGAACGTCAATGCACTAACAAAGTACCTAAGCCATGAAACAAAAGCAGTTTCAGCTTTCTCACGGTTGTCATACCGAACGTTAAAGCCAGATAAGGTAACAGAAACATGGAGGCCCTTACTCGATCGGAGTACTTCAGATAATTAAGCTATTGATCCCAAAGCGCATGGGAGCGACGAGTAAATGATTTTATTTTTTTATCTTTTTCAAACGCAATGTGCCTGTACTCGAGAACTGAGTTATCTTTAGTCAATGATAAGAATTTGAATTCTTTTTTTTTTTTACGTAGCGTTTTGTAAAGAGATCTAAATATAAGAGGTTAATGTCTTATTAATCGTTTTATTCACTGTATCTCTGATTGGGCTCTACTTGTAACATCAATAGTTGTTTTAACGAGGATGAAATAGCTTTATATATTTCTATCATTTTTATTTATAGATTCAACTGTTCTAATGAAAATTAGAAGGTGAATTGTGAATTGTGGTTCTGTCGGGCAACAATATATTCGCAAATTAAAAAGGGTAAAATAACAAGGCGTGATGAAAGCAGATGAGCGAGATTGATGACATACTCGTAAATTAGAATACACCTATGATTATACACATACTAGTTAACAAGTATATCATAATGAATGGTTACCTATAGTCAGTAATAAATCAAAAAATATTGGCGAACATTTCTCATACAACATCACCTAGCTCTAAACTAAGCACCTACCTATTATGGAAGCGAGATAACGATAAAGGGGTAACAATGATGCTGGATTTTCTTTAACTCACTAAAAGGGAACTTTGTCCAAAACCGTTCAAATAAAAGTTTGGTTACACTCGCGGTCCAATCGAGAGCTTGTACATTAAATACAAGAACACGCAACGTACCGGCATGCAATGGAACCTCTCAGTACACAGCCGCTCAGTTTAATTACTTGACCAGGGCTGTCTTCCCACAGATAGGAAGACGGAAATAATATCGTTGATTTTTTTTTTTAATATTGTACAGTATTATGAAAAAACCCAACACATAAAAACTGAAAAACGGAAAGTTGTTTGTACAATATTATAAAAAAGTCTACACATAAAAACCTATGAAAAAAATGGAAAGTTGTTTGTACAATATTATAAAAAAGTCTACGCATAAAAACCTATGAAAAAATGGAAAGATGTTTGTAAAATATTATAAAAAAGTCTACACATAAAACCTATGAAAAAATGGAAAGTTGTTTGTACAATATTATAAAAAAGTCTACACATAAAACCTATGAAAAAATGGAAAGTTGTTTGTACAATATTATAAAAAAGTCTACACATAAAAACCTATGAAAAAATGGAAAGTCGTTTGTACAATATTATAAAAAAGTCTACATATTATAACCTATGGAAAAATACAAAGTTAATGTAAAAAATACAATACATAAAAATTTCTGAAATTATGTTGTACATACCTCATGATAATTGATTAAACTTACTCATACCAATACGTAATTAATGTCGAACGTAATTCACGTGGGTATGTGGATATACCTACTGCATGTTACTATGGAGATTTGAAACTTTTATTTAATCTACGTCTGAACGGTTGTGGAATGTGTATTGTACACTACCTACTAGTTATCTCCTAAACTTTAAAATAAACAATAAAAAAGAGTCAACCCTATCACTATTATAGGACAATTATTGTTGATTCTGCTAAAAGCTTTACTGAATGTTTCTTCATTGAACTCCATGCCATCTGCATTCACAGCCCTAAATTTTAAATATTCGCGACTTGTGGGCTATTGCCCGCACTTATCTTGCCTTCCCAGTAACCAATTCAAAAGAAATTAAGGCACTGAATTCTTCAAACAGATTTTCCGAGTACCTTGAACTTGCATGTATAAAATAACACAGGGCATAATATTTCAGTCATGAACATTGATGACATTCAACGATAATGAATAATGTAAAATAGAGTTAATAAATAATTATTTTGCATTATGTATACCTATTTCGTAAAATATATAAAATAATAAAGATAATTGCATAGGGCGCGATACTAAATAATAAGTACATTATTATACTGCACCATGTCATTTCCGTTGCATATTTAAAATAATAATCTTATTTATCTATATATGATGCTAAATAATAATGCTACGTACCGAATTATGTTGCGTTATCACATTTTTCTTAAATTTTTTGTTTGATGGGTGTAATAATAGGTCAAGTAATAATATGTATCATCATTATCATTGTGAGATTTGGTACCTATAGTTAAACTCAGTCCCATTCTTAGACGTCTCATGTCTGACCATATTACATATTTATCACTATCTTTATCATTATTATTAGTTCTAAATTAATTAATATTTTGTTGAAATGTTTTTCAAATCTGTTTTGATTTTAAAGTATTACATAGATATAGATAGCATTTTTAACGTGGGACGAAACTGCATGTAAAAATATTTTGAAATTTGAAACTTTTTATTAAAATTTTATTCAAATCGCATCCATATCTTGTCAACATAATTTTAATAATGTTAGTCACGAATATATCATGTTACGCTATTTTGTTTCGTGTTCAATACGCGTTGCCCGTGTTTCTTAATCAAGCCTGCCATGTTGGACCCTTGGGCGGTCTCTGGTAGGGCTCAAAGGGTTATTCTTCCATATATCAACTTCGACGGTTGAACGAAATGAAGCTGTCGGTAGTGGCAATTGTAACGTCATTTGAACTACAACTGGAAGACAGGCCATCCCATTGAAAGCTCAGCAGATGCGCTGATACGGCCAACTAACTACTCGTACTTGTTACCTGTCTTCGGTTTCCGGTCATTAATATTTAGTTTAGCGAAAAAAGGAATTTATTGTTCTTTGATTGCTAAAACAAAATAAATGTAGGTTAGCATTTCTCGCACAGCATCGCGAAACATCGAACTAAGCAAAAATAGGAGACAGATACCTGATATAATACTCTCAGTATTTTATACATAGAAACACTCGGACTAAGAAGACATTTCTTCACAATATACAGGCATTCACCACAATATATTGTGCCTCATGGTTTCACCCGCAGCATAACATTTTGTCACGTTAATTTACTTTCGCCAAATACGATACAGGCAAATCAATCATTTCAATAAGTATCACGAGAACTACTAACTTTAATGGGATAAAAAGTAGCTTAAATGTTAATTTAGGTACTGTATTTGCTACGTTTTTAATTTTATTGAAATCTGAGCTACCAATACAGAGATAATATCTTATGTTAATTATGTTAGATAAATAAACACTTTGACACCAAAAACCCATAAGCATCGCTTATAAAATTGATGTGCTTTTTTGGATTGCTCTAGATGCGCGTCAACACTATCGTCCTATTTTTTTTTAGTTCATTGTCGAGATGAGAAGTATTTTGGAATAAAATAATAGTGTCATTAACATACCCTTTTTTCGTTGTTTCAGGAGCGAACGGTCTCAGAAGACGAGGACGGCAAACGTACACTAGATATCAAACGCTAGAGCTAGAGAAGGAGTTCCACACGAATCACTACCTCACGCGAAGGAGACGCATCGAGATGGCGCACGCGCTCTGTCTAACGGAGCGGCAAATAAAAATATGGTTCCAGAATCGAAGGATGAAATTAAAGAAAGAAATACAGGCTATAAAGGAATTGAATGAGCAGGAGAAGCAGGCGCAAGCACAGAAAGCGGCCGCGGCAGCGGCTGCCGCAGCGGCTGCGCAAGGGCACCCCGAACATTAAACATAGCATTATAAAACTCGGTATACACTCGCGAGCTGTCGACGGACATTGATACTATCGCGGTCCGACGAACACTCCCTAACTTTGTGTTTGTAAATTGTTTGTATTTTTTTCTCGTTAATTAAGTGTTGTTCGGTTGTTGTGATTTTTTTTAATTAGACAAAGTTTTGTAACGAGAAATAAACTGTTGAATGCTAGAATAGAAACGGGTCGTATTATTTTGTGTTTCGGGTTTTTGGTTTTGTTGATTTATTGATTTTTATATTTGTATATTTTTATGCGAAGAATCGCGTTCGGAAACCAGTGCAATTTGTAGAAATCTCTTCTGTGTAACATAGCGTAGGTGTATTGTAGTGCGTTCTACATGATCGAAGCGCTCCCAGAACGGACGCGTCGACACGAACTGTTATTACATTGTACAAATTTAATATGCCTACCAAAGAGACCCGGTCTCGTACCCTTAAAGCTAAGTAAATAAAGAGTCGTAAGTTAAATTAATTATCCGCTATATATAATATCGGACAGTGAAACAGAATGACTTTCCGCGCCATCTAATCTCTCAATACTCTCGCATAAGTATAGTGTAAACTTGATCGTGTTCCTGCAGTTTTAATAGTCGGTGAAGTTAAACAAATTGCCATAAATATAAGTAGGTTTTATTTAGGGAATACTCGTGTACATAGTTAGGGATAATGGAAGTGAGTTGGCGATAGTTGCGGCGGAAAAAGCGGGAATTGTGCGGTGTGAATGAGGAATGGCTGCGGGCTGACCACATGACTTCGTCTCTGTACCATGAGCGGTGTGAAGGGCACAAGGAGTGCGCGCCGCCGGCCACCGAACAAGACTAGGTAAGTTTTTGTCAAAGCGACCGCCATTATTTATCGAGTGGAGACGGCCGCGAAAAACAGACTTGCTCCATCACTGGTCGACAGCTATGCCATTTTCGAAGTCGAGACATCTACGGCGCGTAACCGTTTTTCAATGTTTTAATTTACTCAAGAGCATACAGGGTTATTCGTTAACATTTATTTATTTAACAACATTACAACTAACTTTGCTTAAAACATAAAAAAAAATGTGCAAATCGAATTCGAATTTGCGATGCTTTTTGATACAGAAATATTTCGTAACCTACAATCGCCAATAACCCTGTGTCTAATAATTGCTGCAGTTCTTTTCTTCGCATCCGTTATCCACTCAAGTAATTATAAAATAACATAATTGTAAGGCAAGTAACAATTACTTTCATAAAATATAATTTCTTTTGAATATTTGACGTAACTCGTTGTTTTATCGCTTCCGAACGTGGTAACTAATTATGAATTAGCACTACGTACCACCATACTTACACAACTACAAAATGAGGAATTTTATTCAATGAGAATGGTTCATTTTTCATGGTACTAGATAGATGGAGCTTAAAAAATTAGAAATGTCAATGCCATAATATATTTATCTCAAACAAGAGTTGTCAAAACAAAAATCGTCGTAGGTCGTATAATATATATTTTGAAAAGCGCTTTATTTCAGACATAGGTACATATATAAGGTCCAGTTAAATTATTGAGCAAAGTGAAATTATACGATAAACATAACACAGGACTTAAACAAAGTGAAATAGATATCAAACGTAATACAAGAGATAAAATTGAGCTTAAGCTTTGTAACACGGCGATAACCATGAATGGAACTTCATCTAAATCTATTATTGATAAAGAAAGTGTCCATTAGATCTTTTTTTTTTAAAGCCTTTCTTTTCACGAGAAGTTTTAAAAAATATATAAAATCGTCTCCGCTTTCTTATATGCACAGCGTGAATAAAGCATATACCGGCTTAGAGTTTTCGTTCAATCGGAAGTCACTAGAATTCCGCAAGTGACTTCCGATTGAATGTAATCTGTAGCACTTACCACATTGTATTTGGAACTCCACTGAATGCTATTAAAGCTTCTATTTCCTTGAAAAAAATATTGATAATAACTCTATCAAACCTCGAAAAGACCGGTATGGACTATTAATAATTATATCAATTCAACCCTACTTGATCTTGAACACTAAAATCCAGAGTGAAATATCTTAAAAACTAAATTCTTAACGTACAGCCAGCAAAGAAATAACTAATCAGTAAATACCATGTAAAAGATTTCAAAGAGATTCACACTTTTTCAAACTAAGATCGCAATTTATTCCATTTAGTCTAAATAAAAACTAGAGCGGTTGGTACAACATCTTGTGGAATTTTACAAACGAGAAACAAAATCGTGAGTGTTCTTGGAAAGTATGGACCGAGTTATCTGTAGAATTGTTTGAACAAAAAGTGGAGTAAACACTCAATCTTATAAGGCGTGTATCTGAGAGATACACCTATTTATACCTTGAAAAATGTTTAGGTGTTTGGTACCTTGGAAGATATATTTAGGTGTTTGGTTACCTTGGATGATATTTAGGTGTTTGATATCTTGGAACAAATTTAAAAAAATCAAACTAACTTTTTTCAGTTAATGAGTTACAAAAAAAAATAGGTATTAAAATCACCCAAATAAATTTAGTACTTAGTAAGCAAGTAGCTAGATATATAATTTAGCTAACATGTGGCAAAAAGTTCGAAATAGGTATCCCATAAAAAATTAAAAAGGCACAAAAATACGACACCTTTATCATGTTGGTTTTTGTTTATCCACCGTATTGCGATTCAAGTATAATTAATATCTTTTGTTTTATTAAGAGACGATCTTCTTAGCATTCCATGGATTCACCGTGCGGGTGCCGGGTCCATCGTGTGGCAGAGAGAGAAAAACTCGAGTAGTTCCCGAGACTTGTGACTCGGGCGTAGGTTTAAGGGCCCCTTTCTGACGTACATCAACACTCACCTTCACCACTCGTTTTTCTCTCCCTGCCCAGCCAAATCTGATATGAGCCTACTAGTGCAGCTTTAGATACACGTTCTAGTATAGAACTTACAGCACTTCTGGATAAGCCAAGGTCTTTCAGTAGGTTATAGAGAGATTTTGCTGGTATACCTCTCGCTCCCACTTCTACAGCGTATAAACTAACTACATAGCCGTTTTTTGTTAATTCGTTTAGGAGGTCGTAATACTTATTTTGTTTCATCGCGTGGTCTTTAGGTATATTAGTTTCCCACGGTACGGTAAGTTCTACAAGGACTATGCGTTTCGTAGCTCTAGAAAAAGGAAAATGTCCGGTCTGGATGACGAAACACCCACATCCTCTGGGATTTTGTAGTGCTTTTCATACGTGTCCATTAAAATAGTCCAATCAGGTGCTGTACCCAGGATTGAGTAAGGCTTGTTCCTGGAGTTTGAAGTTGAGCCTTCTTTTACAAAGTTAATTTGTCTGTTGTTTGTCGTCAATCCCTTTTGGGCTCTAGCTACCGAAAGGCTCATGGCTTCACGTATGATTTCAAGTACTCTGTCATGACGCCGTGAGTAATGACCCCATTAAGGAGCACCTTGCATCCCACCAATATGTGCCTTGCTGTACATATCGCCTCTCCACAAGTATAGCAACATTTTTCAGAGGCTTTTCCCCACCTTACCAAGTTACTCTGGTCAGGAGGGTCATTTGGAATGCATTTAGATAAAATTTTAATAAGGCAGGGGACCAGTCATAGATCAAGGTGCGCCATTTTAGAGCTAATGGGATACAGAACTCACCTATGGTTAACCACTCACTTTGCATTTCTAAATTCATAGCGTGCACTTTGTAACTGTCATTTTCGTCTTGTTGTAGAAAGGTTTTACCATGTCTCGGTCTTCCCTTTTTTTTTCTCGCACCCAACCCAGCAGTATTTACTTGTGCACCTGCCATAAATTGTTTATGGAATTGAAGTCTAGATTCCAGGTCTGAAGCAGTTTTGTCTTTTGGGAGAGATGTAATTAATTCGTCTTGCGACTTTCCCAAAACATGCGTTTTTGTAACTCTTAGGTGTTTGTAAAGTTCAGACGGTTTCTTTAGTTTCAGCCCAAAACTATTGTGATCCCTAAAAAGAGTAGAGGGATCAGCCGGATGTGCCAATCCGAACCATGACTTCAATATCTTTATGACATTGGCATCTAGCTTTGCCAGGAGAGTTTTACCGATGTCATATACTAGGAAAGGCCAAGTGAGACGTGATGTGAGGTAGTTGTCATATATCCATGCTTTTTTGATATTGCTGATAGGCTGCTGGTCTACCTTATTGAGGTTGTTCATGAAATTTTCAACAACCACCTCTAATGATGGTGTACGTCCTTTGTGATCTATCTTTCTACCAAGAAATTTGAAAGGCACTGCCTCTGCAATTGTGGCAACTCCTTGGCCACTTATGGATTTATTGCAAGCTAAAAAGCTGTAAAACTTTTGAGAATGGTTAAATTGGTGTAGAGTTCTTCCTTGTTTATAACTTTAACATATAGAGACAAAATGTAAGTTCAACAAAGCCGTAAGTCCAATATTGTATTCGCTTTGTACGAGTACTTGTCTGCATTAAAGAGTAACACAATACAATAGAAAGAATATTATTGAAACTTAAACTATTGGTATAAATGACAATTAAAAAATGTATAAACAGTTTGGTAAACATAATGTGAAGAACTTGTTTTGCTGACCGTATCATCAGTCGGCCATATTTGCGGTCCACGACCTGCCTGCCAAAATTGCGATAGCAGATAATTATTTAGCCGATACGAAAAATTATTGGTTGCCCAACTGCCGACGAATCGGACCTCGCATTTTAAACAACTCAATTTTACTGCAAAATTGTGTATCTACCTAAATACTTGTCCAGTTTTGGGGCATTCATGAGGTGATACAAAGAGTACAGTTGTATTTAAGTGGCGCATTTTTTTATTTCAAATTGATTTTTGTTCTGTTATATGCATGTCCAACTGTGGTTACTTTTACGTCATGCAGCTAACTGTGTCGTATCTACTTACTATGTGTCATACAACTGCGCACTTTTTCATCATTTATTAATTTGAATCGTGTTTTTAGTACAATTAATAGGTACATTTTCACTTATATACAAGTTTGACAGCTTTTTGTCTTGTCTTTAATCTTTGGTGTTGACTTAACTAGGCTTGGCTTTTGCCGCAATTAAAGGTTTACACATACGAAATAATGTCAAATTAAAATTTTGTGGAAAGCAACAATCAATTGGCAAGTTTGGTTTGATCAAACTCCCATTGTAATTTCCTATCAAATTATTGGAAAATTGAAACTTGAAATCCTCGACACAATGCCGCGAGCAAGCGCTAATTAGATTATTAAAATACTTTATGACTTGCATAAGTGATAACATCATTTATCGTCAAGCCATCTTTCATGAAGTTTATAAATGGCAAATTTATCGTAATTATTCGCCCTTAGCAAAAATACACTCCATATACACAGCTAGTAGGTATATTAAGTCTGTATAAGTCTTCCAATTAAGAATAACGATCGCTTCAATGTACTTTTTCTCACTTAATTAATTCTTACCTTTAGTAAATAAATAAATGTAATAAGAAGCAGATGTTACTATAAAAACTGTGAGTATTTCACAATATTCGACCATTTCTGTTCTCGTAGACCATTATCGAAGTCATGCGACTTTATTTCTAAAAAACCTGAATGTACAAACAAGAAGTGGTAAGTTCGAGTAGAATTATGAAAATAACTTCTTAAGTAAGATATTGAATTTATTGTCGAAGGTACAGAATCATATTTTAATGTTTTATTGCTACATAGCGATCGTTATCGAGTTATTTTTATGTATCGATCAAGTTGACGATTCGACGCCGTATTAATATCGTTTTAATAAATTAAGATTCCTAGCGATGTTATGTAGTATAACGGTTTTTTTGGAGTTGGAATGCTGTTTCAGTATGTAGTCCGTATGATCTACTCGTACTAGCGAGTAAGTTTGTCGCGTTTAGGGTCGCCACGGACAAGCCCGTTGTCCGTCGTAGGTAAATTTCGGCGCGAGTAACTTCGCTCATGACTCTATTCTGCATCAGTTTTGCTAACTGAATGAAGAGATTATATGCAAAAAGTAAACTCTAAGTCTTCATGCAAAGATAGTGTTCCTAACAAACAGTATGTACTTCACCTAGGTATGAGTAAATAATGCATAAACTTAACAAAGTTTTGCCATCAACGAATCGACGCGCGCTTTTTACCCGATTGAAAGAAGGGTTATGTTTTTCGCACGTATCTTGTATGTTTGTAAATTTCTTTACTCCCACGTATCTTCCAAACGGCTGGATGAATCTTGACAATTAGAATATCGTTAGAATCGTTTCAATCACCCAAGTGTAATTATATAGAACAGTTGGGTTTTTTTTAAATTAAAGTTAGTAGTTGTTGTAGTCGGGCCACAGAGTTAAAACTCAAACAGTCTTGACCAACGAGTCTGTTCGCCGTGATTTTACCAGACAACAAATTGATTGATTAGCCTGATTGGCGTAGTTTTAGTCTTCTAGTTTTAGGTTAGGATTAGTTGCGTTTTATCAAAAACTTAGTCTGGGATTGGCAACATTGAATTTGAACGTGAATGTAATGCAAAAATTCAAGGTGCTGTTTAATTATAGATGGATAGCCTATTTACTTCTTTTATTTCTTTAAATACCTAAGATACTTTAAATATCAAAATATTGATAACTTTTATAGCGTGCCGGCCTGTAGGGGCGGCACAACTCATGGCGGTCACTTATAAGTACCTATCATATCCAAGTCCCAAGTCAGCAAAACTCAATGCATGGACATCAGCGTGTTACAAGGCTGTATGACAAGCCGGAAAAGACACAAATTTGCTTCCATTTATACTTATAACTTCTTTTTACGTAGAGACGGTCGGTAGGTTAGGTTGGTGTGCAGGTACCTAGGTAGGTACCTACACATGTATTTGCGTCAGGTGAAAGAATTCAAAAACATGTGTTAGCGTTTGAAACTCCCATAAAATCTTGATAATTATACAAGTTTATTAATAGCATATAATCATCCAGTAGCCAATTGATTCTAAAATGGCATGTCTCACATCAAATTATTTTCACACCTGAAGCCATCAAACTTTATGGTGTAGATCGGATCATCAACTAAATGGTAATCAAGCGTAAGCTTATCTATTGAAAAAATGTTAAAGTTAATATCAGAGTAAGTTTGCACATTTAAAATTGCTCAAGTCTATTAAAAACTGGTGTGAGCATGAAAAATTAATTATCTTATCAAAAAAATTACTTGCCTATGCGTCTTTCTTCCAAGTATAGGGTTTCTTAGACCATTTGTACAAAACCAATGCAACCGAAGCCAAAAAAGTGGAATGTGAAGCCAAATTATCAGCTATCTGGCCGCCATATTACATTATCTGGCAGCTTTGCTTAGTTTGGGGTCAAAGGAGCTATGTGTGAATTGACCACAAACATTAAAACAAATTGCAAAACAAAAACAGCTGGATCATCCCATGTCCACAGTTCAGGCGAGGTGGCGGTCAAGTCATTCAACCTATTATAGTTAGAAAAAAAGTTTCTTTATGTCCAAAGTGGGTTTTGGGGTGGAACTCTTGCGTTATTTTGTGGTTAATTCTTTTTTTATGGGGGTGATATTTTTATAACAAAATAGTAGGCAAAAGAAAAAAATTGTGATGGTAGAACATACACTTGCCCATAACAGTACAGTTATTTAAACATCAATAACTCTAGTTCTGTTTCTGTCTAGAAAAAATAGACTGGATAAAGAACAACGAAATTGTGATAGGGTGAAACTATTACCGAAATATATTTGGACGAGGATACCTATACAGTCTATCCGTGACAATACACTTAAAACGACTGCCCAACTTATTGTATAATTAGCATATAACCCGAATGAAATAACAAAAGTACAACGTTTTCTTGATCGCTAGTGATTTAGTTCGCGTTAAAAATAGGTCTCACACAGGTAATCACATAATAACCGGCTTAAACTCACGGCCGTCTCATCACACATTCAGGATCTTAATTAGACCAAAACTGAATAATTCATGATCGATTTATCAATACACTACCCTTGCGGCTTTCATTCTTATTTTAATTAATTGATATTCACCAGCGCTTTCTTATTAAAATATTGCAATTTCATATAGCTTCTGTAGACCTGTTTTGTAATAAAACAACCGAGCTACATGGATGCGGCGAATGCTCTTATATGAAGATACACATAATGTATAGTGTGCAATACGTCAGAGTTCGTGTTGTGTTATATTAGACTTTATAGTTGTTAGATTAAGGTTTGCTTTCTTGTGGTGGGTGTTGTTTGACTTAGGCGAGATGAAAGATCTGGTATGGGGGCTATTAAGCAAAAGCACGAGCTTCCTCGCAGCGCATGGCAACGAAACCTTGAATGCTGAATTTTATATGAACAGTTGAGTTTATTGTGTCGAGAAAACTATAGATTACTAGCAGCGCCCCGCGGTTTTACCCGCGTAGTTTGCGTTTCCGTAATTTTCATGTGATTAAATGTCTGAACGTTACAAAAATACGAATCAGTATCAGTTTTCAAATGACTTTTTTCGCACAAACATTACACTTTCAAATACACACACGTATTATACATATTAAGATTAGGATCATCGCCCCGCGTAGTACTCGTTCCCTCGAGTTTCCCCAAAAAATAACATACATGCTATTCCAGACTGCAATCTAACAATGTTTGAAATTACCCCTGATCAGTTCAGCCGTGATTGAGCAACAAACATCCAAACATCTCATTTTTTTTTCACATTTTTCACATTTATGATATAAGCAGAATATCACAGATATTTAGCTCACACAAGTCTTAAATAAACGTCGGGAATACGGCGACAAAAATCGAATTTGTAAAAGTTAAATTACTATACAAAACATACCATAAATTTCTCTAGAACGGCTTCTTCGCTAATCAATGTCTGTAGGATGAGCCAAACAATAGTTCCCAAGAACAGGGACCGAGGTTACCCAAAGCTAAGGAACGAGACAGGTTCGCCTCGATACGATCAGCACGACTAGGGTACCTAGATACCTATTTAGTACTAGATACTCGTACTAGTAATACGTCTGCCCCTGTAATTGGGCTTGTAGGTAAGTGCCTACCTATTACCTGTAGATGGAGGTTAAATGAAGGAAGCATCTATTAACCTTTGGAATTTTATGATTCTATCATTATCAAACGCGAGTAGTTACTTTCAGTAAGTTCCAAAATATAACGAAAATAGATCGTGTAGTTGCAATGTATTTTATTTCAAATAGTACCCACGCTCACATATTTATAATATTATGTATGTGTACTTATTTGATTTGTAGATCCGTTTTGTTATGCCGTTTCTTGTCCTTTCACAAGTACTAGGTTAAGACCAATTTAAGTGATAACACTGCCATTAACATGCTTCCATAACATTTTATAAATTTTGTCAATTATATTCAACGTTTTGTGGAATGTTTAAAGAGTAATAGTACTGTATGCTTAAATTATATTTCAAAAATAAAATATAGGTACCTAATGCTCATAGTACGTTGTTAGTACGTGGGTATATTTTATCTCATAAATGTTAGCTATATTTTTCAGGAAAGGTAAATGTTGTGCAAATAATGAATAGTTCTCATCAACATATTACATTGAAATCTAAATTACTGGTACCATAAAGTCGTTCACATAGTATTTCTGAGTCTGATTCAAATTATTGCTCAGTAGACTAATACTAGGTAAATGGTATAGAGGTAGACTTAGAAAATGTCAGTGTGTCCATAATTCTACTGCGTAGGTTTAATGTAGCAAACAGGGGACGAATTCTCGTTAATCTAACACTAATTCCATTGTAAACATATTGTTGGTATTTTGTATAATTAGAATATTAAACACTCGACCAATGCTTACATAATCATATCCACTATAAGCCGTTGCCAGTGTTACCACACATGATTATAATCTGACCACACAATAAACTAACCCAATACTATCAGTTAATCGAGTTAACCCTTAGTTCGATTCCCAATTTACGAGTTTAACGAATTATTTGCTCACCAACAGTTATTAATTGTCGACCAAGAGGACGAATTCAGGGAGGATTATCAATGGTTTTATTTTACAAAAATGTTTAAATACAGTTGCAAAGCACTATTTTTTTTACATTAAACAAGAATAATATTGATTTATTAATACATTAACAATGAACATAGTTTAATTAATATTATTTGTCAAATTATATAGGTATTATATAGGTATATCTGGTTATACAACCTACTATTTTCCATAGTTTGAAATGCAATTTAAGAGATCAACGAATTATATGCTCATAAACATTTATTGTTTCGAACAAAAAGGATCAACTAGGAAGTTTTTAAATATTTTTTTGTACTAAAATGTGGTAAAGCATTGAAATGATATTATACTCCCATAATAAAAGCTTTAGCCATGTTCACACAAATACATTATCTTAAAATCTTGAAGAATGATCTGTGACGGTATCTTACTAAAGAAGGATATTTGCTTTGTAATCGAACAATAAACAATAAACATAGCCATACTATCACTTAATCCAGTTAACCCTTAGTTCGATTTGCAATTTACGCGTTTAACGAATTATTCGCTCGCCAACAGTTGTAAATTGTCAAACAGGGGTGGAATGAGGTATGATTCTGAAAGGCATAAGTTTATAAAATTAAAAAGTGGCACACAAGTACTCAGGCATCTTGGAATAGCTTATTAATTAGACCTAAATATGTATTCAGAAATAAAATATTTCAGTGCGGTAATAATATGGCTACGCGATGAAATCACGACACTTCTTCAGCAATCTTCAGATTATTAAATAATAATTATCATGAAGTCAACAAAATGTTTTTCTTTCCATAAGTAAGCCGGAAAAGTAAACAATCCGAAGAAAAAAGCTACATACTTCTTGAATTTAAGTTTTTGCTCTATTAAGTGAAATGTTAAATTCCATTATGAGAAAATAAATTATTTGAGCAGAAAACTACATTTAACAAAATCGATCACTATCGAACATTCTCTACTGCCCCACAAGCCCCAACCTAGATACGGTCCCGCTACCCCGGACACAGCAATAAAGCCAGGAGTACACTAGACGCAATAAACTAACCGCTATTGCTACCCCAAGCTATATACCGCTTTATAATTGTTGCCGATAATGTACCGGTTAAAATTATCGACTACATACCCAGTGTTTTGACGTAAATGTAATATGTCCATGGAATCTATTTATCTTATAGCATAAATGTTTAGATTAGGATTTTAATGCTTACTTCTACATAACAGTTAACTTAAGTTTTGTTTCATTATGCTAAACTCAGGTACTTATAATTTAAAATATATTATTGTCTTATTGTACATGACAACCCAACTCAATAACTATGTTGAATCGATTAGCCTCTGGTAGTAAGGCTGCCCGTAGAGCTGGTGGTCGTGGGTTCATTTCCCACTATAATTGTGTGACGAACACAAATATTTATTTTCTGTGTGTCATAAGTACCTATATATTTACGATCATATACCTAAGTACGTTTTGTGTTGGTTATCTGGGTCTCATAATACAAGCGTAATCTCGTTATAAGTTTGAGGCTGTCAGGTGTTCTGTGAGAAATGTCGAACAATTTATATTTATCGCCAGCCAAAATCTTCAAACTGAAAAAGCTTATGTATGTTAAATAAAATTGTTTGATTAGGTATTTCAAGACTGAAAAAAATTATACCGGTTTTATGAAAATTCTTTATCAGTGTAGCGTGGTGGATTGCGGCCCTGGCACTCTTCTTGTGAAAAAAAGCCTAAAGTCTCATTTGTGTAATCAAGTTGTTGATTTTGTTTTATGATAACTAGGGTACTCGTATTATTGTCTAAAATTTATTCAGTCAGGTTTAATTTAAAACAAAAATATTTTTAAAACGCCGTATGACAAAACTTCACTTAACTTTATCTGATGAGTTCATTTTATAGAAGTAACATTTCTTTATACTCCATACTATAACATTGCTCAAATATTGGACAAGTTTTTGGCTTGCGTTTATAAATAAAAGTTTTCAAAGTTTTCTAATACGACGGTTAAATTAAAAAGAAAAATTGATATATATGCTTGTAGATATTTCTTTAATGTTATTAAGTAATTTTATTTATGTATCATGTGAATGATCGTTATTAATAACCGGTTATTAAACTAATAAAAACAATAATTATAGAGTTTCAATTATTAATAAGTACTCAGAAAACAATGAATGAGAGTTTCACACGTATGGTAAATTATGGACTGTTTCCAATTAATACATAAAGCAATAAAAACTGCACATAATGTTTCTGAGTTACATCAACCACCTCATTTACTGTTTGCTTAAATACGATATAAAATTATTGTATATGTGGAAAATAAGCTTTATTGTCTTTTCGCTAGCGGGATAGTTCTAACCTTTTTTTAACAATGATAGGTTAGGACTTGACCTCACTCTCGCCTGATCTTAAGCAACAATCCGTTTTAAAATAGAGCATACTTACTCGTACCTAGAAGACACCGATTTAATCTCTTGAAGACACAAAGATTGTATTCATCCAAGATTGTATCATTTCCTAAACATTTACTGAAGAAAACGTGGCGGCCCAGTGACTGGACGTTTCTGAGTTTGTACCTCTAATAAGACTAGGAGTATAGTCGGTGCTGCGTAGGGTCTACGAGGCCGATCACCAGGCTCTAAATACCCTTGGGGCCGTGAACTTAAGAGCCCAACCCCGGTAAAGAGGACCATCATCGGAACCGGTTGCCATCCTACCCCAATGGGATGAAAATAAGACAAACAAGAGAGTACTGTACTGCTAAGGACAAGTGTCTTTCTTACCACATACTTTGTCCCGTCACTGCATAATTAAAAAAACACGTAACTACATAATACATATTTAGTTTTTAAACTCTTTCTAAAAACATTGCCTACAAGTGACAACTAACATTCTCTAAATCGCAAAAACTGGTAACGCTAAAAAGCAGACCGTTCAATGCAGTTGCCAATCACATTGTTCTCTCAACGAGGGGCGGCAGCGTGTAGGTACGTAGCTGCCATACAACACCGGTGGCAGGGTTTACAATCATTATGGGACGTCGTAAAACTGACCAATAAAAGTTCATTATTGGCTTGTTCGTCCCAACTTTTATTTGATTACTTGATTAGTTTATTACGGGTGTAAAATGCAACTAGTTCGTGTGATTATGACTGAATGTGTCAAGTAGCTTGTAAAGCTTGATAGTTTTATGTGGTTGCCGTTTATGCTCGTGTGTTTATTGGGGATTGATGGAATTTATCGCGATTATAACTTTATGAAGTGTTTGAAATGAATTTGACTTAAGTCTTGAGATATTATTAACGTTCATTTGATTTTATTTTCTACGGTATATTCTGATATTATAGCTCCTATTAAGTTTTATTTTTTGGTAGTTTTATTGTTTTATGAGTGTTTAGTGTTGCATGTTACAAGAATGTAAGCTAACGAAAACTTATTATCTAAAAAAAGTTACAGCTTAAATAGATAATTTTATTTCTTCAAGTTTGGCTTACGTTTGACCACAATGTTACCTGTGGTTTACTAAGTAAAAATTAACAAATTTTAGTTAAGTAAAGGACACTTCAGGATTTTTGATAAAGACTCCTTTCAAAGCTCTTTGAAAATTCACGTAGAATTCACGTACGAAGACTATAGATATCTATTTATTGAGTCTTTAACATGGAGTATCGGAACTGCTTTAACATTCGAAGTGTACACTTTCAGCACAAATAATTACCGCTAGTTAAAATTAAATATGAGTTATAATTTTCCACATTTTCTCACGAACGGGACCACTATCTTAATAAATATTAATACGCTCAGCTTCTGAGAACTCGTTGACTGATGGTCAAGTATCACAGCATTAAATTTAAAATTACTATATATTAAATAGCCGATGAAAATATAAATGTGCGAGTCAATTTGACATTTGATGGGCGTGGTGCAATTTATGCAAAGTGTTTTGCCCCCAGCGACAAATTAGCATACAGTGACAGCCCTGAACGGTAGCTTGCATTGACCGCTACTTACCTAATTGCACTGCTTTCTTATTATGATGAGTAGCTGGTTCTTAAATAGATTGATCTGGGATTTATGTTATTAGGACGAGAAAATTTAATTCAATATTACTTAATAATACACAATAATATATACAGTAATAATACAATTTAACTAAAGAATAAAATGCATGATAACTTTATATTAATCCCAAGTTACTTCATTAGTCTGGCAAAAAATTGGCCAACCGAATAGTGAGACCAAATCGTAGGTTTAAAGGTTGGCCATCGCCATTTACCGAGGCAAGGGGCATTTTTTAATGTACACTTTTACGTCGAGAACAGATTCTGAACTATTATTTCTAGTTTTAATGAAACAATTTCTGAACAAACATTGTAGAATATATTTAATTAATATTAGAATTTTATGATTGATGGTTTGTACACCTGTGCACAATTATGTTTGAGATTAATTAGGCAGTCTGAATACCTGGACGTCGGGATGTAGGCCTGTTTATTTCTGTAGCGTGGCTGACGCATATATTATGGTAGCCATTTTGAGACGAGGCATTTACTTCGATGAAGGATAACGTGGCGCAATATGACCCTTTAATCGACACCGGATCACCTTTATGTTTGAGGTCTTATTTAATTGATTTTTATGGTGTCGGTCCGTGTCCATCCTCATCTAACTTTTGCTAACCTAACCTAAAAATTACAGAGCATAGACATAAAACATCTAAGGTATATCTCTCGGTGACGAGCGCAGTATAGTACTAGGTAATGATTTTGACTCTACATATTCCAATAGCTGCGTGTCGCTGTGCTGTTACGTGGCAGGCGTGTTGTTTGCCATCAGGCACATGTCCTGCTCGTCTCGACTCCATACTAAATAAATAATAACCTATTCAAACTTTGGGTAATGTCAAATCGATATATAAATTTATAACATTTCAATTTGTTAAACGATGCCGTCGTATATTTAACTCAACGTATTCCGATTATTTGCTTGGCTTTGGCTTGTAATCTAGCAAAATTTTAAAAATAAGTCACACAAAGCAATAAGTAAGTACCTAGATATAAATTTGTCGTTTGTGATGTCAAATTAAGTAGACAAAATTTTAAATTTAACTTATGGATTAAAACGGTTCGTCATTGTAATCTACTCACCTATATACGTAACTAAAACATAGTGCAGTATGTTTCATTGATTTAACTCTACTTGCTATGTAATTTCCCATCAAACGTTTGCTTTGCTTAACTTGAAAAAATAAATACTTAGGCTATTTTTGTAACCAACAGTTAGCTTCCCTCACAAACATTTCAATGGGGAATTAACAATAAATCGTTCAAGACGTTTTAATTGAAGTTGGACGTTTAATCCAGGCCTACTGCGCATGCGCTTTTCATTGCTTATTCAATTTTCTCGTATTTGTACAGTTCAGACACGTACACCTGTATTAAGAGTACTTATAATTTTGAATAGTATAAATTCTTATCGGATCTGGTATTTTTGGCGCTAACAAGAAAATTTGATTGATTCAGTAAATCTGATCAAACACAGCTTTGGTTACATCGCAAAAACAAGATCATTATGTTCTTCTACTTCGTTCATCATATTTCTAACTCCAGTGACTAGGTAAGTACAAATACCTAAGTATAATAAGTAGGTACATTACCTAACAAAACAGGAAGCTGAAAAGATTCTATACACACCAGAAAAATTACAGTGAAAACAATTTAGATAGTGACTTAAACCTAGTGCCACGTTTCCAGTGATTTTGTCTAGGGTACCATTCAGCAAGGGACTTTATATATAGGTATGAAGACTTGTAAAAAACATGATATCGTAAGTCCTGTTTCACGAAAAAAAAAGTTTCACTCTCCATCGGTTTTCACGAACATTAAATATTACAACACGAAAGAAAAAATCCTTTTTCTGAGCGAAAAATCGTTCCGCGACCCAGTTTAATCAAACCGAAACAATACCGCGGAAAAGGGAATGTTGGAGGGAATAAAGTGCTTGAGATAGAGATAAATTAGGCTATCTCTGGAGACGAATGGGGAGGAAAAAGTTGAGGGTTTAACCCTTCGGAGCCACTTTCGATCGGGTGCGGCCGGGTCGGGATGTACCTACTGTATTTATTTAGTACTAGTCTAAAGCCAGTAGGTAGTTTAAATAGCACAAAGTTGTGACAATACTATTTAACACCATCAGTCTGGCTTCATACCAAGCAAATCTTGTAGCATGGAAGCTGACCAGCTGATTTAGTATTTACACACAATTTTGAATGGGTTCATACGCACAAAAAATATTTGTACGAACAGCGAGACACTGATCAACCACACAAATGTATATCTGGGAATCAAACCCACGACCTATAACTCAGCAACCGGCTTAATAAATAAATAAAAATTGGTCTACAATTCACACACTACACCATTTGACCCCAAACTAAGCAAAGCTTGTACAATGGGAGCCAGATAGCTGATATAATACTTATATAGTTGTAAATACACACTTATTATACATAGAAACTCCCAGACACAGTACAAATATTTGAATAAATATAGATTCCATGTTTCTAGACATTTATCCATAATATGATATGCCATCTCGTCTGACGCTATCTGAGCGACACGAGGCTAGTTTTCAAGGTAATGTTAGAAAGCTAGCAATCTAGTACTACGAGTACTAGCTTCGTGTAGACAAAACTAACATTGTGTAGCGTCTACACGGAGCTAGAAGTACCTACTAGCTTGCTATCCTAACTTGACGACGAAGACGATGCGATTTCGTCTTAAAAGTTGATATGTTTCTAATTAAATCGTACCTATCCATTACCCAAAGTATTTATTCCGATAGTACATGCACAGATTGGTATCAGTTCATGTGTTAATCAAAACTAGTGTCGATAACTTTATTTGTATATTTATTATTCAAATATTCAAACCGAAGTCCCCGAAACTATGTTCAATAGATTAATGTTACCGGGCCTTAGAAAATACGTGATAGTGTTAATTAAACAAAATAACGGTACCTATCCCTTACACACATACAAATATAAACCATTAATAGTAGACCTCCGAATTTCCAGTTGATGCCAATGAAAATATGGAGTAAGAATTTTGGGGCAGCTCCAAAAATTCTGGTCAGAGAAGTCCGTATGAGGCGCTACCGTTGGCTCAAATGTAAACAATATTTACAATTGGAATACTGATTACTTTTTCTAATCTGATACATTTTTTATGCAAAGAATGATAGTACGAGCAGCATAATTTTTCCAAAGTTTTATCAAATTCTGAGTTAAAAGTTTTCACTTCTATCAGCAGTTCCTATGACTGCCAATTTTTTGTTTGAACGCGGTAAGCGATTTTAAACATTCTTTCACCGTTGCATATTTACGAGACTCAGAGTGCTGGATGTTATATTAGCTACGTACCACGGGCGAAGCCGGGACGGATTGCTAGTTCACTAATAATGAATTATGAACTGAAATTTTAGCATAGAACAGATAATAATATTTTAGTGTCCTTTTATAGAACAACTAGTTCCATTAAAACCTCATGCGAGAAACATATAGGATTTTTTAAATTCTCTTCCGTTGTCGACTATAAGAACATCCAGTAGCCCCCATTTCGGGAGGAGGCACCAACTCAACCAAATAATTGCTATTCTATTCACACCGAGAGGACGATTTATGTCCGGAATTATTTCCTTGTTGTTTTATTCGGGGATTTGTCACTCACCCCCGCTTTTATAATTAGGTACCCCTAGATATAAAGTTACTTCAACTTTCTAGTTAGAATTTATGGAGAGATCAAATCTTTTTGTCATGTTTATTGTGACTTGTGTGTATTTTATGATTTTTTTAAACGAAGCCCTTATCGTTCGTTACACACTCTGAGTGCATAGGAGTTAAGCCGAAACAAGTCTAGGTAATAAGATTTTTTACGACACTACTAGCTATAGTTAGAGTAGGTACCTAGTGTATGGACTTCGTTTCATTTTGGGTGTTCATACTCCCCTCTCTGTGATTAACTTTATTTTAATTTTATTATAATATTACTATCTTATGTATTACCTACTTTTTACTCGTATAAGTTTCATATATAGGTGTGTTTGGGCTATAGATATCAATTCCACCTGAAAGCAAAGTTTTCAAGTTTGCCCCATTGCGTTTTCAAATTAAACCAGTGAACAAAAATATGAAGTGGCGCCATCTAGTCAAAATAGTTTCCATTGTCCTCTTCACTATATCATAAAATACACATTTTTCGTAAATTATTCAACTTCATTCGATGCTTACTTTTACTACATGTGATTTCATTGCAATAACTATTAATACTAAACTATAAATTTGAAAAATACATGGTCTTTTTACTGTTGTTCGGTTTGTAAATGTGGTTGGCCATTCCTGAAATCAACAAACAGAACCTTGAGTAATGTGAGCCACATGTTAGTACAACAGCATTGTGACAGATGGCGCTGATCATAAACATTGGAGTGCGCCACTGTCAGCTACGGCAAAAAGAAGAAACTTTGATGCCAGGCTTGTCGTTCGGTCGTTCGAGCCGTCAGGCGGGTGTTCAGTGAATGTTTACGATGCAATTTACGGTTCGTATATTGCGAGGCACTTCATATAACACGACAATACACTCGGAGAATCCTCATTTTTGCTGTTTGAGTTTATTTAATTTTCCTTTTGTGAATTTCTCATTCATTTTTAAAACACCTTAGCAGTTTTATACCTGCAAGGAGGGTTTTTGTAGAGGGATGTCCGTGTAGTATGGGCGATAATTAAATAATTTGAGGATATTAGAGAATTGTATATTGAAGAGTTGTAAATAGCTACACCATAATTAATGATAATACGTGTTTTTATTAATTTGCGCACAAATCTTCGTAACATAAAATATTTAGGAATTATGTCGCATAACTGCAATGCTGCACTCTAGCGTCATCAAGCGAAGCAATAAAGCATCAGTTTAACGACATGACTACTCTGCCGAGCGACCTCAAATGACTCATAAAAAGCTTCATCCAGCCGTTCACAGATGGCAGCACGAGTTTCAGCATGAGAAGCGTTGGAGACAAACCTTTCTGTTGTAATTTATCATGGAGCTATCAGCTTATTTTTCGAACCATACTTCGTTGTCGCTTGGGGGATTTTTAGTTACACATTTCTATCAATTTTCTTATGAAGTTGTTCACTTTGTGCGCCCTCTGCCGGTAGTTTAAAATTATATTTTACCTTTTCGCGCCATCTTCGAGAATTCAGGCACGGGACTCTGAGGTTATGGTTTTATTGGGTTATAAAAGTTACGAGTTACGACTCCGACCGTCGAATATGGAGATATCGGAGGGTGAATGGGCGTGTAAGACAAGAAAACGACTTTTATTGTTTGTAAATTGGCTGTAAAATTATGAGTTTGGTCGTATTGTGCGCAATCACGGCGATCAGCTGGTTTGATGGGGATAAATCACTTTATTACCGCAAGTGGTGGTTTATGAGACTATAAAGATTCATTTGAATGGGCGTCCGTGTGTCTGCCGCGCCGAAGTGCTAATGTGTCTAGCTGACGTTTTTTTATTGCCTTCATAGATTTATTGGACGCAATTTAGGAAAACATTGATAGATAGGAACTATTATAAACGTTAATAGAACTTTAATAGCCTTAATTTGGTATTCCATCTCGGACCTAGCTAGTGATCGATGTCGTGTTATTTTTTTTAATGGGGTTCAGGTTTTATTGTTCTTTTTTCGACAATACACATAAGTACTATTACTTATACTGCCAAAGATAAGTACTCAAAATTTGCTATTATGTTGAATTTCCGTAAGGAATCCGATATTATTGTTGTTTATACCTGGATTTGACATAAATATTGAATAAAGTAAATCGATATTGTTCCGCTACTCCACCACAGATGGCGTTCTAAGTTTCCTGAGAACTCGTATTATTATCTAAAATCTGATCACAAAACAATAAACACACTAAAAAATATAGACTATATAATATTTATATATAAGGTAACTTCTACAGAATTTTTTAGCTTTATGATTTCCTAAATTTTAAAAAGTAAAGAGTACCCAGCTAAGCAACATTATAACAACTTCTTATAAACCTAATCTCAGACGGGAAATGTGTGACCTACAACCTACGTTCTAAATTACTTAAATTACGAATAGATCTTGTCTTGATCTTGTATTGCTATTTTTCACGAAGTTTAAAAAAAATCTGGATCAATCAATCAATCAAGAAAGTACTACTTACCCTAAGCATAAAAATGTGCAACAAAATCCAAACAATTTGTTAACCGTGCCATAACATTATCTCAGATAGTGCTGTAAAGTTAACCGCCTGTTAATTGTTTGTTTAACGACATTTTTACGATCAACGTCTCGTTAACTTTGACGTTTACGATCGGTTAACACTCTGCCGTGATTGTCGGGTTGACATAACAACTGGTTAAATTGATTTTGTAGGTAAACATTTTTTATTCATCTGTATTTCTTGAAGTGGCCAGTGCTGGCGTTTTTTCTTTAGTGTTTTTTATTGGTAGCATATTTGCTAGATTTTAAGAATAATTACCTATGATTTGTGGATTCGACAAAATGCTTTCGTAATATGACAAATACAGCATTTATCACATGCATGATACTGAAAGTCTAACGTCACTATTCGGTTCAATGTTTTTTTAGAGGTGCTTACGGTAGTTGGTGTCATGGTCTCTACTGCCCAGTGCCCATCAAACTTTGGGCTGCCACAGAATTCGTAAGACCTCGTTTCTATGTGTAGATTAAAATGTTATTTTTTTAAACTTAAGTATGACTTTAGATGTCCTCTACTGCATACCGAACTTCTAGCGCTGTATGCTTACGGTCTTAATAACCTAACCTATGTATCAAACTATACTTAGCTACATTACATACCTATGTAGAGCATACCGGAAAGCATGCTCTAAGATGTACGTGTTATTAATATAAAGTTTTGTATTTATTGTAGAAGATATTGGCAAATGAGGACACATGCAAACCCTTCAAACGAAGGGTTTTATTATACGTAGGTAGGTACCTACTAACAATGACTGTAGCGTTGTAAGCTAAGTGTGCTTAGCCGGCGGTGATCACTTACTATCAGGCGGCTCTTCGCTTATTGTCTACTACTATTATGTAGGTAATTAAAAAAAACTGTGTCAAAAGGTTGATACCTTTTGGCACGGTTTTTTTAAATTACCTTATAACTTGTTTCAAACATCTCATAGTAGTTCTATCCATCATTGAAACATTAACACCTTATCATTAAATCGACAAACGCTTAAATATCGGATGCGTTTATTTATACAGAAACTCGGCTATGACTCATTTGAAATCTATATTAAAATTTGAAAACAATTTATTGAAATCCTAACGAAGTAGCTCTACCAAATTTGTGTTACTTATAATAAGTGTAATATCACACACATCTAAATTTTAAGGTGTTAGTTCCTTACTTCTCAATTGCCATGGAAACAATGGTTTAGAAATTCTAAGTTCCATTTTTGATACATGGGTAATTCAGTTATTATTTATTTAGTTGATTAGTCATTTATTTATAAATAGATAAGACTTTTTCTGAACTATACTTTCATAGATTTCAGTTTTTAATTTATTATAAGTACATATTTTGTTTATTTTTTAGGACAGACCGTAGGTTATGGCACAAACTTTTTCTTATTTCGTAATAGTTTCTGATCTATTTTGCATAGACAATATAGACAGGGTAAAATATGTCTATTTATGTAGACGTTTTAATATAGGTAACACAAAAACTGTGTGGTGTAAGTAGGTAACACTTGGTGTCCTTTAGTTCTCACTTCTCAGTTGAAGTGTGAACAAAGATAGAAGCAAACTCATAAGTACATTACTTTAATTGCAATCAATTCCAAACTAGCCTCGCCAGCGGGTATTAGTTAATAAACCAAGCTGAAGCGAGATAAAAAACATTAATATAATTGAGTAGAAGCAAGACAAAAAATAAATCAAGTCCCAGAACAGTGGAGGAGAGGCGTTATTTATGGATGCACATTTGGGATGAACGGCCTCGAATAAAAACAAAATAAGAACAAAGTAAGGATAAAAAAATGCTATTTCCTGGTAGGTTATTATATTAATGTTTTGGGCCTCGTTTTGTTTAATTCTTTCAAGTTTTTGAACGAGTTCGTTGCTTGGAACCTTTTTAGTGAAATTTTACGCGCCAAAAGCTTACAGAAACTGAGTGACATGTAAAAAGACTCGTTTGGAGTTATTTTGAAGAAATTTTTCGCACTTAAAAAAAATTCAACGCGATCTGATAAGTAAGTTTTTCTGCAACAAAATTCATGGAAAATGTTTTTATTTAGGTAGGTTTTATTTTTATTGAGCGTGCATTTACCGTCTTGAAGCCCTATTCTAGAGGTAAAACACGTTTTAATATTACAAATAAGTACTTACTTTACAGATTTTAAATTATTTAAGCGATTTTACTCACTTAGTTTCCGTTTCTTGCGATAATAAGTCTATTCTAGATTATCTGTGTTCCGAATTTCAACCCGATCCGTTTAGTTGTTCCGACGCGATACAAATATCTTGGAATATAAAGTATTTGCTTTACCCTACTCTATGTCACAAGTTTGAAGATGGCGCGATAATCAAACACCTTTTGATCGTATCAACGATTCAAAATGATAGAAAAAAATAAAATAGAAACCATGTTTTTCGCGACAGTACCGCCTATCGGTATGAGTAAGTTATGGCCGCGAGGGTGAGTTACACCCTGCTTAGGTCACGTGGCCCGACAAGGACGGCGATACAAAAAACTGCACCGGAGAAAGGAGGACGTAAAACTTGGGGCGGCAAGTTATCTTCGTTCCATTCAACTCACACTCGGTCCCAAACGTCCGTGTAGATCAATAAAACTACTTTATCTCTTTTTGGCACATCCCTCGTCCCGTCCGCGGATTCCTTGAACGATAGTTGCATCATGCTTTCTCCGTAAAAACAAAAACACTTAAAAATACTGGCTGGTGACAAAAAAAAAAACAAAAGAAATAAAAAAAGAACGGACGTTAGTCATAAAACAAGCTGACTTCAAAAATTGGAACGCACCGAGACAAATTCTTAAAAAGCGATCGAACGTTTTGTTCCATTTTCAAAGGAAACACCGATAATGCAATTGTCGACCGCTTTTTTACAGCGTAAGGTCGCGTACGGGCTTTTTATCCGTGTTTACAAAGGTAAACGGCCATAAAATATTATTACCAGGCTATTAGGAAAGAGCCACAGGTAGGTACTCGGTTTAGTACATTGCTGGTGCACCGTACGGGTAGTTGTAAGTAATTGTAGCTGTTAATTTCGCGTTAAAGTGATTACGTGATTTTGTGGAGTTTGCACGTGATTTCGGTACGTAATTTGAGTTGGTCATATCCCGTTACATGCATGAGAGCGTTTTATTGCCCACTGCATTTACATTGAGGGTTGGTAATGGCGGTTTAAATATGAATCTCGGATAGAAGCCGTGGTATTTTGTAAATCCTTGTATTACTGATCAAAATTTAAATGGTTTAATATGTCAATGTAAGTTTATTTTTATCACAAAATTTGTGTTTTTCATAATTTTTGTGGTGGCACTTTTTGCTGATTCCGCCAGAGTGACACACCTTTGCCAGCTACGAGTATTTTACTGCTCCGGAATAATGCGCGATTATTTCTGTGTTCCGATTTGAGGGGTAATGTTACCAGAGAATTTACAGTGCAAGGAGGTTAACCATCTTTTGAGCAACAATAGATAAATTTCTATCATGAATTATAATTTATAATCAATCAATATTTATGTTCAAGACCTTTTTCTAACTGATTCTCCCTGACAAAAACAATCTCATCATAATGTAATAACTTATTGTTTTTCGGACAGTTATTAATTAATTTAGTATGGAGTTTTGTAGATTAAGCCTAACAACTTCTTTGGATAACTTCTTAAATTTATTGAATCATTCACACATTACACTGTTATTGTTAATTACGGGATGTTTAGAGGTGCTCATGGTGTTTGAAACTAAATCGAAATTTCGGAGACTCGCACCACCTAACGATATCATCCCATATATTTTATTTAAAAAACAATGTTACATCACAAAATCCCCTTTGTGTAAAAAACCCACAGAATAAACGCCGTCTCTACAAACTTTCGTAGCATATTTTCCTTGGAAAGTGTTCCGGTACCCCTAATAAAGTAATTACATCCAACGCGGAAGATATTTGTTCCGAGGCAGTCACCGTAAAAATTATCCTAAGTGTAAAAGAGAAGCAAGTATTTAACTTTTTCACTGTTTTTGTGAAGAAAAAATGGCATTAGACTTGACGACAGTCAACTGGTAGATTTTGAAGAAAATTTTTCATTTTCTACGATAATTATTATTACCTATATTCTTAGTCCGAAAACTCATTACGGGATATGGGCTGTTATTATATGGTATAATATGGTGGATCAAATCCCCGATGAACACGTTAAGTTTACTAGTAAATATATGCGTAACCATCATCGAAATACCGGGAACTCTATCAGGGAAACCACGGTAAATATATCATTTTTTATTTAGACTACAGCCACATAATGGATTAAGAAAAAAAAACATTGGTTGTCATAGTAACTGCCGATATAGGTGAATTAAACATTTTAGTAGGTAGGTAAACCTACTAAACAGCTCTCGTGTTGCACAATACTGTTGTTGTAAAAAGCGTCTTCGCAGTTCCGCCGCTCTGTTGCTCCGCTGCCGCTCCGATGCTACGCTGCCGATCGCATGTTGGTGACGCGTAACCATAAAATGTTACCATATCAAAAAAATCGCAACGAATCTAAATAAGTGTTGACTTCAATAACTGCTCTACGACAATTTCTGGGATTAATTCTATTCGTAGTCCAGCTATACAAACAAATATCTACGAGTACATGTCTTTACATTTACCTAAACACATGTGTATGTTTAGATACATCGCGCTTTACACGAATATTATAACATTACCTGTCTCCAGTCTAGCCAGTCTATCTTAAAACTTGAAGTACAGAAACGAGGGCCGCGTTCATACTTATATCTTTCGTATCAAACAAAAGTTTGGTCACGCTTAATGCCTTTACGACTGCCAGGGGTGACATAAAGAAAATGAAAAACATTTTGTATTATTCTTGTTGCGCTCTTACGCGGGCAAGTTGTAGAACCCTCGGTAGGATGGTTTCAGAATCGCGAATTGTCGCGTACTAAGTTGCTGGACCCAAAGTTGGTAAAATGTAGCTGACTGAACATTTTCTTGACTGCACTATAGCAAATTTTAAGATACTAGCAGCGCGCGATAAAAAGTAGCCTATGTGTTCTTTCTCACTAAAATATATCTATGTTCCAAATTTCAGCCTGAACCGCATTGACGGCTCAACGTTATTGAGCAATAAACATCCAATCATTGACATTAATACTATAAGTAAAGTCAAAGTTCTTTATAGATAAATGTACAATTTACACGTCAATAATTAGTAGGAAGAATGTTACAGTGGTTAATTGGTGGAGCAAGTTGTTGATATTTCAAAATACTCGTAAAAATGGTGCAGTAGAATACGTTGAACAAATGGGGGAACTCATCACTACGTAGCCACGGTATGGAAAATCTGTAAGTAACGATGGATGTCAGTTACTCTTTTTACACAAAAACTATTGAAGAGATCTGGATGAAATTTGGTAAGTACATAGATAGCGAATATAGTGTTATAACACATAGGGCAATTTTCATCTCGGAACAATAATGGCATCGGAAACTAAGCGGGGGAAACCGCGGGGCGCTGCTAGTAATATTTGTAAATTAACTCGAAATTTTTTGACTATGTACAGAGACAACTTGCTACCGTCACATATTGATTCCGTGAGTGAGCTACTACGTTCCTCTTTAATTAATGAATAAACTAACTTATTTTCGCCTAATACATATAATTTATGCAAACTAATCATTTCGTTGCCATGGGAACCACTAATCTTAAAAGCCCTTGTTTTAATCTAGTTAATGTACTTACTTTTTGAAATTCATCCAAATCTGTTCAGCTGTTATAGAGATACATAGAAACAAAAGTACAACTACACGCTTACAAACCCATCAAGTTTTATGTTTGTATGAATAGTCTGATATGTTCTGTCGCAACACTGCGACCGGCCTAAAACTTTTCCCTCAGTTGCCAACGGTTCTGCTTAGACAAATATCCGTACAAACTAGTTACGTGTTTCGACTCACACAGACTCTCTTTATATTTATCGTCTATCCAAACACACGAATAATTCAATCGTAAGTACATAAATTTAATTATACACTCACGAAAATATTGTCTTTTTATAATTCAGTATCGATATCATTAACTTGTTTAAAATATTGCTGCGTTTTACGAATGTATAATTAATTTATGCTCAGGCATATTCATGAGACTTATTTATTTTAGTCGAAAATTGACAAAATATTTTAAAAATCTTGATTTATCTTGCCTATTTTCAATTTTCGTTGATAAATATTTAAAAGGTAGCTTAAAACGTGGATCTAAAAATTAATTGATCATGTTGGAAATACGACTCGATATATTTTCTTAAATTTAAAATAAATTAAAATAATGCGTTCATTAACTATACTATAACCATTTATGCATCCATATATTATTTAGTATAAAGAATTGATTTATCGGTGGCTGTCCATCTTTACTTAGGACTAAGTAGATACTCATGCTGGTCACGTTAGGAAGACTTTAGGTTTTTTTTATTAACAAATAGTTATTAACAGATGGTAAGCTATTTGCACTTACATAATAATTCAGTACCACTGTCCAGCACTACACTGAGCTCGTTAGCCTGAGAAATAAGATGATTTATCTCCTTACCTTGTAGATATATAAAATGAAAACAGCACCATTAGAGGACGTAAAAGAACCGTATTTTCCTTACAAATGTGCTAACGCTACAAAACTTAACGAAGACGGTTACGTATTTTTTCTATTGATAGTCACTGCATAAGTACTACATAAAGAATACAACATAAAGAATCGAATAATTGAATTTATCGAAATAACTCAAATATGTGCCAAACACACAATAGAAAATCAATACAAGACGAGAGCATTATTATACTCCGTAAACTAAAGTTAAAAAGTTAGATTAAAAAAAAAAGTATGTAATCTCGAGTCTACTACCTACCTACTAGTTAAGGCCGCTTGGGGCAAATAAAATGTCTATCCCAATATCTACAATAACTAACTAACTAAATGTCTATCTCAATAACATACTATGAATACAAACATATATGAATACATTTTGAAACACTTTATACACCAGAAATTCCACGCATACAATTTTAACTATTTTTAATAAAAGACCTACAGTAGTTTAGGCCTTAGGTGACCATAACGGCCTGCCAAATATCGAGCTAGCGTAGGAAGCGAGGAGCTGTAACTTTATCTTTTACTATATTTGTACATCATCATATAATTTCACCAATATACACACTCAACATCGAGACACAACTATGTTTGTGCAGTTCCTATCACCAAACAATAAAACGCCACAATTTTAGTCGATCCATTTGAACTAAGAACAAAATAGAAGCGTAACGTAAATCTACGGAAGAGCGCGGAAAAGCCTCGGGCGTTGAATAAAATTCCTTCAGTATAATTTCGTAACAGACGAAAGCTACCGAGATGTAGGCGAGCAGTAAACTTGTCAACTCGAACTATTCCTAGACTGTTTGTTTTCCTTTTGACAAATCGCGTCGCGGCGCCATCTTGTGGCATTCCGGTGGAAATAGTGTTCTGTATTTAAAGTTTGTAATCGTATTAAAGAATTTGAAGATTCTGCTCGATAAAATGGTCCATTTGTCGTATCCATTTTTTATGACTCTTCATCATTTTTTTATTTTCCTTTTATCATTTTTAATTGATCTGGATTTGGTTGATGTTAATAAGATCATTTTGTGAGTGTTTTTATGTTATGAATATTTATTAAATTGTGACCTTATAATACTTATTTATTTTTGAACAAAATGTCATTGCACAGAAACTTTAAATCTGTGGTACCGTCTACGCGACCATAAATCACAATTCTTGCAAACCTTCTCTACTCCCAAGTTCTGCCACAACAAAACTTACCTCCGAAACTTAACTAGATTTTACCAAATACAATACATATATCATAAATATTATATATCGCGGTCACATAACTCAACCCGCGTCCTGGGTTCGCTCGTAATTCGTCGTGTGTGGCTCGCGACTCTTCTCTATAACACTCTCTATATAACACGATCGTAATGCCCCAACTCTTTTACACAAAAGCAATCTTTCACGACCTGAAAAAAGAGTTGAATTTTGAATAATGCAAATGTAACGTTTACTACATTTATTAATTAAAAAAACTAAAACCTTAGACAAATGTGATCTATGATAAACGTGATTTTGGTAACGAGGATGGTGGACATTGATCTATGGTCACGACCTGTTATTTTTCTAAGTAATAGGAAAAAAAGTGTGAAAAGAGTACCCTAATAAATAATACGTGAAAAATAGTTTATTGTGAGATCTCGTGATAAGACGTAATAGAACGTCTCTTAGTAATCTTTTGCTGGGAAAATAGTTTTCTTACTCCTTTGTTATGGGATGAGGAATGTAATTTGTTGACGTTCTGGTTATTATATGATGTGATACACGTCATACATCTTAATGAATCGCTCATATATCACACGTTGTGATGGCTCGTTATCACGTTTTGTGATTTGTTGGCGTCAATTGTGATTCATCAGATCTTGATGGCTTAAGTTAGTTAATACTTAAAAATTGTGGTGATGCTATATTTAATTTCATTTGTTTGTTTGTGTGTCTATCTATAATATTGTACATTTGAAGTCATTCATTTGTTGCTGGTTTGTTTTAAATTTAGCACAGTCGAGATATACTCTTGTTTGAAAATTAAAAAATTGATATATAATATAAACATAATCGAAATAAAATAATTTGGTTCACGGTTTTGCAATTTATTAATTTAAATGTGTGTATTAAAATAAATGCACACATTCCTATTTACGAGTACCTATACCTATTCTCTATAATCACTGAAGGTATGCAAAAAATGCTATCATACATTTTATATATTTATTTAGGCTACATGATGAACACATGGTGACAGCATTTACGGTATTCGGAAAAAGTTTTAAACTGTGAGTCACAGTGGGTAGAACAAAAAATACCATAACTGTGCTTAGATTTTATGAACAAGCAAATATTTTATTTCTATCAACTAGTCAACGGATTAGACCTATTTACTTTTAAATATGACTAGAATATTAACACCGTATTCCAAATGCCATGCATTTAAAAATGAATCCTTATTTCGTTTGGTGACGTCATAATTTAAAAACGACTTAACATCAAAACTTTTGCATAATGTAATTAGTAGCATAGGTAGTAAGAATTAGGGTGTAGTAGGATAGACACACTTAAGTATTAACTAAGTCCAATACCAATTGAGTAGGTCCAAAAGCTAGTTCATAAATAAAGTATTTTCTATAAAGAAGATAGCTCGAAGTAAAACTGCCCGCAGCGAACCGTCTCAGAGTTTTATTACAAATCATAGTGAGATTTACGGCGTGTGTGCAGCCGACTGAGGACTTGTAGCTGCACTGAAATATGAGATTTCAATACGTGTGGATACCGACTCAATGTTACAAACTGGATAACAGCTTCACTTGAGCGGCGCTGTTTGTTTTATGGGGGAATAGAAGCATCCTATAGTTTCACTCGCATTGTAACCTATAGCTTTATTTTCCGAGATACAAATTTGCCTGTGATATTCCAAAGTATTATTTATTTAATCAATTTTTATACCAAACTTCATCTACTTCTACATCGCTGTATGTGTAACTTTTTAACCAAAAACTTCAGTAGTTTGTACACATAGTTCAGTCATACACACAGACTTTCTCATTTATAATATTGGTAGGATTAGTAAGATGAACTAAACGTAACCTGTGGTTCACGAATCGATATAAATCAATGGATGTGCCCGTCCAAACTTCAGGCGCACAGAATTGTTAAAAACCCCAAACAACAAGAGTCAATTGTTAAAAAATATCTTACTATTGTTGTAAATGCGAAACTTTTAGATGATCTGTTCTTGGCCAGTGCAGTCAATTATAGCTTTGGCTCTCTCTCTCTTGGTGGAAAGAAAACTCCGAGTGCCAGCAGTAGAAGAGTGTTTGTTATATTTTTCGAATACCTACATACTACATATCCATGTCAAACATCAAAGAGAGGCAAAGGAACGTACAATTTGAAGATAAAGTACAATCTACGTTGGTAGGTATACTTATGACACCATACTTTTAACACAAACTGTTTATCGTCAAAAGGCTTAATTATTCATGTATTCAACATACTTACATAGTAAAATGGAGTATACCGTGTTGGCATCTCGATCTCATCTTATTTCCTTGGCATCGAAGCCGACGACTCTGATTTATGCCGTAATACCAACCTACAAAAGTTTTCGCGGTTTTTTTTGTAGTGCAATATTTGCCAGATTTTTTGCAGCCAGTATTATTCGTAAGAGGTTTAATTTATTGTTGTGTACGTCGTATTTTAGTTTAGTTTATTTTTTAATTGGAGAAATATGTAGGTTGGGTATATATTAAATAATAGCTTCATTGTTACAGAAGTTAAAGTGCATGTATCTTTGTTGGTATATAACAAAGATACATTGGTTTGAAGGGTAATGTTTCCCATGAAATTACAGGGCACGGAGATGCGACGAGCGCAGTGCAGTGCTAGCTAATGATTTGGACCCTTCATGTTCCAATAGCTGCGTGTCACTGTGTTGTTATGAGCAGGTGTGTTGCTTGCCATCCGGTACATGTCCTGATCGCCTTTTCACTCTATACTTAAAAAAAAAAACATTTTATTTTGCTCATGGATACAATTCGTGATTTGTACCTATATTTTTTTCCCCAAACATAAAATTTATAAAAAAGAGAAATGGTTTAAGCATTACATACATTTTAAATGGTTGTTGGTTACGTAAGCTAATTCAAATCCAGAAAATAAATACATCTACACCACAAAACTGACTTGCCATAAAACATCATAATTGACACTGTCAATTAATAGAAGATATATCGCCAAACTAAGAACAACAGCTCCATCCCTCGAATAGCGACTTAATGGCTGCGCGTAACAAAATGTTCCTGAAATAAATACATAGTGAGAAAAAGAAAGACGGCCTGAGCACGTAGCTCACATTAACTCCAAAAATAAGATTAATATATTACCTAGTGTGAAAGTTCAATATGGCGACAAACGACTACGCATGCGCTAACTAACGGATACCTTTTAAAAAGTAAAAACTTCCATGTAATTGGTCCCGCTAAGATATGGGAATTTATGAGGGCCCTACGCGAGTAGGTTAGAAGAAAGTTTGAATAATGCATGCAGAATAATGAACACGCCCGCTGCCGGTTTTTCACCGTTATGTAAAATGTTTTTCTTTTTACAATTTATTGAAATTCACGCGGGCTAATTTGAATTTCGAATCTGTAATGAGGTCGGATTCGTGTCACGTGGCGTCCTATACTTTTTATGTATTCATTTGTTTAGAAACCGCCAGTGATTTGTTTTTTATTTGTATTTTTTCGTGTATGTGACTTGACGCAAAACATAGATTACGATGATGCAAATGCCATTGATATGAAATTTAAATTTAATTTTAATTTGTAAAAAAACATTTTGTAAAATGTGTTCTGTTTTTTAAGGTAAACCTATGTTTTGTAGAAATATTTTGAAAGGTTATGAATTTCGACACGTTCTATAGCTTAAAAATAGGTCATTTTCATTTTAGTGTTTGTGGCCATAGTCAGGTGATATTGCTAATTGTATGCAGCAATACTTACTATGCCGCTGTGATGAGATACAGGTTATTAGGAACGCGTTGCTCTTACAAGCACGTTTGAGACAGTAATTTGTTTGTTAGTGCATGATATTTTATGTATTTAAATATTTAGAAAAACTTCCAGTCATTTTTCCCCGATGTCATGTTTTGTGATATTTATGTTCAGCTTAAAGCGTCCAAAATTTTAGCTTGTGCCATCCAAAATCCTGATAAATGTTTCGGTACAAGGGGTGGAACGATGCGGGAAAAATCTTTTCTACGCCCTTTTTAATATTAATATTGTTTAGTTATAAAATTGTGGTTGTTGTTGCCAAAATTAAAAAAAAAGTGTTCCCGTTGAATGCAATTCGTTGTTAAAAATTGTTGTTATGTAATTAAAGTATTAACTGCAAAATTGTTTTGGTAGTTTGTGACGTTTTTGCATCTCTTTGTAGCAAAAGCCTTTCAAACAAGTCAAAGGAAGTTTCAATGCTACTCATGTTATGTTATGTAACCATGTAACTAAAATCCTAAATTGTTTTAATGGGATATCTTGTCTGTGATACTTTTCTATGACAAAGTAAAAAGAAACTGAGTATTTTTAAGCGTGTTTTGTGGATGTGATTTTTTGTTTGTGATTGTCTCTGGAACCACAGTGCCTACTATAAAAACGTTTTAGAGTTTACTTGGAACAGATAAAAAAGAAATTAAAAATGTAAAGTCATGCCAGTTCTACCATCCAAATTAAATAATAGACAAGTTAGAGAGACAACAGTAATGGCGCGCATTTGGGATCGAACACACGTCACGCTCTGAAGGGGACGATGAATGGCCACTCCGCGCAGGTACGCGGTACACCCCTCGAGGTTTTAAAAATGGAACCCTTATTGGATTTGAAAATAAAATATAGACTGGCCGAATTTGATTCAATGATTTGAATTTCGAACTGAATAATTTTAAGAAGGTTTCTTTGGTTTTAAAATGATTTGATGTTTTTTTTATTTGATGATTCGCACAAATTTTGCTTGTGAGCTTATACTGCAATCGTAAAAGAATTACGTTTTTGTAACATATACCTATAGAGCGAGGATAAAAGGAAGACATACACCATGTTGATATTCCAGACAAAAACGCAATTTGCCTTTCTACCCTTTGAACTCTATAAACGCAAATGAAAGTATCAATGAGACGGTCAAATTTAGGTATAGCATGGCTGAAAACTGTTGGAGTAGACGTGTTCTTGAATGGAGGCTGCGAATCGGAAAACGTATTGTACGGACGAGACTATATGAAGTGATAATTACATTTGTAATATATAATAGCAGTATAGATGTAGCTGTATAGATGACGTATGGTGCAACATTAGTACCTACTGTTTAATACTCAAATTATAAGTTATAGATTTTGCACTTCTATCGCCAGTCCCTATGACAGCCAATTTTTGTCTAATTTCAAATATATAGACAAAGTACATTCATCTTTTATACGTTAACGAATGTAATAAAATCCTGAGGGGCTGGAAGCCGAGACAATTTGCCACTGCTACCCTTCTAAGCCCACCTATGCGTCTTTCTTATTGCCGCCTAAATCTCGCATATACAACTAAGATTAATCCTGTTGAAAGAAAGGGTGCAACCCTTTTGAGGGATTGTTCTATAAAATATGCAGCGACATGCAGGATGACGTTTTGGATGAGATAGGTCTTATTCGTTGTATTTTTATGACTGTTCAAAGAAGTTTTGGTGCAAAGTAAAGTAAGGTGCAAGCAGGATTGGAGCTCATGACCTCACGATCAGATGGCCATTGGGCTTCTATGACTATACTAACTCACCACAGCTATCAATAGAATGAATAGAACACCATGTCAGTTATAGAATAGTTAAAAGTGGAAATATGAAGTATATTTTCTATTTGACATTTGTCTTCTACTCTCTTTAAAAGTTCTGGGTCTATCTGGAAGTACAGCGACTGCCGATCCGGAGCCCCGGGCTCATGCCCGGGGCGCCCGGGGGTCCAATCTCACTGTCGTTTCGAATTCATGTGCATAATGCTGCTAACTTAAAAACGGGGAAGGAAAATATCGTGAATTAGCCGACATGTAACCTTAGGACCGTACGACCTTGGGATCTTTCAAAATCAAATGACATCCACCGACCCGCACTGGGTCAGCGTAGTGGATTATATGGCTTTGAGAATCTCCTTGCGAGAGAAGTTCCCGAATCCCAGTACTGGATACATTTAGAGAGCTGTTTATGCTCCTACTCTCAGCTGTCCTAGGGTTCACACTCTGCCACTAAATCTAACTTACTGTACGTTTCTTGTACTTATACAAGGAGCGAGGTCGATATTCATTACAAGCCACAACCCTTATCAAGAAGACGCTCGTTTTTTCTCGGTTTTCCCAAATAATTTATTTAGCGGCCCGCCGTCAATTTATCTCTGTGCGAGCTAATTTCGCGTCGGCCCGGTGGCTGGCGCATGCTGTAATTCAGCAAATTGCGACTCCTGCCGCGATTTATGGGGTGAGCACTTGACGGGCCCTTCTTTCATTGCGGGTATTGTTCTAATACGAACTTTTTCTTTCTACGCTGATGTGGACGTGGAATGTAAAAAATGTGTTGTGTAGTTAATCTCTTTGTTAATTAGTTAATGTTTGATTGAGAGTCTGACCAGAATCTGTCAATGTTATTCCAAAATTATGACTCAAGTAACCCAATAATCTTTTAAATGATTGAGTAAAGTCAAGTATGTTTGGACATTAGTATCAAACACACTCGAAAAGACGAAATTCAATAATTTAAGTCTGACTACGGTAGCGTGTAGAAAGTCAAAAAGCTGTGAATTTTTTGACCAAAGTCAAAACTGTTTATCTGAATATTTCTAAAAGAAAAAATGTCAAGAATTACGCAACAGAAACAAATTTGCAAATTAAATACATTTAATTTTTATACAAAAATAATCGACATTTATGACGTCTAACGAACTCGAATAACCACGATTGAGCTTAAGTCAAGCTTTTAATACCACAGTGAGTAGGGTTTACAGTTCGTCTAGAGTTTATTCTATTGGGTAGAATATTCCAAAGAGACTCACCTAGTCAAGGAAACAAATGACTGTCCACAAATAGGCAGGTCGTTGACTGGCAACGGTTAAAGTTGAAGACAGGTTTTGTGTTCTAATTTTAGCAACACTTTCATCGTGTCACCTCGAGAGTTATAGAACAAAACAATAGGCCCTGTGTATTTTGTAGTATTTAATCTAAGTTCATCCTTATTATAACGACAAATTGCTTTGTCATATTTTTGTTATTGTGAATAATGCTATTTTTAACTTTTAACTTTCAAGCGTGGAATACAACTAATTTGATGTTTGGAGTCACACGACCTAATCTTACCTCCGTTTTATAATATGACATTCTATTTTAGTCTGGAATAGTACATAGGCTACTTTTAATCCCGAAAAAATGACGGCAACGAAAGCTGCGCTGGTAAGACCGTGGGCGCCGCTTGTCTAATTATAAGTTTGGATGTTTACATATTTGGATGGTTGTTGCTCAATCACGTTGCAACAGCTGAACTGATAGGGTTGAAATTTGGAATATTAGGTAGTAATGCTACTTTTTGTCCCGCAAAAACGACGTTAACTGGAACTGCACGCGTAAAACCGCGGGGCGGTGATAAAAGGAATATAAATCATCGAGCTTAGCAAATTTTAGATTTATGTTGATATTTAAAAAAATCGCTTTACCGATTTCGATAAAATTTGTATTAGATCACCTCTGAAATGTGAAACAGCAAACACAAAAAAATATCATCAACATCGATTCACAATAGGGAATATGCATGCATTTTTTTATATTTTTAATTCATTTTTTACATTATTATAACACAATAAAAAATATAAATACTGTTGTAAATGTACAAATTGATTTTTAAAATAATATTTAAAATATCGATATAATTAAAATTCAAGTATTAGAATGTATGATTATTAATATGTAAGTTTATAAAATACCTTAAGTCACACTGTACCCTAACCCCGTCTAACTCTATTTCATCTTTTTCTCCAACCTTCGGTTGCCTGGAAGAGATCGCTTTTAGCGATAAGGTCGCCACTTGTTTCACTAGCTTTAAGGATATATCGTTTTGTATATTGTTTTTTTGTATTGTGGACAATAAAGAGTATCTATCTATCTATAATTTGTCCAGTTTAAACGCCGCCATCTTTCCCGCGCCTGCATGACGTCACAGGCCACGACCTGTGTTTGTTTACTACAAGTGTTGCAGTTACTTTGTACCGATTTTTGAGTTGTGCTAGCTAATCAAATGATGGAGAACACGACTTTTCTCTCTAACACTACTAGCTCAGTACGAATATCGACACCGTTAAAGCAGAAAACATGCCATGTGACGTCACATTTGGTTTCCACAGATAATGATGCGTTTCGCAAACTTAAATTTCCCGCGTCTATTTTGCACTTTTTAAATAATACTTTTTATAATTAATAACTAACTAAATAATAAAATATATATATAATAATAATTGTTTTGGCATAATGGCGGGACATTAAGGATTCTACCACAAAAAAAAATCAAGCCTATTTAAACTACATGCATATTCCCTATTGGCTGAGATATCGTGCAAAATACCTACATACAAAATCAAATCAAAATCTTCAAATCGAGAATGAATCGGTTTCTTCTAGTTAAACACGTTCCATCGTAGACCGTATTGTCACTTATCATCAGGCGAGATGGCGATATTACAGATAAAATATTGGTGGACAATTCACACACAACAAGAATCTCCTCTTTTTTTTAAGATGGTTAAAAAGACAGTACCTACGTTGTCTTGAATTCACTGCTAAGTATGTAGAAAAAAATTACAAAAATAACAAAATATTTAATGTCATTAATACAACAACATCCTGTTACATTTTCCGCCGGACTTCCCAGGCTTTCTCTCAATTTTCTACTTTTCTACTTTTCCACTGCACGTAGACCGACACATAATCGTATCAATTATTCGTCGGGCGTCTCTCTTCTTTATTACTTCGTCGGACAGGGGAGTGGGTTTCTTCCTCTTTGACTTTTTGTGCTGTACTAAGTTTTTGTGTAACTGTAAATAGGGTGCTTGTTGGACCATTCTAGTTTTCTTTGTCCTGACGAGGAAAAACTGTTGTATGGAATTGGTTTTCTCGTTGTAATTATTGGTTTGATGTTAATAAATAAATTCTAAGTTACTATGTTGTTCTTATTAGGTCTAAGTTAGTTGCAAAAAGCTCGTTTATTGTTTTTATACAACAAGACGAACAAGGATACAACTCTGACAAAATGTATAGATAGCCGTTTGTGATTGAAAATACTCGGACATAAATAATACTAGTTGGTACTGATAAATAATAAGTAGGTATATTGGGCTTCTGGACCCAAAAGTCACTCGAAATAACCTACAAAATAGTATTGAATTGTTAAACTTCCCCGCAAAATATTTCAGTTACCTTCTATACAAGACTACAATATTTAAAAACTAAATATTTGTATACCACAAATGCGTATGCGTAATCTTTTTACGAGAAGCACACTAAACATAACGTGATCTAAAATTGTGATTTTCGGTAGCTACCTAAGTAACGTAACTTTACAAAATTTCAAGAACATAGGTACTTGAAAACCATTTATTGAAGCATTTTTAGACTAACTCAAACTTAAAACCTGAATCGACCCCCCAAGACTTTTCATTCATACCGAATAGCCAATCTAATCAGCATAACTTTTCAAACTTCAAAGAACACAATTAATTTAAAGCCATAGTGAAGCTGAATGGCGTTATACAAGAGCTGACCCAAGTCGCAGCAGCGTTTCAGTTATGTGTTCCTTTCTGCTGACTGCGGACCGCCAGGCAGTCGTCCCTCTCGCGCCCGCCTCGCGAATGGGCTATATCAGCATCCGAGCACCACACATGAGTTGTTGAAACCACCTCTTATAAATGTATCGTCAGATTTATATTTTTTGTAAATACGAAAGCTACTAATTAAGAAATCAGAAAGTTTGATAGGTTGTTAGGCAATTATTTCGTGAAACTGAAAGGATCACTTTTAAATTCGAAGCGACATTTTGTAAGCCGATTTTTATTCATAAAAAAGCTTGAGCTAGACATGGAAATAAATAGTATTTTCTAAATTCATCACACATAAGGAGACACATATAATAAAAACTTCACAATAATGCTCAAAAACGCGGATTTAATGATAATGTTGTTTGTTTCTTGTGTGTTTTGGGTATAAACAGTTTTTGTACGTTTAACGTCATTGTCATAATCGTTCCACGTGGAGCGTCGGTGAGTCGTATCTGAAACAACAAAAATTTTAGTATTAGAATAGTGTAAAAATAATATTCGGTTCCAGGACAAACATTAAATTTGTGTGATAAATATGGATGTTTGTTTTGTACGTTTTAAGCTTTATAAATATGAATTTGTGATTGTGCTAGCAGTAAAACGCGGTTTTATCCGTGTAGTTCCTGTTTCCGTAATTATTATGCCATAAACATTTGCCTACGTGCTATTGCAGACTATAATCTAACTGTGTTCCGAATTTCAGCCCAATCCAACGTGCTTTAGCAACAAACATGCAAACTTTCACATTTATGATATTGGTAGGAGTTTTTCTTAATTGAAGGCTAAATGATAAGTAAAACCTCTCTTCTAACATTTGTGAATCTAAACAGAAACATGTGGGTTCCTGTTCCGAATTAGACTCCTCCTTGAAGTCCGAAACAGAACAGGGGTGTCCGATTTGGACTTAGTGTCACACTGAAGTATCCTTTGTCACAGTAACAACAGCTTTGTACACGATCCTCCGTCTTTGTAAATCAGCATATGCAAAGTGGTATAGCAATAAATCTAGCTGCTCGTGCTCGTTCTCGCATCATGTTACATCTTAATTTCGAAGCCGGCTCTGCGGAGCCTGCTCGCGAGAGATACAGCCTTTTATCAAATACGCATTACGCTAGAAATTAAGAAAATAATAAGTTTAAAAAAGGAACGTTCCGTGCTTGTAAGCGATAAATAATGGAAAGCTGTTAGAATGCTGACTTTGTTTAACATGCCCATGGGGCGAGCGAATTATTTGCATTTTAAAGTCCATCCCTGTTTGCGAAAACGCATTTCGATTTTTTGATTAATCGCTCTTGGGTTTTGTAGCATAAAATTTAAGATTTGAATTTGCAATCTGTTCTCTTAGATGTAATATTTATTAGATTTAATCTAATTTAATATGGTTTTGTTTTTATTTTAATTTGCGTTTGACCGCTGACTCACTTGATGTTGAACGTCGATGCGGTCTATGTATGACGAAAAGCATTTACAAAAAATAATATCAGTCTCAAATTGAATCCTCTTATATAATCTATCAGGAAATACTCACTTAGATAACGCTAGCCCATTCTATAAAAAAAAACAATCTATAGTTAAAAAATAATATCTTATTAATAACATGACGAATACTTTACTACCTTTATGATAAATTCTGTCTTTTAAACGCACAATTACGAGTTTAAAAGACAGAATTAGATAACGTTATTTCGTTTACAGTTATGTATCAAAATATCTTATTGCGTAAATTTATTTATTTATTTATTCCAATAAAATAAATAAAAATAAATTTACTAGTATTTTAAAGTGTTGTAGAAATCACAGGTTTAGTATAATTTAATTTAAGCCAACCTACATTAAATAATAGAATTTAAGCTTCTTTACAAAAGAAATGTAAAATGTAGTGTCACTTGACAGTAAAATTTAGGAAATATAAAAATTCAGTGACCTGTATTTTAAGGTTTCATTAAACACAGTTACATAAAAACTGCTTTTCCGCGCCTAATCAAAAAACGCTCGTTACATTTTGTTTTTTATTATTGGCCTTTTCATTAATTTCGCTTTCCTTTTGTTTCAGGTGGCCGACGAGTAAAATGCGTAAAATCGATGCTTGGTAGGTGTAGCTAAAGGCTGCTTCAGACTTCGCTGTTATATAAGACATCCTAGCTTACTCTGCACTGCCCCATGCCTCATAACGACTTTTCAGATCGCCAGTATGTCATACTCTTAAGTAATTCTACATTGTCTGACACATTCTAAAATTGAAAAACACCTACCTTGTTTCAATTTCAATTTATGAAAATTGAACAAACAATATTTTTTTTAGGTTTTTAACTAGGTACCTAAAAAAAGGAAGAACGCAGTTTTTTACTATATGTTAAGCGATAGATACCTCCACCGAGTTTGGATCGACATTGATGAATATTTGTTGTAAATTTGTTTACCATATTTTTTTTTAAATTTATGGTAGTTGAGTTTTTATTTTTAACTGACTTCCAAAAAGGAGGAGGTTGTCTATTCGCCCACCATTTTTTTAACTAAAGGTCGTTATTTCGTTTATCAGTAAAACATTGTGTGTATTCCCGGTACTTCTTTCACCCACTTCCATTGGGTCTTCCATAGGTGTACTTACTTTATTTTTTGTATGTTATGCGTTCGTTGTATAATAAGTTAAGTACATTCTAACACAGCAAATTTTCGAATTGAGACGCTAGTATCGTTTCTTATTATATATCAATTACCTATGCAAGTAGGTATATATCAGTAGCACTGAAAGTTTAATTTACTGTATCTATTTCTATCTTAAGTATCATATTTGAGAAAACGCACTCAGGCGAACTTTGCATAATTCATTCCAAGTGAGGCGACCAAATTCACTTATAATCCTTAAGTTTTTAAATCTGAGATACTGTTTATGCCGACAAAGTCATAATTTAATTTTTAATTACACTCAACCTCAAGAATTTCTGAAGCACTATTATACCTACTTCCGAAATGACTGCCTTCTTAGAAAAGATATAATTTACATAATGTTGTTTCTACCACGTCGTTACGGGATAGGCGTAGGGCAGTTCAAGAAGAGGAGCTAAGGACTAGGTACTTCTATCAAATTCATGTTTATAATAATCATAATAAATTCTTTTTAGTAGTTTCCAAATATACGGTACGTTTGAAAACCGCAACAGGAAATTTTGATGTCGCCGCTTCCTTATATTTTGACTACACAGATAATAAAAAAGATCGCGATTTTGACGTTTGAATTTTAGAATGTGTCTTCAAAATGTTCACCAAGGTTTTATTACAACAAGGTTTTATTTTATAATATTCCACATTCTTATATGTTAGCAAAGTCTGAAGAGGTTCGACAATGTTTAAGCGCACTCCCATGATTTTGTAAGAGCGTTTCAAATTAGCGTATATTTCTCCACGTATTGGGTCATTTTAGCATGTGCGCGTAAGAGTTGCGCGTGTGGAAGAAGGCGCTACGCGTCTACATGCACTTCCAAAAATGAACCTGTGCCCGCGTTCCATACGCTAGTCTGAAACCGCTCTAACTCGGTTATCGGCATCAGATTGCCGTATTGTCGCTTCACACGTCTCGCGCTTGACGTCGCTTGCGAGATCAAGATATCAGTTCGACCAACGAATAAATTTTTCGACCGACCCACGCAACCGCTTAGGCAATCGACTCCCGAAGATTTATTGTCAAAATTTCCCGTTAGTAACGCTTACCGGACACTGCGTATCACTATTTCACAAAAAGAACCAGTCGCGATATCATCGTCGACTATAAATTAAAGCTCGGATGAAAAATGTTCAATTCGATTTATCGATTTTAAAATGACCTAAATAAACATTAACTCATGGTTTCATTACATTCGATTTGAAAACTGTAATATAATTTTTTTTTTAAATAACACACTGCAACTGTCTTCGATAAACTGTTAGATTGTATTGTAGTACTGTTATTTAATGATAATACGGAATTCAAAACATTATTCAAAATAGTATTAAACACGTTCTACAAAATATACGCCCCAAAAAGGGGTATACGAATTTGCATGCCTTTTTGAAAATATCCGTTTAAGCATCCATCAATTCCATCTTAGCTTCTTAGCTGTAACGTTTCCTAAATTAGCGTTGTATTCATGTCACTCCCACAAGACATATTCGAATCAAACTGCTGTAAATTTTTGGAGTAAATTCAAATAGGTATTGAATTTTTCGATAAGAGACAAAATCACACGTAAGCCAAGTTTTGCAAAACGGCGGAAAGATACGAGATTGCACTTATGTCAAATGGCCGGTGGTCAGTTTACGTGGTGTTTTCCAAAAATATGTCAAACACAAGTGAGATAGCAGACCTTCGGTCGTGACGATGTTAGATAGAGAAGCGCAGAAGCATCGAGCGACATTGTCGGCGGCTATCGGCGGATCTGGTATCGGTCGGATCGGTCCGTGGCTTGTGCTAGGAATAGGTTGAGTTCTCGCGTTCCGTTCCTCTGTTCCGTGATATATTGTTCCGCATCTCCGTGTATAAATCTCGGACGCCTGCTGAGGTACACGTTTGCAACCGCCGCTGCAACGCTGAGCTTCAAATGGAATTGTGTTTTTATTTATCGTGTGAATCGGTACTCGGTATCGCTCGCTCGAAATCTCTTTATCTGCCGAAACGTAGACTGGTATCGATGTGGGTTCAGTAGCTGTTACTGGTTTATGTAACGCTCACTATAGTCTCAAGAATACTGTATTTCAAATCTCTTACAATCGACCAACTAAACAATAAGGTTTTTAAATATTAGCGAGGTATTCACGATCCTTGTAACAAATTTGTCAAACCTAAAATTGCCATGTTAGAACATGGCAATTTTTCTACTAAGCGATCTTTAATTACCATAATATAATGACAGTATTTTGTATGTGCTACACACAATAAAAACAAATTTAAAGTAGAATGCCATGCAAGATGACATAGAGCGCCTGTACTGTACCTATACTTGTCTGTATAGACCATTTTTGCTACGCGATAATTGAAAATAAATACGTTATCTCCTAAATAGCGAATCTCCCATGTTAGTGATTATACTGGTTAACCACCATACTAAGTTAAAACAAGGTTTTGTTTCCTACCATTTATTCATCAAAATTTTTTTTTACATAAGGATTCACCAAAGAGAATTCATGTGTAAAACATTTTTTTTCGCGATTTCAGGATTAATCATATAAAATTTATTTATGAAGGTAGACCGTAACCTATTCGTTTTAGCCTAACTGTTCTTTGTAAGAGTGTAATAAGAACTCAAATGATATTAATTGAGTGTTGTCGATATCTGAGAGTGAAAAATTAGAAAGAAGCTGTTGTTTATTAGTCGGTCGACTGAAAGAACTACAACAAAACATTGTTATCTTGCTTGGCTCAAGATTCAACAGTAGTAACAGATGTAGGTGTAGTCTAGACGTTCATTTCGCTCGTAGTGTTCGACTAGGATACTAATTCTTGCAATTATTGAATGTAAGACACTGCGATGACAAGGACTTCTACTTCCAGAAGAATTTCCTTTCGAAATCTATACGGCCTTTGTTAAAACAGTCAGTTACGCACAAAAGCTACACAAAACTAAATCCACATTTAAAAATTAATAATAATAATTAATGTATGTGCTATGGAGTTCAACCCTGAAAAATCGAAAACTAAATTCAAATAAAAAATTTAGACTACGAGTATGTACTCTACATTATCTTAATCTTATTAGCTTTTCTGCTTAACCTTGTTTAATGTGATTTAAATGTTTTAGTTTTTTAAAGGCTCGGTAAAGTGTTATACAATAACATTATTTTAACACATGTACATTATTATAGTAGATCATAAGTTCTTGATCATTGCAGTTGCAGTATCGAACAAGTTGTATATAGTTAAGGATTAGCATGTACGTATTTATAACAGAAATCTGATGTACAACGTCTGTATACGTCTTAACATACGAAAGTGATAAATATACGCCCTTAGTTCGCAGCTAATACATAAGGTATACTTTACTGGTATGATGCAACATATGACATGAACGGATCTAACGCAGACAAATCAAACTTTATTATTGGTCGGTGGGCGATAAGTCATTATTTGCATATATATAGGATTGGATAAGCTTAGTCTTAATGTTGGGGGTGACGGTTACCACACATCAATGTATACGTTTTTGAATAATCGCTATGAAAAGTCGTTCACTGAATCATTGATCGTCTTCGATAGATCTACATCATGCATCATACAGGAAATCCTAAATACGTAATTACAAAGGCTTTAGTATTTTGAAGAAAATATTCCATTTCTTTAGTCGATAGCTTAACTTATTCTTAGTAAAATAGATTACCTAATAGTCACTTAAAAATGACATGATCAAAACTAGTTGTGCCCAGTATACGAATAGCTAATTAAACTTAAGTAATAATATAATTTATTATAAGATACAGTAGTAGTAATATTTTTGGATTCCTATAAACATATACGTAATTTTTTCTTCTGTGTAGGTATAAATTAAACATGTGATTTTGATCCTTTCTATATATTTAATTGCCTATTGACGTGCCAAATTATTTATGATTTTTGACCATCAACTCATCAAAGTACCTCTTAGAAGTTCCTTTATGATTATAATTTTTATTAACCGCTTTATTGAAACTACAATAATTATTATTATTGCCGAAATAGAAAGGATCAATATTCATTATCAAACTTTTGTTACATAATGTAAATAGTATATAAAACTTATTTATATGGCTTTTTAAATGCAATATTTTTTTGTTATACGCTAAATTCAAAATTGGAACACTTGTTTTCTTACTTCACGCAATATTTTGGTTTATAATTGTGAATTATAAGTTTACCAACGATTTAAATATTGTTAATTTATTTTAATTTGGAACGTGCTCATAAATGTTATACGTAAATTTGTCCTTTAACAAAAGCATTTGTCATACGTAAATAGGTAGGCCCAATTTATTATAATGTAAAGTAATGGATAGTAATTATTGAAAAGTTTACTTAAAAGAACTCAAGGGAATCTAGTGTAGAGGAAAATGATTTAAATGTTTGTGTTTCATGATTGTATCTGTGTGGAAAGCGTAATATTATTATTATATTACCTATCATTACCTTATATATGAACGAAAGCGATATAATTTTTTGTACAATATCGGCTATAGTGCGAGATGGATCTGCATTAAATAAAATTCTGTTACTGTATATCATCTTTTATTTACGAAATAATGCCCTTTTTCTATACCAACATTTTTGAATTCTACCTAAAATACTTCGACTCTAAATTGGTTTAAACAAACTAATTCGGAGTCCGTTGGTTTTACCCACGGATATCGGGTTTTACCCCAAGATAAATACTGCTATTTGCAAACGGCTTAAACAGCCCACTTAATGTTCCCACTGCTGGGACTCGGGGCCTTCTCTCACAAGGAGAGAGAGAGAGTCAATGCCATAATCCACCACCCTGGGTAAGTACGGGTTGGTGGACGTTGTATGTTTCTTGGAACATGCCATCTTGGTTTTATCATGGCGTTTTCCTACACTGTTAATGCCGGTATTAAGAACAACTTACAAAAATTATACCGAGAAGTGCAAGCAAGATTCGAACCAGCGGCGTCATGATTCTGAATCGGGAGCTCTCGCCTTGCTACTATGATTCTGAATCGGGAGCTCTTGCCTTACTACTATGATTCTGAACCGGAAGCTCTCGCCTTGCTTCTATGATTCTGAATCGGAAGCTCTCGCCTTGCTACTATGATTCTGAATCGAGAGCTCTCGCCTTGCTACTATGATTCTGATTCAGGAGCTCTCGCCTTGCTACTATGATTCTGAATCGGGAGCTCTCACCTTGCTACTATGATTTTTAGGGACTTAGAAGGATATGCAAACAGAACGGTACATAATCAAATTTATTAAAAAATAATCTAGCATCAAATTACATCAACATTTTTATCAGTGGTTTTCGATTTCAATGAAAGAAAGTTCTTTATTGCTTACATACACTTTGTTTCATTCAATGCAGAAAAATATCCGTTTAGCCATGAACATGGCGAATAAAACTCCATCAAAATAATCAATCAATCTTGGTGTCTTCAAATCGAGAGTGAATCGGTTTCTTCTAGGTAAGCACGCTCCATCGTAGATCGCATCATCGTTTAACATCAGGCGAGATGGTGATCAAGTGCGAACCTATTATAATTAAAAAAAATACCGGGATATTAAAAAAGGTTTTTAAGTAAGTATAGTTTAGAGCAACATCATGGACTCGAAAAATACTCAACTTTTTGAACATAAAGAGGCTAAACCACATAACCCTGAGATAGGTATAATATCTCTTCACTTTGTTTTTTGTCTAGAAACATTGCCTTTCAAACCGTATTACATAATATTTGCACCACATTGTTTGGTAGCAAAAAATCAGTGTATAACTTTACTGACAAAGGTGTGGTACTTTTCCAGGCTGTTTCATTAGTATGACTACATAAGGTATAATAATAGGACCTTTCATAAAAATTTCGATAATATCCTGAGCCCCACAAGATCTAAGAAGTTCACCGCAGTCCTTCCGCATTAGTGAATATAATTTATGTGCTATGTGTATGAGATGTATGACACTCATTTATAATGAAGAACTATATCGGGACTCGGTTATGTTAATTGGCGGTAAGATCTATGTGGAACTGTAAAATGTTACGTGTTATTATAAAATTCTCGAAATATACGCGTTTGTACAGTACTCTACTAATTGTTCCCACTGCTGTGATTTGGGGCTTTCTCTCGTAAGCAGAGGGGTCAAGGCCAAAATCCATCACGCTGTGTAGCTTCGCGGATGAAGCATGGCTTCGAAAGATTTATGGACCACGCAGGTTTTCTTGCGTTGTTTTCCTTCACCGTTAAAGCCAATGGTTATTTCAAATTTGTACATCTGCAATTGGAAAAATACTAAGTGCAGACGGAATTCAAACTTATGCTCTTATGATTATGAATTACAGTTGCTAACCACTAGACCTTCACGACGTCTACATTCATCACATTAGGCACATAACCAAAAAAAATGACAGTCATAGGAACTGCCAATAAAAAATTAAAACTATAACTTTCATGACTACTTATAACTGAATTTGATAGGTTACTTTGGAAAACGGAGGGCGAGTCCATGTGCATGACCATCTAGAAATGCGTAAGCATTGGCCATGATTCCGAGTTTACCCGAAGGTTTCTTATCATTTCCGAGCGTGACGCTAGAATTCATTTTACAGCGCACGAAAAATCTATACGCGGCGCGCCAAAAGAAGTTTTCTCTTCAAAAAACTAATAAGTCCATCATATCACGAAGATTATTCAAAAATATTTCACATTATACATTTCGTAGGACGTCACTTCATTGTAGGTACAAGTTTTACGAAGACGTGACGTCACAAGCCCCCATTCCGTATGTTTGATGATCTAGATATCTTTGTAGAATTGTAGATAATTGATGATTTTACTTACAAAAATCCATAGGTCGAGTAATTTTTGTTTTATCTGGCGGACCAATTAGAATGGTATATTTTTGACTCTGACACAATCCCGATTCCACATCAGAATACAATTTGCCATTGCTAATTTACACAACACATATTAAACTACCGTTTTTTTGGTAAGTATAAGCTTTCAGGTAAGCAAGTAAGTATAGGAGCAGAATACCCCGAATCCTAGTCATAGAAACATAAAGTTGGCTGCTTAGGAGTTTAACGCATCTCTTGAAGTACCTACTTATAAACGTAAAGTATGGTAGCGGACTGGATCCAAAATAAACCATCCTAAGTAGTCCGTCAGATAGATCATGGAAAAATATGAGAACAGTTATTTGTTATACAAGAGTGCAAAGTTGATTTTTAACCGCGTGGTCAATTTTGATGACCGAGCAAGCGAAGGATTTTAAATTAGAATCCTGAGCGTAGCAAGGGAATCAAAAAATCTTTGCACTCGAGTGCAACACGTAACTTTTCATTCCACCTCAGCGAGGTAATGACTGAATGCAAATTTTTAAATGTTTTCGCGCTAAGCAAAATTAAAAAAAAAGTAAGTACATCAAGGAGGTTCCGAGTCTGAGTTATTAACATATAAAAAAAATGTATGATACATTCGGCACCAGGAGGTAGAAATAAATAGGTTGAATTATGTTTTGAATTCAAACCCTAAGTACACACGATGTTCGAAATTCAAATTTACTTTAACCTCTAGAGGGTAAAAACTACTTTTGCGCCCTAATATCGAGGAGCAAAAGTACTCTTTCCGAGCTGGTGGGATGAAAATGTATTTTTTGTTTCATCAAATTATTAAAAATCGCCTAGGACAGAGATCGTACAACTCAAGATTAGCCCTCCCAAACTTCAGAGCGCACGGAAACATGTTAACGTTGGGAAGAGTGAGCTCACTCTTTCCGTTCTAGTCGGTTGTAGGAAGCGGGGGACGCCGGTCGTTTTTACCTAACACTGATTTTGATCATTTTGAACATAAATATAAAAGATTATGTCTTGCTGTGCGTTCAAAAAGTATTCTAATAATCCTAGAAACTCAAATAAATGTAATGGAATTACATTTCATGCGTAAGTACAGCATTTAAAATTATTTTACATATTTTCTAATTACATAAATTAAAATTTTAAAATGGCTACCATCACCATCTCCTGTCACACATCACCGTGTGACAGAGAGAGAATAATACCAATTATAACTAGCGCGAGCGAGATAGATGTTTTAGACAGAGACAGAGATGTCTTAGATAGAGACAGATGTCAATGATGTCACAGACGCAGTTTATTATCAATGTCAAGATTTTCAGGGCTAATCTTGAGTTCAACCATCTTTGGCCTAAGATATAAAATATAATATAGACCACCAAACTTCCAAGACGTTATTTGTTGGTTAAAATCATACCCACAAGTGATATCATCACGTGACATCTTCGAAATTTTTTGTTTGTAAACCAAAGAAAAAATACGTGTACCATGTTTTTTGGCAATCTAACTGTCAGATTAATTCGTTTTTTAAGGGTTGTACCCTATTGTAGAGCCCTTTAATATATCTGTTACCGCTGCGCGGGTTGCTGATTCTAAGGTCTTCATAAATATAACCTAAGGTCACAGAGTATCTAGTCTCTACCTACTTTCGAATAAAACAGCAGTATTGAGAAAAGTAGCCGTGTTGTCGTGCCAAACAGGAAGTGTGCATGCGGGGTCACCCCGGGATGTGTGCTTCGACTCCCTTGCCGTGCCATTCTCGACTTTATTTATTTGAAATCTGATAATACCTATGTAAAAATGTAAAGCCATATTTGGCTTGGCTAGACTTTGCAGTGACGTAAGCCTTTTAAATCTTGGAGGTGCTTGAAATGGAGCATTAAACAAACATCTTTTTGAGATGAATTCTATGGGATTGGTATGTTTTTCTCAATAGGAAAAATTTACGAGTTCCATTGGAATAATCGTAATAATACTTCATGAGAATAAATAAATAATCAATCCATTAAGAGTTACAATGTTCAACACACAATTATGAGGTCGTGACTTCAAATCTAGCCTGAATCTCTAGAGTATTCTTTCCTAGTGCAGTATATGTCACCATCGGGGTTGGACGGTGAACGAAAATATAGCGAGGTAAACCGTTTACTACGTTATACTAAACATACATATTTTAACCGAATCTTTCGAGGTCATGTGCACAATGTGGTTTCGAGGACAATTTGCACAGGGCTCGGGTGGTACCTTATGGTCTTAAATACTCTCCGTACGAGAGATAAGATCCATCCCAAGTGAGAATATTTTGTGAGCTGTTTATGCATAGGAATAAATGTAACGAAATTTGTAATTTGTGTTGTCTTGCGTCCTAACACTCCGACTTTGCTCGAATGGTAAAAGCTACTCAGAAGTGAATATTTTAAATTAATTAAATTGAATTAATTGATTGAAATGAATTAAATAAATGATAATGGTGTTATAGTTAACCTAGCATTAAATGGTCTGAATGATTCAATGCATTCATATTCGATCTGAACTCAACGCTTTAAGTTACCCTTAACAGATGACGCGTCCATTTCGGCTTTTTACAGGTAACTTCTAATACTAAGTATTATTACGTCATTAAAACAACATACTCGTAAGTGTTGGAGATGATACTTAGGTATCATGCGGCGAGACTGTTCACATTCCGGTCAAAATCCTTGCAACGCTCAGATTTTTCTAGCACGTTCTTGTGTAATATTTGTAGTATCTGAAGTACTGTACTTAAACAGACTAACATATACATGGATTAAGATGCCTATGACAGACGATTAAAGCAGTAGTTATCTAAAGAGTAATTTAAACATACTTTCGTTAAACTATACATTGGAAGACAATATATAAATATTGGTGGGCATTTCACGCACAACACCATCTGACCCCAAACTAAGGAAGGCTTGTACTATGGAAGCCAGATAGCTGATATAATACAGTTATATAATTGTAAATACATACTTATTATACCTACATAGAAACATCTAACAAATATTAAATTTATATTCATCACATAAATATTTGCACTGGGTAGGAATCGAACCCACGACCCTCAGCTTCACAGCTGAGGATTTGGTCGACAGATCGCTTTGCATTCGCCATTGCACCTACGCGCGTATAAACTTGAGAATTCATGTAATGTAACTCCAACCATCGCAAGCATCAGCTTTCAAAGTCCCCAAAATGCTCTAGAAAATACTTCCACATCAAAATCCATACTTCCAAACCCCATTCCGTTACCGCTAGGCTTACCATTATTTATTGCCAAGAAACTAAGCTCCATTTTTTATAAAACGCCTAAATTTGGCGGTCCGTCTGCAGGGTTGCCATAAATCTGGGTGTATTCGAGGATTACCGTAAGAGTAATGACTGCAGTCCACCTGGTGAGGGACAGACATTATTTAGGCGCTCGCTCGAGTGTCTCGCCTGGGTCTTGCTTCTTGTCTCGTGAACTGGATTATTGGACACTTATCTTGGCAATAATTAGAGATAATACTGCCATTTAATATTTTCGCTGAAATTAAGCACTAGGACTTAAAACAAGTCGTTTTTTTGTCGAGGGTATTATAAGTTTGACGTCTGTCACGCTCTCTCTCTCTCTCTTCTTTCTTATCTTATTATTATTGTAGTGGTAGGACTCTTGACAGAGTCCGCCTGGGGAAGTACCACACTTTTGCCAGTTATTCTACCGCCAAGCAGTAATGTGGGAACATTACTACGTTCCGATTTGAAGGGCATTGTTTGCAGAGGTATTACAGGGCTTAGAGATATATCATCTTAGATCTCTGGGTGACGAGCGCAGTGTAGAGCTAGGTAATGATTTGGACTCTTCATGTGCCAATAGCTGCGTGTCACTGTGCTGTTATGTGGCAGGCATGTTGCTTACCATCAGCCACATGTCATGCTAGTCTCGTCACTCTTTATTTAAAAAAAATCTCTGTGCATGTCTGTAACTCGAAAAATAAAATAGACATCGTTTCATGGTTAACTTTACAAAGACTCGAACGAAGAGGTTTGATTCTATTCTATCTATTCTACTTTTCTGATAACAACGTCAAGACTATGAAATGCGTTTACCTGAGTGGGTTCTTCCCAGTGAGATCCAATCTTGGTGCCTTCAAATCGAGAGTGAATCGAATTCTTCTAGGTAAGTAAGCACGCCCTATTGTAGACTGCATCTTCGTTTAAGAACAGGCGAGACAGCGGTCACTTTTATTGTAAACATGTAAAGTTAAAAAAAATGTGTATGTATATCTGTCTGTAGTATTGTGGTTCCCAAATGGATGAACCGATTTAGATTTCATTTTTGTATTTGTTTGAAAGATGCTTTAGCTGAGAGTGTTCTTAGCTACGTAGATACGACCGAGTGTATAAAATCGGTGTAGGGGTTTCATGTAGCTCTTTCGTTAGCAACGTTAGTAATCTTATCCTACTAGGTATTATAAAGATCAATATTTGGATGTTTGTTGCTCAATTACGTCGTAACGTATCGAGGTTGAAATTTGGAATACAGCACAGAAAACATGGGCTACATTTTATCTCGGGAAAACAAAGAAAATGAAATGAGACAAGTGATATGGACACCTGATAGTCAGCAATACGCTAATCGTATCATTACCTAAAATTGAATAACAATCCGGTTTGAAGAGCATTGTTTCCAGTATCTCTGAGGGACAACGACGATTCTGCATGTTCAAATAATTGTTTGTCACGTTTCAGGCTTGTTGCTTACCATCAAGCGTATTTGTAAGAAATATATAAATATTGGTCTACATTTTTTCACACACCACCACTTGGCACCAAAATAATCCAAGCTTGTAGGATGTTAGAGCTAATAAAGGACTTACATAGTTTTATCTTAAATGCGAATACATACGATTAGATATATAAAAGTACCTGGAGAACAAACGTCAATATACATTACACCTTATTACCCTAGATGTCCTCACCTTCACCTTATTGTCCTAGATGGGAATTGAACCAAAGACTTATTCAGCAGACTCTCTACCAGCTGAACCACAAGGTAAACAGATAGATTAATAAATAAATAAATATGGGTAAAATTTCACACACAACACCACCTGACCCCAAACTAAGCAAAGCTTGTACTATGGAAGCCAAGCTGATTTAATACTTATATATTTTTAAATACAAACTTATTACACATAGAAAACACCCAAGCACAGTACAAATATTTGAATTCATCACACAAACATTTGCACTTGTGGGGATCGAACCCACGACCTACGGTTTCGCAGGCAGATTTACTACCAACTAAGCCACCAGGCCAGCGATTAACTCTTTATTTATTGTAATTTAACTAAAATGAACAAAAGTTACTTAAAATAAAACAAATTATAGTAGTAATAGGGAAAGTCACAAACTTCAGTATTATATCTTTTGACAATGTGACTTAAAACACTAAGTAGTAACATTTTAGTTTTTCTATTCTCTCATAAGGTAAGATAGTCGAGGTCTTAATCCACTACGCTGGCTCAGCGCGGGTTTACGGATGACCTCCATGGATTCTTGAATCTTAGTGGATTAATCACGATGTTTTCCTCTACCGTTAAAGCCAATGGTGATAATATACTTGTACTTCTACACTTCGCAAAAAATACTCAAAAATGTCTTTCTGGCAGTATTCGAACCTACGACCTAACCATTGTGAGTCGCACGTCCTAAACACTAATCACTAAACCACCACGGCACCGAAAAAAGTCCTGAAATCTATGGTATTGTTAACGTCACAAGCTTCGTAGTAATAATTAAACCAGTAACAAAATCCGGTCAAAAATTACAGAGTTGGTTAGTCTTTTATGTGGAAAATAAGGCTCCCGTGGAAGGCTTAAAATTAACGCTCTAATTAGGAACGTGAGACTTCACTTTATTAGGTGCCTCCACCCTGCGCCGCGGTGGAATTGTTTACAGTACATGAGGTTCAACAAATATTTTTTATTTGCCTCAACGTATAAGCATTGTTATTGAGCGTGGTGGCAAATTCTGGGTAGGTATTTGAGGCAAACTGAAAAATTGTCACATAACTCTTCTATTGTAACTCCAACACGAAGCGGCTGCGGTAGCGGGGGAAAATTAATTCATACATTTATAAAAATATTTTATTCAATGTTTAAGATATGTTTGAGGTAATTTGTAATTTTAAATGAATACTATAGGATAATATTTAATTTAGCACACACACCACACGGCAGAAGACAAAAATAAATATAAATATTGGTGGACATTTCACACACAACACCATCTGACCCTAAACTAAGCAAAGCTTGTACTATAGAAGCTAGATAACTGATATAATACTGCTGATAATATTATATATTTTTTAAATACATACTTATTATACATAGAAAACACCCAGGCACAGTACAAATATATGAATTCATCAAACTTTCGCACTGGGTGGGGATCGAATCCACGACCACGACCGATGACTGATAAAAACCATTGAATAATTGATAGTAATAAAAAATATTTTAAATAAATTGAATACAGTAAACACAGCGACACAACAGTGCAGCAGCTGACTGTATCTTTCTTGCTCGGGTACACTTGGCGATACTGAGTTTACCCAATCATGACGATCAGCCTTATTTACAGCCTACGAAAAAAATACATTTGCGGTGTACCGAAAGAAGTTTCCAGTTTAAATATGGTAGTCATTGGACTGCCGACGGAAATGAAAACTTATATCTTAGAATTTTAGTACTAATTTTGCACAATACCTACATTACCAGTATAGCTACAGATATACTGATAAAAAGCACGTCAGGGACGCAAACTCCCAAAATTTTAGTCATCCTAAAAGCGTTTGACGCCGCCGCCGAATCGTCACTTCACCACAACACCACCGCAGCAGATGCCGGAAATTAACACATCGGTGACATAGCATTTTCTTCATCCAAAAAGAGCTCAACGTGGCTAAATATTATTTCACTTCAATAATTTTAATTTTATGCATTCTAAGTAAATTTGACATAATATCTAGGAAAGTAAGGAAACCTCTGAAACCACGTCACTGTCTTCCCGATAGGTATACTGTAGGTCGAGTCTTCGTGACGGCAAGATGGTCGCGATATCGGATTTTGGTGCTACTTGTAGTTTAATTAGGCATTTTCATGTTAAAGACATTTTAGTAATATTTATGTGCATCGGAAATTTATGGCCAGTAGTTTTGGAGGGGAAACTTTAGTCGGCCAGTCGGTTTAATTCCACAAAAATAATTAAATTACATCAGTAATAAATGAAGTTTTGTTTGAAATATTGTAGTAGAACTTATTTCTGTGTTTCAAGACTTCACTTAGCAATACTTGACGTCATAAATATTGAAAATTTCTGTATTGATTTGATTCTAAGTAATCGCAAATCGAAAAAAAAAAACCTGCCCAGTTTTATAGCTGAAAAATAAAAGACCTCTTTTGACGTGCAAGATTTATATTCGCAATAATGTTCTATTATTTTATTTAACGCCCCAAAAACAATGAATATACGAGTAATAATAATTCTGTTCCAAGTTACTTTCTGGGCTCATTATCAAGTGTTAAATCGGGTTTTATATTGTTTGAGAACTAGGTATAATGCTCACATTAGCTCCGAGTAATACTTTTGAAATAAATGTACATATGTAACTTAGAAACTCAGAAAGTAACAAATTACACCTTGTTTTGGCAATGTAATGGAACCTTGCGGCCTATTGAAGCTATGACGTGTGCAAAATAGTAAAAACTGAACCAAGTGGTTTGTCGACTAAACTCGTCCATACCGTGGCATGTTTTATATCTAGTAGTACCCATAGGTACAGCAAAAAAAAAGAGTAGGGATCCTTCAAGTTGCACCAGTGGCGGAGATATTGATATACACAAGTTCTCGTAAGTATAAAAACCACAGTAAAAACTTTGAAAATGAATAGATACTTGCTAATGCAATGCTATCGTAGAAGGCGACGAAGAAAATGTGAATACGTTGAGTCAAAGATGAGACGAGAGTTTCCGAATGATAAAGACGTAAGGAGAAAATTTATATGTTGTACCGACGGACCACCCATAAAGTTAGATAAAGGCCCAGTAGACGAGTAAACAATGAAAGACTGATATAGTTTTAAGGGCTCATTCATTGACAGTCCTGCTGTGAAAACAAATGTCAATCTACACGATTTCGCATTGGCGCCAAACCCCCTAATTAAAATTTTGCTTCTACGAGTACATCCAAGACTGTACAGGGATCACGAAGGTCTGATAGATAGACATCCACAAGTTCGCATGTGTACTCACAATCTTACAACTACAAGTAAACAAGTTCCAGCCCGACACAACTGTCAAGCAACCGTTCAAAATAGCGAACTAATAATATTTTGATCTGGATTTTTTGGAGTTATTAGAAAATGCTGCAGTGGCTCCATTTTTATGTAACTGTGATGCTGAGAGTATATCGAAACTGGATCGCCGGGCGGTGGTCCCCAACTAATTAAGATAACTCAATATGTCTAGACGCAAAATATGGCTGCGCGCACGCAAGATCGTATGATTTAGCAAATTGTCTGATGATGTATAGTCGATTTGTTTTCTAATTTCGCAGTGTTTCGATGATGAGAAAATATGTATTTTCAAAAAGTAAGACTTGATGGGCATTCTATTTTTAGTTATATGTATCAAGATTTAAAATGATACCTACACCAACATATTATTCAGTGAAAAGGGGGTGCTTCTCGTAGAAGTTTGGGATTACTTATTTATGTATGTTATGTTTAATTCTTCCAAAATTCTACATATTATTTCCAAATACCACCAGCTGTTTTCCGTAAGTGCTGACTTGATAGTTTACATTTTAGCCTATTTCTGTTTATGTATGGCTATTAGTGCTTGCTACGGAAATTTTAAAATTTAGTTCTTAACAATAACCGCACCAATTAACCCACCTAGTACAAGCTTGTTTCGGGTTTAATTTACTGTCTGTCTATCCGTAACCCTAACCTAACCCTGTATATCTAGGTATACTTATAAGTGATTATAATATCAACCCCGTGCTGTGTGTATAAATCTTCGTGTCCGCGTATCGGCCGCACCGACTCCTGCGCAGTTGGAGTTCTAGCCGAGAACTAGGAAACTTGGATGAGTATTATTTTTGAAATACCTTTAAAATCTGTTGTTTCTATGTTATGTATATATGGTATGTAATGGAGCGTACAGACCGCATCGTCACTTGGCTTCATGAGAAATGGCGGCGACATACAAACAAATAATCGAAAAAAAGAAACAAAATAATGTAATAGGACTCGGACGGCTTTAGTATCATGTATCTAATTAACGCTTATAAAAAGATACGTTTAAAACCAAGGTAAAATTTCAAAGCCACTATTAATAACTTTCTAATATTTACACAGAGAAATCAAAACCTCGAACATTGCTCTCAAGTTACTAATAAAAAAAAGCTAAGTGTAAACATATCTGTTATATCAACAAAATAAGTAAAGTAATTAGAGAAATAGACATTATACCTGTGTGAAGAAAACAAAATGATAGATTGCGCATATGTGTAGAAATAAATGGATTGGAATAATATTTATCGTAAAAACTGTCTACTCAACATATGTAGGTCCACAAACGTATTTGATATAACAACGTCATTCCAACAATTCTGTCCATTACAGACATTTGTTCACTGTTTTATCATACACTTACTATGTAGCAGATTTAAAAGCAAGCAAACAAAGCGGGCGCAGTCACCCCGTTGACATAATCTTGCGCTTCGAACCGTGCGCCGGCGCACCGAGATAAGATAGCAGCGCGTGCGTGGTGCCCCGCCGCGACCGCTAATTAAGTCTTTAACTTCAGCATGATTTACTTTATTTGCTAATAGATAGTTACACGAACAAGATCCAATGCTAGCTGTTTTGATTAAGCTTGTTAAACTAGAAAATTTATACACTGCGATGTAAAATATCACAGAAAAATTCATTCAATCAATCAATTTGGAGAGAGTACCACGGTAACATTAATACATGCATACAGTAATGTGTACATAACCTGACCTTAGTTCAATTTTATCAGTTTGAGGTCACACGCGTCAAAAATTTAAGCACTGATAGTTTATTATCACTGCGAGGTCAATAAACGTTCAAAACTTATAGACTAATTTACTTCTTATTGTATTAACATTGTATACCTACTCAAACATTTGAAAGGTTTTTGGTTCTCACAACTAATGAGAAATGAAGCATTATATTAGATCCATACATGTATGAAATTGGTGTTTTGTTATACTGGCCACATTGATCTCAAATATCTCCTTTTTGGTTAGAAATCTCAATTTCAAATTAATGCAGCTTTTTACGCTTTTGTTTAGAAAACCCGTATTGCATTTGCTTTATCTTCGATTACGTTTTTCTTTTATTCACTCAGTTTACAATATTGAAAACTTGAAATACCCCTAAATTCCCCTACTGACTAAAATCAGGTTTCTCCAGCAGTGGGTTGGCGGCAGAGTTGCAGGACCGCTCTCGCATTCGACCAAGACAGTGCCGATGCCACCGCCAACCTCAAATTTGGCTCCATTGACGCGTCGGAAATCAGTGGTGCGTCACCTCCTCGGGAAGGTCTCTCCCTAGGTGAAGTGCCAGACGGCCGTAAACGTCTGACGGCCCTCCAGTGGAGGCGGATGTGGGGCAGAATGCGAGATGACTCGCCCCCGCGTACATTTTCTCCTCGTTCTATGAGCTAGGAGTAATTGCCTTCTTTCGCTCTTCTGCCTCGCACAACCTCTCACTGTCGAGCATCTTGGCTAAGACTGTTGGTAGCGAGATTTCCACTCGGCGGTCGTGACCGTGGCTAGCCAAGGCCCACGGCTCTTGTCTTTTCACTGAGCCCTGAGCTAATCACTGTGATCGTGAAGGGTGGAAGACCTTCATCTGGAAGACTTAGGAATGTTACTTGGCTGATAAGAGTATCAGCCGAGTAACCTTCCCAATCCTTCCAGTACCTTTCCCCAACCTTGTAGAGGTTGCTGCTCAAAAAAGAAAAAAGAGGAGCACAAGTAGAAGCTCTTTCCTCGGACGGAATTTAACCAACACACAACAAGATACCACCGAGCCGACACCCTCGACAAGTTGTAGTGTGATAAGTGTGATATTAATGTAAATGTAATATAAAAAAATATCAAGGCTCAGCCTGTTCAAAAAACATAACGGAAAGCTGTCAATTGCTAATGTATAGCTCAATACTTTTTGTTATATGACGCCGAAAAAAAAAATTGGTATCACTCAGACCGACACATTTACTAACAATTATGTATTGTCAACCTTTTTGCATATCGAAAAATATTGGCTAACCTCAAGTCAAAAGCATCGTAAAGTTACCTGCAATCTTTTATTTAGTAACAATAGATTAAAATCTTTTGTTTACATTCATGAGGACCATTAGCAGCGATGTCACAGGAAAAGGTAGACAAAGCAGGCTTAGAAGCCACAATGTCACGAATACAACTAAACAAAACAGCCTTCATTTCAAATGTCATAAATACATGATTTACGCAATTTTAGTTCAGAAATGACGATAAATTACCTTACCTTTACAATAACAACTTTACCATTTTTATTTAACGCACCTGGAACTGTCATTATTTTCATAATGGACTTTAAGCTAAAAGTAATAAAGAAGCAAACGAAAGCCCTTTGCAAATTGTAATTGCAAATAAAAGTGGTAATTTTAAATCCTGATTATTCACAGATATTGTTGCGGAGTATTACCACCCGCTAACTTGAGGTGACGCCAATGAAATTCCAAGTTTTTATTTTCAGAAACTGCATGAACGATTTTTTAAAGGTGGCACAGAAAAAAAGCTACGAGTAACAACTACATCATCATTATTATCATCTTAGCTTCTTCACTGCTGGGTAAAAAGACCCTTTCCCAGAAGATGCCACTCAGCAGCTAAGTAAGGTATCTATTGGGATTTAGCATAGCGCTATGCTCGTCGCCTGGAGATGTAAAGTATGTTTTTCCCTAACTTCCTAAATTCTCTAAACACATTGCCTGTCATACTAGAAGAATATACGCTACATATAATGTCACTTCATCGACTTCTCATCGCAACGTTGCTACATTAGCATGTTGGTGACAGAAACCCGTAAGATTTTCCTCTATTTAAAAGTGCTTAAAGTAAACAAAGAAATATTCTTTTCAAAAACATAGTCACCATTACCATATGGTAATGGTGACTACTTCTTTCCTTTAATGACTAGCTATCTTTTTTGTGACCTTTATAGAGATATAAAAGCTTCCTTATCTTACAATATCTTTTTAACTAAACATTTTGTAAATCATCTTATCTATGAGCATTTAAATCAGTATTCCCGTGCAGTATCCCCAACACGACATATCAGTCAGTGTGCATCAACAAACAGCGAGTACCGAGGCCTTCCTAATGTCTTGTCAATCATTCTTACTCCGCGAGAGTGTGGACAGAATTACTAACGTGTTTTTTGTGAGACTCCTTATAAAGCATACTGATGCACGATGCGTCATGTAAAGACGCCTTAGGGTGCTCATTCACAGATACTATGCGCCTGTTTTGTATATAAGATGGTATGAGATGAACAAAATATGCCCCTGATGTTTTTTTTATTAATTTTTGCCTCTCCAGAGACTCCGGGGACCGTGACCTTTGTCATTACAATTACTTACATATTTTTTTACATATTTTTTGGATTAGGAGAAGAAAGGGAAAACAGGGGGGTGTTGTGAACATTTTGAACCTAACTAGTCAGTCGGATTGAACTGGCCATCTGTAAGTTGAATTCTCGGATGGTCTTCGGTGATGCAGCCTCTGATGTTACGCAGTACGCCTGCTCAAAATTGTACAGCACCACACAATAATTTGCGTATTAAGAGTTTAGTTCACTGTCTAGCACAGCTCTATGCTCGTCATCTGGATATAAAAAATGAATAACCTCGTGGCCATCTAATTACATTTGATATAATTAAATGAAATAATGCCCTTCGAACCTAAAACAGTACATAATATAATTATGAATAATAATTACTGCTTGGCGGTAAGTCTCTTTAGAGAATCCTACCATAACGTACATCTATAGAGAGTCCTACCATATACCGTATATACGGTTTATGCCATTACATACTTGGTACATTTCGGAAACGTACTCGTTTGTAATAGCACGTATCCAAAATTTGTTTATAGATACATTGATTGTATAATTCCTCAATTTAAAGCCTACTTAAGTGTTAAAGTCTATCAATTTTGCAAGTTTATTCACAAATGAAAAAGTTATGTTTATGTTGTCGCGAAAACACAAATTGCACATTATAAGCAAATGGTTGCAGTATATGACCACCCTTAAATGTAAACGTGTGGATGACATTGGACAACAATTCAAATTATTAAAATGATCTTGTTAAATGATAAGTGTGTTGCTAAAAAAACATAGGTGTACAAACAAAAATTGTCATGTAAACGACCTTTGCAATCCCTGTTGCTGATCTCCTGTGACTTTTCGTCTCCTCAGTCATCAGCGAAACAATATCTCTCAATCATGATGCTACTTGTATCATCTGTGAAAGATAGTAGAAAAATAATGATGAGGTATTAAGAATATAACCTATATTCCAGTCCAAGACACTCTCTATTTCACTGTATCACTATCATCTTCATCATCCACTGTTCAAGATAGGTGTCTCCTAATTTAAGTCACTGACCTTATTACGTCGACTAGCAACTCTTGTCGTCCACTGATTCCCCGCTACTTTATGTAGAGATTCTGTTCACCTGGTCTCAGGGTGTCCCACACTACGTCTTCGCTCAAAAACTCGTCTACCCCAACGGTTATCGGGTGGCAATATGGCCAGTTGTCACCCAATTGCTATTTCAGCTGTATTATAATATAAGCTATATATACTCCAAGCAGTATTTGCACACTACTGCTTGACGGCAGAATAATTGGCATAGGTGTGGTACTTCCCTTGGTGCACCTTGGAAAAAGTTCTACCACTACAAATAAATAAGACAAATTGAAGATCCTATTTTTGTGTTTAGTAGGAAAAGGGCTGTATTTGATTAGAGGTGTTTACTGAAATCAAAGAGACACGCATAATTACAAGTACCATTTTGATATTTTTTATCAAATATGTTCAGGCTAACCCCCCCAGGGTTAGTCTCACTCCTAACTTTTTTCAAATCTTTTTGCAGTTTACTACTTTACTTTTAATGTTTTGTATATTATAATGAAAAGTTAAGCTACCTATCTACAGATATGCGTACTGATAAACCTTATTATGATAAAGATGCCTTACACTAATAGGGATTAAACTTGCCGATAAATTAATACTTCTTAGCTGGACGGCTGTGTAATTTTAACTCCTCGTACGCCTCTATGGACAATTTACAATTTACGCCGTGTAATTCAAATTCTAAATAAGTTACACCACTATTTTTAGCCACATCGTAGAATGGAACCAAATTCGCAAGCATGCCATACCGTCTAGTCTACACACAATAGTATAATGACATCATTGACGGCGCCCGGCCGAAGCATTAACTACCAAATTATGCCTACACCTAAACGAGACCGCCACTGTTCCAAATCAAACAAAAATGTACAGCTATCTGTAAGGTATTGTTAGTTTTACAGTTTGGATGTGTGTTGATATAAATTTGTCCGTCTGAACTCTTAATTAGAAGTCTGTATGGGCCAGTCAAACGTGACCGATCAGACTCAATATCAATCGGAAATCTATATCTGTGTTTTCGTACCTACCGCAGAGTACCATTGATCAAGTGAGATTGATATATTGATGGATAATATAAGCGTATTGAAAGATATGGGTTTCTGGTGGTTCATAAACATTCACGTGTTGTAAATTTTGATTTTGCGTGATTAATGTGAATTTGAGTAATTGAAACATTTGTAACTGAAATTACGCCTGATTTACTATGAGAATTTTGTTATCTGTATTTCTCACACCTTAGTTGGGGTATTAACGAAACGAAACCGGCTTGTTTCCACTCACACAATACATACGTACGTACAATCTAACAATGGAAAATTCTTCCCGAGTTGGAAAAAAACCAATCAGGGTGCATTCTGCTCTCATGACCCACTTCTATTAGTTAGACTTGAATCTGAAGCCTGTTACACCTGAAATGTTAAAAATAATTATTGATCAACATTATTACTAGATTCTAAACGACGTCTTTTAAATAACTACGACTAAAACATATTTAAAAGACGGTGTTTACTTAATACTTGACAATGGGGCTCCGTATGCCGTATGGTGATGTGGTTGACACGCTGCGCTGTCTGTATTGTCACGGTAAATAGACATAAAGATTGAAAGTTCCAGTATTGTGCCAACTTTTCTGCGTTCCGGTTTGAAGGGCACTATTTCCAGAGAAATGCCATGGCACAGAAATCAGTGATGTAATATCTCAGGGTGACGAACACAGTCCGTTGCTGGATAGAGCGCGAGTTGAATTCAGTCGGGGTCTGAGGTAAAGAGCGGGAGCATCTCCCCCCGCCGCCCGCACGCCGCCTCTCGCGCGCCTGCAGTGTAGAGGTGTGCTGCCTTTGACAACTATCATAGGTATGTGTATCGCATTCTTGAGCTCTGCATTCAACTCGCGCGCTATCTGTTTTGAACTTTTTCTGTTTAAATCGCTATACTGTGATATTCTGGACGAGGGTGTATTGCTTGCCGCCAGTGATACGTTTTACTTGTTCTATTACTCTGTTTGAAATAAAAAGATTAAGTTTATGGCATACTAGCATTGCCCCGCGGTTTTACCCGTGTAATTCCCGTTCTCATTATTTTCAGACTAAGTATAATCTAATAGTGTTTCAAATTTCTACCCGATCCGTTCAGTATTTCCGACATGATTGAGACAAAAACATTCAAGATCCAAGAAATAACCATCACATTTTTATTAGGCAGCGCCCCGTAATTTTACCCGCGTATTATCCGTTTCTATTATTTTTTAGGGATAAAAAGCCTATGTGTTCTTCCAGACTATAATCTAACTACGTTCCAAATTTCAGCCGATCTGCTCATACGTTACGACGTGATTGAGCAACAAACATCCAGACATTGACAGATATAAAATTAATAGGGTTAACAGAATGAGAATTAGAGATTGATGTTAACTTTACCAGAGACATGACAGAACAAAGACGTTGGTAAATCATTATCCAGGTGACGCACTATGCTATTAATTATAGACAGACATATTACTTACCATCAGGCACCCGTTCTACTCTCACTACTTTACCTACATCATAACAAAATGCAAAATGATGCTTACATATTTTGATTTATTTAAAATACACGTACCGACACAGCGGAAGTATCTAAACGTTGTAAAATATTGAAACCACAATGAATAGTAATTATGGCATTTGAAATCTCACTACTTGATATTAATGGTCATATATCGCGAAATCGAGCCGGCCAGCCTTAATTAAATAAAATTGAAATGAAAACACCAAATGGATTTTACGTGCTTTCGTTAATGGGTACGTTTGGTATTAATTTCGAATATATTGCAATACTAGGCTCTGACATTGACTCTGTCTGTAATTCCTTACAAGATAATGCATAAATTATTTATTTGAGTATAAAACATACCTAATCTTTATTATATTCGTTTTAGTAGAATATGTACTCGTTTACTTACAAAGATATAATACGTCAAAAAAATTGAAGAAAGCAAAAAAATGCGCTTTAAAATACGGAGGCCAGGAAAATAAGTGACATAGGTGTATAAAGTTACAGACTAGCATTTGTGTGCGAAAGAACATGAGACGACAGATCTAGAATGAGTACACTCCGCGAGGCATAAGCTGAGCTTTGCATTTGTGTGAGTGTACATGGATAGTGTAGGTGTGACAACCGGCCTTAGGCGCGGCGCCATTCTGTCTCGCCGCGCTCCTGCCTGATTGGTGATCACTCACACTAATGCAAAGCTCAGCCTATACCTCGCGGACAAAATTTCAAGCTCCGGCCTGATTGGTGATCACTCACACTAATGCAAAGCTCAGCTTATACCTCGCGGAGTGTAAGAAGGTTGACTAATGACGAACAAATATATACAAACAAACAAAAGCTTTTATACCACTAGTGTGATTTGCGTAATGCGTGAATCATTATTCATGTTATGCTTTAATAAACTGGTTTAAAAACAACATGTTTTCATTACGCCGCGGCATCGCTAATATTGTATTGCAGTTTAGTTCACGGGTGGAATACAGTGGTCGTACAAATAGGTTTTATGATACCGCAAACCACATCATATTATAAGGAGTAATTGTTATTATCCAAGTTTTGATACATGTTATGTCTTGAATTGATTAGTTTAATTTAGAAAAAAAAAAATAACCGGGAAATTACATGAACAGCATTAACATGAAAAACTTAAGCAAATAAAGTTACATAAATAACAAGATAGTTAAAAAAATATATTTATACAAATATAAAAATATTTAAATATGATTAAATAATCCCACGATCGTCAACTCCTCGACCAAATGTTCCCATCAGGCTTGCCGCATTTCCGCGCTGTATAGCCAGGGAAACGTTTTAGCACAAGTATTGCTCAGATCGAGGGTCTCGGCCACTCTCCCGCAGGCGTCGGCTCAACTCTGCGACAAAGATTTTGGCCTCCGTGCCCCAGGGACCTGCTGTCTCAACCGCAAAAGGGACGAAATCATACGCTGACTCCAGAGAGGCGTACTTGAGATGCTTTCCCCTCGCTGCAACTAGCAGCTGCAACCCGCACCTGCTACCCGCTGCGTGGCAGAAAAAAAAACAAAATTCCGGCTACTGAAAAATTTACCTACGTTTTTTAAAACATTATTTATCTATGCGCAATTTTTGCCTTCTCGTTACTTATAGGCACAAATTTCTACACTAATGCGACATTAATTTTTTAAAGGGTTCTATGACAGCTATCCTTTAGTGGCCTATACACCTTAAACTGAACTTTAGGATAACGTAGACGGAGCAGAGCTCTACCGACCTAACATTACCGCATTCAAAATAAGTTTTTCAAAGTTTTTTTTAAATAAAGAACGACGAAACGACCAGGACATGTGCATGATGGTAAGCAACATGCCTGCCACATAACAGCACAGTCACACGCATATATTGGAACATGAAGAGTGAACCTAGCACTGCACTGCGCTCGTCACCCAGAGATCTAAGATGTTGTATATCTAAGCCCTGTAATTTCTCTGGAAACATTACCCTTCAAACCGGAACATAAATGTTTGCACATTACTGCTTGGCAGTATTACATCTCATACGACGACTATCGTAAGGGTACCTCAAATAGTACGATCTTGGCTTGGGCAGACGTTTAACTTAATTGTCCAAACAAAAAATACTAAACGAATGGCGGGAAATATGTACGCTCGACAACTAATTTTAACTTTTCGTTTTCCAACAAAAATCAGAAGCCATCCATTTTTATCTTGTTACCCAAGGCCTTAGCAAGATATAGTACACAGACAGTCTAATCACATGCTAAGCTTAATGGCGATTTCTACTAGGAAATAGTCTATTTATACAATAAACTTGGCACATTCGTTTTACATCTAACTGCTGGTCAAGGACAATAAATCTAGGAGTAACAGTGAAAATTTAAGCGTTGTTATTAACTCACAAATCGTGGTTGTCATTCGTAATGTTATGGAAAAACACGCAGCCTAGTCACGGATAGCATAATGACTAAAAATAAGTAAATGTGAGGAATTGTTAAGCAGGTTGAGATGGGTGGACGTACGCAGGAATGTAATGGGGGTAGGAACGATCTCACCGCCATATTAAATTGCCCGCCTAGGGAAATATCTACGAGAAAATCTTTGCCAGTTTTTTGATCGTCAAGCAGTAATATGCAAACACCACTGCGTTCCAATTTGAAGGGAAAGTGAATTACTTGTGGCAAGTACGACTGATTTCACATGCATGTGATTGTAAATTCAAACCCCAACTCTACCTATGAGCATTTTTCCTAGTGCAAATATACAAACTTATGACTTGACGGCAAAGGAAAACGTCGTCAGGAAACTGACACACGTAGGTATTTATGTTGGTTTGTATTTTACTTTTGTTAATAATGGCTCTGTCTATATCTGATAGTTTGTCTTGTTCAGAGATTTTACTCGATGGACAAAAGACACATTGGCTGGCTTATAACTCACGTGTTAGGTCATTTTCCCCCCTGCCTAAGTCCGTCCACGCGAGATTTAAATTCAACTCAAATATTCACCCAGTTGCACTAACTGTGGGTTAAACCGGTCGGTTTTACGTGAATTTTCTCTTTCGCTATTCATGTTATGAATATTTAGAATTTTGAGTAGATCTTAAAAAATGGTGGCGTAGTGTCGGAGCGTCCTATTCCACAATCTTGTGGGAGGTTCAGGTCACTTCTAGTTTTTTTTTCAACTATCATTAACATTTGCTTTAGCGGTGAAGGAAAATAACACGAGGAAACCAAGTTGTGTAAAGTGTGCAAGTGCCAAAAAACCGTGTTTTTAAGGACGTGCTTTATTCGCCAACCTGCCCTTGGCTGGCGTGGTGGATGATGCCACGGCTTCCTCCTTGTGAGAGAGAAGACCCTGAGTTCTAAGTAGGAATATAAAGTAGGCTGTTTTGCTAATAAATTATTAAGAAATTAAAAAAAGAACTAATACTGGCTCGTGAAACAATCTAATAAAGTGATTGACTTTAAAAAGTTAATTGTTTCATAGAATTTGTAATTGTCTGATGTTAGCTTCTAAGAATAAGGATAAATACTGTTAGATCAATAAAAACTAGGGTGTTAAGCATCAAATTTTTTTTAGAATTAATACATAATTTGTATGGCAAAAAATCAACACGAAAACACCTAAATATCCTCAAACCAAATCTAAACAAAAATCTATTTATTACGTTTTAAGTTGTTTACCGACCGATGTTTGCTGGGCTGTCCCCAAACATTTGTTAGGGACTGTCTAATTTTTTACGCGAAAAAACAGCAATGCGGTACTTTGTAAAAAAAGATGAAAATAAACAGACGAGGAATGGCGAGAGAGCTCGAATTTTGAATACAAATGTAAATTAGTATCTTCACTAATTACGGGAGGACACGAGGGCAATGCGTCTTGTAGGCTTACTGGGATGGCCGTTTTTTAACAGCACCGAAAAGTCGTTGGAGAATTGTCCGTTGAATATTGATGTTTCGTCGCTCGAGGTCGAAGGTTTTAGAGCAAATGCTGATTTATACGAATTGCGAAAACGTGGCGTTTTTTAAACTAGAAATATATTCACAATAGAACATAATTACCTAAGTAGCAAAGAAATTGAATAATGTAAATAATAGGGTGTCCAAAGAATAGCACATACAACTAAAGTTCCCATATTTTCGGTACACCTACCTGATTATTTTGACACCAGATATCCATCAGTATTCAGAATCTAATGTCATACTCCAGGGAAAGCCTTGCGTCATTTGTAGCTGTAATATAGATAAGTAATCTTCACGGAATAATGTACTTACTATTGTAATGGAGCACTTCCAAGTTACAATATTTGGATGAAATTGACACGCGTTAAGCAAGGGAAATGATACGCAGGAAGTTGATGGAGCCGTTTATTTTTATTTTATTTTGCAACGGCAATAAAGACAAGTACACATTAAATTAAAACTGAAAAAATACCTTAACGTTAGTGTTTAAAGTTTTATATCACTCGTATGTTTTCAAACAAAGGTTGCTTCCGCATCTGACAAAAGAGATAACATTGAAACAAAACTGATTTTGACTTAAAACATACCTAGAAACACTTCCGACTAAACCTTTAAAACAAACCACAAAAAAACATAGTGGAGAGTACTGCTCAAGTGTTATGCTACCTAAGAACTTGTCCATTTTGACACGTTTTTTTTACAGTCTATAGAGATTTTTAACGTTTGTAGCTCAGAGAGTTCGCTTCAGCTTTACAGTTGTCGCTTAGACCACGCAACAGTTATCACATTAAACAGGGAGCATCTCTGCTGTGATAAATGTTTTGCAGACACAATTTTCTATTTTAAATATTTTTTAATCCTAACAAATAATGAGCCTATGATTTTATCCACGTAGAATATAGAGAAACACTATTGCAAAAGGAGTTCCGTGTTTTATCTGGAATAAAAAATAGCCTATTATTCCAGAAAACAACGATTGTGATATCCAAATTTTAGCTTGAACAGTAGAGCTCTTACAACTACTAGTGTTATTTTGGTCACTTTCATTTCAAACATTTTAACATTCTAAACATTCATACTCGTATTTATAATATAAGTACCATGCGAAGAGACTGTCGTACCATTTTTAACTCGTTTTTCATCATGATCCGCTTTCCTCTGTTCATCGTCGCTCCTTCGTTGGATTCTCGTCGGAATGCAAAATTTAGAAGCTCTTTATAATTACCGTTTTTTTGTTCTATTTCAATAGTAACATATTTTAGACATTCAAACTCTTACTTTATTTGGTTATCCGTGTTTGGAATTGAAGTACTTTTATTGGACAAATAATGAGTTTCCAAAGGTGACTAAGAAGTTAAGTAAGATACAAAAATTAGCACCTACCAAGCACCATATCGTGCTAGAACCCGACTCGAGTACCAATCTCGGCCGGGGCCAGGCACTGCTTTATTAAATACTCAGACACGACAAGAAACAAGCCGACATTGTTTTGTTGGTGTGCGCTAAATTCTTACACTGAGCCGTCTGCGAAGGGATCCAGTTCCTAAAAAAATTAGATATCTACAGACATAGATTATTATATCAAAAGTTTTGCAAGCCTTTTACTAATTTTGATGTTGAAATCTAAGCCCACCTTCTGGTATTAAATAATTTTAATATCCTCTGCATCTATGTAGGTATGCTCTACAGACGATTTCTGTCTTGGTACGTTAAATTGTGCAATGCACGTTTTAACTAAATTTTTAACAATCAAAAGACCCAGGGTTTGTAATATAACCCAAACATACTAAATCTCACACAATGTTTAAAGTTGTTTACTCCAGAAGAATCCGCCATATCGATACATGAAATCATCGTGTCGTGCGGTGTAAATACCCTTCCACTAAAAAGCTTTCCATCCCTCGTCTGTCGGAAGTGTATAAAAACGTTATCATCTTTTATTTTCACGAAATTTGCATGTCCCGTTTCGTAGATGATGTGCTATGAAAATTGTTCTTTCGAAACATATTTATGATGTCTGCGTAGTTAATTAAAACAGTGAAATGAATTAGTATGCTTTTGAGAATTCCCTTAAGGTTTTTGTAAGAGCTAATTCAAAATAACACTACTGTTATATTTTGATAATTCAATATATTTGTAGGCTAGTTTTGTGTACCTTGCGGGGATAGTCCATAGGTTAAACCGTTAAAACAACCGACTTATGAGTGTGAGGTCGTAGGTATAGGGCCTGCAACTCTGAATGTTTCTCTTAGTGCAGATATTTAAGTTTGTCATAGATCTAGTTAGGCATCTTGGACTGCGCTGAATTCTTTGAAAAATTAACATATTAAAGTCAAACATATGTATGTCTTGTTCAACGACATTAGTACGAATATTTTATCCATGAATTAAGATAAGCAGCATACTATATTAGCTATCTAATTCCACAATCCACCACGTTGACCAAGAGCGGCTTGGTAGATAACACCTTTCTTCCTTACACTTCATAAAAACCTGTTAAAATAAAATAAGCCGATTGCATACCATTGAAATTAATGGATACCGATGAAATCATCACGGTATTGGCAAAATAAGCTTTACGATTTCCGTCGTTATTCCTGTACGGGAAGTTTGAAAAACCTAAATCACAAAATTAACATTAAACAGAAGCTTGTTTCCCCAAAATATTTAGAATTACGCAAAGAATTTATTAAGAAAGTACACTTGTAACAGATTACAATAACCACGCATCCTGCTTACATATTTTAATCACATTTACCGATGTTCTTTGTTCTCTTTGTTCAAAAAGAGATAAAATTACAAATAGCCCAGGAGATGCTGGTATAGTTAGTTATTTATCAGGACCGTTACTTAATAAATCTATAAATAGTTTTATACCTATGACACTTGGCTTTATGTATTCTCTACTGCTTACCGAACTTTTCCTAACGGAACCTTTCCGATCCTACCGAAATAAGTTCATTGTTGTGTGGTGGTGAATCCCGACTGGGGCTGGGAATTTCTACGTACGCTCCTCTCCCCCTTGAGCAAGTGCGTGCAAAAATTGGAAAAAAGGACTGGAAAACTTAGGAAGGTTACTCGGTTGATACTCCTGTCGGCACTCTGATTAGTAGAATGCTCATTGGAACGCAAGCAAAATGAAAAAGTTACAGGAGTGTAACCGCGACTATGCCCAGTCGTGATGATGAGGGCAGACCTCATGCTGGCGACCATCTTAGCCAAGATGCTCGACAGTGAGAGGTATTGCGAGGCGGAGGACCGAGAGTGAACGCCTTCCGCTCTCTACTGAGGTATCAGTGGACACAGGGGGGCGACCTTGGAAAGGTGCCACTCTGGCTCACTTTCTGTCCCGAACTAAATAAGTAATTATGTTTTCTAAAGTGGCTTTTGAACATGATTAGTATTAAAAGTCTTTATTTGTTATATAAATAAACATTTTTGCACAAATATGTTAGGTATAGCTGTAAGTCATGGGTTAGATTTTTAGTATAAACATCTGTTGAATAAGTACGTATGTTTATGTATTCTGTGCCTAAATATTTCTGTGCACAACCAGTGTTTTTATTCATATAACTATTATTTAATTATTATATATACTACTATAATTGTACTATAGAAACTAGATACACTACGCGAGGTATAAGCTGAGCTTTGCATTAGTGTGAGTGATCACCAATCAGGCAGGAGCTTGAAATTTTGTCCGCGAGGTATAGGCTGAGCTTTGCATTAGTGTGAGTGATCACCAATCAGGCAGGAGCGCGGCGAGACAGAATGGCGTCGCGCCTAAGGCCGGTTGTCACACCTACACTATCCATGTACACTGACACAAATGCAAAGCTCAGCTTATGCCTCGCGGAGTGTACCTAGTTTCTATAGTACAATTGTTCTATTAAAAATGGATTAATAGATAGGTACATAATTTGAAACATAAGTAAATCACTGAAACAGTAGCTTCCAAACTAAAAGCAAAGGGATTCGTGCCGTAAATCACGGGACGAATTTAAAATTTATTTAGAGGCAAATGTAATGTTAATTTTTTAGCGATTCGCCGGTGGCCCATTCCGGTGATTAACTACGTTCAAATGTGATATATTTCGACGGTTTTTAATTTGCAATATTGCTTACTTTGGACTCTCTATGGATTTAGGAAGCCTACTGAATTTTTCCTGTAGGAGGTAGAAAAAGACGGGATTGGGTAGTTATTATAAGTTACCATTTCACCTTAATTACACAAACACACACATTAAATTTATACACAAACAAATATTTTTAAATTACTATCTACTAGCGATAGATAGGTATTTGGCTCCGAGATTTCATAAGCATAGCATGCATACGTGAATAATTATGTACATATTTTAATATTGTCCCGTAAGAATTGCGTACTTAGATCTTTGAGTATACTTTTTTTTAAATAGAAGGTTACAAGACGAGCAGTACATGTGTCTGATAGTAAGCAACATGCCTGCCTCAAAACAGCACAGTGACACGCAGCTATTGGAACATGAAGATCGATACTTAGATCGTTAAACAAGTAACTCGAAGTCATTTTAAAATTTGGTTTCAAACGAAAAATTTGTCAATGACAGTGAGTTAAAAGTTTTAGGTCTACTCATCTGTAAAAGTAACTTTTATTTATAACGTCAATGGTAAAAAAAAACACTTTTGAAGCAAGGAAATCTAGAATAATGGTAAAGCTAGAAATATTGTTGTTTTTAGAAATGCCAGCGTAAAGATTGAGTGCATTATATCCACCTGTCAATTTTTAATCGCTTGGTGGATTTGGTAAACATGTTTACGTTCTGTATTTGGGCTATATTTTTATTTTCTACTCGAGGTATTCTCGCTGCGTTGTAGCTGAGCTTCCAGAGATATAGCTGCTCTAGAAGTGATAAAATGAAATCAATACCTAAACAACTTTTTTATCTCGAAATTATTTCATGTCCTGGATTTTCCAGCTGTAATAAAAATATTTTTTTTGCTGAGGTTGATGTATTTTTCAGTTACTTATCAGTCGATTTTTTACGTTAATGAATGTTTTCTAAATATGTTGTATTTTACTTTGTTTTATCATCAACATCTTCAGCATCGCGTGTGTCTTAAATACATTTGAAGCACCTACTATTAAAGGTATTGAAAGATTTCTAAATTTCATGACAAACATATTTAGTGCTATCTAGCTGTACGTACCTTGCGTGCGTTGCAACGCCAATTGAAATCGAAAATTTGTCGTACCAATACTACCAACCCAGGAACCCTCTTTGGCTCATACATCATCACAAAACCAAATGCATAGTTTACGATTCTATAAAGGACATACAAACAAACATTCATTTTTATATACTTACATAGATGTTAGATTAATGAAAGGATTTCCGATATCAGCAAATACCTAAGTATGTCTGAACATTTCCTTAGAATCAAAAATACGAATATTTTCTCTTTATAACATCAATAACAAAGTATAGATACTTGTAGAATACTACTTATATAATAGGCATTCATAAGTATACCTATCACATAGAAAGAGTAAGATATAGAAGTCGGTAAACGACATCCAGTAAATTTGTATCCTAGTTAAGGCCACGCGCGACGTATTTCAGTCGTTTCTCTTAGAATATATACGTTTTTGGTCGCTCTTTTCATGAGCCAGCCTGAATGTGGGCTGGTCTATTCATTCTGCACCGCAACCAGAGGATTTTTATGTGGATTTAACGCGGATTATATCTGCCCCAACTGTATTTGGATAAATAGCGGAGTATTCAATCGTCTGATTTACAGATTCGGTTTGTATGGATTTATGTTTGGACGGTGGCTACTATTGTGGGGAAATTAGATAAATTTGTTAGAATATAACACAATTATAATTGTTCGCATTTTAGATAAGTATTATCTTACTACTGGTAAGTACTACTCAAGGTTACCTTCCTTCGCTAGCCAGGTGCGGAAAAATGCGTTCAAAAGAAATACTTTTTATGGGTGAGATTTCGGTAAATTTTTATTTTCTCCCTTTCAAGTTAATTGAATCGTCAAAATTCATCTTCTTCTTCTTTTTTGTGTCGATAACGTTATTTTGTTTTTAACTTAATTATCTATGTTTCCTACCACCTAAAGATTTTTTATTTCTTTGCACCGTACTTTTTTTATGAATGCTGATAGTCTTTTGACTCTTGTTTGTTTTGAGTAAATATCCAGAAGAGACGATAAAGTATTATAAATGCCTCTCGGAAGTTTTGAGTAAATTTTTTGACACCTACTTATGTAGTGCCAGTACAGCACTTGAGTTTCTTTAAACTTGGTATCTTCTTTTTCGCTTCTATAGCAAATGTGTCTTCTAATAAACAAGTACTAAACTGCAGTCTCAGACGATACATCTCTAAGATAATTCGGAGCAAGTCAAAGAGCTATTACAGCCACCACAGAAACAGAAGGTCGAACAAATAAGTCCGCTTAGTTCTGCCGCAGCCAACACCGGCGCGGTTTCCTTACTGCGTTTTAATGTGCTTATGCAAACATAGGCCATACAACATTAGATTTAAGAACTATCACTTTTTTTCTGTTATAAAAATAGTTCATTGGAACACCTTTATTACTTCTTTACTAGCAGTACCTTGCAGCTCCCGTTCCTGTAGTTTTTAACATTAAAAAGTAGCCTGTATGAAATGCTAGACTATAATCTAACTCCGCTCTAAATTTCAACCCGATCAACTCGGGGAAATAACAGGAACTGTGTTTCTTGTAATTAATAAATTAATCAAATATGCCATCAACGGCGTAATTTTGTGACAAATTTATATATATTGATCCAAGGAGTTTACATATAGGTACTGCGTATAGAGTTAGAATTAACGCTTTACAGTTTTCACCAAAAGCACGGGTCTGATCGGTCTTGTCTTCTCGTTCACGTGGAAGTGTCATACTTTTGTCGCGGTACATCACAATGTTGCCATAGCTAACATACACCTCATCTGCTTACGATTGATGCGAGTACAAAGAAACCGTGAGGAAAAACCTGATCTGTTTACTTATTCTTTACTTAAGACTTGATCTATGTCAGGGTATTTATGTAATACTAATACTATAAATGCAAAAGTTTGGATGTTTAGATGTTTGGATATTTGTTACTCACTCACGTTGGAATGTCTGAATGGATCAGATTGAAATGTAGAACGCTGACAGATTACAATCTGGAATAACAAACAGGCTACTTCATTGGAAGTAAATAATAGGAACGGGGTATACGCAAGTGAAATGTCGGGACACTGCTAGTATGAACAAAACATTTCAAAATACCCATCATAGGGATGATTTTATTTGCTATACATAGGCATATTGACAAGTAACAAGGTGGCTAAGAATTTTCAAGAACATCATACAAAATTATTCATTAATAACGATACTTATTTAGAAATCCCACACGATTATCCATACTTAAAACAATTTAATCTGAAGCAAACTGGCCGCTGTGCCGCAATAAATTATTATGTACGGAGAATCTTAATAAAGCGGCTCTCTAGCTATTTGTAATAAATGACGAAACAAAAATAAGGACTGAATACTAAACGTGGCTTCTACTATAGGCATTTACTGGGTATTTTAAATAATATGATGTTGTATTTTTAATGTTAAATTAAAACTACGCGAGATAAGTTTGTATGGTAGAGTCAGATGGTTTGGCCCTTGTGGTTGTATTTCTGATATGTTGAAATATATCGATTTCGGCTTGAATTGATTTTTTACAAATCGACATTACTACCAAACCTTTTACTTAATAGTAATTGTTGTGGTAGAACCAAAGAGTTTACACTTTGGGGAGCTCTAATATAGTAGAAGATTGCATACGTACAATCTTAGACCTATACCATGTCAGGAATATAGTCATTGCTGCGTGATAGAAAATGTACGACATACAATTTTAGAATTCATTTTAACTGCTTTTCAAATTCGATCCGTTCAAGCGTTCTGACTTGGAGCGACAAACATACAAACATCAATATTTTCGCATTTATATTACTACGAATAAATTAGTAGCATTTAGTAAGCAAGCTAAAGTGGCAATGGGCAGGCCACATCGAAGAAGAAAGGTACTCGAGTGGCGACCACGAACCGGAGGAGGCAGTGTTGGACAGCCTCCCACTAAATGGATAAATGACCTCACAAAGGTCGCTGTAAACTGCTGGTTGCAGGCTGCGCAGAACCGTTCATTGTAGAAATCTAGGGGGGAGGCCTATGTTCAGCAGTGGACGTCTTGCAACTGATGATGATGATTATTACGAGTAGTAGGGTTTCTGAAAAAAGATTGAATACAGTAAAGATGTGAATGCTGGAATGTTGTAAAGTGAATAGATAGGATTAAGAATAAATAAATACATTAGAGAAAGCCAGAAACTACTTCTAATTTGAAATACCAATCACTCCAGACTTACGTGATTTTGGGAAAGATGATTTTTTTAGGATCGGTATAACATAAACTTAGAAAGGAATTGAAATTCTGACAGGTAATTAAAATTAAAAAAATGAAAGGTTATTTTAGTTTCAAAATATGTGAATAACAACCCAATTGAGAACTTTCTTTCTAAACAGATAACGCACTTACCAAAGATACTCCATATTTTAAAGGCAAAATATGAGTCGGGCACTTAAATTAGACAAATAGCCACGTTGCAATTGACAGCGTATTAAACAGTTGCTTGCATGCCAAAATAGAGCTAGGAGATATAAAGAAGACTATTCACTACTCACACACACTACTATAAATGAATTGAATTGAATTGTAATGAATTGTACTTTCGATTTTGACATATGATACTGATCTGAGATAGGTATAAACCGTCTTAAATATCTGGGTGATGCATTGTAGTTTGGCAGTGATTTGAACATTTCTGAAATAACTATGTCGCTTATTCGAGCAACTGTGTTGTTTTGTAAAACATAAACAATATGTAAAACATAATATTACATATTAAAAAAAAATCAGGTTGCCTGGATGAAACCACCCGTAGTAATAAGGTCACTGTTTGCTTTACTAGTCTATAAGTAAACTTATCAATGTCTCTTTACTTATGTTTTACAACGTTACCAAGAGAAATTTGTATATTTTTAAAACATAAATTAAATAAGTACAAAAATTGGAGACTTACGAGGTTACTACGGTTTTATCGTAGTTTCCGTTTGCATTAATATTTTCTAGCAATAAACAGTAGATTATTTACAATTTCAAACTAGTCTGTGTTCCGAATTTCAGCCCAATCCGTTGAGCCGTTATCACGCGAATGAGCAAAAAACATCCAATTATTCGCATTTGTAATTATTAAGACTTTTTTTATTGATTAATTGCATTTTTTTTTCCATATATAGTTACGTACACAATTTTTAGGTAGGGATTTGAGATAATTAATTTTCTCCTAAAAAAGATAAACCGACAGTCAGTCTCAGTCAAATCAGTTTAATATAAAATTCAGACACTCGATCAAATTTGATTAGAAACTATCACTACGTCATCGAGGTATATGGAAGTAAACTTTATTTAGTTGTTATTAATATTTAAAAAAACCGCTACACTGATTTCGATAAAATTTATATGAAATAACTTCTGAACTAAAATCTACTAAACAAAAACGATCCATCCAAATTAATTTACGATTGGCGGAGCTATTGCGTAACACACCAAATAAACATAAAACTTAATTAAGTACCTCCTCCTTTTTTGAAGTCGGTTAAAACACATTTCATCATTTCAAATTTTCATCAGGCTTGCTGTATAGCCAGGGAAACATTTTCATTTAATTCATAGTTTTATTCAAGTTATCTTTTTTTATCTTATCTTATGTAGTCTACAACCGTCTTTAGCAGAGGGCGGGTGGTGTGCTGGCGCCTCGCAGGTTGCCAGCTACAACTTTTTCTTTGATAGAGTTCGAATAAATCTGCAACCAGACTCCGCTGCAGACGCTAGGGGTGTGCTGCGGAATATCGAATCGATGCACAAGTCGAACGATTGCTTTGTTGCCGCTACGTGGTTGAATAGTGACGTGTGTAACTCGACTTGTCTTTTTACTTTTTTAAATAATGGAGATAGCTAACAAACACCTAAACCACGCGCCATGAACAAACAATGTAAGGTTTTTTAATAAAAGTGTATTTTTGAGAGATTGCTTTGGATTTAGCACGTAACTTGAATAAACTACAGGATTTTTTGTGAAATTAATTATATAATGTGCTGCATTCTCTAAACAACAAGTTTAAATGTTGTGTAAAATGTGAATTGTTCTCTAGAATGATTTAATTTTTTCCGTATTGAAAAACAAATTTCCTATACTAGCTTATATAAATCAGGAATAATGTGAACTTAACTAATCTAACATTTCTAACAACACTGGTCTTGATCTTGGTTCTATCGTGCTGATGTCTCTTCACTGCCCCAAACAAGGACTTCGAAGTTTTCTACCTAAAGTATTCATGAGGCTATACGACTATACGTCGGGATTATTTAATTATTTGACAGTGAGATAGAGAATGCTGTTTTTTAAACCCACAATTCAGGACAAATGCACATATTTTAACATTAAAATTAAGTGTCAATAATTTATTTCGAATATGTTAGAATTCTTCGCAGAATGCTTCTAGCGGAGACCTACGTCTTTGCAAGTTATTCTTTTTTCAAGGAGTAATGCATTTTTACACATTACTGTATTATGCATTCTGGTTTGACGCATAATGTTTCCAGATAAATCAAATAATACATTTCCATAATTATCCGGGTGACGAGTGCTGTGCTAGGCAGTAGGTAATTTGAGCTCTTTGTATCCAAACACATACGACACTGTGATGGCATAGGCAGGCGAGTTGCTTACTATTAATCATGACGTCTTGTTTGTTCCATACATTATAAGAACATTCAACGTCCATTACGACTCAAAGAAACCAAAACTGAGCATAAACAAAGGTTTGAAATAATAAGGTTTAATACCTTTTTTTCTTTAACAAACATTTTTTTCTTTGTTTTAACCCACATCACAGAATGATCTGCTGCTAGTCTCCAGTTAAATAGAGAAACACAAATTTTAATAAAACCCTATAATTATTTTTCATGACTCCATTTATCTATCTTACCAAGAAATGAAGCGCCTTATTCCAACATCCCGCCACTGCCAACACTGAAAATTATACTATTATTAATATTACTATTACTAACCTAACACAGAAAATATAAAGTTTGAGTAGGGTACATTTTGGAAGTTAATAGGTAAGAAAGTTGTACAAAACTTTACCTCAATTTGTCCTTACGTAAAGCAGAATTTAGATAAATGTAATTTCAGTAAAAATAACGACAGTGCAAAAATGAGCTTTTGTAATTGCCAATACAAATAACTAAATTAATCACTATACCTTGATATGGATGTTCTAAAGATTCGAACAAAGAGGTTTGTCTACACCTTCTTAATACGATCATTTTTCTCCTGTCCTAGTTATTAAGGTCAATTTAGTCAATGTGACAAAGAAAACGAAATTTTTCAATTCATGAGTACTTACTCTGCTGAGACTTGTGTCTATGTGGCAGGTGTAAATTAATGACGTTTCTTCGCGATGTTTTCTTAACATTTAAAATCAGTGATGATAGAAAATTTGTTTATCTGCACTTGTAAATAATACTCATACGAGTAGGTATGCTGAACTCGGACCTAAACCTTCACGCATGTGAAATTGAACGTCCTTACTACTGGGTAATCACGGCTTATATTTCCTGTTAGTTTAAACATTTAGAGGTGAAGGTTTTTTAACGAAAGGTTTTTAAGGTAAAATTTTCATGTCCAAAATTTACACTTCTAAAGTGCTTACTCGAATCTAATAAGTGAATGAAAAAAAGTATAAGGGTCTGTAAATGGGTGTTAGATTTTTAGTTTCTTCAGTGGAATGTGCACTGCAATTGGATATTGGTGGTACAACCAATATTTCACAATCCCTACCTTCACATTGATCATTATACCTCCTAAAACAAGTCCCCTAAACGCAATATTTATGTGTCCAGACTTTCATACTAGCTCGCGATGTCCGCTTGAGTTACTACACCTATCCAGCGTTACCTGACCTACATAATTTCTATTGTTTTGTTCTGATAAGGTTCATGTTACAGCGGTCGCGTTGCGCGGAGAGGCGAGTATGAATAATGTATTTTTGTTTTAGATTTTTATGAGCGAAGTTTTGATTATTTTCAGTTCGCTGCCGAAGG